>OW121857.1:103821536-105192548 GCA_933228895.1 Platycnemis pennipes
CATTCTTCAGCGGATATTTTTCCACGACTGTTTCCGTACAATTAATTTCCTAAAAACTTCGGCTTACATAGAACAGGATTCCTGAATATGTCATCTCGCCTCCCTGGCTAAATCCCTTTTTCCCATCCATTCTTTTGGCATGGACTGAGAAACTACGATTTTAACGAGTTAGCATATGAGCACGAATTTAGTTCCTTTCAAATAAGATAAAATAATCAAAAGATATAACTTTTGATTTTTAAGTTTTTCCGAGAGCCGAAGCCAAATAGTTCAATGTGAGAGGACACATTACCTTACCTTGAACCACGGAATGAAAAACCTTTTCGCAATGTATATAATTCAATAAATAGCATCCCGACTTTCCTCATTGATAATTTCCACTGATTTTCTCAGCGATGCAATGGCATCGCAAACTGATCCAGTGTTTCAGATATTTTGTTCCAGTTCCAGTTATTCCAGGTCCAGTTGATATCCAGTGTTTCAGATATTTCGTAATCTCTTATTAGCCTTCTTTTCAAACTCCATGAATCCAGAATGTGGCAACAATTTTTCATTATTATGCTGGTCTTACTCCGTATGTAGATCTTACTACGTATGTACATACATGCACATTTGGTTAGAAGAAGCACTAAAATATTCATAAATCTGTCAATACGATAAGAATTGGCGAGTAAATAGGACCAGGGTAATAAGGGTAAGTGTAAGTGACCTTCTGCTGTACGTTAACCATCTTCCTTTCTGAAGTTCACAGTTCACACCCGATTCATCAGAATCTTCGACAAAAATTTTAGTCTGGAGATATTTGTTACTCTATGTGCACTAGAACTAAAAGAAACAAAAGGATATTCACTTCACTACATCACGATTATTTGTTACATATGTTTCATATTTCGCTCATTGCTACTCCAATCCTAATTAAATTGTCGGACATTGAGTGTAATCACTCTCACTGTCCAACAATCGCTATATCCGACCACTTGTCTGTCAATTGTTGACATTCGGGTGCGGAATGTCGCATGCACATTCGAATACCACGGTGTGAATTATGTAATAAAGAATGAGTTTTTGTTGATTTGAAAATTGAGCTAGCAAAAATGACTCCATAATTTCATTCAACTAATTGAACATTGGCTATCGCTTGCTGGCTGTGAGACGACAGCGTCGCCAAATTATCTCTGGTGGATCGATTCATAAACAGCATTTTATTTAAACATTTTTCAGGTTCGATGCACTGATGCGATGTATTTCGATATTTTCGCTGACATAACCAGCGATTAAGCAAACACGTCCAAACACTGAGACTTATGCGGCGGGAATGATATAGGGATCGCAGAATGGCCGTGGGGTCGGTCACCTCAATGCCCTCAATGGGGGGTTATTGTGTAATCTCACCTTTTTAATGACTCTTTGCGGGAAGGCGGGAGATCCGTTTCACTCTCTTAATGATCGGCTCACGAACGGTTCGTGAATTGTCGAAGCTTCTGTAGGTAGCGATATCTGTTGCCGATCTCGGTGTGCTGAAGTCCTTCACGTTGTGCAAATTCCAAAAATACAATTTAAAATCGTTTGTATCCTTCTCGCTCTTGCTCTTTTTCCAACTCAAGCTTCAAGTGGAAACGATGGTGGCTCCATTTCACGTTCTCTGTGAAGATGAGATGGGAACTAATGGCAGGCGGAGATAACGAAACGGATCAAGAGTCGAAAGATATGGATCAGATGAGCGGATGAATCGTCTAAAAGACCAGCACATGACCGGCAGTTCACCGCTTGAGATCCAAAGATCGTGGGTGGCGGAGTTTAACTACGAAAAAGAGACATTTTATGACGTATTCTCACTAAAGTGAGATTACAAACTAACCCCCCCGGTCGATCGCATTGTTGAGAACAATAATATAGGACTATTATATCAGATTGGCGAATAAATAGGAAAGACTTCTACGGCACCAAGAGCGACGCATCTGAAACAGGTAAAATTCAACAGAGTCACTGAAATGAGATTTGTCGGCAGTTTTTTTAGAAGAGTGGCGACTTCGTCCTCTATTCATCATTTACTTAAAAAAGTATTCGGCACATGATCATTCTCATTTCTTGAGCATTGAGTTGTCTGAATAGATCTAGAATTGTGAAGATTCTATTGCCTTGAAAATTCCAATGGATGAATAAGAGGAGCTTCAACGTGCGAGAGATCTTGTATGCTAGAAAATCTTTCAACGTAAACCCCTTGCCTACCGGTCATAGCTGATACAACTGCGATATTTTAAAAAAATATCAGACTCTTAGGCAGCCACGACGTACCTGGAAAAATGCAGGTTGGCTTTAAACCGTCAGCAGGGAGAATAAACTCAGAATCGTACTGTTCATTCTTCACCACCTTGTAACATTATTACGAACAACAGAAATGTGGATAAAGGATCCATGTACAACACAACCAGAAGTCCCAGAGGAGGAACCTTATCAACCGTCTACCCCACAAAATAGGGGTTAGAACTGTTATGAAACGAAAATTTGTAAATCATAACACATGCCTCGAAGATATTGTCAAGGATTGCAGAAGAGTAGAGCGAAAATCCGTTTCTAGATTTGGAATTCAACCAGAAGAGTTCAAATTTGAATTCGGAAGGAGCAAGGGAGAATGGAAAGCGATTTTGGCACTCACAGTTAAGACGACTCCTGGAGAAGAGAACGGATAAGAAGAAACCGACATTGTGGATATCGAGGAGACTATTGTCAACGCGGATTGCAAATCAATGCTGAGGATTCAAAAGGATATTAGGGTGCTATAGGGTGACCGGAGATCGGGTCCGGTTTCTACACAGTTTGAATAAAACCTGGAAGGGTGTTTCGAAATCAGGTCCCAGCATTAGAGGTGCGATAATATAGAAAGAAGCGAGACAAGGCGAGACGCTGCACCCGAGATAGGCTGCCATCTGTACGAGGTGTCTGTCGACAGATACTTGATGATTTTGTACTGAACCTGACCCACCGGACAGTGTAGCTTGGACTGACCAATGTATGGACGAAGAATCGAACCAAAACGATCCTGATTTAGAGTGCGACGATGAGTTACAGAATAATGCACATTTATTTTTAGTTTTTCAAATATGCTAAACATTATTAATCGTGGTGATCTCCCCACCTCGCATCCAATGTGTCCACGAGGGCCAGTGCTCGAAGTCAATGGGGATTGTACATTCATACAAGTCCTATTGCAGTATTCATTCGTTTTAGTACTCCGCATATGGCCGAAATCATTTCTACAACAAATATATTACGCAAATATGTGCCAAAAATTAAGCCATGGAATTGTTTTTTGGGGTATTGCGCACAAAGGCACTATTAAGTCAGGTATGGTTTTCTAGAAAAGAGTAATTGGAACAATTAAGTTTAGGCATCAATGCATTTAAATGCGGTAAAGATAAATCTTCGCATTCAAACTAATTCCCTATCCCTGAGGCCATACACTCTTACAAACGGAAATCACCTGGTGCAAAATATTTTTAATCTACTCCCAATACCTCTAAAAATACCTCTAACCGGTATTGTGTCGTCTGAAATAAGTTAAAACAATGCTTCTCGGATGGAACGGCATTGAGATAATACATGAAACTGTTTTCCTTGTCCAGATATATTCATTAAAAAAATTGTGTTGTATAGTACTGATGTCGACTTTGTGCACATTTTGAAAAGCCTTCACGTTTTCAATTTAACTTTTGGTAAACCCTCACGGCCTTTGATCTTTGGGGTGACCTAAATCTTTTCTCTACTGTATAATGTATGCACTGTCAGACATTGTATCAAATGGAATAACGGCATGCAATAGTTTGCCGTCGCCTTTTCGCGCAGTTGATAATTTTCACTTTTTAATTTATTTGGATGGTTGATGAATGTCATTTTGAAACATTATGGTCCAAACACGTACACCAGGGTTCGTGAACATTTGATACAGCCAATCAAAAAAGCAGGAGACTAGCCTATTGTGACAAAGGACGCTCCTCAGACCCTATCGACCTATTTCAGGGGCGGTTGGTTCCCTTACGAACGTGTACTACCGGCCCGGGATGCACCCCCCTTGTACTCCACGCGCCCGCAAAGAGGGAAGGCTTTTCCAAGGGGAGTGTCGGTGGTGGGCGTGGCTCAGACATAGGCCTCGCTTTGGGTGTCGTCAGTTTTATCTGCGCCGTGCCGTGTCGCTACATTCAATGGTTCCCGAGGGTGCGGCGGTGCAGGGGGGGGGGGGGGGGGAGGGGCGTCGTCTTCGAGAAGGCATTCCCCTCTCCTCGAGAACCGCACAATATACGTGAAGGGCGATGATGGGAACAGGAAGCTGGACATAAAGTACCGGAGCCACTAACCTGAAGGGCAGGGACGTTTATGCGGCAAGTCTAGCTTGTGACTTCATATATTCACCTCGTATGGAGGCGTGACCCTCACTCGCAACTTGAGAGGGTCATAGAGACTAAGGCATGTGCCTCTCGCTAACTTAACTTATTGCCACGTTATTAACTTTCGGTATCGGGCGATTCCCAGCATTATCTATTACGGAAGTAATCTCTATGATAGCACCACTTCATACATCACGCAATCCATCCTGGGCGTAGTTTCAGGGGAACATCTCACCAGAGAAATCGAAAACATTGCTGGCACCCATGTCAATTAACTATTCGTGTATTTGTCATTAACAAAAATGCATTAAAAGGGAAAGACATGTGTTGGCTGGAAGCAACAATTTGTAATGTAATTAGTCTTTTCACATGCCGAGATAGAAAGAGTGCTTAGTGGTCATGATTAAAGTAGTTCATTTATTTTATTATATTTGATCAAGCATTACAAAGATACTAGGTGGAACCCTTCTCCATACTACGACAGTGGCGTGAGAGCATGAGGTGCGCCATTTGGTGATCTTGACATGTATTGTAGTGACTATTCTAATACGGATAAGTTCAAGTTTTTAAACGTCTTCTTTACGAATTAATGCACAACATCTAAGCAAGTATGGCAATTCAGTTTAATGGTTTCCACGCTAAAAATAAAAGTAGTTTTTGTTTTTATGTTTTACATAAATGAAACTGATAGACACTGAGTGCTTGAGAAGTTATTTGCAGTCGAGAATGATACCTTTAGTTGACTGTCAGTCCTTTCGTTGGTTCCAAGATTAATTTCTAAGATGTTCTCACGTGGATCAGAGTGTCTTTCTATCAATATCACAAATTTTTCGGGCTAAAGAGATAAGTGTACTGAGCACTGAGAGTTAAGTGCTTTCGCTGCCATGACAAGCAAGGTCTCGGGTGCATACAAGCGTTCATTCAAGACGAGTAATTGCGGCTTTTGCTAAATCCGCCGAATCAAGAAGAACCAACATTCACTCTCTCAGCAAGCAGCTCAGCTCGGACTACAGTGATAAACGAGTTCTGCACAGAGCAGGGTAAATTTTATGTTCTTATTTCCTTCTGTAATCCATGATAGGCAAACCCTTGAGAAGACAAAAGAACGATGTTACTTTTCACTAGTTAGGCCCCACCTTGAGTATGCAGCCGGCGTATAGGATCCGAATGAATTAGGTTTGATCAGAGCACTAGAAAGTGTGTAGCGTAGAGCAGCTAGGTTCATTAAAAGGTGTTACGATAGGTTGAGTAGCGTTTCGGAATTAATAAAAGAATTAGAGTGGGAATCATTATCAGAGCGTAGTTAAAAGTACAGATAAAATCTATAAGAGAAATTTCAATCAGATAGCTTTACTGAAGATGTTAGGCACATATTTAAAAAAAAACTGCGTATTATGCTAGATTCGACCAGATAAATTAGATTAGAGAGATAGATTGTCGTACAGATAGATTCAAAATGGCATTTTTCCCCCGTACTATAAGAGAACAGAATAGGCAGCATAGCAAAGGAATAGGTAGGGGAAATATATTAGAGTAGTCTGTAGTGAATGATGCATGTATTAACCCCTTAAATACTATAGATACTAACAATCTAGTTGCAAGAGACCCTATAGTTTCTTGTTTGCATGTTAGTAGTGCATGCTTGGTGATCCTCACCGCCTGCCACACACCCTCGCGGTGGTTTGCAGGGTGTCGTGTAGATGTAGATAGATGTATCTAGATAGCAAAAGAAAAATCTTAATTCTATTATTAATTCCAAAATCTATTAAAATGAATTACCTAATATTATTGGAGGCGCATTGGATTGGATATCTTTTCATCAGGGAATCCCATTTTTGTAGCTATCCCGGACAATGGCTTTTCTCAACGTGGACGTTTCTGATTTCTCTGAACATTGCATTCCATCGAAGGACCTCCAAACTTTAAGATCGGTCATTTTCACGATCAGAGAATTCTTACGATCACATCTCCGAACCCCTCGCCCAAACGTTTCCTTTCTCCGGAGAAATTTAAACGGCAAGGGGGGGGGGGCGGCGAAATCCAGGGGGGATCAAGCTCATCGCGCCATGCCCTCCCCGCGCAGTGACCAGCGCAAGAGGAGGGCGGCCCGTTGTCAAGGGGTCGCATTGAACGCACCCTCGCAGATGCGAGAGCTCTCCCCCCTCACGGCCCAGAGGCGGTATTTACGGCGGGGATGGTGTGGCCGAGGCAATCGAATCCTTGGCGGTTTTAGGGGCCCGGGGGGGGCGACCGCGGACAATGGGGCCGATTGGAGGGCGGTGGTCGGAAAAAGAGACTCTCAACCCCCGCCACGCGCCCTTTCACAAAGACTCTCTCTCCCGGGCGCCGCCGGAATGCCGTGGCGCTGCCGTCGTCGGGGGAATGGATGCTCCGACCGCGCGTTATGCGGCAAAGCGATGGAAATATTTTCGCCCGGCAGCAGAGGGAAGAAAGAGAAAAAAAGAGCATCGGGGGGGCGTCGTAAAAAAAGGGGGCGGGCAATGCTTTGCCGTCAGCCACGGGCTTCATCTCCAAAAGCCCTCGGAGCTTTTAGCGTCTTATCCCGGAGAAGGACAGCTTGCCGTGGAGAAGCCGTAAGTCCGCCACCACCGCTATAAACTTACAAGAGGGGCGTTTTTCTGCGGTGGAGGGCGTATAAAATATGAGATGAATGAATGTGCTGCAGCATAGCTAGATGGAGCGGGTGAGCGATCCATCTCCCGAGGGCTGACCTTTGACCTTGCCGAGGACGGGTCGGCCGAGGGCCTATTAACGAGCAGATTGAAAACATGCACGCCGAGTGGAATCCGAACAAGTCACTCTTTAGGGACACCGGCGGGCTTAGTGAACAACAGCTGTTGCGAAGCAGCTCTTCGGTGCACGACAATGAAAGAGTGAGGGGGGCAAGTTTTAGCACCCTTACTTCGGAGTCGGGGATATGAATATAATGAGCACCATCAGCGATATAACATGTTGAACCTGTGTTCATGTGACCCACAATGCCGCGGGGTAAAATTTCCTGGAGATGAATTCTGACCATCAGCAATAAAATCGTGAGGTTGGTTGACGTGGCTCTCCACTCGATTCTCCTGACAGTTTATCTCCTCATTCTCACATATTTCTTCTCTCTCACTCCTTCCATCACTTATTGTTTATGCGTTTGCCATTCTTCCCGTTTCCTTGTCCTTCGGCGATCTTCTTCATCATGTCACATGATGTGGCCGATTAAGTTGTCCCGTCTTCTTCTTAGGATTTTCGGAAGACTTCTCTTTTCATTCACTCTTATTCGGAATTCCTCGTCACTCACTCAGTCGATCCATTTTGCCTTCATCATTCATCTGCGGCACCTCCACCCTTCTCTTCTCAGCCGCAGTCATCGTCAAAAACTCACCACAATAAAGAAACATGCTCCAGATATATGCATGTACGTTCTGATGAATCGTTTCCTTGCTTCTACGCTTGCATTTCCAGCTGCGAGTAGATTCTTCTTTTGATAGAATGCCCTCTTCGCCTGGGCCATTCTGCTCAGTTTTTCTCTAGCTTTTTCCATCGCTAGTTACTCTTGCACTTCCTGTAGTTTTTGTTTTCTTATTTACACATTCACCTCTTCTTTTCTGCTGCATACCAAAATTTTAGTTCTCTCTCTATTGATCTTCGGCTGATATCTGAGTATTCTGCTTTAATCCGTTCCCCACCACTGTTATAGATTGCTCACGCAGCCACATGATATCTCAATAGCGGAAAGATTTGCCTTCAAAGTATTCCAACGGCCATGTCGGACCGTCTAATGTGACATATTGATGTGGTCAATCCGAAAACAAACACTGCAAGGACACCGCCACAGTACTATAGTTTACAACTGGCGTTGAACTCGGCAGAGTTGAAGTGCGTACGAATGAGACTATGCTGTGACGATGCATTACGGCGGTTTGTCCCCAAAGACAACTCCTTAAAAATCTCAAGAAATCCACGATGGGGAAGGCCTCTTTAGCAGTAAAAGAGGCTGAAGTGTCTGGCCAGAAATCAAAGGATTCCAATGCTGGAATCCGTTCAATGTGGCGATGATTTTTTTCTCGGCGTGACCTTTGCCTTCAGTCTCGGCGGTCTCGGCACATTGTCTCGGTCGTAACAAGACGACCGCCAATGGTCCAAAGGCAACAATCTGCGAACCTAAATTGTCTTTGCTCTTTTGAAATAAAATATCCTTCTCTGCACATAATTCTTTTGGTTTATTACGTTGACATAAATATAAGGGAGCGAACTGCCATGACGAGCCAAGGGAAAAGTGAGAAGATGTATTGAAATATAGTCTTACAGACATTTAATTCTTATCACAAATTCATCAATTCGTCTTACAGACGTTACAGTGTTACGGACGTTAGAGTGTTAATTTTTCTTTTCCTGGTATTAAAGAATTCCACCAAGTAAGGCTTGAAACCATCATCTACGTCTTACAGACATTTATGTAGGTTGGCTCGCGACTGCTTGAGTCAAGTTGTCTGAGGAATCTTATTAATTTAAGTACGAGTATATGCCTGCTAAGTGATCCTTACTTCACAAAGAAAATTACCTAAGCTATTGAAAGTCATAAATATCACAAGAAATACGATGTAAAGTCGAAGGATTTCTTTTTTATGATAATTTTAATCAGCTCGACGATGGAGTAAATTCAGCATTTACTTTAAAGAATGTAGTAGTAATGATATTATTCATTCACCATGCATTTTGGTTAGAGCGACAGCAACGCCACTTGAAGACAACTAACGCATTTCGTCTGCTAAAAGCGCAGAAATTGGTGGATTTAGCGAAAAATACGGTGGGTTGATGCCTTTTTTTCCCAGTCATTTTATTTATTGTGAAATTACGCATAAAATACCATTTTTTTTACAAAAATGACATGACACCATGGTATTTTTAAACGTTATATTCCATGTGACGGCCATTCTCGCCGTTAATCGTATGTAATTTCAAATGCAATTTGTGGAAAAAGGAGAATGGGTTGGTGTAATTATCTTTACTTTATTAGATAGAGGAACTTTAGTTCTATAGGTGCTGAAAATATAAAAAAAAATGACATGACTTTCACTTTTCGTATCAACCTCCTTAATTCTCATCAACAGTTCGTCCGCAATCAAAGAAGGTTAGTCTGCTCCTTGGCAAAATGAGACGTTCCAAAGGGTCTTCAACGAAGTTCCCCTCTCACACTCAGAATCTCGCTTGCTTAGTTCCCAGCGAGTTCTTAATACATCAACACAGTTCTTTAGCAAAAAAAGATATTTGCGCCTCGCAATCAATGGGGCATCAGCTAGCGTTTTGCTGTGGCGAGGGACGTTTATTGCCCCAGCATCGGCCCGAAGAGCATTGGGCATCCTGCCGGTGCAGCTGAGAGGTTAGCGCATGTGTGCGAGCGAGAAATATGTATTCTCAGGGTGCAGCAGTGAAAGGGCGTTGGGGAGGATGGTAGAAGGAGAGCTTTGTGAGGGGGGACAGCGACAAAGCTAAGAAGCGTGACCGGGAAGGGAATGACAAGCGAAGAGCGCACCCCGCATCACGGATCGCTACATTTCGCGCTCGATGCCTTCGCGATGGCCAGAAAGGAGGCGGGGCTCACTTCGGATAGCGCGGGCCCTGTCTGAAAAAAATAGGAGGATTCCCACGAATTTAAAAGTCCATCTGAACCCTTTGAAAGAATAGGGGATGCATTAAATACGCACCCTCCAAATTTTAAAGTATTTTTTAATTCTATTTTTAAGGGAAATATGATTTAACTCTTTCCCGGCGAATTATTTTCGAAAATTTTTCTTGGGCATTCCACCGTGTTAAATTTTGGTATAACACCAACCATCCGGCCAATCAGGAGTAGCCTGATTGTTGCAACCGTTTATAGATACGCCTCAACGGCTTTAATTTACTCGCTCACCCTGAAGACGATGGACGAATCGTCCGTTGAATCGTTGGTGTTATAACAAAATTTAACCCGGTGGAAAGCCCGAGAAAACTTTACGGAAGTATTTTTATGGGAGACCACTCCGCGAAACGCGTTGGTATTGGCTGGCTGCATCATGGCGTGGAAAGTGCATGACGATCAACAGAACAAACTTTGAGGATGCTTAAGATGATTAAACAAATTACGCCTAAGAAACACCTGATTTTTGGACGGCTATAAGAAATTTACCGGCTGCCTCTGCAAATATGGGGTGTTCTCTGCGACATAAAATACCAACTCGGCACACAGCAATACGCATCAGTTTCCTTCGCCTCGAATAATCGACTTGCGCTCGCATGAGAATGTGGCGCGGCCCGACGGGAGAGTGCGGAAGCGGGGAACGAATTCTCCGAATCTGATGAGCAGAGAGACGATTATTGTCGGAGGACTCTCAAGAGGCGTCTTGGAGAGATATCTTGCAAGATTTCCTCTCGCCCAGCGGAGAGTTGCAGCGGGCCAAGAGCTGGTCGGAACACGGAAGCAAATGCAAGACTCGGCACTGCTTCGGACAACTCAATACCTGCTTCCATCGATTAGGCAACATCCGATATTTCAATGATTAAATAACCCTTCAATTATGATTCTGCTGGGAAAGGCAAGGTAATCGTGGTGATTTTATTTCTTTGTCTTTACGTGCTACTCTCATACTTTAATCTCTTAAACAAATTCCAAGACCATATTGTTAGTAATGACGTTAAAAATATTAACGAACCCCAACTTACTATGGTACACTGGACCATAATCACAAAATTAGAGAAATTGATTGCCGAACTGACAGATTCAAAACATCCTTTTTTCCTCGTACAATTAGGGATATGAATGGCGGTAAATATATCCAGTACGAGTGTAGCAATGGATAACATTGGTAGCTGCATGTTGGTACAAGGACTCAAAGCTAACCCAACTAACAGCATGTTTTTGCATGTTTGCTTAGCTATTTTTATCTTTTTTTTTAATAGTGAAGCTTAGAACAGTAGAACCTAATATAAATACTAGTCCTTTTTTATACATGATATATAGTGCATTTTGCGAGAATTCACCCCCTGCCACACACCTTTATGGTGGCTTGCAGAGTGTTATGTAGATGTATATACAGCACGTCGGCTATTGATTGGGACAGTTAAAAGCATATTGCGCGATGAAACAGAGAATATTGCGGAAAACATTGATACGAGCTATAAAAACATGTTTGGATAGTTTTGTTATCGTCATACCTTATTGCACCAACACGGATGTGACGATAAATTTGCAAATTGACTCAACAGCAGAAAAGCCCACTCCCATTTTTTTACACGTGCCCTTCCCTGAAAACATATAAATCATTTCGAGGCCACTTACACTGTGCAGTGGCTCACAATATTCTCTTCAATTATTTGATTTTTCCTTATTCATTTTTGTTTCAAGTAGTTTTACTATTTGAGCCTTGATTATTGAAGTGGCTCCTTTGTATTCGGCGGCCAAATCTCCAAGAACCCGGATCCTAACTTCTTTGCATCAATTTTTAATCCAATCTTCTCCATTTTTCATTCATTTTCGTTTTATTTTCTTTCTTATTCTTTTGTATCCCGGTCATTCTTCCTATGTTTTGAGTCCCTAACTTCTTCTCATTTCAATCAGGTCATAACAACTGACTTTTTCTTGACGGCCTCTTTACTTCCGTTCTGGATTCCTTCGGTCAAGTATTCATATTTTCCCATCCGTTCTCTTTCCTTGCATCCATATTCACGTAGTTTTCCAATAATTTATCTCTCATATGCTCCCTTAAAATTTCTAACTTTTCATTTTCTCTTTATATTTCGCTACAGTAACGTCCCACCAGACGTTTTCTCTTCACCACAAAACTGCGATTGCTGTTAGTAGCTGCATGTGGCCTACTTCTGCAACGGTTAACTTGTTTCATCAATCTCTACGTCGAGAGAAAGAGATTTTATAAATTATATACTGCCTCCTGGTGTTTTCCATGGGCTACTCCTTCGGTTTTGGTGCTAAATATTTTTTTTCCTCCCTTTAGTTCCTGAGTGCTTCTGTAAAATACAATAAAACACAGCACATGAGGCTTTTTCTTGATCTTAAATTTCTCCAGTACTGTGTTTAACTTGAGATGACACCTTTTAGCCCCAATCAGACAATGTGTTGGCATTCAGTCCTCAAATTGGTGTACCGAGCACCACGGAGCACCATCGAGGGAGTGAGCAGTGGCAGACGGTGTCTTACCAAGGGTACTCTCTTAAAGCGACACTGAGGAATACTACAAGGGTGAGCTCAGGGACAGGAACATAGACGACTCATAAATGGAAATCTTCTCTCTTATCCTATCCAAAGTGAAAGTACAATAGTCGTTTCAGTTTGTATAGGATAAGAGAGCCCTCCTTACCCTGGCTGCGGAAGGGGCTCAACAATTTCTTCCCCAGATTAAAGTGTCTGCAATTCTTTCTCATACCCTCACCAATAACCTTCAACCCAAAGATACCTTTCCTTCAATTAAATGACCTTCCACTAAAAATAAACAGAAAAGGCTTCTCAGTCATTCTCTTCCTAACAAAAGAACCTTTCTTAAAAAAATATCCTCAAAACTTTCAAAATTAGAGTCCCAAAGAAAATAACCTTTCTCTTAAAATAAACCTCAAATTAAAATCCATAGTAAAATAACCTTTTTAAAGATCCCAAAAAATGGAAAATTTAGCACATATTCCTCATAACATGCCAACCTCGACCAGAAAGGGCAAAAGAGCCCCGAAAAAGACTTAGGTACTACAAATGAACCTCTGGGGCCTCCTACGTTCGACTTTGGTACACACGCCAGAGAATGGTTGGGCGGGCGTAGGAAAGGGTAGGCTAGGGTGTCGGAAAAGGCATTCGGATGGGGAAGAGCTGCCTCGTAATGAAAAGGAGAATCATCAGGAGAAGTTCAAGTGCTGGAAAATCACAGACGCAAAATAAATTACTCTTCACTATTTAGGCCCCACTTTTAATATGTAGCCAGTGTATGGGATCCTAAAGAATTAGGTTTCATCAGAGGACTAGACAGTGTGCAGCGTAGAGCAGCTAGGTTCGTTAAAAGGTGTTACGATAAGCTTAGTAGTATACAAGAATTAGGGCGGGAATCATTATCAGAGCGTAGCTTATGGTACAGATTAAATCTACAACAGATAATTTAAAAGGGATAGCTTCACTGAAGATGATAGGCATATATTAAAAACACCAGGGTATTGCGCTAGATTCTACCAGACAAATAATATTAGAGAGACAGATTGTCACACTCATAGATTCAAAATGTAATTTTTTCCCCTTACTATAAGCGAACACAATAGGCAGCATGGCAAAGGGATAGGTAGGAGAAATAATTTAGAGTAGTCTGTAGTGCATGATGCATGTATTAATACCTTATTTACTATGTAGATACTGACAATTTAGTAGCCTGAGACCCTATAGTCGCATGTTTGCATGTCTATAGTGCATGCTTGGTGATCATCACCCCCAGCCACACACCCTCGCACTGGCTTGCAGGGTATCGCTTATGTGTAGATGAAGGCTGCGTATTGAAGTCAGTGTATGGGATCCGAAAGAATTAGGTTAGATCAGAGAACTAGACAGCGTAGAGCAGCTAGTTTCGTTAAAAGGTGTTACGATAGGTTTGCTAGTCTATCGGAATTAATACAAGAATTAGGGTGGGAATCATTACCAGAGCCTACGTTAAAACACAGATTAGTATGGTAATTGAAATCGGATAGCTTTGCTGAAGATGTTACGCATGTATTAGAAACATCAGCCAATTATGCTAGATTCTACCAGATAAATAAGATTAGAGAGACATATTGTCGTACTGATAGATTCAAAATGCATCTTTCCCTCGCACTAGGCAGTGTACAATAACACAATAGGCTGTGTAGTAATGGAATAGGTAAATGGAATATTGTGGAGTAGTCTATAGTGCATGATGCATGCATAAACAACCAATACCTTAGTTACTATGTAGACATAACAATCTAGTTGCATGAGACCCTGTTATGTTGTATGTTTCCACTTAGTAGCTTGTTTGAATGTCAATAGTTCATGCTTGGCGATCTCCACCCCCTACCACACACCCTCGCGGTGGCTTTCAGGGTGTTGCTTAGATGTAGATGTAAGGAACGAAGACTTGCGAGTCGATTTCAAATATTAGCACAGCAAGCTACATGGTCAGACTCTCCTATAAATTCCATGCATTGCCGATTTAGAGCATTGACGGAAACTCTCCGACATTTTCCAGGGCACGATCTGCAACGTGCCATTGGTGTGGTGTTCGGAGTTGGCGTACGGAGAGAAAATTAGAAAAACAGCATTGGATTGCCAATCTAAGTTCCACAAACTTTGGCGTGGTCTTTTTGGTGCGAGCCGTAGAGAAAGCGGTGATAATAATTGCATTGTTTCCAACATATATTTAATAATTCCATTAAACTAACGTGTTTGCATAACTTTTTGAGAGCAATGATTTGTTAGATTGGAGAAGCACCGTAAACCTCGAGATACCATTTCATAGCAAACGACAGAACTCGACAAAAAGCGCAGGAATGACAGTAGCGTGGACTTCATAAAATAGAGAAAGACATTTGATGAAACCTGATCTGGGCATCAGTTTTAATTCCTATCCTTTTCATATATGTTTCGTAACGCTGTATCATTTGCAGTCATGTAATGAACATGAGCAGCACAAAACGTGCTCCCTTCGTCAGAGCTGAAAGCTGATACAGAACGGTGCTCAAAGAGATTAGTGAGCAGGAGTGTCGCTGCATTGTTCCTAACTGCTTTCCACTGAACGCTCGAAAAGTCCCCTTTTTCCATTTTCACGTACATTTGGACTAGGTGTCATGTTTCTTTAAAGTTCGTCCAATGGACTTAAACTTCAAGAGAGAAAGGAATTGTTACAGATCATTATTGTCGAAAATTAACCCCGAAAGAAGGGACACACGGGCGAGAAAGATGAAGGGTAACACGGTGCCAGGTGAACCACTAGAAATGTTTCCTTTCACGAAGTAATCCTTGGACCCGGCTTGATCATTAAACCGCCTCAGGCGTCTCCCTTGTTTTCGTGTTGCTCTCGTCGGATTCTCTCCGTTGAGTCCATGGCGGGAGTATTGCGAGACGAAATGTAGGCGGCGCCGTTTGAAGCAAACTCTTCGTAGCCTTTTATTCACTTTGGGGAACTTGAGAGAGCCAATGGGAGAGACTTGGGAGCTCGATCGGAGAAGGTGAAGACGCAGAAGTTGAAGGAGAGTTATTGCACGACTTTCCGAGTGACGGAAGATCTCAATGAGGAATGCGTATTAATCTCAAGACGCTCACTAAGGAAGTTCCATCGGTATTTTGATAAAAAAAACCTGGCCGTGACAAGAGGCAATTGTGTACTTATGAACCTACAAATTAAACTAATATTCGTATTATTAGTAGTCCCCAATCAAGGAAGTCTTGGAGGGATATAAGCCCTCCTTGCCCACTCCTTTACCTCTCTTTATGATATCCCAAATCCTTACTCTTCGTTCCACTCCTCTCCACCCCTCTTTTCCAACACCCTTCCCTCTATCACGCCTTTCAACACACCCTCTCACCCTCAACGTGATAATTATCACCCTCTTCACGGCACCATCTTGGTACGACAACAACCGCAAGTCAATTGCCGAGTTATTTCTATATCTAACAGCCATTCAAGAATTACTTTTCTTTGCTCGGTTTCCTTTCTATAAGGGAAAATTAATCATTTTATTACAATACTCATCGTATCTAGTCCCAAGTCGTTCGATCATATTAGTATTCAACAACTCAAGTGTTTTGCAATGCAATTTCAGCTATTAAAATTGTTAAAAAAATAACATTTTCCATTTCATTAACATAACAATGATCACAGAGTGGACGTTATAACAGTATGCGATACGGCAATTAGGTGTTCATCTATCTTCCTCTCACCTATCCTCAAACTGCTGGATAGGCCGCAATTGACGACATTGTTGGCCGAAAGATTGCGAAGCTCAACACTTGCACGATCACGGCAAGGGCAAGTTCACGTAACCTTGGTTTCTCTGAGCGAATATTGGCCAGAGTGGCGTGGACAACGGGAATAGACCTCGCATACATGGCCTAAGTGTGGGCCTGTCCACTTTAATTGAGACAGCGATGCGAGCAGGACAAAAGAGGAGCGGCTGCGCGCCATGGGAGGTCGGCCCCTTGTCTTCGGGCCCAAAGGAGGTCCGAAGCAAGGCGACGGAACTCGACACAATAACGTTTAATGGCCTGCAATGAGTAGACACAATTACGGCGAGCAGCATTCCAGGGGCTGAGGCCTCCGTAAGAGGCTGGGGCCCTGCTCACCCAACCGGCGGACTGCCGCATATTAAAATGGAGCCGTCAATAATTGATCGTTCCTAGGTGTGGGGGCCGAATGAATTAGCGCCGTGCAGTTCCCACAATGCCCCGCTACCCCCACCCACTGCCTCGCCAATAATGCACGAGGCCTGGCCTTTAATAAGGGCCGCAGACAAGGGCTCACTAAAGCATCCACTTATTCATGGGCCAGGAGGCAGGGGCGGGGGTGTCAAAAGGAGGGTGGGCCCTATTGTCATGGAGATTATTATTAACGAGGCTGCGAAGAATACAGCGAGATGTAACGTCGCGACGATGACGAAGGGGCAATGATATCAGAAGGGATTCGCCACTGCACGGCTTCAGACTGAAAGGGGTCTGAAGGAGAATGGCATGGGCTGCATCCCCAAAGAACAGAGATAGAGAGAGCAATGAACTCCTGCTGGAGTCAGCTCTTGGGGCTCCGTCGCAACCAAATTAAGGCGTCTCACGAATCCATCAATCACTCAACTTCTTCTTCGCGGTTCAAACGGCTGACGAACTGCGAAGTCATCTCCTCCTCCTACGCAACCTAATAACCCCACATACTCGGAGAGGACTCGAATAACGATCGCGTCAGAAGTAGCATTCAAGTAGTCTCTGTGGTCTTTGCCAAGTGGTCTTTGAAGTTTAGGTCCACAGATCAATTTTAGTCGAGGTTAACATGGCATGCGAGCTCTTAACACTGTTTTTAAATCGTTGCTTCACCACGATGTAGTCTGGTTTGTACGCCTACGATGGTATTCCACCATGTGTGTGTGATCGAAAAATTATTCCTCCTACAGATCTTCACAGCTTTCTCGCCGCGGTTTGCACCCAGCCAATACTCCCCTACTTAACTTCCACACCTCTCGTTTCCATCTAAAGCGTAGTTGATCTCCCATCACTGCTGCATATTCTTCCTTCCAATACTAAGGTTAGCGTCGTCCTACAGCGACAGAATGGGGTCGCTCAGTCACCTCAGAAGATAGTATCCGTTAGGGAAAAGTTGATGACAGACGGAACGAATCTTGACCGAAAATAATTCCAGGATTATTTACGATTCTTAGGATAATAGTTGAAATGAAACACGTGGAAAACGACTAAAAAGTGGTGCATAAAAACGTGGAGAGCAAAACTCTTAAATAAATGGTCAGAAATATCGGCCATCGCATAACCAAGCAAGCAGAAAGATTGGACCTTATAAACGCCGAGGTACAACGAGTACCAAGGATCAAATGAAAAGTTATAAGAGCTGACAATACCCGTAGTGGTCTGGAAACAGCGCGGCCAAAATACTTGCGTGAATCCTACAGTGGACTGGAATTCCTAAATTTTACAGTACGATGCGAGCAAGTCATGCGAAAATGAAGAGGGTACTTGCAAAATCTGCGGTATTGGGTCCAGATGAGAGGGAAACATTTTTGTACGGAAAAAGATCTAAGAAAAAAAACGTGAAGTAGTACGATCCACATTGTTTATGTCCTCCGACCAAGGTTTCGAAGGGCCACCGTCATTATCAAGGCCATCGTCGATACTTTGGTTGGTGGTAATAAACAGTGAGGATCATACTTCAAGTTTTTTTTTCTTTTAAACATGAAGAAGTTGCACAAAGTAAAGCCTGAAAAAATCCGTTAAAATCGAATAAAATATGGAAGCACGCAATCCACTTCTCAACTGCATTTTCTTTGGAAAGGCAGAATTAAATTTTTCGGCGGAAAATTATAATCGTTCGGACATTAATAAATTATTTAGATTTACTGCCACTTTCAGCTAATGAATCCATAGAAACGGAAATCACGAAATTTGCTTAAAACCAATAGCCTGAAAAATCCACATTACAAATGATAACGAGGCTAGGTTAAGAAACGCACTCTGCCGGTCTTGCAAAAATATTATCTATTTCTAAGCCCAGTCACTCCTGTGACCCCTGTAAAAGCCTACGGGCTCTCGATGATAGATTAGGAGATAGTTTCAAATAAAACCGACTCTATGTTTACTATAAATATCATAATTACTATCTAACAATAAAACAATTAAATGTAAGAACCAGAAATTTCGCGGCCGAGGCGAACAGAGCACATTGCGAGCACAGAGCGAACATAAGAAGCACAGCGAAAAAGTGCGACTATACGACACAATGCCTTCCACCCCCTCGTCGAGGAAGTTGACTTCTTTTCACTTGGCGCACACTTATGCAGGGATTGTGGAAGTCAAGATAAAGAAGAATGCGGGTAAGCAGAGAAGAAAAGGAAGCATTGTGGGCATGAGAGGAGCAGTCGGCCTGGACATATATCTTAGAATCATATGGAGGCTATAACAGAAGAAGAGGAAGAGAATGAAGGCCTAATTTAGATGAATTAAGAGAAGGATTCTGAGTGAGTGTTTTCGCGCCGGTACGTGCATGTCGTATCCCTGAAGAAAATGTTTGCGGGGGGGATGCTCCGCCTTTGCAGTCAGGGGAGGTGGACCCTGGAAGGGCCAGTTAGGGAAGAGCGGCGTTCGACTCCTGGCTGGCAGGGAGCAGGCGTAAAGGGTTCTCCGACGTCGCACTATGGGGTACGGGGGTAGCGCCCATTTTCAAAATCGTAGAACTTTTGAATGAATTGAGAGATTAACATAAAATTTTTTTTATTTGAAAGCTAAAACCCTAAGGAATAGATGAAAAATATGCATTATTATTAATGTTTCAATTACGATCTTTGGATTGTTACTGTGTTTCTGAATAGCAAATGAATTATAATTTTCGAATTGTTATTAATAGACTTATTGATCTTGATATTGTTATTATTACAAAGGTGTAATAATAAAACACATTTTATCAATAGATACACTTCTCAGCTTCGTAACGACATAATATTTTTAATAACATCTTGGAACTGGACCGAGATTTACGATTTTGGGCGTTATACAACGCAATTCATTTCAGCTTATGGTTGACATTGTGCAGCGCGCTCTGGGTCGCAATTAGCCTGTCGCGCGACTCGATACATTCAAAATCGATTTGTGGCTTAACTATTTACTGCATGTAAAAAACACGTCAATGCTTTTTTGCTGTTTCTCTCGAAGATAACAAATTTGCTTTTAAATTTTTTCTAACGTGAATATTACCTCAATCAGTTAATTTATTAATAAAAATTGTTTATAACAAAACCATAATATATTATTTAGACTTGGTTTAGTATTATTATCAATGAGTATGAGAAAAAATAGAAATATGTATATTTTTGTTTTTAAACCTTCTATTTTTAGCTGATTTACTTTAGTCTATAAGAATAATTGGAAAAATCGCACACTTTCTGCAGAATGTTATTGCTATATTTCATGAGATTCATATTTGTCCTCTATTACTTAGGGTTTTACCTTCCAATTAAAAATTTTTATGTTAATATCTCAATTCATTCAAAAGTTCTACGATTTTGAAAGTGAGCGCTACCTCCGTACCCCATAGTGCGACGCCTTCCGGCCCTTGCTTGCGGCGCTTGCCGTCGCCGACAGACGCGCTCCAAATCACGTGTGCCTACCCCCTCCCGCACCCGAAAATGCACTCCAGGCATCACGGGCGAATCGTAGCATGGGCTTCGTCTCCTCCTCTCCAATATTGTTGAGGAGGAGATCACCATTTATCTATCGGACAAATGCAAAACATTCTTTCCCTCCACCACAGTGCAGTTTTAATCAAAGGGCATGTGCATCTGATTCACCTTCACTGACCATTTGCTCAACGACATGCGTTGATTTGCATATCTAAACACTTCGAAGCGTAGGCTTTCGGCGCACGTGATTTTAGGCTGGTAGGCATCGCGAAGTGTTACAGTGTAAGTGACGACGAGCGCGCTGAAGGAATCCCAAATGTGGAAGGTGGAGTTCCATTTACTCACAAAAGATATTCACGAGAAAAAATAATACTAGATGGCTTGTATTGATAATGTAAACTAAAACGAGGTGGAAACAAAAAATAATACAATTATACTTCCTTAGAACTTACACTCCTGGATGAGACATTGTCCACATTGTTGCCGGATACATCACGAAAAAAAATAGAATAGCTTCCACGACATCTCCTTTATGAAAAGAAGGTTGAATTAGGGACAGTTTGAATGGTTTTATATCTTGCACAGCTAGGTAATTGTCATGTATAGCGTTTTGGGAAATATTCCAAACTCCGAAATACGGCGAGGAAACAAAATGGAGCAAGCGAAAATTGCGGAACTCCACCGTGAGGGAGCTAACGTGTGTTTAGCGCACTCACAGCTGTTATCAGTAAGCGATATATGTATATTTATATATGGGCATGCTGGCCTCCCTCCCTCCTTCAGTGTCTCCCCTCCAACTTAAAACGTTGGAGCAATCTTTAATTTGGTTCTTCCATGCTTTCCGCAAACCGGGCATTAACAGGACTCATTAAAGGAGCCGTCTGTCTTTCTTTCTTTCATCTTTTTATTCTTTTTCTCATACCCTTTCCCTTCCCCCTCGTCCTTACTCCTCCTTTCCCTTACTTCTACCCTTCACTTGTTTCCTCGACCTGCCTTGCCCCCTCAGTCAGTTCTCTCCTCTCCTTCGAGAAAGGAGGCAGTGGCCACCGAAATATCGGAACATTATCTATGTGAGTGTCTTTTATTTATGTGTTTTTAGACTTTTTTCACGCCTGTGACAAGTTTTATTGTTATTTGCAATTATTGTTATTATGTAATACAATATAGGACTTCGTTCTAATCTTCTGAGGAAGGAGGTCCATGCCTCCTAAAATTTAACAAGTATGCTTACTTTTGTAGGTTTTCTTTTTGTGTCGCCTGATCTGTCTGCTCTGTGAATTTTTAATTATATAATTTTATTTAATTAATTTAAATATAAATAAAATACCAAGCTTTATATTCTCGCACACCTACACGAATGGATGAGCAAGAAACGGATGTTTAGCGGTGAACACTAAGGGTAGGTGGAGTGGAGAGGGCACAACAGAAATGACAGGGGCCTGGAAAACGAAAACAAAAGGGCCCTAAAACCGCCGTCCCCTCCTTCGCCCTCTGCACGCCCTGGTTATGAATTTCGGCCGTTAGCGGGAGCGAGGCGAGGGCCATTTTTTCCCACGTCGCCCCCGACTTCTCTCTTTTGTGGTTTTTGCGGTCGGGGGTGGAAGGGGTGGGTCGAAAAAGGGGCCTCGATTCGCCCTCGTTATGGATGGGCCCGCCGAAAGCCATCCCCTCCCGCCCCTCACGTGGAGAGCGAGAGAGCAGGGGTGAATTAATCTTGGACCGTTGTTCATTCGCCCCCCCCCCCCCCCCCCCCCTTACTTCTCGGTCCTCAGCGGTGTAATCCGCGGGTCCCGACGTCGCGCCGCGGCCCCAAAGTGGGCGAAGGGACCGACGTCCGGGCCGCCAATTGAGTCCCTTCCCATCAGCCACCGCGGACGGACGCTGCTTCAATCAGAGGTTCGCTATTTCAAGGCATTAATTTTAAATCCCAGATCCGATTCCGGCGATCGTCAAACCATCGAAAGCTGTTCATTACACCCCAATTGAATTACGGGCCAAAACCTTCACAAAGTTATTAACTGACCTTTAGTTTTAGGAAAATAATACGGCGAAAGTCGTTAACTAGTAAGTAATTTTAGAATTGTATATTTTTCTCATTTATTTAAGTATTAATGTGCAAATTTCGTCAAGTATTTAAATACTGATTTAATGATATCATTTTGAGGGTTCAATATATTTTGGATCATGGAGCTTCTCAAAATCCGTCTCCCTTTGTCGCGTCAGAAGCGTTGCCGACTCCAATTGTCGCACGCGGAATCCCAGCTCTGATTGCGAGTTCCAAAGCCTCTGCCTCTGTTTTCTCCAATGATTACACTTAGGGGATGTTTGCTTACGTATTAATCACCAGAAACTTCATTGTTTTCTTATTCTACAAAATTGAAATTTAGTTGCCGTACCAAGCTTGTTATTTGAGAAGGTAAACACCTCCCTTTGATCTCCTATATTAACATTATGCGTCAGTAAATGGTTAGCAGCTCTCAGATATCACTAAAATATCAGATGACTAATACCTGCGTCATTTTTATGAATGTGTACCATTCGCTAACTTGATATACTTGAGTTTCCGGTGCCCGACACTATTAGTTTACGCAGTCTTAGTCTTGCAGTATGAGTCTTGCAGTGCCATGTCTTCGCGTGAGTACGAACTTACTCAAAATCATGTCAAGGGTCCTTCCTGACAGTTCAGGGCCAATACAAACACTGTCTTTAATAGACGCGGATATGAAATCCTACCCAGATCTATGAACACCCACAACACAATAACTGGCACTCTGGGTATCAGCGAGGTGCATGTCTTGGTGTTCCAATATATCAGCCATGCACATCATTTTCATCTCGCAAATGTTTTTTCCTATTCCTTATACTACCTCTTCGGCAAGACAAAAAAATACTTTCATAGTAGACATAAAAGCATTCAAGAGTTATTTTACATATAATATGGTAGGTGTTTTATATTTCCTCTGAATGAATTACAGCCTAAATATATTTAGTAAATGTACGTAAAACTGTATGCAAATTTACTTTGAGTTAAATGTATTACAGATTTCCAGCTTGTCACTTAGAAATTACTAGTACCAAGGAGATAATGTGATTATGATGATGAAATAATATAATACTAATAGAAATAACATTTTCCAATGAATTCATAACAGAATTTTAAAGGCCAACTTCTTCCAGTCTGTGCTGTAGTCCCTGCTGTTTGAGCTGTGAGATCCCGTCCGACGCCATCCCTTGTCTTTTTAACGCCACAAAGATTCATTAGTCTAAAAGCATCTACCTACTAATGCCCAATTCATCCTAAGTTGCTTATTGGGGAAGGCACCTCGCGATTTAAGGTTGCCTAATCGGTTACCCTTTTGCTACGCATTTCTCTTATTTCCCTTCCCAAGCAGCTATTTAATATATGTATAAGCCGTTTCGGTCTTCTCCCCGTCAACTTCTGGCCAATATGATCACGTCAGCTTTTAAAGTTTACGAAATTAAGTAGCTGGTGTCTTACATAATTGTCTCGTTTTTTTTTAATTTTACCATTTTATTTCGTTTTTTGCAGAGATAGGCCTATTTTACGTTACGCTTCTATGAGCCAGCTCAGCACCATGAACACCTACATCGCGAAATTAACTAATAACCGCAGAAACGCGTAGGAAGGAGCAGTGGCGTGTCTTTGTTCTGAGGATGTAGTATCTAACGGAATGGCTGCCGCGAAATGAAGTGTTGATGGAAAGAAGAGGCCTCAGTGGGATTGCTGGAGTCACATTCTGAGATGAATCACTCTGCGTGATGAAATGGCCGACGCAATACCAAAACTGCGAGATTAATCATTGGGGCCATCGGCGACGGGGGAAGTGCTCCTGAATGGCCCTGGACCGGCCTCAGGGCCCCATGCGTCATCATTATTTTCCTGTCGGCTCTCAAACGGAAATGAAAGTTCAGTGTTCTGCGGAGAAAATAATTTCTATATTCATCACAAAATCCGCAAACTCGTGTTACAATCAGATAGACAATTTCAGAAAATTTATTCGCATGCATAAAGTATAGGAGTCGAATGTAACGAGCATTATTCCCCAGGACACCACCGCGACGAAGATGTCATTTAATTCATACGCGCGGGGATTAACGGCGTTCGTCATCAGAATAATTAAAACAGCAATTGCTTCGCATGCGGAAACAAGTATAAGCTCACATTCAATCCTTAGTATTCATGATGTCATTACTATTAATTTATTCTCGCTCCGTGGGAAATGACAGCAAAAGGACCAACGGCGAGGTGACAGTAGCGTTGGAATTGGAAGCGACGGCAGGGAAGTGGCAGTCGGTGTCCGAGAACAATGATTGGCAACTGAAAGAAGCACTGGTGGTATATTAGCCAAAGATTGTGAGCATCATCACCACCAGTGAGCAATCCTGAGATCGAATAGGCGCAACCCTCCAATCGATTCTTCCATAACCACTTCACGTTTACGTATGTCTTCTCTTTCTCATCCTTCATCGCTTCCCCTGTGTGCCTTGATAAAAGGCCTTCTCAATTCTTCCCTTTCCTTTGTCTTTCGATGACTATCCTCATCAGGTGTCCTCATGTCTTATAATATGTCAGATAATGTATTCTTCGTCTTCTTCTTAGGGTTTTCATAATACTTCTCCTTTCTCCCACTCTTCTTAGGACCTCTTCGTTAATCACTCGGTGTATCCATTTCATTTTCATCATCCTTCTGTAGCACCACATCTCGAATGCTTCCATTCTTTGAGTCTCTGCTACTGCCATTGTCTATGCGTCAATACAATAAAGAAATATGCTCTTAGTTGTAAGTTCAGGTGAATTTTTTCCTTACATCCAAGCTTGTATTTCCAGCTGTAAGTAGAGTCTTCTTTTGGTATATTGCCCTCTTCACCTGTTTATTCTACTGACTATTTCATTCTTGCTTCGCCTTTGTGTATACCATTTCCATAATACGCCAGTGGTGATAGCAGTGCCGTGTTTCACTTCACAAGAACAGAAAATAAATTCAACCCTAACAAAAGGGTATGCTCATTAGAAATCTATTGCCATGGATTTCCACAAAGTTACGACTGAAAGTATCTCAGAAATATTCAAGCTTGCGTGAGATACAGCAACTAGTAAATAGGTCACGCCTCCATAGCAACGACTCCTCTGATATGCAATTCGTGGCTCTCAACTCACATGTGATGTTAGTTCGTGCATTTCCAACAAACAACTTGACAAAGGGGGCCACACATCGCGTTGAAGCCGAGAATCTGCTGCTCTCTCTCTCCCTGTGGAACATTTCCAATGAACCCTAGTGATTTAATACGATGCTAATTTTTCAAAACATTGGTCTTCCTGATCTGACGGCTCTTCAGGTGAGGCTACACATGCATTCACTCCGCGGATGGAGGAGATAAACCCAGACAGGCGGTTTTCAAAACCTCAACCCCAAGGTTGGCTGACGAGGTCTTTGCGAACCCACCACCAGTAATGCGTCTTACACATTCTCATTGCGAACCAACCTTCGATGTTGTGATATTATGCCAAGAGGATTACTAATTTCCCCCCTAAGACGAGCGTTATGTGCATAACGAAATTTTCAGTTAACACCTTGGAGCATTAATAAGATCATTAATGGATCTTCCGAGCTGTATTCACGCAAAGATAGTGTAGGAGTTCGAAAGGCATTATAAGGGAAAAGAAATGGTTTAAAATTGTAACTTTATTCTAATTTTGAACCACATTCGAACGTTAGTAGGTATTCTAAAAAAATGGGATAAAACGTGCGTACTAGTAGAGCCTTAAATTATTCTCCAGGATACGAGCGTCACTCATATTTGCCTCTAAAAAATGAGTAACAAAACTTTGGGGGCTCAATTTGATTCCACAATTAATTTGTGGTGATTAAGTAAATGTTTCACATGTTTGCTAAAAATTCTTTAGAACTATGCCATTCAGGAGATCAATGGTAATAAGAATATACAAATAAAAGAAGCATTCCCCCTATTCATTGCGCAACTCAAATTACAATTCAAATTAAATCAGGTTCCCGAGATGCCACTGACAATTACAAGACCACTGTCGATGCGAAGGACTCGCCATCCACTCCACACTTAGCATGGGATTAAGATCCAAGGAAGGCGAGAAGTTTCACGGCTTGTCATTCACATAGATTCTCTCCAGCTCACAGTCACGACGGAGGTACCAAAAAATGGATTTTTTCAGGGAATGTGTGCCACAATTCGCACAGATATCCCAAATTCGTTCCTGAAAATCTCATTAGCGAGAAGCATTATGCATCATCCCGGATAGACATTGAGGCTGTTTTACGCCGTCATGAAAATTGCGAAGGCAGCTCGGGGACAACTTTCGAGGGAAAATGGTAGCGTTTACTCGGAACCGAAATCGCAATTGTGTGCACGAAATTGTTCGATGGAAACGAAAAAAGAAATTTAGTGAAAAAATTAATCGTCTAACCACAACCATTCACTCATAAATCAAAAAATAAAATAAGCAAAAGGTGACGCCCACTGAAAAAGCTGCTGTGATAACATTGACGTCATTTTCCTCCCGTCCTTGACTGCTCTTATGGGAAGGGAAGGGAGTGGAGGGGGATTCTCGGAAGGTCTGCTCGCTCAGATCCTGTCGCAATCACTCCTAATGGCAGAGTCAGCTGCGTCCACCCCATTTCGATAATACGAAGTAGCTTCGCGGGCTCAGTGACAAAGTCAATGACGTTAGAGGTTGCACCACACCCACTTCTACGAAAGGGTTAAAAACATCAGTTTTTCGCCGCTTATAACTCAAGAAATAATTGACAGATTAAAAAACGGAAAAATTCCTTGTCTTTTTATTTTACAAACTCTATCATATTCGGTAATAAAAAAACATGGTAAACGACCCCGTTGCGGAAATATGCGAACACTCGCGTCCAAATTAGAACACTCTCTAATGTGGCATATGCATTCGCGCAATTTTCAAGTTTTCTCCCACGAGATGTCCCAGAGGAAGAGGCTCACTGGGTCCCATCCATTAGGTACATAGGTTGTTGATGAATGAGATGCGTGTTTTTGGTAGCGCCGAAACATTACGCCAACACTCGCAACATGGACAGCTGCAAGCAATTATTCTCGCACTTCAAGGACTCTCGCGAACGAATGCTCGAGCTGATGCTGCATCATCTTGGGCAATTTCAATGTCCGTGGAAAGCGGCATTCATAGCTGCCGCTACCATCGACCCTGGAATGCGCATGATACTGCCAGGGGGAAATGGCCCATGGGAGTCGAATCACGGACATTAAGCAAGCTTAAAAAGAAACGTTTCTCGGGCTTTCCACCAGTTAATAGGCTCCATTACTTCCAACGTTTCAAAGAGCGACTCGCTCTTCATCTTCAGGGCTACTGAGTGTCGGATTTTGGTTTAAATTTAACGGGCCCGATTGTTGGCCTCCTTGAATATTCGCCGCCCTTCCTCATCTCTCGGATGCAATTTATTACTGGCCTCCAGGTGGTACTGAGGCTGAAACCAGTGTCTCTATTTATGTCATTATTTTCGAGACGGATCTCGATGGCCTCCTTGGTGAGTCCATTCCAATAAAATTGTGATCGGCAAAGTAATTTTGCCTTATCCCATTGTATTGCGTGGTCTCAGGAGCCCTGGAGATGAAGACCGTGTCGCTCTTTGGAACGTTGGCAGTAATAAAGCCTATTAACCGGTGGAAAGCCCGAGAAATATTTCTTCATAGTATTCGCCGGGAAAATACTAGATCTTATATAAGCCTAAAAAGAGTCGTTTCCGGCGAGATGTGGTGGAATAAGCAGCTTCCCGGTCCATTGTAGGGACCGGTCCACTTTCTGCCTACTTATTCCTCTCACAATCGATTTTATCGTCTTCGAGAAACGAATCACTTCTGGTTTTCGTGACTCTTGGGCCCGAATCGAAAATCTTCCCGTCAGCCCCTATACCCTTGTCGGCCACCAGAGTGGATACAAAGTGCATCACTTGGGCGTTTACGCTCCCAGGGTCGCTCCTAATGTAGGCCAGTCCACAGTTTGCTCCGGGCCGAGGCGCTAGCGTGGGAGGGTTGGCAGCCCTGGCGAGGGGGTGGCGGTGAAGGTTCATTAGCTGGCAGAAGGGGGAGGGGGGGGGGGCAGGTGACCCATGTTCTCGGCAGCGGACACGGATCTCCACTTAGGGGCCTTCAAACGGAATCTCGCCCCTCGCTCGGCTGCGGACGTATTTCAGGGAGGAGGGCCTCGGAAGTCGTGGCCTAGGGCCTTCTCTTCTGGCGTGGACCACGCTGAGGGACCGTCCGACGGTGGAGAACCAGTGCCCGGCGCATTCGAGTTTGACCGTCTGCCGCGCAGAGCGAAGAAGATAGATGATGGTTGGTGGCTTACGGATTGACGTTCAATAGAGAAGCTAGTGGCTTACTGATTAATGTGAGGCATGGCACGATGAATGATCGCGGGGATATCATTGGGGAAAAATGTGATTAATTTCTAAGCCTTTGCCACATTCCTCGACGAGTGATCCCGCTAACGAAGATGGAGAGTATTCATTGGAGAACGGAGGCGGCAGTCCTTTGCGAATGCCGTTAATGTTGCCATGATCAAGACACGTGCCTTATCACAGGAACCATCTCCCACTGCACTGCCGTGTCGAAATCCTCTTTATCATCTCATCCGAAAAACATACCAGCATAATTTTTCCCTCTGTAACAATCTGCATATTGTGCCTTTCAATGCTACTCACCATACAGCCTTTAGCCATACGCTACTAGATCAATGTTTTGTTGATGACTCCGAGAAAATCATTTTCTACTCCCAAACCCCAGTACCCTTTTTTTCTGCTCACGACCTGATAGCCATAACTTATCGTTTCAAATTTCCTAATCTGCCAGCTCCTACATTTAAAATTCATAATGTTAAACATTTTGATGTCGTCAAGTTCAATGAAGAACTTTCCTTGTGTGACTTGAATGAAATTATTAATTGAAACTGTATTGATGATAAGCTACAATGTTTTAATTCTGATATGTTAAATTGTAATGATAGGATTGCTCCCCTAAGGTCTTTTACTCCAAAGAGACGCAAATCCCCGTGGTTCAGCCCTCGCATTAAAAAATTAATATTAGAAAGGAACCGTCTCCGACGATTATTCATTCGGACAAGAGAACCTAATGTATTTTACCGGTTCAAGAAACTTCAAAACTTAGTTAAAAACGTGTAATGGGGGCTAGGCGTATTTATTACGCTAAGAAATTTTCTGGCATAAATGATCCCACCGATACGTGGGCAAGACAATTAAGGAATCTTGGCCTCATTTGAACACGTGTAAACACCCTTCCAGTTCACATTTCCGTTGACCAACTTTATGACGATTTCATTTCAGTATCCATAAATTCAAACGAACACACTATCTCTGTTTTTACTACACTAGACGATCCTCATGTGACCTTTAAAGTCGAAGATTTCTATTTTCAATACGTAACAGCTGAAATTCTATCCACATATTTCTCCCAATCCAATTCATGTGGGGGAGACGATATTTTTTTATATGCGTTTATGCGTAAATTCCCCGAAACCTTGTTCCCCATAATCCTCCAAATATTTAACTTCTCCTTGCCCCACTCTATTTATCCTAGCTTCTGGAAGAATGCACTTGTTAGGCCGATTAACAAAACTAAAAAGCCCTCTTCTCCTTCTGGCTACCGTCCAATATTCATTCTTTCTGCCATATCTAAAACCTTTGAGAAAATTGTCCACCACCAAGTGATCAACTGCCTTACCTCCAAAGGGAGACTTGACCCCTTTCAATCTAGCTTCCGCAAATGTTATAGTTATAGTACACAGTCCGCTCTACTCAAAGTTACAGATGATATTCGGAAAGCTATGGACAGCAGAATGCCACCATCTTGGTTTTATTTGACTTTAGTAAAGCGTTTAACCGCGTTAATCATATACGCCTACCATACAAATGAAAAAATCTTAACATTTCCTGTTCCGTTTTGAATTGTTTCTACTCATATCTTGATGGCAGGAGCCAGAGAGTCATCGGGTCTAATAACAACAAATCGTTTTGACGGCCTGTACCTAGTGGGGTGCCTCAAGAGTCCGTCCTTGGCCCTCTTTTATTCTGCCTCTATATCATTGACATAGCAAAAATTCTTAAACACTGCAAATGATTGTTCTATTCCGATGACTTACAGATTTACTTTCACACTAACCCTAGCAATTCGGCCGCAGCAGTCTCTCTTGTTAATGAACATGTCTCTGCCATCTGCAAACGGACATATGAAAATCTATTGACTTTAAATTCTACAAAAACATGCAATTATTTTTGGGAACTCAATAAATACTCAAACAAATTAATTTCTAACTCACCCAAACATTAAGGTGGGCGTCGTTGATATTGCCTTTAGCAACACTGTTAAAAACCTCGGAATGGGGACGTTTACCATATTTTTTTAACTGCCGAATCTGATAGAGTTTGTAAAATAAAAGGACCCGTATTTTTCCGTTTTCTGATCCGACAATTATTTCCCGAGTTATAAGCGGCAAAAAACTGATGTTTTTAACTGTTTCGGAAAAGTGGGTGAGGTGCAACCTCTGACGTATTTCAACTTCGTCCAATCACAACTGAGCCCGCGAAGCTACTTCGCCTTATCGCAAAGGGGGGGACACAGCTGACTCGGCCAATGGGAGCGATTTCGACAGCATCTGTGCGAGCAGACCTTCCGAGAACCCCCCTCCACTCCCTTCCCCCTCCCCTGAAAGCAGTCAAGGACGGGAGGAAAATGACGTCAATGTTATCACAGCAGCTTTTTCGGTGGGCGTCACCTTTTCCTTATTTTCATTTTTGATTTATGAGTGAATGGTTGTGGTTAGAAGATTAATTTTTTCACTAAAATTCGTTTTTCGTTTCCATCTAACGATTTCGTGTACAAAATTGCGATTTCGGTTCCGAGTAAACGCCCCCATTACATTAACAAATAACCTCTCGTGAAATTGACACATAAATGAAGTCTCAAAAAAAGTTAAACAAAACTTTATATCATTAAAAATTACATAAATCTCTTCTACCAACTTCCACTCGTAAAACGATTATTTCAACTCTCATATTCCCTACTTTTGATTATTGTGCTTTAGTATATAAAGATCTTCCCTCAGAATTAGAGAATAAGCTTCAGCGGCTATTATTTAATTACTTTGTGATATTTATTCTTGACCTCCGCAAAGATGAACATATCTCTCACCACCTACGCAATCTGTAACGACTTAAGATATCTTCTAGGAGGAAATATTTACTTGGTTCTTTTCTTTATTGTCTTTTAAAAGTAAAAACCCAGACTACTCATAAACCTAGGTCAGCCTCTGTTTTTAGAGCCTCCGGGGCAGAACCCTTCTACCTGATGAACCCAATACCTCACACTAACGCATACTTTAAATGATTCCTCATATCTGGCTCAAACTTTTGGAACTCATTGCCTTTGTCCTAGAAAAACTCTGCCTCTCTACCAATTTTTAAGGGAAAACTATTCAATTATGTTTCAATGAGGACTTATAAATATAATCTAACTATTGTAATAATTTTACAAAATTAATAATATTATTATAGTTCAGTTTTCTGATATTATTTTTATTGTTTGTAGTTTTGCCTTATCAATGATGACTTGTTTGCGAGGTGCTCTCTTGTATCTGTTTATTTTTTTTTGCAAAACTTGTAATGTTATTTATGTATTGCTCTTATGGGGAATCCCAGAGTATAAAATAAATTAAAATAAAAAATTAAAATCAAAATTGAGAGATTATTGCTTGTCCTTACACTCGGATATTTATTTAATTCCCCCTGGAGCATTTATACACTGATTCCTTAGGTAGAAGAGAGGGTCGTTAGAAAAAGGTGTTCATGAACCAAGGAGAGTAATTTAAAATAATATTTCTTAATACATACACACATCGGCAATGAGTACTTGGCGATATCTGTTTCAACAAAGTCTCCAATCATACGTGAAATGGGTGCTGAGAAAATGGACAAACTTGACCCAAAATAAGAAAGTTAATATGTTAGCAGTTAGAGGGAGTAGAGAGTTACAATTATAAATAGAAAAGCAAACACATAATATAACATTATATAAAGTTTGGAGAGAGTAGAAAATCCAAGCAAATCAGTTAAAGCAAGACATTAAAATAATTAGACGGACGTGACGAAGGACATTTAAACTCGAGGATTGAATATTACCAATTTATTACTCAAAGTACACATCACTTGTTTTATCCGATACAGGGAGCTTCACGATCTAATGAAGAATGGTAAGACCTCTGAGACTATTCTCCCAGTATGGGACAGAGAGTCGATGCCACAGTCATTTCTTCAACATCATCGAACATGTCTCCTTTCAATGGTAACTTATGTTTTGAGGAGGAAAAATGGACTTATAGGGAAAAATCATGTGAGCATAGTGGATGACAGAGCACAGTATAGGAGAAATTGGTTCATTGGTCAAAAAAGCTTGCACATGCACTATCCGGTGTGACGGTGCGTCATGTGGAAGTCCAACTGCTTTGTACTCGGGTAATACTCAAAGAGTCCTGATACACATGTAATGTATGATACTCAAATAAAAAGCTGCGGCGACAGTTTGACCAATGGAATCGTATGTTTCATGCCCTTGATGTCGTAGACACACGCAAGTATTTTCATCACCACTGATTTTCGATGGCAAATCTTCGTGACATTTCGTGACTTCCATTCAGCAAGCTGACGCTTAGTTGTACAACCATGAAATGAAATATCACTTCATAGCTCTGTTGCAGTCATATTTAAGAAATATTTCTTTCAGTCCGTTTTATGGTTGCCATTTACGGAGTTTAAACCAATTTAAGTATTGGCGGTGAAGGCTGTGACAGAAGACGGTGGTGGTGAACTCAACAAGTAGTGGCAGATAGGGAAAGAGTTTGAATGTCCCGTCCTATACGCATATCAGCACTCAACAGTGGAGGGTAGAACGGACTCTCGGCCGATAGCACATCTCGAACTGAAGGGATGCGGAAGCTTCCTTAGAGTTCCCAGAACTAGAAATAATGCACCACTGCCGAAGAGCCACGTGAAACTAAATCGTGACTATTGGTCCGTAATGCTTTAATATGGATGACATGGTGCCCGCACAGAGAGCGACATTACTTTTAGCGAAGGCTGCCTCAGGGCATAAAATTTCCCCGCCAGGATACCGCCACTCTCCTCCAAGGTCGTCGCCCCTGAGCATCCCTCGCACCCTGCCCCAGAAAACAACGCGACAGCCCTCGCGACAAAGTCATGTATTATTCCTCGCGCAGGGCACTTCCCCATTTATGGCGCTACTTAGGCGCCCCCTGCCAACCACCGCAACCGGGCGAGAGAGAGGGCGAGGCTGAGGGGACGCGGAGGGACAAGCGGGGAAATCATTATCATCCCCGGCACCAACCCTCTCTCCACGCGGAGATCATTCCATTGGGCATTTGCGACCGGAGTCAGTGCGAGTCCACGGGAAGGGTCCCGAGGACTCGTGGTTCGCGCAAACAAGCGCCGGCGCCAAATATTCGCCACTTGGCTCCCTTCTCCAGCGCTTGTTTGGTGTCGAGGGACATCGATTCCCACTTCACACGCGTACTTCCGCAATTCCTCTGCATCTCCTTCAACACACTGCTACTCCCTGCATAAGCCTCCAAAAGAGTCTGACCGCGAGGAGCCAGAGTTAAATAAGTATTCGCAAATAAGCTACAGCTGCTTCAGCTTTGTTGCATCCTCTCCAGACTCCCAATCTCCATGCCAACCTCTCCATTCTATAAATACGATAAACGTGAAAGCAATAACCGCTCATGTTCACCTTTTTATCCGTTTTTTGGTCAGGTTAGGATTCAATTAAATACGCTAACGCTGCCCAATCACTCCCTCCTTGCGCTGTTCACACCACTAGTATATCTACCAACTAGATCCCATCCCATTTCCATTCTTTAATTTTCCTCTTAAACACATGACATGCTTCAATAATGGCCCTCGGTGATATCTCATCGTGCCCTGATAACTTGTTGCGCCCTCCTCCACATCTAATTTCCACCAAACCCCCGGCAAGCTCTTCGCCGTCCCCACCCACCGTTCTCTTTCCCATTTGCAATCACACTCACTTCTCGCAATCCTCAGACCAACCCTTTCTTTTTAAAGGACCGGGAAGCTTCATTGTCACCGTCCTCAGCAACGAAAACTCACGCAGAAGCGTACTAGACGCAGCAACCGCCGTCTGCGTAAAATTGACAGTTTCGGCGGTAACTAGATGGAAATTCATCTTTCACAAAGAAGAAAAAAACTCTGTATTTCCACATGAAAACTTTTTAATAAAGACACGACCGGTCTCACCCGCTAGGGCATCATCAGGTGCATAAAATACAGACAACCACAAGTATATGTACTCAAGTTGGGTTAGGGGAGTGGGGAGGGGAGGAATGGGAATGGGTGAGGGGGGCTGACACTTTTGTGTGATATTCAATCCGGTCGGGGGAGGAAACGTGCAACCACTTCTAAGATGGGGGAAGGCAGCACTTGATTCGCCAGGTTGTGTCTCTTTCCGTGGAGGATGATTTCTAAGTGTTCAAGGGAATCTAACCTTCGCCCTTTTCTTTGGAAGTGGAGTGGAGTGACTTGGAAATCACTCCAATGCCCTGCGTCAATTAGATGTTTAGCGAAGAGTGACCTGTCGGGCTAATTGTGTGAGTAGGCACGGATATGTTCCTTTTTCTCCTTACATTAAAACTCATACCCATTTGCCCGACGTAGATTGTACTGCAATCTCCACACTGCAGTTTGTACCCACAATTAATCTTATTTCGGGGTCTTGGTCACAACTATGGTTGTTAAAAATGGATAGATTTTTCTTCGCATAAAAAGCTATTCTTCACTTTGACTTCGGGAGAAGCTTCGTCATTTTTTAGTTGTTCCGTTAAAAAACTGTATTCTCACCCAGCGGGTTTCGTTAACATGATTGGGCATGGTTTTATAGATAAGCCTACCAGCTATATCTACCAGCTACCGGCCGTTCTGCGAATTGAAATTAACCGGATGGAGGACCAGATGAAATTGAAGAGAGCGACAAACCAATGCCAAGACGGACATTTCACGCACGGACGACCGCCTCTTGTCTCCAACGCAATCAATCTCCACTCGAAGCAGCGCTCTATGAACCCTCACGAAACACTCCGGTGGGCTCATTTCTCCTACGGGTGCATTAGCATTTTAATCTAACATAGAAACGTAACTAGAACTATGCACTTACAACATTTGCAAAGACACTTCCGATTAACAAGCAATAGTTTCAATGGTATTTAATACTAACATTCGCTTGTTGCTATCACTTGGTTTATCTTCCTATAAGTATATTTCTCACCACATTTGCAAAGCGATCCTCTGAATTCTGACTTGTTCATTGACGCCCACTAGCGAGATAACCTGTTTTAAATTGCACTTCTCCTCTATGATTCAATTATCCATCTCCTCCATGTTCCTTTGGCATTCCTTCCGCTGAAAAGGGAGATAGGCGACCAACTCGGCCGTATGAATCCCCGTTCTACCGTTGATCACTCAGAGCCAACTCTCCTCAGAGCAGTGCTTTGTCTCAAAAACATCTTGACGGTAATCTTTTCCTTCTGTCTACTATTGAGTCGGTCATTGAGAGAAATGCATAATATTAATCTTTCCTCGAAGCTAAGCAAATGAGCAAAAACACATTCATCACCGCAAGCATTTATGCTAATAGGTACTCATGTTTACCAAATATAATGATGTTTACCACATATAATTATGTACGATAATTATGTTAGCTACGAAACTTGGGTAAAAATGTTTGATTTTCCATATTTGCAAAAAAGAAGAGCCATATGCGATCTATCTTACTTACATAATTTACTTAATATTTGATAAAATAGTTAATTAATTAGGAAAATTAATTTTGTAGTGCCTAGTAACAATGTAAGTTTAAAAATTAAATTATGGGGCAGCATGGTAAAGTCAAATTACTGTGAAAACTCACCACTGAATAGTGTGTGGCGACCTTTTAACATAATAAAATTGATAAAATTGATCTATGTCAACAAAGAAGTCTCTTTTGTAAATTGATAAATGATATACGTAGTTTCTCGATATGTTTCGAAATTTCATTACAATTCGATCTGTTCCAATGTGTTTTGTAGTTTCTTCTTTTTTGTTTTGTTTGCCCGGTTAACATTTTGTTTGGTAAACGTTAAACTATATAAATAAATAAATAAATATTTATATTTCCGTTCTATTTCTTTAAACTCAAACACGTCCTTCCTTTATAATTCTTTCGACCCATCTCCTTCATTCCTCCATGGAATTGGCATGGCAAGGCAAACCGTACTGTTCCACATATCTCGGACTTCCTTAGCTCATTCACCAATTCTCCAGACATATTCCCGCTGCCTTCCTTATCTTCGATTCCTACCATACTCTTTCACGCTCTTTCTGCACTCCACCCGCAAGTAGTCTTTCTTCACCGAGGTCAAAATCCATTATCTTTTCCCAATCCAGCCTCACTTTTCGTTCGCTTGTTTCGTTTTCCACCTTCGCTAATGATTTCACTATTCGCACGTCCACCCGATTAGGAAGAAGAATGTGAATGCACATGCATCGGGATTCTCTTTCGCCTGCGCTCTCACACTTTCATTTCAACAGATATCGAAAAAACTACCTTTTTGTCCATTTACCTTTTCCATTGACTTTCTGATCTCCATTTTCAGTTCATCCCATACTTGCATATTATTTGCATCAGTAAACGAATGCTTTACATACATTAATTTACCTTCCTAAAGCATTACGATTTAATTAATGTAAGTCTACATTAATGTATTCTAAGCATAACAGATCGGACCAAGCGGGAAGCTCAAGCACGCCGACTTTTAATCGAAACAAAATCCACTTGTTTGTTCAACATTGGGGCCACAGCATTCAATATAATCAAGAGGCTTCACTCGCGGCCGAGTGATTGGACTGGGGCCGGCCCGAGAGAGAGTGGCCCGCGGGCGATGGCGCCCCTTGGTGCCACAGCGGAGGCGCCGGCGATGAAAGGCGGCCTCACGCGGGCGGAGGCGGGATCGCTGTCTCAAACGGGTAATCGCCGGCTGGGGGCACAAGGGCCGACGAGCAAGGCCCCACGAATTTCACGACCCCTGGCGTCCCATTAAAACGGGCTTTTAATCTTTCAAAGGATGAGAGGGGTCGCGCGGCGGCAAGACAAATGCCAAACAAAGCGCGGCGTTGCCCAGGGCTCTCGCCTATTACCCTGCCCCTGACATGCACACTCAGGGTGTTTTGGAGCCCTCAAAACCTGAGTCAAAGGGATTCTAAATGCCGACTGAAATCCTACAGCTAGGGAGAGAATTGGACTCAACGTACATATTTTCGCGCACACTTGAAGCACAGAATTGTTTAAGATGTGACTCAGTTAGGCAACCTTATAATTGAACTACGACTATGACATCCCTTTCATACGACACGCAGTCTATGAAGGATACATTTCGCCCTCGGGTCTCCAAATATTCCTCTTTAGTGTGGATTCCATTTTGGTGATTTGTGTCGCTGAACCTCGAGCTTAGCTCGGCCATCACCTTACCCTCAGAGGGTTAAAGAAGACGTCGTATCCGGCATGAGTGCATTTATCTAAGGTGTCTGATTCGTGAATAATCCGATGACCGTCGCATTCCTGATGCATGACTTACATGCACCAATGAAATACGCCGACATCTTGGACAGCCAGCCTCACCATTTCGAAGCTGGCTGAGAGTGCACTTTATAGGATAGAAAAGAATGCATGAAAGGTTCTTTGAATATCTCTGGTATATCTCATAAAAATACGATGAAGATGAAGAAGATGGGAAAACTCAATCGGCCTTATCGTAAGACGTGATGAAGACTATTGTCGAAGTACAAGTGAATGAGAAGAACGGTTAAAGAAGGCCTCTTATGAGATATAAAGAACAAATGTTGAAGGTTGTGAAAGAAAAAAATACGTAAATTTGAAGTGATTAGCCGGCCGGAATCAGGCGGTGACCTGCGTTAAACCGATCTCAGAATTGTTGACTGATGATAAAAAGAACAATGTGATGAAGGATTTGGTGATTTGCCGGTGAATAATGCACGTGAGTTCTTCTCGGTTTCGCTACTGGGTCAGGCTCCTACCGACGGCTGACTCTGGCGTCATCTTCAGGGTGTTGAGTCAGTAAAGCCATGACGATGACGCCAGTGCCAGCCATCGAAACGTCGATAGTCACAAAATCTCTGGTCCAGTGAAGATGCCGAGGAGGCTTCATCAGCAATGATAGAGTTCTAGAAATTCTGCAGGAAACAATCGCGGAGGCATCGGGAGGCACACATATTGAATTGATTACCTTCAAACACGAATTATTACAGTTTACCGGATTAAAAAGGAATTTTCCCCTCTGGGATAGGAGGAGTCACAGCGCCTGCCTGGGCCACTGGTGGTGTGAGACGGAGGCGCTCAAAAATACCTCCAGCGGTGGAGGAAACAATATGAGAAACAAGTGAAACCGTATTAAGCGTATCCATTTCTTTGGTCACAGCGGACGGAATCAACCTGCAAGTGCTGAGAGCCCGTAGCACAACTAGGATCCCTACGAAATCGGTTTGAATAACGAACTTGAAAGATCTGCAAGATTTGTAATGGGACGGTATGATAACCTTACTATCGTAACCAGTCTATTAAATGAATTAGAATGGGAATCATTGTCAGATCGCAGGTTGAAATTTTGACTTAATCTCTTAAACGAATTCCAAGACCATATTTTCAGTGATTATGTTAAAAGTATTTTACGAACGCCAACTTATTATTGTAGACTTGACCATAATCACAAAATTAGAGAAATTGATTGCCGAACTGACAGATCCAAAATGTCCTTTTTTCCTTGTACTATTAGGGATATGAATGACGGTAAATATATCCAATACGAGTGTAGCAATGGATAACATTGGTAGCTGCATGTTGGTATAAGGACTTAAAGCTAACCCAACTAACAGCATGTTTTTGCATGTATGCTTTGATATTTTTATCTTTTTTTTCATAGCGTAGTTTTGAACAGTACCTATACAAGTACTAATCTTTTTATGCATGATATCTAGTGCATGTTTGGTGAGAGTTCACCCCCTGCCACACACCTTTATGGTGGCTTGCAGGGTATTATGTATATGTAGATGTAGGATCAGCATGTGGAATTGAGTTTCTTCGGAACTTCCTCAGTGCTAAATGATCACTCATCAAGGGCAAACGCGCCATTCAAAAACGAATTTTTATTCAGAAATTTGACCAAAGCCGTACCTAAGCTGGAGGCAGTCAATGTCATTTTTCAATATTAAAGCAAATACGAAAGACAAGGCTTCCGCGTCAATAAGTGTCATTCGCGAGACAACACGAAAATAGTAGAAGGTAGAAGAAACATTCGGATGAACATATGCGTCAGATTTTCTGGGTATCAGACATTTCTGACAAGCTGCAGGCGGCCAAGATTAAGGAGCGGACTCCTTCATCCCGAGTCGTTTATCTCTTTTCTTGCAGAGCTCTGCCAACCGGGCGGACTTCGAGGTTGAACCCTTCGGTGAGCGACGCAGATGGAAGAAACCAGGAAAAGTGCACCGACCGCGAGGCGTTGAGTATCCGTGCATCCCTGCCGTCGAAAACGAGTCCCAGGGCAATTCTTCGGGAGGTGAGGAGACACTCAGGAGACAAGTGGAGGAGCAGAGGGTCTCTCGCGAGGCTGAAGGAGGTAGTTACCGTCTCTCGAGGAACTTAGCGCCCACCCGAGGCGGCGGAGTCGTCGTTTGGTTCAGAGACCTGTTGCGAGGTCCCCAAGCAAACACTTCATCAGAGGCGTGGGTTGCAGGAGGCAGTGGATTGCATCAGTTCACGGTGGGAGTTGAGGGAATGAACGTTAATGAATGAAAGAAGGGTAACCAAGCATGCATGAAACGGGAGAGTGGAATGGGGTGAGATGGACAGATAGCAGACGATCCTATCTCCCTACGGAGGCTGATTTTGAATAATGACAAAAGAAAAGTATGTTTTAATCCACAGCGTTTTTTTTTATCTGGTACGACTAGTTTCAACGCGCCACGGCCTAATCATCAAGATATTTGCGCCCTGGCACTAACATAAGAAAGAATCTGAGGTAGAAGACGGAGTACGCTAGAACAAAGCAGTGGAAGTGTTACCGATCGAAAGCCAATTTTCCGGCATTAAAATTGCAATTTAGTAGTTACGAACTGTGCATCAACTGGAAAGGGAAGGAAGTGAGACGGATTTATGAATCAGTACCAGTAAATATTGGTTTTTGAGTCTTTCGCACCCTCACAAAGGTGTTGACAGTGACAGGAGCCAATCTGGTTCTCACCCACTTTTTCGTCTGTTCCGAACTAATAGGTGCTTCAGACCGGGAGGAAAAGATGTCATTGGAAGGGAAAGGGTGGAGAGAAACCCGGCGTTGGCATTAGCCTGCTCTTAACAAAATGGAGCCAAGGGGACCACGGCTTAGCGTCCCATCCGACGGACGGAGAAGTGTACTCCAATAGCACTCCGCATAGCACTCCAGTATGGGCCGAAATGAACAATTCCTTCCATTGTCGGGATTCGAACCCTCTTGAGTGAGAGGCCCTCTTCCAATAAGGTTCTTCAAGATAGCAGCGGTTAACGGTTCTGCACGTAGGTTGAATATGAACTGTGAATGCGCTTGAGGCAGACTCCCGGGGACAAAATAGAGCTCTCATAAATAACGTCGCCTTGCCCTCCCTTGCAAAGGATCCCCGCCCCATCGCAAATCCACACCTTTCGGAGGTGGCGGGCACGTCGCCTTGCGGCCGTGGCGCCATCTATTATCGAAGGCTGAATTATGCATTCGCTCCGGAGGCGGCGTCGGCCGAGAGGCGGGAGGCATGTGGCCATCCATCGCCGCCCCCAGCATCGGCCTCCCCTCCTCGCCCTTCAAATGTTTATCGGCACCGAGTGACGGAAGAAGAACCGAAGCCCACTCCAGCGTTGACTGGAGCACGCAGCGTGGGAAATCCAGACGCATGGATCGAATAGTACCTTTTAAACTAGAACAAATAGCGTTGAGGGTGAATAAGACAAAGGATTATACAAAATAATGAGGCAAAACTGTTATACTGTCTCATAATTAGTGAAATGAATTCATTCAATGCCGTTATGAAATTGCAAAATTGCTGAATGACTCGGTACATCAAGGAAAATCCGAAATTCCTTCAGTTCCAATTATATCTTCTGACAAAAGACAAAATTTGCATGTAGTTTCGGCCATCTTCGTAAACTTATGGTTGTAACTCATCGGTAATTCAAAGGATTTATATGAAAGGTATATCAAAGGTACATATTTACAGTAGTATTTTAACGCATAAGATTTTTTCTTGCATTTCCAAATTTAAAGACTCTTCTTACCAAACCGCCTGCATTGTTTTACTAAATAGCATTTTCCTGTTCGTTCCAAGGCTCAGTATCTGTTGATTTACACTTAATGCTCTCTGATTGTGTGATATTTAATTCCATTCATGATACTTCCCAGTCCCACTTCTTTTTTCTCATTTCTAAAAGGAACTTAAATACCAAGTGAGTGAGTCTATCATGATGCACAAAAAGTTCTTTCTTACATATAGATGAAAGATAGGAAATTAATCATTGACGACCGACGCCATTGAATAAAATTGATAAATTTGCTCGACTGACGTTCAAGAACGCTGCTTTTATGGATTAAACCAAAAAATCCTCCCTCATAACATGAATAGATACGTGAATCCCAATGGCCCGAGAAATCACTTGTTTTCCGCATCGTACGCGACGGGAAACCTCTAAGAAATAAACATCACTTGTGATCTGTCGCATGATGCCTTTCGCGCCGGCGGCGAAGAGGAAGTTATCGGTTGGCGGAGTGAGACGTGTTCCAGGGCAGGCGCCGGCACCTCCCTGTGCACGCGTGGGGGGGCAGGGGCAATCACGCACCTCGATATATGAGCCGCCCCGCGTGTATCGGCCCGGGGCAATAAAATACGGCGTCGCCCTCGCCGTCCCACCGTATTGGAGACTGCCCTAATCCACCTCCCTAGGCTCACCGAATGGCCGCTCATATATATCCAGCGCTTTTATCGCCGAATACAGCCCGAGATTACAAGACCGGAATATCAAAACAAAGGCGGGTTAAGGGGGAGCCGAGGGTAAAGGGGCGAAGAGATCAGGGCCGGCGACGAGGGAAAAATTGATCAGCTCAGAAAGCGCCTTCCAGCGAAAAGGACGTGACAGAAGGAGAGACAGTGGACTCTCCCCGGCATTCCCTTTTCGAGCCAACGCGTCCCTGTTGCCTAGGGTTAATGGAACCCTCATACAGAGATATCATTGAGAGGCCAAATACCCCATTCATGTAATGGTTACTTAAAGAGAATCGAGCCTTTCCTATTTCGTAGGTTTCACATTATATCTCTGTACTTCAGCATTTCTTGATAGAATTCTCAGGATAGCTAAGATATAGTAAAAAATTTAACCTTATCATAATTTTATTTCTATTTCTGTATTTCTCGTGAAGGACAGTCAAGGACCAGACGAACAATCAACACAGTCAACCTGTTGTTATCCTTCATTACTACCTTTTTTCCATCATAGCAAGTCTTAAGTCATCAAGTAGCTCAAACACACAGTCTTACTCTTTCATCTCTTCACCACATCCTCTGAGGTCACTGAACCTTGTACTTCTCAATCACGTAACAATTACCAATAACCGTAGTAATCTTCCTCAAGCACCCAGACTATTGCAATTCAGTCCATTTCTCACCGGGATCTTCGGATTTTGCTAAGTCTGCCTTTCTAGCAATGGAGTTCATTAAACTTCTACTCTTTTACTTCGCACACTTTGCTCCGTGTTCAGTGAAAAAATGAAAAATAGAACGTCTCGTTAAAGGGGAAAAAAACTCTCCGTGGGGAAAAAAATGATTTACATACGACACTGTTTCCACATTTTTAGAATAATAAATCTCACTGCTTGACATTTATGGTATTTACCTTACAGTCCGCATAAAAAAAGCAGATTCAACTTTCAAGAATGTACCTGTTCTTTATTTTTAACAGGATTTGCATAGTATCTTGGCGAAAAAAAACAATGGAAACGAAATACTACGTATGCTATGTTAGTAAACATTATATAAAAGATCACACTTCCTAACGCCGAGTAAATTGTACTTACCCCTAGGGTAGTGCATACAGAAATAAGGTGTACATACCAAGAAAAACTAAAGATAAATCATGGTGTTCGATGAAAGCAGTAAATCTCGATCTATTCACAGTTTATAAATCAATTACAAGGAGAAATTTTCAATATATAGACCGGTAGATGGTTGCATGGATTTACTTTAAGCAGAGAATGGCTGGAATAAAGAAACTTTAAACACTTTAAAAAAATTATAATTACCTGTTTCTGGCTCAATAAAGTTCGTAAACATTTGATCAACGTGGTTAGAGAACTCATCAAGAGATAAAGGAGTTTTCATTTGGACTCGGGATTAGGGTATTCCGAGTAAGGGGATCGCTCCTCACGCCCTTCCACGCGGCAACAAATGCATAATAGCAAGCAGGAACATACTTCCGGTCGTCCAGCGACTAATCACCGACCGAATATCCACCTGCTCCTTGAGGAGAGGCCTCCATCACTCTCTCTCACCCGACCTCCGCTTGTCGTTCAGGAGACCTCTCTCTTATCCCGAGGGTGCCTCTCGCGGAGACCGCCTGAAGCCATGGCGAGCGGTAATTCATTTCTCGTCCACGATGCAAAGTCTGAAAGGGCAGGCAGGCCGGCCAACCCCCGGAGACTAACATCCACGGGTGGGAAAGAGGAATAACCCCCCCCTCAACCCTATTCCGATACTCAGCAAAAGCATCGCGGCCTCCCTGGCGAATATGCTCTCGGGAATAAATGGTCCAGCCTCTGGAAGAAGACACTTCCTGCTGAGGGAAGGATTAGCATGGCCCTCCAGCATTTTGCAAGGCAGCTGACCGAAACATATAGCGGGTCACTTATTTAAGGCCTCTCGCGTCGGCCGACGGCGAAGCCGATAAAATCTGCCCGCACCACTCCCCGCTCATCGTCCCGATTTATTAGCTGCCGGAGTCGACCACGGAAAGCCATTACACCCGCCTCCTGCACCCGCAGCCTCCGAGGAGGCGTAACAAGCAGATAGCCGCGCTCCAACTTATCTCGGCGCGGCATCGCCTAAAATCGAATCCTGCGAACGCTCCTCTGGTGCGCTACCGAATCCGAGCATCAAGCTTCCTCTTACCCATCCGCTGGCCAAACGTTGGGATAGGGGGTCCGAGATCGAATCCTGGCGGCATTGCTTCAAAGAGATTAAGGAGGTTGACTCGCGACTGCTTGAGTCAAGTTGTCTGAGGAATCTTATTAATTTAAGTACGAGTATATGCCTGCTAAGTGATCCTTACTTCACAAAGAAAATTACATAAGCTATTGAAAGCCATAAGTATCACGAGAAATACGATGTAAAGTCGAAGAATTTCTTTTTTATGGTAATTTTAATCAGCTCTACGATGGAGTCAATTCAGAATTTACTTTAAAGAAATAAATTCATGTGCTCAATGGATTTACTAATGTATAACACCAGAATATTACGATCAAACGTTATGTTATAATATTTTTCTGAAATATTCTTTAATATCTCATTAGTAATGATATTATTCATGCGCCACACATTTTGGCTAGAGCGACCGCAGCGCCACTTGAAGTCAACTAACCCATTTCGTCTGCTTTTAGCGCATAAATTGGTGGATTTAGCGAAAAATACGGTGGGTTGACGCCTTTTTTTTCGTGTCATTTTATTCCATGTGAAAATACGCATAAAATATCAGTTTTTTGCAAAAATGACATGACACTATCGTATTTTTAAGCGTTATATTCCCATGTAATGGCCATTCTCGCCGGTAATCGTATGTAATTTCAAACACAATTTGTAGAAAAAGGAGTATGGGTTGGTGTAATTATCTTTACTTTATTCGATAGAGGAAATTTAATTCTATAAGTGCTGAAAATATAAAAAAATGACATGACTTTCAATTTTCGGATCAACCTCCTTAATAATTAGCTTTCCCTTCGAGAATTAAATCGCAGGGGGCATATGCAGCGATGCATTACTTGCACTTCACGGATGCGGAATCGCCAGTTTAAAAAATGCAAGACGAATGTCATCACTGTCGTCAGTCATCAATCCTAGCATTGGCTAAACACAGACCTCCACTCGGTTCTTCTATCTGCCAACCTCTTCATATCAACGTCATTCCTCTCTCACACACCACTCACGACCTGTTCCGCATATCTCATACGACACCTTTTCCAGGGGCGTCGGAACTATTTTCGCTGGGAGGGGGCAACCTTGAAAAGGGCCCGGCTTCTGTGTGAAGGACCCGCATTTTTTGCGGAAAGGAGGGGGTGGACACTAGAATTTCGCTAAAAGAGCATATGAAGGTGGTAGAATATGCGTCAGAAGGGAAAAAGCAAGATGGAAACAAGTAAAATTTTATTCTTATTAATGAAGACTACTCACTGCCCAATTACGGAAATCCATGACCATGTTGCAAGAGTTAATGAAGACATAAAGTCAATCTGTAACTGGGTAAAAAAGAATTCGTTAGTTATAAATAGTTCAAAAACAAATTGCATTATCATCGGTAGCAAAAAACTAATTAATAAAATCGATTTTGATCAACTTCCTAAAATAAAAGTATCTGACAGTGAAATTGAATATGCCCAAACAGTAAAAAGTCTTGGCCTTTTGATCAATCGCACCTTATCTTGGTCTGATCATATCACGCAACTAAGAGCTAAAATATTTGGCACTCTGGCCTAAGTAAAACGTTGTCGAATCCTGCTCCCAATGTCCATACGTAAAAAGATAGTGACCACTTTGATTTTATCTCAGATTGATTACTGCTCATTAGTATATGGTGATTTAACAAAAGAACTGGATACAAAACTTCAAAGAGCACTAAATGCCTGCATTAGATTTATTTGTGATTCACGAAAGTACGATCACATCACACCTTGTATAAATACACTACGGTGGCTTACAGTTAAAAACAGAAGAAAATATTTCCTGGGTAGTCTTTTGTACGATATTTTCAACAGTAGGGAACCAGTTTATTTATATTCTCCATTTCTTTTCAAGGAGAGCTTTCAACAATGGGTTACAAGAGGGCGAAACGATAAACTACAAATCCCCAATCACCGGACTTGTGCCTTTAATAGGTCTTTCGTAGTAAGTGGCAGCAAATTATGGAATACCTTATCTAGTGAAATACGTGGATCAAAAAATAGCCGAATATTCAGGCAAAGACTCTTTAACTACCTGTTTCAAAAACAAAGTTCAGATAGTTCACCCTCTGATGCGGCCTTTCCATAATAAATGTAAATTAATGCAATTGTTCAGACGGCATATTTGTAAATATTTTATTTTTGTATTGGATTATGCATTGTCTTTTTGAGTTGTCTTTATCACTTTATTTAAATTTTTTCTTGCTTCATTTCATACTGTAATATCTGCACAATACGGACGACTATTCTCTTGTACTTGACTTGTTCTACTTGTAAATTTATAGAATGCTCATATGAGGCTGAGTAGCCTCCGAGTATGTTCCAAATTTTTGTTAAATATGTTGTATTGTATATGAAATAAAATATTTTCTCTCTCTCTCATTTCTCAAGGGCCTGGGGCAAATTCTGGGGGGAGGGGGCTTTTGGCCCCTCCTGCCCCCCACTTCCGACGCCGCTGACCTTTTCCATTCTTCCCGCTCACTTTTCCTTCGACGATTGTCTTCATCGGGCCATCATGCCTCAAGATAAGGCCAATCGGCCGGTCGATCTATTTTATCTTCATCATTCTTCGGTAACACCATATTTCGAATTCTGCCAGCCTTTTCTTCTCCGCTGCTGTCATCGCTCATGCTTCACTGCCATAAACTAACATGTCCCAAAAACATGTTCTAATATTTCAAATTAAAGACGAAAATGTATGCTCAAAATACGTCACGATTGCCTGCACGGGATAAGACAGTTTGTATCGTTCGGAATAGCTGTTCCTTTTACGTTCAAGCGGTGCACCTGTACGAGACAAGAAAAACGGCGAGAAGTGTTGTTCCTTGGGTCAGCCCGGTAGCCTTTCTATTTATGGCCTGATGATTCACATTGGTCGATACTAAAAATGAATCGAAATTGCTGTTGCCCTTGGCCGCAGAAGGTATTCAGACGGGAATCCATTAAAACAAGAGCATCGTCCTTGAATCGCCTCCTTGATGAGGGGCGTTTGATTGAGTGATTGCAGGACTAAACTTGCGACGAAATGTTGAGATAAGGTCGTCCTCATCAAGACAAGAGGCCTGTCGATCATCTATCCATCTAGGGGAGGGCTTTTTTCCATCAAAGGATTTGCGATGATAAGGGAATCGTTTCATGTTTTTGTAAAACCATATTGCAACGTAGTATGTGAGGTGAGGCGAAATTTAGTGTTACTCAAGTTCATTGCTGTGTACCCTGCGGTTGCCAAGAGGGAATCCTAGGGGAACACCTATTATATTTTCCAATTGGTGGGGGGTATGATGTGTAGGTGCTTGTGATACATCCTGAAATATGTGCAATGCTGTGGACGCCAAGGTTGTTGCCATTCTTATGTTCACTAGATGTTTTAGTGATTGGATTGTGGTTTCCTTGGCTTCTTGTTGAGTCGCCTGCCTTATAGGCTCTGGGTGATCAGGCTGTCCTTTTATATTAGTGAAGGATATCAATTGATGTCTGCTAATTGTACTTATTGCTTTATACATGTGATGCCGCAAAAGCCAGAGTGGGTTCCATTGCTATAACAGCTTTGTTGTATGGCTTTCAGTGGCTGTTTGTGAGAAAATAGGTTAGAGTCAGATTAGTTTCGCCATGTGCCTTAAATTTCAATTTTTTGTGGATATAATTTCTTTTAATTCGGGGGATTTCTTTTAATTAAACATTTCTGATGCCAATGCTGTATTTCCCTTCCACGTACCCTGTTGGAAAATCGGTGAATTAGGGAGCCAGGGTTATGTTTTCAAATGTTTTTCCTTATTCGGAAAGAAACCGCACACTATCAGGTAGTTCAATGTTACTCCTTTATTCCATGTTACGATTATCTTTTGAATGACACCTTCATTCAACATATGCTTCCCACTACATTCGAGTAAACTAATTGTAGGTACTAATTTCAGCTCACATCCGATATCCATCTCCGACTATCATTACTCCAGGGCACGGTGCATCAATGTCTCCAGTTCACTTACACAAGAGATGTTTGCGTCGTGTTGGAGATGGGTCAATCGGTCAGTGACTACATAATCAAGCGAATACAGATTTCATGGCAACATCCCGATTCATTAACAGTTTTCTCACTGTAAGGACGCAATGTTTTGGAAGAACTTGCTGCATCTTTAAGGAGAATGGCATCATTGTTCAACAAGTATTGCTCAGTACATAATTATAGAAATGCGTCTCATCTTTCCAGTCTAGGAAAATTATTATTTCAGTATCTAATTGGAATTCTCTCCTATCTTTTTTCAAAATACTTGCTTACCTGTTAATGTGTTTCGTGCTTCAATGGCCATTAAGTTCACTTCCTAGGAAATACATACTTGAGTGATCTGCTGCTAACGTTCAACCGACCAATTTCTGGCCTACCGAGGCTGGAATTATGGAATTTGAGCCCCCAATCTTGACATTGATGTATGCACTATTGCATACTGAATACTGATATTTTATAAATGGTTAGCAAGACATTTGCAGTGAAATAATAAGTAAAAACATGCCACTACCCTTGTTTTCACCATAGAGTATACCCACGTCCCTTCGCTATTTTTCAGGTAAACCGATAAATAAGCTCATAAGCTATAAACATTTTTGACTAAAATAATCAATCAACGTACTAATTCGAAGGAAAATGAGGTAGTTGGGGTTAAAAGTAACATTAAAATTTAACTGTTGAAACTCAGCACTATGTTTATTTATGAAGATTGCTCTACATGCCACTGGGTAGATAAGCACCTCTGTGCGTGCCAAGAAACAATAAAGCAGCATCAAACGTTCTTAGCATCGTAACATGCTCAACGCCCAATCTCAACCATGCCCGCGATAAAATACATCACTGCCAATTTAAAGTGGGTGCCCACTATCTTAATTCTTTCGAGGATAATCTTCAAGGAAAAAGCAAAACCAAATATCCGTATTCTCCTTAATCCTATCTTCACTGAACGTTTCGGGTTCGATGCGAACGTTACCCACGTTGGATGGCCAACAAAGAGACGGAACCAGTTGAGCAGTAAATGCACGAGGCCTTTGTGAATTGAGTTAGTACAATTAATCGTCCAAATATTGTTATTTTATCAAATACATTCGGAAATGAAGTCAGCTGGAACGTGACGAAAATATCATTAAAAACACTGGACGCACTGTGTCTGAAGCACATAGGATGGCTGACGGGAAGGAATACGTAAGAGGCTTTTAAGCAGACACGCTTATCCGGTGTTAAAGCAATCACAACACTTCGATGATATGCATAATACAGTGACGAGAAACGTCGCGTCTGTAACCAATGGGGAATGTTAATAGAATCGTCAATGGAAAGTTGATACATGAATACTGAGATAATTATTGGTTACGCAGCCACACCCTTAAATCCTTCCTTTCTATTCGAGCGCACCTTTCGCAAAAGCAAAAGAAATACTGGGTAGAGAATTGTGAGGTATGTGGGACCTTACTGAATAAGATTCAGAGCGAAGAAGTTTGCAGTCCCTCCCTTCATTAGGCGCTTGATCCATACATTAAAAACTATACCTTTTATGAATTCAACCAAATAATTTATCTAAACTAAGTGAAATATATTCAGGAGGCAAAAGTGGTTCGGTGGGCCACGTGCTCACGTAGCACGCGCTACTCCTCTCCTCTCTGGTCGCAAGTCCACAAGTCGCTGAAGGCGACGAAAGGGAGGCTTCAGCATTATGGACTCACCACCCGATGGCGCCCTGGTCAGGAGGGTTTTCCTCATACCTGTGGAGAAAGGAGACGCATGCATTAGAAATGAATTCTCACTCGATCACCATCGCTCACGGAAGAAACGAGCAGGGACAATAAAGGATTCACATGAATTTACACAAATGCAAAAAGTGAGACGCTGAGTGCACAGAAAACACAACTTTTGAATTTCGGAGAGGAAAATAATGGAGTATTGTAAAGAAGACCTTAGGTTATACGAATTGATTTATCCTCTTTAGAAAGGCATAGATGCGAATGGTTCATTCGAGGAAAACCAATTAGATTAGTTACAAAGTTTGGAGTCTAAATACCTCAGACGGATACCCCATGGATATACCTACCAAGGATTCAATCCGCGGTGAAATAAAAGTTACGAGAGGTTGACTTCGCCGCGGCAGCAGCACCTCCGATATACATGATACACGGACTCGTGAACCAGAAGTTTTCCTTCAGATTTAATTTCGAAAACTCTTTGACGAGTAATGATTTAGATACATGTCTTCGTGAAAAGAGTGACAGTGCAAACAGTACGGCCAGGGGAAGCCTGGTAAAAAAATATCGAAAATGAAATGCGGGACAATGCACACACATTGTGTGGAAAAAAATATGTGGTAAGGTGGGTGGATAATTCATGTGATTATAGCGATGTCATCGTGTGATAGAATATAGCAATCAATAAGGATGGTCTGCACCCAAAAATTAATAAAAAATGCTTCCTTTTGCCTGGTTAAATAAACTGCAATTCCCAAAAATAAATTATATATTGGGAAATGAAGCTAATAATTCATACCACAGGCAGAATGTACTTTGACATATCAAAAGGGATGGTTGGTTAATCAGGGGAGGAGGCGACCGACAGCTGAGGTCATTTGCGCCATTTAGGATAGGTGGCTAATTGGGTAACGGTAGGAGTTTTCAGGGAACGGAGGAAGGGTGGAGAGAAACCCGGCGTCGGCATTAGCCTACTCTTAACGAAAGGCACCATGGGGACCGCGCCTTAACGTCCCATCCGACGGACGAGTGGGGACCGGTTTTCCACTAAAAAATCCGGGAATCGAACTCGGGCCCTCTAGATGGGAGGCCAGTACTCTAGCCACCACACGATGGTGACTAATCTAATTTTCACTGGAATCCGGGTTTTTGTGATGCACAACACTTTCCTTAAGATGAGAAAGCAGGAGTCCTAATTTGAGTTCCGAAGAAATGTAGTGCGCACCTACAACACACCCCCGATATCCGCTTCGATTTCTAGAATGAGGCATGCTGAAGTAACTGAGGGTTAATGGTAGTTAAGCGTCGCTCAGGTAGCCAGGGGGACGAAGGTCATTAGAGGGGTCCACCCTCGGTCTCCTCGAAAAGATGATGTGATGTTACTATAAAAATGTATGTCGGACTTATTTTACTCCACTAAATACAACTTGGAGTTCAAATATACGTCTAATATTTAATCATTAAAAACAGGTTTTATATTGCATGTATGAGGGTATTATGTTCTGCTCATAAAATTTCGTTTCATCCCCCAAAGCGCATAGCGCTACCATATGGTACCGAGCAGTATTTCCCTGACGGCTGATAGAAATACTATGAAAATTCATGTCTGTGTTCAGAAAGTGATATTCACGAACACGAATGAAAACGAAAAAAATGTGAAAATGTTTTCCTAATTTTTTCCTGGGTCTTAACGGATCACTATTTTACTGAATTTTTTCTTGAATAGAGGGACGAATTACATCTAGATACTAAGGCTCTCAATCGTAAGGAATTGCTGAGTTAAAAAAACATAAAAAACAGGAACATTACATTTACATTGCATGACTCAATCGTTACATTTACATTGCATGAACAAATGAGTATTGCGGCAGTTTGTGGCATCGTTGACATTCCTAGTTCGGCTATCATACTGAGGTAATAACCATTCTATTGGGTCGTCCTGAGGCGACCTCCACTCATCCTCTGCTAACAGAATATTATTTTGATGCACTTCATTTAATAATTCAATTGTATGGCGTTGCTTGCCGGAATGATACTTTCTAAAACCGATGACATTTTGAAAAGTGGGGACTAACTCGTCCCCATTTTTCAAAATGTCCTCTTTGGCTGGTTCAACTAACAAACCTGCCAAAGAGGTCATTTAATGGCATCACTTCGGGATGAAATTTTCCATGATATTCCAGGAATATCATGGAAACTTTCATCCCGAAGGTCGATAGACATCAGAATGCGTTTGATGTTGATGAAACGCTGTCGCGGACTTTAATTGATAATTTTCGGCCACATAGTGGATAAAAACGATTCATCTCCCTGAAAACTTCATTGCAAGAAGTTTAATAGGAAATAATGCCAGAAAATGAATAATTAGAAAACATTTACATTTATGGGTGATCCGGAAACTAAAACGTGATAACGTCGCAATTCTTAAGGATTGAGCATTTTCTTCGCGTTTTAGCGATCACAATGTACACTTCTAATAAGGAATGGCAAAATTGTAGGGCACGTGCATTAGGTACAATCGTCAAAATTGGATAATCCCGAGAAATAAGTACGCGAAAATGAAGAAACTCATTCCGAAAAACGATTAATAATATTTCCTGCTTAATATTTGTGCTTCACAATTTGATTTATTATCACTCAAAAAACAGCAACTGAAAGAAATATTATCTCTGAATATTTAGCCAGCAAGGCGATAGCATCAATCAAAGAGATGGAAACGGAAAGCTTTAGTGAAATACATGTAATTTCAAAACTTGCGACCAGAAACGCTGCTCCTGTAATTCTTCTGCTTTTATTACCCACTTACGCAAGATGTCAAAACATAGCATTTGGTCATTCAATTAAAATGAAGGGTAAAACACGGGTCTTTAATGCAGAATTAAATTGTTTCCCACCAAAAGAGAAATGAACATTTTATGATGTTTTGATCTGAAATGGGAAAACGCTGAAATTGACGAGAGATATTTACGGCTCATTTTTCCAGATACGTGTTATCCCTTTTGGGCGAGAGATAGCGCTCGCGCAGCCTCCGAGAGAGAAGGAAGGGAGTAAGTGCTTCGGAGACGCGCGAGGCATGACGGGAGCGCAGGCAGAGACATTGGGGGTTCGCGGGAAGTCGGGAGGAGCGTTCTTCCCTCCCTGGGGGCTCTTGTTCGAATCCCGAAGGACATTCATCACTTTTATGCGCCGGTCTTGTGGTTAACGCGTAGGCCTGGCAGCCAAAGAGTTTCCACAACTGCCTGACTGTGGCGGGGTTACTGTGTTTTTCTTTGGGAGTTTTCTTAGATAAAGCACACAATATTACTCGGCAAATTGGAGCAAACAAGTAAGCGAATCCGATTAGAAGCCTACTTGGGGTGCTAGGTGGCGTGGTGGGTATAGCAATAATACTGCGTCCCTACGATGCTGGCGAATAAGATGTAGCATTATCCGCGTTAAGGACGTGTAAAGCCCCCGCCCCCAAAATATTAGCAGGACAGGATTCATATGAATCCATTGAGAACCAAGCATATCACCTCGGGGGTGAGTGGCAGGAGGTCATCATCAATCTACGACCTGAGAGTGAATGATGTCGCTGTAGTGCGTGGTAGGTATCTATCTTTGAAGACCTTAGATGCCATGTCTGTGAAGGTTTTTTTAAGTTCTTCCCAGAACTCCATGTAAAATTCCTTTTAAGGAGGAACCTGCGCTTCGAAATACTGTATTCTTATGATTTATATCATTTGCGGTATTGAGTGAATTTAGGCTTTTTGATGCCTTGTGTATTTTAAAATATGTATTAGAAAGATCCACAGGGTAAAATATCATGCAACAATATGTTAAACAAAAGTTTTAGGTACGTAATGAAAACTAAATATTGTATTGACTCCAGCATTCGTTGCTATGCAGTCATAATTTGATTACAATATTTATTAATGAACTGAAGAAAAGAAATAATTATTTTTTGTTGTAAAACGTTTGAAAATGTGTCTTTACTGTTTATTTTCGTGATAAATTGCATTATGAATGTATAATAGAAGCACATGGCAACACCGAGATTGCATAAACAGCTGACAAGGGGAGTGCCTGAGTTTAGGGTCTAGGATTTTGACGAAATTTGCCAGGCAGGTAGTCCTTGATTAGTTATTTACGAATCCCCCCCCATATAGGGTTACATATCCAGAAACTTCGTCAAAAAACGACTTTGAAATATTTGATTGCAAATATAAAGCTAATAATTAGTCTTGCATAACCAGTGCAGTTTGGGTTAGGGGTGAAGTACTTGCCTCACAATGTCGACGTTCCAAGTTCGAGTCTCTTCATATACTATTTTTTTTTAAATCGCAATTTCGTCGTACGACTTCCCTGGTTTTACATATTTTTAATCTGTTTACCCGAGATGCATTTTAACTATTTTACGTACTAATTACATAATATTCTAAATTTGCTAAAATTACATAATTAGTACGTAAAATAGTTAGTTACGTTATTTGCCTAAGTCACGTAATTAGTACGTAGCGGAAATACTTCCGCATGCCCTGTCGTTTTTTGTGTATGAAATTAACGGAAGAGCATGAAGTGTGATCGTGATTTATAATTACCGTATCTTTGGCCACGCAGTCCCGACGCACGTACAACATTTGCTCTAATTTGCCTGGTGACGTGATTTTCCAGCGCTGTGCTTTTTTGGAAAAACTAATCGCAAGAGAAAAAAGAACTTAAGCTCTGCAATCATATAATTGTAAGTATCTACCAAAATGTTCGGGTGATCGGGCGAAATGTTTGGGTGGGAGAGAGTTTCGAACCAGAGACGTCGCTTGGAAATTGATAAAAAACCAGCGGTAACAAATAATTTTGAAAAATTAATGTATTGCATATATTTCAGGAGCATGTTAGAATCACCCAAACATTTCGGTAGATACTTAGGGATAGGGAATACTTACTTCAGGGATTTCTGATATTCTAAGTTTTCGCTACTGCCTGAGACCCGATTTCTTGTGACACCCGTTCGTCGATCATTATCCGGTTTTAGTAGACTGCAGACTCTTTATGTTTATCTGAATCTCATCGAAATGCTAAACACGTGATTGCATGAATATGTACGTATATACATACATATAAAGGTGCATTTACATTACTGTATACAGATACCTTTACATTAAGACAAACGTCTACCGCAAGTGAGATCGATAAAGAAGTGGTGCTGCTAAACTCCATATATTCTGAACACATAGGTTTGAACATTCTGATTTGATGTAAGTTGGCAGCCGTAAAAAAGTAACCAACGTAGTATGTGCAAAGTAATAAATTTTACCAAAGATGTTGGAAACATTTGCTATGAGTACCACCTTATACATATTCCATATACATAGGCATTATGAAAATTAAAATTCAAGTCGTCTGCTTAATTTCTATACCCCATTTCATATTTTATTCATTTATTTAACTCTAAAAACAGCAATAAGGCCTTTACATTGAGTTATATGAAATATAAATTATGAAAACAATTTATAATAATAACAAAAATGATAAGAAACAGAATTTGAACCAGAGTAATTAAATTGAAAGACCTCCTTAGCAACGTTGCCATGTTCATCGTAGCTTGCCGGCTCCTTCCTCGGAAGAAAACCGGAAGTATGTTCTTTGAACTTAAATACTAACGTTAAACATCCGATTACCTAGGCTGGAAAAAATATATTATGTGCTTTAATATCTCGTGCACGTTTCCTTAGTTTTTCAACGATTTTTTTCGGGCCAAAATTGAAATAGAAATTTTTATGTGAAGGAAGGTCATCATACTCCCATAAGGACAATGCATTTCAACGTGAAAAACCTTCATTTTCAAATCCATATATCTTCGTTGAATGGCCGATGACATATCAATATTTTTACACCATTCGATAGGGAAAGCGATGGACTATAATATATGTAAAAATCAGGGTAGGTTTTCGGGCATGCCTAAAATGATGGTTCCTCCTTAATGCGGTTGAGAAGTCATCGATTTAGAGAGGATTGTAGATGGACTCAGTCTCTACCTGGTTTAAGCTTCGTATGCTTTCCTGTAATTTCACCATAAACTAGATTATTTTCATTCTCTTCTTCTCTATGAGGAGTGGCAAAATGGTAGCAAAGGTATGCTCTTAGATCAATGGGGTCGGAAATCACCCCTCTGTCGACTCTCAGTTTTGTGAGAGGCTTGGGGCGACATCTCATTGTTCATCTATTCAGGTGGTTGGTGGCAATACTATCTGAATCTAATAGTGAATCCCAGCCTAGTGATGCTATTATTTTTTCCACATGTTGTTTGTAGCGTGCCTGGGTTGATGGTTTATTCTCCAATGGGGGCATTACCTCGGAACCGAAATCGTAATTTTGTACACGAAATTGTTAGATGGAAACGAAAAAAGGAATTTAGTGAAAAAATTAATCTAATAACCATTTATTCGTAAATCAAAAATTAAAATAAGCAAAAGGTGACGCCCACCGAAAAAGCTGCTCTGATAACATTGACGTCATTTTCCTCTCGTCCTTGACTGCTCTTATGGGAAGGGAAGGGAGTGGAGGGGGGTTCTCGGAAGGTCTGCTCGCACAGATGCTGTCGTAACTGCTCCGATTGTCAGAGTCAGCTGTGTCACCCCATTTGCAATAAGGCGAAGTAGCTTCGCGGGCTCAGTTGTGATTGGACGAAGTCGATTAACGTCAGAGGTTGCACCACGCCCACTTTTCCGAAAGGGTTAAAAACATCAGTTTTTCGACTCCTATAACTCGAGAAATAATTGATGGATCAAAAAATGGAAAAATACGAGTCTTTTTATATTACAAACTCTATCATATTTGGCAATAAAAAAATGTTGGTAAACGACCCCATTGTTTTATCCATTTCATGCAATGGATGGAGAACTCCTTGGCCTCTCGTTTAATTGTCTCTGATCTTGTCATAGCGTTTGTTCTGCAGTTTGATAAGTTTTCCAACATTACCTTATTGGAGGATATTAAATTTTCGTCTTCTAGAAGAGAATTATCAAATCGCCAGTACAGTTGTTTGGGTACTATGATTTTTATCTGCAGTTTCATGAATAAGGCCTTATGATCGGAGGAGGAGTCTATAGTCGATACCTTTTTGCGCTTGTGATGTAGTTGGAGGAAACGTAGAAGCGGTCTAAACTAGAATAAGAACGGGTGGTGGTGTATGTATAACCATCGGCATTGGGTTTGAGTGCGCGCCAGACGGATTAGGGAAGTAAAAAGTGACGGGAGGTGGAAAGGATACATAAATAGATATACTAAATAATATGAGATATTGCAGTAGAGAGTGGAGTTTGTTACAGGGGTAGAAGAGAGAAAAAAAAGAAAGATTTCACTCGGAAATTCGGCGAAGAGACCCTTCAGGTAAGCACATAAGACTGGCCGAGGAGGAGAGGAACATTTCGAAGCACGTCTGCGCTCGGCGGAGGTTCGTGTGTCTTATAACGAGAATATGTATGATATTAACTTGACATAATTTGGACCTTTTTTGCACGCGGAAACAATGGGGTGTTAAACATCTCGGTCTTAAAATCTACTTCTCTAATATTTTTTTCTAATATTCTAAACTATCGCAGAACATCGCGTTTTTTTAAGAATATCTACAACATCTTGAGGATAGGCGCCCGTCATAAATGAATTCTAAACCTATCGCAACGCTTTTCCACAATCCAGCAGCTCTCCGCTACACAAACCCAATCGATTCGTTAATTTAACCGGTGGGCAAGCTGTAGATTCCATGTGCACCTAAGTAGTAGCAAACGTTAACTGCACTCTTTCATCTCAACATTTCCTATTATTCATCTATTAATGCATTACTAGATTTGAATTGGCTAGATTGGATTTCGGTCGTTCACAATAGGCGTTTGATTAGTGCCGTTATCATCAACATATCAGTCTTGATTAAGGTGGGTCAACTACAGCACTTCATCTTCCCTATCTCACATTCTAAGTCTTTTCCCTTCTCCTGTTTCTTCTTGCCGGCATCTTTCTGGATTGCCCTTGGTATACGTCCCCCGATATTCCTGGGACTTCCCCTTCAATTGGTTATTTAAACATTTGCTGTCTCTTGAGGTGGGCCTCATAAATTCATTTCCCTTACCATCCTCTTGATCCTCAGCACTCTTTTTCACCTTTCGAATGCTGCATGCCTTCTACGGCCCACTTTTCATTCTCCCTTGAGCACCGCAGCCCTCAAAAACATCTTTTCTTCTTCATTGAACTACTTTAATCAGCCTCTTTATCATGTAAGTCATCTTATCTTGAGGTATTTTTCGATCAGTGTCTGTTGTGTTGCTCCCATGGTGAAGGTGAATACTATTGTGTAATAAGGCCTTCATTTTCCCTTCCTAGTGCATTACCTTTGTACTTCGAAAATTTCAATATTTATACATCTTGGTAACCTTTTCTGATTCCACTCAGCTGTACGGTAGGCCTTCTAGGTTTCATCGATGTTGCTTAATATTAAATCTAAGTATTTCACAGATACATAACAAATTATTACGATATATTCACGTAGTATTATCACTGGACAGAATCATCCTTTTACCAAAATGTTACTGTCACACATTAGGGAAAGGTCTAACTTCAATCAATGGCATCAACCTTGAATAAAATGTAAAGTCTTTGCAACACATTCGCTGTCTTCCTCATTGTAAATCTCTCTCTATACAACAGCGTCATCGACAATAAGCCGAAGTTTACTAACCACGGCACCACAACCAATTTTGCAGATAAGGAATAGCAATGCACCTACTACGCTTCCATGGGGAGCACTGGAAGAAAGGATTGCAACACACGCCTGTTTGGGCTCACTTATTTATTTTATCCAAAGATAAATAGGTTTTGTTCGTCCCATGCTCTTTTTACTTCAAAATCAATATACCTTGGTGAAATATATCGAATGAATTTTTGAAACCTACGAAAACTACTAGAAGCATTATGTTCACCAGAGACCAGAATGTCATCCGTGATAAAAGGGAAAAGGCATGAAATTTGCTTGTCGTGTATTGATGACGTAATATATACCAAATTTTCTCATACATTTAAAAGCCAAAATTTTGAATACATATGAACAAGATTTTTAAATGCTATTAAAATGATACCGAAAATTGACGAAAATCACGTGACATTAAACAACCTCTGACGTCACTGCACGGTGTAGTTCCATAATGCTATGGAAATAGTTCTTTATTCTAGAAGAAAACGAAACAAAAAGAGGTACTGTTTTGAGTCTCTTGGCAAAACAACGCTTGAAAAAGGATTTCGCAAAGCACAATCCGACAATGTGCCTTCGGTCTATTCCTTTATTTTGGCGGCTACCTTCTAAAAAATTATTATGATTATACAGCTGTTATATGCATCCATATATGTTATGGAAGATTTTCTCGTAGCAATCGTCACTACTTAAACCATCATCATGATTGGTCAACAATCCTAGGATTGGCTTGACGCAGCTTTCCACTCGATTCTTCTATCGGCCAACCTTTTCATTGTGACGTAATTCTTCACTTTTACATTCTTCACAACCTGTTCCATTCATCTCATACGAGGCCTGCCTTTTCCAATCTTCCCGTTCACTACTTGAGTAAAAAATCGAATTATATTAATTCCTTATGTTAAAGAATTGAGACAAATAAAACAGTTTCCGCCAAATATCCATAGAGCAACCTACTTCCACGTGCAACAGATAAACAACGCCCATAGTCATGCCGTGGCGTGACGTCATGCCTTGGATACCCGATGACATCGTGTTCATGAGCTGCCCAAAACGTCATATTTTTAAAGAGCAATATAGCTACTTATTCTTCAGAAAAAAAATCTTTGGGTATGCACATTTTAGTTAATATACTTCTCATTCAAAGAGTTATAAAAAGTTCCGCCATGCTTCACGAATTATTCACCTCTGCAAAAGACATGCCATGTGCTACTACTTTCAAGCACCTGTTTAATGAGGTTGGCTCGCGACTCCTGGAGTCAAGTTGTCTAAGGAATCTTATTAATTTATGTACGAGTATATGCCTGCTAACTGATCCTCATTTCACAAAGAAAATTACCTTCGCTATTGAAAGTCATAAGTATCACGAGAAATGCGATGTAAAGTCGAAGGATTTCTTTTTTATGATAATTTTAATCAGCTCTACGATGGAGTCAATTCAGAATTTACTTTAAAGAAATAAATTCATGTACTCAATGAATTTACTAATGTATAACACCAGAATATTACGATTAAACGTTATATTATAATATTTTTCTGAAATATGCTTTAATATCTCATTTGTAATGATATTATTCATACGCCGTACATTTTGGCTAGAGCGACCGCAGCGCCACTTGAAGTCAACTAACCCATTTCGTCTGCTATTAGCGCATAAATTGGTGGATTTAGCGAAAAATACGGTGGGTTGATGCCTTTTTTTTCGTGTCATTTTATTCCATGTGAAATTACGCATAAAATATTAGTTTTTTGCAAAAATGTCGTGTAACTATGGTATTTTTAAACGTTATATTCCCATGTGATGGCCATTCTCGCCGTTAATCGTATGTGATTTCAAATGCAATTTGTGCAAAAAGGAGTATGGGTTGATAGAATTACCTTTTATTATTAGATACAGTAATTTTAGTTATATAAGTGCTGAAAATATAAAAAAAATGACACGACTTTCACTTTTCGGATCAACCTTTTTAAGTTAAGGCATCAAGGAAGTAAAATACGGTAAAGATAAATCTTCGCATTCTAACTAATGCCCTTGAGGCCATACACTCTTACTAACGGTAATCACCTGGTGCAAAATATCTTTTCGAATACTTTTCGGATCAACCTCCTTAAATACCCATAGTGACAATCCCACTTTCAAGTACTGCCTTTAGGTGTGATAGCAATATGTGGGTAATGGCTGCTCCCAGCCGACACTTCTGAATGCACGGGTGGTGATGGTTATTCTCCACTCCTTGGGCATTGCGCGATGCCTGAAGAAGCGTGGTACACACCTCGCTTGCTCCCCTCCCTCCCAGAAATGGCATCCAAATAGCACACCATAAAGGCCGTTTTACACCACGGTCATTGAAACTGCGCAAGTTGATGTTGATTGCGTCTGAGCAGTCGTCTGCGAAAGTCCGTGACGTAGAAAGTTGCGAGGACGCTTGCTTGACAACTTTACAATGGCGAAATCGTCGGTGCATAATGTCAGTGACAATTTATACCATTCAGTAGCGGTAATACCGTCAATATATCGCATAACGTCTCAAGATCTCTTAAGTAGAAATTCATTGGACGTGAAAGATGCGATAAATTACCACCACTTTAGAATATGTTTTAAGCCATAGTCTAACCATAATAGTGGAGACCCTAGTCCCGTATCATGGGTGTTTTCAAGTCTGTTTCCGCACTAATAGGCGCTTCAGACCGGGAGGAAAGGTATAAGGATAGGAATAGAAGGGTTGGGGCTTGGATCAGTCCCGTATAATTAGCCCAAAATTTGCACCACGAACGAACGAACGTGGGCCAAGATAACGAGTTCTTCCTTTACGCACGAAATTTAAGCTTCCACGTGATTAATCGCCCAGCTCATAATTATTGCACTTTATTCACAACCTAAGGAGTTGAGTGTAAACAAAAACACCCAACTCGATCGTCAACAACCTATTTTTAATAGCTAAAATTCCCTAGATAGTTCGTTGCCGCTACATCTGCACCATCTAGTGAGAGAAATAAACTTCAAACTTGCGCGAAAGCATGTATCAGATTAGAACATGTTCTTATTTGCTCGCAAGTGTCCGCGCAGTGGCGCTGCCTGTCCTCGCAAGTCGTCGCTTTACACGGCGCAATATTTCTTGCGCATGTGTTCTCGCAACAGCCTGCGCAGTATCAATGACCGTGTAAAACGGCATTAAGAGCTGTGCAAAAGGTGAACACAGCATGGTAGTGGGGAGAATATCATGACGCCGGGAAGACGCAAAGGGCGCTGGGAAGTGAACCAGGCGGATATCCGTCTGTCTGGCCCATTCGAGAAGCCTTAGTCTCTCCGGGATGGTCCCATTTGACACGCCCAGGGCAAGAGCGAGGATTGGCGGAAGATGCCCGAGGGAATTAGATCGCATGGGAAGCGATGGTCTCATATCGAGAAATCGATATACGGGAGATGGCGAGGTGACGACTCTCGGAAGGTGTGAATTGCGTGCGATTGCCTCGGAGGCAGCGAAACGCGTAAAAACAAAAGACTGTTTGCCCCCCCTGGGGTGATCAACATCGGCATCGGCGTTCCGGCCCTGTATGCTCCTACCGGGCGACATGAAATCATTCGAAACGAAAAGCAAGAGACGAATCTTTCCCGAGGCATCGAAGGAAAACGAGGCAAAAACAATGCAAATGATATCCCCGTGTCCGAACGATATTTGATTGGTTTGGAAAGTAATTCCTCATTTCCCTTCTCTCTGCAGGGTTGACCCAGGTGGGCAAAGTGTCACTGGTCGTGATATTTCCCCCGCGTCAATGAAACCACTTTCGGGCAATAAGTTGATACAGCGAATAGTCGCGAAGAATAGTGTACAAGTAGGTACTAATCCGTTTCATGCATGATATGTAGTGCTTGTTTGGTGAGAGTTCACCCCCTGCCACACACCTTATGGTGGCTTGCAGGGTATTATGTAAATGTAGATGAATAGCGTTCTACACCACTTTAAAAGCTACCTGAAATAACGGTTGCAAATCAGTTTGGAGTTTCAATAATACTTATAGTAGCAACAATACAAAACCAAAAGGTGTTTCATATGCTTAATGTATGTACTTAGCAGACAAATGAGTTCCGACGCCGGGTTTCTCTCCACCCTTCCCCCTTGCCAACACAATCCCAACCTTTCGCCTTTCCTCCCGGTCTGAAGCCCACAGTGGGAAAACACATATGACAACACGACCAGCAATGAGAAAAAAACCAGGAAGGCATCTTCGAATGTCCGTGGCGTTTAGGGTAATACGGCACACTATAATGAATGTCTTCGACTGCAGACTTTATTCCTTAGGAGGTAAAAATAGGTCTGAAAAACAGCTATGTCCCACGGCCCCGTAAGGCGCAAAGCTTATAAACTGTGCCAAAATCGACCAATGCTGGGCATATTTATTTCATATCACCACAGCGTAAGGTCTCACGCTATAAGGACTTTTGAAATATTTCTAATGTATTCATGAAGCTACCATTTGCGTCAAGTTCTGAGGAACATCAATCTCCAAATGAACGTATAGAAACAACATTACCCGCACACTAAAATCAAAGCAACACGTCAAGGGTGACAGCCTGGGATACGAATGTATATGCCCTCCGGAATATTATCACCACAAACTTCGTCTTTAATTGATTTTGATGGAAGGCATTCTGACTCAATTCTTGGAGCGATTCGATCACTCCTCTCCTCCGCACTTCTCCTTCACCCCACCGATACTCCGCCTCCCGTTCAACCCTCTATGGCCCTAATAACCATCGACCAACCCTCATCCCCCCTCATTAATCATTCTCCCACCCCTCATGACACGCACTTTCAAAGTACTCTCGATGTTCACCCATTCACGCCCGCATCACAAAAGCAGACGGGGTTTAGTGTTGCGCAGAATAGTGAACGTCATCCCCTTCACATGCATTTAACGGTATCGAGGAGCAGAAAGGGTGGAAGCCAGCACATTCATTCTTTGGGAGTAACAGCGTGCGAGTAAGGCCCCAATTACTATCCCTCGTCGCTGAAAAATATGGACAATGAGCTGAAAAAAGTCATAAAAGAGGAACTCCCAAACGTGTGCGTGGGTTTACATTTAAAAATATCAGATTAGCACCTGCTCTAGGAGTAATGTTTTACGCGAGAGATGCACAAATATTTTAGTTCTCAAGTTTCCATTTCACACAAGCCATGCACACACAACGACCCGCGCAAACAACAGTTATTTCTGAAGTGGTTCTTCCATGTCATTCCGGTTGGGGCGAGTTCGAGAGGAGGCTCGTTGGTGCGGATTCGCCGCCCTTCCATAAAGTGAGCGATGATAATACGAATGGCTCTTTATTTTCTCCATCCCGTGTCGCGACACCGCCGAGGGAAAGTGGCGCCCTGTGGAGGAGGGGCGTGGAAGCTCATGGTGCACGGTGGTCCTCGGGGAATCGCAGACGCCGCTCCTGCAGCGCCTCCCGTGAGCACGGGGGAAAGGGTTGCGAGGGGCCTCCCCCCTCCTTCCTATCGATTTCCTCGCCCGCGCTGGCAGGGCCGCCGCCGCGTGTAGCAGCACGCATCTCCGGCACGCGCGTGCCAGGCAACGAGTGCGTGCGCGGCCGGCCCTGGAAATCGCCCTTCCGGCACCAGCGGCATGCACGCGAGCCGACCACGGGAAGTGGACATGAGCGGATATTTATCTCAGCTTTTATGCCACGGCTGCTAAAGCAACGTTTACACGTAGCAATAGACTGCTATAACAGTTGCGGCTACTGCTATGATGCGTCTGCACCAACTTCTATGCAGCTTAAAGCCGCTATTTAGGCGTTGTCATAACAAATAAAAAGAGTTTGATATCAATAGTTATTTATGCTTAAATTTTCATGATATTCTTCAAGCAATAAATTCCATTGACTTTCTTTTGTTCCCATTCTTTTAAAGAGTAGAATATCTCCTTTGGGGAAGGATATCCTTGTTATTATATCCAAATTGCCGGAATTGGACGTCGTGTTTGGCGATTGTTGCGATTGTGTTGGATACATTTCCGCTGGAAATTAGACGTGCTTCAACTTTGCTAATAGCTCAAACTAGGATCGATAGCGTTCGACATGTTTCCAGTATCGACCTGAACTCGCATCGCAGTTGCTATTTACACATGCGAGTGGAGCTAAATAGTTGTAAGCATTTGACTGTCATAGCAGTCAACTGCCACGTGTAAACGCACCTTAACAACTGTCAATACCCACTCACAACTGCAACTGCGATGCGAGTTCAGGTCGACACTGGCCAAATGTCGAACACTATCGATACGAGTTCAAGCTGTTAGCATAGTTGAAGTCCGTCTTCTTTCCAGCGGAAATGTATTCAACACAATCGCAACAGTTGCCGACGGATGGAAAGTCCGGACTTCCCAAATCGGGAATTCGAATAAATAACAAGAATATCCCTCCCAAAACGGAAGATTCTACTCTTTAAAGAACAGGCGGACAAAATATATTCGAATGAAATTTATAGCTAGAAGGAATTCATGACAACTTAATCGCTAGTGACATCAAACACTCTTTCTTAATTGAGACAGCGCCGGGCTAGCGGCTTTAAGGCCGCATAGAAGTTAGGAGCAGGAACACCGCAGCAGTAGCGATAGGTCGAGCATCTCGCGGCCGTTAGAGCAGTCGACTGCTGCGTGAAAAACTCAAGTTTAGACGAAGGATACTATCAAATGGAATGCGGCGATCAATATGGCGAGGATGCGAAAAAACGGAATTGAACGAAGTGCTCATTCTTACTACAGGAAAATGTGAGCGAAATAAAATATATTCGATCTGATTAAATTCTGATATCGCAAAGGAATATGAACCCTTTCGGTTTAATTAAAACCGAAGCTAACGGCACTTGCACGGTAGAATCGTTTCTGACGGGTGAGTCGAAGTGCCTCAGGGTACAGGTGAGTGGGCGGCTCTTGAGAGAGGACCCTGTCCTGTATGAGGCCCTACAGCGTCGCACGGCGCGAAATGTGGAACTTTGTTGCCTTCAATGTATCGAAGTTCATTTTTTAAATGCAGAATGAATGCTACATGAAGCTTTATAAAACTGGCAATCAGCATGATTAAAACAGAGTCCAGTGAATGACGGTTACATGCATTCTTCAACCAGAAACTAAATGGCAATGGAAGGTTGAGGCCGTGCTTACCAACGTTTTCAACGTCACGCACCACCTCACAAACATAATCATTATTTTATGCTCACTGTGAAAGATCGCATTTCCATTAACATGATTGTTTTCATAAGTTTTACAGCATAACGTTCAGCTCGTGTCATACAAGTCTTCGTATGCAGATTTATGTTTGAAATAAACAAAAAACAGAACGATAGTACATACATTATCGTCGAGTGATATTTGAGATAGCTTAGGTATCGCTCGAAAGGAAATATTTTAATAAGTTTAACTGCGACACTGAGATTTAATTGTTCAAGAGGGAAGAACAAAGAGGGAATACAGGTGAAGTCATCCCGGGTTCTCCACCGGGTCAGGGAAACGGCTAAGGCCTTAGCCATTTCCCTGACCTGGTGGAGAACCCGTGAAGACTTCACCAGCATTATACGCCGGGAAAAAACAAGATCCCACAAAGAGGGAATAACTCGACAATCAAACCCTCAGATTTCGCGGCCACATGCAGGACACTTAGGCTACAGGTTAAAATTTTCGAGCAAAAATGTCTAGGTCATCGGTTGAAAATCCTCAACTTAAGGTATTCAGGTTAAATGGGTACAAAAAGTTCCACATATTGTGAAATAGCACAACAAAATGCCTGCTTCATTCGCATACACTTCCTTCACCAATTCAGCTGACGGCTAATCTATGTTCCTATGGATTCAGCCCTGGAAAAAGTGGTGAGGCAGGTGTCAGAGAAGCGGTTGGCCTGGATGTGGGAAAAGCTGAGGAGTGGATTTGGGGTGAAGTGGTCCTCAAAACTTTAACGAACCAGTCGCAATTATAGAGGGTGACTCAGAGAGTGATTTTAAGGCAATTGCTAAATCTATATCATGCCCTGCGAGCAACGCGAGGGTGTGTGGCAGAGGGTGAAGATCACCATGCATTGAGCTAATTACGCTAGGTGTATAATGAGAGCTAGCAATTTAATATTACAAACTATCCTTATATTCGAGTGTTTTAATTGCATATTATATATATTACCTTATATTTAAGTGTTTGTGCGACTTAAATTGCAGATACTGAATATAACTATCATTTTTCACCACACAATGCTCGAATTTTCAGGAATAATTCCTGATGTAAGATGGCGTGACGGGGTAAGGATTCGAATTGAAAGTCCTCGGCAAAAGTAACTGCACTTAAGACGGATGCCCGAATCTCAAGAAAAAAATTTCTTCCGTAATATACCTACCACTTATATCACTTCTTAGCAATATTTTATTTACGCTTGATAATCAATGGGGCAATTCCAGAAATCTTACAAAGAATCGGCCAACAATTTTGTGCTCAAATTATTGCACTTGTTACGAACGAGTGTGCACAGATTTTAACGAGGCATAAACACAAATTAGTCATTTTGGTACCCCTGCCAGTCGTCAGCCGTTCACTCCCCTCCCCCGATACTACCCCCAACCTTTATTTTCCCATTCCACATTGTGAGTCAGTGTGACGAACTTTGGTTTAATCTTTTTGTAAATACTTTGTTTCTTCATCCTTTCCAGAAGCCCATCAACTTGAATTAACATGTTTCAGGCTAACATTGAAAACTACGCCAGTGTTCGTACAGTGTAGGGGGCTTGAAATGTAGGAATGGAATGGAATTTTCCCGCTGTGGCAAATGGACTGATGAGATAAGTTAATTAGAGAGAGACTGCCAATAGGAAGGACCTGCTGGAAGAGTCGACGCAAGAGGAGACAATAAGCCAACTACGATGACAAGTGTGCGGCAACAAGCCGTGGAATATGTATTGCCAATAAAATTAAAATCACAGTAAAAGTAAGCAATCTGCTGAGTTCAAAAGTTTTAAGTAGCATTATCATCATCAAGGGTCAACAATCCTAGGATTGGTTTGACGCAGCCCTCCACTCGATTCTTCTATCGGCCAACCTCTTCATATCTACGTTATTCTTCTCTTTCACATTCTTCACAACCTGTTCCATGTATCTCATACTAGGCCTGCCTTTTCCAATCTTCCCGTTCACTTTTCCCTCGGCGGTTGTCTTCATCAGGCCATCGTGTCCCAAGATATGGCCGATCAAGTAGTCCCATCTTCTTCTTAGAGTTGTTAGCAGACTTCTCTTTACTCCCACTCTTCTCAGTAGCATGCGACACGAAAAATTAAAATACACACTTCTTAATGAAATTGTGGAGGGGGTTATTTATACGACCTTCAAATCATTATTCTTGAAATTTAGCAACAATTAAATTGGGTCTTTTGGGAAAAATCGTAAGCGTAGTTGTCAAAGAGGCAGGGAAAATTTTCGTAAAAATCACTTTATAAATTAAATACATTTAGAGCCACTATCATTAAAACGAATTAGAAGAAAATTATGAATATATTTGTTAAAAAAAAGGCGATAACGCCATTGGAGTGGAAGTGTCAAAAGGGCGGGATGTGATACAAAAGCTTCATTCCATGAAGACGTTTGGTTGGGTGCAGAGAAAGACGCCATCGAGGGCAGTTCTTGAGTGCCTTCCGATGCATCCGAGAGGACACGATTTCTCGAGGTAAGTGCAACGTTAGATGCTGGGAGACGGTCACATCGCCATGGAGATCCCTGGCCGAGGGCACAGGGGCGGTTATTTCATTGCAGGGTCCCGAAGCATCGGGGGTTTGTAGGAAAGGGCGACCCCTTTGGAGGGAACGGTGGGGAGTGCCCCGCATTTCCTATTTAAATGAAAAAAGGGAAAGGCAAAGGATTTGAGGGAATATTCCATGCTCCCCCGCGACGTCAACCACTTTGCTCCGTCGGAATGCGCCTCCCTCGAGTCTCTCTCAAGGAAGGAGGACGCCCTCCCCCCCTCCTTCCTCCCCCCCCCCACCCCACTACTTACGCGCATATGTATATTTAATAGCCAAGTATCCTCTTAGCGAAAAAGTGCTCCCCGGGCGATGAGACCGCACCCCCTGCCACCCTCCGCTCCATGTCCGGCAGGCAGTGCGCCGGGCGGAACACTCTTCATTAGTTTCCGTGAATATTAAAATCAAAATGGGTTTTTAATGAATATTTAACGGAGATGTAATGAATGTCCCCCACCCCCCGCGGTTACGCCCTCCCCCTTCACCCCCCTTACACTCCTTCCCCCAGAGCTCGCTTCCCGGGACGGTGGCGCCCGGGGCGTTCGCCAGGCGCCGGCGCCACCCGCGAGAAGAGGTTTGCGACCGGAGGGCGGTGCGCTCACGGCAGCGCCTTTGTTGTTGATGCGGGAGAATGTGTCAATCGAAGGGCAGAAACGTATTTAATCCTGCGTACACCGCAAATCAAATCCACAGAGGATCCATCACGGACATTTCTGTTATTGAATTACTACACCCGAACAGAATTCGTCCGTTGGAATTGGGAAATTCGTCCGTTTGTGGAAATTGACCATGAAACGAAATTTTGAGCTATTAATAATGAACCAGGCACCAATTACACCTCAGAATTAAATCAAGTAATTAGATTTAAGAACCACTCCACCACACAACATTATTTTTGGGGAAAAAGTGATGTTGGGAAATGAATACACACGTAAAGAGAAGAGGGATTCCACTGAATTAAATTTCTTATCGATCCTGGCATCAGGATGTCACGGAAAAACCATATACCTAACACCAATTAACAATACCTGTCCTGAATTCCAGAGACCAATCTTTGATTTAAATGGCTGAAGGTCAGCCGAAAGAGCCGACGTCAGGGTTATCTGGATCCGGTGCAGCTCCAGATCAATGCATTAGCCAAAGCTCCCATGAATTTTGAATGTCGGCATACTACATTTAACAACCCCTGTGACCTTAGCGCTCACCCTGAGCATTGAGAACTGACCTGCATCCGTGTCATTTCCCTACGAAAGTGGATGCTATCCCAGGCATATGTTCAGCCATCACTAGGGAGAATATTTGAATATCGCTAATGAATTTTCACGGTACTAAATTATGGCAGCCGGACTTGATTTTCGGCATTTGGCCTTGTTCAGAGGAACGCCGATAAAATTTTCACGGCCTTTGTTTTATTTACCTACACCTGGATTTCGTCACCTACATGACCACATGCTTCTCATCAAGGAGCACTCTCAGCGATGAGTTGTGATCTTCGATGAGATGTATCTACGGATTCATCGATGCACCCCTCGGTTCATTTCAATCTCATCACTTTGACAACAAACTGCGTCCTGACGGATATTTGAAAGTTTTTCTTAACCCATGATCACAAAGGACCCTGATAGACTGGCGCCAAATAACTGCAGTTATCTGAAATAAAAGGTTTCATCTTCCCTTAGAGCTCATTAGGATGGCGACACCTCTTGTAACGGGGTTTTGTAGCCCCAGCTTTAATGGAAAACAGATGAGAGTGGTTATACAGGTCTCGTCCACGTCCCGTGCTACAAATCCAGTTGCATCCTTGTAAGATCACTTTAAAGTTCAATCCGATTCTAAGTCAAACGTTCAACCGCAAACATCGACATTTGCATCGGGTTGCATCCACAAAAATCGACATTTTCTGTCAGGGGTTTGCAATTGATTGCGCCAAGGGGACAGTACGAATCATTACAGTATGGGCACCTTTTCCATGGACTACAGGAATCGCAAATGCCTCTACTCTCGGACTTTTGAACCGATGTTTCCTTAACTTCCTTCCAGCTCATTAAAGTCACCATGGCAGCAGCCCAGGATTTAGCAATTTATATTAATGAATCGTCGCCACTTCCCTTCCATGAAACTTCATTTTCCCTTCTAAAGCTATTTCAAGTCGTTCCATATTAATTGAATCAAGTAATTGCCCAAAAAAACGAGTGTCATTCATTCCCACAAATTTCTCCTCTCATCTCCGCACCATTAATAAGAAAAATTGCCGCTTCATGCGTAATTATCCTTCGCCTGCCGCGGCATGCATTTGTTTCCGGTGAATGCTCGGGAAACCCAACCCATTGACTTATGCAGAAGGCTAATTTAACATCGATTTCAGAGTCCTCGCCGAAACATCACGCATGTCCAATGCCTGGGTGAGGTATGCATAGAAAACAGAGAAGGCAGGACGGAATTAGACTGTTGTTCTTCAAGTCGCTTGGTTTGGGCTTTGTACGGACGAAATTCCCTTCGAATCAGTGTTCCCTTGTGTTTTCAGATGCATTTCGTAACTTTTGCGTGATTACTATTTACCTCCGACATAAGAAGAAATCTTATTTTAGCCCGCCAAACTTCGAACGCATTTATTAATTTAGGTGTAAACTTTTCAAGGCTACATCTAGATTTCATTATAAGAGTTCCTGCTTGTCCAAGGCCTCCTAAAAATCCAGTTGCAGAAAAAAAACTTCATGTATATTTCCAAATATTTCTCGTCAAAGCCAGTTTCTACTATGACTTTGAAAACGCCCTTTTCCTCGCATTTCATAAACGATATTATAGTACTCAACCGCCCTCATCTCCAATTTTCTCAATCTTCTGTAAATGTTTTTTCCCATAGTGCAAAGATAGGAGTACCTGATGAAAAACGCTTACATACCACTGCCTTCTCAGGAGTGGTGAACAGTAACAACCACGCGAAATCCTCCTCCTTCGCACTGCTACACATTATTTGAATTCCTGAATCCCCTCGCTTCCTCATCTAAATGAGGATTGTCCTCCCCCCTAACTTTCCCAAAGAGTTCTTCCTTCTGTAATGACATCACCACCAATTGCATGTTCCTTAAAGAACCCTACTCTGTCCTTCGGTAAATTCTGTTCTCTTCCACACTTCTCCAAGGACCTTCACGTACATCCTCGTTTCTGCTCGTTGCTTTCTTTGTCTTCCATCTTCAAGTCCATAGTCAACTCAAATAGTTACGATCTATTTCCATTACCTCTTCCCGCAGTCAAGGCCTCCGATTCTCATACTTATCGTCATCCTACTTAATACTACTCCTATCTATCTCTTCACTAGCATGAGGTTTCGAATTAATGATACTTTGCTCATGGCGTTATTTATTCCAAAACTAAGGTTGAGTAAGAAAACGGAATCGAAGCTTTAATCTCAAGCGCTATTTTTATACCTAGTCTTATTATTGGTTTATTAGCTTATTTTACCTACGAATTTACATTTCTTTCATTTTCTTATGATTACCTTTCATATCGCGCGTCTCGCTCTAAATAAAGAGCATTTATTGCACAAGCAATGTTTTCTGCCACAAGGGAAAGCTGCCACTGCTCCGCTATTCATCCCATTGACTTTCCATCCCACATGCATTCAGTTGCAGCTCTCCCGTGTCCACCCCACTATGAAGAGGTACGTTATCTTCGCCTCAATCCCATGGCTTGGGTCAATTTGCAATCTGCATAACCCTGCAGACTCTCCAACTCAATCCTGCATTCCGGATAGCACTCATTAAAGTTGGCGAGCCTAAACTGCCGTTCACGGAGTGGAATGAAAAGGGAGAAACTGTTTTTTGACGTCCTGAAGCCTTCTCCCTTGCATTCGCCTCTCCCCACTCGTGTGCCCCTGCACCAGTTCCCAGCAGCCCCCTCGGTCGGCCCGAAGGAGGCCTCAGCACCTGCGACAGCGCGAGCGGAGTGAAGGCAGCGCCGGGTAATGCATGTGCCGACGGCGGCAATTACGGGAGTTATAATATTTCGCGGTTAGGATATCACCCTGAGGGGAGGGGAGGGGGGAGGCACGAACACCCTTCCTCCATTCCCGAGCCATTCTTCTGCCCTTCAACGCACCTCCCGAACGCCCCCAGGGATTCATTTGTTCTTGTAGTGAAAATGGATCGGCAGAGTCTGGGGTGTGAAAGCCATAACTATGCTTTATACGTTGCCACAGCAACACCGCCCCCCCTTACTCCCTCCTCCAATTAAGGTCGGAGCCGCAGCACGCAAGCATTCAATCACGGGAGCCCGCACCCATTCGCCAGGGCCGGCCAGCGACATCTGCCGCTCTCCGGCGCGGCCGGCGGCATCCTCCTCCTCCTCTCGCTCCCCCGCACCCCTGGCCACAGCGGCGCGGCGTCCGCTTCCAGTCGACGATCACTGCTGAGCGGAGATCACGCCTGGGGGGCTGTGTTTGAAACCATCGAGATTATCTCGAATAGGTAACCAAGGAGTCACGTGGTACAAACAAGAAAGGGTTCGAATATTTGGTGTGTTTGTAGCGCTCGCTACAATATCATTAATTGTTTTTTTAAGATTTACTCGCTCTAAGGCTCTAAATTTGAGTCAGATAAGATACAATTCGTGTAAAACAATTGTAATGTACGATTATAATGGACCAAATTTGCGAACCGTTCCTGTTTATACCACGTGACTCCCTGGTTACCTATTCGAGATAATCTCGATGGTCTCAAACACAGCCCTCCTGGACTAGGGGGTTCTGTGCGGGGAAAATAACACGCCTCGACTACGCGGCGAATGCATCACTGGAAGATGTGAAAGCATCATAGGAAGGTGCACAATAACGAAATATCCCATTTGCAATTATAATAAACGGCATTAGGCGACACCTTGTGAATATTAGTTATACAAGCATTTAATCACAGGAGCCCGCACCCATTCGCCAGGGCCGGCCCTGAACTGTTTTTGAATTCCTAATTCAAAAACAGTTCTTTCGCGCCATGTTTTAAAACCGACCGTGACTTTGACAACTAAATGCCATTATCAAGGTTGTATCACCCTTGATCTTGATAATTTGATTACTGCACTCAGTTGTCGAAACCATGGTCTGTTTCAAAATATAGTGTGAAAACATTAACTCTTCTTTGTAAAAACTCTTCTCAACTTTGTATTAACTGTTCTTTCTTTGAAAAACGAAAAAAGGGATGAACTTCAAAATATGACATATATGTCGTCATTAATTTACAATAATAATTTCAGAACCTTTTCAAATATAATAATCATAGAACAGCTTATCTGACAAAGAAAAGGAAAAATATAATTTGTAAACACGATTACAGCATCTGAATGACGCACCAAGTACGTGTGCTTAAACATAATGCCTCTTCGATATGTGTAATAGTTCCACACTGGTTGAAATTCCTAACTTAAGCTTACCACGGAAAGCGTGAACTGAAGCACGTGATCTGTGAATATCAGTCGTAAACAAGTATCACCCGACATCCCCTCTCTGAACTTTTGTTTCATTAACAACCCTGTACGCCAGCGGAAGGTTGGGAGGTAACTTCTCATTGGACACGCACAATTGGCGAGAAATTATTCGAATTAAGTTATGTCATACGATACATCACATTCCGATTACGCAGTCAACCTTAGCAATTTACCTAGAGTATACGGTGACTTTTAATGTAGCCTCCCACCTCAAACGTGAGTTTAACCATGAAAATTCCAGACAAATCATGTACCTACAGCTCTTATTACGCGATGAACAGGCAAGAAGAGGTATCTAAAATAATACACTCATGTGTTTCACCATTAGTATCATAAAATGTGAGTCTTCAACATAAACAGGATATTTTAATTATCATCACGTGGCACTTACAATTTACTCTCTATTTTAGTGCCTTTCTATATGTGAAAATAAAGATACAAAAACTCTCCGTCCAGCAAATGTGCACCTATATTTAGAGCTATCCTACCATAGGATGCTGGTATTATTGATATATATTTTACAGGTCCACAAAATGTATCTACCTCAGATTTCTGCACAATATTAAAAGTCGGTCAACTAACAACCTGATCGTGATTACAAACGTAATCCAATAATTTTGACACATTAGATAACCTACAATTGCAAATTGTTGCAAACCAAGCTTCTCTCCGCTAAACACAATAACTCCGAAATGAAACCTACTTCATCGTGGATCCCTATCCGGGAAGTAAATCTAGGTGCAGTACAACAAATGAAAAATGTCACCGCTCCATGTCTTCGTTCAGATTTTCTACAGTTAATTAATATTGAGGACTTTTATTTTCGGTAAATGAGGTATTATCAACGGAGACAAAATAAGAATGCTGCGATTCGCCGATGACATAGCACTCATTGCAGAGACAGAGAGGGATCTGAACAAGACTCTAGGATTGTTGACCAATGATGATGAAATGAGGTATGACTGACCACCTTAATGATTTGTTGCATATACCAGTTTCTGATGACGTGAAATGTTATATGACATTAAAGGATATCCAAATTGCAGTTTTGTGTTGCCGTGACATGTGTCTTTCGTCGTGAGACATCCTTTAGTTCATCCAATTAAGTTAAATTCACTTCTCGACATGACAGCTTTGAGGCACAGGTGCATCGTCCATGTCTGCTTTCGAGTCTTACGTCATGATGACGCTGATCATTCATGAAGGGATCAATTTAAGGTCATTGCACAATATTCGTCACTGAGGAGTGCAACAGAGCTAATGACGTGTGAATAAGTGAAACATACTCAGTCGAGAACTTGTGGCATCCATAATCATGCCGCCACTTGTTGCCAGTCGCCGATCATATAGTCCGCCATAGAGAATAACATTAGGCTTGAAATGTAAACGCATCACAAAACCCTTAAACTCTAAAGCCCTCTTGAAGGTTCCCTCGATAATTGCATTGCGAGAAAAGACAGAGGGTTTTCATTAAGGGTAATTAAGTAATTTGTCGATTGTTCTAGGAAGTTCAAAAGGGCGAGGGATACTGTTTGCTGAGACGAGGCATTGTAAAACAATTGCATTTCTATCAATTTCTACTCGGATGATTGACAACATGAGAATCTTGAAAAGGAGCCATGTTTCGCTGGTTATGGAGTGAAATACCAGAATGCAACTCTGTTAAAGCGACGGCTGAATTGAGGCAGGATTAATTCTCGCCAGCAGACCAAAATGGATTTTTGATTGAGGGCAGCAGATGTGGCGAGCCGGGTGCGTCCCTTGGTCGAGATGTCATTTGGAGCGACCCCTCCCGATGAAATTCGAAGCGCGGCAACGTCCTGAAGGCTAGACTCTAAGATGCAAACCGAAGACAACGTGAAAAATGCAGACACCCTGGTTGCTTTACAATTTCATAGTTTTTCAAGGCTTATTGTGGGAATTATTGCTTATTTTTAGACATTTTCAATCCACTAAGAAACGATTTTTTCTGAAACGACTGCGAAAATTCTGTTGCTGCAATGACCCAGCAGACTCTACACTTTGCGTCTATGAGGAAATGGTTGACAACTGGGTCAATACGCGGGCCAAATTAGGTGCTGGCTATACCAGCGCCGTACAACCGCCATCTATGTTCCTCTCGGGAACGTTGGGATCTCATTTAAAGTCGGGGACATGATGTGGTCTCGTCAAATATTCTGGCTTGGCAGGAAAAATGCTGCCGAAGAAAAAACCTACCATTTTGGGATAAATAACAAAATATTCGAGACTGGAATGAACTGCCAAAGAAGGTGATCCAGAGCGATGCAAGGCAATCATGAAGTTAAGCAATCATATTGCAAAGATTCAAGGCATGATTAGGAAAACAGACCATATATGGAAGCTGGCTGATAATACTACTTACACTTTTAATACTCCAACTTCCAATCTAAAAATCACGACTTAAAATAGGGCGGATGGGATGCACTGAGCTTGCCCCGAGACAATTGAGTTAACGTGAACCTCATCCTCATTAGATGCCATGAGTGATGAGATGAGTGAATTGAAAATCGGTCCAGCGATATTCACGGAGGGATCTTATGTCAAGACTTGGAAGGTAATAAGTACTCAGACAAGCAAAACACACCATTATTCGCAGTGAAAATACGCAGCGCTCAATAATTCTGGCCCTAATTTAGTAATTATTTATGGGCTCGTACATTTACTACGCGAATTCACGTTCCATTAAAAAAAAGCAAATTTTCCTACCAATTATCCTTGTAACGGTTAGACGTTATTCGGGTTTTTCCCAGGATAAATAAATTATTATTAAATACATTATTTTACCTATAATTATGGCGCACGCACCACACACATTACTTAAAACATTTTTATTTTCCTGTAGAATAGAAGGTAATTTAGAAAACAAAATCGAATCTGCATCACAATTTCTAGGGAAAACTAAAGGAATAAAATAAAATCGCATGATCTGTGAGTTTGTCAACACTGGAGACATGGTTATAGAAAAAAAATGTTGCGGCCCTAGCTCTCAAAACAATGTCTTAGAAGTCGGGCTTCACATCTAATGGTCCCGGGCTTGAGTTCCGTTAGTTGTGTATTCTCAGCACTTTGCAGTTTATTATTGGCCATCCAGAGGTCTCTAAGCACAGTCAGATTCCTCTGGATAGCTAAATAATAACTATAGGAGTAGTATTGAGAATGCCATCTAGAGGACTCTGAGCACAGTTAGTCTAGTGTTCCATCCTTCGGATGGGAAATAAAACAGTGAACCCCTTGGTGGTTCCACTTGGGACACGACGACGCTTTTCGCCAACTGCTCCTTTCTTTCCAATCTCAATCACACCAAATTCTTAGCGGTCTGAGGTGTTTTGAAGCGCTGAACACACTTTAAAAGTCTGACGAGACTGCTTTTCGAAGTAGGAAGGAGCGGAAGCAATCAGCAGCTGTGATGCGAAATCCATTCGAGAAACCGGAACTGCGATGACCATGCTACCCCTGGACATTCGCGCGTTCAGTAGGAATAGAGATAAAAAAAACGCATCTATCGTAAAAATAATATCGTAGTAAGATTCACATTTAAATTAATCACAGCATGCTTGGGGCGTGACATTGGACAAAAACACCTTTTAATTTGCGGATACGCACAACTTCCTCGGCAGAATCGTTAAGATGTGGCGCTATCTTTCTCTGTAATATATAAAATGGTGGTTTCCTTCACCAAGGTAAAGAAAATGCATCAATTCGTGCCCCGCGATAAATGCATTCTTTATGCGCAAGTAATTTGATGGAGACACTGCAATAGTTTACGAGAAAATTTTATGTTTATCTAAGTTCATGAGATCGCGCAGTCTTTTTGATGACGTGAGAAGTACATAGCTCACACATCACGAAGCATAGGAAATACTCAGGGCTTGAACTTAGAATAGCATTTCAGAGTCCCTGAAGTACGTGTATTAGTAATTGCCTTTGAACATTCTATTTTTTCTGAGCTCCCAAGCTTCTTGCAGGTGGGGTCCTATGCCACCGCGAAGCAGGCAGTGATCTTAGCCCATGGTCAGGGACCAAGTTCACTCCGTGCGAAATATAATGAACACCTGTTATTAAACGAATAAATTGAATGATTTGCAACTATGTCAATGAAAATAATGCATCATACATGAACTGAATAAATGTTCCTCAGGTACTTTTTCTCAAGCTTTAACTTTTTATCCGGGATGCATCGTCTGCTTAGTCATGTGCGTAGCCCTATCTAGCGGTAGTGAGAAGAAAGAAAGAGTGTACGTACCTTTCACGTCACACGTAAAATTGACCGGTAATCAATAGTTAATCGTCGCGTTTTCACGCCGTCAAGAATTTTCACGCTCTAATTGCTGAGAAAAAATACTTTTGACCATTTTCAAATGGAACTGCTTCAAGTATGTACTCCAGAGGTTATTAACTTTTGAATGAGGCAAAAATAAAAAAAGGAAATCGCCCTTTCCTCAATATATTCTGGATGCTTGCTTTAATATCTGTCCGTCTTAAGGGCTCTCCGCGTGGGAGAATGCAATGCCGCCTCATACCGTCTCCTTCTCCGCCAGAGTAACGGTCACTGATAAGGTCCACCCTTCCGCGGCATTAGGCCTCGAATTGCGCGACGCAGCACAGACTTCGCTTTCTGCGCCCCTCCCCTCGTCGTAAACATCTTCGACGGACCCCATTCCGTGCCCTTTCGGCCCAAAACGGGCCCCCCCGCCCCCCCCAGCGGGGCCATTCGGCGGCAAACGGCCCTCGCCGATGCATCGGACAGAGATACCCACCGCCAGTGGCGCCTCCCAGTGATTTAGGGGCGCAATTGCGGAGCTTCCGTCGGCCGCCGCCGCCTTCCCGGAGGGCGCCACCTTCGCGCCGTATCGCTAAACAGGAGAGTGTCAGCCCCCGTCCCTCCCTTAATAAAGTGACCTCCGCAAAGCGTACTGTGATCAAACGCACACCGCCCCCTCATTTTTCAAAGGGTATTTTTTTCCAAGGCAAGGCTCCTTTCCAGCCTCATCCTCCCTGGAACGTGCTAGGGTTTCATAAAATCCTGGCCAAGTGTCCTTCCCAGCCCAGATAGGGAACGCCCCCCCTCCCCCCCGATGTGAGACGGGGCAATAATGCAAGGGGGGGCGGGGGCCTATCTTCCCCCCTCGCCTCGCCCAGATTACGTTGTCCCGCCGGAAGAAAGAAGGGAAGGAGGGAAGGGGTGACTAATGGCGTGGCCTACGGAACGGCGGCGATGGACGGCAAAATCGCTCGGACACGGAGATTAAAATCAAATGGCGTGGAACGCCACGGAGTGAAGGAATGGCAGGGAGGCACGTTCGTGAACGGAGATGCTGTGATCACGAGTCGCTCACCAAATATTTATCCGTCCGTTCAAGAGAACTACCCCAGGGGTGTAAAGAGAGGTACTGCCAAGGAGCAAGTTGAAGTGGCACGGAGAATCAGCAAATAACTATTTCCTATTCTTAAATACCTTTTGCCTCTCTTCATGGCTTCCAGAACTACTTTCCTTTTCTTCGCTTCTGACAAATTCAGCATTCGCATTAGAGGCACTTGGTCTTATTATTGTGGAATTCCATCATAAAACGGAATAAATTAAGCAATTTTCAACTGTGGCAAATTATGATGTCGAGACCGGATGTGCTTGATCACCTGGTCGGTCGAGTGCATAGAAACCTAGGTCGCATTGAAATGTTTATCTCAGTGGAAAATTGTTTATTTTATTCTGTATTAATCGATACGTTAGTATTCTTTGGCTTCTTAATGGATACTACTTTTCTAATCTACTTTTACTTCTGCTACTTTACAAATTCTACTTTTGCCCAAAAGATTAATTTATACCTCAGCATGGCCACTGTCTCATTGTGTCAATAACAAAATAAAATGAAAGAGCACTGCTTACTCCTTAGCACCCTAGGCATGTTTGCGCTTGATCGAATGCAAATCCAGCTAGACATTAGTCATTCGGGCAAGATGACCGATAGTGAAGTCCAAATTTAAACGTACCCGCCTACGAGCTCAAATGATGCCTTTGATGCAATGCAAGCACCAAGTAGGCCACCTTTGGACAAAAAGGTGTCCGTACATTATTTGACATTTCAACCCACCTTCATTTTTGTGGAGTGGAAAGGCAAATTTGAAATTACCGCAGGACAGGAGCGTGCCTGACACTGTAACGAAAACTTCTTCTGGTGCACAAAGTCGAACGGCAGAGAGAGGACTGCAGGGATGGAGCGAAATACCCTTGGTGCTCACACACGGTGACCCCTTCAGAGGCAATGCTTGCGTCATTGAGCGCCGCGCACCAGTGCTACACGTTCTTCCGAGAAGCGTGGCCGCACACTAGGAAGTACTTAGAGCAAAACATTACAAATCGTCCCATTTATTCTTCGACATTCAAATTCAGGTCATGAGGAGGAGATGTTAGCTTCCTCACCTAATTCAGACGTGATTGCATGAAAATTACAGACTTTTATAAATTTTATCAAGTTCTTAAATTGTCGTGATCTTTTGGTAGATATTAATCAAAGATAATGTTAATAATCCAGGTTATTGAATTTCAACCAGATTTCTTTCCTCCCGGCTTTTGCTAGGATATCTTCATTCTATTCGCCTTTCACTTTACTGACAGATTCAAAATGGCATTTTTCCCCCGTACTATAAGAGAACAGAATAGGCAGCATAGCAAAGGGATGGGTAGGGGAAATATTTTAGAGCAGTCTGTAGTGCATGATGCATGTATTAATCCCTTAAATACTATAGATACTAACTATCTAGTTGCATGAGTCCCTATAGTTGCTTGTTTGCATGTCGATAGTGCATGCTTGGTGATCTTCACCCCCTGCCACACACCCTCGCGGTGTCTTGCACGGTATCGCGTAGATGTAGATGTTCACTATTCACCTGCATCATGACAATTCCATTTAAAGACAAACTTCTTTCTACACTAAGGTGATATTGCATGGGCTCACATTTGAATGCTTATTTGAATGAAGTTTGAAACAATTTTATTCAACCAGATGAAGTATTCAGGGACTCCGTTTGCAACACTCCCGAGTCTAGAATAAGATGCGGAGCTCTAAGAAAGTCGGTCGTCCGTATTCGAGACACTTTTGATCCTTCGGAAGGAACGCCCGGCTGCCTTTGCATCGGGTTTAAATCCGGAGGCGAAGAAGGCTGAGGTGGCAGCCAATCTCCGTGGAATTCTGGGCTGTCCGCATGAGTCACGCAGCTTTGCGAATTTTAAAGCCGCCTCGAATAAAACGGTCCCTATCACGGATCTCCGAGAAAAATTGATACCTCCGGATGAAGAAAGGTCGGCACAAAGCATCAAGGGCTGCACTTAAACGTCGCAAGATACAAAACACGAAAGAATATTCCGGAAAGAGGAGCTTTTTTTTCATGCTCTTGTTCTGAGGATGGACCGACTAACTCGCAGTAGTTTCCCCTGGGGAAAGACCTCTCACAGGGATGAGAGCTCCAATATCGCTCGAGAACGAAAAGCTTCATTCAAATCGATGACTGTGACCTGTTTTCACGTCACTGCCACGTGGGGCACTTTGAAAAAATAAAACCGCTCAATAAATGTTGAAAAAGTTCATCAAACGCGATCACCAGTTTTTAAAGCACCAGTCACTGGAGCATTGGGGAGAATCGATTTTTTAAGCATTTCAACCTCTGATGATTACATTGGCTGGAAGCCATAGGCACTACGTTGACTCTTCGTAGAATACTACATCAACATTTGGAGCTCTTAAAGTTTTTCACTTGATAGTTATAGATTGTAATGAAGAAAGATATAGTTAATGATTTAATTGAATTTGATTCCTCAACATCTATGTAAACTGCGAAATATTTCTCTCACCATAAACGGAAAGGACGATGAATGGCCGAAAAGGGTTGTTCTCAGGGATAACGTAGCCATGCATACCTTATTCCTGAGGATTGACCATTAAAAACTCGAATGAAATGGACTCTGGTGTCCTTGAATGCGTTGGAACGAAAATTCAATGTGTGCTTCAAGTGAAATTAAGTGCTCTCTCAATAAAACCACCCTGATGCGTCTTCTTGTCATTGTATACGATCTTTTATAGGTGTGCTTCTTATAGGTATATATTGAACCAGAGGAGACGATACAGCTAAGAATTGGGGGACGCTTCAAGTATATAAAGAGGCGACTGGAATCCCGGGAATGAGCCAAAGAAACCCAGAAAGAAGTATCATCATAGTAATTGAAAGTTCATTAAATAAGCTGAGAATTTCGGGCGTATCTTGACGTCGAAAGATTCAAAAAGTTGCTTCCATCCCCGCAAGCAGCACATGTCAGCCTGCAAGGAGCAGACTCGCTGATAGTCCGGGAGCTGAGACGAACCATTGTAATTGTTATAGGAAAGCGGCGACTATTGCCAGTCAGCTAGCTTCTGCAGATGGTTTGGCATTTGGGTTGCATTGAATATAAGAATGGCAAGAAGCGAAACTCGGCGTCAGTTATGCGCCGAGGTACGAAATGTTGATCAACACGCCCGTGAGGTTGACTAGTCTAACAAATGCGCTACCGATGAAGCACCTACTCACATATGCTTCTTAAACCACAGTTTCCAAACATGCACTAGTTTTTATGAGCTCAAATCATAAGAAATGCGGTGATGCCTGGCTAGTAAATCAAATTTTTCGGTGAACTGTGTCCTCAGAGGGTCATTACTTTGCATCAAGCTCTACTAACACTATTTCGGTATGAACAGTATGAATTCACCAAGATTCGGATTTATATATTATGGCAGTGGATTACAGATGATTATTATTTGTACACTGAAATTGAATGGAGTATTTACTTGCTTCCAAATGTAAGGAAGCTGCAACCGTGGCATTCGAGAGATAAAATTAAACAGCGTTTATTTCGACTCGTACATCAAGAATGCTGAGTTTCCATGTGGCCCACCTTTTGGTTCGAAGGTTTTCTCCGTCTTAAATAAAAGAATTGTTCCTTTCTCAGAGCACTAGAAGCGATTATGTTGCATTACTACGGCCACAGGGGTGCAGGAGTCACGTCGTATCAAGTCACGATCCGCTACGTATGCATACCCTCCCACACATTGCTTAGGTCACTAAACCTTGTGTATCCACATTCCCTTTTCTAAGGGCCTTCAATTTTCCAAATGGAAATGGAAACACCATGAGTTCTGCGGCTCATTTGCGATGAAGAATCATGAGCCAGATAATTATCCTTTGCCTTTCGGCTCGAGTTGGAAGCGCGTGCGACGAGCAAAAGAACAGTCAAAGGCAAACTCAGTCAAAGGGCATTACGCACGTACTCTTTAAGAGAGAGCACACAATCAAATTAAGGCCCACTTAAGACGCCCTCGGACGAATCGCTCTCTTTCCTCCTCGCATTTCTTTTGTACACCGCTAAAAGATCTCTGCTTCTCGAGATTTGAATAATCGAGCTGAAAGTGTTTTTTCCGCGAAATTAGAAGAAATAAATAAGAGCGAAAATGAAAAAAGTGAAACAGGAGGCGTTCCAATTGGAAATACTCTCCCTCATGAATCATGCAGAATGCTCCACGATTCATCTTTCTTTCTTCTTTTCGCTTATTTTATTCACGGGTGTTTTTTTTAGGGGAAGGAAGAGGAAAGCGAACGAAAAATAGCGGCTGCTCCTGCCTGGGAATTGATACGGGGGAATTGTGTCGCGACACCGCTCCCTTCCACACCCACCCTCGCAAAACACACGGACGCCGCGCACCCCTGCGGAGGAATTTCAAAAGTTTTCGCATTAAATTATATCCGCGGAAGTCACTTGGCTGCAATTTTTCCTAATAGGTGTTGCTAGATTGGGGCGATTCGTCATCCTGATGTGCCGCCATTTGCCTTTTCTGCCACACACTTTCCTTTCCCGCTCGCGCGTGCGAGGGGGGGGGGGCGGGCCCTCGCCCCCCTTTCGCCCCCCCCGTTGCCCCTCCTCGCCACCCGACGGCAATTCATTTCCCTCGCAACACTCGGGAGCCGTCGAAATTACGTCCGATGCTCCGTTGCCCCGAGAGACGCCGCGGAGTAAATAAGAAGCGAGGCCCTCTCGAAAGGAGAGAGAGGCCTCCTTGTTTGTGATGCACGCTCAGGAGGAAGAAGAGAGAGGGCAGCAGCGAGGCAGGGATGACCCCTGAATCCGAGGTCGGCAGATGCCGAGATCAATCACCGCGTTGGCAAAATCCATAACAGTGTCCTCGACTAAAAATTTAAAGGAAAAAATCAGTCCATCATAGAAAAATTAAAGAATACACCTGAAGTACCGCCCCTAAACGAATCATTAATTCAAATCGTTGATCAAAAATTCACATTGTATGTACGAAGAAATATTTGAACAAATAAAACAAGATCGCTATTGGCTTGGTGGTATGACATTTTAAGAAAGATCTGTTGCTTTCCCGGCGCATCTGCTGAGAGAGATTGTCTCGAATCCTCGGGAGTCCATTCCCACCCACAACGATTCGATTCCCGACTCGGTTATCGCCCTGGATTTAGAAAATTAAGATAAATAAACAAATACCTGTCATCACTTTACCTACAATCCCTCCTCTTTCACTCTCCTCTGTATCTAGTTCCTTCTCGACGTCGTTCCTTCGCTTCTCCTTGTTTTCGGCAAAATTTATTTATTTACTTCTCATGCTTTAAGTTCGCCCAACAAAAAAGGCTGGTATAACTAACAATGCTGGTATAGCTCCAGTATTATCCTTTTTTGCTTCAACGCATTCCCATTATTTTCACTCTTGTTCCTCAAATTTCAAGACCAAATTCCTGGAGACACCAGCTCCCACTGGGTAGAATTAATTGCATCCGCAGAATGGAAGTGGCAAAACATTATATCCCAATGTGATCAATGCTGTCAACGCCACCAGATGACCTTCTGCTAACCCAACCCAATGCCTTCTGTCCTGCGAGGAGGATTTCCAACTGATGCCATAAATGCTACACATTGAAATGCTTTGTTTCTTATTATTACGATTGGACACTTTATTTCATTGCTAATAAAGTACGACGTTTTTAGTTTTTTAAACAACCATTAGTCTTCAAATGGATATTTGAGTAGCTTCAGTTAATTTTCTCATTCAATGTATCATTAAATCTCATAAAGGATGTTTTAAAATCAGGGCGGCTTAAATTGGTTTAAATTTTTAGCTTTCAGCATTAATGGCCGACAATCCCAGGATTGTTTTCGCGTGGCTCTCAACTCAATTCTCTTATCGGCCAACCTCTTCAAATTCACGTAACACATCTCTTTCACTAATTCCATTATTCGTTCCAAATACGTGATGCGAGGCATTCCTTCAATATTCTTCCCTTACACTTGTCCCGCAACGATTGTGTTCACCAGTCAGTCCATCGTGTCTCAAGATATGGTCGATTAAGGTGCCCGGTTTTCTTCACAGTGCTTTTCGCAGAATTCTATTCTCTCGAACATTTCTTAATCCTTTTACTGTCAGCCCCTTTAAGGTAGACTGTGCAAAAACTGCCAAAGCCCATTTCCGTGAATATCGTAAAATTATGAGTTTTAGGTACATTTGAAGAACTTAATTTTAATATATAAATTATGCATTTTTCTCAATGTTGATTATATATTTCAATTTTTATGAGGATGAAATATGATTCTTGATGTCTCTGATTTGAGGGAAATATAATATTAGAAATTTGTAATGTAAGTGTCCTATCCTTGATGTATCCTTGTGGCCCTTGGCAATTTTCGCACAACCATAGGAGGCCGATATATCGGCAGTAAAAGGGTTAAGACATCTTTTCTTTTACTGGGCTGATCAATATGATCTTCACCATTCCTGTGGATACAGGACGTATTTTGAATGCACTATATGGAGTTCCATCTAGATGGCGTCATGGTTAGGCAACTCGACCTCCGGCAGATGCTGGGAGAACCCTCTGCATCAGACACCAGAGACTATTCCCGAACGTGCACTTAAACCCAAGCCGAGTGAATTCCTAAGAGCAGACTCTCTCTATGGGACAAAGTATAAGGCATTTAGATGCCGACCATAGAGTTGAAATTTGGCCTTTTTCGGTCACTTTATTACATTTACACAAAGTTAATCTACAAGAGACCTTCTTTCGAAATCTTTCCATGTCAGACCAGGTGCGTAATGAAGCGTCGCATTTGCATGAATTGGAACTCATCACCCAGCGCAGGTGTTCAATCAGTCTTCAGTCTGACATATATATGATTACTCCCTCCGATATTTAATGAGGTATGTCCTTTCGCCCAGCCATTTCAGTATTGTGTTTCCAGTTGAAGAAGCATTTGTAAACTAACTCCACCATCACCATTTCCTTCATCTAAAGATTTATTCTTTGCAGATGATAAATATTAAGCAGAGCTTAAGGAAAAAACTAGTGCTAGATTCTTAGTGGGTCTAATGAAATCCTGCGTGAACACTAACAATAATAAAACGTGAGGGAGAGATTTATGGGGAGAGATTGACACAAAAGTTTCCCTTTTGCTGTTTAACAACGTTACTGAGGGTGGTCAAGGAGTCCTAATTTTGTATCAGCATGTAAAGCATTTCTCATTCATTCATCACTTTAAGCCTCAAATAATGTAAAAGAGAAAAGTCATCCTAGACAAAAACAAGGGGCTTTGCAACCCTCTCACCAGTGATAGTGGAACTGATCAAATTACTTCACATGAACTGGTGACACATCACTTGCAAAGGCAACTAAATGCGATGAGCAATCAATAGGCCAGCTAGCCAAAAGAGTTGTTACGCAATTGAAATGATGGAAGGTAAAGAAAAGTAATTCAATAAAGACAATTTCACTGCATTACGTACTTGGCGGTAGAACCTATGTGCGAAATATTGTGGTCAGCATTCTAAAGACGCAAATGCAATAATTAAGTCTCCGACTTGGAATGAATTTTTGCCCAGGAAACGAAAAAAAATACGGAAATGAGTGATTCTTTGCTCCGTACATTGTATGGGGAATGGAGAGTGGTTACTTTCCAGAAAGGGATGCTGGGTGAATGTGTACTGACTGCTGGCGTGAAAGGGGATGACGTGGATTCCGCCGATGAGGAGGCGTTGGAAAGTAGGAATTGCTTCTTCTCACGAGTGCGGAATGATTTCAGGCGCTGCTCGACACAGACAATCTGAGCGGTTTCTCCGTCAGTTTTAAAGTATTCCTATTGTTTACAATAGGCGTTGCTACGCACACTACGTAGAGGATTTTCTTGGCCCGATAAGAATACAATGGCCTCTGAAGAATGTTGCTAGATGTAATAAGAATAGAGATGTTTTCTCGAAACTAACATATCAGATGGTATCCAGAAAGAAATTAGTCATTCCTTCCCTCAGACCCGCTGTTCTATACTTACGTACTCACTAATGTCTACGAGGAGTACAATGACTAACCTCTCGTTCACTGAATTTAAAAACCGCAGCCTATATTTGAATTAACAACTAAGCAGTTCAGCGGAATTATTATAATACGGTGCATAGATTCAAGATGCATTCGCTGTTTCCTCAAGTTTACAATTTTAGCATTAACTGACGGAGTACTGAGATGGGCTCTAGCCAACTTTTTGAACTTCTGATTGTAGCGTAGTTCACATATCCGTGGTATCTGGCTACTGAAACTAGGCAAGGTGAATGCTCTTTCCTTCCAGTACCATCACCTCTTAATATTTTTGACAGTTAAACTTCGACTTTAGTTACTCTCATTTAGGGTAACCAGTCAATGAATGATTTTGAAGTAAGCCTGAAGTGAGTGGGTGTTTTTGAAATAGCAAATATTTCCTGTACTGAGAGTGAGATTGAATACGCTGAGAGTGAATTTCGAGGTGGAAGGATTAGTGAAGTGAGCTGTAATAGTCTTTTCAGTAACGAGTCAGCCTGGCAATACAAAAGTATCGAGTTCCAAGACTCCGATATCCATGTCATTATATATCATGGGTGTTGTCTATGCCTTTAGGTTGAAGTCTTGGCTGTACACGTCGATGCAACACAGGTTATATCTTAAAACACACTTTGCCAACTCTTGTCACTTATAGTGTATCCAACGGATGAAATCACTTTCAACGAATCATTTCACTTCATTAAATAGTGTGCCTGGCTTCATAGGAACTCAATGGGAAGTTCACCGAAGAGGGACCACGGAGTGTGGCTGTCGGATGGCGAGTGACTAAAAGGTCCGGCTACGAGGGAAGGAGAGATTCACAAATCCACAGTTTCCCAATTCTTCCAAATAGTTCTTTCAGGAATGGGGGCGTTTACTCGGAACCAAAATCGCAATTTTGTACACGAAATTGTTAGATGGAAACGAAAAGAGAAATTTAGAGCAAAAATTAATCTTCTTACCACAACCATTCACTCATAAATCAAAAATTAAAATAAGCAAAAGGTGACTCCCACCGAAAAAGCTGCTTAAATATCGTTGACGTCACTTTCCTCCCGTCCTTGACTGCTCTTATGGGAAGGGAAGGGAGTGGAGGGGGGTTCTCTTGCACAGACGCTATCGCAACTGTCCTATTGGCAGAGTCAGCTGTGTACCCCTCACCCCCTTACGATAAGGCGAAGTAGCTTCGAGGGCTCAATTGTGATTGGACGAAGTCGTTATACGTTAGAGGTTGCACCACGGCCACTTTTCCGAAAGGGTTAAAAACACCAGTTTTTCGCCGCTAATAACACGATAAATAATTGAGGATCAAAAAACGGAAAAACACGTGTCTTTTTATATTACGAACTCTATCAGATTCGGCAATAAAAATGTGGTAAACGATCCCATTCTCACACCCGTATACACTTCTTTGGGCGGCTACGATTTATTCTACGAAAACTGTCGTCACGTTGCCCGCAATTTCGTCCATTTAACTGGCTGTGCAACCTGTGCATTGAATTGTCGCTACGTCCGCAAGCAGTAGTGAACCCTAGCGCCTGCAGGGATCACAAAGCTCCTTCCAATCCTCACATGGGGTGCCTGGAGCACTCGGTCTGTTTCTGCGCTGCAGTCCCTTCGCTGCGCTTCGCGTCTCGCACGCATGGTTCAGGCGGGGTGATACAGGGTTTCCTCTGGGGCCGCTAGATGTGGCCTCGGGCAGGCTGACCCTCTCTTTCGATCCTTTCGCGTTTGATTTTCCGGGTCCCCGCCGACCCTAAGGCCCCGCGGGCGGAGGAACGGGGTCTGGCATGATGGCGGAGGTGATGGTCTCAATTTCGCCCCTTTCCTGAGAGACCGAGCCCATCCATCTCTCGCCCTCTTCCCACAATGCCCCACGCCGCCCTAAAGGCCCACCCATTCGTCTTCCCTTCCATTTATTCCGAGGGAGGGCCGAGTCACCTTACCTGGTCATTTCCGCTCTCCTTTCGCTCAATCTTTCAGCCGAATACTTCCGTGCCCTTCCGACCCCACCTTCCGGCCCCCCCTTCCTTCCATCTCCCTCGGGGCAAGCATTTTTCCTCCTTCGGCGCCGGCCCCTCCGTTTTCAATTCCTGGCCGACCCTTTCCCCATACCCCCCGCCCCTGCTCCAGGGCGCAATCATTGTCGTCCAAGGACATCGAAGGCAGCGGCGATGCAGTGAACTTATGCACTCCTCATCCCAGAGATCCAACGGACGCCACAAAGATAGCGGGATACCATATATATATACCTCATCTACCATTCACTTCTTAATGCTATTATACTCACTAATGAAAAAATATTATTAAAATAAGCGAAAGGTGACGCCCACCGAAAAAGCCAGTATTTTTCCGTTTTTTTGATCCGTCAATTATTTATAAAGTTATAAGCGGCGAAAAACTAATGTTTTTTACCCTTCCGGAAAAGTGGGCGTGGTGCAACCTCTGACGTATATCGACTTCGTCCAATCACAACTGAGCCCACGAAGCTTCTTCGCCTTACGGCAATGGGGGGAACATAGCAGACTCAGTCAATAGGAGCAGTTGCTACAGCATCTGTGCGAGCAGACCTTCCGAGAATCCCCCTCCGCTCGCTTCCCATCCCAGAAAAGCAGTCAAAGATGGGAGGAAAGTGACGTCAATGTTACCACAGCAGCTTCTTCGGTGGGCGTCACCTTTTGCTTATTTTCATTTTTTATTTATGAGTGAATGGTTGTGGTTAGAAGATTAATTTTTTCACTAAATTTCTCTTTTCGTTTCCATCTAACGATTTCGTGTACAAAATTGCGATTTCGGTTCCGAGTAAACGCCCCCATTGCCTTTTCATTTAAAGATTAAAGATATATTCCAGACGCTAAAAATGGGATTAATATAAGAAATTCTCAGCGCTGAAATTCTCAAATCTTCAAGGACCTTTATCCTCTAAGGATCTTGAGCTCTACGGCCTCTTAAAGGAAAAATTAAAAATTAAAAAATCTCCAATGTCCGTAAAAATTGGCAACCCTCGTCAATTTACACAACAACAATTTGCTATGTTGGTTTGCGGGAGGGTGAATTCCACAGCAGAGACCCCTTAACCAGAAAACCCTTCTGTGGTGGTTTCAGGTAATGTAACTTACCCGCCAGTGACACAACCCCCTGCCCTTCTGCTCTGTTGGTATTCATTCTAGGTTGTCCTCCCCGCTGATGCACTTGCAACCCTTCAATGCAGATACTTTCCCTTCAGCTCGCTGACCTTGTGGACGAAATACGCGTATCCGACCCACATCTACACGATACCCTACAAGCCACCGCGAGGGTTTGTGGCAGGGGGTGAAGATCTCCAGGCATGCACTATTAACATGCAAACAAGCAACTATAGGGGATCATTATTATTATTATTATTATCATGCAACTAGATTGTCAGTATCTGCATCATCTACATCGCACATCCCCGTCCTGTCCTTGCGCTTTGCCTGCGCTCTCTTTCATCTCGATTCTCCCAGATGGTGCTCATTTGAATGCGTGAGGAATGTTTTTCTGAGTTGAAGGACCGCGAACTGGCCGCGAGAACCTAATGGCGTTATCCGCTGAAATTGCTCAATGGCAGAAATTCCACGGAGAAAAATCATTCTCCCCGGCGATTGGACGAATGATTTTTTCTCTGTCGAATTTCTGCTATTGTTCTACTGAGTGCCTGTGATTGTGATCATAAGCCACGCATCCCGACCAGGGTCCCATCAGCCCTGTGAATTGGGTTGAGTGTCTGCTGTGGTATCTTTGGCGAGGAGGTAACATTCCCGCACACCAACACAGGAGGGTTTCTGGTTGTGATGCCGTGGCTGGTCATTGTTGTGGAATTGACCCTCCCGCAAACCAACAAAACAAATTGTTGCTGTGAACTTTGGCCAAGGGTCCCAATTTTTAATTTTTATTGGGACCTTTAGCCTCTTGATAGGCAGTTTTGAATTTCTAATTCTTCCTCGAGGGCCTTAATCGTGCGATCTCACACCCTTCATTTTGACATAAGGTGGAGAATGAGTTGGCAAGCGGAATATGCTTCGTCTCACCATGTGAATATAGTGAGACGGGAGGGTGGAACATCTTAGTACAGAAAATAAATCAAACGGTTGAGGGCGGACCGCACTGGTCCGAGCGCACAGAATTCTTATTCTTCTATATTATATATATTCTTCAATATTATTCTTGCATTCTTATTCTTCTATATCCTTCCGAGGTTCTAGGCAGTACGAGATATGGGCCCGTATTAACTATCAGGCGTCCGCAACGCCTTAGATGAACACGAATTCATTCTATTCACGATTTGCGATATTAATAGAGTTAGTTGCACTTCAACAGCTGAGGTTATATCACACCACTGTAAGATCATAATCTTACGAGAAACTTACAGTATCCATGCCCAGAGTGAGATTAAAATCTGAGAACTTAGGTTTGCCGAAGTACGTCTGTCGGTAACTCGAGGGCCGGCATTTTGTGACGTAATTGTGGTCATAATTCACAACGATAGCAAAAGATGGGCACGCAATCGACCATCTCGAAGTTGATTAATTTCTTGAGTTTTACTGCATTTTCATGACGCTATGGTTACGTATGGAGAAGAATACACAGTCACGGCGAAGTGAAAATCTTCCGTGTCACGAGAATCCACAAAGAAAATCACAGTGCCCTATAGTTCCGTAAAATCTTTAAAACAGAATTTTGTAAATAGTACGCATCTCTTCAGGAAAAACCAAATGACTTGCATAAAATTAAAAAAAATGTACCTTTGAAGGCAATACTAACAAGTAATCTTGTACTTCTAAGATATTCGATAATTCATGAAACAGATTTGTATAGAAGGGAACACCGCATGTTGAGTGGATAGTATTCATCCCTTCCCCAATTGTCTTGAAGAGTAGGCGACTAAAAGGAGAAGCAATGCAGATGTGTTTCCGCACCGCTGACGAATATGCGGCCCTATGGGTAAAATCACCAAAGAGCTAGGTCACATAGTGACCCTCTACAGTGTATAAAACTTTATATTAAGGCTCCAATATGTGAGGAACAATGCATTATCAATGAGCTGTTGAAATTGAAATGATGCGCGTTCACGAAATTAAGTAGAGTTTTTAAAATATGGTTTGATATCTAAAATTAGTAAAACCACCGCACTAAATAAGATATTGCAATAGAATACTGGATAGTGAACATTTATTCTTTAATGCCTGTAAATTGCTACTAGAATGCTTAAGCTGACGTGCGCAAATGATGAGCATCGTTGCTATACATACGCGTAACTCGTTAAAGCGTGATTGGAATGCCTAGCCTTACAACATCTCAGATGCTAATTGTTTAGATTTCTTAACTAACCAAGTTGAACTGAAGACAATTTGAACGAAACGCATCTAACTCTTCAAAATTGATTTTCCACGCCGATGATGCATCAGTTTTGAAACTGTGGCTCTTCTTGAAGGATTTAAAATTAATTTCATCACAAGAAAGATTTTTACACCGCAGCGCCTAATGCTGATGCATGCGAAACCATACAAAATGATATCATCACATAAATAAAAATCTGAGGAAATGATCACTCTCGAGATGATCGGATGTCTTACTATGGTTAGTACCATGGTATTGCCAGGAAATGTGACCGGATATATGGCATTAAAAGCCATGACGGTTACAGGGTCGGTAACGTATTGGACTGTCAACCAAAAGGTCGGAGGATCGAATCCCACCTTTTCTCGGTAGAAGACTGGATAATTAGTAAATCTAGATTAGAGTAACATATAGTAACACTCAATGCGGATCCGAATTGCATCGGTAATTTCCGTATGACCTTCAATGACAAGGATCAAGGGGGATTTCCACAAAAAACTCTGAATAACACTTACAAGACACAGACAAGGAAGTCGCGATTCAGTAAGAAGCAAACCACCGATAGACACAAGTAGTACTGTGGTCCGCCAGGTTAGGTATCTACAGAGGGAAGTGGAGCAAAAAAGACTAGGTTCGATAAAGTTCCTCATGATAAATGAATCATGAAGTTATAGAGCTTTGGTATAAATAAAGACGTTGTATGTTGGGTAAAAGAATTCTTAAATGGGTGAGAGCAGAGGGTTGTCATAGATGGTATCATGTCGGACACAATCAAAGTCACATCGGGAGTTCCACAGTGTAGCGTAGTAGGTCCGCTTCTATTTCATTAAGACACAAACGATTTGGGTACCGTAGTTAGTAGTAAGCGTAGACTTTTTGCAGATGATGCGGTAGTGTATAGGGGTATATCAAAAGAAGAAGACAGGAAATCGCTTAGCAAGGATTTAGATGCAATTCAAGGGTGGTGCGACAAATGGCAGTCAGAGCTTAACCTTAAAAAGTGTGTAGCTATCAATTTTTGGATGAGGAATAATTCGATAGAGCGATCCTATAAAATTAGTAACACGAAGATCGAAAACGTTGAAAACATAAGATATTTAGGTGTAACAATCACTAAAGATTTATCATGGGGAAGACACATAAGGGAAGTATGCGGTCGAGCAAAGAGAAAGCGTGCAATTTATAAAAAGAATACTTGGAAAATGTGATGAAAAGACAAAAGAGCGATGTTACTTTTCACTAGTTAGGCCCCACCTCGAGTATGCAGTCAGTGTATGGGATCCTAATGAATTAGGTTTGATCAAAAAGCTAGACAGTGTGCAGCGTAGAGCAGCTAGGTTCGTTAAAAGGTATTACGATAGGTTGAGTAGCGTTTCAGAATTAATAAAAGAATTAGGGTGGGAATCATTATCAGAACGTAGGTTAATGTACAGATTGAATCTATCAGAGGAATTTCAATCGGATAGCTTTACTGAAGATGTTAGGCACATATTAAAACAACAGCGTATTATGTTAGATTCGACGAGATAAATAAGATTAGAGAGGTAGATTGTCGTACCGATAGATTCTAAATGGCATTTTTCCCTCGCACTATAAGAGAACAGAATAAGCAGCATAGCAAAGGGATAGGTAGGTGCAATATTGTAGAGTAGTCTGTTGTGTATGACGCATGTATTTATTCCTTAATTACTATAGATACTAACAATCTAGTTGCATGAGACCCTATAGTTGCTTGCCCTGTTATTAGTGCATGCTTGGTGATCTTCACCCCCTGCCACACACCCTCGCGGTGGCTTGCAAGATATCGTGTGGATGTAGATGAAAAAAAGAGTGCGCAGCAGGAGAGTGTGAGGCAGGGGATGCTTCCACATCACAAACGAGCGTCAATCGCTGGTATCCCGGGGTTCACCTTTTTCTATCGTTAAATATATTCGCCTTAGGAAAATGCAGCATGGCATACGATTCGGTGTCGACCTCCATTTCTGTGAGACAGAAACAACTTGTGCTTTCAATCCTTGGCTCCCACTAATAGGCGCTTCAGGCCGGAAGGAAAGGTGAAAGGACAGAAATGGAAGGCTAAGGAGGAAAAATTGTGAGGGACCCGGCGTTGGCATAGGCCTGCTCCTGACGAATGGCGCCATGCGGACCACGACTTAACGTCCCATCCGACGGACGGAGTACTGCACTTGAAGTGATCTCCACAAAACACTCAAATAAGGGCCAGTTAATGACCGAACGTAATATGTCTGCTTCCCTTTCCTTTGCCAATGTCCCACGCTCCCTGAGAACAGCAAGTTAGAACATGCTAATTGCATTGCCACTGCAGTACCTGATCCCCCTATCACTAAACGTGAGCGATCCTGCCTCTTGCATTGAGCGCAGAAAGTGTTTTTCTTTGAAACACCGATGCTCACCCTCCGAAAGACAACAACCTTCCTCGTTTTTCAAAAGAAAACCTTAACTGAACACATTCTCTGCCAGTTTGGAGATTTTCCAATTTTAGGCAAAATGGATAATCTTGATTATAAGCATGGAGGATATATTTCTTTCCTGCATAAGGAATGGTATAAATTTCAGACCGAAAACTTCCTGAAAGCCCAATTGCGAGATATTTTCCTTGTCGCTATCGAAATGGAAATCAATTGCAATCGCATAATCACTTGAACTGAAGAGAAGGCCATTAAGGGTAAGGCGTTATTTACAGAACTAAAATCTAAGATTCGTCTCCTTCAGACTAATCTCGCCTGGTGAAGATCCCTCGTTAAGAGCCAGCAAAAGCGATAATGCCTTACTTGCCGAGGCGGAATCTTCCAATCACTGGGCGAAATGAGAGCTTGAGGTCGAATGACAGTGGGAAAGGTTTCAGTGAAACACGAGTGCTCCTCCAATAATAAAAAAGGATTTGAAGAGGCACTGCCTCCTCTGACCGACAGCAACCACCGAAAATTGAGTTTGCCCCAAATTATTTCGCGCTTAAAAGCTTCGTAATGGCCACCTTCCTTCGTCCTCATCTACATCTACACGATACCCTGCAAGCCACCGCGAGGGTGAGTGGCAGGGGGTGAAGATCACCAAGCATGCACTAATAACAGGGCAAGCAACTATAGGGTCTCATGCAACTAGATTGTTAGTATCTATAGTAATTAAGGAATAAATACATGCGTCATACACAACAGACTACTCTACAATATTGCACCTACCTATCCCTTTGCTATGCTGCTTATTCTGTTCTCTTATAGTGCGAGGGAAAAATGCCATTTAGAATCTATCGGTACGACAATCTACCTCTCTAATCTTATTTATCTCGTCGAATCTAACATAATACGCTGTTGTTTTAATATGTGCCTAACATCTTCAGTAAAGCTATCCGATTGAAATTCCTCTGATAGATTCAATCTGTACATTAACCTACGTTCTGATAATGATTCCCACCCTAATTCTTTTATTAATTCTGAAACGCTACTCAACCTATCGTAATACCTTTTAACGCGCCTAGCTGCTCTACGTTCCACACTGTCTAGTTCTCTGATCAACCCTAATTCATTCGGATCCCATACACTGGCTGCATACTCAAGGTGGGGCCTAACTTGTGAAAAATAGCATCGCTCTTTTCCCAAGTACTCTTTTTATAAATCCTAGCTTTCTCTTCGCTCGGCCGCATATTTCCCTTATGTGTCTTTCCCACGATAAATCCTTAGTGATTGTTACACCTAAATAATTTATGGTTTCAACGTGTTCGATCTTCGTGTCATTAATTTTATAAGTAGGCTCTATCGAATTATTGCATTACTTTACAGCTGATTCACTCATTTTGTCCTGTATTTTGATCATTCGTCTTGCGGTAGTGCATTTATTCCTCTTGCATACGAGAAAATAAGAGTATTATGCCTTAAACGAAAATGTGCGGACCACGTCTATACTGCCATCTCCAAACTTGGTATGTATCGTAGCCATATTACACGCTTATAATTTCATTACCTTTGCTTCTTAATATTTGCAAATTAAAAAGTGTGATTGTTGAGGATGGTGGAGAAAACATCCCCTCTGGAAATTAGCTTCGTTTCAAGGAGAAAAGGGCGATTGTCGAAGCTATTGCCTTGATGAAAGGACGCGGCCAGTATGTTTTCGTTTACTTCGTCAACATCTAGAAGCTGTTTGTAAGAGTTGGTTGGGAAAAGTCATTGGGGTCCAATGGAAGTTCAGTGTGAAATGAGCCCAAAGGCAATTTGTTTTTAAAGTATTAATCGCTAAGAGAGCACACGTAAATAGCAAATAGGAAATCAGAGAGGACAGCGAAAGAGCGAGGAACGAGGCAGGATTTTCCCGTTTTCAACCTTCCTCTACTATGTACTTAAATGCCAAAGTTGTGCACTGGGAGCAAGTTGCTGTTGCAGGAGCACAATAGGAGAAGCGGTACATCTACATAATACCCTGCAAGCCACCATAAAGGTGTGTGGCAGGGGATGAACTCTCACCAAACAAGCACTACATATCATGCATAAAAAAGGATTAGTACTTGTATAGGTACTTATACTTGTATACGGTAATTCCGGTTAGGGTTGCGGATGACGAAGCTTTGACTCGCCAGTCGAGCGGCCAGTACGCTAACCAAAGGACTGCGACCTCTAGCAGAAGTGTATTAGAATAGAAATCTGGGTGAGTAAAAAACTTTAGCACTTTCCACAGTGTATTTTAAAATAATAAAATGACACAACACGTGTTTCGGCTTAATAAGCCATCATCAGGTGTACACTTATGTGTAACCTGATGATGTACACCTGTACCTAAGTGTACACCTGATGATGGCTTAGTAACCCGAAACACGTGTTGTGTAATTTTATCATTTTAAAATACATTGTGGAAAAGCGCAAATGTTTTTTTACTCATCCAATATGTCTAATACGTGACGGCTGATACTGTGAATAGAAATCTGGTTGATCATTTCAGTGAGTAGAGTAGCATTTCAGATGAAGACAGACGGGAAAAGTGTATGCGTTCGAGATGTCTCTGGCGGAAAAGGCTGGTACTACTGGGAGAAAACCTACAACGGGATAGTTACCAAAGGTACCGTTGATAAGAAAAGGTTGGCAGGGGGTCCGAGCTGGGGCGTGGTGTTCCTTGGCTGTGAAGCAAGGGCCTTGAAGAAAGAAGGTGATTGGAGGCTTGGCATTTGAGTAAGGAGAAGAACGATGAAGCAAGGCAAGGCAGGAAGGAAGGCAAAAGGATGCGAGGGGGTGGAGGGACCGAAGCGAAAACAGCGAACATTCTCCAACAGGGGCGAACAAGAGTTTGGGTGCTCAATAAGAAACGGCTCTGCCCGTTACATTGCCTCAAATCACCGTAATCCAACACACGCCACTATGAACCTATAAGATATCTAACTTATAAGAGCCTTAAATTTACTCTGAATTAGCCCCCTTGCTGAGTTGAGTGTATGTTATGCGTATCCGACAGTTTTTCTAGTTTCGAGGTTAAAAAAGTAACGCAGGTTACACTTTTCCAGAGTTGGTAACGTCTATGTACACTAGTCGCTCATTTGATACACTTTTTGCAGCCTGAAGCTTCGGGAGCCACCAAATTAACCTGACTTCAACATGGTTAGCTGACGGCCAACGTTCACCGGACATCATTTAACCTGCTAAATTGCATCAGAGCTTCCCGGCTACTTACAGCGCAACTCCTCACGCATTTGTAACAATCTTGGCCAACACATCTCTACGAATACGGTCTTAATACCGAGTCTTATTTTTCCCACCTTGCCTAAATTTTAACTTAATCAGTTCGCCTATTTCCTTTGCTTGCACTTCAAAGCTACCATGGCATTCACTCTGGTGCATATCTCATTTTTTCCGTTTCTTGCAAGTGCTGCCTTCACCTGACCTGGTGATCTTCACCCCCTGCCACACACCCTCGCGGTGGCATGCAGGGTATCATGTAGATATAGATGTAGATGACTCTAAAATGTCTCGCATTGCTGATCTCGATCCATTTCTCACTCCGTTTAACTTTCTTATTATTTTCCCCTCCTTCTCTCCCAAACAAACACTCTTCACTCAATTTATCATGATTTATGCTAGATGTTTTTCAAAAACACAAATTTCTCCAAGTCATGCACTATCACGGTTTCTTTAAATTCCGATGCAATCCAACCCTTTAGCTATATTGAAGTCACCATTCAGATTCTCGCACCAGTAACTCTCCACACCCTTATGGCTCTACTCCACCTTTTATTGCTCACATTGAATAAACTAGACACCAGTAATCTATAATTCTAAGATTGTTTTCACGCAGGTTTCCATTCCATTCATCTATTGACTGACATCTTCACATTTACCATGGTATCTTATTTAAGAAGCCCAACTGACGCAAAGTTAATGTGGATTTTTGAAAGAGAACAGATATGAAATCAAGATGCTATAGTTTAGTTTATTTTTGAATTTAAATATGCCGACATGAAAAAGCTAATTCGTTTAATGCATGCCTGCACTACTTCTAAAATGTTTCTTTGCATGTCGGATGAAAAGTAGAACTCGTCATGTATGTCTCGTATGGTGTTTATAGAAATCTCTCCTTAGGTACGTGACAACTTCAGCGCATGTGTGAAAAGTCACCCCCTGCCACGCACCCTCGAGGTGCCTTGCAGAGTAGTCAGTAGATGTAAATAAATGTTATTGGCGCAGGAGCCCGGCTGTCGCCATTTGAACGAGGATCTCATCCCGAGGCCCTAACAGACCCGAATGTTCCCTCGGAGTAAGATCCGAGTGTCTTCGAAGGAGTGACTCCCGACCTCTGACCCAGCCGGAGGTCAACCTTCCGCCATTAAATGATTGGACCATCTCTCCTCCTTCCACCCCGAAAAAATGATCAAACACACATCTGCCATGTGTGTACGAGTAAGTATATACACGGTACATATATATACACGTGTGTGTACATATATGTATACACACATACACAGCAAGACTCCGTGTATGTGCAGGAAAAATGCTGAGGGCGCTTAACAGGGAGAAACGTGGGGGAGGGTTGGGGTAAATGGAGTGTTGGTGCCCTTCTGATTGATGCAGCAAATGACATGGGTAACCGCAAACCTGCAGAAATTCAGCTTTTTCCATTTTCCCAAATAAAAAAGGACAAGCTCCATTTTTCTCTCCCTTTCACCGGAAAAAGTCCCAGGAATCCCTCAGCCCCCTCCCCCTCCCCCCCAAAGCCAAAGGACTGGCGGCAGAGGGGAGGAGGGTGGAGGGAGGAGGGGGTGGCTTTGCCGAGACCAGAAGACCCTTCAAAAATCTGGAGATTCTCGCTCGAAAAAGCCAGCGAGTGAGCATTAATATTGACGTAAAAACGTTGCTTGCTCCCTGGGAAGGACTTTCTCGTTTGACCGTTTATATTCTCATCGCTCAGGGCCGCCCGCTTTCCGACCCGTGCCGGCCGGCCCTGGTGCAGGAGGGGATGGGGGGGGGGGGGGGGGGCGGATTACGGGGCCCCAAAAACCTGGAATTATGAATTCAAAGCGGGAAGGAGGATATTTCACTTGCAGATCTACTGAACCTTGCGGGACTCGGTAATTACCCAGATTAAGCACCGTTGTATTATCAAATATGCAGCGTGGGAAATACGCGATATCGCTGTCGAATAAAATCCAAAAACCTTTCAGAAATACGATATCGTTCATTACTTTTGCTCTGGACCTTTCATCTCTGAAGTGGAAGAATTTCTAGGGGCTTATAAAATTACTCATTAAAACGCTAATTTTGAAATGCTGTTAATCCACTAATGTTCAATATATGTATTAGCCTTTTTTAAAAGACTACACGTTGAAAACACGAAGTAAACAAGGAAAAAAATAGAATAAGTTATTCCACGCCCCCTCTTTGATTGAGCCCGAGGGAACTTTATGATTCACCCTTAAAAAGTGACATAAATGTCAAAATGCAACCAACCTGAAGCAGTGAATGACATTCTGAGAGTGTTCCTTAATAATTTCCTACCTCTCCAACAGATGGAATCATTATCACAACGGAGGAAAACAAGGTGCTGAGATACCAGAGGGAGAACGCCCACTAAGCTCTACGATGAACGCCTGCAATTTAATAAATACATTTTCTGTTCTTCATCCGAAGTATTGACAGAAATTGCTGTATCGCGCAAGAACACCGACGTATTTCATTAGATTGAAGCAGGCGAGATCCACTACCAGTTAAGCTTCCCAAATAAAGGCCTCCAATCCTGAAATTCACCGCAGACACTCCATTTTGTATTAATGGATGGCGAGCAGGACAGGCTCACCATGGGAGCAAGGAATTATTCAACGGCGATGGATTGATTAGAACGGTCCCCTAGAAATGTATTCTGAAGATGTAATCCAGTCGTGAATATATGATTTTCTCTAGAGAAATTTAACCTACAGGGTCGATCCATATCGTATGCGAAAGATATTTCGGATTTAAGGAAGAATATAAAAGTGCATTGAAGCGAATACGAATTTCCCTCTAATTGTCGGAATACACGTTGTTCTGCAGAAAATAAAATGTTGAATAAAATGATACCCAAGCCCCTAATTTTACTTAAAGTCATTTAAAGAACGTCTTCGCAATATTTTCACCTAAAATGTTTGGTTCGTGGATAGTCCCATTTTTCCACCCACATATTTCACATATAATATATATTTCAATATACGTTTAACACTGGCGTGATTACAAAAGAAATAGACAATACTAAAAAAGACTCAATGGGTATATTCTTAATTTTCGGAGGCGCAACCGCCTTCTTCACAGGATAGAGGAGACTGAAATGTTAAGGATGGAGTGGAGAGAGGATAGCACTGAGGGGAAAGGACAGGGGAGGGGGTTGGAGTGTGGGAGGACAGGGGATGGGGTTGGAAAGGGATGAAGAGGGGAAGGGACGATTAATGACTTACATTGAGATCTGACCATTTTTCCTTTGTAGGGACACAACTTCTTTCAAGATGATTTCAGCGGTAGAAAAATCTACGCATACGGCTCTACAAAAAAGTTTAATTCTTTTTTGTTGTCTGTTTAAACAATGAAATGCTTATATATTTTTCTTTATCTTGAGTGACAGAGCAATGCCACCAAGACAACACCCTTGGAAAAATTATGCACTACTAACTGGTCGTCAAATGCCTGTTTTTACCCTGTTGTGTAAAAGAGAATATATTCTAGATGGCCTGCGTGCCAAATTACTCGAAAATTATTAAAATTTGTATCCCAATGAACAATGGACTAGGGGATGAGGGGGCCATACGGCATCATTTAGTCCAGGATAAATAAAGAATTGTCAAATGTAAAATGTCTGTGGGATTATATGCTTGCAAAAGCCAAATGTAAGCTAGCTCTAAGGAATTAAGTTTAAGTGTAGATATTGTCGGGGGGATGGAAGCCAAAACTGAGACATTAAAACAACTGTTAAAAGATTTCTCGTGGCTGAAAGAGTGTTGTGCCGCGGAAAGTGAATAGAAACGGAAAGAGAGAGGGTTCACTGCACGAGGAGCGGTGGTTATTGATCCTAATGTTGAGTGGGGTAGAGGATTTACCAATGTAGAATGGGTGGGGTGTGAAGTCAGCAGTGGCTGGTAAAACCCTTTTGTCGAGGAGGTGCGAAAGATAATTGCGGTGGAGAAGGGCGGTGCGTAGCTGGGACAGGAAATGAGAACGTGTGGCAGAAGAGTTACAAATTCGGTGGCCACGGATGGAGAGAGAGTAGGGTGTAGACCTTTTAACGTGGTGTAGGGTGACAAGTATTAAAATGTAGGTATTGCTGTTTATCTGTAGGTTTCGTATGGACAGATTCCCGTCAGATAGATTAATATTGACATCTAAAAAGGTTATGGAGGAATCTGAAATAAGGTGAGTGAAGGAAACAGAGAAAGACACAGAAAGAGGACTTGGGGGCAGGAAGGAAGAAGTTAAGAGAATCATGTCCTCCAAAATATAAAAATGTCGTCAATGAAACGGAGTCATATAAGTGGTTTGAGGGCTTGTTGAGGAACACTTCTTCAAGGTGACCCATGAATAAGTTGGCATATGAGGGTGCCATTTTTGTACCCATACCTGTTCTATTGGAAATAGAATTTGTCTTGGAATGTATAGCAGTTTTTAGTGAGAACCAATTTAGACAAGGAAATGAGGTGTCCGGAAAGATAAAGCGTCGTTCTTGGAAGTTGGACGGGGAGTTGGTAATTAGCGTGATCCGCCTCACCAAATCCACTTTGTCCAGACGAGGACATAGTCGCATAGAGAGTCAACTGAGCGATCAGGGCCCTCCGGCAAACGTGTCATCGACAGCTCTCCTCTCCCTATTCTCAAATTGACCCTCCACAAAACAATAAACCCTCCTTTGACGCATCCTCACGCGTCACCAGCTCATAACGAGTAGCACTCTAGTCGCGCCAATACTGCTTGAGAGAGTCTATTCTCGTCTGAATGGCTTCCTTAGTAATATTAGAAGCGCCCTTTTACTTTAAATTCGGAACCAGCCATGATGTGCAGGATCACGCTGTTCCTGTTGCGCAATCAGTTGTTTCGTCGTCAGAGACATGATTTCTACCATTATGCTGACGGGTAGTCTATCGTGTAAGTCAAATTAATACTCGATCAGAGGGCGTGCAAAAAAGAATAATTTTTCTGAGTATCGCGCGAGCGAAAGGGATCGCGACTCATGACTGACGGAACCCGTGAGGGCAGCGCACAGCTGATCGCGTGCGAGGAGGGAGGAAAGGGGCAAGGGAAGGAGAGAGGGGAAAGGGAAGTGAGGGGAGGCACGGCTAGGAGGGGGGAAGTGCCAAGTCCACCGTCCCAGTGGGAATCAGGACGTGTGGGAGAGTGGGAAGGGGGGGGGGGATTAGGGGGGAAAGGGGGCGACAGGGCGGCGAGTATGAGTTCAAAGTCCACCGGGCCTCTACCCGATCGAATGGAGGTTCAGCTCCGTCCCGTTTGCACTGCGATTTACACAACGCCTTCAATTAAACGTTAAGCACGTGCCACCTACCTCAAAGATGTTTTCTGCTGCGCACTACACGAATCCGGAGTCTCGTAGATGATCCGGCCCGAAAGACCAGCTGTTCAGGATGTGCAGAAAAGATTTTATGGAGCCTTTTCTCCTCACACGATACACACAACTTCACTCTCCGGCACCTTTCACTTTCAGCAATGGACTGTGGGTCTTCACCCCCGGCACTCCCGTCCAGTCTACACAACAATGGTTCGTCGGCCAACCGCACGGGAAACTCACGCCACCTAACGGCGCGAACGTCTAAACCGTCTTAACAACGGTCAAGAAAGATAAAGATCAGCTCGAAGTATTTTTGCAAAAACCATTCCTCGACTTCAGAGATTTATTGCCGGAGAAAAAACTAAAGTAGATGCAGATGTGGCCTGAACTCTATGGTAAAATAGTGCAAATATTTCAGTGGTAGTATGGCGGGAAAAAGACTGGAGAAAACCACAGAAATGAGAATGGCGAATATGCATGACATTTTTTTCTCCTTCGTTAATGGTGTACTTGGTGCGAATATTTCTCACAAATTGAAATATATTAGCGAAAACTTTCTATGCCAACTACATGCATTATTAAATGTTATTAAAAATGTTCCCAAAAATGGACGAAAGTCACGTGACCTGAAAAGCTTTCTGACGTCACTGCACGGTATATGTACCCAATCGCTACGGAGAAAGGCGTTTGTCATTTTGGAAGAACACTTAGAGTGCAAGGGACGGTGGGGCTAAATGCACCGTTTTTCGTTTGTGGCATACTGGAGGGCGGAATTAGGCTTCTTCTAGAATCTTCAATCACCCAAGTATTTTTAGTAGCAAAGAGATCAATTCGTTGAAGATCTGCGACATCAAAGGCATAGGAAACAACACCACGAAGGCAGACAAGCCCCATCCTCGGCAGTGAACTTGCCACTTCGGGTCACGATTGCCAAGCTGCACAACGAAAGCTTTGCTCTCCGCGAGCACTGCTCTTCACTAATGCCTTGTTCAGACTGCGATGGTCCTTACTCACACTACTACTGAGGTAACAGCGCAACATTAGTGCTGCCCTCAAGCCGACAATGGCGGAAATTTGCCAGGAACAAGTCACTACTGGCGACCGAAATATTATGCACCATCCGGGCTGAAGGGTATTTATTATGTAATCAAAGCACCAACAGAAAATTTGATTATATTATATATTTCTGTTCCATTATACTTTAATTGTTGCACACACAACTTTTTTGAATTATATTGTTGCATTTTCTACCGAAGTTTGAACGGAAAATATGACGTTTTTTTACGTGTTCGACCAATACGCGGACTTGAAAAATTTATTTCTCAAAAACCCATCCGGCGATCTAGTTTAAATTATAACAAAATAGAAAGAAGCATGTTTTATGTGTTTTCTGTAAATCTCAGACATTCATCCGTGCAAGGAATTTTGCTGAAATAATTTTAATCAGAAACGTTCTTCTCGTCTCTGTGTGGTCAAAGAAACGCTAATGATTGCGTTGTAATACTACGATATCCAAACGCTATAATACGCTGTCGTGAAGAACAGAATTAAATAAAATTCTCTACATGAATGTAAATTTATATGGTTATGGATGAGACAGAACTTTTGCCTGAAAAGCAGTGCCTAGTGCCTCCGAATTAAACGAGAAATAAATTATATGATTAATTTTCCTTCGATCACCTTTTTCATTAAAATCATTCAAACTCGAGTGCACATAACATTTTTGTCTACAGTAGTACCTTGCTCGTGGGAATGTAAATTGAAAACACTTGCGGTTCTTGCTATACTTACTCCTTTTCAATTAACTGTATTCTTTCCGGCGATATTTTGAATTGGATGTGTGTGTGGTGCCTTTTCGTGTCTCCCTTCTTATTTCCTCTTTCCTGTTTTCACTGCGACTGCAGCACCAATCCATCGTGATTTGGCAGCGTTGGTAACTGCGAGATACCCGCATGCGAACTTGCGTTCAGACGTGGACAAAGACCTACGTCAGCGCGTCAGGATGCAATCGTTACGATCATCGTAGTCTGAACGGAGGAAGGATACTTCCAGGAGCGGGCGCTGGAGGCTCTCAGTCACCCGGAGGGTTTCCCACGGGGGACGGTTCAAAGGCCGGCCGAAGTAGCGATCGAAGGGAACGGCCGGGAAGCATTTATTGCAAAGTCCCACCCACGCACGAAGCACTGTGGATCGCATCTCACGCAAGCATGCGCACCTCATTTTGAAGGATCTTTCAAAAGATTTTTGCCGATAAATTGTTCGTTCCCAGGAATACGTAACAAAAATAATGAAAATTGTACCTTAAGTGAGCCTTAATATCACAGATTCGCGAGCAATATAGGTTTACCATATATGTTTTACTGCCGAACATGATAGTGTTCGTAAAATAAAAAGACACGTATTTTCCCGTTTTTTGAGCCTCAATTATTTCTCGAGTTATAAGCGGCGAAAAACTGATGTTTTTAACCATTTCGGAAAAGTGTGTGTGGTGCAACCTCTGAAGTATATCGACTTTGTCCAATCACAACTAAGACCGCGAAGCTACTTTGTCTTATCGCAATGGGGGGGACACAGCTGAACCTGCCAATGGGAGCAGTTGCGACAGCATCTGTGAGAGCAGACCTTCCGAGAACCCCCTTACACTCCCTTCCCTTCCCAGAAAAGCAGTCAAGGACGGGAGGAAAATGACGTCAATGTTATCACAGCAGCATTTTCGGTGGGCGTCACCTTTTACTTATTTACATTTTTGATTTATGAGTAAATGGTTGTGGTTAGAAGATTAATTTTTTCAAAAAATTCTTTTTTCGTTTTCATCTTCTAATTTCGTGTACGAAATTGCGATTTCGGTTCCGAGTAATCGCCTCATTATTGAAGTTTTGGGTTGCCGCCTTTCATCGGGAGGGCCCGGGATCAAATCCCAGCAATGACGGATTTTTCATTGGCATCCTGGAGTGCCTTGTAGAGATCACCATGAGTTCAGTACTCCGTCCGTCGTATGGGACGTTCAGCCCTTTGTGCCTTTCGCTAAGGTGACTCCGGGTTTCTCTTCCTCCCTCCCTCCCTCCGTTCTCTGCGTACTCCTACCTTTAACCAGTCCTATTCGAAAATGGCGCAAATGACCTCAGCTGTCGGTCGCCATCTCACCCATACAACCTCAACGCATACTTATGGCACGAGGAAACCTGGTGCATTGGACACCCTTGATTCACGACAATTCCACCAATGCTGGTCACCGCAGGAGGGCACCAGTGACCTTGGGGTCGCAGATTTCCATGGGCAAGGTCAGGCTTGTTAGCACTGCGCGGGTGGGAAACACTGCATGTTACCATGGCAACGAATCATCTCCCTCCGCCACGGGTCGAAACAAGAGTACACAGATGGCGGTCCCTATTTCGCCCGCGGGCGACATTAAGTGCGTCCGCGCTATCGAGGAGTTGTTGATCTCTTGGAGCGTGCCGTCGCGGGCCTTCGAAAGAAGACTCGGGCCTCGGGGCACACGAGGGGTCGTGGGAAACATGGGGGCGGAGCGCAAGCAGCGATTTATGTTGGAGAGCGCGGGGGCATTATTGGATTGTAATGGGAGGCGGTCGGGCAATTCCGGGACGTAAAAAGAATACGGAAATCGCGCACAATATAGGAGCAGCAGTTGTTAGCCCCGCCGCTGCTTCAGATGACTGTGCTTCGGAATAAAGAGGAAGGAGGGGATGGCGGCATAAGAGAGAGGGGGGCTGGGAAATGAGCATCGGGAAATAGCTTCGGGGCTGGTCCCCTTTGACGTCGGCGCTGCCATCTGCCGGATCGAGCGGCTGCCTGCCTCTCGTGCCCTGCTCCGCAATCGCCAAGGTCATCGCGTCGAGGGCAACGTGGGAGGACCCCACCCGCCCCCGCTGAGGGCAGCACCCAGCGTCCATCGAAATAGAGCCCTCGCGGACAAAAATATGCGTCGGAGGCGTAAACGAACGCTTGCCTCAAAGGCTTTCGAGAGGATTACACCAGCGAGAAACATCCACAGGAGGGAGGGTGAGCATCGTTTCCGATTCATATTCTCTTGGAAGCTTTACGCAAGTGCTACACTCATGCCGACTTTCAGCGCTGCGTAACATGACAATTTCCGAAGAGGAGGTGGAGGAGAGGAACGCTATTTAAATACTACCTTGCTTATGCACATTTTACTTTTCACTTTTCAATATATGCATACATCTGGAGCATTATACTAATGGGCAGCGTAGCATGGACAATGGCAGCAGCGGAGAAGTCAAGGCTGGAAGTATTTGAAATGTGGTGCTACTGAAGAATAATGAATATAAAATGGATCGGTTGAGTGACAAACGAAGAAGCCTTAAGAAGGGTGGGAGAAAAGAGATGTCTACTGAAAACATTAAAAAGAAGACGGGACAACTTAATGGGCAACATCTTAAGACACCATGGCCTGATGAAGACAATCGTCGAGGGAAAGGTGAACGGGAAGATTGGAAAAGATAGGCCTCGCAGGAGGTTAATGGAGCAAGTTGTGAAGGATGTAAAAGAGAGGAGCTACGTCAATATGAAGAGGTTGGCAAAAGGAAGAATCGAGTCTTAGCTGCATCAAACCAATCCTATGATTGTTGACCGATGATGATGAATATATGCACATAAATTATTTTCCGCGAACAAAATTTGCGTAAAGAAAAAGTCGGCCTTGACCGACTTCTTTTTTTTGTGTGTGGAAATTCTGCTGTTGTGCATTTCAGCTAAGGGTGATTCCACTAGGATATTCGCGGCCAGTTCTCAATCCTTGAATCTGTTTAAGTAGCATTTTTCAATAAATTCACATAAGAGTAGCACATGGACAACGTATTGGGACTAATGTTATCTATGAGTACGTTATTAACCATTACTTTTGGAATTCAATATACTCCGGTAGCAATTACTTTGATGCCATTGGCACACATTCAACCGCAGCATCACGTTTCAACCAATTCCTCTGCGCGCATGTCGATGGAGAGGATGCAGTTATAGCAACATCCTGGAAGAAGAATATGCTTCATTTGCACCTGACTACCGCTAAGAAAGACCCAATCTGTTTTTTTAGGAGAAGTCTGTTTTCGGGGGAAGATGACGGAGGGTAAAAATTATATTTCCGCTATTTGGAATTGTTGGGATATAAGGCAGTGGCAGGGATTTTGTAGGGACCTGTGGAGAGAAACCCGGCGTCAGCATATACGCTTAACTGCTCCGAATGAAATGCACTTAGGGACCACCACTGTCTGTCCCGTCAGGCGGACGGAACACTAAACAAGGAGCGCTCTCTCAGAGCTCTCCTACAGAAACCAGAATGCCACTGCCGGGATTCGAATGCCCTCCAAATTCAAGGATTCCCTCTGGAAGGAAAGCCAAGAGCCTCCGCGAGAACTCCCTTACCATCTGCATTCGAGTGCCTATGCACAGACCTTGGGATCAGGAGAAATGCTGGTCCGCATTGTTAGAGGACTGTGGCGAGGGATCTGTGCTCGTCAGAATTCAAGGCACGCCTCGTCCCAAGAAACATTTGCATTTAGCCCTTGCAAGCAGTACAGTGTGTGTGTGTGTGTCTGAGATATAGCTGTACGCCCTTCCATTAGACCGCGGAATACCAAACATTAAGGTCGGTAAATTTATAACTTGCTTTATTGCGGGAATAAATATGTCCGGTGATGATATAAAAATTACGTCAATATGAAGAGGTTGGCCGATAGAAGAATCGAGTGGAGGGCTGCGTCAAACCAATCCTAGGATTGTTGGTTCATGATGATGATGATTTAAAATATAATTTAGGAAAGTAGCAGTATTTTTAAGATTTAAAAGATTTCCGAACTCAACAAAACTTCAACTGTTGCAGGCTCTGCTTTGTGGAATGACGGCATGATGGAAGAAATATTTCACTTTGTACCTATTCCACGAATTTATTTTGAGCCAACCGGTTTCGATATTACCACGCCATCCTCAGGGGTACAATCTCCCAAATTGTACCCTCCCATATCTCCCGAGAGGCAAAAGAATAAACATATATGCTAACGAAAACTGTGAGCATGCTGCTAAAAAACGAATATACGATTGTAAATTTGAGCACTTTGAAATTATTCATTGTGATATATGAACTCCTTGCCACTGATTTTTATCAAGAATTCCCTATATTTATACTTAGGCTTTATGCTTTTTGAATAATCATGTTTACTATTTTTTATTGAGTAGAATATTTATCTAAGGAAAACATTCCAGGGTGCCTTATTTCTAAAGAATCTTTTTCCCTATAAATAGGTTTAGGGAAAATTATTCCCTAATAATAGATTTATTTTCTTGAGAAAATGGGGGTTCGATTTTCCAGGGAATACCTTACACTTTTGGGAAATTTGTGAGGAAAATTTTCAGGGAAATTTATAACAGGTTGAGTAACTGCGTAAAAGAAGTCAACGCCAACTTTGAGGAATCAGTGAGGTTTTCAACAAGCTCAACTGGTTTCATGAACATCACTTTAATTCTCGAGTAGCCAGCGGCTTCAGATGCACGGCCCCACTAGCCGCAAGTTCGTCTCGAGTCTTCCTCATCAACGATGCGGATGGAGTGCGGCCGAGGAGGGAACGGAGGCTTTACAACGGGCATGCGATGAATCTCGTTGGCCCCGCGCAGGAAGCGCCCGTCTTTCTCAAGGGGCCGAGAGGAGGCAAAACGGCAAGGCACAAGCATCAGGATGCTCGATGGCTCGACATATAGCAAAGGTTGTCAAACGTGCGTGCAAATGGCGGAGGCAGCAACTTGTGGGACTGCGATTATCCGGCCAAAATGCAAGGCAGGTTACCAGGAGTGAAGCCCGTCCAATAAAGCGACGGCTGCTCTGTTAATTATTCATTATCGCATGCAAAGTAGCTCAGGGGTTATCGAGTATCGAAGGTTTTGAGGTTCCCTGAGCGGTGTACGATACTGAAGACACAAAATATGATTTAAGTTACAAGGGACTCAAATTACTGGAGCTACAGTTAGTATTGGCTTTAAACCAGGAAACATTCGCGACACATAACCAATTATGGCTTCAAACCGTGGGAATTTAGGACAGTGGCCCGCCACTGACATGTACTGTCCTTACAAGCCATGACTTAAAGGGCAAGAATATGATAACTGCCACGCGACGAGGGAAGTTTTACAGCTCTGGAGCAGACTGATGTTCTGCACAGCAGCAGAACGATGTCTGGAAATTACGACAAAATAATACGCAGGTCTCATAGTTTCTGGAACAATCACCGCGTCGGAGGAAGAGAAAAGTGTTTTTAAAAGCCACGACTAAGAAAATAACAGAAATCATGGCCGCTGTTCCTTTCCTGAAATAAATATACAGTGTATGCGTAATACGTAGTTCATTTTCTTTGTCATGAATATCGTATATTTTTAGTTCAAGTTACACCTAAAACCATTAATTATAAATATGATTAATCATTGGACCCATACCCTTATTTACAGGAAATGTTAATCGAAGGCCCAAGAATATTTCATTCTACCAAGTGTTCATGAAAGTGAACTTGATTGGAATTGGATTCATAAACAGTCAAGGCCACGACGCAGAGCCAAATATGATTTTCAGGAGGATCTCAATAAGGAGTTAAGTCTTATTCACCAAGACAATCCATCGAAGAATTCACTCTGTGAACGGGCACTTGTATTTATAAATCGGCATTCAACCCTTTAAAACAAATGGGACTGACCACACCATCCAAATTACCGAGTTCTTAAACCCATTTTTACAGGATATGGACAGCTTTAAAATTCGGCGTGGAACCGTAATCACATCCACTCCGCGAAATATATTTCTAATTTATATTGCTTGGCTCCATCGTGACGTAGGAAGTGCATGAACATCACAGCAGTGGCCAGAACGAACGGTGTTGAGAAGTCGCTCGACGCGACTAGACAAGTTATGGTTGAGAAACACAAGGATTTCGTTATTTCACGGCAATTGCTGAGCCGATTTAAAGAATTTACCGTTTGTCTCTAGAAAAATATATTCATTCATACGACATCTCAACTTGAGTCAACAAACTGCGGCTGATGATTTTCGGGTATCTCGGAGATGGCTGGTTTTTTGGGCTTGGATATTTTTGGCCGATTCGAAGAATTTACCGGCTGTCTCGAAAACAAAAAAAATTCTCGGGTGCTATCTGCAACGCAGATATACATCTCCGTAGGCAATAGGAGTTTCCTCGCACTCATTTTAACACTAAAGTGCAAGGTGTCAATCAATTGCTACCTTTAAACCATATTAGAAATCATTTAATTGATGACATCTGGAACCACTACATGGACTCTCTTTTGGAATCGTTTGAATTAATTCCAAAGTAATATTCCCAGGGATGGGATGATCAATAGCATCAGGAAATCAATCCCTGAAAAATCAATGGCATCTTAGGAGATGCTTTTAATTTTTTGGGGATTAAGTAAAAGTGCCTTTAGAATACTCAAAACCGAAATCGCAATTTTGTACACAAGATTGTTAGATGGAAACGAAAAAAATAATTTCAGTGAAAAAATTAGTCTTCTAACCACAACTATTCACACATAAATCAAAAATTTAAATAAGCAAAAGGTAACGCCCACCGAAAAAGCTGCTGTGATAACATTGACGTCATTTTCCTCCCGTCCTTGACTGCTTTTAGGGGAAGGGAAGGGAGTGGAGGGGGGTTCTCGAAAGGTCTGCTCGCACAGATCCAGTCGCAATCGCTCCAATTGGCAGAGTCTGCTGTGTCCCTCCCTTTAGGATTAGGCGAAGTAGCTTCGCGGGCTCAGTTGTGATTGGACGAAGTCGGTATACGTCAGAGGTTGCACCACGCCCACTTTTCCGAAATGGTTAAAAACATCAGTTTTTGCCGCTTATAACTCGGGAAATAATTGAAGGATCAAAAAACGAAAAAATAATGGTGCATGTATTTTACAAACTCTATCAGATTCGGCAATAAAAAAATATGGTAAACGACTCCATTCCTTCGTCTGTCGCCACCTTCCATTCCTCGAAGCCCTGCGATTACTACACGAGATGCTGTTCCACCGCCAAGTCCAAATATCGACAGCCACGCTTGGATAGCCATGGCCTCCTCGTGCTGTTCATCTTATCCTGGGCCTTCCTTTTCCCCGAACCGTCTCGAAATGCCTTTAGGGTGCTCCGAACTTCGCTCCAACGCGTAGGGTTAGACGGCGTGATCCAACACAAGAACTGGAGGGAACTGAAGGAAACTGCGGAGGAAGAAATTCATTCCCCGTCGGAATTTTCCGCGTGCCGCTAAGTTACGGTCTCGGAGTCGTGGGGGGTGGTCGAGGGTGTGTGGGCCCCAAACATCCTTCTTCGCCCCCTTTCATCCCCGAGGTGTCACACGCAGAGGCGGCAATATCGGCCCGGGGGTAGGAGGTGTCCCACGAGCAAGGGGGGTGCGGTAATTTGACAGCAGCGAGCGTGAGTTCTCTTGGAAAGGACTGGGCTTCTTCAGGGGGGAGGGAGTGCCTATTACGCCCCGTGAAAGACGGATATTTGCTGCTCGAGCGATTAGTATCCAACATCAGTGATTGACAGCAGCTATCCAGGACTAAATAAAGGACTTGTGAAAGAGGAGTAGAATGCATAAGCAATTCGACTTTCAGTTTATAAGACCAGAGAAAGTCCACCGTACTTTTGACGATTAATGGAAGTTATGCGGGCCCGTCGCACAGGTGGCCAGGGGGGCGCAGGTCGTTAGAGAGGTCCACCCTCGGTCTCGTCGAAAATCGAGCCTCGCCAATCCCGGGAGCTCAGCGAAGGCAGACCTTTCCTAGCGGGTGGGGTACTCGGGGAAATTGACTACTAGACATGGATTTTCTATGTTATAAACTTAGGAACGTATTAACAATTTATCTCCTTCACCGCATCTTTCATTGTCATCCAAAAAGGTTTTTTGATAGACGCTCTACGATGGAAATTAAGGATTTTCCTATTTTTCGCGTAAAAAAAGGATGGGATGTGGCAACGTTGCTACCCGAGAGGGAGAGTTATAAACGGGAGCGGGAAAAGATAGACCGTGCGAGTCTCATTCGGGGATCTCAATGTTCGTCACACGAGTAGCTTTACTGGCGGGGGAGGAGCTGTGCGTAAATATCATCATTATCCTCCAGAATAATGGTTCGAAAGCTGAAATTCCTCGCTGGTATGTTCTCGCTCCTTTCTATTTGTTGATTCTCATATTATATTCCTAAATTATTAGGTCCATAGTATTCCAAGATGATTACAGGTCCACTTGCCTTCCTGTTAGAACTGTGATAGCCATCTGCGAACCGGAAGCATGTTTATTTCTTCACCATTAACCTTGATTACTTTTATACCAATTTATTCTGCTTCTCGTTTTGATTCTTTTAGGTATGTATTTAATAATAATGGCAAGAGGCTGTAACTTTGTCTAACTCCTCATTTATTTTGGCTTCTATTTTCCTTTCATCATTCATTAGTAGGTACTCTTGTGACCTGATTCTGGGAGAGGCGACAGATTATTTATTTGTCGTTGTAGTCCATCCCAACTGCTTTCAGTATCTTGAACGTCTTATTCCATTTCACGTGTTGAAATACCTAATTGATGGAGGCTTTAATATGAGTCACGGGCCAACATTTCAGATGTAATTTTTCAGTGATGACAAATTATTGGCAATTAGTTTTCATAAGAAAGTTAATGGAGGTGACTATCAAATACCAGAGTTATAAAAAGGTGAAATAATATATTTGGTGATATTAAAAAAAATTAAATGATAGTATAAAAATAAAGTAGTTGAATTGTACCATCTCATTAAAAGCACTGATGGGGATGTAATTATAGGGACAGAAAGTTTGTTAGCAAACGAAATCGCAGATAAGGAAATTTTTCCAAAATCATTTACCATTCATAGGTTCTCCGAGAGGTCTCTCCAATCTTTCCTTCCATTCTTCGGCTGATTATTTAAGTATGTGTTTTCGATGCACCTGATACCAAGCTATGTTCCTCTTAGTGACTCCTATGTTCTTCTTAGTTGTGGCTAAGGATTACTACACCAATAAATGGGAGTTCTAATCTGAGAGTCGGTTAAATAGCGTACGGTGTTCGTTTCGAAATCCTAAAGCAAAAAGAATATTTGTATTTGTATATTGTAGACCGCCTGATAGCGACGGCAGTTCAGTCTCAGACCTGGAGAGCGAGAGCAGTAAACTAAATTCGCGCGGAAGCGATCGAAACATAATAATAGGTGGAGATTTCATACTTCCGTCCATAGACTGGGACACGAATAGGTTTATCACCGGAGTAAAAGACAAGGAGCTCTGCGAGTCACTATTGTGTAGGTCTTCACAACACACTCAATGGATCAATTAGTCACAGCTTCCACCAGAGGAAATAATACTCTCGATTCATTAGCGACAAATGTACCTGAACATGATGTAAATGTAGTAACCAAGAAAGGCATTAGCGATCGTAAAGTTGTCACGGCTCAATTTTCTCTGAGAGCTTACATAATTCACAAGCCGAAAAGAAACATTTATCTGTTCGTTAAGGCTGATTATGGTGGTATCCCTAAACCGAAGGAGGCGTGTACATTGGAATTCCATATACTTCTTCGTGCCTCACATTATTTGGCCATTTAATCTTCATCACTGTCCTCCGGAATTATGGTTTGAAAGCTTCAATTCTTCGCTGATCTGTTTCCCATGTCTCTGACCAATAGAGGGACTCTCTCCATACGAATGTCTTGATGGAGTGCTTTCTTGTTGGTAACCGAAGGTTTTTCAGCCTAGCAGTTGCCTCTTCTTCAGGAAAGGCTCCTTGGCTTGTGGTATTCCTCGCTTGATGTTGGTCGTGCTTCTTCCATCGCAAGATATTAACTGTTGCGGAGATAGCTGAAGTTCTTGACTTGTTCTAATTTTACTCCTCATATTTTGATACAGCGAATTCCCTTCAATCACACGTGAAACTATGTTTTTTAAGTCGTCTTTAAATATCTTCGTCAACTTCGGATGGTTTCGTCAACTCATAAATAATCGGAAAGGTAGAAAATAATTGATTTAAAATAAGACACTTGACATTTTCGTAAAAATTTTATAGGATAATCCAATGCAGAGAGTTTCAAAGGAAGTTGAAGTGCAGTACACCAGCTAAAAATATATGTACTTTGTATAAAACCAGGTGACACTAGCAGTGAATAGGCAAGATAAACAAAGTAGTAAGATAATGCTGGAAAACTCATCACGCATCTTAATTTCTAAGTCGAGAAGTACTCATGAGCATTCTGAAAAAGAGGAGAAAATATTTCATGGGTGAATATCCAATGGGACAAAAAAGTGGTGCTGGGTTTATCGATGACGTAGCCTTCATGGCATGGACAGAAAAAGAGATTTCAGCGATAAACGCCTGGGGGAAAGGCTAATATTTAGCAATTGGAAGATTTTATATCAATAGATTCTAGACAAAGATAAATAATGCAATAAAATATTTTAAAAGTTGTTTTGTTTACGGTGAAAATCACGAGAAGCTTGTGGTTTTACTAAAATCGGTAGAGGAATTAAAATTTTCATTCTCCTACTTTGTAAACAATCTAATAACATTTAGAGTTAAATGAAAACTTGCAAACATACATAAATAGATACAGACACCGCTGTATTTCATCAGTGCTGCTAAGAAATGGAGCCACTTTCATCTAATGTAGCCATGGAATCATATTACTATCAAACCAAATTGCAGAAATCGTTCACTTGAAATACCATGGCAACCAGGTGACCTCTTTCAATTTGTATCACAATTGAACCCCGATTTTAACGTACCCTCACAATTCATTAACGTTCATGCCATTTTTGCACATTCTTGGTGAGCAGTAGGTGAGTATTTTGTTCGGAATGCATTTAATTCCATTGATTTATCAAGTTTCAATGGGATTACCAGGACGCAAAAATAAACTCTCTGCTCTTACAAGCATTGGTTTCATTTTACGCCGTTGCTGGTGATTGCAATTGCAAGTGGCATACACAAGACATTCTCTTTCACCTGGGCTCTGCAGCAGGAAACGAAAATGGGGGTGGGATAAGGAAACGGAGACCGTAAAGTCTTGCGCTTGAAGGAGTTGTGCATGGGAAGGAAGGCGGTCGAGAAACTCGCTTTCTCTTCTCTCGCCAAATCAGAGTTGGCAACGCACGCCCGATAAGATTTCGATTATTACTGTCGAAGCGATTTTATAACCTTAATTTATTATTTTCACTTTCGTATTGAATTTGCACGGCGAAATTCCTGGTGAAAGCAAAAAAAGTTATTTGTATCCTTCTCAATACGTATATCCAAACGCTAACTTCAGAACAAGATAAAATTTCTTCACTTCATGGCTTCTTTCTTTCTTAATTCACTCGTGGCCGTAATTCAAATGAAGTTAAACTCAACATTTGTTCAAATTTGCTCCTTAAATTCCATATGATTCAGTCAAAACAGCAATGGTTCCTAAAAAAAGTGCGCTAAAACTGTCGAAAAACACTAAAAAGTTGATGTTGAATGCGATGTAAAGGGACAATTCTCGGCAGGGAAGCTCTGAAATTTCATCCAACCTCGACACAAATAAAAACCTCCTTTCATTTGTCATGCACTTAAAAATTTTCATTTCTCAAATCAAGAGCAAGAATTTGGCAACGAGAATGAATTTACAATCTAGAATGAGGGATAAGGCGGCATTTTGGATAGATTCCTTAGTGCCAGAACTAAATAAAGCAGATAAGAAACGCTTCGAAAGTTTAAAAAAAAAAGCAAAACCCTGAATAAATAAAATGATGCAAAGATACGAGAGTTCTAGAGTTTCCCACCTGTAAACAGAATTCAGTATTTATTTAAACAAATTAAGACTCATCTAAGGTATATGTATCAGTATTCTGACATACGATGAGAGAAGGTGTCAAATTATTTTCAATTAATCTCACTTGGAAGTTTGGTATGCGTAGGTAATCAAGCATTTCGCAACTGCGGGTTAAATCGTGTAATGACGATCTATCCACATTTAATAGATTTTGGCAAGCAAATTATATAATCCTATCTTCACAAACATTAGTTAAATTTCTGATATTAATTTAACAGCTTAGTTTTGAACAAATATGTACCTAGCAGTTAACTAAATCACATGGGTGCATCAAAGTCTAAAGTTTTTCAATGCTGGCGAAATTTACCCATGAGGCTATTCAGGAAAAAGAAAATGATCGTGCCAAAACCATCCTCCATTAGTTAAACGAGAGTGCGTACTCCAGCGAAAATGGTGAACTTTGAGGTTCTAGGGAACGAGTGGCTATAGAACAATTGAAAATTAAGCCTTGAAAGTGGGACGTGACGCGATAAGTTCATAAACAGAGAAAATTGCGTGCAGCGACGAGTATCTGCTTCAATTCAGGGGATCGTTGCACTATGGGAGGCGATTACAGTTCAATCCAATGGCTACCACTGCCTGAAATTGCTATCAGGCTTCATTGGTAACAGGTAATCAAGTTGTCATCAAAAGAGAAAGATCAAATGTTATTATCGTTGCATCAATTAAGTTCAAGGACTGCAAATTAGCCCGCAAAACACGTAACGGAATCACCCATTGGCCTGCCAATTTAGTTGGGTGCATGTGGCATACGTAACCTCTCGTGGATCATTCGAGGCCCTTGCCGTCCTTTCATATGCATTTTCGGAGTGTGGTTAAGATCCACACACCACACCGTCTTCTCCGAGAGCCTGCAAAGGGATCAACCTCGAGTTAAACGGCATACAAATCCTTCATATTTCATTGCCAATAATCTCCAGATCATTATCAACATCAACAGTCATTACGAGTTATTGCGTAACATTAACTGACTAATCGGTATCGATTACTTCTTAGGTATTTTTGTACTTGTAGTCGTTAGATTAAAAAAAAATGAAACGGTAACTTGTAATCTACTCCTGAATTCCTGAAAGTGTGGTTACACTCTTGATTGGTTTCCCTCTACACAAGTTCTTTCAAAATTTAAGCAAAAATACTCTTCGATACTTTTGGGGGTTAATGGCTTCGGAGCTGTTGAATGTGAGTTCGGAAGTTGTTTCGATATTTTGTGATTTTCGACCTTAGTTGCAATCTTATTTTGCCATACTTCTATCACGCCAAATCTTTCAAATCAACTACCCGTCATTGAAAGAGATTTCCCATCTGGGTGTTTAGAGCACTATTTTCAGTCAAATGAAAGCCCGAGCAGCGAGAGTATGACTATGAGACACAAACTTGGCATTGGACCTGAGGTACTTATGTGTACGTGAGGGAAATAACTTTTACAGAATCTATGCACACGTCTTACTGCATCACTTAAATGTAAAGATGTCAGTTGAAAACACACAATCGATTAATGTGATTTCAATCCACACCAACTAAGTGAGCATCGGGTTCAGTGTTCAATCAATTTTTTAGCTATGAAATTTTATCTATGAAAACTGTGGCCAAATAAATCATTGCAGGCTCCACCACCGTACTAACTACAGCGATAATATTGCTCCATTAGGGTATTATTAGTGATGAGCGTGAAATATTTCTATTAAATACTGCGCATTTAAATAATAACGTGACGTAAAAACAGCATGCAGCAGATCCTACTGAGTTGACCTCTTAGGTTCTTTCCAAAAAATGTATACGACGTAACTGTGATATAATTGTAAAAGTTATTAGTTTCCTATAAATAATGTGACAGGTACTAATAACTAACAACATATTCAGAAGAGTAATTCTACCTGAGGACAGTTACTTCATTTTTGGAACTCTTCCAATTCATCATCGTCAATCATGATCCAACGAACTCACGCATGTAGACAGTGAGAGTTAACTGCGGCATTACGGCGTCACTAATTGGGCTGAAGCCTTAGCGAGTGCTGCTGAGTCATTCACGGGTGAATCTCATATGTTATCCATACTTTGACTCATTTCGCATTAAACCATGCGGCTCTTAAATGAAAAGTGCACCAGATAAAATCAAAGATCATTCTACCAAAACTACAAGCGAATGCGGGTCAATGACAGTTCCCTAGAACTTAAACTGCTATTAAACAATTGACGAAAAAATGAGTGCACAGAGAGTGATGACCTTCTAGAGGTCACTTTGGAAGGATCATCACGGACCGTGCGAAAGAGCAATCAAATGAAATATCAAGTTCAGGAAAACTCGAAATTTGGGCCATATCAGCAAGGAAATGTCGCCATTAAGGAGGTTGGCTCGCGACTGCTTGAGTCAAGTTGTCTGAGGAATCTTATTAATTTAAGTACGAGTATATGCCTGCTAAGTGACCCTTACTTCACAAGGAAAATTGCCTAAGCTATTGAAAGTCATAAGTATCACAAGAAATACGATGGAAAGTCGTAGGATTTATTTTTATGATAATTTTAATCAACTCGACTATGGAGTCAATTTAGCATTTAATTAAAAAAAATAAATTCATGTACTCAATGAATTTACTAATGTATAACACCAGAATATTACTATCAAACGTTATAATATTTTTCTGAAATATTCTTTAATATCTCATTAGTAATGATATTATTCATACGCCTTACATTTTGGCTACAGCGATCGCAGCGCCACTTGAAGTCAACTAACCCAATTCGTCTGCTATAAGCGCATAAATTGGTGGATTTAGCGAAAAATACGGTGGATTGATGACTTTTTTTCGTGTCATTTTATTCCATGTGAAATTACGCATAAAATACAAGTTTTTTGCAAAAATGACATGACATAATGGTATTTTTAAACGCTATATTCCCATGTGATGGCCATTCTCGCCGTTAATCGTATGTAATTTCAAATGCAATTTGTGGAGTATGGGTTGGTGCAATTAACTTTAATTTATTAGATTGAGGAACTTTAGTTATTTAAGTGCTGAAAATGTAACAAAAATGACATGACTTTCACTTTTCGGATCAATCTCCTTAACTACCCCCCCGATATGAACAGGTGGGCAAAGGAGGCGCAGGAAGCAAATGACTGACGAAACTAACACACTTGGCATGGAGGCCAGCAGAAGTCCAACGTGGAGCTACGTTAATTGTATTAATAATCCGGATTCACGTAATCCGGCAAAGTAAAACGCACCCCTTTAATTAATACAGCCATAAAGGGTTCCTCAAATTAACCCTGCCTCCAATCTCCAATATAACGAGCAATAACGGTGTGTACAGCCATATTCGGGCAATGACACATTTTGGTTATTCCAATCACACCAAGCCCCGGGATTTCCGTCACCGGTGCCCTTCTCCTCCCATGATTACCTCTGCCTCGGGGCAATTCCTTTCCCGGAACTTAATCCTCCGCGGAATCCCAGAGAGGAGATGCGAGTCCTTTTTTTCATCCGCGAGGGGGAGGGTATTTCCGTGCGTGAGCCGGAGTTTTTCTCCGGGGCGCCACTGCGAGCGGACTTTATATTAATAGAACGCCCTCGTGGGAGTCGTACGAAGTCGCGGAGTGGTTGCGGGGAACTCCGCTTCCATGGCAACGACTCCATCTCGCAAACAAACGAGTGGCGGGAGAATAATCCCCGACCCTGGTGACTCCAATTGCTCATCTTCCTCCGCCGCCATTCTCGGGAAATTCGCCAGAATTGAGTTCCAAGACGAGTGACTCAAGAGGACAGCGGAGGAAAATTCAATTGCTACTTTGAGAATTAACTCCATCATCTTTTCCTGGCGGCTTTAGATGCAAACCTTAACAGCTTACGCGGAGAAAATCAGAAGAAACCGTCTGCGCTGCCTCTCAGTAGGGAGTGCTTTCCACAGCCACATGCATATTACGGCGGCGGCATCGCCATTGGAGCACGTTGAAACAAAAAGCTTTCTTCTTCGGAAGCTTCTATGATTTCAAGTCTCAAAAAACGGAATGAAAACTCGTGAATTATGCACGAACACGACAACACATTCTGATGGAGGCTTCCTCTCAGTCTTGCTATGAAAACGAACGACTCCCGTGAGAATCATAGCCAAGGAATCCAGGCTATATGCCTCGAAAAGAAATATTGCCGCCACCTCTTCCAAGAAAATTCGTGTTTTATCTTACTTCGTGACAGGACAATATTCATTATCATTCTCAAGATCTCATTAATATGGATTTTGTTTCAAATACTCAAAGTGAACTCATAATTTTCTCTCGTAATTATTCCTCGGAAACAGAAATAAGCTGTGAAATACCAACTTTTGTAATGTTACTCTACATTTCAGCCTATTCTTATATCTCATTTTATAATATAATTTCAATGTCCACACCTCTCTTGAAAGTTAAGCATACCGCTTAATGCTGTTTACTCGGCGTCCCAACTTCAAAATACGCGAAACGCTGGTGTTTTTCACCCAAGAAGCGCAACCCACAGAGAGATACCATTCCACGTGGCACGGGTATCAAGTCAAATAACCCTGACATTTCAGATGGCAGCACACAGGCGTGTGGGAAATATTTTCGCTGGGGGCAACGAATTATAAGGGCCCCTGTACTAAGAAAAGGACCCGCATTTTCTTGTAGATACGAGGTGGTAGAGACTAGAATTTTGCCAAAAGAGCGTTTGAAGGTGTGTCAGAAGAGAAAAAGCAAGCGGGAAACAGGTGAAATTTAATTCTTATTAATGAAAACTACTCATTTATCAAGGCCCCCGGACAAATTCTTGGTGGGGCCTTCGACCCCTGCTGCCCCCCACTTCCCACACCGCCCCTGGCACCACATACACACACTCGTCGAGGTTATCTATAGCTATCTACGACATACCCTGCAAGCCACCTGGAGGGTGTGTGGCAGGGAGTGCATACACACCAGGAACAATGACACATCAAACAAAAATGAACAATACAAAATAAACAGCACCCCTTTAAAAGTAATTAGGAAAAAAAGGATAAAAAATACTATCAAATTCCAATCATGCAGGACACACCCACGAATACCATGCATGACCCGAAATCCGACACCAATTTAATAGATACTCATGCATGCAAAAAAAAAGCAATGCATGTGAGTAACACATTGATTTGAATATGCAGGAAATAAAACATAATATCGACCTACTCTGAATATTATCTCAACAATCATTATAGATTTACGCGATGTCTAACGTTCTGATCCCTAATCGTAAGTGGAAAAAATGGCATATTAAACCTGTCCGTCCTGCAATATATCTCCATAATTTTATTAGAATTATCGAACCTCCCATAATAAGTCGGAGCCAGCAATTTATGATTAGCGTCATTATGAAATGTCCCTCCTTAAATTTTCCCATAAGATTAAGTCTTTAATTCGGCCTACGTTGTGACAGCGATTCCAATCCCAATTCGGCTAACAGTTTATGCGAAATATTCGGTAGAGGGCACACCATTGCGCGCGGGGCCCTGATAAGGTGAGGGGTCAGCGAGATAGGTGTCTCAGCGCCGCGAATGGCAAAGGAAGGCCCTTGGTCCAGGACAACTGCTACGGGAAGTTTGGGATGGCTATGGAACCAATCGAAACGGAGGAGTGCCGAAGAGCGAGGAGGCACACGGCATCGAAGACTTCGCCGGTGCCCAATGCCTCGCAGTCTTTCGAATGCGACCTCTGCTGCTGCTCACATAATCCGTGCGAATGTGGCTCCTCCTGCTAGAATCGACCCCAAGGGTGCAGTTACACTGAAAGTTGTGCGGCACCAGCGGCGTCTGCTCTTTGTGTCGTATCGCCCCTCCACCTGCACACACCTCACTGCGTCTGCTGGTGCATGAAGACGAGACGCTACGAGAAATAGGAAAATTTCAGTCGTAGAGTCGACTTGGGATTTGTAAAGTAGACTTGGGATTTAGGTGCCCCAACTGCATAACTGCAACTGCACACATCGAACCGTCTGATATAACGTAATCCTAAGACATTTACACCCAGGGTAGGTTTCCAACCCACGGGCTTCGGATTTCCAGGAAGGCGCTGTGAGGTAGTCGAGGAGAAAAAGTATTTATTCTAACTATAGGATATGTGTTTCATGATATTCAGCAGTTGTTTGCAACCTCATGAGTCTTGATTGAACGCCGGTTGTTAGCTAGAAGAATTTCTGGAATTGGTTTGAAGGTTATCGCATAGTCAACTATCAGAGCAATCATTATTGCTTTGCCTTGAAATACTCGAAAAGATTATATTTTAGAAACTGTCGAGGTGCTCAACATGATAAAAAAGGTATAAAATACCTCGAAAGAAAAATAACATCAACAATAAAAAACATGGGATTTAGATCTCTTCGGGCAGTTACAATTTGACGAAAATAATATATCAATATATAATTTACAAATATAATTTACTTAATACTGGAGAAAATAGTGACTTGATAAGAAAAATTAATTTTGTAGTGCCTATTAACTATGTAAGGTAAAAAGGAAATTTAAGTTGAGCATGGTGAAGTCAAATTACTGTGGAAACTCACCACTGAATAGAATGTGACGATCTTCTAACATGTACTTTGAAAAAATTGATTTATGTCAACACAGAAGTCTCTTTTGTAAATTGATAAATGATATAGTTTCGAGATTTCTGTAAAATCCAATTGATTCCAATGTGTTTTGCATTTTTTTGTTTTGTTTTGTTTGCCCTGTAATTATTTTGTTGGGCAAACGTTAAACTCTATAAATAGATAAATAAAGATTAAAGATAAATTGTATTTAAAGATTTTTCAAATATTGAATTCAGCATGTAATTGTACTGGATACTTTTTATATATTCATACCTTATGCCGTGCTATTTTGTCTAAGTTTTTGGTGCAAGGATTGTATATAAATACATCAAAATACAACAATGGTGAAATAGGGGAATAAAATAAATACCAAAGTTCCGCGACAAAATGAATAAAGTTGCGAATCCTTATCCCGAGGCCCGGAAAGACATTTTCCAATCAATCAATCACTCGATCGTAAGGCGGTGGACTCCAAAAGGGCCCCTTCACATGAGGCATCCATCAAGGCCCCTCCCCCTCTCACTTGAATAGCATTATCGACCTGGCAGCGAGAGGGCCCCCGACGCCCCTTCAGGGCCTTTGTCCCGCCTCCCCCGAGGAGAACATTAATTTCTCTTCGTTCAGCGCGAGAGGAAGATGTGCGGACAGGGGGTTGAAGGTTCTCCTCCTCCAGGGCCCGGCCGGGTTTAGGGCCCGAGAGGCCCCAGTTGGGCCACCGCAATTCGCTGCCGGACATTCAATCTCGAGCAACGGCTGGTGCCGTTTAGGGTACGGAGAGAGAGGCCAAGTGTTTCTGCTGAATAATAACACGTGTCCCAGTAATATCTCGCAATGTACGTGAAAGTTACACTAGGACCCCACTTCACGATAGGCGTACCTTACTACATGCATGCAAAAGACAATGATTTTGTCACCGCCTTTCAAAATTCCTATTTTGAGACACCTGAACATTTTTAGTCACCTAAGTACAGCGTATCTCGTATCAGTACTCTATTGTGTATGACTGAATGTACTGGCGCTGGTAACACCGATTCCTCGATCAGAAATATGCAGGTTCACTATACGATCGTCCTGTGGAACGACGTAAAGCGGGGATCTACTCTGGTGCTGAACTTATTTACTATTTCCATGAGAATGCGACCAGGATTATGATTGCCTTCAATAAATGTCGGATAATCAAGACGACAACGGCTACTGCGATACGGTCCCCAGGACAAGCGGGAATCTTGCACCCTTCCTTTTCTTGGCTGGAGTTGGCCTAACCTTAAGAGCCGGCAGGCTGCAGTTGAGAACATGGCGATGGGGTCTAGGGACTGGGAAGTTTTCATCTTACGTTGACGTCACTTCCGAGGGGGGAGAGGCTGATTTTCTTCACCGTAACGCTAGTGACTTTGGCGTGAGCGTTCGCAGGGCAAAGAAGGCCCCCAATCTCAGTCCCTCCCACTCACAGATGCTCTATTTTCTCCCAGAAGATGAAGACTTGAGCGATAAATGGAAATCAATAAAAGTCGCTCCTGGCCACCCATGTCAAATAGGTATTACTGTTGGAGTCAGACGAAATCCAGCATCTGTTTATCAGTAAGACGGCTGCAAAATTGCATCGGACCATGATCCGAGTACGCCTTTCATGTGACTGCATTCCGTGAAAAGTAATCGTGAGTAATACAATGGGCAAACACCACAATTCTGTTTACAGTATTAAATATATGAAGTTGATGGTGACTACTGAAAGTTGTATCCGGTCAACTACGGGATCAATCGCCCATTGGCCTCAGGTAAGTCAAGACGTTCGTCAGCGCGCGACGTCATACCTCAGCATTATTGCAGACTACCCAAACTGAGGACAGAGGCAAGGTGCATAGAGGTGTGGCCATGCGAAGAACAGGAGGTTTTAGAATACTCTGAAAAAATGTTTTGGGAAAATACAATAAGAATCGTTGGAAAATTAGGGTTGCTAGGATTTAAACAATAAATATCATTGGAAAATTCAGTCTCTGGCTTGCACGTAAAATGTGATTGTATTTTTCCAACGAAAGTTATTGTAAGTGAGAGGCCTTACCCCATCTCCGGCCCCGAGGCCAATGGCTTTTTCCAAGAAACCGATGGACAATGCTTCGGACATTCAATTATCTTCTCCCCCTTGCGCTTCCATGCTATTGGCTGTGCCGTACGTGGGCCACATATTTGGACAGAGTTGACAAGGGTGTACGCCAGGTTCTGTGCCTGAAGCACGATGTCGGTTTAGTCATCGCATCTCAGGCAGGGTCGCTAGTCACCACCAGTACCAAAAATTGGCTGTATCCGTAGGAAGTTCATTGACGCCATTATCATGAAGTTGGAGAATCGAGACAAACGTAACATATGCATAAAAGGCCAGAGAATAAACTTTATGCCGAGAAGTTGGGTGTTACCATTCCCAAAAACCCGAATCTTGCCTCAGTGTCAACATTATTCGTATGCTCACTCCCTTCTAACCTCATTTGTATCTTCTGGCTGAAACAATATTCTTATTTTTGTAAACGCCCAGGTGGGTCCAGGAAGTAATTATATGTTTACGTTGGTATAAATTATATTTATGGTTCCGATAGTGACTTGGAGACATAGCTAGCTCCATAACACAAGTTTGTTAACATTTCTAAATACGAATTGTAATTATTATATTTCTCCCTTCCGTTGAATTTCAACGGACCCCTTCAGCTACTAAGTGTATATATAAGAGTGAATGGCGGAAGTCTAAAAGATAAGTTCAGGGAGAAGACGTTCACTGCAAGGAATCGTGGTTTCTCTACGATAATGTATTTAAATTTTTTCGCTTGGTATGTGTGAATGCTGACAGATTGATGTAGTTCCAAATTAATAATATTAAAGCGCTTAATATTCTCCTTGGGCCTCTTTCCCCCACCCATGCCCCCACCTTTAACAACGCCTAGAACGTTTTTCGTGGGATCCTCCGTGACTCCGCCAGAACAGGGCCGCCCAAAGACATTTGGGGCCCGGGGAAATTTCTACAGGCCTTGATTTTGCCTTCCCCCACCCCCTATCCCATCTTTTAGAACGCTGAGAAAGTTTTTAAGGAAGTGGGGGCTCCCCTTAGATAAGATACATTACGAAGTATCTTGCGGTAGCTTGATTGTAGGTAGACTGCGCCTTATATACGTTTCTATTTCAAAGAAGCTTCTAGAGCAAAATTCATGTTTTATTGTTGAAGGTATTTCCTTTCTAGCTAAAAAACAAACAATCTGGGTATTATTGGGCCTCTTTCCTCGATCCCTCCCCCCCCAATTGTAGGTCCGTATGATGAGTAAAAATGTGGAAGTTCAACATCTTCTCCTCTTCCTACTACCTTATTCCTTCATTGATAGTAGGTAATGTTTCTCTTGGCTGAAATCTGTGGGCAATAGGCAGACTGAACTCTTGTTGATTTGGCAAATGAATTAAGTTAGTGGCAAGGTCATTTGTCAGACCATCCAATGTGAAATCCTGGTCCAGATCCTGGTCCCATAAAATATTTTGTTTGGGATTGTTGTTTTTCTTCCACCTTCCAGTTAATCGAAAACCAAATAGGGTACCTCGATTAATAATTTGTGTATTGTAAAATGTGTCTTGTCATGAGTAAATGACAAGTTTATTAAAGCCTATTATCAGATGGCCACCATTGACCTGATTCGAGCTGTTACGCACTTAAATAGCTATACGTCTAATCAAGATTAAGTACAAATCTTTAGTATAAATCTTGAGCAAACGCATCTTCAACGCATGGTGGCTGTGTGGGACAGAATAGTGGACGATATCGACGAAGGAAGAAGGTCGCCTCCTGTACGAGGGATACTGTCTTGGCTGAAGGCACGCCTCCTGTGCGTGGCTGATGCACCTGACTTGCCAAGTTCAGCGGGCCATTAAGAATCCCGCGAGCACCAGATGGGTGTAATTTGGTGGTAAGCAACGGGTGCACGCAAGGGAGGTGCTGCCACCCGTCCTGGCGGCCAACGGCAACATCATTTTTCCCTCGCCCGTGTCCACACAGCCCCAGACCGCAAACGCGGGATTCGCTCCTCACTTGTCGGGAAATGAGGCGAGCCCCTCGCATCTTTCCTCGGAGGAGAAGAAACAATGGCAGGGGCACTTCAAAAAACTCGTAAAGTGGGGGGGGGAGGCCCTAATCGGAGGGGGAGGAGGAAGAGAGGAGTGGGGCAGGGGGTGCAGCAGCTCGTCTGTGAAATTGGCAACCGCCCGCATTCCCGGCCGTCAAGGGAAGAAGCGAGACATTTCGCTCAAAGGGGAGTTATTGACAAGTGGGGCCAGGAACGAGGAGGAAGAAGAACACCGTAATAACAGCAGGGGGAGTGGATATATTGCCCCTTCCCACGCGCGGCACGCGAAAGAACGCCGGCGGCGGCGGCGGCGGGGAAGAAGCCGCGCTCTGCGCACGGGTGCGGCACGAGAAGAGGGGTGCCGAGCCCACCGCAGCAGGTCGGTAAGGAGAAGCCTCTGCTCCCTTTAAATGCGACGGCCGCGCCTCCCCGGGAACAGCACGCAAAAACAAATGAAAGCTATGAGGCACTGAAGCACTGCGTGTTGTGAGTCAGTCTCTCTTTAAAAAGTCATTCTGCCTTAATATAAAGTGGTCAAACATTCACAAACCAGTATTCATTTAGGGGAGTCAACCTGCTCTCAACCTAAGGTGCCAAAGGGTCCGCGAGGTAACGTCCCATCCGACGAACACAGTACTGAACTCGAACTGTTCTTAACTCTGGCAAGCACCAGTAGGCTAATGAAAAACTGAAATCATCGCTGTTGGGTTTCGAACCCGTACCCTCTAGATGTGATGCCAGGACTCTATCCACCAACCTATTTTCCACTCGACAAAGGGCAAAGAAATGCTTCTTTATCACGTCTATCGGTGCCAAACTAAATCCATATGCAGTAATCGAGCATAGGAAGTATCACACGTCTTCTTCAAATCTACGTAAGGTACTTATGGTATGTGCTATCTTTATTTAAAATAAGTACCTTTTGAAAAAAAATTATTTACTTGGCACTCTTCGGGAAAAACGAACTAATTTTGAATGAACCCTCTGATTGGCCCTAGTTAACGTAACTTTAAGTCTCTCATAGTTTGCTTCCGTCGGATCCAATGAAAAATACCTTAGCGAAGGTTGAAAAGAGAAAACTTAGACCTATGCAGATAAGATGCATCTACACTTTGTGGACGTTTAGAATAAAGTCAAGAGTCACGAGTTAGCCGTGGATAAATTGTGTGACTCAATCCACTCATATTCGCAAGATTTCCACAGATCCAAAACCCTTCAAGGCAGATATATTTCTCCCCTGTGGAAACCTTGCCATTGCGCACTCAGAATAAGCGTCCTCTCGTCAGATTTAAGCAGAAGTAAACAACGGTCAAACAACAAGATTGAGACAACTGCCTTGCTCGGTGCCTAGCCTCCTATCACGGGCCACGAGGGGGGTCACATGACCTTCCTCTGGCGACGATGCCTGACCGCGCCTCGTGCAGCACTCCTCACACGAATCACACTCACAACGAGAGCGGTGTTCACAGCGGACGCCGCAATGCACGCGACTACGATTCAGTTCCGCTACTCGCCAGGGCCACAGTTTCCAGGAGAAAGCGCATCCGACAAATAAGCCACATTCCAACCTCCTTCAGCCCAACAAAGGTTAACAAAAGACTGGAGAGCGCCTTTCCGCTGCTTCGTCGTTTTCTCGATTCCGCCGCTACTGGTGGTCAGCAGTTGAAATGAACGCGGAATGTCTACTTCCCCCCCGAGCTGTTCCTCTGCTCTCCTGATCGGGGGATGGTGGTTGTGGGGTGGACTTCTATGAAGGATAGAAAGTTCCTCCGAGTAGATAAAAGGCTACGCAATGCGAACAGACCTCGCTAAGCTACTGACAGAAAGAAAACCGTCACTTGTGATTATTGACCATCTCTCACCGATTCTGACGTGGCTGCTTCACGGTACATTCATTGCTGCCTTATAACTGCGTCTGGATTCAAGTTTCACGAGAAAAAACAACTGCGAAGCGATGCAACACGTAACGACTGTTATAGTGACGCGTGAATGCAAAGATACATACCATCTCGCTTAGAAAGACGCATTGCAGGATATAATTTAAGAAATCTTCTCTGCACCTTGACATCTGTCGACCACTAACGTAAGTGCGGGGAACTGACAAAGTGACCATGTATGTTTCTTTAGAAGTTAATACAAATAAAATTCTGAAAAAAGTTAATAAATATTATCCTGAAAATAAAATGTATCAATTACCAACCGGTTGAGATGAAAATATTAATATTTAGCCCATTACTTTGTATTCTTCTTTTAAGATGGTGCTTATCACACCGAATGCTGTAAATATTAAGAAAATTCACATCAAATGGTTGTGGAATGCTGGCTTCAATAACATGGAAATACCAAAACTAACCATTTCATTTCTCTTTATTTACAGATTCCATGAAAAATTCTAAAATATGTGCTTATCAGGTGTACTGCAAAACATTTCTCGAAGGAAAAATTAAAACAGTTAACTATTGACATATAGTATAAACTATTGAAAATAGCTATTATATAATCATCATCATCGTCATTAGTCATCAATCCTCTGATTGGTTTGACGCAGCTCTCCACTGAGTTCTTCTGTCGGCTTATCTCTTCATATTAACGTATTTCTTCTCTTTTACATCCTTCATCCCTTGTTCCATGTGTCTCCTCGAGGCCTTACTTTGCCATTATTCCCATCCATTTGATCTTCAACGATTGTCTTCATCAGTCCATCGTGTCATAATATTGGCCGATTAAGTTATCTCGTCTTCTTCTTGGAGTTTTCAGCAGGCTTCTCTTTTCTCCCACTCTTCTTAAAACTCATTCGTTTGTCACTCCGTCTATCCATTTAATCTTCATCATTCTTCTGCAGTACCACATTTCAAATGCTTTCACCCTTTTCTTCTCCGCTGCTGTCATGGTCCATGCCTCACTGCCGTAAAGAAACATGCTCCAGATGTATGAACGTCCTGATGAATTGTTTCCTTACTTCTACGCTTGTATTTCCAGATGCATGTAGGTTCTTCTTTTGATAGAATGCCCTCTTTGCCAGAGCTATTCTACAGACTATTTCATTCTTGACTCGTCCATCGTTGGTTATTCGGGTTCCTTGGTAGCATAACTCTTTCATCTTTTCCAGTTTTTGATGCCACAGTTTAATGTTGGATTTGAGCGCTTCTCTTTTACTGCATACAATTATCTTATTCTTCTTTTTATTGATCTTCAGATAGTATCTGGTCATTGTCCTTTCCATGGTTATTAGTCTTATTCAGATCCTTCTCTATCTCTGCTACGAGTGCTATGTCATCAGCGAATCGCAGCATGCTACTTTTTTCTCCGTGGAAACACCAGAAGACTTCTCTTTATTTTCGTCGATGGCTCTCTCGATGTTAACTTTGAAATTTACGAGAGATATTTCCCAGTTTTGTCTCACTCCATTCTTTATTCTTGCTTCTTAACAGCTGGGAACAGATTTAATCACAGCTACTTGGTTTTCATATCATATATTGTAGCGAAAAATCATCCAAAATTTCTTTGGCACCTTCCCCAAAAATGCACAGTATTCAAATCTGTCTTGAATATCAACAAATGTATTATGCCTAAACCTGCATATGGTTCGTTGAAATCCGGTGAAAATTGCAATGTCAATATTTTCCATGGCACCTGACGTTCCTGTGGTGTGTTTCTCTCGAGTTGGGACATGAAAGATGCGGGTCATGATGGATAGTCTTCTGCTAGCCTACGGCATAGAACATATATTTTCGAAATATCATAATAACTCCTCGTTTAACGAGTTTTCGAAGGATACTCAGGTGCGCTTACGTTAAATCAATTTGTTCTTCACCATCTAAATAGTACAGAAAAATACGGCGAATTTCAGTGAATTCCAACCAGTCTGTTTCTCAAGGCGACACATTTCCTTCACCTCAGCAGTGTATCATTGGTAACTGGTATTCTTGCACTCAGTTTCGAGATTATCATTCATTGATCATGATTGTTCTGTGAGCGTCAATAGAATTTATTTCACTGTCTTCAAGTTGCATTTCGCTTTTTCCGTCCCAGTACCGTCGTACGGTCTATTTTATTCCTAGGTTTTCACTTGAATAATCACAGAATAATCACATTTGAAAAATAGGTTACTGGAACAACAGTGCTAAATTTTTTTCGGGAAGTATGCTCCAATTGATGTGGTCATCGTCACCTACAGTTTGATGCATAATGATCTATTGAGCTAAGATATTTAGATATCAGTGAATAATGCAAAGGCACCTAGATATCAATCAAGAATTTAAAAAGGATGTATTAAAGTTAAAGAAATATTTATTATTTAGCTGCTACACTTGTTACAACTCCATTTGATAGCAAACAGCTTCCCGCCTACATAACCGGTCCTACCGATTAGGAAATGTTTCTATTTCCAAATCGGGGGAATATCTACTTTTCCAAAAAACATATGTAGCTGATCTCATTTCTTCGAATCCGTCCTTCAACTTAGAACTACGGCCTTGGGCCAATGTTTATCCTCTCCCCGTGAATGACGTGGAATCAGTGTCGCACTTGTCGCCGCCGGCGCTAGTGGAGGCGCCACATAACGCCGGCTTATCTCCACCCCATCCCCCCCTGCAGACCGAGAGAGCGAGGGGCTTCCCTTGCAAAAAGCGAAACAGAAACAGCCTGGTCGTAGTTTTATCCGGGATTTGCGAAGGCGGCAGGATATCCAGCGAGGATAATGCCTCAGCGCTCTGATCACGGCACGTGTGAAATTGGCGTTCGCGATACAGACGCGGTAACATCTGGAGCGAATAGCATCTATTACATATGATCACACCGCACGGAATGGTGTGCTTTAAGGACAAGGGTTGTTCCGGAAAATTATTTCGCAATATCAACAAACCTATTGTCCCAAAACATAACTTTTCACGTTAAACACATCCTGTCTCTGAATCACACAGTTTCATGGAAATGACAGAGGAGGTGAACCGTACAATGGGGGATTAAGGTCAAAACTGTTACCATGGTGGCTACGGACGTGGGCGAATTCTCAGGAAGAGCAATTCAATTGCCAGAAACATTGTCGACATCAGAAATGGCCTCTTCCCTAATTGACAGCCGAAGCTCTCGAGGGGAGGAAACTCAATATTTCCTCTCAGAAGTGCGATTAAATCGATCGAGATGTACGTACGGAATAGCATGAAATCTCTCGGAGCTGGCTCCCCCCCTTCCCCCCCCCCACCCCACCATCCGGCAGCGGAAGAATATTCTCAGAATAATTCAAGTCTCTAGAAGATGAGTGCTACACTCCGAGTAAACGATGATCCTTTCTTAACGAGGAATGGGATTCCTCTTCTTCGCCTCTTCTCTGTTAGCTCCTGAAAGACTCCCAAATATGCAGCAAAAATATCCTATTCACAGCACGTGAACATTCATAGCTCATGGTAAAAGCTTTTAAGATAGATGCTTACCATGCTCAGTGATGCTTACCATGTACATGGTGGAGGGGTCTAGTTGCATGAGACCCTTTAGTTGCTTGCTTGCATGTTAGTAGTGCATGCTTGGTGATCTTCACCCCCTGCCACACACCCTCGCGGTGGCTTGCAGGGTATCGTGTAGATGTAGATGTACATGAGTCAAGGCAAAACAATACGAAACCCTAAACGAGAGTATGTTATCAACATGATGAGCAGAGCATATTTAATTGGCTTTTCAAGTTGCATCTACAGTTGCATGAGTAATGCCTTTCGCACTGTTTTGTGAACGGAAGTAAGTATACTCGAAGAGACATGCATGATTCATTAGTATTACAAGTGATTTCACTTAAATATTGATTGATACCAGAAGCGTGGTGGTCCAGTCCATTGGGATTCTGTGAAGTAAAGCATCAAGTGCAGCAAGTAGGAGGAACTGCTTAGCGTAGGGTCCTTGGGTAAATGCAATTGGACAATTATAGAGGCACATGCCTGTTAAAATCAAATAAGCAGTTGCCTATATCTTCGTTTATAGTGGATGTCTCTCATAATTACAAGTGCCAACAGAAATATTGCTGACTACTGACATTTACCTGAATATTTAAATCGCACTGAAAAAATATTGTTTTACTGTAAACCATTTTTAGCTCAAAGTATAAGATATGTTAAAGAGTAGCAATCATTATCTAGCAGTGCCAGAGGACGCCAAAGAAAACATATGCGAGTGAAATACATACGTTATTCTCGACTACGCCGTAACTTGCTGCGAACTGATTTTCAATTAGGAAACGAGACAATTTCCTTTAAAACACTCTTACGGTATTAGTGAGATAGAATCACTATATACTAGCGTTCGTAGCTCAATAGTAAAACTTTATAATGCGGAATATGCATGAAATTTGTTTCTCGAAGATGATAATGTACTTGATGCGAAATTTTCTCACCAATTTAAATATATAAACCAAACTTTTCTACGCCCGCCAAAAATGTTATTAAATGAATTAAAATGTTCCCGGAAATTGACGGAAGTCACGTGAACTGAAACGCCTTCTGACGTCACTGCACGGTATAGGTTCCATATTGCTATGGAGATAGACATTTATTTTTAAAAGAAAACGAAGTGAATATATTATTTAGAGGTTTTTAGCCGTTTCTCGAACGAAACGATGACTGAAAAAATACTTAAAAAAGCACATTTCGACAACTTCCTTTGGTTGACTCCCTTATGGCGGCGTTGTTCTTAAAAAACCAACGATTGCATAGACGTAATAGAAATTCTTGGGCACTAAACAGGCATTATATAATTAATGGACAAAATGCTCGTTACCATCTATACTAATAAATAAAAAATGGAAATACAATCGTTTATTGCATTGAACAAATGAGATAAATACATACGTTATCGCCAAGTATTCATTTAACAACTTACCTCCTCGCATAAACAGATAAACAACGCCCATAGTGATACCGTGCCGTGACGTCCTGTGATGACGTCGTGTTTTTAAGCTGCCGAAAAAGTACAATTTTCAAAGAGTAATTACTTTGTAACGCAACTTAATTCTTCAGTAAAATTTTCGCCAGGCACATTTTAGCTAATAAACTTTACATTCAAATAGTTATAATAAACAGAGCATGCTCCCCATTCGGTATTATGCTGAAAATCATATTTATCCGTTTTGTTACTAATGTAAGAGACAAAGGAATCCCAAGCAACTTGGTTTCACCTTCGTCTCCAGCAATCGATTCGCCTCAAAGAGATACAGAATGAAATCATGCAGCGAGACAAGGAATGAGTGAACGGGCCTCTCCAAAGCATGAACATAATCAAATGCGGCACAATGGCGAGCACTCCACGAGAAGTGCCATTTTACTATCTCATTCCTACCGGTTTTTTTAAATGAGAGTAGTTTCAGTTGTCGGGGCACGGAGTTCCCACCTTGGGATCCGAATTCTCGCGTCTCTCGGCGCCAGCGAACAAAACAACGACTATAATGCGAAGAAGGAAAGATGGCGCGGTAGAATGCGAGGATAGAAAGCGATGTGGCTGGGAGATAGCGCCGCCGCCGCCGGCGAAACTTCAATTCCATGCAGGAATATCTGAAAGGGGGGAGCGGCCCATGATGCAAAGGGGAGTGGAGGCTTCACGGCCGGGTCGGAACATTGGCGGATGTGGATAAAGGTGGGAAAAACAGATGGGGGATGCCGTAATATCCTTAATTGCGAACACAATTTTCCCTCTCTTCGCAGGGCCTCCTCCTGTCTGCGCGTACCAATGCCCTCAGGGGTGTGGCGCCTCGATTTCAAAGAGAATAATGTCGCCGCCGGGCGGAGGTCATCTCGCGCCTATGTCCTCTCCTCAAATTGAAATTAACGATCAAATACCACGAGCCATGTGGGCCGCTGAGAAAACCCTGAAAATGCCCGGCAGCAGATTCCAATCCGCGCTTTACCCCCCCTCCCCCCGTCGTCCGACCTTCCAACCCCCTTCCGCCATTTCCGCCCCCGAGGAGGAAATAAACGCCGCCTCTCGAATTGCATGGGAGGGCATGAAATATTCACGCTTCATTATGATGCCTCGTTGAGAGTTCAATGCCCACATAATCTCTGAGGGAAATGTGAGGGAAACTTTGGAAAAAGAAAGTTCGATTCCGAAAGCGGGCTTTTTCAGTGAAGCATATCGGAGCATCTTTACATAGGGAATTCCTAGCCGCAGGGAAAGGAATTTTAAAGCAACACATTCAAATGACAAGGAAAACGTCTCCAAATATGGTTTTCTGGATGAAAGCATAATATCAAGAGCTTCCCGAGAGCGAATGGGGTGAGTATAGAGGTTTTGATCCTCGGATAGTTTTTTAACATTCCCCTAGTGCTAGGCGATCCTGAGGCGGGTGCGGCCATGACGTGCCGCAGACGCGCGGTTGTCTTCCTTGGGAGGCCTTCCGACCGCACCCAGCTCCGGTCGCGCGCCCTTCAACAACGTCCTGTCCACGCGGAATAATAACACAGCACCTCCCCCGCTGACCCCATCCTCCTCAACTCGCCTCTTCTCTAAAGGCCGTTTCACACGGTCATTGATACTGCGCAGGCTGTTGCGAGAACACTTGCGCAATATATATATTGCACAGGCTAAAGCGACGACTTGCGAGGACAGGCAGCGCCACTGCGCGAACGCTTGCGAGCAAATTAGAACATGTTCTAATTTGATACATGTGTTCGCGCAAGTTTGAAGTTAATTTCTCTCACTAGATGGTGCAGATGTAGCGGCAACGAACGGCTTGGGGAATTTTAGCAATTAAACAGGTTGTTGATGATTGGGTTGGGTGTTTTTGTTTGCACTCAACTCCCTATAGGTAGTGAATAAAGTGCAATAATTATGAGCTGGGAGATTAATCACGTGGAAGCTTAAATTTCGTGCGTAAAGGAAGAACCTGTTACCTTGGCCCACATCCGTTCGTTCGTGGTGCAAATTTTGGGCAAAGTATACGGAACGAGGGTCTCCACTATTATGGCTTAAAACATATTTTAAAGTGGTGGTAATTTATCGCATCTTTCACGTCCATTTAATTGCTACGTCATAGATCTTGACGTTATGCGATATATTGAGGGTATTACCGCTACTGAATGGTATATCGTCACTGACATAATGCACTGACGATTGCACCGTGCAAAGCTGTCAAGCAAGCGTCCTCACAATTCTCTACGTCACGGACTTTCGCAGACGACTGCTCAAACGTAATCAACATCATCTTTCGCAGTTTCAATTGCCGTGTAAAACGGCCTTAAGAACATGCGCTCTTCGCCTGCTTTCCAACATGGATGAAGAAGTTAGATTCACCAGCCGAGACGAGAATCTCATTTTAGAGTGACTGAGCCACACCGAGCCCAGAAAAATAAGCCAAAGGTCGCTTTTACGTGAGGTTTGAAATATTACAAACGGAAAACCCTGGTGTTTAAATGACAGGAACCCTATTATCACCAAGTAAGTATCGAAGACGGAGGCGGGGTGGATCCAAAAATGACTCAAATCCTAATACAGTGTTGTGCACGCAATTACGTAGGTACCTACTTAGCACACCTCGCACGAAAAGCATCGCATTAGTTGGCGTATAACTCTAGACGTTCATTGACTACTACGTTACTCTAAGAGCTAAATGCTTTGAAAACTCCATTGGATTAAATTGACTTGGATTATCCCGAACTGTTCGGAAATTCGCATTTTTTTTAACTAGTTTAGAAATACTTGGCGAAATATGTTATCTCTCGTTGCTTCGGCTAAGAAAACTCTACCAGAGTTCAAAAATCCATCTCAGTGCAGTACAAGAATACGTTTCACACATAATCCGTCATGATTCATTTTAGGATTTAGTCTTAGAGGTCTTCAGAGGACCCCTACCAGTGAAATCCAAAGCAATGGCATGAAAAATCAATTCATGTGGCCCCATACTTTTAGACTGTATTGGTAACATATATTTTTAATTTGAGCAGCATTGAATGCACAAACGATTTAATATTGCCGCAGAAGAAAATTTGTCGAGGCCATATCTCCTTTGAGAGAATCTGATATTTTTGGATGAGACAAGAGTTCTAATTAGTGTCAAGTTTCACCGGCGTTTAGTTAAAGTGTTGTTCAACTCAAAAATTTTACTAGTTGGTGAAGGTTGAATCACCATGTACTAGGCAAAAGGCGTGTGAAATCCATTCATTAAGGCAAGGGAGGACAGGCTGCTACCCCTGTGACCTCTCACAAAGATCAGACAGACAATAACATAGCATGGCTATGCTAACCAGGTCTAGATGCCTTTCCCTGGATTGGAATCCGGGAACTCCAGTTAGCAGCTTCCAGGAGGTTAGAATGAACTGGAGGAGACATTGGCATGCTATCATTTGGATGACAATGCAGCCGGAATGAGGCTCTGTGTATCTTCTTCTCTATTATGCATATAAAATCAAAGGTCCTGACTGACTGACACATTTACTCATCAACGCACAGCCCAAACGTCTGGTGATAAACACCTGATATTTTCAGGATATATCCCTATTGTTATGTAAAGACGTCTTAAGAAAGGATTTTTTCGTAAACCAATTTTAGGGGAAGATTTTACCCCTTCATTGTTAAATTTTACCCCCATAAGGAAAGCATTGAATCTGGTGCAGATGTTTTTTCATTTGCTTTTTTTAATTAGTTGCACTCAAGATAATGGATGGAAATTTATATCTCTACTTGGAAACGACAATGTAGAATGTAATATTTTCATTAGATTTTCTTACACGATAAGTTTTTGCTTGAGATTTTAGATTATTGCTTGAGGAAATTATTTCATTTGCGCATTTGTAAAAGATAATTCAATAACAATTCTTACTTTTATCGTCCAATGCTGATCTCGGTTGTAATTACAGACTCTTTGATGATTTTTGTTCAACTTTCTGACATTGTACTGCTTAACTAGCCATTTCCAATGGCGACCGAAGATTTTGTTTACAAATAAATTTGATATGGTTCGTCAACTGAGACGTTCGTTTGAGCTTCTGCAACTATTCCCTAGAATTTGTGCGGATTTATGGCCACTGCTGTTCATCTGTATGCCTGGACTGGATTCTTTGCTCCTAGTACCTATTAGTCTGTATAGGGGAGTATTGATTTATTTAATTTCCTCTTCTTGCTTAATGTCTGATAACATTACACCAGCTTAATACTTAGGTTTCTTTGTTTTCCCGCTGAAATTTGAAAATTACATCTACTTAAACATAATTTCAAACACACAAGGCCACGCAGGCGTCAAGAGACGATTGGTACAAAGATGCAAAGTGTGACTATATGCCAGAGTAAAAATGAAGCGACAGTACGGGGAAATTCAAATTTGTTAGGTAAATTGATTTAAGATATTAGGTGTAAGCTTCTCTCCTGTAAAATCACAACTGTTCTATTATTTACATCATGAAGCAAATAAATTGGTATTGAGGGTAAGCAAAGCTAAATATATGTACTAGACTATTTGTAATAGACACAAAATTGATTGGAATTTGTACTATCATTTGAAATAGTGTCTGATAAACGAATGTTCAAACTGTTTACCCTTAGAACACGTGTCTAGTTTTAAGTATCTGGGAGTTACCCTGCATGAGTGCATAAAATGGAATCAGCATATGTCGCAACATATATGCGGTGAACCAAAGCTAATTTTTATTTCATTCGGAATAAATCTCCAATACATTTTCTGAAATTAATATAACTTGTTTACTCAAAACTAAGCATCGGTGTATTCTGTTGGGGTGGAGCTTATCAAAACTCTGTAAGATGCACTGCTTTACTGCAAAAAAGAATTGCTACAGTTATCCTAAAAAAGAGTCGCCTTGAAAGTTCCTTTCCCCTATTTTGCTGTCTAGGGTTGCTTTCCCTAAGACATCTATATATTTATAAAATATTACGTCGTTTTAACATAAGAAGTGGTAATACTGAGTTACTATTGTACACTCCTTCTCCTTATACCCTACGTAAAACACGTATTTCCTTACCCAAACCGAGCCTGACGTTATTCATACGATGTTTCTTGTGCATAGGATCTAAAGTGTATAATTTATTTCTTGTTTCATGCCTTAATCCAAATATCCTGAATTCAACAATGAAAAATATACGATGTTGGTTGTTTACTAAAGAATGTCTAGAGGATGTTTTTGTAACTACAATATTATTCATATATGTACTGTTAATTTAAAGGCTGTATTTCCATTATAAATAAGGCATAACCTATTCTGTTTACGATGGTAGCAATTATTCAGGTTTACCATTCTTGGCTACCTAAAGTTACTCCCTTGATTTAACTTTGATGTTAAGTTGTAAGCTTCTGTGTTGGAGTAATAAACAATGTATTTATTAGTTCCTAATTGTATCCCCCCAGTTGAGAATCAGCGGGCGCCTTCCGCTAGTTTAAATATAACAATGAAAACGGAAACAAATTTCACTCTAGTAGCGTTAATCGATCTTTCTAAGGCTATTTAAGGGAGGCATTAAGGCATTTGATTACACTGGGAGTTAATAATATCGCTAAAACAGGTTCGAAATCAATTAACCTATTCAAACGGCGTACGTAGTGATTGTTGACTCACTTTGGTCTGTTTATTCGACGAATTTCAAAAAAGTATCCCGTCATTCACCTCACTGCTATTAGTTGCATAATCTCCCCTCGTCCACGGGCGACGGGCGATCGCTGCTCAGAGGAATGGATCCAAGGTTCGCGAGTCCGACACCAGTTCCTCTGGCAAGACACTGAGAGGAGAAAACTCTTTCTACCAGAGTGTGGTCGGAATAAAGGCAATTTCCGAAGCGACGGAGTCACTTACATGAGTTGGATGTTTGCATTTGGAATAGAGAAATTTTCAATAGCGACCCAGGTTTCAGGGTGGAACGATTGCTGAATGAGGTGGGATATGAAATATTTCTCTACCTAGCTGCGCGGTACTGGGCATTGGAACGCATTACGCATGCGCATGAGGAGAGCAGCAGGAACTATTGTGGCTCCCACAAATTGTCACCAGTCACCAATCCCAGGCCACAACTCTCGACTCAATTCTCGTCTCGGCTAACCACTTAAAATTTAAATTAGATTTCTCCTCAGCACATCTTTCACAGTTCACTCCATGTAATTTCGTACCAGACTTTCCTTTGAGATTCTTCCCGTTCATTTGTCTCTTGACGATTGTGTTCACAAGGTCACCATGTCTCATACTATGGTTGATTAGATTATCTCGTCTTCAGAAGGCTTCTCGTATCTCCCAATCTTCTTTGAACTTATTCGTTGGTCATCTGGTGAATCCATTTTATCCTTAGCTTTTTTCTGTAGCATTATATCCAGATGTAAATCAATCCAACAATAAATAATATTACATTGATAATTTGTTTGCACAACAAAAAGTTGATTATCCATTTATGTCACAACAACAGCATTTTGCATTAGTTATTTTAGTACTTAAAATATAAATCAAAATTTTATTAAATCTTGATTTATGTCTTCAGTGACTCCACCGCTCCAGTTATCGTCCATTGAGAAACATGCTCCACATTTTTCTTCTGATGAAGTGATATACCTGCCTTCCACTCCAGTATTTCCAGCTGTAAGTAAATGCTTCTTTTGGTCGAATGACATATTTGCCTTGGCTATTCCACTCCTGCTTCACCCATCGCTGGTTACTGTCCTTCCCTGGTAACGATACTGCTTCAGGTCTTTTTCTTTTCTTTTTCAACTTCAACAGTGGCGTTGGACTCCTCTCTCCTTCCGTTTCTTCCCTTATTAGACCTCATTTGGAATATGCTGCCAGTGTATGGGATCCCTACGAAATCGGTCTAAATAACGAACTTGAACGTGTAAAGCGAAGATTGGCTAGATTTGTAAAGAGACGGTATGATAACCTTAATTACTAGTGTAACCAGTCTATTCAATGAATTAAATTGGGAATAATTGTCAGATCGCAGGTTGAAATTTAGACTTAATCTCTTAAACAAACTCCAAGACCATATTTTCAGTGATGATGTTAAAAATATTTTGCGGACCCCAACTTACATTGGTAGACTGGACCATAATCACAAAATTAGAGAAATTGATTGCCGAACTGACGGATTCAAAATGTCCTTTTTTCCTCGTACTATTAGGGATATGAATAACGGTAAATATATCCAGTACGAGTGTAGCAATGGATAGCATTGGTAGCTGCATGTTGGTATGAGTACTTAAAGCTAACCCTACTAACAGAATGTTTTTGCATGTTTCTTTGCAATATCTATCTTTTTTAAATAGTGAAGTTCTGACTAGTAAATTAATACTATTCCTTTTTATGCGTGATATGTAGTGCATGTTTGGAGAGATATCACCCCCTGCCCCATACCTTTGTGGTGGCTTGCAGGGTATTATGAAGATGTAGATGTTTCCTTTCTTTTCCTTCACTTGCCTTCAGTGGGTAAACCCCTCGCCTGCCAGGCCTTAGGTTCGAGTCCCAAATGGGATATGGATGTTCGTGCTCCGTTACCTGTACAACATTACGTACATATTAGAAATGCCTTTTGTTTTCTTTCTTCCTTCGACCTTAAAATGATATCTTTGCATTCATGGCCAGCATTTCAATCATTATAATGCTGTTAGGGAATGAGAGAAAATAACTTCGAATGCAAGGAGTGATTGGCTGATGGGGCAAATGTTAATGGAAAGCTTTTATTTCAAAACTAATGACTTAACATTATCCAGTGGCACGAAACAAGTTGGGTTGTCGAGTTTTAAATCACCGGGGTGCAATGGAAATACTAATGGAGATGGAGAACAGTCTGCCTGAGTGTGCGGGCGGACACATTTTGGAGGAGGGCATGGAGGAAGGCATATGGAGATCACTACGCCGCCGCGAGGGAGTCAAACACGAGAGAGGAAGGTGCCCGGAAGTGAGATTACGCCGCGGTCTGCTAGGGCATAAAACGCAGGATAGGCTTGCTCACGTCCTAGCTGGAGTTTATGACGAAAGGTCAACTACAGAGCTTCTCCTAGGGGTAACTTTGCCAGAAAATTATTAAGCTGTATGAGAAAACTTGCGCGGGCTCTGCAACACTGTGCGAATCAGAAACTTGGACAAAGGAGGATGCAGTTAGCGAAAACACGATGCTGAAGAGGCGTCGGGATGAGGGGGAAGGACAGAGGAAGGAAACGCAGCATTGCAGCGGGAGAAAAGTTGGACGAGAGTTGAAGACTCATTCCATTTGGTCAAAGATGCAATTAATAAGATGAAGACGGCAAAGATTAGGTGAACTTCAAAAGAGCCAATGGGCCTCACAAATGATCTCGTTATTTAACGGGAAACACTTAGAAGAATAAGAGAAGTAAAAGGTTTTTGCTTTGCCATTTGCCATTATGCTCTGTGTCCGAACGCAACATCTTTTTTTCTGAAATCGTTGCTACTCGTGTACGAATATGGAAAGTTGGAGAAACATAAAGCCAATTCGAGGTTTGTGTACCCTATTTGGTATTATCTGAGAACCGTTACTGCTCGTGAACCGATGTACAAATGGCTATTGGAAAGAAATGATTCGTCATTGCCGAAGAACTGATTGTGGAAAGCAAAACATTATAATCGACATGGGCAAAAGAGACGTGCTCTAAGAAAGAGTGCATGGGAGAAAGAAAGAAAGAGGAGCGATAGGTGCTCCGTAGTTGGAGACGGAGAAAAGAACATTCAGTAGAGCATTGGCAAGAGACACTTCATAATCACTTCATAGACATGCATTCGTTATGAACGAGTCACTGTTACTAATGATATTTTTATCGCCTCCAGTTTTGCTACACCGCGAAATTGAAAAAAATTCACTGATATTGTTTAAAGTATATTAAATGTTCGTTGGGTATTTGTTTGCGAATTGATCCATGTGCTTAGTCCGGAAGAGTGCCACAGAGTACCGGACTAATTTACATAAGTAGTCATAATGTCAGGCACACATGTATTTTCCTAGGCATCTGTGTGTCCTGGGAACACCTTTCGTCCTCTGAAATAACAGACGGATTAGATGCGAGGGATTTACTTATTTATTTCCCTTCCAACAAAGCTTCCCATCGACGCTGCCTATCGCCAAGGAACGGATTTTTTCCGTTAGACGGTACACATTGTCGAGGGCACAGGTTGCATTCGCGCGTTGGCATGGTTACGGAACTGTGTGGGCGGGGGGAGGAGCACACTTCGTTTTCGCCGGGAGCCGAAATAAAACGGGCGGAGGGAGGGTTGAATGTCGAGGGGAGGGCAGGGGGGGGGGGGAGGGTAGCGTTAGTGGCTGCGCGACTCCTACGGGAAATGCGGCCACGGAGTTTAATGGGGTGGAAAATGCCCCAAGAGAAGCGGTCAAATGGGGTAAAGGAGGAAGAAAAAAGGAAGGTATCCACAAGGCAGCCAGCCGGCACTTGGGGAAAGCAAAAGCCCTTTTCACCGCCTCATGGTCCAAAACTCGACGAAATCCTAAACAGTTTCAGCGCTTCGAACGACCGGGTGGGGGGAGGGGCAGGTGCAGCTGCTCTACTGCTAAGGCACCAGCCGAGCTAACGACTCGACCCTAATGAATATTTGGACCCCACGTGGTGCAGCATAAAGGCCTCGAGAAAGCCTCCTCGCAGAAACACTGCGCAAAAATGTACCAATCACCGAATACCATTCCCGTAAATGCATCTCCATTAAGCAGAGAAAAATCACCATTTTCCCTCGAAACAACATTCCTCGCCTTCAACGAGAAGAAAGCACTCTTTTTGAAAGCAGCCTTTCCCCCCCGAACCTTGCTCTGTTAAAAAAGAGAATCTATGTAATTTAGGAAGCAATGGACGTAGTCTTTTAAGATTTTTTCAAACTCTCATTTTTCCATGTACAAGAGAAGCGCAAAATCTTTCCAAACGCATCACAATCTCAATCTAGCTTTGAAATATTATTTACCCTGTCTATCTTCCTATCTATGTCCTTAGCCTGAAATGTTACACATCAGAAAACGAAAGTTAACGTTTGAAACCTCGTTATAACATTCCGCTTATCACGGAGATGACCACGGAGTTGCTTCTATAAGAAATGAGCTCTCCCGTTCTGATGGCTGAGGCAAATGTCACGTCACGAAGAAGAACTTTAATAACATTTGCTACTTACAAAAGCCTGACTTTGTTTTCTAAAGGAGCGGTATATGCTAATAATTGGCGTTAAACACAGAATATTAGATCAAATTCAGCTTTAACAGGAGCCCTACGATTGATAGTTCCATTAAGAGAAATAACGACCTCAGATTAGTCCAGAAACAACAGAACGAAGTTAGTGGTTCGAAAAAAGGCGCTCGAACTCTTCGGAAGCCATTTCTTGTATTGTAAGAAAACTCTTCCTTCTTGTATTGTAAGAAAACTCCTAACATTGACTGAGATGCTAATGGATGCTAACAACAGGCGACTCAGTAGGCAGCGGTAAAATAAATAATTAGTTCAGTATATGAAGAAAGTTCTAATTCTTTTCCGGCGTATGCAATTTGTAAAGTCTATTCTGGTATTCCACCGGGTCAGGTCCGCACCTTATGTCGACGTTTCGATGTCCGTTTTTGGCATCATCCATAGGGCTGAGTGATGAGCGCACTCAACCCTGAGGATGATGTCCGACGCGGACATCGAAACGTTGGCATAAGTTGAGAACTTGACCCGGTGGAAGACCCGAATAGATTTCACAAATAGTTCAGTATATATTAAAAATAGATTAATTCACAGTTTCTCAGGCAAGACGACTGTTATCTCAGTTGAAACGGAGTGAGTTTTTCGATTGTTTTGGGCTATTGGGGGAAATGGCTGAGATGTAAAACCAAAAGACTTGAATGAGGTTAAAAATTATCAGAATTTTGATAATGTGAATGTTAAAGGTTATTTCTATAACGGAGACTTTATATAAAGCATTACAAATCTCGCCATCAGAGACGAGTGTGCTTGCAACAGCGCGAGGCACAGGTCTGCAATATAGTGCATATGTCAGACAAACTGACAGAAATTTCATCGTAAAATTAAATAATACTTTAATCCTTCATTTTCGATGATGATAATTAGTCCTGCCCAAGCCACCTGCAAAGCAGATGGATGAACAGAGCAAGGAAGAGTGATGAGATGCAGAGGGTTTAAGGAAATATGGAAAAGACATAAGGGAAAAAATAAGAAAATTAGTAGATTTGGAAGGAGAAAGGAGACAGTGCTCAAACATAAAAAGTAGTTCATAAGAAAGAAGAGTGTGGAGGAGCTAACGCGGAGTCTGGCGTTAAGAATCACCACCATCAAAGACTGCTTCTGAACTGGCACTAGTTGTAAGAGGCAACTTGCACTGTCTTAGCGTCAATAAAAGACAGGCCATGGGAATGTTAATGCTGCTGACCATATAATCTTCGCTTACACTAATAGATGACAGAGCCCAGACAATGTGTGAAATTACCTCGTTGTTAATTCATTGAGATAATGTCTTCACCAAAATCCACGACACATAATAACCACAGATAAGAGTTGTTTATTGAAAGTATATTTTAAGGTGCTATCGATGAAGAGGTACGGGAAAAGCAGCATCGATGGTAACTGCTTTAATCCACTGGTGCGTACACCAGGGCACGTTCGAACCAGCCTTCAGACGCTAACTCTTTCTCGCATCGCCAAGAAATAAACTCCAGCGCAGAGGGCATCCGACGGACACAACAAAGCATACAGAAGTGACTTATCTGGCCAGAGAAAGAGAGCTTTTGGAGGGTAAGAAAGAGAGCTTTTGTTTCCATGAATCGAGCAGAAAAAAGGCGCCGGGTAACGTATTGCCTCTCCCGCCCTCGGAAGCAGTGCCTCTGGCGGTAGCGGAAGGAAGCCAATTGGAGAGTTGCATTCGACTCACGCGCTGCGTACGACTATTTATATTAATGGGGCCTCGCGAGTGAGGCCCCGGGCTCCTTGCCGGCCCTGGCCCGATTGCAGCCGCCTGCCCCTGCGCAGAGGGAACGCGCTCGCCATGCGCGGGGCGCGGGTGTCGGCATCTCCTGCGCTCGGAGGCGCCTCCTCGGGTGCGGCTCACACTGGCAAATTTGGACGGGATAGGTGACACGGCATTGCCATTAATGATCTAAAATGCTCAACCATTGCGCCGCAACTCTTTTATTAAGCGTTTTTTATGGTCGACTGCAAAACAAGGGAGGTCCCAAGTGAAGAAAACAAAAGATGAACGGCCTTCTAGAAAACATTTTTTTAAATTTGTTTTGACTAACAATTCCCAGACATATTATAAATAAAAATATCGAGCATTAAACATTACTTCGTTGCAGAGGAGAAGGCAGACGTTTCTAACACTAGTCTACGTTTCCCTATAAGTCTCATTATTCTTGACCAAAGAATACGAGGAAACGGAGGGTGTCGTAAGTATAAGGTGCACTACTTTTCCTTGATATTTGTATAGCTACACCTGTGCATTCTCACGGACGTATCATTCAGGTAAGGCTGCCGAACTAAACAGCGGGCGTTTTCTAAAATTGCCAGTTGGTCAAGGTTTCCGGTCTACAGTTTTAGCGGCACAAATACTCAATATTAAAAATTAAATAAACCAATTAAAAATAAAAATGGAGACATACTTCTATGAATGTATTGCAGCCAAAGATTTTAAAGTATCTCTCTTTTATGCCTAACACGAGCGGAAGTCATTTTTGAATATAACAACTATAGTTAGAAGGAAAAACGAGATGACGCCAGACAAAAACCAACTGTATTCACTCTAAGAAACTGATGTCACTCGGGTTGCTTGAGCATGAATCTCACCTACCTACATATATAAATTGCTTATTATCAAAATCAGGTACAGACGTTAAAAAACTGCAAATTTTATCGTTTTCTCTATTAATGATATGCATGCGGATGAAAATTTCGGAGTCCAAATAAAGATCAGTGTTACTCAGGGATATCAGTTCCTATGGGAAAAAATGCTTCATTTCTGGAGCCAAAGTTCCTCTGCTTTTTATTGGGATAAATGCCCTGGGAATGAAGATCTATCCGAAGCAGAAAATGCTGTCGTTCATTGCGCATTCTGTGCTTGCAATATGTTAATCAGTCTTTCTGTTCAGTTCTCTCAGTTCAATTTTATCATCCTTCTATAGCTCTCGACTGCGTCCACATATCCATGATTCTACTGAATGATTTAGTTTGCTGAAAATTAATTCATGAAACACTTACTTTGTGCATCCGAATCTAAGGCCAATGAAAATAACTACGCGTAATATTCTCAAAATTGTTATATTTCCCTTGTAAAGGTCGTGAAAGGCCTCATGTGTTCATTACAACTGTCGAGTGAAGCTCAAATGGAACAAAATCCAACGATCACCATACCGACGTACATTGAGCATGAAACAACGTCACACCAATAGCAAAAAATTGATATTTAACACGCTCTTTGATTCGGTCAGAATTTCTAAGGAAAATTGCTGACCGATCCGGTCTCATTAACTCTCGCTCAAAGAAGATAAATCTCGTAATTAAATTATGGATCACATTTTTTCGAAAGAGGTGAGACTAATAAACTTTTCTGTGGTTGTGATTGGTTATTTGCACGCGTGCCACTGATAAAAATCTTGGTCGGATGGAATGTGTGATGTGAATGACGCGAAAATGACTTCCACTCCATGGGAAGCAGAAACTTCGGTTAATTCTGTGTCGGAAACAGATGCTCAGCAAAAGGGACTTCGATGCAGATCATGCTTAAATTTAGTTTTGTTAGTACATCAAACAAAATGAGATCTAAATACCCGTTTCCGTCCATTTAAATGCTATGAAATTAAAAAATGAAACCGTATATTTAATGCCTATCACAGTAATAGAAATACACTCTTGTTCCAATTGCCTTCACTATTCTGCATTCAGCTCACGAAAACTAACAAGTTCATGAGCGACAACGTGAGAGAGGAAGACATTTTCGGATGGGAAAACATTTTTTCCAGAAAATTCATTTAAAAATTTAAAATGCCCAAATTCATCTTACAATTATTATTCCCATTACGAAGAAAACACAATCATTTTTTATCAACAAGTATACTTCGCCGTCCTAGTTAAAAAAAGGAATTTCAAACTCTAAAACTGGAGTTTTAAAATTGCATATAAAATGCGATACCATTGCAACCAATGGCGATTCAGCACTGAATTACTCAATAGCCATGCGTAAGCATAGTAGAAGGTAAAGTTTCTAAGTATTTTTCTTTATATTTGCCATCAAATATTTAGGTACACCATGAAAATAGAAGGTTAAAGCAAAACGACCATCTTACTTGGTATGGTTCTCAACGAAGCTATTCAAGAGATCAGTCATAGAATCTAAATTACGGATGAAAATCAAAAACACTACATGATAGAGCTGATATTAGCCCGAAGAAAAAAAAAATGTCACCTCGTCTGTAGTCGATCGTATTTCGTTGCTGAAAGAGAGATTTTTTCAAAAGTCCCGTGGCCGAGAAGCTATGGAGGACTTTCAACGAATTTTAATCATAAATAAAAAAGTGAAGGCTATCCTCAGGAATACTTATTACCGTATCTTATTCGTAGAGCTAGTTGCGATGAAGACAATGTATGACTTCCCGAAAAGAAAAGAAGGCTGTGAAACATGCCCATGGCCTGAATTGCCTTCTTATCTTTCTAGCACAAGTAGTGGGTGGGTGCTTAAAATATGAAGGCTTCCTTTAAGTCACAGGGCAAAATTCCAAGTGTGAGGTGTCTGAAGGTGAGATGATTCGGATACAAATCTGACGCGACACGCATCGAGGCCTGTCATCCCTCCACTAAAAGGGCAAAGGCTCCTTCACAGCAAAGAGAACGGAATTTATCAATTGCCATTCTAGCCCAATCTTGAATGCATTCATTCATTTTACACAAAATATCTGGATTGAGAAACCCCAGTTTACTGGACAATTAAATGTTATTTTTAAGACCATTTGAATAAGGTAAGAAATATCGGGATGCGCTGCCTTCTTGCTGACATTACTGGTATGTAGGTTACGTTGCGAAGGAAATAGGAAATATTCGTCTCCTGGGGAATTGTGTTTAAAACCGTCTGGATTATCTCGAATAGGAAACTAAGGAGTCACGTGGCATAAACAAGAATGATTCGCAAATTTGGTGCTCTAATACCGCTGATTAGAACCTCATTCATTGCTTAGACTTTGTGTTCTACCTCATCTGTGGGCTCTGAAGTCGAGAGGGATGAGAAAAACTCGAGTAAAAATAACTAATCTTGGTTACCTAATCGAGATAATCTCGACGGTGTCAAACACTCTATTTCTAACCATTCTATTTCAGAGTCCCTCAACTGCAATGAATATGTATTCATAATATCCCGTGAAAACTATCAAAGTTTTAAAAGCCTCCTCCGTTAGACATGATATTAATAGTCGTTTTATAAGGCTCCTTTACTTCCTGCTCGTGGAGTCATCTGCTTCTGTGAAGAATGGCGTGAAGTTCGCGCCAATTATGGGCCAATTTCACGGTGCTCTTACATTAGCTAAATGAATACTAGCAGTTTTTAAACTAATCAACTGAATGAATAGTTTCAAATAATTAATAAATTTTATCATATTAAATGGCTGAATAAGTATACCTCAGATACTAGTTAATAAGCTTTTATGGAGTGCTCCTTATGCTTGGAAGCGTCCGCAGCACACCTAGTGGCAGGTAGAGGAAAATGGTGTCACGTGATAGGTATAATTTACCGGCATGACATATTTTGCCTCTGTGTTTTCGCACCCTTGATTTTTTCACTTTTGATTTAATAAGGAAAAACACTTAACGCAATTTAAAAATGGAACGGCTTGAAATATGCAATCCAGAGGTTATGAACCTTTGATCAAAAGAATAAAAAAATAGGACACTATCTTATTTTATCGTATAATTATGACCGGATTTCCACAGCTCAAGATTTACATTCAAAGAGACCTCCTCTTTTGCATACTTCATTATTTGCTCCCAATTCTTCATGAAAGGACTTCCCTTGCAATTCTTAGCCTAAACTTTTCCTTCAACGAGTTTTCCCATCAGAATTTCCAATGAAATCTTTTCTATATGTTGCGGCACATTAAAAGTTTTACATTTTCAGCCCCAATAGTATCTCGTTGAGTTTTTTTAAGTGACTTCTCACTACCTTGTGCGTGAATTTCATCGTTTCACCGGAAAAGTTTTTATTTTCACCTTCCGAAGGCATCTTTATTTTTTTAGTTGACTTGTATTACTCTGCCGTATGAGCGTAAGACGCATTCATGTCGTAGGCCTTTCCTTGGATTCCAGATTAGCAGCCGTGAAGTCAGAGTGCTTCAAGTTCGATTTGCCCTGTACGTCTAAAAAACACCTTTGACATTCGATGATTTCCCACGTATGACCTGTCTACATAGAACACCAACAAATAGGCTCTACCGACTAGTGGGATGGCTGGTTCATCTACGACTATGTTTTTCCCAGTAGGGAATATTGGAGTTATTAAGGAAGTTGGCTCGCGACTGCTTGATTCAAGTTGTCTAAGGAATCTTATTAATTTAAGTACGAGTATATGCCTGCTAAGTGATCCTTACTTCACAAAGAAAATTACCTAAGCTATTGAAAGTCATAAGTATCACAAGAAATACGATGGAAGGTCGAAGGATTTATTTTTTTATGATAATTTCAATCAGCTGGACGATGGAGTCAATTCAGCATTAACGTTAGTGAAATAAATTCATGTGCTCAATGAATTTACTAATTTATAACACCAGAACATTACTATGAAACGTTATGTTATAATATTTTTCTGAAATATTCTTTAATATCTCTTTAGTAAATATATTATTCATACGCCAACCATTTTGGCTACAGCGACCGCAGCGCCACTTGAAGTCAACTAACGCATTTCGTCTGCTATAAGCGCATAAATTGGTGGATTTAGAAAGAAATACGGTGGGTTGATGCCTTTCTTTTCGTGTCATTTTATTTCTTGTGAAATTACGCATAAAATATCAGGTTTTTGCAAAAATGACATGTCACTATGGTATTTTTAAACGTTATATTCCCATGTGATGGCCATTCTCGACGTTGATCGTATGTAATTTTAAATAGAATTTGTGCAAAAAGAGTATGGGTTGGTATAATAATCTTTACTTCATTAGATAGAGGAACTTTTGTTCTATTAGTGCTGAAAATATAAAAAATGACATGACTTTCACTTTTCGGATCAACCTCGTTGAGTTCCGACATGGAAAAGACAGCTAAAGTACAAAGGTGGCATTGAAAATTATTAAGAGGTTGCGTGAGGCTTTCTATCACATGACGGGATACGTTTCTTCAATCGAGCGTCCAGATACGGGAACCATTTGATTTATATCTTCAGGTTCAAATTCACTCAGCTTATATCTCGATGTACGCCCTTCATGCGGCTTAAGACTCGCGGGTTTGTCGACACGGCTTCGTCTGGGGAAGACAGCGTCCTTCACTCGGGTTCCGTCGAAACCTACTGAAGGACTCCCTTCTTGGGTTTCGACTCGACTTCGTCCTCAAGTCATTAACGATCGCAGCCACAACGCGATCACCTCTAGCGCGAAGAACTGAATAGGAACTTGAAAAATGAGCAAATTCCACGGATAAAAATGTTTATTGCGAACGGATTTCGCTTTTTACAGCACCATCAGGATGAGGAGCCTGAAGATGCTGTAAAAAGCAAATCCAGGTGGCAATAAACATTTTTCTCTGTGGAAGTTGCTCATTTTTCAAGTGTCTATTATGTTACGTTTCCACTCAACCGAGCCTGAACCCTCGAAGAACTGAAGAGAGTTGTCGCAGCGACGTGCTGCTCTAATCGCGCTCTCCTCACTATTCAAAAACGCTCAGGAACTGAAAGCTTACCTATCTGTGTGATCGATACACCTTTTCGATCGATCGAGCGCCACACTATCGCAGCGTTGGCGTCGGTCCCGCGATTCCTGTATACAGTGACTTGGAAGGAACTCATCGCATCACGAAATCATCGCTATTTTCTCGAAGAGGCAATATCTTTATCGGTTAACTTCAGATGATCTGCAGTATGGAGTGAGCAAGAAAGCTGAGATTCTTTAATATCACGAACCAGTGAACGAAAATCGGCATAAGCACTAAGAATGTAAATCTCTTTCACGGAACACGGGCGCTATACACTTACACATACTGTCACTATAGTTCTGGTAAATACAAAGCCATGAATATTTAATTACATTACCGAATCTCGGGCATAAGAAGAGCGATATACAAAATATTATTCACAAAAGTAACTTATTAAGATGAACGAACTTTTACGGAATTTTTAGGTGTTTTGTGTCGCGGCGCAGAACTTTTCTTCGAAGCAAAACTTCTCAAGGTGATCATGACTAAGCACAGTGAAACAGATTCAAAGTTTTCATGTAGCGAGTGCACCATGATTATTTGATGCAAATTTTCTTCTGGAAGCAAATACATAACTATAGGCTAAAATGGAATAGGTAGGTAGGCGTCCCTCTGCGCTCCCTTAACTTTCGTAGTTTCTCGTTCGGAAGATAAGTATATTAATTCCAAGGAAACAATTTCCGGTGCGAAGGGTTGGCTCGGCTAGGGTGGGGTCGGAAGCAAAGTAAAACCCTTCTTCTACATAATATTTCCCCAGCTGGCACAAAGATGCTTTAATCGATTTTACCGCCTAGTTGCACGGAAACGAAGATGGCAAAAGAAGTAAGCAGCATGCGCTAATGGGTTATTTTTCAGGGAAGGAATTTGGGTAAATATTGGATAAATTAAAAAGGAAGTCCTTGACTTACAATTAGTGGAACCGCATATTGGTAGAAAGGAGAAACCATTGACCACCATTCCTTCTCAATTTTCAGAAAAGTAACCTACTCCGATGTTATAATCCCTCATAGAAATGTGTTTATATGGAGTTATTTGGTCGTTTTTGACAAACACCAATTTGCGCCTACGTTTCGCCTCTTTATTTCGGCTTCTTCAGGGCTATTTATTACACGATATAAGTTTTTAAATTTCAATTACTCTTTAACAGACAGAGTAGAACAGAAAGAGAAAAAAAAAGTTGACAGAAAAATAATAATAATATCTTTTACATACCTTTGGTGACAATTTTTTAAAACAACAGCAACAATGTTAAACTTATTAGATACATAAATTCATCAGCAAACTTTGTTATATAAAATCTGAAATAACCAAAATTTAAAACTATTTAGTAGATAAATAATTTTTTATTTATACACATTTTTTTAGACAAAAGTGAATATTGAATGAATATCAATTTACAAGTTATTGGTTACGTTGAGTAAGATATATTTATGTTGTGGAATTAATGTTATGGTATATTTTACTTAAATTTTGTATATCTGTTCTATTATTACATGCAGTAGGATTTTTTACTATACGAACCATCTCCTTAAAAAGCCTCTTTTGAAGGTTAGATTCAAAATGAATAGATATTTTGTCTTCAAATTTAAAGGAAAGGTTGTTTTTTAAAGCATGTTTTACCAAGGCACAGACTCTGGTATTTGTTTTAATTGATGACTTATGGCCATTAATTCTATTTTTTAAGCATTGTGCAGTTTGCCCAATATAAATTTTGTTACATTCTTGGCAAGGTATACTATAAGCAATGTTATTCTTGTAATATTTTGAAATTTGGCGCTTTAATTTCGAATAAACTCTAACGTGTAGTGTTTTTTTTGCTCAATATGCTATGTTGTAGGTAGTACTTTAAAAATTTTGGATATTTGTTCTGACAATCCTTTAACATAAATTATGCCCTTGTAGTGTTGAGTTGATTTTCTGTTCAATGCGAAATGTGTTTAGGTACATGGAGTTAAAACAACTCCACATAAGCACATTTTTTATTGCTACATAAATAAAGTGGTCAATAAGAATACTTCATCGTTTGATAATCCCTAATGATTATTGCCACCACCAAACTCATAAACTATTAACTTTGTATTCCATGATGAATAGATTGTTATCTATCCCTATGTCTATTGATGATTACTATGCAGAATTTCGCATGATAAACAGCATTACTTACAACAATGGGTACAATCACGAAGTTATCAACAAAATTGTGCAACGCGTTAAAACTAAATTAGCCCTCCCCTTTATTACCGATTTATCTGCCCCCCCAACATGAGATTTTTACAAAACGTTGGTGCAAAATCCCATTTATTGGTAAGGTTTCTCATCGTATTACTAAATGCATCCCGAAATACAAGCTCAGAATATCCATACGTAATCCCTATACCCTGGGTAAGCTAATTTTCAATTCCAAGTGCAAATATGATGTCTTAGACAGATATGGTGTATACATGCTTCAATTGTGCTACAATCAAGTGTGATGCCACTTTCATTGGTCAAACTGGAAGAGCCATTCTCACCTGCGTGAAAGAACCCAAAATCTGTTTAAGGAGAGGCTCCCAATTTGCCAAACACCTCATTGAAGAAGGCCACACCAGTGACTTCATCCCTAAAGTGCTCCAATGCAAAGGCCAATATTCGTCGCCCGTCTCCAACCATTTCTCTTCCACGATGCGAATGCCTCAGGGAATCCAAAGAACTCCTCAGACGGAGCAGGTGGCGTGCTTTTCTTGGCAACGAGGAAACAAAAGCAACGCGACTTCCGCGGCGAGAATAACCGAGCAACTCGCAGCCTTTACAGAGATTTCGGAAGCGCCTTGGAAGAACAAGACTGGTTACCTGAGCGAAATTGCTACCACCTTGGCACAAAAGATACCTTACCCTATTTTTACCCTTTTAGCTACATGGAACTTCTTGGCAGCAGGAGGAAGGGAAGGGTGAGGTTAGGGACAGTTTGAAGAATGCAGAGTGAGACGGGATGAGCGAGGGAAAGGCGTTCTGTGGCCTGCAGCTCATGAGGTGGAGAAAGGCAAGGAATGCATCAAATATCAATTCCGTGCTCCGCAGTTTATTCCAGCTCATCTCACTGAGAGGCATAATTGATACTCGAGTGTTACTGTCCATTAAATTCAGTGTCGAAAATTTCAAAATCGTACTTTTGATTTTAATATGTTTTCCTCACTTTTTGGACCTAATACGAGATATCATTCGAATCATCATGGGTCAATAATCGCAAGATTGATTTGACGCAGCTTTCCAGCCGATTCTCCTATCAGGTAAATTTTTCATATTGATTCCATTCTTCTCTTTCACATCTTTTACAACTTGATCAATATATCCCAACCAGAGCCTTTTCTCGTTGTTCCGAAGTCACTTGTCTCTCTTATATTGTCTTCATCAGGCCTTTGTGTCTTGGTCGATTAAGTTTAGTTTGCCTACATTTTAAAGTTATCACCAGACTTTATTATTTTATTCCCCCTGAGACTTCTTCCTTTAACCACTTTCAAAATGCTTCCAGCCTTGACTTCCCTTCCACCGTTGTCGTCCAAGTATCACTGCCATGAAGAATCATGCTCCATGGCAAATATTTGATTGTCATTTGATTCCCTTCCAATGCATATCGAGTCCAAAGAGTCAATATTAGGCGAAAACATCGGATTCAGGCCATATTAAGAAAGCCGGATGCGTCGCCTTGAACCTGTTCGAAGTTTGAAGACACCGTGAAACTGCAGCGCGGGACGTAGGCCCAGAGTAGGATAGGCAAGGGTCTAAGACGTGGCCGCCGTGGGCTCACTCGGAGACTTCCTCGGGAGTCACCGCGGAGGGCGAGAGGGGGGCGGGGGGAGGGCGAAATTAGAGCCGCCGCCAATTTTACATGTCTGTGTGTAATTGAGTGAGCGGTGGGGGGGAGGACGCTGCAGTAGGAGGGGGTGGAAATTGACGTCACTCTGCTCCAGCGGCGTAATTATGGAGCGGCGATTAATTCCGGTGGAAAGACTTCCTCTTCCTCACGCCACTTTCGCCCTTCCGACCCTTTCAAAGGACCCCACTTTCCTCCTCCGCAGTTCGCTGCAATCCAGGGGTATGATGACCTAATTCCCCTCTCTCTCCCAGGGCCCTCGTTTCATCGGTTTCCACGGAATCGTCGCACCCTTCCTCCAGGGATGCCCTCATCTCGAAGCTAATTCACAAGTTACTCCATTTCACTGGTACTGACCCCATATACGTACCGCAAAATCCTTAAAATGCTTGCCACCTTATCACACATTTCACTGCATCCTCTCCACTTGCGAGGGATGGTGAGGCATTGTTAAATGTGCGTTAAGAAATGATTGTTGCGCTGAGTCAGTGGCATCAGACATAAGAATAGTTAGGTTACAAAGCTGGCTTTTCCAGATACAACACTTTTTGTGACTCTAATTGACGAAAAACATAAAGCAGACTGCAATCTATTTTTCGTCGTGATGGAGGCTTCTTACGTTGAAAGGTGCCAAGCCTTTAGAGCAATTAATACTTTTCATGATTGAACCTTTATTCGGGCAAAGTACACTTTTTTTATTAGCATAGAAGATCCAGTCCTTAGGTTGACCGACAAAACTTCTGTTTCTTTAACTACCCCATTGATTAATGGTTGAATGCCAATTAGGAAACAGAATGGTGCGAACCAGTGCCCAATCAAAACATTACCACCAAAAATCCCCCAAGGATCGCGGTACTCGTGGACGATGACCTGCTCGAATAAATAGACTTTCGTGATCGGCAATACCAAAACATTTGCAAGGGAGATAATTTATCATTGTTCATTTTGGATTTATTATTTAGCACGTATTGGTAAATCTTATGTTGAACAGGAGCGGAGGACAGGGTAATAATAACTTGTAGGAAAATAGGTCGAAAAGATTTTAAAAAATTAGGAAGAACAACGACCAACATGGGAATTGGTAGCTGGATAGTCTAGGCGAAGAATAGCGGGAAATGATTGTTCAGAAATGCCACAAGGGTAGCAAAGTGAAGAACGCTTTTTAGACTCACATTTGTAACATATACAACCAAGGTAGTGTGTTGGAAAGAAAAATCATGGGTAGGACAAGGCTGAAAAAATATGTGATGCGATAATGAGAAGGAGAAGAGTCGTAGAAAGAGGGGGACTCATTTTAAGACTAGATGTTCTCAAAAGGAATGTCATAGTGGAAAAAATAGAGGTGAAGGATAAGAGGAAGAAATCGTATGAAATGTTTTCCGATCAAGTGAAAAATTCTGCAAATAGAATAATCATGTGAATGTGATGTACACAGCCGTGGGAAGAAGCGAAAGGAGATATGTGTCATTTCAATGAAACAGGACTCTTGACTGGGGCTGTCGGTGACACAGACTGGACAATTTGGCGTGTTGGATTATAGCCTATAGTTGAGTGGGTGTCTGTGAAGCCGTGTGTGCAATCAATCTATGCTCCTTTGTGCGAGAGGGCGTTGGAATGCGAGGTCAACACTGCGAGTCACCACCTCAACGGTGGCGTGCTACAACTGTCACCAGGCATAGGTTACTGACACGTTTGCCACGAGAAATGAAAACTCTTTTTAGCCTGGAAAGTCCTTACAGTGAACGCGAAAGAATCGTGAAGCCCGAGATATTTGGAGTCCGGGAAAGGTCAATACTTCTGGTTCCAACACTTTCCACAGCCACCATACGACGTGGGCTCTTGCTGCTCATAAATAAGAATGTACAGCCAACTCCACGAAATTCTTCCTCTCTCGAAGCGGTGCCAGACTGCGGTTGAATCAACTTCTTGTTCACCACTTTGAGTGACTCTAAGTCAGGCTACTCCTCCTCAAGTGAAAAGTGCAGAAGCTCCAGGGTCTTGACACAGAAAACTCAGAATATCATTACATTGACTTGAAGTTGATTTTCGTGGCTGCATCTCATTCGACCACTCAAGCTTCAGATCGCTATTCTCTACGGCTCAGCTCTACAGAAGTCATGAGGACTTTAAATATTCCATTTGAATAGCATTCGGTTCCCTAGACATTACCTTGATGAGATGATGTTGCACCCTATGTTATCACAAATATATCCCGAGCCCGGTAGCGTGTATTTTGAAAAGGGAACAAAGAGTACCCTGAAGCGTAAAACGACTTACAATGCAAGGGGAGGAGGCACCCAGTCTTTCAAGAAATTAAAAAAGAAAGCGGTCCATACTTGCATTTTAACGCGATGATTCGTTGATAAAGACAAAAACAAAAGTGTTCACAAGAGCGAGGCGAATCATGGCGTGGACTCATCGCTCCCATGCAGAATTTAATTACAGAAATCTACTTTCCGCAGTGATAAACGCCGAAATAAAAGTCACAGCTCCATTCCACCTCGGGCCGTGACTTCGCCTCTCGCGAACGGAACGTCGGGAGTGAACAAGGGCCCGGGCGGAATTGGGAGCAACAGGGCCCCCTCCTCCATCTCGCCTTCTCACAAAGTAATCTCCGCGACTGAGAGCGAAACGTTAATAAACGCTCTCGTCAGTTGACGCAGGAAAGACGGCTTTCATCGTCATTTTTTATCCCCACCGCCAGTGTTAATAAATCACGCCAAGTGGATCAGCGATGGAGGGGGGCCTTCCCTTTGCACACTTTTTCCCCCCGCTTCGCTTTTATTTCCCTCCCTTGAAGCGTAAGCGACCCGTTCTTGCATTATCAGGTGGAAAGAGAGGCAGCGATAGAAAGAGAAGGGCTTTAAAGCTAATTAGCTTTTACGAAATTATTTCGCAATCCGAATGTAAGGGGGGAGGGGAGGAGTGGCATTAATTAAGAGATTTTAATTGGTACTTCCTTTGATAACGCCCACGATTAGAGGGAGAGAAGCGAACTCCCTTCGCTCTGACCCTGTATTCTGTCTCCGTGCTACGATCCGGCGCCACTGTGGGCCCACGACACCGGCGCAACCAGAGCCCTTGCCGCGTCTTCTCATTGGGGCCACCAAGGCCCTGCCACATGCCAAAAGGGGGCCCTTGAGAAGGCGTGGCCCTCGATGATCGACTCGGGAGGATGCGACCCCACCGGCCCGGATAGAGTGGACGCTAGAGGAAGGCGGGTGAAGTGCTTAGAGTACTGACCTCTCTTCGGGAGGGCACGGGTTCCATTCCCGGTAGTGGAAGGTACTTTTCGTTGGTACATCGGCCCCTACTTGAATTCTTAGATGTCAAAAATTCGAATGCAGTAGTCCGTGTGTCGGATGGGACAATAAGCTGAGGTCCTCTTGGCGCCTTTTCGTAAAGAGCAGGCTAATGCCGACGCCGGGTTTCTCTCGATCCTACCTCCTTTCCATTCCATTCCTATGGAATGGAATGGAAAGGAGGTAGGATCGAGACCTTGCACCTTCCATCGTACTCTGAAGCACTAATAATTGCGGATTTGAGAACATAAAGAGAGAGAGAGGACTAGATTGCAAGCGGGATAAACCATTTAATGTTTGAAATCATGGGAAGGAAAAAATAATCGGAAGTCCTAAGAAGAGTGGGAGAAAAGAGAATTCTTCTGAAAATCCCAAGGAGAAGACGGAAGAACTTCATCGGCGACATCATGAGACATGATGGCCTGATGAGGACAATTGTCGAAGGAGACCGGGAGAACGGAAGGGGGAGGGATGGGATGCACAGAATAAGGGACGAAGGGTGAGGGAGAGAAAGATTAAACACACGAAGATGTGGAAGGGGTGAAGAGTGAGCAGAGCTGAGGTCAAACCAATCTTTGGATTGTTGACAGAATGAGGAATGTAAGCACGTGGACCAAGGAATAATTTAAAGCTTTTGCTACTAAATATGACAAGAAGAGAGTAATTTTGCTAAGCATTTAGTTGACAATGACCACTATAGTGATTTCAATGCGAACATTTTACGCATGTGTAATCATAGACGAGAGCTTAATTCCCGTTCTCAGCAATTTTGAAGTAAATAGGTGACCATCCTGAAGAGGCAGCTGCTTCCCTTTCCCACACCTCCATCCTCCCTTTCAATTCACCATGCACTCCAACCCATAGTCCAGCCTGATTCACTGATCCTCCCCTACTCTGGTTGTTGGCGGCTCTGTAACGAGAGTTGGCCTTTTCACCAGATAATGACGATAATTCGGTGAAATCCCGAGTCGTGAGAGATATGGGGTTATAAGTGGTATTTTTGTAAAACTTTCTTTTAGTAAATTTCTTGACTATGGAATACCACCATGTTACAGAAGATATACTTTTATTTATTCCTTAAAGTGCCTGGTTTTCAACGGCTAACATCACCAGCGAATCCGATGCATTTTATCTCCCGTGTCCAATCCTTATCCCTTTTCCAATCCCCAGGTTTACTGACCATCTCCTCAATGAACTTACTGAATAAAAGGCCTTTACCTTACCTCTCTATCCAGGTCCATCCAGTTTGTCAATTGTCCCTTACTTTTAATGGTCACTTGTGGGCCTTTTACAACTCCCTTTTCAGCCTCCTATACTTACAGCATACTATCTATATTTTAGGAATTTCTAGAAGTTTATTCCATTTTACCCTGTCCAATGATTTTTCCAGAACTATGAATCAGATGCGGCTTACTCTTTTTCCTCTCCTACATCTTTCACCTATTATCCTCAGTATCGTAATGTCTTGTACCTCTTCGTTTTCTGAAGCCAAACTGCTTCTCACCGATTCGCATTTCACATTATTACTTCGAGTATCAGGCCAAGAATTCTCACCAATAGTTTAGCTGCATGTGAAATAATATTTATGAGTCTGTGTTCCTCACCGTTTCTGGGGTTTCATATGCAATCAAAATTGTGATGGAGATTTTTCATGGAACGCTTAAAGAATGATTGAGGAAAGATCACTTGTCCTATCCGTTTAGAGCATTTTGTTTTTGCTATCGATGGATTACAGACCTAGGGACCTAATTCATCAGTGATTGAGTGTACTAGTCGCGTGACATTCCTCAGAATGTATCTTATAAGAGTCATGCCGTCCAATGGATCTAAGGGCGCGCGCACTCTGACATGAGCGTATTCCGAAAAATCTGTCCTTGCTCTGAGCTTGAGTGGCTGCAACTAGTTTTCCGTTAATTACCTGAAGTAATGACTTTGGATAAAATTATTAGCAGTCCTTTGCACTCTTTCAAAGAAAGTGTTCACAAAAATTGACACCAAAATATATAAAATATTGAACTAACCGCATTAAAGCTATTACAATGCGGGAGCCAACTAACCGGAAGGAACGCCTCACCCATCACACAACATCATCTTTGCCACAAACGCGTTTAATAAGGAAAGTCGAGTTTCTTTGATCCCTGTCCTCATTATATTCTAATTATGTGCCGATGGCAGCGCATGGAGCTGAGTGGCTCCCGATTCCAAGTCTCAAAGTTAATCAAATAAAGTCTCTTTAAAGTCCCAGCGTCACGCTAATTTCATTCCATGCATTGGATAATCAGTCTTTTGCAACCCAGTTCTTACGCAACAAATGTCTTAATCTGCAATGGTAGCCAACGAGCCGGGTGCTTTCTAAACATGTCTAAGCATATAATTCAAATTTAGGAATGAAAAGGAATTCCTTAGACTCTACTTGGTGGAACCGCATGATGGTTTCAAGGAGAAAAAACCACTTTGTAAGGTTCCACAAGTTTATTCAGACACCGACCTAATAGGTTTCGACTGTAGTACAATGGGGGCGTTTACTCGGAACCGAAATCGCAATTTTGTACACGAAATTGTTAGATGAAAACGAAAAATAAATTCAGTGAAAAAATTAATCTTCTAACCATAACCATTCACTCATAAATCAAAAATTTAGAAAAGCAAAAGGTGACGCCCACCGAAAATGCTGCTGTGATAACATTGACGTCATTTTCCTCCCGTCCTTGACTGCTCCTATGGTAAGGGGAGGGAGTGGAGGGGGGTTCTCGGAAGGTCTGCTCGCACAGATGCTGTCGTAACTGCTCCAATTGGGAGAGTCAGCGGTGTCCCCTCCTTTGCGACAAGGCAAAGTAGCTTCGCGGGCTCAGTTGTGATTGGACGAAGTCGTTACACGTCAGAGGTTGCACCACACCCACTTTTCCGAAAGGGTTAAAAATATTAGTTTTTCGACGCCTTTAACTCGAGAAATAATTGACGGATCAAAAAACGGAAAAATACAGGTCTTTTTATTTTACAAACTATCATATTCGGCAATTTAAAAAAAATTTGGTAAACGACCCCAATGGGTCGTTTACCATAGGGTGAAGATGATTGTACTACAATCGAAACTTATGTCAGAGTCTGAATGAACTTGTGGAATCTTACAAAGTGGTTTCTTCTCCTTCTTTAAATTCAGCATTAAATTGATGGTAGGCTGGCGATACATGCTGGAATTTTCGAGCGCTCAGGATGATAAATATGAAAATACGCAGTGCAACTCCATTTTTAGTATTACTTTCACCAATGGATTACGACGACCTGGTGTCCTGGTGTCATATTCAAATTGGTACTTTGGAGAGAAGAACACAGAGTGATTGAAACCGAGGGTTGGAATCAAAACTGTAAGTGGATTTCTGCTAATTCTGAGGAAATGTGTCTTAGTGTTTTGCGTGGATAGGGGTGACAAGATTTTGTACCTGAAGTCGGCGGCGTGCGGCTGGGACACCAGTGAGTGTGTCGGATGTCGCCAAGAACAACGCAAGACGAGAATCCCGGAGAGCCGTGAAGAGTTCTACAGACCTACCAACGCCACGGCAACCAAAGAACCCACCCAGCCAATTCTTTCCATTTCAAACATTCAGTTTACACCTAAGGAATGAACTCTCCTAGCATGTAATCCATGCTTATTAAATAAACGGAAACCTACCTATGTTTCAACACGCAGTGCCATCTTCAAGGGAAAACATCTTAATGGTCATGGGCCTAATAGTGAACATGGTCAATTTAGTCGTGCCAAAGAGGGGGCGCGGGTGAAGGGGGAAAGAGTAAGAGGGAAAACAGAGGGATGGATGTGTAGTTGGGGATCAGAGCGGGGGAGGAAGGGGGAGGGGGGTGACTAATCAATTATGGCAGAGGATGATGGAATGTAAAGGAATGATTTAATGGAAATGGAAGGAGGATTTTGATATTAATATATTGCTTTGAGAATATTGATTTGATTGATTTCATATGTATTCAGTGCTATAAGTGATTCGGTTTATAATTCCTTAAATGTTTTTACTCATATAACTTAATGCTAATATAAATATAAAACATTATATAAAATAAACCATAACCGATTTTTAAAAAAATAAGGGTTATTGACATTTTAAAACCATCGTTAAGGGAATGATACATGAACATGGAAGCGGTCGGATTTTGCTTGAATAATGTCTTACATTATGAACATGTTGTCATGGGTTATGTTTTTAAACAATTATGGACCATTGATAATTAGTGCCGGGAGATCGAGTTATTGGTGATACTTAAATATAATAATTTGTGGGATTTAAAGAATTGGAAACACACAGTATTACAAATGAAAAATTATATTTGCTAAAGAAAACAATATTTATGAAAATTAAAATTTAATATTGTGTGTTTTTGAAAGTGCTATTAAAATAATTAATTTTGTTATAAAAATTAAAAAGATACATCTATGCCAGATTCTACTTTATTATTTAAGGATGACGGTTATTTAATTTCATATCTCTTCCTAAAACTTTAAGGACTCTTTATCAAAGATATTTCATTGATAGCTTTCGATGTACACCATCCACAGAATTCACTTTCCATAATACAAAACGGATATGCCGAGGGCTTTTTTTATTTAAAAGCACATTTTAAATCGAAACAGCAATCCACAAAATCACTTTTGAACAGAGACTGGGTACATGAGGGGAATGGATTGATTTGGGAAGTAATAAACTATGAGCTGTACTACATAAAGGAGGCGACAGTAAAGCAGGGAACGCCCCTGGTACGTGCGCCACTACCGACGTAGCGCCATGCTGCTTCAAGAAAAAGTCTAAGCCAGTCCGTAATATCCTCTTAAACCGTGACTACGACTTCATCCACCTCACAATTCTTTGAGAACGTAGAAAAGCTCTGTGGAAAATCTTAAGTAGCAGGATCATTCATCCTCGCCGGTACTGCATATTCAATTTGTGCTGAATATTTTACATTTACAGAGAGCGGGCTTACCTGTAAGGAATTCCTATCTGGACTAGAATTCATTGCCAAAAGAAATACCCTATCCTTGAATCAAGAAATGCCAGTGGTAATGAATATGAGTAATAGTTGAATCCTACGAGTCAGCAAAAGTAAATAGAAGTGGCTGAAATATTTACTTGCGGCTGTGCTATTGGGGACACTTCTAAACTGACCTTAGCATCTTCAAAAATGGTAGCAACCAAACACACAACAACCAGATAAATGGCAACCAAATAAATAATTGAAAATGTCTTTCCTACCTGAAGACCAATATGAGGGAAGAACTGTTTTCAGAAACTCCACAAACGTGACGAAAATCCTCGGAACTAATAATATTAAGAAATTGATCTTAACACCGGTTTCTAAATCCATCAACAACGTGAATGTGAGATTACTTTAACTTTTCACAAGTTCCTCAATCCTTTTTACATGTACCTGATGGTTCCCGTTAGTATGAAACGGGTGGAAGATAAACGATGAGAAATTAAGTTATACATAAATTTTACACTGCCTCATCTTCTCATATTTCACGCATACTCCATTGATGATATCCATATGCGCGTACATTCAAGTGGATTCCGCGAATGTTACCTGATATCCTCGAAGCTACATTTATCAGGAATTGTTTAACGAAGTTCCAAGATTTGTGGAATTATCAGAAATTATTATCGATATAAATTACAAGGAACGGGCAGGAGGCGTAACAAATCTTTCCTCTCGGATATAGGTTTTTGAGTGATAATTGAATGAAAATGATGCTCAGATTTTTCACAAAAAGCAGCAAATTTATACGCCTTGAAATTCCAATAATCCGCTCCATTATGAGTTATTTCTCGCCAGATACATCGAAGGGTGTCCATCTGGGATGTCACGCTAGGTCCACGGGAATTCGATCTCCATTTGCAAGAAGAGACTGCTACTCCACACCCAATCAAGCATAACGAGAGCATTGGAATAGTTGTAACTTCAAATCCAGAAGGTACCTATGTGTTAAAATTCCTGGAGTATTTTTCAATTACTGATTTCTCGGCATGAGGAGAGGATTTGCAGTTAGGTGATCCGTCCGTTGGAGAGACCGCTTATCCGTGTGATTCCGAGATATGAAATGTAGGCTAGTCCTCTATTCTTCCTAAATCCAAATTGGTTTTCTGACAGGTTTTCATCAATTTTTCCTTCAATTCTTCTGCCTACTATCCGAGCAAGGATTTGGGAGGCATGTGACACTAGACTCAAGGTTCGGTGCTGTTCGCATTTCTCAGCCCTTGCCCTCTTCGGTATGGTCACCATTGAGGTCCTCATGAAGTATTCTGGCAGATTTCCGGATTCGTAGCCATACAGTGTTAATAAAGAGAGGTGAAGCGAGAGAAAAGGGAGAGAGAGGAGAGTGTGAAGAGGTGGTTGCGATCCCCATCATAAAACATTTATTAGCATACAGTGTTATTAAATTTTTTATGATGGGGATCTCAACAACGTATTCCTTCGCTGGTACGATACATTCACGTCACTCAGCATGGTGCGAATATCGTCCTCAAACGTGGAGTGGTCTTACTCTCAGGTAAGTGCTTGCATTATCACAACAAAATCAGATTGATTTCTCGCCTGCGTTTTTCTAAACCCGCATTCTTAAACAGTCATAAACGAAGCTATCCGGGCAGGAAACTAAGTCTCAATTTTCTGAGGCCCTAGCTCTAATTTGAGGCTGACGCCAACCGCCGGACACTATCCCTCCACTACTCTCGAGTCTGTGAGTTTACAATCAGAGAGGACTCTGCACCCGCTCCACTCTTTTCCACCCGTCGTGGCACAGGGCGGCACGAAATAGCAGCGATACCTACGCTCCTCCCAGGCTACTCACTGAAGAATTCTTTTTGCACACGCGACTTGAGTTTAGAAAGCACTCATCTGAATTGCAGAGCGAGGCTCCATTTTTTACACGGAAGGTCCCTCAAAAACGGGAAATCCCACCAAGCAAGTCATATCCGGAAGTGCAGCTTTATATGTTTACAAATGTCACTTTGTTTCGCTGCGGAGCGGATGACAGAGCCGTCAAATGTGTCTTTTTGATCACGTGAGCGCCCGGTTCCAAAAAATGCACGGCACGGCCCCGAATACTTTTTGCTTCAACATCATCCGGCTGCCTTTATCGTATAAACGGGAGCCCGAGCGACGGAGATTGAGATAGATGGACCGCTGTTATTTATTCAATCCGGAGTAATTGGCGGAAGAGCTGTAGAACGATTGCCAAGCGCCGAAAGAGTGACGAAACACAATCGCGTGTGCGCCGACGGTTTACTATTCAAAGAGCGACAGAATAAAAAACTGAATTGATAAGCATGCATCTGCATATCCGTGTGGAACCGGGGCGGAGACGAGGCATGGCAAGAGTGCGTCCTTTCATTTGAAGGAGATGGCGCCGGCGCTTGCATATTTGACGTGCGCCGCGACGACAGCGCCTCTCGGAAATTGCTCTGCGGCCGTTCCCGCCACTACTCTCCCGCCGACGATCGCGAGAATAAACATGGCGCCGAGCGTGGGGTCGCCCGACACTCTGCCGTCCGATTGGACGCGGAGCAGCGTCGTTTCCACGGCGGCAGGGCGCACTGCAAGCAAACAGGGGTCCCAGCGAGGTGCCCAGGGCTATGCATGCAACGTAGCCGAGTGGAAATGAATGGTCAGCACCAAACAGGGGTGAGCGAGGAAAGGCAAAAACCGTGATCCGTGACCATCACTGCCAATGCGTCCGCAGAGTCATCCTCTCGGGTTCTCCACCGGCTCAAATAATGGGGAATATGCTTGAAATTTGTTTCTCAAAGGTCACTGATGTACTTGATGCGAACGTTTCTCACGAATTCAAATATATAAGCCAAAATTTTCTATGCCAGACACAGAGATTATTAACTGCAATTAAAATGTCCCCGGAAATTGACGAAATTCACGTGACCTGAAACGCCTTCTGACGTCACTGCACGGTATAGGTTCCATATTGCTATGGAGACAGACATTTATTTAAAAAAAAAACCAAGTTAATATATTGTTTTGAGGTTTATTGCCGTTTCCCGAACGAAACGATGACTGAAAAAATACTGATAAAAGCACATTCCGACCATTTCCTTTGGTTGACTCCCTTATGGCGGCGTTGTTTTTAAAAAACCAGCGATTGCATAAACGTAGCTGAAATTCTTGGGCACTATAGTTACAGGCATTGTACAATTTATGGACGATTTTCTCGTTACCATCCATACTACTTATATAAAAAATCGAAATACAATCGTTTATTGCATTAAAAAAATGAAATAAATACATACGTTTTCGCCAGTGCATGTTCCCCATTCATGCTTGCCGATGTCTTTGTCACTCATCCTCAAGGGCGAGAGTGTCGAAATCTAAAACGCTCGCCCGCATAATATTCACAGACTCGGTTCTTTGTTGAGGGACGATTGTTGACTGCGGACACCGTTGATCAACAATTAATTTCTTGAACTTAATAACCTTTTCAAAATGGGATATCAGATGCTGCTGATGCTACACTCGAATTCAAGAGGAAAATTATCCCTCCTCAGTCGGATTCCAACGGCATCTGTGGTCAGCCGATCTCAAAAGCTTCTTGGACGCCAAAGGAGTTTCGTGTCGTCCCACTTAATCCTATGGTCGAAATGGATGCTGTCCTGCATCCGCATGACTACCGCACATTTCTCAAGTTGAGCAAGTCAGTGGAGAGCGAGAGGTCTTAACGGATATTATTCGTCGGTCAATCATAATTACGTCGGTCAATCGTAATTAATCATAAATGTTGTTCTCTAAGAAAGGATGATAATCATTCAATTAGCAGTCTTCATTGTGCAGGATTAGAAAGTATAATTGCCCCCGCGCCGGCCGATATTAAATTCAGAGATGATCATGCACAATTAAGGCAAATCATGTATGACAGTCATACGGCTGGCTAATTCAAAGAGACGCAAGCGGATTCTTAGCACCGCGACGATGCGTAACAGTCGTCAAGTGAAGATCGGGTTTTTGAATTGAAATACAGTGTATCATTTACATGCCTTATATTTGTCCCTAATTTAATGCCATTAAAAGTAATCTTAAGTAGTATAAGGCAAAAAAATATGAATGCACTAATAATTATACTGCAAAAATTGCATGGGAATGTTTTTTGTTAATATTTTAGCCACAAAGGCCGAAAATTTGGAATGTTTGACTATTCATGGTGCGAAAGTGATATTGAGATCATTTGAGAATATTTCTTTCAGGTTCCCAATCAACTTATCTGTCTAGAGGCATGCCAATAATGCTGGAAGCAAACTTTTTTACTCTTTTCGAGCGCACTGTACACATCCGTCTCAGTACATGTTTTCTCACTGTATTTTCTACCAATGCTTCTAGGAAACTATGCCTACATTAGTCCGTTATTCACTTTCCTCTCGGTATTTATTCTAGTATATAGTATAGCATAGTATAGTATATACTGAAAAAATTTATTAATCATATTTGTGTGGCATTATGTGGCCACAACATTTCCGGGTTAAGTTGTTTCTCCACAGCAACTATTTTGTCATGCTGCGTAGAGGACAAGAAAATTACCCCTTTGCCTCTAGGAGACGTAAGAAGGTAATAACTTTGCTATTTTGAATGATCAACCGATGAATTCCCGGTACGAGAGCGTACAGAAAAACATTTATCGGTACACGTATATTAGTATTTCTTTGCGGAGTTCCCACCATCGTTCACTCAATATTCTTCAACTCTTGAGCCAGCTGAAGGTTTGTAAGTATTTGTCGCAAGTTAGACTACGTATACTCCGGTAATAAGGACGAAAAAATACCTGTACATTTGTCATTCCTAATACGGGGAGAGATATTTCTCCGTTTTGCTCACCCAAATATGAAATGCCTTGAATGCAATACTTGGCAGAAGAACCTTTAGATGCGAAAATCTTCATTCCGCACTCTTCTGGTTTAGAAAGAAAAAATTGCCGAAAAGTATTACGGCGTCGACAGTAACGCACTCACGAGGAAAGCAATACCTTTATTTACTTCTCTACACATCTAAACAATTAATGTCATATATGGTAACTATGCTGAAATTAAAAATATCAAAGTTGTTGCTGCCAAAAGAAAAGGTTGCCAGCAGCCTATAGACCATATGCGCCGTTCATCATTGGGAGAGTCGGAGCATGAATGCTTCAGGAAACTGGGGAGCAGTATAATATGAGCATTGTAATTTGCCTGGGGTTCCATGGCTTACGTCCCATCTGACGGACAGAGCACTGAATCTGAAGTGTTCTCCACATGATGCTCTAGTAGGAACCAATTAAAAAAATCTCCCAACACCGAGATTAGAACCCGGAATCTCGGAACGGGAAGGCAACACTTCAGTTAAGCACGATCAAATTGATGCCACGCGTGGTGGAAAAATTGGAGTTCAAATTTTTTCCCGATCATTTTTTAGAAACAGAAATGGCTTTTGCGTAAGAAAAATTGAGATTTTGACTAAAAAAGTTATTGGACTGTAGATTTTATCCAGGGAAGCTGCTTGTAGGCAAAGAATATGAAATAACATGTGGCATCGCAGAATTAGATAAGGAGGCCGTAAAAGTTAATTGCATAGAGAATACGGAGGCTGGAATTGTGGGGCCTCTCATTCGTACATCTTTTATTCGATGCTCTCAAAATCGCAAGACCATGCGGCCCTAACGGGGACGCCATTGGAGTGAGCGTAAATGTTTTTATACATTCAGGACATTAATAAACCGTAACCATAGAAGTAGCGGGTAGTTAATCGCAGGAGGAAGCAGAGTAATTGCAAACAAAGGAATAATTCTGAAAACTTTAATATCGACGGCATGATTGGAGTGTGGTCTCTGAGAATGTGAACAGGTAATAAGCTTTTTGGGTTGGAAACGGCATCATGCTACACAAAAATGCATGGAAGGAATGACATATCAAGAGGTTGTGGAAAAAATCAATAGAATAGGAGAAAGGCGAAGAAGTTGTAGCAGGAGATATTGAGAGGATTAGGAAACTGAATTTCACGCTTTTCTGGAGTGCTATGAGTTTTTGGGGATATGCAGGAAAAGGAACCACTACTTAAGACCGCAAAAAGGGGGAAAAGGTCAAACTAGAAAGGGAAAGCAGAAAGAAAACGACCCCTGACATGCATCCAATATATTTAATGGCCATTTTACCACTTTCGGGGGAACTTTATCGCTCCTTGTGCACGGCAAGTAAAACCCAATAAGCACAAAAAATATACCTTCCATAAAATAGGTACAATATTTTGTTGAACCCTTATGTGAATTGATAGCATTTCCCTAGACTTTCTCCCAGGAGTAACTTATTTAGTAAAATATATAACGTAGGCAAAAATACATTTATCTGTAAGTTTTATGATTTTTACTATCCAATTAAAGGAATATTTTAAATAAAACTTTATGATTTATTATCGATAACTAACGACTTTCAGACATTAAAAGGTCAAAATCTAAGCAAATATCTCATGCAATCTGTCAACAGTGTTTAGGAGAATTAGATGGCTTTCAATACTGTCAACAAGGCAATTACTCATTCGAACACCACTTTCCATCAATTTATCTTTCCGTGGTCAAACACATGCAGTCTCATATGAGACAGGGTTAAGATGAAATAAGTGAAATGAAAAAAGTGAATTGAAATACCAAGATTTCTACAAGGCACTTAAGTGGCACGTAAAGTCACTCCCGAAAAAGTGAACAGTAAAATTCTGCCTAACGAACCAGCTTAGAACGATGAAAAAAATACTGAACGAAAGACATGTTTTATTCCTCACCGGAAAGGTTTTCAATTTTGGATTGTGTCCATCATTTTTTTATTTTTGATAACACATACTGCAACTACATTCTCAGCATGTCGTTCTACAAGGGTGCTTCGAAAATCCGATGAGCAGGCGATACTGTTGTGTGACGCCACACGCCCATCAACATGGCTTTGCAGCGCATCATCAGGATAGCCACTTTACAATGCTTTATTAAACTGATGTTTTGCTTTAAAACTTGACGATATTAATCGATCTTGCTTGTTTTAGACGTAAACATTCCAATAAAGTGAAGTCGTGCTCAATCCTATCCCAAGAGCGCCAAAGCTATCGTTTGAAATATTCATGGCGACAGATCAACGATCGTTGGCACACGTCGTAATGAAGGCGAATTTATTTGTGTTGTGGCTCAACTGTGCAAAGAGGGTAACCTCAACGAAGCATGCTCATCATAGCCGCTACAAAATGTTAGCAAGTGTTATTCCATCTTTGTGAATTGGGCTGTCTGAAAATCGCACACATTGCTACAAAAAATGTCCCATCGCATCCCAATTTTTCCGAGAGCAGAGACGAAATCCAAAGGAAAATTGGCCACTCTGGTGAGGATGGATTCCGCGCTGCCCCGATTATCGCATATTTCCCGCGGGAACAGTTCTTTTCGCGGGGAATAGCGGACGGGTGAAGGGGGGGACAAGGGTGCCGTTAATCTTGACGAACGGGAGGAGCAAGACAATATCCATCTATTAAGCATGAGGATGACGCTCGGCCACAGCGGACCCCCCCCCCCCCCTGATTCGAAACGGCGGCGCGTCACCACTCACACGACGCGCGGGCCACAGGCATTTGTTTTGGCGCGAGCACTGCGGCGAGGAAGGGCGAGGCGGGAGGGAGTCGTCGACCGCGGCTCTTGTTTCTGGCGACCACGTTTTAATTGGGGAGTTGCAAACACGGGGTGAAGGGGGGCACCCGGTCGGGGAGGGTGGACATCCGAGGGGCCCCCGATCTATCCAGGGGCCCTCAGCAGCAGGGCCCACCGAATCAGTCGTCGGTCGGAGGCGGGTCTGAATCAAGTGGTAATAATAATTGGGTCGGGACGCATAAACGATTGAGGTGAAATCGTAACCTGAATTGCACGAACAAAATGTCCATGTACGATAGAGTTTTCTATTCCGCAACCTTGTGAGCTTCCTGACCAGGTCAGACTACAATTGCATTAAATACTAGGAAGGCAGTTAATGATGAATGGGTTGGATACCTAGAGAAAGTTTGCTTTTCCGGAGTTTTCGTCGCTTCACTTGCTGGTAAGAAGATAACAAGTTCTAGTTTTCACTATTTCATGCGAGAAAGATGCTGGATTGAGTGCCACAAAGCTAGACAGAGTTGGAAGACCGTCCCAGCAAGACAGTGCAGCCATCGTTACAACGCATGATAAGCAGAATATTTTATGTATCACATAGCTGCTAAGATTCCATATAACATTTGTGCATAAAATACGTAATTTAAATGATATAAGATTGTTATAGGTGTAATTAACGTTTTCATTGTTGAACAGTTGCTCTCATCCATAGATTGCTACTCCAAATATGAATTTTTTGGCTATTTTTTCTCTAATATCAATAAAACTCTTATTTCTAACGTGCTAGGAATTAAGCATTACCGGAAACATTTGCGACATAGCAGCATCTTTCGGGCACGAAATGGTGGATATTGGATCTTAGTACCAACAGACGCAGCGAGGGAAGAGCCGAATGCCTGAACACCCTTTTTTTTTAGGCGAAGTACCCACCTCCACCCTTAAGATTGAAATCGAAAATACATAGGGGGTAGACAGCCAGAAACCTATAATAATAATAATAATATTCACCTATTAGTGATCGTCTGCAAGGAATTAGTTACTACTCACCCATTAATAGTTAGTTAATGGTCAGCTCGTTGAAGTTAAGAGTACATGAGTAATCGAACTCGCTTCCTTCGGGGGAGCGACGGAGAGTATTATGAAACACAGCCCTTGATAAAATTTTTCACTTCACTCTGTCGTCTTAGGAGACGACAGAGCGAACGAGGCACAGCCATCAAGAAATGGTGAAACAGAATTCGAAGGCTTTCATCAAGTGCGTTAAAAGCACTTTTCAATTTAATCTACACACTCCAATTCCCAAGGATCTAATTTGACTATCTACAATAAATAAGTTATAATACACCTTAATAAATAAGTGAAAACACACCTTAACTTTGAAATATAAAAATAAACGTAATTAATTACCCTGCCAAAATATTGCACCTTGTCATTACCGAATATCACATCAATACGTTGAAAACGGAAGTTCTTCGCTGACACACCTCACAACGGTGTCACAGGGAGTAAAAATTCTAAAGGTTTACATGTCCTATCAGGCATCTGAAAGAATTTAAGTTAAATTTGTGGTTGATTCTCCCGTAAGTTGGTTAATATTCGATTAAAATACTACCATTTAGGTTCAAAAATGATTCAGACACTTGGCATATATTTGGAAATGACGAAATAAGAGAAATCGAAGCATTAATGATATGCTTAAATACATTTGGTAAACGCAAATTCCTGACATTCAATTATTTGTTCTAGGTCGAAGTAAAAAAGATCGATTGCCTAGTTAGTTATCAAAATCATGTGAATTCAGTTGACCACGTTCATAGTTCACAGTTTCTATATAATTATGCAGATTTGCTCTATATGCATTGCATTCTATTAATTGAAATTGTAATTAACTGTGATATATGTAACAGTAAATTAATTGTAACATAAATGGGATAAGATAATATTTTCACATTGTGTGAGGACAGTTTGTGTTTAGTTGAAAAGCTCCCTGCACTTTACCTTATTCATGTTCATGTAACTGCCTTCAAACGCCATATCCAAGGAATGGGAACCCAACACAGGGACTTTCCTACAGGGTTGCCTAATTTCACACTCCTTTCTGTTTATCTTATTTCTGTATGTCTTTGGAGTGAAATAAATGTTTATCAAGATTTTTTCCACCATTTTACGTCCTTCTGCATGTAATCCTATTATGCGGCCTATTTCCAGTAGTAGCTTATTTGGATGTCAATAGTGCATGTTTGGTTATCTTCACCCCCTGCCACACACCCTTGCGATGACTAGCAGGGCATCGCATAAATATAAATGAATACTCCAAAAGTCATCGCAAGGGAACTCATTGTCATACCAATTCATCTAAAAATTTATTTACAATATTCTAAGCTCACACACTTATTGTCCTGAATTGCTTTCATGCATTTATTTCCCTAGTCGATCCACACGTAAGCATTACTTAGTCCAAATGCCTATCCCTAGACTATCCCTTGTCAAGCGCTCTCTCCAGTACCGCCTTTCCTCCACACTGAATTCACCGCCGGATAATATTGATCTGTTTTTTCTCTCTTTGAACTCATTTATCAATCTCGCCGTGTCCCATTTTCCTATGTATAAATAAACCTCTCACTTATCCTTTATGTCATTTTTTCCCGTCCTATAAAAGAGGACACAATAGGCAGCAAAAGCAAAGGTATGTGAAATATTATTCGAGTAGTCTGTTCTGAACCGAAAGGAATTAGAGTGAATAATTGCAGGGCACTCTAATTCTGAAAGGAATTAGAGTGTCCTACAATGTCCGAAGAATTATCCACAGTTCGTATAAAAACTAAGTAGCTGTGATAAAACCAGGATCCAGCTCTGAAGAAGAAAGAATAAGGAAAGGAATGAGACTGCAGTCAGTTCAGACCGATGAAACAAAAATTACGGGAGAGACTGTGCAGTCTCTCCCGTAATGTTTGTTTACATCGAGAGAGCCATCAATGAAATCAAATAAAGTCTTCTGGAGTTCACATACACTGAGAAAAAATTATCATGCATTTGAAATGTGGTGCTACCGAAGAATGATGAAGGTAAAATGGATCGATCGAGTGACATACGAAGAAGTCCTAAGAAGAGTGGGAGAGAAGAGAAGTCTGCTAACTACTATATCAAAAAGAAGGGACAACTTAAACGGTCATATCTTAAGACACGATGGCCTGATGAAGAAAATAGTGGAAGGCCAAGTGGGTGGGAAGAATCGTGTGAGATACATGGAAAAAGTGATAAAGGATGTGAAAGAGAAGAATGTAATGTAATGGTAATATGAAGAGATTAATAGAAGTGCGTCAAACCAATCTGGGGATTGATGACCAATGATGATGATCCTGATTTTACACCCGCACGCACCCTGAGGCAGCAGATAAATGTCCTTACCCTAGGTTAGGCAAACCGCTATGAATCACAAGTATTGCTGAATCGGAAGGAATGGGAGGCCGAGCCTGAATGCGATGACAAAGCGGGACTCGCGCGGTTCCGACGCGGATGTTGTTTGCAGTGGTGCCGGGGCACCCGCTGGTGTTTTACTGGCGCCCGCATCCACGGTGTTTGTCGCGCGACGGTCCTCCTCTGTTTATCCTCCACCGCCAGATCGCGCGGATGAGCACAAAAATGCAAGAATCGATCAATCGCTCAGCCGCGAATGCGAGAGCGGCCCTCGCCAGCCGGCGCACGGCTGCTCCGTCAATCGTCGGTGGTGGCGACTGTGCGCGCCGAAGGGGAGAGGAGTCAATATTTGGGCCGCAGCAGGAAGGAATTAAGCGGGAAGGGTTCGCGCGCGCGGGCCGAAATATGTCGCGCGTGCCTCGGCAGTGTGATTTAGGGAAGGGGTCCGTCGGTCAAACACAAACAGGCACTGCGTCACGGCGGCGATGACGCGCGGGGGGGTGAATGAAAAGAGTCCTAGACAAAAAAGAATAGGGCGATGACGTAGAGAGGGGGAAAACTGAATTGGGAGCGAGCTAGGGCAGAGGAGTTGTAAATAGAAAAAAGCCCAAGGTTGAAATGATGGAGTCTAAGTATCGAGTCTAGAATCGAGTTTGTTTATTATCTACATCTGAGTAATACCCTGCGAGCTGCCACGAGGGTGTGTGGCAGGGGGTGAAGGGGTGAATTATGGGGTCCGTGGCCATTAGGACGATGCGGGAAAAATCTTTCGCATGAAGTTCGGGGAGACAGCACTTGAAAATGCCAGTGCGCTGACTAGCTTTTAGAAATGGTGCGATGAACATATTAAAATGTTCTTGCAAAAGGACTCGCGTTTTCTAAAAGTAAATACTGAAGGGGGACATGAATATATTTAACCCATAAGATAACGTTTGAACTAACGGTTGGCATTAGCACTATCCGCTTATTTAGTTATCACCAATCGAAATCGATCGAAATAGTAATTTTAGTCGGAGAAAAGGTATCAACTCTGCTGTTTCCACATACACATTTATTAATTACGACCATGGTTTCGTAGAAAGGCTACATCATCAGGTCCCAATAATTTTAGTGCCTAAATAGTTTCCCGGTAATAATTGCCAGTAACCTTTTGTGGCGAAGTGACCACGGGGAGCTGTACCATAAGCATGCCTTAAAAAAAGGTTATTTTTAAGTTGAAGAACAGCAGACATAGTAACTTTTTAACATTAATCGAATTGCAGTTTCAAATCAACGGCTGGAAACAAAATAATAGCATCCCTTAAGTTGAGCACGAGTTTTAATCAGCATAACCAACGAATTTAAAAGATTTTCATTCTGAAAAGAAACAATATTTATTGAAAACAAACTTACTCCAGATCATCCAAATACTCAGATAGCAGCAGTGTTAGATGTGTTAGCATCTTAATTATATCCAACGGCTATGACTCCGATGCACGAGTCAGTGCCGGAGCACCCCTGCAGCATATTAGAGGGCGTGGAGAACTGCGGTAAGAGCAATACATGTTCTACCAGCACCAAAACTCTTCTTTTCCTCATTTTGTGGAAATATGTGAAAGAATCTTTGGTGTGCTGATACCGCCTTTCATCGGTTGAAAAACTAAAGTATGTGCGATAGATATGTTTTTCATTCCTCCAAGAGTTACCACAAGAGTGGTGACCACAGAGTTATAACTGCAAAACTCTCGCTATCTTTAGATAAAAATTTTAAACAAAAAAGAAAGACTTACATTTTTAAAAGAGCAGACTTTGCTAACTTTAAAATTTATTTAAGAGATTCCTTATCGGATTTCAAAAAGTCTTCCATAAAGGTATGTACCAACGATTCATGGAAGTCGTTCATTAATATCATGCGCTCTGGGATCAACAGATTTATCCCTAGTAAATTCAAAAAAGAAAACACTGAACCTAGATGGTACAATGCCGAAGTGAGAAAATCCCTGAGACGGCAGCGAATATGTCATGCTAAAATGAAAAGAATTAGTAAACATATGCCCACTGATGAGCGTAATGTAATTATTGAAAATTATAAAATTTCACAATCCACTGCAAAGACAGCCCTTAGTAATGCATTTGCAGAATTCAAAAGAAAAACACTTGGGGAACAATTGAAAGAAAATCCAAAAGTCTTCTGGTCGTACGTAAGGGAAGTGCAAGGCCATAAGTCTGCCGTCCATTCACATAAAAATGATAGGGGTGAAATGACCACAAACACACTCGACAAAGTTAACTTGCTAAATTCCTTCTTCCAAACCGTTTTTAACCCACCTTCCGGGGATTCAACTGTCGTGTTACCTGACCTCTTTCAGCGGTTGATGTAACCAATTGACATTTCCTGTAATGGTATTGAAAAGTTACTTAAAGATATAAGCCCCAACAAATCTCCTGGCCCTGATCAAATTCCCTCCCGCGTATATAGAGAGTTAGCATCCGAAATTTCCCCCTACCTTGAAATAGTATTTAATAAATCCCTGACCGAACACGTCGTACCGATGGACTGGAAAGCAGCCGATGTAACACCCATTTTTAAAAGTGGCGATAGGGAGCAGCCATCTAACTACAGACCTATATCCCTCACATCCATTTCATGCAAGGTCCTAGAACATATAATTGTCAGTTCAGTCATGGGACACCTAGATAGCCAGAATTTATTGTCCAATGTCCAGCATGGCTTCCGAAAGAGCAGATCGTGTGAAACTCAACTTGATCTCTTTTCCCACGATATTTTAGTTTCTGGCGAAAATAATATTCCAGTGGATGCTATATTTCTCGACTTCAAGAAAGCATTTGACAAGGTTTCTCATAGCAAACTAATTTTGAAATTAAAATCTTATGGATTAGACAGTAACATTATAACATGGATTAATGATTTTCTGCATCATCGGGTTCAAAGGGTTGTTTTGGACGGTGTTTCCTCACCGGCAATTAAAGTCACTTCGGGTGTCCCACAAGGTCGTGTGATAGGTCCACTCCTATTCCTTTTGTACATTAATGATATCCAAAAGGTGGTAAAAAGTAAGCTTCGTCTATTTGCTTTAAGTTTCTAATTAGATTTTTTCTATCCGTAGGTTGGATAGATTAGTATTTGAGCTTCAGTAAAATGCATTTGACAGGTTCGCAGGTATATACACACTTGCAAATAATTCAGGGTTGAAAACACGATTCTAAAGGATGCAAGTGCTACGGGCTTAAATATAAAAACCGCAGGCCCACTTCTCCTCAACATTGCAGCGTAGTGATTATACTTATTTCAATTTTTTTGTTGGATTCAACTCATAAATTTAATAATATTTAGAATTGTTATTTCAAAAATTGATTTAAAAATGGTAACTGCAGCGCGCTGGGACCAGCGGCCTATATTTTTGGGGTTTGCGGGGGATTTTTTTTCAATTTTGCATTGCATACAGTCGTAGAGACGTTCTCTTTATTGTTCAATGATCTTATATTTTCTTATATATTTTCAATCTTGTTCAGATATGGAAAATGCACACCATATAATATGAAACAGAATTTTGGCGAATTTGGCGAAGTGGCGAATCACATAATAACGAGAACGAGAAGGAAGTGGAAATATATTATAAACATTTGAGATAATGTCCTCAAACCAACTAGCTTCCGATATAAGGCATATGAGGCGCTATTACCTCATTATTGATGAATGGGGTGAGATGTAGATGATATAATAATATAATTATACTGTGAGAAGTATGGTTGTAAAAATCGCCCTTCACAACATATCATGTAACCTGAATGAAGGTTTGAAATCATACACAACAAACAATACCATTCAAATAATCCAAACGCACTACGCAGTACGTATCCTTCAAACGTCTTCCTCGTCGCTAAGAGTGCAGTGGTCTTCAAACCAAAATGCTCTTCGATTAATATGTTTTAGAAATACCGGAACCACTCCCCCTTGACACTCTTCGTTGTTGAAAAGGAGGGAAGGCATGAATACACTCAGGGCAATGTATTAGTCGTGTCGTCACCCTGCTGAAGAGCCCTCGCTGAAGAGTCCTCGCTGAAGAGGTGGCCGCCGCGCTACAGGAGGGAGAACACCCTCCACTTCACCCACCCTCCTCATATTTGTCAACGGCCCTCTCCATTCTCTCCCACGAAAAATCCTCTCACCTTCCCCCAAAACAAACTTCCCCCTACCAATGCTTTCTCTTTCTATTTGACGTCTCCAGCCAAAAGATGATAACATCCACCGAAACCGAGACCGCGAATCAGTTAATTACTTTCAGGTAAGTGGGATAATTTCTGCCCTCTTTTCTTCTCCTAATAATAAAACTTTGAATTGTGTGCTTCACTCCTCGAACAAAAAGTCACATTTAGGGGAAAGATGTTGCTGACGGTATTGCTCTCTCGAATGACAAACGTTTCAAAATAGATTCAAAGCATCAAGGCAGTTACGAAAGTAAAATCGAATACGCTTACATACAGAGCCCTCTACCAAATAAATTGTGTGGGCGAACTAAGTGTATTCGATCTTACTATCGTATCATCATGGAATTCCACAAAGTATACTCGCGAATCGTCGATGATATCAAGGCAATTGTAGGTACATACTTTACACCAAATGTCGCAATGCAGCTTTAAATTTTCCGCATCTGCAGGAAAATACACTGATCTGCATCTTGCGTAGAGGGAATTAAATGAGAAATAAGCATGTATTGGTGGAGTCGCGATGTTAGGTGGATGACAGTGTACGCTTAAGCTACGTCTAGAGTACAGCTGAAGGATTGTAATGGCCAATCGGTGACGGAACAGAGAGGAAACATCAATGCCAGCTTCTCAAATTTTGTCTAGAACTATAAATCACCTAAAACACTTCGTAGAGTGAGCCGTTGTGGCGGTTAAAATGAGAAATTGTAGTCGGTGTGATTGGCAAAGTGAAAGAGAGAAAGGACCCCACGAAGTGAGTCAGTGCAAAGCTATGAAAGCACTATGACCTGCTTCTTGCATCGAAGTTCAAATGTGCTTTGCTTCGGATTATTTTAAAGTTTCATTTATGCTTAAGAAAGAGATAATGAAGAAATCAATCAAAGAAAGGAACAGTAAAAAAATTATTATTTAATTCCAAGGACCGAACTGACACGAGAGATAAAAGTGGGGTATATTTACTCAAGTGTGATACTCCCTATTGTAATTCTGTTTATGTCGGCCAAACTGGTCAAAAATTAAATATTAGAATAAAGGAACATGTATGATCCCGCCTGAACGGTGATAATAAGTCAAATTTTGCGGAACATTTGATTGATGAGGATCACACATCCGGTTTTACTCCCAAGCTCGTACACGCGTGTGACAAGGGTAGGAAATTGGACTTCATGGAAAATTTTGAAATTTTTATGTATCATCAAATGCATGGTGTTAAGTTGTTAAATGATGTAGTCCCTACTAACCCCTCACCCTTGCTTTCAGTGCCTCCATCCCCTTAGTCCTTGAGCCTGGCGTCAACTTGTTTGTTCCTTCCTTGCGGTGTTCACCTCAAAACCACTCACCTCCCTTACCCCCCTTTTTTTTAACTGACCTCTCCGCATATATATAAGCTGTGTTATTCATGGATTTTTTCACACTGCAATCTTGAGAATGGCCTGGGAAGGCCGAAACCGGTAGATTTGTTTAAATATATTTGTGGAAAAGAACTAAGTTTTTTCTATTTTCTTTTTTGAAATGAAAGGAACAGTATTACATAAGGAAAACTTTAAGAAAATGTGGAAACAACAATTACGAGGTAATGATTGCCTATTTCAGCATAAGTATAGGTATGGACGTAATGATCAAAGGCATCCCAACATTTTCAAGTGATTCCATTCCGGGAATGCCTCGCATCCCTCTCCGCGTGTGAGAGCAATGGGTGTCACGGAGGCGTGCATGCATGCGTTGATGCACGTGTGGAAAAGAATAGTGAGTTACATTTTGTCGACGTGGAGATTAAACCTTGCCAGGTTTGCCTTAGGAAGGGATGGAGACAGCGCAACCGCATCTTCTTCTTATCGAGCACGTGAAAACTGAGGTTATTGCGCTGGAATTAACTTACTATTGTTACTTTATGCGGATTCCCTTATTGAAGGTTCAGAGAAATCCTTGTTTGGTAGTTTTATCGGTCAAGTTGCCCATCGTTTATTTTGCTGTACGGTTGCAGTGTAGCCATGTCGCAAGTAGATAAGAAACATAGCGGGCAATGCGTCAGCAAAACAATACCTAAGGATAATTATAGCAGAATGGAGAATAAAGTTTGAATACATCGCATTTCCTTGGCTGTTGATCGATGTCAATAGCTGGCGTTTTCGGGCATAACTTTATGGAACCTAATTATTAGTGAAAAGAAATCTTAGCTTTGGAGAGACACATGGATTTATTAAAACACGACCCTGGTTTCGAAGTCCAACGCCATATCATCACGCCATTCAATAACATCATGTGGAACCATAGGGTTAAGTTTTCATTTCAATAATGTCAATAGTTATCTTTCAATATGAATTTGTAATTACATTTATGTGTAGTTATATGTATGTAAATTGTTTAAAAGAGGGGCCAGGCATTGTGGAACCTCTTTGTCAATGAGGACACATAAATACTCCTCGGTCTTCGGACTATGTAGCTGCTGACTTAATTTTTACTGACGAAGTTAAAACATTTTGAGAACTCCTACTTAGGTTAGACTGGACCATGAGCATAAAATTAGAGAACTTGATTGCCGACCTATTTAACTGATTTAAACATCTTTCTTTCCTCGTACCATTAGGAACACGCATAGTTGTAAATATATTCAATTTTATATATACTAGTATGGGTATCACTGTAAAGCCTAGTCAGTTCCATTTTGGGATAAGGACTTTAAGCTAACCCAACTAACAGCGTGTTTCATTATTCTTGCTGTTCTCTTTTAATCTTTTTAAAATTGTTTCAACTAGAATATAGCTACTAACCCCTTTCAAGCATGATGAACGATTCATAATTGAAGTGAATTCACATTTTACACACACCTTCGTGGTGGCTTGCGTGCACATGTAAGAATCTGGAGAGAAAGGCGCTGGTAGAAGTCCGCCGCTCCCGCTCCTCTCAGAGCAGCTTCAACTGCACCCAAAGTTCGACTGTTGACGATGACCACGTGGGTGGGAGAGCTGCACCAATCGCAGGCCGACCGGGCAGCAGGGGGTCATGGGAAGGGGGTTTTAAGTGCGGGTTGCGACGAGAGGGAGGGATGGGAGTTAATGGAATACTTGATGCGCATAGCTATCTGCGCATGCGTAATAGAATGTGCTCCGGGGAAAACGTGTTACACATTTACAATGGAATTTCGGCGTCTCTTCCGCTCCGACCCACTTCTCCCCTCCCCCCGCCCCCTTACTAATCAACACCCTGGAACCATCTTACTCGGCCCGAAATTTCCTCATAATCCCTTCCCCCCTTACCCTGTCCCCCCCCCCTCCCCGGCCCAGCAAGCACCTCGCCAGCAACTTGCCCCGCTTCGAGTAAGCTCCCCCCCCCCCAACATGGGCGCTATGCAAACGATGCTCGCTAATTAGATTTGGAACGACGTACTCGGATAAATACCGACCCGTGCACACACATTCACGGGCGCATGCACCCTTTCCTTCGGAGCCAGGGGTTTTCCGGACGTCTTGAGCGAAAATATTCGTCTTTAACGAGAGGGCGCGATGAAGGCGTTATTTCGAGGGATTGTCTGTAAAATGCTTCTTCCTCCTGGAGTAAGGAAAAGGCGAGACGATTCCTAAAAATGTGGCGAGTAACATCAGGGCAGGTAATATGCAGTGCAGTGCGAAGAAGATCCAAATAGGTCGCAAAACCTATGCGGAAAGCCCTAAATAAAGCCACCAATCTTACAAATCCATGACATACTAAAGGGGATATGGGCGCCTAGGGCCGTATCGCTCTGACAATCGTCAACTACTTCCACCTTCTCACAAATGTGTTGTACTAATATTAAGAATCATATTGGGACTTGTTTACATAATTGGTTCAAGAAGAGTTGTTTAGTGTTGAGTTTGAAGTAATCATTCGAAAATCCTGAGTTGATTGGTTTGACGCAGCTATCCACTGAATTCTCCTGTCAGCTAATCTGTTCATATTTACGTATTTCTTCCCTTTCTCACCGTTCACCACTTTCTATGTACCCGTTTATAATACGATGCTTTCCTTTGCCATTCTTCCCGTTTATTTTCATTCGACGATTGACTTGTTCAGGCCATCACAACACTGCCGATGAAGTTCTTCGTCTTCTTGCTAGGGTTTTCAAAAGACTTCTCTTTTCTCCCACTCTTCTGAGGACTTACTCATTCTCACTCGGTCAATCCATTTAATCTTCAACGTTTAAAATAATTCGGAAATATTTAATACAAGCGTAGCTTTTTTCACGCAGTTATTCTACATTAAACAATTTCCCAGCATTGGTATTTTACGCTCACAAGCGATAACTGCGGCACCATTCCGTTTCGAAAGCTCTGCGGGATACAGGGGTGCCACATCCGCGGTACAGCACAGTTTTACATCTGGTCCTGTCAACTGTCGCGCCCCGTGAGCCCCTTGGTCATCGCGTCCCTGACGCCTTTGAACCAAGAGAGTAGGGGCGTGGGGTGGCATCAATAGAGTTCCAGCCCCTGTGGCCGTCGCCGTGTGCAACAGTTAACAGCGGGCCGGAGAGTGTGAGGGGGGGGGTTATTGGGGGGACGCGCTCCGTTTGAAAGGAATGGAAAAGTTACCAGACAGTTCGAGTTTCACCAGAGGGAGTTGAGGAAGGCCTTCCAAGAGTGCATTGGTTTGATCAAAGAAATAAGGTACTGGGCCACACGGCAAGACGGGGGATGATAGTGCAGGGCACTTTGAAAATTCAAATGCTCATTTATTGCGCAGAGGAGAGAAAATGGTGGAAAGAGGAAACGCAAATGATAGGTAAGCATTGGAATAGCAATTTGAGAAGGGACACCTCATGACCGAGGGAAAAGGAGGATTCGATCTTGTTTATTGATGTTGTACAAAGAGGACTTCGGTAGAATAATTATCTCAAACAGCCTTTCGTAATTTTTCCCGCGAACCTTTGACCGATAAAAATATTACACGCCCGCTTATCTTTAGTGAAAGAGCATTTCATAGTGTACTGAACCGTCGATATTTCTACCTTTTTTAACCCTCCTTCCCTTATTTTGCTAGTTAATACAGTGCAGCCCATATGTCGAGGATAGAAAAAATATTTCCAACCTCTAGAGATGAATGACATAGGGTGTGTTCAGAGTTAACAAAAAGACTGATTTGCAGATAGGCAGCGGCTCTTACGCACGGTACCCATTATAAATTCCTTTTTCCCTATTCTGTGAGTCTAGCTCTGTTGAAGTCATATCCGAAGTAATTAATTCGCTGTCATTTTCAGAGATCTCGATTCACAAGAGCTGACAGCGTAATTATTTAGTGGATTATATCTTGACGCGGCCAGTTGTGCATTTTAAAGGCGATTTCGAGAAATTACATTCAAATAAAAGATATATTTCCTGCATTAAGAAAAGTACCGCATGTGCTTCAGTATTACAATTGCGTTACAATACTAATTAAAATTAAATAATAAATGATTAAATAAGTCACAATATGCATAAAGTAAGAATAGTGTGGTACAACTAATTTTTTTGGGAAGGAAAATAGGTACAATATAACCAGAGAGAAACAATCGTATCATTTTAGAACCAATTTGATTTTTTAATAATCCATAAATATCTATGCCCTCTCCATCTCGTACAAAAGCCCTATCCCTTACCATAGAACATAATGAATCACAGATAAGCAACATCCAAACGACATAGACTGCTCCCGGCGAGAGCAATGGATATAATTATATCATCATCATCATCGGTCAGCAATCCTAGGATTGGTTAGGCGCAGCCCTCCACTCGATCCTTCTATTGGCCAACATCTTCATATTGACGTGATTTCTCTCTTTCGCATCACTAACGATCTGTTCCACACATCTCATATGCCTTTCCTGCCATTTCCATTTTACCCGCTCACATTTCCCTCGACCATCGTCTTCATCAGGCCATCGTGTCTTAAGATGTGGCCGATTAGGTCGTCCGTCTTCTTTTTAGAGTTTTCAGCAGATTTATCTTTTCTCCCACTCTTCTTAGGATTTCTTTGTTTGTCACTCGGTAGATTTTTTATCTTCTTATTCCATTCTTATAACCATTCCTTCTTATAACCATTTTATCTTCATCATTCTTCGGTAGCACCACATTTCCAATGCTTTCAGCATGGACTTCTCTGCTCCTGTTATTGTCCATGCTTCACTGCCATATAGTAGAATGCTCCAGAATTATGCTCTAATGAAATTTTTCCTCACTTCCACGTTGTATTTGCAGCTGTTAACAGAATCTTCTTTTGGTAAAGTGCCCTTTTTGCTTGGGCAATTCTAATGAAAATTTCTCTTTCACTTCGTCCATCGCTGGTTACTCGGCTTCCCACGTAACAGAACTCTTCCACCTCCTCGATGTTTTGTATTCCTACCTTAACATTGGTCCTGGATTCCTTTCTCTTAATGCATACTTTAGTTTTCAAATTTATTGATCTTCAGATGATATCTAGTCATTGTTCTTTCCATATTTCCTAGTGTCTTCTTTAAATCTCCTTCTGTTTCTGCCATGACTGCTATGTCATCGGCGAATCGTAGCATGCTGATTTTTTCTCCGTGGATATTCACTCCCGGAGACTTATCTTTGACTTCTTGGATGGCTTTCTCGATGTAGACATTGAATAATACTGGAGACAGTGCACAGCCTTGCCTCACTCCTTTCTTTATGTTTTCTTCTCTACTGCTGCGTCCTGATTTGATTACAGCCACCTGGTTTTTATACAAGCTGCGGATATATCTTCGGTCATAATACTCCATTTTCTTTTAGAATCCTTAGCATCAAGTTCCAATCCACGTTGTCAAGCGCATTCTCCAAGTCTACACATGCGACAAACGTCGGTAGATTCCTCTCTATTTCCTTCCCTTTTAGTAGACTTAGGGCCAAAATCGCTTCTCATGTGCCCATTTTTTCTATATAATTATATAAATCAGAAAAAACATCAGTGACTCTGTGCAATAGTACAACCGTATAACTTTTTGAAGGCATCATACGCTGAACATGACGTTTTAATCTCCCGTTTTTAAGGGACGATGTACCCAATAGAGCGACCGTTTTAAAACATTAATTTTTAAGTGTTTTGATACGAATTTGAAAGAATTCGTGCCTGTTACACAAGAGTTTATAAATTTCTCATAATATTAGAAAATAGAATTCTTTCAAATGAAAAAACACAGCAAATAGAGTGTCGCTAAGGATGTCATGTGGACCGATAGAAAAAAAAGTGCGCACTTCTAAATGTAGTTCATTTTGAATGAGAATGATTAATGAAAGGAAAGTGAAACTCATCGGACACCTACTCCGGCATGAGCCCTTCACACAAAATATTGCTGACGGCAAAGTTATTGGGAAAAAATTGAAATCTCGACCAAGACCTTCTTACTTAACCCTTTTACTGCTAGTGGGCCGATATATCGGCACTCTATGGCTGTGCGAAAACTTCCAAGGACCGATGTATCGGCCGACTTACATTGCATCACTACATACGATAAAGACAAAAAAGAGTAATTGATAAAGAATATTTAAATATTGACCTTCAAGCAATTGAAACTTGGTGTGATACATGGCAGTTAGAATTAAACTTTAAAAAATATCTTGTAATGAATTTTTGGAAAAAGAATAGCTCTCCTCCTAGCACTTACAAAATAAGTAATAATGAATTAACAAACGTGGAATCCATGTGTCAGTCTTATTCCAATCTTGGAATAAGACTGACACATGATCTTTCCTGGGGTAAACACTACGTGAAATAATGGGTTAAGCGAATCGTAAACTGGTATTCGTCAAAAGAGTACTGGGTAAATGTGACGATCATGTACCCGAAATCAGCTACTTTTCCCTTGTTAGACCTCATTTGGAATATGCTGCCAGTGTATGGGATCCCTACGAAATCGGTCTAAATAGCGAACTTGAACGTGACCCCAACTTACCCTAATGACCGCAACTTATTATGGTAGACTGGACCATAATCACAAAATTAGATAAATAGATTGCCGAACTGACAGATTCAAAATGTCCTTTTATCCTCGTACTATTAGGGATATGAATAACGGTAAATATATCCAGTACGAGTGTAGCAATGGATAACATTGGTAGCTGCATCTACATCTACATCTACATAATACCCTGCAAGCCACCACAAGGGTGTGTGGCAGGGGGTGATTGCTCACCAAACATGCACTACATATCATGCATAAAAAAGGAATAGTATTAATATAGTAGTCAGAACTACACTATTTAAAAAGATAGAAATTGCAAAGAAAACATGCAAAAACATTCTGTTAGTAGGGTTAGCTTTAAGTACTCATACCAACATGCAGCTACCAATGCTATTCATTGCTACTGCATGTTGGTATAAGGACTTAAAGCTAACCCAACTAACATGTTTTTGCATGTATGCTTTGCTATTTTTATCTTTTTTTAAATAGCGTAGTTTTGAACAGTACCTATACAAGTACTAATCCTTTTTTGTGCAGATGTAGTGAATGCTTGGTGAGAGTTCACCCCCTGCCACACACCTTTATGGTGGCTTGCTGTGTATTATGTAGATGTAGAGACTTTTATTATTATATATTTCCCTCAAATCATAGGCAGCAAGAATGATTTTTTCATCCTCATAAAAATCGTAATATATCATCAGCATTGAGAAAAATGTATAATTTATATATTAAAATTAAGTGTTTCAAATATACCTAAAAATCTTACGATGCACGCGGAGATGGCATGGGAAGTTTTCGCACAGTACACCTTGAAGGGGCTTCCAGTACAAGGGTTAATAGTTATGGCGACAGAAATGGAATACAGCTCGTATGCTGAATTGAAGAGGATGGCTGAAGACAGAGGCGGTTGGAGGCCGCGGCGACGAGGCTCTATTCCTTTGAACTTAAAGAAAGGATATTTTTGTCCATTGCTCCCGTCAAGGTCGAAAGCTGACCCACTGGTGAGACTTGGTGTGGCCCAAACTAAGAAACCCACCACACTCGGGTTCCTGAGCAACATCAACTCCGATTCAAGCGAACGCCCGCATTGCATCGATGAGGTAAGGTGAGTGATGGAAAAATCGATTTCGATTAAAATCAAAATCGAGTTTTAATAGTCAAAGATTGAGGAAATCGAGATCGAGCCATGATCTTCGAGTTTCGATCCAAACTCGATTTTTCAACTTCGATCTTGACCATTTCGTTTGATCTCAGTAGCGCGTAGTAGTCAGTAGAGGTCCTCGATGAACTGCCACTGAGGTCACTTCTTGTTAGAAGTAGATGCCAGTAGAAGTTAGGCAATCCCTCAACAGGCAACCCGTCGATAGGAAAGTCATCCCCAATCCTCTGGAAATCTGGGAGGAGATAAAGGATGAATACCCCAACACGCACCGTTTCGCCATCAGAGTGCTGAGTTATATGATAACGCCATCCGTCCCATGTGAAAGACTATTCTCTAAGACCGGTAAAATTGGAAAGGCACGCACTACATCATCAAGAAAGCATCTCAATCAGTTGATCTTTCTTAAAAATTTTAGTGAAGCCGAATGGTTCCAAGCGGTGATCCACATTTAAGTAAACTGTAAATTTTTACGAATAATAATTCAAGAATGTTTTCTAAGTACATTTTTTGGGATTCTTTTTTAAAATTCAAATATGTATTATCAGCGTTTTTCAAATGAATAATAAACATGTTTTTGCACCAACTGCATTTTTTTCAAAAATTAACCGTAGATTTTTTCGATTAATCGATCTTTTGGTTCAAATTTCGAATGTTGCTGAAAAGTCGAGCTTTTCATTTCGATTAAAATTCGATTGCTCGAAAAATCGATTTTGACCGACATTTTCCCGTCACTAGGTAAGATCGGCCGTAAAGACTTGAAATGACTACTCACTCTCCAAGTGTGGAATGAAGCTAAGGAACTACGTCATCCAGAAAAATGGACTCACAACGGCAAAAGTGGAAGATTGTTCTGTATCATAAACATCTACCCTGTGGTAAAGGTTCTCCTAAATATTGAAAGACAATTTAGAGAATTTAACAAGTATTTGATACATGTTCGAAACCCTACACATGCAGGTGCACTAGTAGTGTAGCAGTGCCCTGACTGATGTAAGAGTAGAAACAAAGTGAACACTCATTCTGAAAATGTGAGCAGCAGTGATTATTCGAGCCGGCCACTATATGATGCAACATAGTTTAATTTAACTTGGAAAAAGAAAAAAGCAAAACCCGGGGCCTATAAAAGGCTTCCTTCAATACATCAAAGTGAATTGACAGAACATCAATTCGTTTCTCACGTATTTTTGCAGGGTATTATGTATCTCACATTATTTTCCTCATTACTAACGGAGTCTGAATGAAAAGTACCCAGAAAGCTATACAAGTTTACTCACGATTCGATGGTTCCTTGGGAATCGAGAAGATGTCATCGAAGTAATGACTGAGAATCAAAGCCCGTGACTCACCTGAAGAGGAAGAGAGAGATATGGCAATTAAGGATACAGATATATAAACTATTGAAAAAAATACACGGCGTTCACATAAATTCGCATCTACATCTTATTTTTACCCTCAAACGATCCCAGAATGGCGTATGGCAAGGGGTGGTACGCCATTAGCCACGAGACTGACCTGTAGTAGGAAAAAAATGTGTTGATTCTTTACAGGATCTTGTTTAATGTGTTTGAAAGAATTATTCTTTGCCTTTTGGCCGAATATTGTGGGAAGGGACAAGCGAATTCTTGTATCGCTAGGAGTGACAGTTGATTTCTCTTAATTTGTCGCTTCTGTCTGCCCTGCTAAGTGCAGTGTGAGGGAGAAATATGTACGTAGAATCAAATTCAAATGAGTGTGATGTCATTGTCTCAAGGAACTTTGATAATTTTGCACTTAATTATGCATCAAATGCAAAGAAATCGATTCCGATGCGTCAATTATTGAAGATATTTCAAGAACGTTTCTACGTACAACTGCATCTACGTAATTCCCTGCAAGCCACCGCGATGGTGTGTGGCAGAGGCGCAAGTTACCAAACATGTGGAATTACATGCAGCAACCATTTAAGGCCACTCGAGGCACTAAACTATCGCAAAAGATAAGGAAGAACGTTCGATCGGTTTCGGGTGGAGCTTGTAGCACCATCTGCACGGGAAGGGACGCATTCCGAAGTCGATTCTCCGCGAATCGATTCGCCGCAAGCATCGATTCTGCGTAGTCTTCCGAGTCCCAGCGGACGCCCGCAGGAGTCGGCTCCGGAAGCCCGGGATTTCCGGGAGAGCGGGCCCTCGCGCGGCGGCCCGTAAATCAGCGAGGGCCGGCGTAATTTCCCCGAGGCCCGGCCTTCACAGGGGGCCTCGCCACGTGGGTGGGGCCGGGAAGAGGGGGGCAGCCCTTCCGGGCCTTAGATGCGCCCGGCCCGTGAGATGGCCCTCCGAAACAGCGGTTAATTGTTGCCACGGGATTAGGGGCAGTTCGCCGATTCCAACAATGGCAGTCTCGGCCTCGTGCACTTGGCCGTGCAGCACGATGCGTGCTTGCTCACACAACGACTGATCTAACATGTCCCTTCTTTCTGTGAAACTTTCAATGACCCACCAAATTGATTGCTGCCATGAAATAATGCCAATACGTATATAAAAAGGCCTCTCTCAATCTGCATTTTGCAAAAAAGTAGAAATAAAAATCTTGAAAACTGTGAAGGAAAAACGATGAATATGTTTGAAAGGACTCTTACTTTCTCATCTTTATTTATTAGAAAAGCACTGATTACCTTTTTGTAAAATTTTAGCGGACGTTGAGGATATAACAATTAATTCAGTGGTCTCATGGCAGGTCTCATGCAACTAGATTGTTAGTATCTATAGTATTTGAGGGATTAACACATGCATCATGCACTACAGACTACTCTAAAATATTTTACCTACCTATCCCTTTTGCTATGCTGCCTATTCTGTTCTCCTATAGTATGGGGGGAAAATGCCATTTTGAATCTATCGGTACGACAATCTATCTCTCTAATCTTATTTATCTGGTCGAATCTGGCATAATACGCTGGTGTTTTTAATATGTGCCTAACATCTTCAGCAAAGCTATCCGATTTAAATTTCTCTAATAGATTTAATCTGTACTTTAACCTACGCTCTGATAATGATTCCCACCATAATTATTTTATAAATTCTGACACGCTACTCAACCTATCGTAACATCTTGTAACGAACCTAGCTCCTCTACGTTGCAAACTGTCTAGTTCTCTGATAAAACCTAATTCATTCGCATCTCATACACTGGCTGCATACTCAAGTCGGGGCCTAACTAGTGAAAAATAGCATCACTCTTTTGTCTTCTCATCACATTTCCCAAGTGCCAAGTTTTTATAAATCCTAGCTTTCATTTCGCTCGGTCACATATTTCCCGGATGTGTCTTCCCCACGATAAATCTTTAGTCGCAAATACTCGCAATGCCCATAGCAATAATGACCAAACAACTCTAGACAACTTTTCCATTTCTACATAAATAAAGTGGTCGATAATATACTTCATTATAAGAAACATAGCAATAACGTTCGATCCCTTTTTTAAAAGGACTAATGAGTAATATGGTGTGACTACCTTCCAGTATTCATAGCTTCACGCGAGTTGTACCTACATTACCTAATTTTGATGACCCCTTGCCGGCTATACATATTGTTCCGTTCCAAACCATCTACCTCCTACCGGCAAAGAGAAGAAGAAGAAATCGCTACTTTCCTTTTTCCCGCCCTGGAAATGACACAAGGTGTCCAAACGTTGGTCGGACGGAAAATAATGGAGGGTGGAATCTAAACTTGTGTGTTCTTCCCTGCAACATAAATATAATATGCTGATGAGCTGAGTTTTTAATCAAATTTGCTGCGTCTATGCGGTATTTACAACAACATTGTACCTGTTTACAAGATTTTGGTAAGGGACTGGTTCAGAACCTTCTACACAGTGATTAAGGCTCAAATATCTTATTATTGAGCAAAACCTTGCCTGGATTCAGTGTAATAAATTGCCAGCTGCAACCTGCTATGCTCTTAAGCGATTGAGACATTTTAAACTACAGAAATAAAACGCATACATCCACCTCCCATCTAGTTTTTTTTCATCATCCGTTGCAAGATGCAATCCGCTAGTATGTACGAGAGGGCGTTTGAAAACAGTGCACAACCAACTTGGGGTAGATTTCAGGAAGCGAAAGTTTCCAGAATTTCAGTTACATTCAAGTTCGTTAATCCCATATTCCCGCTCCGTCTTCCCTTACGGGCCGATAATAACGTATATTTTGATTGAACTCTGTCAGGATGAGCATGTGAGGTGTGAATTACACGAAAGTAACACGACAGAAATGTCTGCGGCGACTTCTTCAAGAACTATATCATCTACAAAGAGGTTGGACGTGGGGCAAATCTAGTTTTAAATATTATTCCGACTATTGTGATGGCTGAAAGAACACTCAGATCGCTTCATTTTCTAAAATCAAAGAATTAGAATAAAATAAGGAATTCGCATCTTTCTTGCTTGCTCAACTCTGGAACAAAGAACAAGCCACTCTCCTGCTAGCAGTTGATGAGTGGGGTGTAAATGATTTTCCATTTCTTAAAATGATTTGACTGCAAGAGATAATAACATTACTGATTTGATCATATTGTCTCAAAAATGTTTACACTTTATCCATACTAACGCAGAAAGATAAACAAACAGTTGTGTGGCCATAAATATGTTTTTCCTCGTATCCCTAGTGTAGGCAAGCCCTCCAAAAATGTTTACGTAAAGGAATATTTCCAGTTAATATTAATGAGAAACGAAAGAAGCAACGGATTCATGTAATGGGGGCGTTTACTCGGAACCGAAATCGCAATTTTGCACACGAAATTATTAGATAGAAACGAAAAAAGAAATTTAGTGAAAAAATGTATCTTCTAACCATAACCATTCACTCATAAATCAAAGATTAAAATAAGCAAAAGGTGACGCCCACCGAAAATGCTGCTGTGATAACATTGACGTCACTTTCCTCCCGTCCTTGACTGCTCTTATGGGAAGGGGAGGAAGTAGAGGGGGATTCTCGGAAGGTCTGCTCGCACAGATGCTGTCGTAACAGCTCCTATTGGCAGAGTTAGCTGTGACCCCCCCTTTGCGATAAGGCGAAGTAGCTTCGCGGGCTCAGTTGTGATTGGACGAAGTCGTTATACGTCAGAGGTTGCACCACACCCACTTTTCCGAAAGGGTTAAAAACATTAGTTTTTCGACGCCTATAAATCGAGAAATAATTGACAGATCAAAAAACGGAAAAAATGAGTCTTTTTTTACAAACTCTATCATATTCGGCAATTAAAAAAATATGGTATACGACCCCATTCCTACAGCCCATCGCAAATGTGAAAAGACAGGGAATACGTGTTAAGGAAATCGTTACTTCCACTCAAATACTTATTTTAAATCCAGGCTTCGTCTTAAAGTCGATATCATCGGATATAATTCAAGGAACGCTTTCAGACTAATCAGGGTTGACCGGCGGAGTGGGAGAAAAGGAAGACGGCGAAGATTGGAGAAGAGGTGTAAAAATTGTACGTGCTCTACGGTAAAGCTGGAGAGGAGAGAGAAAAGCGGCTTCTGGCCGAGGGCAGTGAGCAACCAAATAAATATCAACACAGATATACACTTCAATAAATAACATCAACACGACCTGGGGACGCCCCCAGAAGTGAAACTGTTGGCATCAAAACAACCTCACGCGTTGGAGATTCTCGGAAGCAGTATGAAGCCATCAATTACACGTCGAAGAAGCCACCAAAGTGATTCCTTAATTCTCTTTAAAGCAGCACCCAACTACAAAATAAATTCAATGACTTCGAGAAATTTAGAGGAAAATGATTTTTTTCACAGCTCCGAGAATACGGCCAGAGCCCCTATCACCCTCTCCTCCACTTTCTCGAAAATTGTTTTAGATGGCGATGCTTTTATCTTAATTTCAGACAGTATTGAGTAACATTTCCTGATTTCCCTTTTCGTTGCTCACCATACTCTCACTCTGCTTTAATCGATATTGATTCGCATAGTACAGTAGGTGCCCATCTTCTGCTGACGGGCTGAAAAATATAGTAATATATACAAAAATATAGTAATATGTACTTTGTTTTAATTTAGTAAAATATAGTAATATATACTACGATATTGACGATTTTCTGAGACATTGTCCTTTCATTGGACATAACATTATGCTTATATGTTTGACTGATCCCAGATTTAGTTGGTGTAAAGATATTGAATGCATTTTCATAGGAGCATCACTGAGCAAAGAAAAAGTCACAGTGCATCGGCATCGATATTTCCTGAAAAATAGATTTTAGCTACAATGCGATCATACCCTCAGCCCAATCGTTTCTTCCACTCTGATCTCAATACTTCCCGACTTCCTCCAGGCAGCCCATCAACACACATGCCGATAAAAACAATGCTGTGCACAAGAGTGAGGTACAACGAGAACAAGCTGAAGCCGAGGCAAGAGTTTCCGAGTCAGTTAAACGCTACTTCACTGTCTCACATTGCAGACTTCTGCCACAGTAGCTATTTATTTCACCTTATAGTTTTTGTCCCAGGGTTTAAAATTTCAAGTAGGTAATGAGGTGAATCAGAGTGAGATTTCCAAAGTGCTATTAACGGCTGAAACGAGGCGATATCAGGAGGAGCATGGGCTTTAGAAATGGTGGAGCCGCTACAGAGAATTTCTCTCCATTCGACATGAGGATACATTTGTTTGGCTCAAGAAGGGCCGTTTCGAAAAATAATATTTACGTCGGGTAAATATGATTTTTTAGGCTCCAGAATTTCTTCACTACGTCCGCTCTCTGAAGGTAATAAGTTCAAGTTTTCACTATTTATCTAAATCTAAATCCACGCGATACCCTGCCAGCCATGTGGCAGGGGGTAGATATCACAAATCATGCATTATTGGCACGCAAACAAGCTACTAAATGGAAGCATGCTACATAATACAGTGTCATGCAACTAGATGGTTAGTGTCTGCATAGTAATAAAGGGATTGGTTGTTAATAGATGCATAATGCACTACAGAGTGCTCTAAAATTGTTCCCCAACTTATCCCTTTGCTATTATGCCTATGGTTTTCTCTTTAGGTACGGGGGGAAAATGCCATTTTGAATCTATCGGTACGACAATCTATCTCTCTAATCTTATTTATCTGGTCGAATCTAGCATAATACGCTGGTGTTTTTAATATGTGCCTAACATCTTCAGTAAAGCTCCCCGATTAAAAATTCTGTGAGAGTTTTAATCTATATTTTAACCTACGCTCTGATAATGATTCCCACCCTAATTCTTGTATTAATTCTGACACACTACTTAACCTATCGTAACACCTTTTGACGAATCCATCTGCTCAAGGCTGCACACTCTCTAGTTCTCTGATCAAACCTAATTCATTCGGATCTCATACACTGGCTACATACTCAAGGTGGGACCTAACTAGTGAAAAGTAACATCGCTCTCTTGTCTTCTCATCACATTTCCCAAGAAGGTACTCTTTTAATAAATCCTAGCTTTTAATACATTCCAGTTCTTGGCTCGGCCGCATATTTCCCTTATGTGTCTTCCCCACGATAAATCTTTGGTGATTGTTACACCTGAATATCTTATGGTTTCAACGCTTTCCATCTTCGTGTTACTAATATTATAGGATCGCTCTATCGAATTATTCCTCCTCCAAAAATTGATAGCTACACACTTTGTATGGTTAAGTTCTAACTGCCATTTAATGCACCACTCTTGAATTGCATAAAAATACTTGCTAAGCGATTTCATGTATTTTTCTTTTGATATACCCCGGTACACTAACGCATCGTCTGCAAATAGTCTAAGCTACCTTCGAAAGCCAGCTTTCTGTGCCTACGATTATATATGCATCAGTACTTTGTATTAGGTAGTGAAATTTTGCTACTTTTTTCATATATTACGACTATTCACTACTATCACGGAAATTCTTTTATCATCACAAGGAAGTATAACCTTGTATTTCCACACAAACTTATTAAAATTGTAATAAGTTTGCGTGGAAATACAAAGTTATACTTCCTTGCGATGCCGAATTTCCATAAAGTTACGCCTGACACTGTTAATTTCATTCTTTGATCACTCCTGAGCTAAACCATACCTATATGCTCGAGTACCCTACGCGCTATCCTAAACGATGCCTCGTCCGTGTAGTGGACACCCGAGCGATTCAGGGGCACCCGGCAAGAATCCAGCTCCGGCCTGAGGTCCAAAAACTCAGCTCCCTCGTTCCCAAAGGTTAGATTATTTGATGTGGGAATGATACCTCGTTGCTAAAAAAGTGGCAAAGCTCGACAGAATTGTAAGAGCGTCCGAGCAAGACGGTGCTGCAGTCATGACGATGCTCCGAGTAATAAACAGAACGTTTTTTTATGACGTACCTTGTTTCTGTGATTCTACGCTAGCTTTATGAATAAAAAGCGCAAGTTAAAACACAAAAGATTATTCTAGGTCGTTAACTTTTTTACAGCTTCATATTTCCTCTCGCATCCACGGACTGGTACACCAAATATGCATGCTTTTAGATATGTTTTCGTTAATATTGATAATGTTTGTTTCTTACGTGCTAGGCATTAAGCGTTATCAGAAACATGTGTGACATAGTAGCATATTTAGGGCATGAAATGGTGGATATTGGAACCTTTAATCTCAGTACGAAGGAAAAGCCGAAAGTCTGGAATTCGTATTTTTAGCCGAGGCGGGCCACCATGGGCCGGAGTGAGTGTTGCTGGGTCGATAGCCTTCGACCCGCCGCGGCGCGCCGCTGTCTCGGAGCGCGCAGGGCCTCCACGGAGTTGGCCCGAGGGCGACGACGCGGGGCCCCTATCTAGCGAGGGGCCTCCCTCACGCTGAGGCGAGAGGATCGCGAGCATCCGACTAGCGAAGCGAAAAGGGTTTCAGCGTGCCGCTCTGAGCGCACATATCAACGGAACCGAGGCGAACTCGGAAATTTAAATTTTCAGCGGGACTGTATCGTCATTTTATATCAGTAATAATTTTTCGCGACATTTCAACGGAACATTTAACACGTGTTCATGCGGTTGTAGCATTGTAGCTTTCTGTTACATATCAGGAGAACACGTTTGATTATCTTCATCCCCTGCCACACACCCTCACGTTGGCTGGCAGGATATAAGGTGTTGATGAACCATCGAGCTTCCAGTGTCAGGCGCCGAACGTTCGCGTTCGACGATGTTCGAATGATAAAGAATATATAAATGATGACGTACAAGCAATTGAAAAGTAGTGTGATGCATGGAAGTTAGAATTAAGTTTTAAAAAAGTGTAGTAATGATTTTTTTCGAAAAAGAATTATTCTCCTCCTAGCACTTATAAAATAAGTAATGATAAATTACAAACGTGGAATGAGACTGACACATCAACTTACCTGGGGTAAACACACGTGAAATAATGGGTCAAGCTGATCGTAGAATGAGATTCATCAAAGGAGGTCTGGGTAAATGTGACGATCATGTACGAGAAATCAGCTACTCTTCCCTTGTTAGACCTATTTGGAATATGCTGCCAGTGTATGGGATCCCTAGGAAATCGGTCTAAATAATGAACTTGAACGTGTGCAGTGAAGATCGGCAAGATATGTAAAGTGACGTGTGCTAACAATATTAGCGTAGCCAGTCTATTAAATGAATTTAAATGGGAATCATTGTCAGAACGCAGGTTGAAATTTTGACTTAATCTCTTAAATAAATTCCAAGATAATATATATAAGACCCCTATAACCGACGGCCAATTTCGAAGCATCGACACTCTTGACCTGAAGACGCCAGCAGGATGGCTGGAGAAACTGCCGTCACCCTGATACAATACGACGCGGAGGAACGCCCGAAAGCCGTTACCAGTGTTAAGAACTGCCGCGGAAACCTCAGACCCAAATTCCAAGATAATATTTTCAGTGATGACGTTAAAAATATTTGTGAACCCCAACTTACTATGGTAGACTAGACCATAATCATAAAAAATATAGAAATTGATTGCCGAACCGACAGATTCAAAAAGGTCTTTTTCCTCGTACAATTAGGGATATGAATAGCAATAAAAATGTCCAATACGAGTGAATCAATGTATACCATAGGTACCTGCATGCTGGCATAAATACTTTCAGGTAACCCAACAAACAGCATGATTTTGTATGCTTACTTTTATATTTTTATTTTTTTAAATAGTGAAGTTTAGACTAGTATATTACAACTAATTCTTTTTAATGCATGATATGTAGTGCATGTTTGGTGAGAATTCACCCCCTGCCACACACCTTTATGGTTGCTTGCAGGATATTATGTAGATGTAGATGTTCCGGTCGCTGGCAGTCTTCTAGACCCGAGTCAAAAGAAGTCTCCAACGGTGGAAGGAACTGATTCGGTTCGTGGAAGTAAAGGCACATGGTTGAGTGGAGAGGGAGGGTTGCATTTTAATATTTCGAGCGACGTTTGACAGGTGTTCACACGAGCAGCATCGGATCCAACATTCACCGTGTAGCATTTGCCGCAATCCACTATCGAATCATTCTAATCAAACGTTCGATCAAACGTTTGGGTCGAGGTTCGACGCATCGGATAGCGGCCCCGGCTTCATTAAGGCCGCTCGAGCGATAATTCATTTACCTGCAAGAAACTCATTTTCAACCAGGTGATCCGCTAGGCACTGTGGCGTACCACATTTAAAGGATAATGAGCTTATAAATGGCAACATAGAATCCTCGGTTGATACTGGGCTGCCCCATTGGCGCCAAGAGTTGGAGGAACTGAACCATAGAATTCCCAGGGGACTCATTTGGAACACTTACCAATGGTGAAGTTTTTCAGAGGTACTTCGCAGCATTAGTACTTGAGAAACAAAGATTGAGAACTGCTTATTAAGTATTTAAAATGATTAATGGAAAGCTGGGGTGGAAGTATCTCGATTGTAAACTTTAGCAAGTCCAGAAATTTAAATTCACATTGCAAGCCCAAGGGAGTGATTTTAGACTCCAGACAGTTTCCAGCGCAGAAAATATACCCTTACAAAAGTTTTTTCCTGATATTTCGTTTCTCATGGAAAATAAAAACGTCCCTGACCCAAGCGATGAGTTTCTCTGTTCTTTTCACTTCGCGTACACTATGCTCAAGTTATTTGCTATGATAGAACCAGGCACATGAGATAAGCCTTTATCAGCATCAATTTCTCGTCTCAGTTTGAATCAATAATCACAATCAGGATGCGTACAATGTACATCTTAAGACAACATCCCCAGCAACACGCGAAGTTTCCTAACTTTAATTAAGTGTAGTTAAATTCATCTAGAACTTTTAATTAAGTGTTCGCTAAGACATCGGGGTCGCACGGAATGCATAAATCATACAGAAAATTGAGAATAAAAAAATGGTGAATGAATAAAGAATCAATGAAATATTCAAGTAAAATAATACAAGTTAAAATAGACGAGACGCGTCATGGAATTTTTTGCGAGCTGAGTCCCCATCGGGAGTCAACGTTCCTCGCACTTGGGTACAGTTTTAATTTCCGCGAATCTGGTTACTTTTCTACCGATGGGTCATAAAAGTAATGAGGCATGCTAATCCTGCTCAATTTTTCATGCTTCCCATTCGGTTGTAGCATTCCAATCTTCCGCACGGAAGCTTGCTGACGTTGGTGAGGCCGAAGGGAGGGATCACCAACGATGCTCGACTGCTAACGGCACCGCTAAGTGACAGCGAAGCGATAGCACCGAGGAAAGTTCAATAACTGCCCCCAGGGGAATCTGGCTGTTAAGCAATGAGAATACAACACGACTGAAAAGAAGCAGGTAGGGCCAAAGGAACGACGTCTTACAAGGGTAACTCAATAACTATGCTGCGATCTACAGGCAGCATTTCCGAGGAGCAGAAAAATCTAGAATTCCCCCGATTCGCCCGACACCAATACATCATGGAACACGCATGCAGTTATGCTTCACAAGGATAACTGGCGCTCTTCGTGTCATTGGACACAAGTCGATATTTTAGGGATCTGCCGCCTCTAGTCGAGTATTCCGACAAAACTCGAGCGGCGCAGAGAAGGAAACCGAGAGGGCGACCAGCGAAACGTCGACGCATCCCGTCGTCCACCATCGTGATGCTCCATCCGTCCAGCGATCCCGGAAACAGGATCAATGAGTTCATTAGGGTCCCGATCCATCATCATGTTTACAGGTTTCATAAAATGGGAAACTCGTTCCGAGTTGCCGGGCTCGGAACAATTTCCCATCGCGACAACAGCGCGGCTGAACTCTGGAGCCATCTGGAGGCGCATAAAACGGGTCGTGAGTGTTAAGCCAGATGTGGCTTTATAATATTATGTAGCACAGGAATATGGATTTAATATTACCGTGAGCTTTATGATACGACCCCTCCCTCCCGCCGAAGCATTGCATTGTTTCCCATCTCAAGGACGGACGTCTCCTTCTTCTGGCACCACTCGCGTGGGGGGGGGGGGCAAAACAAGACGCCAACCCCAACACCGCTGCACCCTCCCCCCCCCCCCCCCTCTATTCCGAGGGGGAGATGAGAAGTCGGAACGGGGGGACGGCAGCCGGTGGCGCCGCCATATCTCCGCCCCGAACTATGCATATTTTTTCGAATCTTTCCCGTCCTCGTTTCGTGTTCCTAATGGCAGCAGCCTTTTGTTTTTTCTTCTCCTCCTCCCCTTTCATCTGTTTACGGGTGGGAGAGGATAAAAGACTGAAGGGGCGGATGGGTGGGGGGGCCCCGCGCTGCTCTCGAGGAATATTCAATTCGCGTGCCAATGACGTCATTTGCATGAACATTGCCTCGAATTGAGAGCCCCCCCCCCCCCCCCCCCCCCCCCCTTCCCCTCCCTCCGCCCTCTCTTTTATCGTTCCCTTCCTTTTTATTTCCGCAGAGCCCCCCCCAAAAAAAGGGCCATACCCTCTCCGAAAACACACCCTCACCCGGCCGTCCGCCTCGCCGCCCTTCCCCAAGAAATCGCCCTCCAATTAAAATTCAACACGAGCGTTACTACAGGTAATAAAGGAAATATGCGATGAAATCCAGCCGGAAGCGGGAGAACGCCCCGTTAGCCCACGCTTCGAAACCGATCCTCGGAAAAATCAGCAAAGAGTGCGAAGGGGGAGGAGGAATGAAAGGAGGCTCGGTGGTGAGCACTGCGAGGAGGGGTCAAAAGGGTCAACAGGGGCCGGCTGTCCGCCGACGCGCAATAATAACATCCGATGAAAGCATAACGCCCAGATTAAAGGGGGGGGGGGGGGATCAATGCGGGGCTAGCAACGAGGGCGGAAAGACCCGCAGGGTGGAGACAATGCTAATGTGCTGGCAACTCTATCGGAAAGCCAAGTCAAGGCATGCGTGAAGGAGAGACATTCAAAACACCGATTAGCAACCGAAACTCAAAATTGACACTGAAACACATATTGACAGCATACTATACAGTATTGTACTTTATCCCTTTCTACGCAATATAAAATACTTTTTTTTAATGAACTCCAACTTATCATTATGTTGGGAGCAGATAACCCCTTGTCCGATATGATCTCAAAGTTAATCAATATGTATTAAGAAATATTCAAAAAATAATCAAGAGATAAAGAAACTTTATGACCCGCTACTTTTGTTGGTATCACATTATGTTCGCTCCCGTGCCGAGATGCGCGCTTGACGAGGGAGAATATATAATGGGAGAGTGAACCGTATGTCACCTTGAAAATCCCTTCCCCATCATTTCTTTCGTACCCTTCCCCCGCGCCACGCTAAATCTCAAGCACCTCAACCCTTCCGCGACTTTCGAAAACGGGGAAATTGACGCCACCATTCCTAGGGACGAATCCCAAAAGCATCTGAGCCATTGCACAGAGTAACTGCCATGTGGCCATAAAAGCTCAAGCCAGTCCCGAATACTGGCTACGAAAAAAGTGACGGTGGTTCAATGGAGTGATATTTAAATCTGGAAAAGCAATCCAGTCCGCAAAAAATTCTTTACCGTAACATAAGATTTAAGAAGTAAAACACAGATTCCTCTTTAATTCCATTTCCACAGAATAAATTAATTTTTCTGTCGCTTGTTATCTGAGTGCATATTTAAAAGAAGAAACTCCTGCCACCCATCGGGCAATATATAAAACGACTCGGAGGAAAATATGGAAGGGAATAAGAGTTTGAAAAATATCTTAGTTCTATGTAAAAAAAAGCATTATATGACGGGATCAGGAATATGTTTCGCAGAAATGAAGGATATGTTGCAATATCAGGAATAAGGTTCATCAATTCTAAAATTGGGTTCAGCACAGTTCTCCACTCTTTTCACCAATCAGCTATCTTCTTCATATTTATACAATTTCTCTCTTACCTTATATGCTGCTTACATCATATACCTTTAAAAAAAGGCATTTCTTTGTCATTCTTGTCTTTAACTTTTCCCTTAACGATTGTCTTCATCTTGCCTTAAGGTATGACCAATAAAGTTGTTCCGTATTCTTGTCAGAAGAGGTAAGTTGTCAGAAGTCTACTTCAGAAGTTTCCATCGGAATTCTCTTTTCTTCCCCTCTTTCCACTACTTCTCCGCTCTTTATTCTCTTCGCCCATTTTGCTCTTTTGAAGCGCCACATTCTGAATGCTTCCAGTGTACACTCCCGCGCCGCTGCTCTCGTCCACACCTCACCGACACACAGCGTGCAACGGAGTGCTACGTCATTTCCTGGCTTTTATTCCCAACTGCGGCAGTAGATTCTCCTTTTAGTAGAAAACCCTTCTCACCTGGCCTACTCGCTGTTATTTTGTTCTTGCTCCGTACACTGCAGGATACTCGGCTTCCCAGATTGCAACACCTGCTAACCTCTTCTTGTTTCCGGAGGTGAAAATTTGCCTTTGGCCTCTGTGGGGCCATAACTGTTTGGTTATAACTGATATATTGAAAATGTCCTTTTTTTCCTCGTAAAATTAGGGATATGAAGAGCGGTAAATATGTCCAATACGAGTGATTCAATCCATAGCATAGGTGGTTGCATGTTGGTGTAAGGACTTGAAGGTAATCCTACAAACAGCACGTTTTAGCATGCTTAGTTTGCTATTTATATCTTTTTAAATAGTGCAGTTTAGGCTTATATATTAATACTAATCCTTCTAATGCATGACATGTAGTGCATATTTGGTGAGAATTCACCCCCTGCCACACACCTTTGAGGTGGCCTGTAGGGTATTATGTGGATGTAGATGTTTGTTATTGTACTGAAAACCTTGTCCTTTATTTTCTTTTTATTGACCTTTGTTTGATATTTTGAGAATATCATTTCCATTTTTGTATGCCCTATTAATATCTATTTCTACCTTCGCCCAGACCGCTATGTCAAAGGTGAATCGAAGCATGCTAATATTTTTACTGGTGGACAGATTATTAAATTTTTTATTCAATTCTCAGTCGTAATCTTACCATCATTGAAGAGTTTCTATATTAATCTGTAGATTGGGCGAATGGAGAAAACCACAACGGCCGAATGTTTAACGGAGTTGTTTGGAGACAGCATTTAGAGTGGACATCAGCTGGAAAGGGAATTATGCCAATTACAGCTAGGAGAGGTGAGTTACGGCTTAATACTGGCACTGACGAAAAACGAAGGCGATAATATTGAAAACATCAGAGGCTTTATGCCACGCGCAAGTGGTAAAGTATGTTTTCGAAAGAAGATAGGAAAATTGTGCCTGGTTCCGAAAATATGGGCTATCATCAGAAACATTTGCATGGATAAAAAATAGTAAAGCATGCTAAAAGGATGATGCCAGGGCAAATATCTCTAAACAAACAGCGTAACAGTTGTAGAAAGTGATTGCAAACTCAAGAAGACGATAGGACTGTAAATATTCAGGGCTCTATCATCTCACAAAGTTAGAAAATAGCTTTTTTTTGGGAATTTTTAAACGAATGTCTGACGCAATTATATCAGCTATGATCACGAAACCGTCTGTAATGCAATATATTGCTCTACCAACTGGTTAGAGAGCATTCAATTGCATGATGGATGCATCAGAAGAAGACAATGAAACTTGGAAACATATAATGTAATGGCAGAGAAAAAGGAAGGCAATTACTATTAAATAGTTTTGAAAAAGCAAGTAAAAGCGCTGTGTGTAGATGTTACAAATCAGATGCATGATGACCCCTTGAGCATAAAAAATGAGCACAAATCGAGGCTGCTCGAATATTTTTGTCAGCGGCAGAAAACTACAAATAAACGGGTTATAATAACCCAGAAAAATGAAAACAAACTATTATTTAATAAGAATTAATTAATTATAATAAATAGAAAGTTACTGATTATACCATGTAAGTCCACTCCACGGAATACGGTCGAAAGCATTGGATGTTAACAGCCATCCTGTGCAGCGTATTGATTGCCTTTTCACTTACCCACAGTAAATGATGCCCTGCATTCCACTCACATGTTTCCGAATGCAAGCAAATAGTTTCTTGTCTCAGGGAAGTTCCATTCTGCTCATGACTCTCTACCAACCAACATAAGGAGCAAAAGAAACTCAACTGCGACTGAGGCAACTTGAAACATGGTTTTCCTCCAGCGGTTTACAACCTTCGTAAAAAGGGTTCTAGGCAAATGCGATGAGAGAGTACGAGAAAGAAGCTATTTTGTCAGGCCTCATTTAGAATATGGCGCTAGTATATGGGATCCGTACGGGGAAGGTATGATAAAAGAACTAGAGCGTGTGCAAAGGAGATCCGCTAGATTGGTTTAAGGCCGTTGCGATAATTGTATAAGTGTTACGAATTTAATAGAATCACTAGGACGCAGAATTACTATCAGAACGCAGGTTGAAATTTAGGTTAAACCTTTTAAGTAGATTCGAAACCAATTTTTTCACAGATGATATTAGATATATATTAAGAACCCCTGCGTATTATGCTAGGTTTGATCAGATTAACAAGATTAGAGAGATAGATTGTCGTACCGACTGATTTAAAGTGTCATTTTTTCCCCGTACTATAAGAGAACACAATAGGCAGCATAGGAAAGGGATAGGCAATAGGTGAAAAATTGCTAGAGTAGTCTGTAGTGCATGATGCATGTATTAACAGCCAATAATCCCTTTCTTATTTCGTAGATATTAAACATGTAGCTGCATTTGACCCTATTATCTAGCACGTCTCCATTAAATATTCTAGTTGCATGTCAATAGTGCATGTTTGGTGATCTTCACCCCCTGCCACAGACCCTCGTGGTGGCTCGTGGTGGCCTACTACAGCGAGCACACGGAAGCATGTAAGTGCCATCTATCCTCTCCAGGGCAAAGGCCGAGTAACGGTGTCCCATGACTGCTTGCTTAAGGAGGTTGATCCGAAAAGTAAAAGTCATGTCATTTTTTTAATAATTTCAGCACTTATAGAACTAAAGTTCCTCTATCTAATAAAGTAAAGAATTACATAAGATTAACGAAAAAAATGGCCATCACATGGGAATATAACGTTCAAAAATACAATTATGGCATGTCATTTTTGCAAAAAATTGATATTATATGCGTAATTCCACAACAAATAAAATGACACGAGAAAAACAGGCATCAACCCACCGTATTTTTCGCTAAATCCACCAATTACTGCGTTTATAGCAGACGAAATGCGTTAGTTGTCTTCAAGTGGCGCTGCGTTCGCTCTAGCCAAAATGTATGGCGTATGAATAATATCATTACTAATGAGATAATAAAGCATATTCGAGAAAAATATTATAACATAACGTTTGATAGTAATACTTTGGTGTTATACATTAGTAAATTCATTGAGTACATGCATTTATTACTTTAAAGTAAATGCTGAAATGAATCCATCGTCTAGCTGATTGAAATTATTATAAAAAAGAAATCCTTCGACTTTACGTTGTATTTCTTGTTATACTTATGACTTTCAATAGCTTAGGTAATTTTCTTTGTGAAGTAAGGATCACATAGCAGGCATATACTCGTACTTAAATTAATAAGATTCCTCAGACAACTTGACTCAAGCAGTCGCGAACCAACCTCCTTAATATTTTTCTCAGGGCGTGCTGGCATGGTAACTCTTGTTTTCATGTAAGCAGTGCCTAAACGGGGTAGTATTTGTTTCGCATGTCTCCATGGTAGAAAGTGTTCTCTCTGATTTATAGTGTATTCCTAATTATGGTTCACCTCCTGCCACACACCCTGGCTTGATGGAATCAGGGGCGCAACTATCACCGTGACCATGCCAACCAGGGCGCACACTCGCCCTGCCACGGACTCCTCGTCCGTCCGTTTCGGGTACGAAACCGCAGTCCACAAGCTTTCTTGGGAGACGCTCCGACTGCCCCCCACCCTTCCCCTCTCCATTTCCTCCTCACTTCAGCAATCTCCCACCAGAGGGATCGCAAATTACGACATCGAGTAGCTTCCGGCCCACAGACTTCCATTTCCTGTCGCTGGCCTCTTCCGTCCGTCCCTCTCCCCAACTGTCGTACACTCTTCAGAAAACCTCAGGCCCAGGGTCTGACTATCCGAAGCAAGCCACGCAAGAAGACGGCGGCTGAGTTTGCCTGGAATATGTGGGTCCCTCTGTCACTTTTTGGAGTTATTTTCACTCTCTTGGGACAAGTATCATCGGAGAAGATGTCTTCCTGCGCCATATTTGGCTGCAACAACAGCGGCAGAAATGGTGTGGGGAAATTGAAATATTTTCGTTTCCCTAATGATACTGAAATGAAAATGAAGTGGGTTCGAGCTTGCCGGCGAAAGGACGACTGAAGGAAAAGTTCACAATATTTTGGGCAGGGTTTTGTATTATTCCTGTCTTATGTTTCTTTGTGGCATAAATAATTGCAGGCTGTATTATTATGTGCAGTTGTATGCAAGTATTTAGAGGTAATGACTTCTGTGTCTGTGTCAGCCAATGCATTGGCTAAAGTTAAGGGTTGACATAAGATCATTATCTTTCCGGCAAAGTTTTGCATTACTCCTGTCTTATGTTACCTTGTGATAAATAATTGCAGGCTGGTTTATCATGTGAAGTTGCTTGCATGTCTTTTGTGCTATACTTCAGTGTCTGTGTCAGCCAATGTAATAGCTAAAGTTCAGAGTTGACAGAAGATCACTATCTTTTGGGCTGGGTTTTGTATTATTCCTGCTGGTTTATTATGTGCAGTTGTTTGCCAGTTTTTTGAGCTAATGATTTCAGTGTCCACCGAGCACTGTGATACTGTTTATATTGTGATAATGGAATGCTTTAGCTATATTTTAAGTTATTTTAGCTATGTTTGTACGATTAGTGATCCTCTCAAGGTTATGCACATAAATATACAATGTGTTAGAAACAAAATTTCTGAGTTGGACGTACTGCTATACAACTATTAACCTGACTTTTTGTGTTTATGTGAGCAATGGCTGGTAAAGCAGGAATTGCTATCCTTTAAACCCTCAGATTACAAAGTTCTGTATGTGTTCTGCCGATCCAACAGTAAAAATGGTGGTGTTATGTTGCTTTCTAAGGAAATATTTGAGAATCCTGTTAATGTTTTAACCAGCAAACAACTGTTAGGAGAGTGCATTTGTGAATGCTCTGTGATGACAGTAATCATCAAGAAATGGTAACTATGCTTGAAAAAAATGTGTAATCGATCAAATTTCTCTTAAACGTACATACATGTCTCTTTAGGGTGTAGTCCTTCTTTGTAATGCAAGAGAAAAATTAAGTTATAGATTAACTATTCATACCATAATTATAATTTTTAGAGGTTTGGGGTGCTTGCATCAGTATCTGTTATTCTGTGATGATAATTGAAATCCATGATGCACATTATTGTCTTAATTTCTTGCCATTGATTTATACTGAACTAGATAAATTTATTTCAATATTAATATTACAAATATTATATAATCGTAAAAGCTTACATTGCAGCTAATTTAGAAGAAATTTGGCCTTTTCTGAAATAGTTTGATCAAAGGACATATAGGCACATTAAATGACGATATATCAGAATTTTCCAGTTCATTTACAGACAGTTTACTAAACTTGTATACAATTGTCCATCCTCTTATAGTGCCACGAACATGTAGCTAATACGTATTTATGAACTTCAAAATGTAGGTATGTTGCGGCCTAAGCTCTCCCTTTACTTCAAAATTGTTTCCTCAACGCTGAAGGTGGTGTCCTTTTGAATTTTGTTAGTAGATGAATAGTTTTCGGCGTGATTACTTTCATAAAGACTTATAAGAAATACTTGACTATCCTTCAACTATCGTTCTATCCTCCGCAAAACGTAAATTCTACCAGCCCTCCCTCGGTTACCGGTAATCAAAACATTTCAACTGTAAACATGCACATCATCTGAGATTCCGTAATAGCAGTTCTGCTCTTCTTCTTCCACTCCGCCTGAAATCTGGATATGAACGATGAAATTGCAAGTGAATGATTTCACCTTTCTCAATGGTATATAAAGTAGTTTCAATGACTAAAATGTCGCTTCTGCAATGTTTTTTCAAATTTATAATTCGAGACCGACTATAAAAGTAATATTCACTCAGTTTATTGTGTGTACTATAAGTTTGCGATAGCCTCACAGCCACCGTACTACTCCTTGAACTCAACCTCTGTGTTTTCATGCACTGCGAGTTGTTTTTCTAGTATGTATTTCGCCAACACGCACGATAATATATTAGCATCTTTAAGCAGCATTATTTAAGAGATGCACAATATCATAATGTTAAATACGTTTTTATTGTCAACTGTATTAGGCTCAATTTTAAATGCTCCGCCGCTGCTTGCCCTCCAGTATACGTCACAGCGTAGCTGCCTAGAACGGACGCATTTTCGCCCTTGGGAGTGACCTGCCTAATGTATTAATAGTACCATGCTTAGAAGCAAGCTTCCGCTATGATTCAAACGGAAGGTGACGGGGAAAAAGATCTTGATCTAAAAGGATATTGAGCTCGTCAAGTCACAGTCAACTTTCGGGCCGAAGACAATCGAAGACGGCCAAAGAAGGAAGTGCTTGTAACTCTTCGCGGCACGTTCTTGCTATTTCAGAGTTGAAGAATCTGCTGATCTTACTAGTATGGGACCGACCTTTATTGCCGCGTTGTGGAGTGAGAATCATTTCTGCAGCAGGTGCTGGCGATATACCCTGAGCATCCACCCACTCGGGCTCGGAAGGATCCCTTCACCAGTGCCAAGCACCTTTATAGCACAAATTTCTTCGCGAGGAATGAGACATCCATACGGAATAAAGGGCGAAAGGCAACAGAGGCTTCCTGAGAAAGTGGATCTAATTGGTGCACAAATGTCATTCTTTCGATGCCAATAGTGCAAGAGTACTTCTCACACAAATGCCTCAGTTAAAATAGAGTAGCAAGTTGACAATAAAAAGGTGAATCCGTGTAACTGCAGCACAAGCTGCTCTAGGGGAAAGCTTACGTTTATTTCCTCAAATGGAGAGTAAACCGGGCATGCATGATAAAGTAAGGAAAAATATATAATTCTGTCCAGGTGGGCTTCCTATACGATTCTGTAATACAGTAAGGCATCTATTTCACGAAAGCTTCAATATAAACTTTGCTCAGGAAGGAGGACAGTTTTTGGAAGAGGACTGAATAGCTGTCTCCATCTAATGTCATAAGCCTGCTAATTTTTTTCCAGGTTACATTGTATAATATTATTTTGTCGTATACTTACGTTTATAAAGTCGTTAAAAACAACCTGCAAAGGTAGCTAACCAACTTTAAGGACTTGAGGCTAACGCAACTGACAGCAAGTTTGAGTATGCTGGTTGTGCTGCTTAAATCTTTGTTTTCATTACAACATAGCTACTAATCAATTGTAGGCAGAGTATGTTATGTATATTTGGTGTAATTTCACGCCCTGCCACACACCTTTAAGGTGGATCGCAGGGTATCATGTGCATGTAGATGTAAAACTCAGGAAAAAAGTAAATATGGAGTCGATCTACTTACAACATAAGTCGAAAACATTTTAAGAATTCCGTCGCACTTCGGAAGATTAGATAATTAACATGGAATGCTATGCAAATAATTCTCATTCGCAGACTCAGATTCGCATTCACAAACAATTCGCTGAAAGATTGAAAACATCCAGTCCCGCACACGATAAGGCCTTACAATATGGTCAGAAAGACCTGATTCCATGCATGCGGTTAGCTATGTTGATATTTAGATTATTAGTGGACAATATGAATCTATAATTCTAGAATGTGTAATCTGATGTATAATTATTCACAAAGCTGTTCTAAACCTCTCAGGGGCATGTGTTGACTCTAATTTGAATGATCTCCTTGCCCCACGAAGGGACTTTCAGATTTATGAGCAGTGCTTGCTCGCCCACTTCTTTTCTGCCAGGCTGAATAAACATTTAATTCAATCTGCAAAAGTTGGGCCGTCGAGCCGGCCTTGGCTAATTCTCACACACTGTCCTAGTATTGAAGAGGTGTCACCAACAGTGGACTGTAATGACCCATAATTTCAAAGGAATATCTTCAGATCAGTACTTAAAGAGTTACCTATGCTGAAGAAAGGAAAACGAAAAGGCATTGCTTCACAGCATAAGCTAATAGAAACTCAGTGGAAACGACGGTTTTCAAAAGTCATGAATTTTAAAAATGTTAGGTTTGTAGCACAATGCGCCATAAATGGAATAAACGCATACCAACCTTTTCTACAATTGCAGTCCAATTCGACAATTAAAGCTTATAACCAACTCAAAGCTCACGAGCTAGCCGCGAAAACTTTAGTGGAGTTACCCGCTGCATTGCGCGATAGCATGATATTCCGCAGAGAAAAAAATAATTCGCCTTGACCGAGAATCGAACCCATAACCCCAGATTTCCGGCCAGGTGCTCTGCCAGTTGAGCTATCAATAAGTCTCCTTTCTCAGTGGAAATTCTAAAGGTCAAGGCGAATGATTTTAACTCCGTGGAGGATATTGCTATCGTGAAATTCAGGGGGTAACTCCGCTAGCTCGCGAGCTCTGAATTTGTTGAATGTAAACACCTTAGTGCTCATATGTCGGCTTTAATTTCGTGGATGGTAGCGCCATGCGCACGACTTCGGTTGTTTAGTGACCTAATATGTCCAGCAGTACGGCAACATCTTGTTCCTTTAAAGCCTTTATAATTTCCACAGAGAAAGAGGGCGTCTTAGTAGCTCAACTGGTAGTGCACCTGGCCGGAAATCAGGGGGTCCGGGTTCGAGTCCCGGTCAAAGCGAATGATTTTTTCTCCGTGGAATGTCTTGCTTGTAAAGCTTATGTTCGCGAATGCGGGAATGGGTGGTCGAGAGGACGCATCGTACGCACACCGTGAGAGACGAGTAATAAAAAGAGGGAGTTGACGGAGGGAAAAACACGGGGAAGGTAAGTTGAGAAAAGGGGGTAAAAAAATCAGGAATGACATATGAATTAAATGCTGAAGTACGGGGCAAAGAAATGGAAAAGAGAAAACGAATGAAAAAGAAATTACTCACTTGCCGGACTGAATAATTCACCCCTCCGCCCGCAGACGCGCGCTGGCGTGAAATCCTCCGCTGATCACTCCCGGAGAAAAACGGAGACGAGACTGAGCCGAACTGACCTTCAAAGGAGTCCACCAGGGAACTTCCCTGGCTCGTGGCGCTTTCTTGACGCACGCACACACAAAACAAAAACGATGCGAAAATGCAAGAGGGCAGTGGGAAAAAGAGGGAGGTTCAACAGAAAACAAACTTGAGAAAACCGAAGATATAAAAAGGAAAAATAAAACAGGTCTGTCACGCTAGCGCGCAGGAACAGCTTAATTTTACCTAACATCGAGAACAACAAAGGCCATTAACGCTTTTAAATATCTCGACCGATAAAAAAGGCAAGCAGTGTTTCACTGGACAAAAAAACATTAGTACGTACAACAGAATCCTGCATAAAAATGAGTATAGGTTTCTATTGCCAAATAGGGAATAAATTTGAAGCTGGTATTGCGAAGCTCCTTCGCGTTGCTAAGCACAATGTTTTATTGTGGTTAGAGCTAAAAATAATATTCTAATCCTCACTAAGCTTGGTAAATTAATTTGTGAAACAAAATTCAACATAAATTTCATTTCACATCGCTTCATTGCAGAAATTCTCAGTACCTTTTCGTTAAGAGCATCTAAAAAATTGCACTCAAAGGTATGCATACAAATCCTCAGTATTACAATAATGTATTCGTTTGAAACAGTCGCAGTTAAATGTGGTCGAGAATAGAGAGGGAGAGGTGGATTTGCTCTGCCGAATGGAGCCGATCCCTTTTCGAGCCACATTTGGTCGCGGTCACTTCCATCCCGGCGTTTGAATCAGAGGCTTTGGATTCATGAAGGCCATTACTTCCACCTGTTTGCTCGGGAGTTCATATCTCCAAAATGTGGGCATTAATCTGTCCACCGACTCACGGAGGGTAAAGGCGGGCGAACTCCCGGCATCGCATTTTGAGCATTGCTCACAGAGACCACCGTAGTAGGATTCGCATTGCTCGCCGCGTTTATTACTGCAACGGACTGTGGAATTGACGGCTAACCTGTATCGAGAATGTTCTACGCGGTAATGACATCGGCAAGGGCAGGTTAAGAATGGAGGACACGTAATGAGAAATGTATCGAATCTAATCGGCTTGGCCACAAGCACTAATGCAGACAGCACCCGGGCGAATGCACAAGTGTAGGTACGACTTGATTGCACTGTATACTGACGCTTGACGATCTGTGGAACCATGTTGCCGGAAATACCATCTATCGGCGTCACATCTGAAGAAAGTCACTCTCGTGAGTTATGAAAGAGCAAAAGACAGCCAGACTTAAGATAAGGAGTTAAATGTAGGACCTTAGACAATTCTGAAATGGAAATTGATAATTACCCTACATTTTAGTCACGTGACCGCACCGGGACCGTTGACTGCTGTCTGTTCGCCGATGGCAGGAAACCTTTTCAATCTTCCGTAACGGCATTTCCAATTTCAACCAGTTTTAATGAGTTTACTCAAACTATAGTCAAACCTCGTTCGGGTAAATACGTTGCAAACTTTATTCATGGGTTTAGTAGATTCAGGAAATCGTCACCTGGGCTATTGCCTTCCCATGGAACACTGATTTGCCAAGAAGAATGGAGGTGGAAAGCGAAAAGTCTCTCAAAAGTAACATGGAGGTGAGGGGGGTTAAGAATAACGTTGGCGTTTCGAAATTTTTCAGCAAGATAAAGAAAAAAACACTACACCGAATTCAAACGTACATGCTAAAGTTAAATGCATAAAAATTATTTTAGAGGATCAAGTCAAATACTGACATTACAATAATACCATTTGCTTCCTTGGCAAATTTGTTTGTCAGGGAAATTGGTGAATCCCATGAATCCTTTTCCTTGGAGCCTAAATATTTTATCTAAGTAACAATATTTCTGTAAAACATTACAATTCCTGGTGAGTTACGAACAAGCACGTACTTGATTGTCCCACAATTAGAATACAAGTCCAGTTCTCGTAATAAGGTAACGTTTAGAAAATAATTTTATATATTTCTGTAAGGGATCATACCAGAGATGCTGGATTACTAGTTATACATCTTGTCATGCAAAGTAGATTTAGAAGGTCAGAGAAAAACACATAAAAAGGGTTAAAAAGCTAAACCATCAAATGTAGATTAAATAGTGGGTCGGTAAAAGAAATACCGAGAAAAAATTAAGTTGGAAAAGTACCAAGAGAGTAACAGACTGGGAGAAAGAATTTCCGTGATAGTAGTGAATTGTCGTAATTTAAGAAATAAAGTAGCAGATTTTCACCACCTCATATAAAGTACTGCTGCAGATACAACAGTAGGCAGAGAAAGGTGGCTTTTGGAGGACATATCAGATTATGAAGTATTCCCGAAGTGTTTTACCGTATACAGAAAGGATATAGTAAGCAGAAACGGAGGAGGAGTATTTATAGCTGTGAAGGACCCGTATTTCAGTAGGAGAGAACTTATTTCAGAGCGAAATGTAGAAACTATTTGGTGTTCCGTCAAAAATAAAAGTAGTAACGCAAAAAGGATATATGTCGGTGCATAATAAGGCCACCGGATATAGGCGTCAATTCTATAATGGAACTAGAGTCAGAGATAGGTATATTGCTTTCGCGAAACAATGATAGGAGAATAATAGTAGGTGGGGACTTCAATCTCCCTTCGATAGACTGGAATACGTGTAGTTTAATAACAGGAGGTAGGTAAGGAACTCAGCGAATCACTGTTGAATACCTTTACGTCACATTCTTTACAGAAGCTAGTATCAGAACCGACCAGGGGAAACTACATTTTAGACTTATTAGCAACAAGTTCACCCGAAAAAGTTCTAAGTATAGTTACAGACACAGAAATCAGTGATCATAAAATAGTGGATGCGAAATTTATTCTAGGCGTTGAATCACATTATAAACCAAGGAAGAGGGTATAATTATTTGGCAAAGTTAATTACGATGGTATAAAAGAGGAATTAAGGGAATCGTTTAATGCATTTAGCGAACAAAGCGAAGGATTAGAGGATACGTGGAGAGAATTTCTTAAGGTCACCCGCAAAGCAGCTAACAGATACATACCAAGTAAATTGATAAGTGATAATAGAGAGCCAAGGTGGTATAGCGCGGAAGTTAGGAAATCACTAAAGCGACAAAGGATATGCCACGCTAGGATGCAGAACAGGGTCTATCGGTAGAGGAAAAAAAATTCGTTAGTCCGAAACTATAAATAATCGAGAGCTTTAGCAAGGAAATCATGTCGGCAAGCGTTGTCGCATCACAAGAGAAAAATGTTAGGAGAATATTTAGGTAGCAATCCTACAGCGTTTTGGTCATATGTGAGAGAGCTTCAGGGAAATAGGTTCACAGTGTACACACTTAAAAATGATAAAGGAATCAGAGTCACCAGCAGTGTAGAAAAAGTCAATTCTTTAAACACCTTATTCCAAAGTGTACTCAACTAATCGTCTCACGACTCAGTGGAACCACCGCCAAACATTTTCAGTGAACAAATGCCCGAAATAAAAATTTCATGTCTGTAATATAAAACCACTTAAAAATGTTAGTAAACACAAATCACCAGGTCCCGAACAATTGCCTTCCAGAGTATATAAAATATTAGTTTCTGGAATAGGCCCCTATCTAGAAATAATATTCAATAAAACACTAAAAATCCACACAGTACCAAAGGATTCGAAAGTAGCTTATATTACATATATTTTTAAAAGCGCCGATAAGGAAGAACATAGAAACTACGTACCCATCTCAATCATGTCTCTCTCTTGTAATGTATTTGAGCACATTGTAGTCGGTTCGATAATGGGGCATATGGATAGTCAGGGATTGCTCATAAACAGCTAACATGGGTTCCGGAAAGGTGATCTTGCAAGACACAATTAGCTTTATTCGTACACGATATATTAGTCTACGGCGAAAAAGGTGCTGAAGTTGATGCGATATTTTTACATTTTAAAAAGGAATTAAAGGCATAAAATTTCTTGTAATATATTAATCTTGCAGTTAGAGAGTTTTGGTATAAATAAATATGTCGTATGTTGGGCAAAAGAATTCTTAAGTAGGCGAGAGCAGAGAGTTGTTAGAGATGGAATTATGTCGGACCCAATCAAAGTCACATCGGGAGTTCCCCAGGGTAGCCCAATAGGTCCGCTTTTATTTATTTTATGCATAAATGATTTTTTTACCGTTGTTAATAGTAAGCTTAGACTTTTTGCAGAAGATGCCGTAGTGTACAGGGGTATATCAGAAGATAAAAACAGAGAATCGCTTAGTAAGGATTTAGATGCAAAACAAGAGTGGTGCGACAAATGGCAGTTAGACATTAACATTAAAAAGTGTGTAGCTATTATTCTTAGAGGAGGAATAATTCGATAGAGCAACCCTATAAAATTGATAACACGAATATCGACAGTATTTTTTCTTATTAGGAGCTTATTTGAAAACAATATGGTTTGAGTCATTTCTTCTTGTGTTCTATTAAATTACTATTCTAATCTAAAAATAAATGAAATGTTATACCCCTGATGAAATCTTAAGATGTCACCCGCCACCTATGGGAGAAACACATGACATCTTAAGATGTCACCCGCATGGAACGTGTTAACGTATTATAATAGCTAAAATAACAAGTAATTTTTAAGTATACTTTCCACAATTGGGAGGATATCCGTTGAAAAAAAACTGCCAAAGACATTTATTGAAGGGAGGAAAAAATTCTTCGCTCCACTGACAACGATGAAGGAGATATTTGTTATTTTTGAGCAAAAATATTACAGATGTCCTTATAACACTATGAGACGCTATGAACAAAGGTCAAAATCAAATCATCATACTCCTTAATGATATTATATCACAATATATGCTTGCCATTATCTCATTGCTGAATTTCCTAAAAGTAACAATTTAGACATTGTGTGGTAGTGTCAACAAAATATCGCGCGGAAATTGTTTAGTAGATATAGGTAAAACGGACGTTTAGAAATTCCTGAAGATGATTGCTAGTTGTTTTTTAGACATTCATCGAAGGCAATGTTTTTCATGTTTTTTAAATATTTTGTGCTACGAGGGAACAAAGAAATGGCAAGTACGAAGCAAATCAGCTGAATTCGAAATCGGTTGACGCCCGGGACATGAGAAATGTACTAAGCGCAACGGTCTGAGGTAGACCTCGGTTCCAGATATCCTCGATAGCAGTCATAACGGTAAAAATCAGGTTACAGGTTATTGAGGTAATACTTTTTTCCGAGTAAACTGCGATAACGAGGAATGCTACCTTCGTTGGTGACACTGACCCTTAACAGCCTCAAAGAGATGATATCCACTCATGTGAAGTCCAGAGTTTGATTCCTCATAGAAACTATGTATTTGCACTATTTCAATTGGAGTTCATGCGAAGACTTCTTCTCTTACTCATTTAAATTGCGAAAGGCATATTGATCTATGTGTTATGTTTTGTTTGAAGCGTAACACTTAAAACTGTAATAGTTTTGCATATTTCATTTCATTCTGTGCTCCGATATTGCTTTCTCTCGAAAATGTGCAATGTACGTGAAAATTTATCAATTTATGGAGATCTTATGGAGATGCTAAGGCCAATGTTATTGTTACCTACGAAGCGATAGTTATCGATGAGGTATTAACGAATCAAGCAAACTAAAGGAATGCAATTTTAAAACAAACTCTTCAAGATAAGTTTCGAAGCTAATTATAATGGATATATATTTTGTTGATGGATCTACGTTTGTGGTGGACTCTGTAATCGCTGTCGCATTTGTGCCGGAGACATTGAATTTTTGCACATTACATATTTCGAGCAAGATCTTGAGGTAGGAATTGTTGTTTCACTTCAATAGTGATTCAAAGTTAGAGTTTCGTCCCCAGGTGAGGTTTAGTTCCCTACTATTACCCATATATATATATATCCCCGTATTACCCATTTGATTCCCCACCGTTAAATTTCAACGCGCGGCTCTTCTAGGCTTTCCATAAATGACAATTACCGGAAACTGCAGTCATCGTTCAACAATCGTCATTTTCCAAAGGAGCCGCGGAACGCTAACACAAGTCCCATTTTCATGTATTTGTCCGCAGAAGCGCAGAATAGCTCTCGAGCATTCGTTCTGATCGAAGCCAAGAGAGGGCTCGCATGCGGCATTGAACGTCAGATCTAGAGAGAGACCTTGTGTGTCTCATCAGATGGCACATTTTTGTGTTTGCGAAGCAGCGTGCGCGAAGGGAAGGTTCAACGGAGAAGCGAGTGTTTGCGCAGGGCCCTGTGGGAAGGGCCCCCGAGGGAGCGGGGGACGACATATGTGAGCGAGGGCCAATCGGGAAAATGGAGAAAGGGCGACCTCGAAATGCAGGCTTTCTCTTGAAAATATCACACAAGCACTCGTTCCAAAATCCCTTGACCAATAGACATGGGTGGAACGGATACAAGGCCCTTATGCTCCGTGCGTTTTCCAATCCCACCAATGAAGCGCCGTTTTTTCGAGCCGGCTGGAGGGGGGGGTGGTTGGAAAAAGAGCCCGGTCCCGGAAAGGAATATCCTGATCCGTGAACAATGTAAGTGAGTGAGAAGGGTTTTCATTAAACACGACCACCCTGTGCCGCTGTTTTCTGCTTAAAAGGCTCTCGCGAAATAGCGAGACGAGGGAGCGTTGGCCAGCAACGGGCAATCACAAAAAAACATCGAGCAGGTCGAAAAAAAATCAATCCTCGTTTTCCCGAGGGATTCGCTATCATTTTCCCCCAGCCTCCGAATCACTTTACCGACAACACACTGTACCTACGCATGCCAGGAGCATGTCTCTCTTGCATGACAGAGCAGTACAACCTGTGGCATTGGTAGGGACCATGGTACTTTTCCGTCCTTAAACAGGTAATGTCCAGTTATCATTGATGCCTTATTTGCATAATATGGTCTTTTTTGCTGTCTTCCAGTTAAGAAAAATGAACAAGTGCACTATGTGATTGTAATTTGAAAAATAAATAATGGTTATGCATATATGGCGCTACATTTAATGTAGCTCTGTCGTTTTCCAGGTACCCTAACACCATAGATAAGATCCAATTTTATGATTACGCTGCGCAAAAATGAACTAAATTAAAAAAGGCGCCAACATTTTTTTTAAATATCTAATTTTAAGAGATTTGATTTTTTTTCTCAGGCTGTTAAAGGAAATAACACTTTCCTCACCTTTTCCATAAATTTGTCTTTCGCCATTCATTTTGCACACTGTTTTAAAGCATTAATATATCCTAAGAATTTCGATTATGCAGGTGTTTTCAGTCCACAATCCTCTCCACTCTATAATAATCTCACTCATTGTAATGCTCCTGAGATTCTATCGCAGATTTTACTCAATTTCAACAATTTATGCAACAACATTTTCACCAAAGCTCGCAATATTTTTGTTCACACAAAACCAACATTTTCTTCGCATAACTCTTCAATAAGGCTTTAATTCCATTGCATTCATCATAATGCACAATTTTCTAACAGCCAATGACACCATCAACATTTAACCACAATTTTGGTCGCATTTTGTAATGCACTCCACTTGTACAGACTTCACCGAGTAGTAATTTTGAAGATTCAGGCGATATGGCGTGGAAGCGAAGCATGATAACACCAAAAGAAAAAAACGAGCCAAATCCACAAAAATAAACTTAACTACGACCCGGGTTTCACTGTATTACAACATCGTCAGGTGCTGACCTGACCTGACGATGCTGTAATACAGTAAAACCCGGGTCGTAGTTAAGTTTATTTTTGTGAATTTAGCTCGTTTATTTCTTTTGGTGTTTTCACCGAGTAGTTTAAAAATGTCTAACATACACTTATTGCAGCTAATTTTGATTATCTGCTAGATTTATCTAAACTTGCAAGAACTGAGGCTGAAGCATCAACTTCCCATAGCTAAATTTTACGCTCTGAGTGATGCATCTTACATACATCTTTCCTGGGGTAAACACACACGTGAAATAATGGGTAGGGCGGATCGTAAACTGGGATTCGTCTAAAGAGTACTGGGTAAATGTGACGATCATGTACGAGAAATCAGCTACTTTTCCCTTGTTAGACCTCATTTGGAATATGCTGCCAGTGTATGGGATCCCTACGAAATCGGTCCAAATAACGAACTTGAACGTGTGCAGCGAAGATCGGAAAGATTTCTAAAGGGACGACACGATAACCGTATTAGCGTAACCAGTCTATTAAATGAATTAAACTGGGAATCATTGCCAGATCGCAGGTTGAAATTAAAACTTCTCTTAGACAAAAAAAAATCTCTTAGACAAATTCCAAGACCATATTTTCAGTGATGATGTTTAAAATATTTTTCGGACCCCAACTTACTATGGTAGACTGGACCATAAAAACAAAATTAGAGGAATTGATTGCCGTACTGACAGATTCAAAACGTCCTTTTTTCCTCGTACTATTAGGGATATGAATAACGGTAAATATATCCAGTACGAGTGTAGCAATGGATAACATTGGTAGCTGCATGTTGGTAAAAGGACTTAGAGCTAACCCAACTAAAGGCATGTTTTTGCATGTATGCTTTGCTATTTTTATCTTTTTTTAAATAGCGTAGTTTTGAACTACCTATACAAGTACTAATCCTGTTTTATGCATGCTATGTAGTGAATGTTTGGTGAAAGTTCACCCCCTGCCACACACCTTTATGGTGGCTTGCAGGGTATTATGTAGATGTAGATGCCAAGGTCCAGTGGCTGTAAAACAGATTTCGCACAAGGCTCGTTGTTCAACTGTTCAATTCTTGGATGACAAATTGTATTATCCAGAAAAGGAATAATAGTTCTATTTTATATTCCCATTCTGTTGTTTGATCCATTGAAAAGGTCCTCAAATGTCATCAACGCTTCCTCATTTGCTTTTTATGCAACAGGAAATTGTTCTCTTTTTATTTTTGAAACACCGTAGCTTTTCACTCTTATCAATCATTAATGGTTTTATACTTATCCATCCATCCACTTACACTATCCGCAATCAAAGGCACCGCTCACTTCTTCTTTTCAGAGGCATTTTTCCTTTTCAACATAAGACACGGGAATACATGTCTCCTTCCAAGTACAAGGTTTCTGAGGCATAGCTCTGAAAAACTAAGCTGTTTCGTCAACATTTGCGATCTCTTTGGGATTGCATTCACAAACTATTTCCTTTGCTGCCAAATTTCCACAACAGCTCGTTGATGTCATATGCTTCATCACAGGGAATATTAAATCTAATGATGTGCCTTTTCATAAAAATTTGTAACCAACCATTCCATGCAGAAAAAACAATTTAGCTTGCTTCTCAGTAAAACCTCCTCCAGTAACTTATCCTTTTCTTTAAAGGCATTATAATTTTGTGCTCTTCGTCATATAAAATGAGTAGCCACTCTTTATAGATTTTATGTCCTCAATGAGTATTTAAATAACATCGTTTCCTTCAACTTTACATTTATTAGTTTTTTTATTCGTGGTTCTGTAAAAAGAAAGAAAACCTTTTCATTGTAGAAAGAAAACATACATGAAATAGAGTGAATGCTTTCCTTGAGGATGCGTATATAAATGACATAATGCCAACATTTCTTATTGCACAATAAAATCATTTTATTTAAAATGAAGACAACAAGATCTAACCTGTGTGCCGCAGGAAAATTCTGCCTCATACCAAATGGGATTACTGACGGGCAAATAGGACACATTTTTTCCAAGCGAATGATTTGGCAGGCTCGATGGTTATCGGGCCGTATTTCGCCTAAAATGACGCCAAGGCTTCGCCCCTTTTCATACGTTATCACGCTTGATCAACCCCCCTCCACTCCGTAACTGTTGGACATCATTTTTGAAAACCTAATAAATATATGTCATTAGCTTGCACATGTATTTCTATTCAACCAAACTATTGAATCTCTCGCTAGAAGACAGCAGAAGTAGAACGCGTCGAAGTCGACCCTCAAACACGAATTTGTAAGGGACCTATAAATTCCTTCTTGGATATAGAAGCTTAACCAGAAGGGCACATATTTCGAAAGAGCAGAAACCACACCTATCACCTTTTGGCTTCAACTTGATTCTCTCTTAAGAGCCTCTGACTTCATATTCGTTTTGCGACTAGCGATATATCGCCGTAACAATGTTGGGTTTTCCAAAGAGTCCTGAAGCTTCGGATTCTAGGAGGTTTTTCTAACCATAAATTACATTCAAGTAGAACTTTGTATAAGGGGTGAAATGGGTTGTAGTAAGATTTTTAGATTTCAGGGACACCCTTCGCGTACTTAAGAGTTTTTCCACCTGGGATGAAACTCCCCTGGCTTTGTAGCAAGTAATAGGGTAGGCGAGACAATGGGCGAGGTCAATTGGGGAGTCAATGCCCTTCACTCCATCATTCTCACAGTCTCACTTCCACCAATTATTCATTCCCACTTTCTCTGTCCTCTAGGAAATCTTGAGTGCTCTGTCCCATGTTGTCCAGTAATGGGCTCTCTAGTTACACGACGCATGATTCGTCGTAAAGAGGTACTCACAGTTCCAACTTGAATCAGATCACTCGAAAGCATTTCTGTACGTTTGATATTTTCTTCCCGCTTCAAACAGATTCCGCTTTCCAGCATTTCATAAACTTTGGCAATGAAATCCGGATAGAGTACATAGGCTAAGTCATTTCAGTCAGAGGAGACTTTTAACTCGTTAGTATCAAGCACCTAGTTTTTGGCTATTAGTCGGATCACAACATTTTCGGAAGCAGCGGGAAAATAGTCCCATACAAATGACAGGAGTGCAAACATGGAGAGGCCAGGTGGGAAAGAGCATCTGCGCGTTGTGGATGCCAAACAGTGTGGAAGGCCGTCGGTTTCTGTCGTCGGCCTTCGGGTAAACAGGGGGGGGGGGACGAAAGGAAGGAAATAAAGGAATAAACCAGGAGGGGTGCGCTGGATACAAAAACGGCCGAAAGAAGCGAAGGGAAACTACAACATCATCAAGGAAGAAAAGGAATGAATACCGGGATAGAACGAGTCCAAAATAAAGATGCGTACTCACTGCGTACGGTGAAATAATTGAGAAAAATAACGGTGTAGTCCGCCCAATGGAGTATTGCGTCCAAGGGAACAGCGGAAAGATGGCAGCGATGGTTCAAGGATGTCACGGATGGATGTGAGAGAAAAGGATTGAAGGCGTGGATTGCTTCCCTTAGCGTTTCTGAGCTATCGCACTACTTCATGGGCAATTATTATGACTGAAAATCTAAAATTACTTTATTACATTTCAGTTACCATGTCATTTATTCGTGTGAGCAAAATACAGAATAGAACACGCCAAAGGCCTTAAAGGCTATAAAGAAATAAAATACCCTTATTGGTTCGATATTGAGACAAAACTTCCTTCTTCAATATAACCACTCTTGGATTACATTAATCTATTTACATCTACACGATACCCTACAAGCCACCACAAGGGTGTGTGGTAGAGGGTGAAGATCACCAAACATGCAATATTGATACGCAAACAAGCTACTACATGAAAACATGCTGAAGAATAGGGTCACATACAGCCTGATGGTTAGTATCTACATAGTAATAAAGGGATTGGTTGTTGATGAACGCAACATGCACTACAGACTAATCTGACTATATTTCACCTACCTATCCCTTTGCTATGCTGCCTATTCTGTTCTCTTATAGTACGGGGGAAAAATGACATTTTAAATCCAACGGTACGACAATCTATCTCTCTAATCTTGCTAATCTGATCAAGCCTAGCATAATACGCTGTTGTTTTTAATTTTCACCTAAAATATTCAGTAAAGCTATCCGATTTAAATTTTTGCAATAGATTTCCTGTTATGAATCCTATAGGATCACTTTATCGAATTTTTCCTTTTCCAAAAATTAAAAGTTACACACTATTTAAGGTTAAGTTCTAACTGCCATTAGACGACCCACTCTTGAATTGCAGCAAAATCCTTGCTCAGCGATTCCCTTTCTACTTCTTTTGATACACACCTGTACACTACCACATCGTCTGACAGAAGTCTAAGCGTAGGTACTCTTAACTACGGTACCCGAATCGTTTATGTAAAAACAATAGAAGCAGACCTATTGCGCTACTCTGGGGAACTCTCAATGTGACTTTGATTGTATCGACAGGATACCATCTATAAAAAACCTCTGCACTCTCCCACTTAAGAATTCATTTGTCCAACATACAACGTCTTTATTTATAACAAAACTCTCTAACTTCAAGATTAATATATTATAAGGAATTGTATGCCTTTAATGCCTTTTTAAAATCTAAAAATATCGCATCAACTTCAGCACCGTTTTCGCAGTAGACTAAAATATCGTGTACGAATAAGGCTAATTGTGTCTCGCAAGATCTAACTTCCCGGAACCCATGTTGGCTGTTTATGAGTAATGATTGACTACCCAAATGCCTCATGATCGAACAGACTGCAATGTGCACAAATCCTTACAAGAGATAGACGTGGGTGAAATGGGTATGTAGTTACTAGGTTATTCCCTATCACGCTTTTAAAAATAGGTGTAAAATTAGTTACTATCCATTCCAGGGGTACTGCGTGGTTCTTTAGTGTTTCATTGAATATTATTTCTAGATGGGGGCTATTTAAGAAGCAGATATTTTATATATTCTGGGAGGAAATTGTTCGGGACCTTGTAATTTGTGTTTACTAACATTTTTTAAGTGGTTCTCTATTCCGCGATATGAAATTGTTATTTCGGGCATTTGTTCACTGAAAGTGTTCGGCGGTGGTTCGACTGTGGTGTGTGACAGCATGAGTTGAATACGCTTCGGAATATTTTCATCCAACAGTTTCTTTGTTGAAGCATAAGACAAGAAAAGATAATAAATAAGCATGGCTACATTGAGCTATGTGCCTACATAAAACGACTTGACATGCATGAAAAAACACAAAAATAAAAAATGTGATGAACCAGAACGATGAAAAAAGATGAGCACTAGAATTGCTATGTGCTATATATATATATATATATATATATATATATATAGATATATATATATATATATCTATATATATATATATATATATATATATATATATACGTACGTATATATATATACGTTATATATATATATATATATATATATATAACGTATATATATATATATATATATCGTATATATATATATATATATATATCGTATATATATATATATCGTCTCTTCCCGCAACTCTCCTACTGAACGCATTTCTGCTTTCGTAGATTTCTACCTCCAACCTTTTGTCCATTCCCTTCCTTCTTACATTAAAGACACTCACGATTTCCTTTCGCAACTAAACTCCGTTTCCCTCCCTCCCGATCAACCCATCATCATGGCCACCATAGACGTCACTTCGCTCTACACATCCATTCCGCATTCAGAGGGTCTTGCTGCTCTGCGCCATTACCTTTCCCAGCGTCCCACACCACAAACGCCTAGCACTGAATTTCTTCTGGATCTCAGCCGTTTTATCCTCACACACAATGCCTTTTCTTTTGACAATAAATATTATCTCCAGGAGACCGGCTGCGCCATGGGAAGCAGGTTTAGTCCCTCCTACGCCAACCTTTTTCTAGGCCTCTTCGAAGATAAATTCTTGACTAACTACCCTCTCAAACCCCTCCTTTGGCTCAGATACATTGATGATATTTTCCTCCTCTGGACCCATGACACCAACTCCCTTAGCACTTTTGTTTCCTCTTTGAATTCTTCAGCCTCTATCTCTTTCACTTCTTCCTTTTCCAGTTCTAACATCACTTTCTTGGACGTAGACATCTCCCTTTCTGACAGCAAATTCAAAACCTCGGTACACATTAAAGCCACCAACAAGCAACAATACCTTCACCACAGTAGCTGCCACCCACCCCACACCAAACGCTCCATCCCCTATTCTCTTTCCATCCGCGGACACAGGATCTGCAACAATCCCGACGACCTAAACTTTTACCTTTCTAATCTACACACCTCCCTTCTCCGTCGTGGTTACCCAGAAAACCTTCTCCAAAAAAAGGATTCTAAAAAAACCTTACACCCCACAACCATCTCACAGCAAACAACGCAATTCCCCTTCTCTACTCACCACCTACTTCCCTGGCGCACATTCCTTACAACGAGTCCTACAAGATCTTTTCCCTATTCTTTCAGACCACAATTCCACTTCAAAACTTTTCCCAAAATGTCCCCGCATTACATACAAAAGACCGCCTAATTTGAGCAATATTTTCAAAACTACCCGCCCGCTTCTCAAATCCGTGCCACACACTCACGTCCCCCCCTCTCCATGCAAACGTCCGAGATGCAAGACTTGCCCTATATTCTCTTCTCCTCCTGCCTCTTTCCTTCCCACACTCAGGTCACTGCCAATTTTTCCTTCATCTACTTGTGTCTCCACCAATATCATCTACCTCCTCCAATGCAATTTCTGTCCTGCCTTCTATGTAGGACAATGCACCACCCCTCTTAACATAAGAGTTAATAATCACCGTGCTTCCTGTATTCCGTCATCCCCGCACTCATCACTACCAGTACCTAAACACGCGTCTACTCATGACATGCCTTTCAATCAATGTTTTAATGTTTCCGTTATTGCCTCCCTCCCCCCCTCAGATTCCGCCGTCAACCTGCACACACTTGAACAAACTTGCATACTCCTCCTCAGGGCATGCACCCCCCCTGGGCTCAATGTGTCCTTTTAACCGACACTTGTACTCATTGTGACTACAATGTGTCCCCCACCACTTCCCCTCCCCGTTTCTCCTTCTTCCCCTCCCCGACTCTCCGTTTTCCCCTCCATTCCCTTTCCACTCCTAAATACCCTTTCCCCCATATCCTCTCAGTATTCCTTTCTGGTTGAGAAAGACAGCAACGCTGTTCGAAAGCTCCTGTTTTATTCGTTTGTGAGTGTCCCTTACTTGTGTTTTCTGTGTTTTTTATGTCGTCGCAACTAGTGACTATTATACATATATATATATATATATATATATACCTAACTAAAAACACACTACTGGAAAACATTCACTCAAAAAATATTGTGCTTGATAATACCTCCGAAAACCTAACGCCAGAATAGCTAGTACTTCACAGCAGATGATAAAATGAGATGAAAATTCGATGCATAGAAAAGAAATAGGCAGTGCTAATGTTGGAAGTGTTAATAGATATGCACCTTTTTAAATTTAACTCTTCCTTTGATGAATTAGAACACTCCCTATACGTGTCATGGCTATGTTAGTTTGATTCGGTTTTTCTAAGCAAGGGTGCGTAGTACCATCTCTTATAGAGTGGGGAAAATCTAAGTTTTGAGCGTTAAACATGGAAGACCATATTTTTCTATCTCAGAGAATGAGATATTGGAGGCGTTTCGTTGAGCTGCGAATCGCAGTTTTTGTTCCCAAGATGGAAAGAGTTAGCAGCAGCAGTTAATTTTGGCGCCGAATGATTGGGAATCATTTCGTAAGATTTCCAGTCATTTCTCAGCATGGGAAATGCCTCTCATAATCACAGTCGTAGTCATTCTTCGCCCATATCGCCAAATTGAACCGCTGAATCGATGAGGGACGCTACAGGGGCGTGTGCGGTGCCTCTCCTCACGGATGAGTGACGCAGGATTTGCGCTGCTTCAGCAGAGGACGAAGTGCTGAAGAAAAAATGACCCTTGCGGAATAGAAGCCCCTTTGAAGGATTACGACTCGACACACAACGCCTCCCATCGGCTGCATGCTTTCAAGTGGTTTAACAATACCTATAACAATCGATGCTACGGATATCTGCCGGAAGGAGGGGTCGATATCAGAGCACACGTCAGCCCAAGAGATTAAGCAGATGTGCCCATAAGTTCCATAGCTCGGAAATAAATTAACTGCATGAACAACTGTTACGGCCAACAACACTGCTATGCTTTACTATTACTATTTGAAGAAGAATTCAAGTGCACTCGAAGACAGCAATTTTCCTCTTATACGATGGAATGCAATGCAATGAACGATATAAGGATAATGATACTTGCATCATAAACGTGGTTTAATTCACCTTGATAATGATACTCTGTGTCGAAACCATGGTCGGGAATAAAAACGCAGGTGGAAACAGGCAAGTAGATATTTGTTTAAACGTTCCAACGAATGAGGTAAGGTTTTGGCGGAGAATACAATAGATCAGTAAAAATACCCCAGATTGAATTTTTTCAGTACATTGCATATTTAAGAAAAAATTTCATCCGTACCAGAGAGATTGTTCACAATGAAGCCGTTTCATGAAGATCAATATATTTCACAAGCACAAAACAATTCATAGACGCCTCTTTTTTCCACGGTATGAATTAATCATACCAATAGGAGCAGAGTGGAGATCAATGAGTGCTAGTCTCCGCCCAGAAGTATAATAATTAATAAACTTCACTACCTTATTTTTAATGCCAGGTGGACACAGAAGCCTAATACAATTTGAAGACTAGACTGAGATTATTTAATAATAATCTCAGTCCTTACCTTACGGACTCTGACCTTACGGGCTACGTTTATCCTTCAAACGCAGAAGAATAGAAAACGGAGTGAAAACTCCATTCACTTGACTATGGTGCAAATGAATACTGAATGCTATTATTTTCAAACGTCCTTCCCTCCAAATCACAGTGCCATCGGATCTGAGTGCGTAGGAATTCTCGGTCACCGCGCAGATTCGGTGCACTTGGCATTGCAGTGCATCAGTTGAATGCAAATCCATCTCACGCCTACTATTACCGTCATTTAGCAAGGCCTTTAAGGATTATCGTTCCAGACGAAATTCCATGCGAAGCTGTTGTATAAACTGCATGCTCCAAATTATTCCTGGCCTTTGGCTACTTCAAGTATTATTTTTTATCATACTGCAATCAAAACGTCCTCTGTCTGGTCCGTTTTCTCTTCAATCAGGGCGTGTAATCCGTTCCTTTCCTCTTTTATTCCCTTGGAATCCTTAACATTCCGCAAAAGTCAAAGGACTTCAAATGATGGAAAACACTTCTAGACTGCAATGGATACATTGTCCCTCCTGGAGTTATGTGAACTTTACCCAGCTCTATTCACTCATGGCTTTATCCATGTGTTGTTCCTGACGTGGCGCTCGAGGGCTGATGTCATCCAATATTTTCCTCCCTTCCAACAGCGTTTGCAGAACATGCTCATGAAAATATTCAGCACAATTCGCGACCCATAAGCAAATGAAAACATTTGCAGGTTGTATTTAATCATTTATCTGTGTCATAAGGCCTAAAAATAGGTGCGTCTACATTCAACTATGAGAACAGCCGAAAGGGCGATTGGCAGGGGGTTGTCGTCATCAGCCACGAAGTTGAGTTTTCCCTGCAAAAAATTGTCGTTTAAAACAAAGTAACATATGCGTACAGGGCTTAAAAGAATTAATGCTTTCTTAGCTTGTGGGTGTGTACTGTGCCTTGGAAAAACGAATTGTTGTGATCGGTGGTATTTTTTAATTTACCTACCGCTAATGCCTGCGCCACTGATGAAGTGTGGGACTAAAATATGTCTGCATTGTCAAATTCATGAGGTTTGAATTTTTCTAGTAGGTAAATTTAATCTTGCAAGCCTAAACATTCTAGGCCATCCCAGCCAAGCTTTTCCAATGGCCGACGGGAAATTGTCGTAAATTCGTTAGAGTAGTTGTGCAAAACGCGCTGGCTTTCTCAATTCCTCGTTCGAATTCCGAATTAAATCTCTATACATTGGATCCCAAAATGTTGATGTACACTCCAGTTGAGGCCTTACTAGTGCACCATAGCGTCTTCCTCTCCCTTTTTTACTCCAATGCTCTCTCCAACAACTTGTTTGATGAATCTAAGTTCACTCATCACAGTGCCACAAACATTTCCAATTAAATTCGGCCATGATAGATTCAAGGAAAAAGTGCTGCCCAGATATTTACGTTCTCTTGACTCCACTCTGCCAACACTGCAGTTTTTAGGCAAGTTTTATACAAGTACCAATCCTTTTTATGCATGGTGTGTAGTGCATTTTTGGTGAGAGTTCACCCCCTGCCACACACCTTTATGGTGGCTTGCATTGTATTATGTAGATGTAGATGTAGGCTGACCTAACTTATTCTTCCATGAGAATTATGCTGTATTTTCTTAAATTTCGTTCTAGCTCTCAATTTTTACGACAACAGTTGATAGAATTAAGATCGGTTTTATGTGACTCACACGTCGTATGTGATAACCATTTTTCCTTTTTGCGTAAACAAATAAATATGAAAGATTTGTATGAAGCCATACGCCATTGACTTACTTCAAATGAAATGTCTAAAAAAGAAAATGAAAATAACTTTGTGAACTCAAATGAGAATGTTATTCAGACGACCCGGGTTTGACTCGTTTTGCCATCTTCAGGTGGCTTACTTTCATACATCTTACACAATATCACTGCGGAAAACATTTCCTCAGAAAGTTGCTAACATAACTTTTTTTAATTGACAAATATCCTACTCAGCTACTTTTTACCTTTGCTTCAGTGTAATCTACGTTTAATAATCTATTACAGTTAACGCGTCCCGGCAATCAACATCTATATCTACAACTACACGATACCCTGCAAACCACCGCGAGGGCGTGTGGCAGAGGGTGAAGATCACCAAGCATGCACTACTGACGTGCAAAAAAGCAACTATAGGGTCTCACGCAACTAGATTGTTAGTATCTATAGTATTTAAGGGATTAATACGCGCATCATGCACTACAGACTACTCTAAAACATTTCCCATACCTATCCCTATGCTATGCTGCCTATTCTGTTCTCTTATATCACGGGGGGGAAATGCCATTTTGAATCTATCAGTACGACAATCTATCTCTCTAATCTTGTTTATCTGTCCATCTTTTAATTATCTTTTAATCAGGTAGCTATGTAATGAAAAGAGTCTCGCTTGCTGTGAGATTATGAGCTGTACCTACTCGTAAATATCGGCATCATTGCGGTTTGATACGATCTCTTTCAACACCTGATTACGATGCGCATACAGATCACCGACAAAAATTATGTAAATTATGCCTTCATGCTGTTACCAATAAAGATACAAATATCTCGATTTAGAGATCAAATTCACCACAAAATGCCCTCGGCCACCTTGATTAAAGCCTGCAATGCAACATTACGAGGCAGAGTACTGCGACACTTTCAAATTCGGTCATTCCACGGGCCACTGCCCGCTGAAATGGCAGAACGGCGCAATGCCCCCATGCATGCAATGACAATGTCCGAATGCAGAGTGTACGCCGACGGGATTGCGCTCAATCTAATACCTTCGTGCATGGCCGTTCACGTTCAACCACGGTCAGTCGAGTGGCTGATTTCCAGCATGACTGAAATGGATCGAGTAATTGCTGCAGTACTGACCTACGTAAGTGCCACTTCCGGGACTCAAACCCTGGATCTTATAGCTACGGTGGGCACGTTAAATTTGTGGGATATATACATCAGTAAAAAAATTAGTAAACTTTGGTGTATTCCGCACGATTTTTATGCTTATTAACTTGATTGGTTTCAACCTATTTAGGTCATTATCAAGAGTAGAATACTCTTCTTATTACTATTATTTACAACTCTTGATACTGACTTGAAGAGTTAGAAACCGAGCCTCTGGCCGTGACGTTAAAGCACCTGGTCGCAATACAGGGAATCCGGGTATGCATCACTGCGAGTGATGTTTTTTTCTCTGGAATTTCTCCTAATTTCAGCAATTTCAGCGACAGCGGCGTTAAAGTCTTCGCGGGAAGTCCGCGAATATTCAATTATTCATAAAGGAAGCATATTAGAGCTTAAAAAACGGCTTTAACCTCACAAACGGTAGTGCCATGCGCACGACTATGTCGGCCACATCCTACTCATTCAAAGCCTCTATAATTTCCACAGGGACTCGGTAGGGACATTGGTTAAAGCCACTGGCCGGAATACAGGGGATCCGGGTTCAAGTCCCGGTCAAGGCGAATGATTTTTTCTCTGTAGCTGGTATTTTCCATCACTGGGAAGGTTGAAACCGTTTAAATGAATAATAACAATCGCATGGAATGAAAAGAAGTTTATTTTACGTTCGAGAGCCGAGACCTCTGTTTGGCCCACCGAACCTCTTCCAGGGAACTCCTTCATCTGACAACTCCCCTTATCCTTATCTCCTGACACCACGACACAGTTCCGCCGCCGGAGATGACCCCGTACCAGAAGACGAGAATGAGCCATTCTCGTGAGAGGAGGGAGGTCACAGCCGAGGACACGGCACTCTCCGACCCTGAGTCCTCTGGGAATAGGCCCCGAGTGCCTCCTTGCGTCGGGAGAGGGACCCTCAGGGTCGGCGGACGGCAGTGTCGCACGGCCAGCAATCACCTCTCATCTCATCCGATGCGTCCCACGCGATGAAGCGGCCCACAAAGCGTGTGTCGCGCGAGGGGCCGTTCCCCCTCGGGGGCCGACACTTTGCTGCCCTCGCCCCGGGCGGCGAGGGGCGGAACTTGTGCCGAAGACGAGGAGATGACGGGGAGTTCAAAGCAACGTTCATGAATATGCTACGCACGGCGGCGCCTCGAAGGGTGCGGTTTCAACTAGCCTCTCCTCCCACGGACGTAAATAATGCAACCCCATCGGTGGGCATTTTTTTGCCACGGACAGAAAAACTGAATTAATGATGGCCCCTCAGGAATTAATAAAATAAAGGGCCTCGAGATCTTCGCTGCGTCCTCCTCTCCACCTTCCCCCTCCCTCGGGCCCTGCACGGAGGAACAATCCGAGCTGCAATTCACGCGACGAATCGGCCGGGTCTTAAAAGCCACTGCACTCGCCAAGGGCAAGGTTCCACTCTGGAATCCATAGTGACCCACACCCCCCGGGAGTAGACAAGTCGGGTTGGCGTGGTGGTTAGAGCACTTGGCCTCCAATCCCGAGGGCCCGAGTTCAATCCACGGTGGAGTTTCCACTGGTATACCGGTTAATACTTGAATACTATGAGGAGAGCGCTTCGAGTCCAGTTCTCCGTCCGTGATATGGGACGTCGAGTATTGGTCCCCTTGGCGCTTTTCGGTTGGAGTAGTCTAATGCCAACATCTCCCCTTTCCAAGTTCCCTGAAAACATCTGCCTCTGCCCAGCTACCCACGTATCATATTTATCGCGAATGTACTCAGTCGTCAATCACCGACTCCACGAAATAACATGAACAACAACTCACGAGGCAAAGCAGTTTGAGTCACTCTCCACAGAGCATATCAAATACCTGAGAATAATCAACAGTAGAAACTGTTTAGTCCCGCACTGCAAGAAAAACAAAACAAATCCCACGGAGCCTTGCATTTCTTCCGATCATCATTGAAGGACCCAGGATTAAGTCATCCATGAAAGCATCACCTATTGTTTTTCCCGGAATCAATTTCATTCCTGTGGCGTTTTTGCAGGCTGGTTTTTAAAGATCTGCATGCTTCGACTGTGTAGTATTTACCGCAAAATTATTTTGGTGGACAATCAGTTGGGAAAGGACCTAGATGGAAAGTACACCACAGTCGCTTTCGCCTCAGGGACGAGTGGAAAGGTCATGGAGAAATGTAGCACCAACAAGCGACAACTGTGTAACATAATTCGGAAATTTACTTCCAAGTCTCAGGGATAAGAGTTCTCTAACATCGCATGAAGGAGTCCACAAAACACCCCGCACATGCGGCAACTTCGAGAAGTAGGTAAGACAAACAAAATTTTATAAATTAGTATTCATGTACTCCAAAGGAGAGCCAAAAATAATAAATGGAGCCAATCAGCAAGCGCGCTTGGAGTGAGCCTGGCCAATGAAATAACTTCAATGAGAGGAAAGCGTTTGTAAAATAAAAACGCTACCACCCCATGGAAAAGCGAAAGTACTGTACAAGAAAGTTAAGGAATTTTCCGAGGCGGCGAAGTAGGAAAATTAATTGGAAGATTGAAATTCCGGAAATTCGTTGGTGAAGCGAGCAGATATTCCGGAAATGTGGAAATAATGCGTTGAAAAGCTTCATGGTGAACACAGCTAAGAAGATTTCCTTAAATATGCAAAGGAAATATGCTAGCGATGAGGATAGAATAGGTCCGAAAGCACTAGATAGCGCGTCGGAAAAAACTCTATGCGACATGGAAGATCTATCTACTCTATCCGGAGAAGACATAGTCATAGCGGAATATTCTTGTACGAAGTGTGCGGGTGAGTATGAGATTTTATGAGGCCAATATTGATTTCCATACCAAAGACGTCAAAAACAAAGGCATGTGAGAATGTAGAACCAGCATATTCACTTTACACCTAGGAGAGCGACTCTCAGAGTTAAGAGAAGAAGGATCCAGGCCACGACAAATGGATTCACACGTGGCGATCAGTTTTATTAGAAGGCAGGCTATAAGAGCGATAAGAGGTGCAAGGATCGGATTTCTCTGTTTGCTTTGGGAACATCACAAAGGCATATAATATTGTCTGAAGTTCATGCTCGAAGACAGAGATGGATTAGAAAAATGTACATCGGGCGGACAGCGGATGACAAGGAAATAGGAGGAAAAACCGACCCCGGCATTAGTCATGCCGGAAGAATACGTGGCTCATTAGGGATACATTGTGATGGATATGGGATGGAAATCAACCATTATAGGAAAAGAGATCAGATTCTCTAAAAGTAAAAAAAAACTATATCAAATATAGACTATCAATGGGCCAGTAAGTATTTTTCCTACCTAGGATGTATGCAAGAAAAGTTGAGGTTTAGTATCAGTATATTGAGATGTCTTGATGTTATTTGTTAGAAGTGTTCGAAGATACGTTCGATGGTTGGTTATTCAGGGGAGGCGACCGACAGCTGAGGTCATTTGCGCCACTCTTCACGAAAGGCGCCAAGGGGACCACGGCTTTACGTCCAAACCGACGGACGGAGTGCTGGACTTGAAATGCCCTCCACTAGGCACTCAAGTGGGGACCGGTTTTCCACTGACAAATCCGCCATTGAATCCGCCGAAATCCGCCGGGAATCGAACCCGGGCCCTCGGGATGGGAGGCCAGTACTCTAGCCACCACACCAACCCGATCCCCCAGATACGTTCGAGTATTGATACTTTTTTCATAGCAACCAGATGCTGTAGAGATAGTCTGGTTTTTTTATGTTGACATTGTTGTTGAAAGAAAAAATACCTAAGTAAAAGAAGAAGAGGCGATTATATCTTTCCAAAACGAAATTAAATAGCGTTCGACTTTTAAAAAGCATCATTTTTATGGTCTCAAATTATTTGAGGGAGGAAAAAATGATTTAATTAGGGCAAAGAATTGCAATGGACACGGAGGCTGATAGGCCAGAGAAGTGTTCACATGAGGACAAATGTCAGGAGAGACAAAAGGATTGCAGTTTTCTTTCACAAGCGGCACTGATGCAGACACCGAAGGCATTAGCGCGGAAGAATGGGGGGATTTCGCTGCTGGAACCATCCGTGCATTCATTAAAGTGGTCTGCTTGCTGCACGGAGAGGGCAACGAATGTAAACCAAAAATGATCATAGAATACTGGCGGTGATATGAAAAAATAATATACATTTTTCGGAAAAGGCAGTAAAAATAACCAGGTGAAGTTTTCTGTAAGTGTACAAATAAAAATAAAATTTGTTTACATTAAAAATTAGAAGATATAGAGGTAAGATAATAGCAAGAAGCAAACCACTCCTCAAACACTAATTTTGAGTTTCAATTAAATATTTTTTTAACGGATGCCGATGTAAGCGTATCATCCTTCGTCGAAGTTGCTAAATATACTTCAGGTTTTATTAAATGTAGCCCCAAACCTGAAAAATCTCTTTCTGATTCACTTCCTCACCTTTTCCCAAATCGAGTATAATGCGAAACAACTCCATCAAGAGTGAATCCTGAGAAATACATTCTTTCAACCAATGAGAAAGTGGGAGAGGTGCGGATACCCTGAATGGCGTACGTGCGCGAGTGAATCATCCGAAGATCGATACATCAAACCTATCGACTGTGCACGGGAAAATGTTTTTTTTTATACGTAGTGAAGTACGCAACGTAGCACGTGAGGAGCGTCGTCAAACTCATGTCGTTTGGAATTTTCTACCGAAGGTGAAGAAATCAGCGTAACCAGAAATAAGTGAAATAAAGAAAAAAACTGGCAATTTTCCACAAGAATAAGGATTTTTAATATGACCGGTTTCGGTGTACAACACCATCTTCACCTGAAGATGGTGTTGCACACCGAAACCGGTCATATTAAAAATCCTTATTCTAGTGGAAAATTGCCAGTTTTTTCATTCGCTATGATATTCCACCAAATTAAGCCTGAAACTACTAACTTTATGAAATAAAGAAGTAACGTTTTGGGGAAAACTATAACATTCAGCGAAATAATAAGCGAATTTATACCCTTCATAGAGTTGCAATATGAAAAAAATGAATTTCTCTTCACCAGTTTACGAATAAAGCACTGAAGGAATACAAAAAAAGAACAAATAAAAAGATTCTCGCCTGCCCTTCTTCAAACAGGAAATATTCTCGAGTAAAGTGCAGGAAAAAATCAAAGCCAAGTTGTATAAAACTCAGTTATATTTGGTTCGCGAAATACTATCAATTGGCAATGCTCCAAGCGTGGCATAGAAATGGTGAGTAAGTTACAAGGAGTACTTCCCAATGCAGGCCATTGCAAGGAAACTAGTGGAACATGGGATAAGAGAACATTGACGGGTAATGGAAGCTAACCAAGCGGCGATTATGACGAAGAAACAAAAGTCTAAGAACGATTGGCGGCCCTCTTTGGGTCTAAGATACATTCTGTAAGGCTTAAGACGTGATTGAGTGGAAACGTAACATGACTGCACTTGAGTAATGATAATATTCCAAAGGGATAACGTTTATTGCGACCAAGTGTCACTTTTTACAGCATCTTCAGGCAACATATATCAGTGTGTATAGGAAATATAGGAATATTGTATTGGTATTAGTTTATAGGAAGACAGAAAATCGCTTAGCAAGGATTTACATGCAATTCAAGAGTGGTGCGACAAATGGCAGTTAGAACTTGACCTTAAAAAGTGTGTAGCTATCAACTTTAGGAGGAGGAATCATTCGATAGAGAAATCCTATAAATTTAGTAAAACGAAGATCGAAAGCGTTGAAACCATAATATATTTAGGTATAACAATCACTAAAGATTATCGTGGGGAAGACACATAAGGGAAATATGCGGCCGAGCAGGAGCTGGGATTTATAAAAGAGTACTTGGGAAATGTGATGAGAAGACAAGAGAGCGATGTTACTTTTCACTAGTTAGGTCCCACCTTGAGTATGTAGCCAGTGTATGGGATCCGAATGAATTAGGTTTGATCAGAGAACTAGACAGTGTGCAGCGTAGAGCAGCTAGGTTCATTAAAAGATGTTACGATAGGTTGAGTAGCGTTTCAGAATTAATAAAAGAATTAGGGTGGGAATCATTATCAGAGCGTAGGTTAAAATATAGATTAAATCTATTGGAGAAATTTCTATCGGATAGCTTTACTGAAGATGGTAGACACATATTAAAAACACCAGCGTATTATGCTAGATTCGACCAGATGAGAGATAGATTGTCGTACTGACAGATTAGGAATGTCATTTTTCCCCCGTACTAAAAGAGAACAGAATAGGCAGCATAGCAAAGTGATAAGTTGGGGAACAATTTTAGAGTACCCGGTAGTGCATCATGCATCTATTAACAACCAATCCCTTTATTGCTATGTAAACACTAACCATCTAGTTTTTTGACACTGTATTATGTAGCAATCTTCGATTTAGTAGCTTGTTTGTATGCCATTAATGCATGAGTTGTGATCTCCACCCCCTGCCACATACCCTCGCAATGGCTGGCAGGGTATCGCGTGGATGTAGATTTAGATGAATAGTGAAAACTAAGTTTTATTACCTTCAGAGAGCGGACGTAGTGACGAAAAATCAGTAACACGAAGATCGAAAGCGTTGAAACCATAAGGTATTTAGGAGTAACAATCACTAAAGATTTATCCTGGGGAAGACACATCCGGGAAATATGCGGCCGAGCGAAAAGAAAGCTAGGATTTATAAATAGAGTCATTGGGAAATGTGATGAGAAGACAAAAGAGCGATGTTACCTTTCACTAGTTAGGCCCCACCATGAGTATGCAGCCAGCGTATAGGATCCGAATGAATTAGGTTTGACCAGAGAACTAGACAGTGTGCAGCGTAGAGCAGCTAGGTTCGTTAAAAGGTGTTACGATAGGTTTATTAGTGTATCTGAAATAATACGAGAATTAGTGTGGGACACACTAACAGAGCGTAGGTTAAAGTACAGATTAAATCTCTTACAGAAATTTAAATCGGATAGCATTCCTGAAATTACTAGGCACATATTAAAAACAACAGCGTATTTTGCTAGATTCGAAGAGATAAATAAGATTAGAGAGATAGATTGTCGTACTGATAGATTCCAAATGTCATTTTTCCCCCGTACTATATGAGAAAAGAATAGGCAGCATAGCATAGGGATAGGTAGGGGACATATTTTAGAGTAGTCTGTAGTGCATGATGCATGTATTAACAACCAATCCTTTAATTACTATTTATATACTAACAAGCTGACCCGGCCACGCGTTGCTGTGGCTCAATCTGGTTAAATGGAAAGCGCACGTTTATAGTATGTTTAATTTCACAATTCTTATGGGTATACAATATATCTCAGCTGATCGATTGTTTTGCAGCTGGACACGCATATTTGTGTATAATTTTAACGTCTTTACATGTCGTCACAAAGTAGAATATTTCAGGCAAGCATTTATTTCATCCGCTAGTGTCAATCGAGGAATTACAGATAATGTTTGCCTGAAATGTCGTGCAAGCAATATTAATGCGTTCTCAAATGGTCTCAGGATTCAACGGAAATCTTGCAATGATCGATCCAGAGCCTCGAGCGATGCTTTGTGCACCATTGTGCATTCATCCCAAGCAATAAGTTGGCATTTCTGAAATATTTGTCCCATGCCGGATGATTTGAATATGTTGCACGTGAGTGTTTCAATGAATTGCAAGTTCAATGGGATGCACATTAGGGTGGGCCGAAAAAAGGTTTTTTTTCCGGATCAAATTTGCCCTATGCGGGAAAGTTGTGTACTGATATCAGGATCTTGCATGCAAAATTTTTTCGAAATCGGATAATATTAACCACTGCCGCCCGAGCTCTAAAGTTTAAAATTTTGCGAAAATTCAGGCGGAAATGGGAAACAAACGGTTATGGAGAATGATTTGTTGCGAATACTGGAATATTGGTAAATATCAACGATAGATACATATTTTTAAATTACAACACTGAAATGTGAAGTTTATTTGACGAAATCTATGGCTTACAAGATTCCTAAGAATAAACAGCTAATTTAGAGTGTAGGCAACCCGCATACCAACAAAAAATTTTTTGCACGTCCAAGCATCACTTCAAATAGATCACTTTTGGGAGCCGTATTTGGGATAAATTACTATTTTTTCCAATGCAGTTCCTTTATAAATGTCTCATACTTCATTTGGGTATAAATAATACTTTAAAACACATGAAAAAGAGGTACGTTTTGAAACAAACTTAAATTATGGCGAAGAATCACGGCCTGATATTCATCACAAAGGTGATTCAAACATTTAATTTCCTTGGTATATACTGCAATATCCAATAATTGCCTCTGCTCCCCTGAGCTGCAGATATTCTTCGCAAATCCAACAAATTCGTGTGTCATAAATACTCGTGAATTAGATTGCAAAAGGAGTGGGTGTTCACTCGGAGACAAAGCGGATGCGCGCTGGGAAAGATACTACGAATCAGACATTTTAATACACTAGTGGAGTCCAAATGAATTTTTTTGTTAAAAAAGGCTGATATGGCTATGCTCTTCAGAAGATAGTAGCTTTTTCTAAGAACTTTGATAAATTGTAGTGGTTCACGGTAGGATATGATAAACCGAAAAGTTCCATAATCAACGCATTATCTGTGTACGGTATATACGTGCTCCTCCAACCGGCACTTTCTTGGAAAACCGGGAGTTAACTAGTCCCTAAGCGATAGTAGGTACAGCTAGTTCGACGTGAGTCAGGTATGATAAAGATGGCCAGTGGTAGAGCTAAGGAAAGTATGAATGAGACGGAGGACGGAGGTTACCCTTATCTGGCCCCACTGATGAGCTGATCGTGAATACTTCGGTGATAAAATGACATAGAATTCTCATAAAAGACATATTCCATTGTAAACCCTCGTAACTGATGTTTAAACTCCCTCATCTCATGCTGTTACTATCGTTACTCATTAACCCGACACATTCGTTGCAATATTTTATTTTCCTTGGGGATTCCCATCCGTTGTCGGGCAAGATGCGTATTTCACTTCATAAGTTTGAGGTAGTCTGTCAGTTGGTATTCATTGCTGTGAGTGAATAACTACATGGTGCAGCGTACTGTGGTTACGGGTGCAAGAAGATTAAAGCAATGGCTAAAATACAGAAAAAGCTTAAAAGGTGTGGATAGGAGTGCCTGATATTTGGTGCACCCTAAAAGTTCGCAGGTAATGTTTTGCCTACTTATGAGGAGATGATGGTAATGTATTTGTACTCTCGGTACATGCAAGAAGAAAGTGGAAATACCGATACATCTGTGCCGGGAATCGCGGAGACGGTGGCTTATGCCATTGAAGACATCTGGAATAGATCCTCTATACCAGTTGTCGAACATAAGCAAATTGTGAGACGAATTATTCAATACCATAGAAAATACCTCAATAATCTTCGATCAGTCAACAAGAAGACTTTCGTTAATCTGAAGCAAGACTTCCTTCGTCACGCGTGTCAGCTGTAAGATGTTGCGGCATGTAAATTCTGTAGTGGAATTGATTGTGTTTGTGATAATACCACCAAAGCCATTTTTAGAACGTGTATTCCTTCAGGACCAGAGAAGTGATAGAAAACCAAATATCAGTGCCGTTGATGTCCAGGACTATCAAGAGGAAGAGAAAATGAAATAGGTTAGAAATAAAAAGATCATTAGAATGTTCCACGCTACCTGAGCAAGAAGTTCCTGAGATTTGGAAAGACTCAAGTGATTTAACGTCTGCAGATGAAGAATTACGCGACGAAAGTAATGCTGATGATTTTTTGGAAAAAAGGTGGGTGTAAATAATTTAAATTTGTCTAGATTTGCGTCTGCCTGTGAAAGATTCTGCATATCGAAACGAGTTGCTGCAGCACTCGCATCCGCGCTTCTAGTTGATATCGGGATGGTTTTTCAAGCAGACCACGTGCTTTTTCAAGTGGAGAATGCCTGGAGAGTCTTTCAGCGAGAAGTCTGGGTAAAATGGTTCATTCCAGGTGGACCACTATGCACGGAAGGTCCGAAGAATATCATGAGCATGATACATTTCATGAAATATATGAATAGAGTTGTCAAATTACGCCTTTACTCAATCATTCAGGGAAACGCTCTTTTTGCTCACCCAGAGAATATTCTGCTTGCAATGCTAGCCGAAAAAAAAAGACCGATCCGTGAAATGGCCGTCGAAAAAATATTAAAATCAGAGGAAAATCAGAAGAAGGAATTTAGGAAATTCGAACTTCCGACTATGAATTTTGATGCACAAGATTACGTCTACTTAGTTGACTGGAAAACAGTAGCGGTAACTCAACCACCTTCAATAGCTGATATCATAAGCAAAGATTTGGGAGATATTCTGAAGGAAGGGGCTTTATTGAAAGTACTGCCACACACAAGCAGTTGAAAGGATGGTACAAATGATCACGGTGGCGTCAAAATCCGTGTGCAGTCCAGAAAGCACGCATGGATGGGCATTATCATGCATAAAAGGTCGAAAACTTCAACCAAAATTTGAAAATAAAGCACAGCATAAGGTATAATAAGAACCGGTGATAGCCAGATACCTACAAACGTGCCCCATGGAATGGTGGTTTGGGAGGGCACGGGTGGAACTCGATAGTAGCCACCTCCTCGTGGTGAGTTCTGGGTAGTTTCTCCACGAAAATAGCATGAAGCTACTTACATAAATATTTGGTGATCAGGCTGTGCCTTAATCCTACTTTGATTAACTGATTTTTTTGTGGTAATAGCTCAACATGCATAAAATTCTTCATCATAATTGAGGTTAGTTTAAAAAAAATATAACTTTACTGTCTGTTTTAATGTATTATCTATACCCAAATAAAGCATGAGACATTTATAAAGGAACCGCATTCGAAAAAATATTAATTTATCCCAAATACGGCTCCCAAAAGTGATCTATTTGAAGTGATGCTTGGACGTGCAAAAAATTTTGTTGTTGTGCGGGTTGCCTACACTCTAAATTAGCTGTTTATTCTTAGGCATCTTGTAAGCCATAAATTTCGTCAAATAAACTTCACATTTCAGTGTTGTAATTTAAAAATATGTATCTATCGTTGATATTTACCAATATTCCAGTATTCACAACAAATCATTCTCCATAACCGTTTGTTTCCCATTTCCGCCTGAATTTTCGCAAAATTTTAAACTTTAGAGCTCGGGCGGCAGTGGTTAATATTATCCGATTTCGAAAAAATTTTGCATGCAAGATCCTGATATCAGTACACAACTTTCCCGCATAGGGCAAATTTGATCCGGAAAAAAAACCTTTTTTCGGCCCACCCTAATGCACATCCCGTCTCCAGTGTCGATGTTGTATTCTCGATATTGTACAAACCTTCATGGAGTGAACAAAACAACTAACCTAATCTTCATGGAAATTGGATGAATGTTGTGGTAATGCATGAAGTTATCAATATTTTATCGATACAGTAACGATATTGTTATGATACTTTATAAAACTTTGATAAAAAAACACCTAAATAATTTCACCTCAATTTTGTATCAACAATGTATCGATGTATCCATATGTTATCGATATTATATCGATACAGTATCGACATTGAATTATCGATTTTGTAGAAACCTTCGCGGAGCGTACTCAATAACTTTCCAAAGTTTCATGGCGATCCGATGAATGGTGTAGTAATGCATAAAGGACAAACACATTATATACATTCGATACAGTATCAATATTGCAACGATACATTCCTTTTAAAAAACTAAATAATTTCACCTCAATTTTGTATCAATTATGTATCGATTTATCGATACTTTTGCGATATTATATCGATAAAGTATCGATATTGAAATATCAATTCCGTAGTCCTCTTTTCGGGAATGTTCTCAACAACTTCCCAAAGTTTCATGGTGATCCGATGAATGGTGTAGTAATGCATAAAGGACATACAGACACACACACACACACATACATTCATTTTTATATATATAGACAATTTAGTTTCTTGAGACCCTATAGTAGCTTGTTTGCATGTCAATAGTGCATGCTAGGTGTTCTGCACCCCCTGCCACACACCCTAACGGTGGCTTGCAGGGTATCACGCAGATGTAGATGTAGATAAGCTTATAGACACTGACATATGTTGCCTGAAGATGCTATTAAAGGCGAAACCAGGTCGCAATAAACGTAATCCCTCTGGATATTTCTCATTACTCAAGTGCAGTTCTAAGGTACATGCAGTACAGAGAGGTTACCTGAAAATGTTAACGCTTGAGCTGTATTTGGAGAGGGAAGTATACTCGTGGATACTACGCGACGATCAAGTACGAACAGGACAACCGCGCTCTTCATAGCTTTCGAAGAGAGCGCGTTACAAGAGGGGAGATAATGGGGTCGTTTACCATATTTTTTTTATTGCCGAATCTGATAGAGTTTGTAAAATAAGAGGACCCGTATTTTTCCGTTTTCTGATCCGACAATTATTTCCCGAGTTATAAGCGGCGAAAAACTGATGATTTTAACCCTTTCGGAAAAGTGGGCGTGGTGCAACCTCTGACGTGTAACGACTTCGTCCAATCACAACTGAGCCCGCGAAGCTACTTCGCCTTATCGCAAAGGGGGGGACACAGCTGACTCGGCCAATGGGAGCGATTTCGACAGCATATGTGCGAGAAGACCTTCCGAGAACCCCCCTCCACTCCCTTCCCCCTCCCCTGAAAGCAGTCAAGGACGGGAGGAAAATGACGTCAATGTTATCGCAGCAGCATTTTCGGTGGGCGTCACCTTTTGCTTATTTTAATTTTTGATTTATGAGAGAATGGTTGTGGTTAGAAGATAAATTTTTTCACAAAAATTCGTTTTTCGTTTCCATCTAACGATTTCGTGTACAAAATTGCGATTTCGGTTCCGAGTAAACGCCCCCATTCTACAAACGGAGAGACACCATTGGCTAGGGAAACAGAATAATTATGCATTCAGTGAGTCAACATTTATACAGCACTCTGTAAAAAAGGATCAATCGATGCCATCGCTAAATCGGATGCTTTAAACTGGCAAATTCTCTGCAGGAGAACCATTTACAACATTTACCATGAGCAGAAATATGGACAACTCTTCGTTTAATTAAGCGTGAGACAGCACAATTCGATATCTCCATTGAAATGCATGGCTTTTGAATGCTTTGCTTACGGCAACAATGCATTGTTCTTCAACAGCAATAATTCCCGAAATGGATATTAGTTTGGATAGATGTTAATTCACTCAAACTGTTTTTCCCCAAGCAAGTCATGTGTTAAATCACATGTTAAGATAAGTCATGTGTCAAGCTATAGTTGCTTGTTTGCATGTTAGTAGAGTATGCTATGTGATCTTCACCCCCTGCCGCACACCCTCGCATTGGCTTTCAGGGTATCGTGTATATGTAGATGTGTACAGAGTACGGATTCCTTAATGTCAAGACTACTAAAAATACGTAAATTAACACAGGAGCGAGTGAAAATTTCATTGAGTACTAAACTCTTTCTTACGTAATAATGAGGCCACATATTTCAAGGAAAGAGAAAATCCGGTGAGTGACAGCACCAAAGGTTGCAAGCATTTTTAACACCAAAAGTTGAGGAGAACAAACGGGAGAAGTTGTGTCGAACGCGAATTACTTTGCGAATCCAAGCTATGAAATGATTACATTTCTTAGTCTCCGTGCAACAGATCAATCTGAAAAAAGACAATTGTCGGATAGTGTGAATGAATTGCAGGCACTTTTGATACCAAGAGTGAGTCTAGATAAGGATGTTTAAAACATTAATTCACAGACAACACACAAAGACGTCGAGCGTTATTTGCATAAAAATAATAGTGCTCTTAGAAAAGATTATTCTTGCTATTATTATTGTTGCAAGCATAAACGTTTTTATACAACCAAAATACCTAAAGCTTTCTCCCACACCTTTTTGTTTCGAACTAAAACATCGCGGGTTTTAAGGTTCAGTATGCCTTCATTTGGAAGGAAAATTTCATATCTATTGATGATTATTTGCACACCCTAGGGCCTTCTTATAAATTCTTTCAACTTCGCCGTTGATAAGTTCATTATCCTTACTGCTGATTGCGATTACATAGGGTCAGTATCAGGAGTACGGAATTTTTTCGAAGTATTAAATAATCGATCCTAAAATTTATATAAACAAGGCGGACATATTATCCTACAACACCATTTTCTATTTTACCATCATCTCCTCCAACGTTTTGCCAATGACGACCCTTCCTTTTCATCACTCATGCATCCACTCTGTGTTTACATTGGCCCCACAGCCTATCAATTCTGTATTCGATGTTGAGTGTGCTATAAAACGTACATCACCATGTAGGTACCCCAAGCAGAACTGCATACCAAGAGAGAAGCTCTTGCCCTTGTCCAGCTCTTCCGGTGGGAATAGGCCCAGGTTGTACGGACCTTTCAACCCAAAGTTCGAGGCACCGAATCCCTCTTGGGTGCTTCGTTTGTCTAAGGATTAAGCAGTACGGGTTGATGGCAGAAATGGCAGTAGGATTACTTTAAAATCTAATTGCAGCAGGCTTCGTGAAACGTGAAGCAATGGACAGTTAAGTCGCCGAATGCAATCAAACGCTGTGCCGAGATAGATACCTGCATTCCAACGTGTCCCCTTGTAATGGGAAAGTCTCCGACTTGCCCCAGGCCCTGCGGAAAAGGGCAACGGGGTCACCGCGGTCTGCGAATACTCGCGGGAGGGGGGGGGGGGGCGTTTTTATTCAGCCAATCCGGGGCCGATCGTTCGCGGTTGCCTTGGTTACACACATAACTGCCCGGCGATCTGCACCTCTCCCTTCGTATGTTTCGGACGTGGGCTCCAGTTGTGAGGGGGCGTTTCCCTGCCCTGGACGCATTCTCTTCGTAACACCAAGACAACTCCAGCTCATGAATTCACATTCAGCCGCTATGTCGTTCAAAATTCGTGCAGTAGGAAAACGATGATTTCTTGGCAAATGACTTCCTAAATGTCTTCCACTCCCTCGTACCTACTCTTGAAGACACAAAAACTAATGATGGGTAGCCCTTCTCTTCGTCTATATGTATAAGAGCAAGCTCACCTGAGCGATGACAGAATGTATTTTCTAATGTTTGTTTTCCACTCCTATGAATATTTATGATCTTATTGATCTCTATGATATTTATGATATAGCATCAAATCAAGCATTACGAAATATCTTTAAGATTGGACGAAGTAATATTCTGACGCATGGCAGCAAATCCAATGCGTAACTGACCATCTCAGATATCCTTAAAATATGTGTAGCACCGAAAGATGTCTTCTACGAGAGTAAACTTGGTGCATTGGTTGAAGTATAATTCACTTTACACATCGCTAAAAAAAGGTTAATTGCTCTTTACTTTTTAGCATAGCGCTCTGCCCATTTTGGCTTATGTATATTAATTGTAGGTACAGAAAATCGGAAATGCAGAAGTATTACAGTTGTAATGTGCTTTTAATTATATCAACACTAAATAAAATCGCATTCTTTAGGTGCTATATGCGTGGCATTTTTTGTTGGTGGAAGAAGCTCTTTTATTTTTCTCTTCATATTGGGGCATCAATTATCTGCTTCTTCGTTCAACTTCAATTGTAATATTATTTTCCTTTCCTCCAGTTCACGTCTGCATTTCATCACGGCTTAGCCTCTGTGAATCAGCTACGTCATCGCATAGTGTTGAATTCCCGTTCCATATGTTGTACGCATATGGTTGAATTTCTCGGATGCGAGTTTAGGGCCGTTTTATCAACTCTCGTCCTCATTTGCAACGGGAAGTTAATTACACGTCTGTTACCTCGAGCCCATGGCTGGAGGAGAACTAATGTCCAATGTTACAGTGGACGTTAGTACTTCAGTCACCGTAATCAGCCATAGGTCATCAATATACGCGATGGGGACCTTCATTAATCCCGCAGAGTAATGAATTTACTCCTTAAGCAAGCTGGATGGGAGATGAAATGGATTGGCATAGCAGCTAGACGAGGCTTCCAGCAATTGCGCATTCATTTCTTCGAGGGCCACCTGAGTAAGTGGTTCGCTCTGCTCCCCTTTGTGCAGCAAACAAAGCCAGCCGCCACGATGCGATGGCCTCCCGACAGATGGCCCCGTCACGACTGACGCCCTCTGCCCTAGTTTGATTTATCCACGGAAGCAAATCACGTCCCGAACGTGATGTAGCCTGGCGTAATGATCGCCAGTGTCCCGCTTCATCAATCGGCTCGCAACCGAATCGTCACTCACTTTCGTTCCATCTGGCGACGCGCTTGTTTTCCACGCTGCGAATCAATGTCTCAGCCGTGCAGCAAGGAAGTCTTCGCATTTCTTTAAAGTTAGGGTCTGGAGTCTCCTTGGAGACGTAGCTACCGAGTCTTCTACATGGAAGGGCCGCCTACGTATATCGCTAGGATTGACCGACGAGAAGTCGAGAGCTAAAAATCTTAATTGCTTCGTTTATTTGTCATGAAAAAGCAGTATTTTTTAGGATATTTTGTCACACCATAGTTTTTATCTTTGCATTTCAATAATTTGTACGTTGCGTTATAGGGGTAAACATTTTTTCCCAGTTGTCAAATCAACTCAAAACGTCACTTCACTTTAATCGCCCGTTAAGTGCTTGCTCGAAAGATACTGAATGTCAATCTCAATCTAGAATATTTGGGAGTTCCATCTGAGTTCATCAGGAATCCTAAAACCTTTGGTCCGGAACAAAGTGCCCTGTCGTACACGGATGCTCTCCGTCCACGCTGTAATGGCCTTGTGTCGAGGGAGAGAATTAATAGCCTGGGTAGTGATCCTTTTCTGAACGACTCCTATTAAATTCTACTAGCTCCCTGTCATTGGCGCATTTTTAGGACTCATCTTCCGTCTTGAGAATGGTCAATAAACCCTTTTTTAACGTCTAAGCGTGTGTTCGGTAACGCTCCTTAGCATCCTGTCCTGAGAGTAAAGGTAGAATCTCAGGAGGCTTTGGGAAACACTGGTTAATGCGAAGTAATCCTATCGTTTACATTCTGCAACAGTGGACGAGTAACCTTTGAATTCGATGGCAAGTCGAAGCAGGCGCTTCTTTTCTCATTGCTCTTTCGCATTCATAAGCGAAACAGAACTCACGTAAGCGAAGAAGATTGGACACCTTTGAATCCATAGAAATCATACACCACTGCAAAAACAACGTCCCCTTGGCAAATGATCAAGTTCTCCCCTCCCACTCCCCATTATTCTCCATCCCCTAATCAAACGCCCTACGCCCAAAATAGAGAAAGAAAATACAGACAAAGAAAATAAATAACAAGGTGCAAGGTAATACAAGTACTATTTCAAACAATGATACAATGTTATGAACAACTAAGTGCCCCCCCCCCCATTAGTGACTCCCCCAAATACCCACCCCCACAGTGACACAATTAAAATCATGATGAGAGCAAACGTATTTCTAGGTGAGGTTCAGTTTAGATTTCGGAATGGGAGGGCCACTCGGTATACGATTGCAGTGATGAGAATACTAGTGGAAAGGAATCTAGAATATAATCAAGATATATTCACGTGCTTTGTTGATTTCGAAAAGGCGTTCGACAGGTTGAGGTGTGACAAGTTAATGGAAATTTTGCGGAAGATAGGAGTAGAATGGAGAGACAGTAGACTGATCCGAAATTTATGCATGGCGCTGAAGGCACAAGTGAGAGTAGCTGATGGAGAATCGGATTGGGCAACAATAGGGAGGGGAGTTAGGCAGGGTTGCCCGTTATCGCCGGTACTTTTCAACATATACTCGGAGGAAATGGTGAGAAAGGCTTGGGATGAGCTGGAGGCCGGAGTAAAGGTCGGGGGGAAATTGATAAAATCAGTGAGGTTTGCGGATGACAAAGCGCTTGTCAGTCAGTCAGCCCGTGGCTTGCAAAAAATACTGGATGCATTGCAGGGACAGTGCGAAGAATACGGGATTGTGATAAACCAGAAAAAAACGAAAGTAATGCGATTTTCAAGAACAATAAGGGCCAGTATAACTATAAAAGTAGGAGGTCAGAAGCTACAGCAGGTAGAGCAATACAGCTATCTAGGTAGGTAGTGTATTGGAAGAAAAAGGGTATAGCAGCATTGAAATGAGAAGGAGAATAGTAATGGAAAAAGAAGCTTTTACTCGTGGGCGTGAACTAATGACAGAGGCATTGAGTAGGGAAGTGAAGAAAAGACTAGTGAAAAGCTTAATATGGAGCGTTTCACTCTATGGGGCGTTAACGTGGGCTTTGAGAAATGAAGATGAAAACAGACTTGAGGCTTTTGAGACGTGGGTGTGGAAAAGCATGGAGAAAGTGAAGAGGGCTGAAAGGAGGACGAACGATGAAGTGCTGGAATTGGTAGGAGAGGAAAGAAAGTAGGTAGATGAAATTAGGAGAAGGCAGAAGGTGAGAGTGGAAAAGGTGATTAAAGGGGATGGTGTTTTGAAGGAGGTGATTGAGGGAAGAATGTTGGGTAAACGGGGAAGAAAGAGGAGAAGAACGGATGTAGCTTGGATGGAATGATGGGTGGCAGGAGGTATGAGGGGCTGAAGAGGGACATCATGTGAAATTTAGGAGTGAGAAGAATTAAATTTCCATTTAGAGCAACCTTCAGCGGTAGAAAACTAAGAATAATAACGAATAGCTTCCCCCTCCCTCAGCGTCTTTCCCAAAATACCCAAACCCCTTCCCCACCCTCTTCCCCTACTCACTTACCCCCCCCCCCCTCCTAGATATTGTGTATGTAAGTGATGTCCGAACCGTATATGTTACCTGGCGATAACACTACGTGTCGAAACCTATGTTGTCCCCATAAAAAATTACTGTGGAATCCTCTAACACTTTTCATTTATCCATTCGGAAGGGTTTGATAAATGAAAGAAACGCACAAAAAATGCGATAAGCGGAAGCAATGCAAGAAACGTCCACCAAAATTGATGGTACGTCAAACACTGAATTATTCTTCAAAAATGCGTCAATACAACAGCGGAAAATGTGCACATACGCAAATGAAAACCATACATATAGTTTAAATAACTTAAATTTAAATCATATTTTAGGAATAGAAATCACATATAACAGCACAAAATGTATTGTTACATTAGTATCCTTTATGATGAACGTTTATGGCTCCACTGTGATTAATTTCTTGCAATATTGCAGACTCCATATTTAGAGGTCACAGAAAACGAAGCGTTTCGTTCCGAGGAGGTGGGAGCTAAACACTCCCAAGCACCCCCATTCTGGCTTGACTTCCACCCGTTGGATAGCAATCGTATGCCCACTCCTACACTATTTAACCTACTTGGGTTTCCGCAAGCTGAAGAATCCGGAAAACAATTCCCTATTTTGTAAAGTCCCGGGTTTGACAACTGGCATTAGTTTACATTGGCATAAATTAGATTTAGAAATTAGAAACAGAATTTGAGCCAACGACAGAATAAGACGGCTTCGTCCCTTAATATATATTATAAATTGATATATATTATATCGTCCCTTATATATTTAAATGTACTTCATTTTATCTAAATATCAATATTTTTTCCCCTTCGTTGAACTACAACTGGCACCTTCAGCTTGTTAGATGACTAAATTGATGCCTGCGAATTCGGTCACCTTACAAGACGGCTTCTTCATTTAGGCAGCTAATTGGCAGTAAGGCTAATTCACCTGGGAATAATAAATGATTGAAGTATTCGATACATCGATCATTTTTTGACGATGAATGTTGAGTGAGTGGTGAGTAATTTTACTTACTTCAACCGTTCAATGTTTTCTATGCCATTTAGCATCCCTAAAGGGACGTTTAAAGATGAACATGTTTTTTTTAAGCATTGGTCCAGAGAATAGCCTCGAGTGAGAATAATTCAAATGTCACCAGCAATTGTCAATTACCTGTCAGCGTGTTTCGGCCATTGGCCATTAGAGCTCTTTCTTGACCACCGCTGAGGCCATCGCTTCACCATGGAGGAATAGTTCTGCTGCCTCGGGGGCTAAATCGTAAAGTTCGTCCAAAGGATACGTTCTCAATGTGAAAGGCAGGTGGGACTTTGGTGGTTCAAACTTTTCTCGCGAAACGGAGCGCTCTCGGAGTAGATGAATGGCTTCGACGAGATGATCATCTTAAAGACTCATGCGCCATGCTCAAAACCAGATCTTAGACTAGTAAGGGAACAACACCAATGATAGATGGCATTGTAATCAATATGCATCACTGAATCTTTATTTCTTGCGCTGGATTTCTACATATTTTACACATATCAGAAAAATGGGATTCTATAAAAGAATGGATGAGCAACACTCTTGAAATCTATTACTACTGCTTGAAGGACCATACTCCAATCGAGGTAAAATTAAATATTTTAGCGAAAAAGATACGAACGGCCTATGAATTTGAAAGAACATAGTCCACTGATTGACAAAGAACGAGAAGAGTCCTCAGAACATACTCTCTACTAGAGTGTTATCACACGTTGCATGCATACAGATCGTCATGTGTCAGAGTAAATTACAATGCAGCCTTGTATGTCAGTGGCAAATACGACTATTTTCTCGCCAACAGTGCATTTCCAGAGAGAGAGAGAGAGAGGGGTTTCACGCCGTTGTGGTGGCGGCAGTGTGGATGCCAGCCAATCTGCGAGGTCCACCCCATCGCCTCCTCACTGGGGGTGGTCTTCAGGAGGACGATGGAAATTGCCGATCTTCGCTTTTTCGCCCAAATTTCCCATCGCTCCCATTCATCAAGCGCCACACTGTCAAGCCGAGGTCCCCCCCCCCCCCCCTTCCCCCACCCGCGCGAGAGATTTCCCTGCTGGGCCATGGAACTTTTATGGGTGGATTTTTCATTTTGTATTAAAGCGAACCTGTTAAAAAAAGTGCCGAGCGGGCCGCGTTTTTCGCACCCCCGAACTTCCCTTCGCCTCTCCGCACACCCTCGCCACTCGCTCAAATGTTTCTGCTGCGACACATTAACTTGTTATTCAGTGCGACGCCATGACCAACAACAACGCAGGATATCTCGTCCATCCACGCGGGGATATCACTGGGGAGACAGCGAGGCTCTTCTTCCGTCAGCGGGAACGGAAGCTTCCGTCGGTGGAACATCAGCACTTGAACAGTGATGGCGTTGCGTCCACACCGGAGGACACAATTGTTCCAATCCAAAGGGGTGCTCGCTACACGACGGCACAAGTTTGACATGAGTCGATATTGATCAGTGAGTAATTGGCCGTTTCATGCCCTACAGGCGATTCAAAATTTTGTTATCTTCTCCCAAATGTAATTCAACGAGCTGAGTACCAACTGTATCTAGACTTATGATAAATATAACTTAATATTGATCATTCTATGTCCAAGATGTTGACCTATCCTCGGAGCGGAGGTTTTGAACAAGGACTACGTTCACTAAAGAGTTGAAGGTGGATTATCGACTAGATATGCTGGTTCAAATGCAAGCAGCTTAACCCCCACCTCCACCCTCATCCACTCCCCCACCTCCACCACCGTGAGAATATAAATCTACGCGCAAACCAAGAAATGTCTCATTACCCTGAGGATGTCTCCAGCAGCGGAGACGAAACTGTTGGTCATTTTTGTACTGTGACGCGGGTTTACCCAAAAAGCAACGACGCCGGATATCATGAACCGCGAAAGTTATAACGAATTAATAAAATGCAAGCATTTCTCATGCACCATCCATCTGGTTATTAATGCCCTTTCCACTGCAGCATGGGGGAGGGGGTGCACTTTGATCCGTTTTAAGGTGCAATTCGGTGAGCACATTTTTGGTGGACAAAAAGGGAAGTAATTCCAAATTCACCGATATTTTACCATATTTCATCAGTTTTAGTGGACATTCCATTCGCATTCAATGGTGTTTCTTTCTTTATAATGAACCAAAAATGGAAGCCTTAATTTTCTCAAGTACTGGCAACTGGCATTTCACTTTCAGTGTAATCGAATTGAATTAATATTTACAATTCAATACTTTCCAGTCTCCGTTGCTTTCCAAGCTAAATTTTCAGGTTTCCCCTGTTTTTGTTCCCCTTACTATGTTCACCTTAATTAGTAAATTATGCCACCAATAATTTTCGTATTTATAAAGCTCCCAATTGTATCGTTTTTTTTATTTACTTTTATTTCTTTCAAGATTTAAGCTTTCAATGCAGATGGAACAGCTCCTCACGGAGTGTTCCGATGAAAGGTAACACACACGGCTCGGAGGGGATACGGGCCAAAATTAATCCTCCTTTCACTTTATTCGGGGGATACTGAACTAAAACCATTTATGCCATTCTGAAGGAGGGTACGTGGGTACTAGCGTAGAGGTAGGAATTTTCCATGAAAGGAGCGAGGATTAGTTATCCGACGCTGGAATTAACCTCCTATTGACAAAATGTGCCAAGCGGTCCACGGATTAATACGCCATCTGTTAGATAGAGTATGAAACTCCCAGTGCTATTCACATATCACCCAAGAAGGGGATCGGTAATGAATCGTAGCAGCAACATTTCCAAATACGTATTCCCTTTATTCCAGGAGTATCTTAAGAACATCCATTGCATTGATGTCCTTATCTCCGCACAATATAGGTGTAAATATACCTACTTATGGTATCTACAATTTTAAGAAACTTGAAAAAGAAAACGATACTTTGCCAGAAAAAAATGTAGTATTTCGGAATATCAGTTGAAAATATAGGAATGGATCTAAATGAATCCACTGAGTTCATATTCATTAAGTTTGATATTGTCAATGCAGATTCCATGCATGGAAACTTACATAGCATGGGAGTTGAACTGAGTGTGAATAACTTTCTCGATGTTTCGCAGGATGATGCAGGTAACTTGGTAAAAGTAAAGAGTGAATAGTATGTACAACTGCCAACAATCTCCATCAAACTCAAGTCACGCTTATTTAAAACAAAAAGCACCTTCAAGACCTGGGAATACCCATTAGCAGGAATGGATCTGATGCCATATCTCGAAGTAGTGCCAATAAGAACGCGCGTAAATTTAATGATAACTTGTTTTTTTTTAGGACGAACTTTTTCAAAACCATTTTTCAAAAATGTCGACAGAGTGTATTTCGTCGCAGCGCCAGATATGCCGCCCCTTGAATTCGCGTTGACCTGTATTTCGAGGTCGTAAGGGATGTGGTATGCAGTGTGCCGGTGGTTTGCCCATCGAGTGCACTAGGAATGAACGCCGTGAATGAATCGTGTGCACAGTCCGTGACGGACTGCACGGCGGGCTATCGCGGCAATTGATTCGGGGCTGAGCCATTAGTCACGGGCGGGGCCGAAGGACGCTTGCCTACCTCACTGTCTGCCACTGTTTGCCACTAAGTGCCCCTCGGAGCAGGGCAGGGAGAGCATCCATTCCGGACCGCCCATTTTTCGTCGGAGCGGATTCACGGCAATTCGTTCCAATGCCAAGATTTTCTTAGTAACTCTCCACACGGGGAGTGCAACATCAGCTTCGCAGAATGACCGCGTGGTTGTCACTATGACCCATCGCCGTCATGAACAGCGGTAATTAGCCCTTAAAAGAGTTTGACATATTCTCCAGCCCATTTTTACTCCTGCTAGCCTCGTCATATACTATTTCAATAATATTCACGTTGACAGTAATTTCTCCCAACATTTCTTGCGAGGACTTCGTCTTCCATTAACTTTTCATTCCCCGACTGTATTCATTAGCCAAGTCTCCAATTACACTCAATCGAATGATTGGTTGTAATGAAGAATTAGGCTGGGAATCATTATCAGAGCTTTGGTTAAGGTACAGATTAAATCTATTAGAGACATTTAAGTCGGATAGCTTTACTGAAGATGTTAGGCACATATTAAAAACGCCAGCGTATTATGCTACATTAGACCAGATAAATAAGAATAGAGAGGTAGATTGTCGCACTGATAGATTCAAAATGGCATTTTTCCCCCGTACTATAAGAGAATAAAATTGGCAGCATAGGAAAGGGATAGGTAGGGGAAATATTTTAGACTAGTCTGCAGTGCATGATGCATGTATTAATCCCTTATATACTATAGATACTGACAATATAGTTGCATGAGACCCTATAGTTGCTTGTTTGCATGTCAATAGTGCATGCTTGGTGATCTTCACCCCCTGCTACACACCCTCGCGGTGGCTTGCAGGGTATCGAGTAGATGTAAACGTAGATGAGCCAAGTCTTCTTTTCGAAGTTTTCAGCAGTCTTTTCATCCCTGCTTTTCTCTATGTTTTTTAAAAAGTTTCCAGTTTTGCTCCTTCCTTCGCCACCACTGTCCATGAGTCACTTCTATAAAAAGCACAATGCATTCCAAATCAATTAGGGAGATTCCTTTGGTACTGCATATTTTACAAACTTATTATGAGGAGTTATTTCTTCTGAATATAACTAAGAGAAAAACATTGACAGTTTAAAGAACCAGGGTGACATCCGAGGGATACCAGGAAAAGGACAATATTAGAATCCATTGAAGGATAAAAATAAAATCCTGGAATGTAAATAGTGAAAAAGTTAGTGATTTTTTCAAGCGCAAAGGAAAACGTCCTTGGTGAACAGCATTTTCTTACGAAGAGAGGGAATAAGTTTCCAAGATATTTCTCCCTAGGCCTCCCTCGAAAGCTCTCACTCACTCATCCACTTTCCCATTCCAACGAGAAAGCCTCCAACGGTTCATAAGATGCATTGGGATTTTAGAGTAAGACGTGGAGAATTCCAATAGTGTAGTTGGAATCTTGGAAAAATATCTGTGCCCTCAAGGGTGAATAAGAGTAACCTCCGCGTAGCCGCATTCGGACTAGAGGCTGCCGGAAGAAAAAGGAAGTGCCCGAAGACAGGGAGGGAGGGGGAAATACTTCGCTGTGAGTGAGCGTCTCTCGCAATCTTTTAAAAAATATACCTGAAAGTTAAAAAAGAGACTGTGAAACCCTCATAAAATACTTATTACCGATTTCCTTAAGTTGAATTTCGTATTAATTACCAATTTGCTATTTTTTTCTTTCTGCTGTCAACTTCACGGCCACTGCTAACAACTTCTCAGCCACCTTCTGCCACACATCTTAGTGGCAGTTCACAGCCTGGCGGTACGCAGGTGATGTTGTGTTATTCCCCGTTAAATTGGAGGTTTATATCATAGAGGCTCTAACCTGGATCTATGCAATTAATAACTTACGAAACCCAAAAAATGCCTCCCTCCCCATTTCTCATGTACTGCCACAGAATAGTCTCCGTAACATTTGTCTAGCAATTACTCTACAAAGGCAGGATAATGGAATGAACGCCTTTCCACGTGCTCACGGTCTGACATTTTGTGTTACGACATTAACGGGCTTTTGGTATAATTGGAATCTCATTCAAAACATTTGTGACCCATTCAAAACATAGCGAGGTGAACAAGCGCAATTGGTAACGACAGCGAACAAATAAGCACAGTAGTTTCATAAATATTTCGTGGAGAATACAGTGATGGGAAAATCAGAACTCTACTTAATCTGTGCCTTTATTCCAGGCCTTCACATGGGATGGGTGTTAGCGCATAAGGCAGACATAACCGGCTAGATCGAGCACAAAGGGTTGTTTTGGCCGGTGTTACCTCCCCGGCATTTGAAGTCACTTCAGGTGACGCACAAGGCAGTGTGATAGGCCCACTCCTGTTCCATCTGTACATAAATGATATCAATAAAGTGGTAAAAAGTAAGCTTCGTCTATTTGCCGATGACGCAGTAGTGTACAGGGAAATTCTATGCGCAAACGATAAAGAATATTTGAAAGATGACCTATAAGCAATTGAAAAATGGTGTGATCCATGGCAGTTAGAATTAAAGTTAGAAAAATGGGTAGCGATGAACTTTTGGAAAAAGAATTGTTCTCCTCCTAGCACGTACAAAATAAGTAATAATGAATTAACAAACGTGGAATCCTTTAAATATTTTGGAATAAGACTGACACATGATCTTTCCTTGGGTAAACACATACGTGAAATAATGGGTCAAGCTTATCGTAGACTGGGATTCATCAAAAGAGTATTGGGTAAATGTGACGATCATGCACGAGAAATCAACTACTTTTCCCTTGTTAGACCTCATTTTGAATATGCTGCCAGTGTATGGGATCCCTACGAAATCGGTCTAAATAACGAACTTCAACGTGTGCAGCGAAGATTGGCAAGATTTGTAAAGGGACGGTATGATAATTATATTAGCGTAACCAGTCTATTAAATGAATTTAAATGGGATTCATTGTAAGATCGTAGGTTGAAATTTAGACTTAATCTCTTAAATAAATTTCAAGACAATATTTTCAGCGATGACGTTAAAAATATTTTACGAACACCAACTTACTATGGTAGACCGAACCATAATTACAAAATTAGAGAAATTGATTGCCGAACTGACAGATTCCTTATGTCCTTTTTTCCTCATACAATTAGCAATAAAAATGTCCAATACGAGTGAATCATCCATAGCATAAGTAGTTGCATGTTGGTATTAGAAATTGTATGTACCCAACTAACAGCATGTTTTTGCATGTTTGTTTTATTATTTTTATCTTTTTTTAAACAGTGCAGTTTAGACTAGTATATTAATACTAATCCTTTTTTATACAAGATATGTAGTGCTTGTTTGGTGAGAATTAACCCCCTACCATACATCTTTGTGGTGGCTTGCAGGGTATTATGTAGAAGTAGAAGAGACGTCCACAGAACAGCACTGGAAAGCAAGGATTGTGTTGGCGTTACGTAGGTACCTGCTCGGCTGACAACAGACGAAAAGCAATATAACATAGGCGGGAAATTGCGAGGATGAGCAACTTTAGCAGAACGATATGAATGAAATTTGGGCATTACGTGGCATTTTTATCGCAACAATGCTTCTGCCAGTGCAGTCTACTTTGCAGAAACGCAATTCTAGATCCAAACTAAGTAGTAGGTCGTCCCTTTCCTGGCTGGAAATATCTATCGCGCATTTGATTCCAGCGGTTTCTGCAGGGCTGCGCGAGAAATTCCCCGCCATCATTGTGGACAAAGTAGCGCGATCTCGCTCGAAACGAAAAGCCCAATTAGGGCTCCCCCGATGATCTAAACGAGCAGCGCGGCGTTCCATGGCCAAGCAGGAGCGCGGCGAAATACGTGGCCCGGAATGAGCGGCAGTCATTGATGCAGGAGTGGCGTTTGGAAGACGGCATTTCAATGTGGCCGAGTCAATCGCCAGAACGGCTTCGAAAACACATTCCTCTCCGCGCGCACTCTTTGACCCGAGCACCATTTATCACCCGGCATTAACTGACCGCTGCACAGCACGTCCATATCGGCGCAGGGTGATGAGCCGGTGGGTGCAGGGGGAGAACCCAGAAACCCCTTCGGGAGGCGTGTCCCCATACGGACGACCCTGACTGCGGTCCGGGGACGGAGAAGGCCCTCTGACCCCGTCCTCTTGCCAGCGGACACAAGAATGCGCTCTCCCGAACTGACTGGTGACAGACTCCTGTGTTTCCCCCCCGTCTCGTGTCAGTTTCACAGGAGTTTGGCCTCGGGAGCGGCAAGGGAATCAAGTTGAACGCCATATTCCGGCGGGGCAGGGCGGAGGCCCATGTCAACAACCATTGAGTATAGTTCAGGGGAGAATGGAGTACTCTTGAAAACTGGATTGACCAATGAATAAGTTGTAACCCAATGCGATGCTTGAGACTCTTTCAATACGCCCGTTTTACGCCTGGGCCTGTTTGAAACGGCTCACACTGATGGACACCATGCCCATGTTTGAGTCCAATAGCATGAATCAGGTCTAAATAATTGGTTGTGATCATTTATCCCTACTTTTACCCATCTTCCCACATTTATATCTAGTAAAACGCAAGAACTTATTCGTTTCCTGGTGTTATTCTTTCTGAGTTTCTAATTGACAGACATATAATTCAGTTTAGATCCAATATCACTCAAAGCCAGTTCACCAACGAAGATTGTTTACACTCTGTCAATTTTGAGATTAACAACTTTAATGTGAATTTCCTGTTTCACCACTACTGTGAACATCTACATCTACACGATACCCAGCAAGCCACCACGAGAGTGTGTGGCAAGGGGTGAAGATCACCAAGCATGCACAACCGACATGCATACAAGCAACTATAGGGTCTCATGCAACTAGATTGTTAGTATTTGTAGTAATACCACGATTATTATTATAAAGACCGAGTGAACTCGGTTTTGAGGCATTATCTCAGTTAATATTTTTACCCGCGACTAATGTCGAGTAACGGCTTAATATACTAGATAATGCTCTGGAGGCAATATGACTTCAAGACGACTCATGAACTACTTTCCGATATCAGTGATATCGAAGAGAAATTTGAGCTCAATTATAGTTATTTAATCCACCTAAGGTGAGCCCTAGGTGTAATGTAGAACGAGCTTATTACTTTGAAACCTATTCATAAGATTTCATTTATCTTGACTGTATACACGCAACGTGATGCAAACAGCTAGAATTGTTTTCTTCTTGATTTTATTGCGCTTTTACAATCCTGCGTATCGTCCAAAAATAGTGCGAATTTCTCAACAACTTTATTCTTGGAGTTAAAATGATCTAGGTAAGTTCCAATATTTCTCCTTCAGAAAAGGAATCATGCACATGATGATCTGTCATTAGTTATACATGCAGTTTATAGCCATATTTATGAGTGGTGCGGGACATTAAATTACCTCGAGTTTGTGAACTGTGAATACTGACTATCTAATGATGATCTAAGAAATTGGATCCACCGAGTGACGAATGAAGAGGTCCCAATAAGAGTGGGGGAAAAGTGAAGTCAGCTGAAAGCTATAAAAAGATGACGGGACAACCTAATCGGCGAAGCTTTAAGATTGCTTGACAGATTTACTCGTTGGCTCAATAGTTCAGTGATAATATAGCGTCGAGTGGCGGTAGTGCCATCAACATACCGTGTACAGGTGATCGATAAGATTGATCAACTGGCGATTAAAAAGGACATGAATGAAGCAACGATTACGCCAAACGAAATAAGTGTGTCAGCAAATGAAAGGGACTTCCAATCCCTTATACATAGCCCAGATCTCTCTCGCTGCGAACGCATGGCCATGGGCCACGTTCATGAGATTGCGCCCTCTTCATTGCGAGGGAAAATGAAGCTGCAACACGATTAATCGCTCAGCTGGTGATTATTGCGCGTAATGCACCGCAGAAAGGCTTGAGTACATGCGAACAAAATCACTAATCTCACTTATCAACAAACTATTTAATCATAACAACCCCGGTGGAAGTTCTTTGCAGCTATCTCTGCGCCATCTAGTGGGAAGACAGCGAGAGTGTTGCCCCCCGATAACTATCACAGCCGTTAGCAGCTATCGATGTCAGTAGTCCTACAATGACGCTTACTCATTACCACCTGCGCAGAATAATGTTTGTCACATATCGTGTGTCCCTTTGAAGTAACATTACCAGAAAATTAAGGTGTAAGCAAATAATCAAAGCTAAAATGCACCTGATTTGGGAATTTAGTTGACAAACTTTTGTCAACTCTGGAATACCACGAAATCGCTTCACACTCCTTTTCTCCTTGGGTCAATATGACCCGAAACGAAATTTTGTGCAGCATAATTTCCTTGTACCCTGACTTTAGGTATTCTTATTTAATGACTTTGTTTCCAGCAGTATTCCTTGTGTTCTAACATATAACAATCAATTGTATATTACTTATTTTTTCGCAAAACTATAATGTTACACTTATGCTCTTTGGGTCACTATGACCCGATGTTCTCGGTAACCAAATTTTCATTTTTCTCGGCATATTTCTGCTGGGGAATTCAAAATATGTTAGTCACAAATTGTTAGAAGGCAGCAGGCATGACGGGAGACAGTTCGTGCCGGCAACACGTTTCATGCGGGTGGCAGGCTACGGTGAAGGGTCCACCCAAGTTGATGGTCGTGAGCCCAGCAAGTGGGTTGGACGGAGTCCTTAGCGGGGCGGCCTGGCAATAAATGTCTTACGGACCAACCGTTTCTAGCCCTTTTACTGCCAGTGGGCCGATATATTGGCCCTCTATGGTTGTGCGAAAACTGCCAAGGGCCGATATATCGGCCCACCTACATTCCATCATCATGTCTTTGTAATGGTTACAATTTCTTCAAATCAGAGACAGCATGAATAATATTTTCATCCTCTTAAAAAGTGAGATATATGATCAAAATTGAGAAAAATAAAAATTCACATACTAAAATTAAGTGCTTCAAATATATCTTAATGAGCTTGTCCATTGGCTGGGCTTAATGGGCTTGGCAATTTTCGCACAGTCTACTTTAAAGGGGCTGGCAGTCAAAGGGCTAGGAGCCTCTCTCTCAACTCGGTGTGTCATGGGTGCTCCTGCCGAGGGAGGCACCAGGGGAGCAAGTGAACGCAGATGGTTGGGGAGTGTCGTCGTCGACGACAGACCGAACGACAGACTAATTTCGTGCATGAAGCGACAGGCCGTCCCGTCCCGCGGCTGCTGCTGAAAGTTTTTCTGCCGCAGCAACAATGTCGCCAGTGCGCTCCCAATGCTCACAGTTGTTCACTCTATCGCGCAGCAAAATAGAAGTGTCCCTCCAAATGTGTCAACTAAACACCTATGATGTGTTCAAATTTTGGCTAGCATGCATGCAAGATCCATGTAAAATATTACTGTCCAGTATGCCTAATGCAACGCCTTATCAGCATTATTTTTAACACATTATTGTCCGCACTGATTAATGTAATTCATTTTCAGTAGTCTTATGCAAACATGTAAAACAACAAAAGTAATTGCTGAACAAAGAAAAAAAATCATGTAAAATATGTGCTGAATAAACATATTACTTATGAGTAATAAACATGTAAAATAAATATTTTGGTATTTCGTAAAAAATTGTCGACATTCCAACAGTCCGGGTCAATATGACCCGAAGAAACACGTGTGTATAGTCCTTTTAAAGGGAACAGGAGGGTTAAAAAGTTTTGGAAATATGGTAAGAAGAGAACATGGTGAAGATTGACACGAGGACCTGGCGACTGAGAAACACGAAGAAACGTCCCCTGGAGCTGTAAGGAAAACTCGCATTCATACATGTGTGTAATATCACTCTGTTGAAAATGTATCGCTAGGGAGAGGACATTGGAACTACTTGCACGCTTTAACTATCTTACAATTATTCCTTTTGTTTCAAATTCAAATGATTCGACGTTTTAAAGCCTCACTCAGTTACACATGATGATATATTTAATGCCCAGAAAGCTATTTTATTTTAATAATTAATAAAATTCCAATATGTTTGCCCCTCAGAAAGCTCACCCGACTTCCACACACACTAATGAACTGCCCCACACTTTGCAGTGAACAGGTTAGACAATGACATCAACTACTGCCAGCGTTTGCCTGTCAGATATAAGATAATAACACCGATGTCAACAGATAAAAATGGAAGTCACCTTTATCGATATTTAGGTCACTGTCGATATTTCGGTATCTATTGCTCGTAGACAGTGGCCAACCACTGACAGGCAAGTGCTTCTTAATCCAGTCTCTTCGTTGATGGTCGCCATGGTAAAAAAATAAGCAACTTGAAATGCGTTCAAGATTAGCAAACAATCTTTTCCAAAATTCAGAATTACAATACAAAACTGTTACAAAGTCCTTAATTTCCCTCAGCAAGTCACCAACAGAATTTAACTGAAGATTAGAGTGAGAAGAAAAATAAAACGTGATACTTTATTATCTCCACTGAATTTATGACATATTACAACCCAACTAATGCAAGTGTTTCACATACTAACGGGAGAGTTTGAAACTCCATCCTTTGAGATTGTGTTTTTTAACGTCTGAATCAGGCAAGTCAGCGCGAAGGAACAGACTAAAATGGGCGGGAAATTGATCCGACTCCACAACCACTGACAGCAATCAATGGACGGAATTAAGGAACCTGAGTCTCTTCATTACATCCACTCTATTTCACAGAGCAATAATTCTTCAGTCTATAAAAGTGAGAAATGAGATATAAATATCCTTCATTAACTATCGATAATCCGGTGCTCTGAGGCAGAATATCATGTCATTAGGTTACGCGACGAAACCTATAAATGTCTACGAGCAGTGGGCGATTATTGCGAGGGATTATAAGGAATGGGTAAAATGCAAGGGCACATGTCAGGTACTGATGATGCTCTGAGAACTTCTACAGTAGAAAAAGCACGAAGAGGCAAGAGGCCTGAGAGTGATTTAAGATAGGCAGGTGAGCAAAGACGCCAGTCAGAGAAACGTGGGAGGGATAAAAAAAAGGTGACGGAGTCATTCTGGCTCAACTTGAGGGTCTGCCACTTCTCACCAATTCTGGAGTCGATGATAAAATGCAAGGTGGGGATGAACAGGAACAATGGCCTCTAAAATGAGAAAGGACAAAAGAAAAGGACTTTCCCACGCGCTATCGAACTGAGCGGTAAATGAAATAGGCCCCCCCTGACGGCAAAGGCCCTCGTCACGAAGGCCTCCCTTTATCGTCCAATCGACTGCCATTTGTTACGGAGAGTTAATTTCCCGACCGACAGGTGCCTCGGCGGTCGTTAGGGCCGGACCCGGTCCATCAGGTGGCAACAGGGCGAGTGATTGAGTGGGCGACCGAAGCTTTATAAATTTAATTCACGGTGCCGGCGTCGAATTAAATGTCACTCCGACGGCGTTGCCCTCCGTACCGATGACACGTTTGTGCGCAACGCCAAGACGTTTCTCCCAAACGGAGACGTGAAAATTGCCTCGCGGCTTCATCGAAGGACTGCTCCGTCGAGGTGGACATACGTTCGGTTAAAGAGGCACTTTCCCTTGGCGGCGCAGATACACACAGATGTGGGCTGACACTTTTCCAAACCTAAATTCTCAAGGAGCGTAGAAAACCGAAACTTAATCCCACTGAAATACGCGACATGTGTTAGCAATTGAAAATTATTTTGCTATTATTTTGGAATCGCCATTATATTTTTTTGGCAATGGTAGGGGTTTGAATGAATCGCACACTGATCAAAAATTCAATCGCTTAAAGCTAGCTTAAGCACTGACTTGAAATGTTTCACAACGGAAAGAAAAAACCATTAAAATGATACTTTTCAGCAGATGAAAAAAACTCAGGGGAAAATTGCAAATAACTTTTATATTTTCAGAAACTATATTTTACAATGCAAGAGGCTCCGACTTTGGGCTGAACCATGGTAAGCATTGTGTACCATAACGAAATATATTAAGACAAATGATTAGTTCTAGAATTAGTTTGACGCAGCTCCCACTCCTGTAAGGATGAACTCAAATGATTCCTCACTTTCATAAACCTCCACTATATGCACAACATGGAGCATTCCAGCTCTTTCTTTACCTTCTTCCACACCATCTCACTCTAGACGACTTTCCTCACGTGGCTATCATATCTCTGGATGTTTCCGAAAATGTTTTTCGGTCTTCCTAAATCTAAACGTTGCCGAGATTCAATCTTTTCTTGCATTATTTTAAGAACATGCAGTTACTCTCCCCCCTCTCTCTCCAATTCTCGCCAGTCATTATTCTCTAAAGAAAATTTTAAACCTTTTCAATTTTGGCTTTTTTGTGACTGCATTCGTCAATGCCTCGTAGCAGAGGTTCAATATATAATTTTCTTGCATTAAAATTTGTATTTCTAGTTTCATGAAACATAACTCGCACTTTTATCTTCCATGAAAGAGTACGAATATTGTTTGATTGGAAAAGCATTCCTAAATACTATTTATATTGAGTCTCATCTGTTCAGTCGTATTCCCTGCCTAGAGTTCCATTTAGTTAGCATACCTTATTTCATTGGCTTCTACCTTCTAGATCTATGAATCAATATCGGTTGTTCCCATTATATAGTCATTCTCGAGACTCTCCCTTTGATTTATTTTAATGCTTTTACGATGCAGGCTCTAAAACTCACGGGGATATTGCATATCCTCAATTCTTTATTTTATTTTCGCTTATTCCCCTGCTGGATCGATATTTAATCACAGCCATCTGGTATATATACAGGCTCTGGATTACTCTTCGGTCATTGTACGACTCCCCAGTTTCCTTTAGAATTCCAAGTATTGAATTCCAATCAATGTTATCAAAAGCTCCCTCCAAATCCACAAATGCAATGAAAGTCCGTTTTTTCCCCATTCTCTTCTCCGCGAGGAGCATAAGGGCCAAAATAGCTTTTCACGTATTCCTTCACTTTCTGAATCTTAATTTATCTTTTATAAAAAAACCTTTACTTTTTGCACTAAAATTAGGCACGTGACTCGACGTCTCGATCCTTGTATCATCCGGCTCAGAGTTTACATATTTTTCTGTCCTTTCCTTTTTAAGGAATTATGATCGAATTGTTAATGCCCTTTGGAATATCTTCAGTTGAGTCTTCATAAGTCAACTATGGCTTAATAAATATTTGACAATATACTCCCTAACACTATTATAAAAACCCGGAATTAATATCATCCACTACACGACCAGTACTTATGATTTGATCCCTCACTGATGTGTTGAATTCTGGCTATAATTTTGTGTGTTCCACATCACTCATGTCAACGTCCTCTTTAATTATTTGTACTCACACTACTTATATTATAAAATGACTCCATTCATTTCTCCTTACATCTATAAACTTTTCTTGATGCTCAGCGATCACTTTTCCATTCTTCTTTCGAATGGGAATAGATATTGCGCCGCTATCGTTGAACTGATTCTCCATTAGCACACACGCAGTATCCACCTGAAAATTTTTCAGACAGATTAAAAACGCCTTTGCCTTCAGTTAGAAAATATCCTGGCTCATTGTATATGAATTCACATTGGCTTATAGGGGATAAACATCAAGTACCCTCCTTGAATTGTAGGTTCTATTGCTGAGAAAAATCCCAAGCAGAGTTTTTTCATGGTATGCAAAGATGTTTGCCAAATATTTCATTACGTTCAGTGACATTTACTAAAAATATGCTACTTTGGAAAACAAAAATATTCAAAAATATTGGAATCTTGTCCAAAATGAGCCTCGATCGTAAACAGTTATCAATGCAGGTCACTAGCGTCTAGCGTCACACATTCTGACATGGATGAGAACGCATGCCATTCGAATCGAGGAAGCCCGAGGTTTCTTCTGGCGGAAGCTATTGGCCAGGCGAGACATTCGCCCTGGCTGCATGGAGAGGGCGGTTGATCGCCTCTTTGGACGCAGCACGGGGCAGAGGAGTGATTCCGAGTAGCGCATCCCAGGAAACGCTGGAGCTGTCGGATCGTTGCCGACATGGATAGACACTCGCCGTCCGAGGAGGAAGTGAGGCAGGCGACTTCTGCACCCGGCAGCCGCACCCCTCTGCGGCATCACTCGCCATCCCTTAGCCGGCCGCGATTTATTCTCACCAGGGCGGAGTAATGGCAGGGGAAATACTTTGACTCCCGCCGAGGGCCAAACGACCCTTTTGTAGCGCAGGCACACACTCACATGCCCCGAGGGTCCATCCGGCCGCAGAGTTGAGGCCCCCACGTCGTCCCCTCCCCAATGACACTGCCGTCCGGCGGGGACCGCAGAACTCCGGGAAGGACGGCATCATCTCTGCCCCGACCTAATTCGCCGAATCCGAGAAGTGTCACGTTTGAGGAGGTCAAGGGATGAGGGCAAACTCCCTCCCTCATCTAATTCCGCATCACTTCGACCCGCTAGCGACGCATTCATTAAAATGCCAACTCGGTGACTGGATTCGAGGAATAAAACAAATAACTCAAACAGTAAACTCAATAAGAAAGACGACTTTGCTGTCGTCCAACATCTATTTTTTTAAACGTATTTCATGGAAAAATTATTCAATATGCATGCATTTGTCACTTATTTATTTTTATTTATTTTAAAGAAATGGTACACATACAGCCATGTTGCCAATTTAAAGTTCACTAATAACAATCACAATGAAGATAAAGTAACCAACAGGGAAAAACCAAATAATATCAACAAAACACAAGCTAGATGATAAAATGTGCTGATTATTATTTACAAGAATTGTTTCCAATAATATGAGCTGAGGCAAGGTCAGTGAAAGTTTTAAGGGAAAGAGTAGAGGGGTCAATATCAGAAGGGAGAGAATTTATTAGGAGACACTTCCACCAGACTTTTCATCTTTCGCCTTTTAATTATGTCCTCTTCTTTTGACGCATCAAGTCTGAAATCCGATATCAGGCATCCCTACTTTTAAGAAGATAAATCGGTGGTCTTTCCTTCCATCACATCCTTCAACGATTCCAACGATTCAACAGTGCTACCGAATATTCTTCCGAGTTTAACTAACTTGTAGCACACTTCCTCGGGTACTATTCTTCGAAGTCAGTTTTTCCAAAGGCACAAGTCTCTGTTCTCGCTCAGCACAGGCACGATGCGACAGCTCTATGCGAATTCTTCCTTCGTTGCCACGGTGCGAGAAGAGCTCCTTCAGCGCTGCTTTTCGTCCAGACGCCCTCATGGAGGCCTTTCCCGAAGCTCGGCTCGTCCCAATCATACGCGAGAGTGGCGCCATATCGCACGAGCTAACCGGGCCCTAAACAAAGGCATAGCGAGCTCCGTGACTACAGCTAGGAGCCAAACGGAGCATCCGCTTGCGGTCCGAGGGGGATTGGGTGGACGGCAGAGGGTGCGTGCGGCTCACTGGGGCGCTCGCCGCTCAGAGGGGGCGGGAAACCGCTCCACGGAGCATTTACGCCGCCCTTCGGGTGCACAAACGAAAGCCATTGCGATGAAAACGACGGCGGTGGACCCTGGATTGGACCCTGGAGGGGAAGGAGATCGCTGGCGCCCGTCTTTGCGCCGGAATAAGGGTGGCTTGAGTGGCGGCAATGAAGGCCTACGACACCCGCACCACAGAACGGCTACGCCTTCACCTGAGATGTTTCCGACTAAAACTGGGTACATGTGCGCTCCTTTGGAACTCCAAAACAGAAGGATGCCAAAGCACATCTTTAATTTGACGTATCTGGATAAACATTTCAGTAAAGGACATGGCTTCCATCATTAATTATTTCTCTTAATTTCAATGAAACAAAAAGAAGGACCTCTTATTTCACTGTTTGTTCTAGGGAGATACGACTTTAACATTAAATGCATGCTTTGATACTCATCTTTTTTTAAGTGCCCATCCCTGTCATCTGTGAATTACCTTGGGACAAAATAATTGCTATAATTTTGCGAGGACTATCTACGATAGACTGAGCGAGCGCCAAATCTAGCTGTGAACATAACGTGCAGGGCACGCATTTCATTTCATCAAGGGTAATGTAAAATTTATAACATTTGTAAGCAAATATCAAATACATTTTCAACTGGAGAATTATGAAATACTATAAAAATGACATAGAAAAAAATGGGCCAGAGCTTTTGAACGACGGTTTCGTAGGACTTTATACCTCAGCCTAGGGAGTCACGGACACTTCGAGCTAATATTGACGTATTTGCCACGAATCCCTGGCTATGTGTTTGAGACAGTAAAAGTTGGAAATTATCTTTATCATGATGGCACGTAGGCAACTATCTTACTTAAGGCAATAATAAAATGACGCAAGAGCCTTACCGCACCATTCTCCACTAAAGGCCGAAGCTTATGACTCGAGTGAATGCCTTCAGAGTCTCGTCGTTCTAGCTCGAGTAGAGTGAAATTCACTGCACAGTTGTGAAGACGGTGATTAAATAGGTTAGGAGAGGCACCATTGGAAACCATATGAATACAAGGGGACTTGCACATTGTATATTCATGTTAGAATATGTTGTTCGCACTAGAGAATTGTATTTCAGATCCGAAAGGTTTTAAAAAACATGCCTTTAACGTATGTCAGAATAACAGGAGAAAGGTTGTATGTGAAAACGACGCAGAAAATATATAGCTCGACTAGTAACACTTATTTTTCACAAAATGACGGATGTCGTATAGCCTGTCGCCCTCCGCTGTGAGGAGATTAACAATGATTAAATGCTTACATTACGTAAGGTAATACAATTTGTTGAGTCAGGGATAAAGACCTACACGGCCAGTTTTATAACTCAAAATTATTATTGATGATATGACTATTCAGATTATTACGTCTTAAAAAAGATCAAATTCTATGGACTGGAATCAGTATTTCAATGACATTCAATGAACTTGTAAGTTCAGAGGTGACACGCGCATTGAAGTGGTCATACCTTACTGCGAGTAATACTTAAAAATGACGAAAATGAAGCATTATAGAAAATCAGGCACTAACAAGAGATTGATAAGTGCAGTAAGTTCCTACTTGAAATTTCTCGGCGCCATCCTCATATTTAATTTTGGTCTAAAATAAAAGTTAATTTTTCTCTAGCCTCAACCCATCAAATCGTGTGATACTAGGCGTACAAGAGGAAAAATACACCCTACATGAAGCCCGAGTCAGTGAATTTTAATCACACCGACGTCATAACTTCAGCTAACAAAATTATAATGCAAATAATTTTTTTTTTAATACACTCTTGTAAGCTACTGACTTCAAAAAGGTACTTGTTTCTAAATTTAGAAGTTATTGGAAATAAACATTACTTTAACAATATTCGAAAGTCATCAAGCATTTATTTACACAATTGACTAATGACGAGAGATAGCTTGGATTCTAAGTTTATAAACCAGAACGGTTTCTGAGGAATAGCGGAAGGCTTTCATGCATTAGCTTCAGAAAGAGCAGAGGGATTTAAAGAGTAGCATTTAAATGCGTCGGGAAGCCAACTAGGGTAAGCTTTCGCCCCGCGGCGTTTAAAGGTTAATCCGTGTTGAAGGAGAGTGACGAGCAAGGGAGGGGAGGGGAGGGGCTTTCCCTCCCAAGCCCTCCCCTCCACTCGAGTGGAAAACATTCCGTCAGCGCAAAGACGGATTTTGGGAGAAATCCAGCAATGGCCTCACACTGGTGATTCCCAATCTCAGAATTTTTTTTCAACGGCTGCTAAAAAACTACTCCATTTAGATTTGTATTTCAAATAAATAAATAAATTTAATTTGCTTCCAAAGTAAATCTTTATTATTATATATATTTGATCGTTTTTAATTTCGCTATATTTCTCTCACTACTAATAAAATTATTTAAGGGTTTACATTCATAAAGAATACCTCATTCGACCACCTAAGGTGATACTAGACAGACAAGAGGAAAAAATACACCCTACATGAAGCCCGATACAGTGAATTTTAAATACACCGACGTCATAACTTCAGCTGACAAAATTATAATGCAAATAAAGATTTTTTTAAATGCACTATGACGAAATGATTGACTCCAAGCAGTTAACAAAATATCTCACACTCTATCATCTACTCAATGAAATTAAAGCAGTAAAAATGACTCAAATATTTTTATATACAAAGCACCTCCCGAACGTTCCACTTCATTCTTTGTCCTACCTCTTATGACATTCATGCCATCTAGTGCATTCATGCATTCCGCCTACTGCATTCGGACACATCGACCTCATAATTATTACCAGGGTATTCTGCCGGTTAAGGCAGCATTTTATGGGCACTAAACTCTTCTCATGACTCCTATCTATCGATCAATCCCTTGATTTCCACCCATCCCCATATCATAGTCCACCCATAATATGCTCTTTCCTCGCCTCCTTCACCCCTTCACCCCTCATCCTTCCTTCCGTCGCGTCCTTCACAACATCCTTCCCCCCTCGAGGAGTACCCAACCCAACCCTGTTTCGTCCACTGCCTCCCCCTGATCCCCTCCTCAACCAGCCTCACACATTCCTCCTTCTGCGCTTTCCTTCCAACCAATCTTGCCTTCTCCACACCCTCACATCAAAAGCCTAAAGTATGCTCATCCTCTTTCCCTCAAAATCCATACTTTCGTGACACACAGTGCTCTGTTCCATATCGCCTTTTCACTGGTCTTTTATTTACATTGCTACTCTTGGACCAACCCGGTTGGTTGTTACTTCTTTTTCACAAGCGAAAGACTCTTTTTCCAATGCAATCTACTTCATTCTATTTAATACTTCTATATCGCTTTCCCATAAAAAGGTAGCTAAATTGTCCCACCTGTTATTTCTAGTATTTTTTTATTTGTCTCGCTCATTATATTCTGAAAAATATTTCTTTTGTCTTACTATAGTTAATCTTAATTCTGGATATTCCTAAATTTTTGCATCTTCTTTGGCTGACTGACAGGTCATCTGCTAAACTTACAAAATTTATCAACTTCCCTGCTACCATTAGGCCACCGCTGCTTCTTTATTACGAAAAAGCGCTGAATATTTTCTATTTCTTTCGGCACAGAAGTGCAGAAATCTCCCACGCTTCTACATACATCTAAATCATGCCCCCAAATGTTTCCACCAGCATTCTCAACATTGCAATCGTATCCCGAGCTGACTTACGAAGTCCAAACTGATCCTCGCATACACTTGCTCTCCTTTCCATTCTTCTGTCGGGTACTCTCAGCACAACCTTTTCCGCATGAGAAAAAAACTCATCGCCCTGCAGTCTTTGTTTTCCTCTGATATCATCTTTTTTGGCATAGGTATTAGTACATTTTTCACAAATCCTCAGGTCCCACTCTTCCCACGTGTATTCCACGAGAAATAACATAAAATCTCTCTCCTTCACCTCTTCCTAGGTTCTTCAGTACTTCAGATGGGATGCTATCAAGAATCACTTATTTCCTCGCCAACAATTGACATGCCTCGCCAACAATAACATGGAATGTGAAGTGCAATAACAAATTACTATGGCCAAGAGTGCTAAAGCACGAATAAAGGCATGACTGTGTTTGAAAGAGATGCAATTAGGTTTCAATACTGAAGTACACGGTGGGAAGCAGTACTAAATAAAAAGATAATCAGTGCTCTTAATGCGACCAAACCACATCAATTGTCTCGCTAGCAAAATAAATTTCGTGATAATTTTCCCTTCTCACTTCTTTCCCTCCATCTGAAAGTGTGCAAATAATAATTCTGATTCATTAGAGATTTATTACTTAAACAAATTTGGATTTTTCAATGAGGATAATTTTACAGCACCGTTCTACCGGTTACAACGCAAGAACTCATGATGATTGGCATTAAGCTTTGCCAATCATGAGACGCGCCACAGATTTGCTACAGGCTATTCATTTTGCAAGGTCCATAAACATCTAAACACAATTTCGTTGCTTAGCAACAGCGATGGACGAAGAAAAGTATTTTATGAAGATGGCCCATTCCTCCATTTTGCACTTTTACTCACACGCGCGAAAGTCGGGAAACACGAGACTCCTTAGTCATAAAAAAGAAGGGACACCGATGTTGTGCGAGAATATCCGCTTGCATTGCGCTCTTCAGCGTGCACAGAGCCACACGCAGAGTGCTGCTGACAGCACACGGGATAATGGGTCACAAATTCATTTCAATCGTCCACCTGCTGCTTTTGAGGGAGTCCAATAAAGAAAGAATACAGTTGACTTACCAACCCCCGTGTGCTAATACATGTAACACGTTCATTGACACCATAAAATTCCTAAGAATAATTAAGCTGCGCCATTGAAAGATTCTGCTAATGCTACCTCCATCTCTCAAAAATTCAACACAGGCGCCCATGGTTGGCATGAATCCGACGAAGAAATGAAACTCCAACGGCTGTAGTTTTGAAATCTGCGTCAACGCCGCAACACGCGACTTGTTGAAAAGGCGGCGAGAGGTTGCCCACCAACGAATCGTGGAGAGTCGCAGAGGACTCTGGGAGGAAATCTCGAAAAAAGAGAGAGAGTGTCTCGTCGGATCCCCCAGCCTAACACCGGGACGCAAATCGAGTTACGCGCGCAACGAGAAAATCATTTGGGCGAAGAATTCAATTACGGCCGAGAGAGCGCGACTTTTTGCCGTCGAGAGCGGGTGACTGTCACTGCCGCACCCGCTCCGGTCCGGGACACTCCTCGGTGACCGGGCACCAGCTTGTAATGACGCAGTCGGATCGCGCAGGGGAAAACCTACACATATCTTATTTCATGTAAAGTAATGGTAAAAATAGGTGGACTTTCAAGGTGCCAAAAAAATGAAAGTAGACAGCAGATGGCATGAAAATCAAGTTTCATTAGTCAAAACCATATGTTATATGCATATGGCTAGTGTAACATCCCATATTCCCAAAAATGATGAATATTTAGCTGGTAATACAGCATTCTTGAATACAGTAAATGGGTAGATGCCTATTCTTTCAGATGTTCTAAAGGGATTGCACGTGGGAAAAAGTCACCAAAGACTAATAGAAGAAAATTATGCTAAGAATACGCTGTAGCATGCTAAATTTGGACATAAAATGAAAAGTAAGGTAAATGTAACCAGTGCTCATTGAAAATATGCATTTTTATAATTTTCCACTTCGTGAAAAATAAAATAACAATAATGTTCAAATAAAAAGACTTTTTATGTGCTCTCAGAAGATTATTCAAAAGTATTTGCATGACCTACTGCTTTTTCTTTAAATTAAAATACTGGTGTGTGTGTCGATAAGTGCATGTATACAGTTGTCTCTTGCCCCAGTTTGGCCAGAATCGAGCCATGGTATCTGTGATGACTGGATAAGGCTACACAGGAATGCTATATCCCACCAATCACGGAGTATTAATAAAAAATTGGGTAAAATTAAAAGTTAAATGAGATAAACAATAAATTAAAGCGGGTACATGCGCATCAAAAACCAACCTTCTGGTTGCACACAACTTTTTTTAATGCGCAGAAAATAGCAAGGAGACTAGCAAACGTCCCTCTGAAGTTATACGTATGAATACAAAGCTCTCTTTAGAAAGATATAGTTGACAAAATTACGGAGGAAAAATTTTTCAAAGAGAGGTTATGAATGGAAAACACAAAAGATATTAAAATTAAAATGCATAATCCATCGACACTTGTAAAAGGTCTTGTGGTTTAAGTATCTTAATGTCGTGATGTGTCGTTTCTAAAGTTTTTCTTAACATTATGTAAACGTCAGGTAAAAACAGGGTATTTTAATTGTTTAATAACTATCAACAAAAATCAATTTAAAAACTAAAACGACCACGTACTGTCTTTTGAAAAGGTGCGTACTTATCACTATTACTTTTAAAATAACCTTACTTGCTTTCAGGTGGACATACGAACAAAAAGAAGACAGGAGATTTCGCGAAAATCGTGCTTCGTAGGAATTTGACAATTTTTTGTCAACTTTAACGGGCTCTGCTGATCTAAAAAAAAGGCTCAAAATTAAAACAATTTTGATTATTTGTAGCGTGGATGTTGTAAACTCAAACTATTGTACTGCGGGGTCTCAATTTAGATATCAAATTTTGAATTTTGGTAAGTTTTTTGTATTTCAGCCCACTGTGCGACGTGGTTAGGCTCGCCTGCTAACCTGAGGGTCACGGGTTCGAGTTCCGCCTGAGTGGATTTTTCATGGACATGGATGTGTGTGTTCGTCGGTTGTTAATTGTTGCTAATACCCCGATGTAAAGGCCACGAGTGCTGTTTTCGGTGGTAATGGGAAATAATTAATAAATAGTGATTTGGCGTATATAGAGCTAAAAACAGCGTAACTAGCATCAAAACGAAGGAATTAAACAAAGCATATTAATCATCGTGGTTTATAAGTTTCACTAATAAGGATCTACTAGCAAGAGTCGATGCAGCAGCCAGTGCCGAGATAATGACAAGGACAATAGAGTGCTTGTTTCACGGAAATGATAATATTTACTATCTTTAAACATTGATTAGACCCGCGATTTCCTCCTTTGCGTTAGGTGGCGATAAGGCATTTGCTTTCTCCCTGCCACAACTTATAAGGCAATTATTATTAAGGATGGTGGGGAGGGGAGTGGGATCTGTATAAGAATGGATTATGGAAAGATCAAAGATATACCGATAGACTTCAACCACGGCGAGAAGAACAATGACGTCAAGTGGCAAGAAGTGCTTTTCTGCTGAAAGGTGAGAGGGTGCCATGAAGACGCATAGCGACTCTCTGGCGAATTATAACGGGAGAAACTTGTTGAATAGGGTGAACTTATAGCACAGTCCAGAAGGGATGATTTAAACATGAGTGCATTTCTTTTTATATAATAGAAAGCGTGCTCTTAGGAGCACAACTCATTTCATTTTGTAACTGGTGTGATTTCAGTTGCAAGTAGAGAATCATAAGACGAATAGCGTCTTCATTTGTAGTGGTAAGTACTGGCCTCTTACCAGGAGGGCCTGGGTTAGAATCCCGGCAGAAATATATTTTTCCTTAAAACACCGGCCCCCACTTGAGTGCTTTGGCGAGAGCATTTCAAGTTCAGTACTCCGTCCGTCGGGTGGGACGTTAAGCCGTGGTCCCCTTGGCGCCTTTCCTTAACAGCAGGCTTACGCCGAAGCCGGGTTTCCCTCCACTCTTCCTCCTTTCCCTTCCATTTCCGTCATTTTCTCTTTCCTCTAGATCCGAAGCGCCTGTGAGTGCGGGCGCAGAACTGAAAACAGAGATGAGAAGAGAACAAGTCTCTTATGGAGCGACTCGAAGTTAATCGGAGTCGTACGAATGTCGCATCAAAAGGTGACAGTAAAACTATAAAGGAATTATCGGACGATGGCTGCGCAGGCGCAATGTTAACGCCCGAAATCTGAAACAAATGCTGGGTGAACGGAGCGTGATGGCTACAGAGGGCAAAAATGAATTGAGAGGAACGGAAGTGGATCAATTAACTGATGCTGTCAGGAGACTTTTTCTCTTCAATGTAGGCGCAAGGTACTTGCGAAGGAGAAGTGCAGGGAAGAATGAAAGAGGCGAGTAAAATTTGAGTAGAAAATGATAGCGAACTAGAGTAATACTGAAAAATACAAGTGAAGGAGAAATATGAAGCAGTATTGGATAGAAACGAGGTATTGATGAAACGGTGAATTTGGCACGTCCTGAAAAGAGATCTTATTTTCCATGTGACACGTGTGCCGTTGGATGAGTCTTCCAATGGGGCAACTGCAGCCTTTTCCCCTTTTCTCGCACCTGAACAACTTCTTCTTCAGGAAACTTGCCGAATGTGATACGGCAATAATAAGAACTTAAACATTTTGCCGGGGCATCAATTCTCTTAAACCATGACATTTCCATGGGTACGCATTGACAGCGTTGTTGCTCAACCATACTTATCATAAGCATTACTTATGTAAATGGAAGTTAATGCCTTCATCTTGCTCAATGATTAAGGAAGCTCACAATTTCACTCAAGAGTGACATCAGCACGTTCCCGCTCCGTTCCACTTCATTGTGGAAATATGTGCTCTTCATATGCATTAATTCGATTTCCACAGCATGTAAAAAAAGACGCCGGAGACGAATTGAATTCCCGCTTCAAAGAGCACAAGGCCACACACACACTGGGGTGGATGGCTTGGACGAAGAAAGAGATAAACCACATTTGGAGGAAAGTTCCTTCAGTAGCAGCGAATAGGAGAGAGAGAGGGATTTCCGTGAGAGGTGCATGCATGGCGAGGGAGTGATCTCAAACAGCCATTCGTCTCGAGAGGAAGGCGGTCGATCGGTGAAGCGAGGACTTCTTCTTCTTCTGGGCCTCCTTGAGAGGAGTGCTCCCCCAAGAAAGGATCATTTTTCACGTCTGCCTCGCACGCACCAGACACACACCACCGAGTGCCAGCAACTGCCGAATGAGGCCACGCGCGTGGATCCTCCTCTCCGGGAGTGGGTTTCATAAGAAACAGGCGCATAACAGGCACATTTTAGACACATACGTGAAATAATGGGTCAAGCGAATCGTAAACTGGGATTCGTCAAAAGAGTACTGGGTAAATGTGACGATCATGTACGAGAAATCAGCTACTTTTCCCTTGTTAGACCTCATTTGGAATATGCTGACAGTGTATGGGATCCCTACGAAATCGGTCTAAATAACGAACTTGAACGTGTGCAGCGAAGATCGGCAAGATTTGTAAAGGGACGGTATGATAACCTTACTAGCGTAACCAGTCTATTAAATGAATTAAATTGGGAATCATTGTCAGATCGCAGGTTGAAATTTAGACTTTATCTCTTAAACAAATTCCAAGACCACATTTTCAGTGATGATGTTAAAAATATTTTGCGAACCTCAACTTACTATGGTAGACTGCACCATAATGACAAAATTAGAGAAATTGATTGCCAAACTGACAGATTCAAAATGTCCTTTTTACCTCGTACTATTAGGGATATGAATAACGGTAAATATATCCAGTACGAGTGTAGCAATGGATAACATTGGTAGCTGCATGTTCGTATAAGGACCTAAACTAACCAAACTAACAGCATGTTTTATCATGTATGCTTTGCTTTTTTTATCTTTTTTAAATAGCGTAGTTTTGAACAGTACCTATACAAGTACTAATCCTTTTTTATGCATGATATGTAGTGCATGTTTGGTGAGAGTTCACCCCCTGCCACACACCTTTATGGTGACTTGCAGGGTATTATGTAGATGTAGATAAGAGGCAGGCGGTTGGGGAGAGGAATAGACAGCGGGGGGTTTCAAGAAGTGCTATTTCAACATCACAACATTTACGGGAAAATGAGGGCATTTAGAAATATTGTAATAGGTCGAATAACATCATTCTTTACTAGGACAACAGAAGAAAATATAATCAATTCCAATTTATTTCGTGACTTTCATACCGAGTGAGTTTACTTGGCAAAATAACTTAAGCATCAATTTTAATATCCGCCCGTAAAATAAGGGTAGAATTATCGACAAGTCAAAGTAATGTTCACAAATCAGGTCGGCATACCGACTGACAGTTATGATATTATCAACCGGAATACCTATAAAGTTTAAATATTTTAATGATAATTTTTTTTCCAAGAACACCGCAAGATTCGCCTGCCCCCTGCTCACGACTTTAGCTGCGCCGCCGTGAGGCAAGGCGACACCTAACGCTCTGAGACAGTCTCCTTTCTGGAACTTTGCTCTCGTCCGTTTTCCCATCTCTTGAAGTTTAATCTCGTCTCGGTCTTGAATCTCGTTTCATTTTCAAAATATAAGATATCGTTATAAATGCCCAAGACGCTTCAAGTGATGAATTTGGTTTTTATGCTAAGAACAATGGTTTTCGGAATTAATAATTTCAAATACACATTTGCCGCACACTTACTGAATAACGTGTCTAACCGACAAAGAATATTTGCAAATAATTAAAACGATATTTAAGGTAGTCCATTGATGTGTTCACAACTGAAGGAATCAATTTCCACATTTCATGAACGATAAATACTAACTTCTCTCCTAATACGTGCTTCTCTTAGGCGCTGATGATTACCTCATTAATTAAAGAAGCGAATCAATATTGGTGAAATAAAAATTGGCCCCCACTGATGAAAATTTTGTTGATGAGGTAGATATTCTGGCGTTGATTATTTTGAAAGATGGCTGATTCCAATCATCGTAGCTTACCAACCCAATGATCCACTGTGTGCGCGGCTCGAAGAAGTTACGCTTACTTAAGTTGCGTTCTCAGCCTCTTCCAAATCGTTAGGGAAGGTGCGAGGGGTTTCAGAGAGGAATATTGAATTCAGGGGAAGTTACATTTTCATTTTGGTAGGCCCTTCAGCCTGGATGAGATTTAAACTTATTTTAATGGAACCGTAGGGGAATATGAGGGTTATAGACTCTAACTCTGTTTATAAGGCGCTTCGCTTTTCATAAACCTGAAGCCATCAGAATTTATTCAAAAACAGTTTTCCTTTCATAACCTTTAAAAAAATATTTATTATTTTCTGAACAGGAGATTGGAATCAATTTTACAGATGAATTTCTCTAGAAAGAGGGAATTTTACTGGCTTAAAACTAATACTTTTCCATTCTTGTGTAGCGAACGTTAACGAGGTTACAGTTAGGATACTGCTAGTGAACACCAAGGGAGAATCAGCCAACACAGTGATCGTAGAGGCTTACAGGCTGACGAGTGACCATGCAGAGGAACAGAGGATGAAGAGCCAATAAGCAGCGAGCCTCCCAGAAGGATTCGTTTTTCGTGATAGTATCTCCGAAACTGGGATAATAATAAGTATTTTTATGGAATAATATGATCTTATCGACCGTACTTTTTAGTACCAAGCACAAAACAATCTAAAGCATAAACTATTGATAAAACATACTTTATCGTTCCCAAGGGCAACGACAGAAATGAAGAACTGTAAAAATTTCCTGAGAAAAACATTCAAGCAAAACATCTTTCATTTGCTCATCGCTCAACTCTGCCGGCCTTTTTCCCTTCACACGCAAATGGGTGAATAATACTTAATACCTATCTGAGAACATATAAATATATCACCAAACCTTAAACTCGAAATCCAATACAAGAGACATAACTTTTCAAACAGGAAAATGTAACCGTATTCATGAGATTGTATCCGAGAACAGGGCTTCCTTCCTTCAGATCACAACCACAAAATAAAGAAGATACACTTGGTCCAAGGGTCGAATCAAAAAAGGCCAACAATAGACTTCTCAAGCATCGTTCTCCAAGTAGATGTTTCAGGAATATATTATTTCGAGACAAATGTATCCGTCTAAAGGAGCGATCTGGATGTGAAAAGTCATAACTCCCCTGCGGAATCATGCACATGACAGTCTTGGCTCATCACACCGAGGAGTAGTAAAGTTCCTATGGTCCACGAGATAGCGAGCGTGGCAAGAGGATTCGCTTCAAGCTTAGAAAACTTACGCCGTCAACTCTTCGAGGTACGAGCCAATAACTTAAAGCGTTAAAGCCCATAAAGCGTTGAACATCACAAACATGATTTCAACGCTTTATGGGCAGAAGACGGATCGATTGTGTTATTTATTTACCGTGAATTAATGCTTTCGAATGTATTCAGTGAGGCATAGGGATATTCCAAAATTCAAGGAGTGATCTAAGATCACACCATAAGATGGTCAACTAAGGTATAATGTATTTGCATCTCGTACTCATTTTTATGCAGTGATTGCCTCACAAAGATTCAATAATAAAAATGATAAATTTACAATCTTTCAACCAAATATTCCGCTACTCCCAACCTTTGAGTGCAAGCGCAGAACTTGAAAACCCTCAATTTAATGCATATCAGAGAAGCGGGAGTGGTTCTCCTTTTCTGTGCTGCTTGCTGTATTGCAAAAAGCTCTAGTGGAAATAAAGACGTAAAGTTTTGGTTTTATTAGTCCCTGTTCCACCAGAAACCAACCTGAATTGAATTCTTAGCACGGAGGTACCAGATCAGCACTTCAGCATCATCACAATGCTCCACCAACACTCGTAGGCTTGTGGAGAGTCTGTTCCAACATTCTGATCCCCACTCCTTTGATCACCCGCCTCGTCCCTTCCTTGCTACTGAATCTCGGTTTCCCATATCACACCCTCTTTAAATTTTTATATCCTCTGCTGGAATTCACGCCAACATACCTTTAACTCTCCTCAACGGACTTAAAATATATTCCACCCTCCATCAAACTCTTTAGCATCCCTTACTTCCCAACACTTCATTGCTGCTGATGTTGCTGTTTTTAAATCGACCGACCAACTTTCTTTCCTTTTGAAAAGAAACTAATATTTATTAATTTCTCAGCACAATCTACAATTTCAAACCTGGATTTTCTCCTTTTTTCTTTATGTCTCTGCTGGAAGACCCTCTACCTTCTCCCCCCAGTCTTAGCATACACTTCCTGGGACACCGCGATTTTCTGTCTTATTTCCATAACGTCATTTTCACCTACGGTGTTCCAAATATTAGTGAACTGCTCCAAATCATCTAATTTGTGCATCATTTATACTTTCAATTTTCGCTCCTCGAGTATGCCGTTCACAATCTTAGTCCTATTTCTTTCATCTAATGGCTTTTACTAGACACATCTAATCCACATGTCTATGCATGGAAAAAGAATTCATGCACTTGACTTAAGTTGTATCTAGGCGATCAAATTGATGGTCACCTTCTCCAGAAAGATCCCATAAGACAAGTGGCCCGTTAGATAGTACATCTGTTCATTTTTACAGTTTCTAGAAAATTAGAGGAAAGTTATAATGAAGACTTCAGTAGAGTTAAAATAGTTGATAGTTTTGATTTAATTCCGGTTCTCAATGGACCGCCGTTAGCAATCGTTCCAGCTAGATTCCTCGGGTCTGAAGCGATCGAGGAGTTGATGAAGTGAGCAAGAAAGTTTACCAAACTGTCATCATTTGAAATTAACAAACGCGGAAAGCAACGCAAAAACAATTAATCAAGATTATAGGAGAGCCTTAGTTCTATTCTTACATTGGAGACTGGCTAAAACAGAGATTGTGGCACTTAAAAATCAACCAAATACATTATGAAGCAGCAGATAACTCAAACTCATAAATACAACAAATAAACCTTTTTCTCATCCCTCTCTATTAAAGAAAAATAACGCTTAGTATACTACGTTACCAGAGTAAAATTAATGAACAGTCGAATAGAGTCCGACGAAGACCCTCTGCTCTGATGCAACAGTAGCGTCTATCCAATTTCAATTGCAGACTTCACCAGGGAAAAGCGTATCCTAATGCCAGACCAAGGCTGATTTTCTTTCTAATTCTCCGGAGTAGCATACGAACGGCCCGTGAAGTATATTCTGCACCAAGCATTAAACTGAACTAGATTTGAAGCAGCGTCTATCGTGTTGATCAAGTGGACGAAGGCGCGGAAAAAGGGAGTGTCCACTTCTCGTCCAGTGGTCCATACATTTGGGGAAGCTTTCTATTCATTTCGTTGCTTTACAAGACATTCACTTATCACCTTTCCATGAATCGGAATGCACAGGGGCTGGCGTCCCGTTGAACGGCCTTCAGGATTGTATTATGTGTCCGACGCTGCAACACGCCCGATCAGGGACGTCCCTCCCTGTGCCTATGGCTTGCCATCTTCCATAGAAGAAGAGTTATGGACGCCTTCCTACGCAAAGGCGTGTATAAGTGCACAATCCATAGTTTATAAAACTTGTTGTCAGCAAGTCCGCAAAACAAAATTACAGATGCCGACTGTCACCCCATCTCCTTTTCAAAATTGTTTATGAGGCATCGTTTCACGAGGGATAAGATGAAGATTTGAAATGGCGCCAAGAGAGGAGACATTATTGGAGTAAAACGCAAGCGGAGGTTCGCAGGCGGAAGGAGGACCAACAGCGGAAGAATGTCATTTCAAAGACCTGATGTCGAGAATCTAAAAGACCAACATCAAAGTTTCTCATGATATGACGGTTGTACAATGCACTAGGCATGTTGGCGGAATCATTGAGACTATTATCCGATGTCACTCAGAAGGGCGTCGCTAGCTTAAATATGAATGAGCTAAACAGAGTTTGATTGAGAAACTATAACTCCTTGGTCAACGTACGGTCTTCAAAAACAGGAATTGGTACATAAATTCCATCACACTGCTATATGGTAAAGTCTTCATCGTTATTGAAAAAAGCTTTACATTTCCACCCAGGAGAAGAGGGCAGCAAGCTGGAATTCCAATCCACAAAACTTCTTTTATTATGTTGGCCTTTCCGGTCGCTTTTGAGCCAATATTTGATGAGGAAATGATAGGTTGCATTAACTGTACACGAAATCATTTACAAATAACTGAGTACTTACAGATACAAATTCAAAGTAATTCGCTCAATGACATCTTTTTCACTATTATTATGGCAGAAATCAGTTTTAATTTTAATTTACCTCCTCAACTACGCAATAAGTATGCATTTTGCTTACTCATTTCATTCTGATTGGCCTTATACTAGCAGAAATGAAAATACTTAATATCCCAGGCAAGAGGACATTCTACCAAAAGAAAAATCTACTTACAGCCGGAAGAAAAAGGCATACAAGTAAGAAAAAAATCATTAGAATGTACGTCTGTAGCATATGGCAGTGAGGCATGAGCGATGACAGCATCGGAGAAGAAAAGGGAGGAAGCATTTGAAATGTGGTGCTACAGAAGAATGATGAAGATTAAATGGATCGACTGAGTAAGCAATGAGGAAGTCTTTATAAAAATGGGAGAAAAACAAGTCTGCTGAAAAACCTAAGAAGACGGGACAACTTAATCGGCCACATAATTATACATGATGGTCTGATGAAGACAATTATTGAAGGACAAGTGGACGGGAAGAACGGCAAAGGAAGAAGTCGTACGAAATATACGTAGAACAAGTAATGAAGGATGTGAAAGAGGAGAAGTGCGTATATGTCGAAGTAAGATTAGCCAATCGAAGACCTCAGTAATGATAGATTGGCATACTAATTTTATTAGAAAATAATGGTCGATTCCCAAATCGCTTTCCGACAAATATTTACACGTTATCAAAATGTGGAGGAAAAATCCAGGTGAAAACACCGCGGTAGTCGTAGGCGGCGTGGAGTTAGGGTCCGATGGAGGACAACGCCCACGATTCAGATAGGGGCAAAAAGTGGTAATTCGGCTTGAAAATGGACCGAGTAAGAGATTCCTGATGGAAAAAGAAATATCTGATGCATCACTACGTAGCTCTATCGAGGCATTCTGATCGCATATTCTCTTCAAGTGACCAAACACTCGCATGTGGAGACTAGCTGCGATTTGTGTGAAATGTTGAACTGCGCCTTCTAAGTCAAACCCCGCGAGAGTTTTATTCCCAACAATCCGGCGCATATTTCCAATATTCGGTCGAGCGGCACAAGAAAAGATTCATCCTCTCCGCTGAGCTAAATCTGCTTGTGCCACGCAATAAAGGCCCGGCCCTCGCGCCGGTCCAGGCTTTCGACCGCAATCAAAGCGGCTCAATTGCAATTAGAAGGCAGGGCCCTCTATTCCATTTTGACGTCGGTTTGGGCCCTTTCAAGAGCGAAAATGACATGCAGATATGATTGCCCGAGAATATTTCACGGTCCGAGAATAAAGGGAATGCCTAGTACATTGGCCTTCTCAAGAAGTAATTACTCGACATTGACGTCATCAGAACGCGGGAGTCAATGAAACAGACGAAAGAGGAGAGTGAAGAGGGGTTTGGAAAACATTGCCAGAAAAGTGGGTCAGCTACAGAAACGGAAGCGTTTGTGTAGCCCTGGTCCCGGACAATAACAATTATTATTCTGCAATGTTCAGAAGGAGGATAATATGGGATGCTTATGGCAATATTTAAAGAGCAGAGCGAAGCGAGGTAAGACTCAGGAACGTGGGGAATGCGGAGAAATAAGGGGATGCACATAAGACTAACTTGTTTGACGACGGGCTGCAAGGTAAGCTGGATGCGGAGCGAGACTGCATTGTAAACAGAAATAAAACACGGAGCCAGCAAGGAAGTATAGAGGGAGACTGGATGAGATTGCAGAGAAATAATGGCGTATTCACTGAAATGGTTGAAGCACCATGGCAGGTACAATATAGTACACATGGGAAATCAAAGATTATGAGTAAACTTTGGTAAATTAGTGCTCACCACTAAGAAACCAGTATTACACATGAAATGCTGCGTGTTTAATTACTAAAACTAGTGCAATGGAAAAAAAACGTAGGGGCCTTGTCGACCGTAAACCGCAGAGGTACAGAATACGTCACGTCACGTGCTCTGAAAGATAATGAGCGAACCACAATTTAGTTTCACAAAGAAAACACTCAGGCTTAAGCATAGGTATCATGTTAACAGACACTATATTCATGTGCATCAGGAATCACAGCCTGGCACAAACATCACATGCAACTCCAAATTCATTATCACACCTGTCCAAATTCATTTAGTGTGTGTTTGTAGCTAACTCGTGCACTTTGTTGAATCCAATCGTCTGACACGATTACAACTGTGATTACACTCCCCTGTGCAACCCGACCTCAAGAGATACGTCAATAGCTCCTAGGCATAATTTCAAAATCCTTTGTTTCCCTCGTCACTCACTCCTACACAAACATCAACACAGTTGCTATGCGAGTATAACCTTAGCCATCATTGAGTACAACAGCTATCAGGATATGTCAGCCTTTTCGAATGGATGGGCATTTGTAGAGAGTGTTTCAAGGAACGAAGGGAAGACGCAGAGACTCTCGGAATCGCCACCAGCCCACTCTAAACGACAGACGTGCCATCCGACGGATGACCTAGGGACCGCTATGTCATATCTCCGCCTCCACCAGAATCCATGTGTGGGCCTTCAGGATGGGAAGCCAGTGCCTTAGACGAAACGTCAATCCCGTTCTCCCCAAAAATTGGAGAGCATAAAGTTTTATGGATGCTTATTTTATATTAACCATTGGCAAGATGTCCTATCTTTAATTTGATTCATGTATTTAAAAATATTCCAAATTTATTAGCTATACAGTATCACTCAAACAATCGAGCAATACTATCTTAAAGTTAGTTCTCGAGTAAAATTAGCCAGTTACACGTGCAACTGCCATTTTTAGGCACTAAAAAGCATGTTTAGCTGATATATAACAAATTGCTAGGCTTGACTTCGTGGAACCACACATTGATAACGTAATTTAATTCACTTTGTAAAATTCCACAGACTTTAATTAAAACCAACCTAGGTTTCGATCAAGGCCGTGATAATGACTACGTGTAAGTCGAAACCTAGGTCAGTTTTAATAAATCCGTGGAACTTTTGTGTTTGTAGTTTCTCTCTGCAGACGTGGTTGTCATACTAATCCTCATCGGTGTTTATAATACTAATGAAAGACTCTTCGACAGCTCATGCTCCACATCATTTAGCCCTTATTACTACCCAACATTAGCTGTTAATGCACTGTGCGTTCCTCTCAGGAACCATTTTCCATACTCATCAAAACAAAGTCCCAATCAAATAACAAGCCGTAATATCTTTCACCTTGTCTTATTATACATTTAGATGCGGCATATACATGTTATATGCAATAATTCTGGAATTAGTTACCCAAAGTACCAAAAGATACCAAATGTGCTGGTATCGTCAGGGAGGCGTAGAGGTTCTCGCACTCAGGAATGGATTTGATTCATTTGGAGTAGATGTAGTTATTCAGGGGAGGCGACAGGCAACTGAGGACATTTGCACCAATTAGGATAGGTGGGTGAACGAAGGAGAGTTCATGGAGAAGAGGAAGGCTGGAGAGATAGCCGGCGTCGGCCTACTCTTAACGAAAGGCGTCTCAAGGGGACCTCGGTTTAACGTCCCATCCGACGGACGGAGTACTGAACCTGAAATGCCCTCCACTAGGCACTCTATTAGGGACCGGTTCGTCACTGAAAACTCCTCCAGTACCGGGATTCGAACCCATGCTTCAGAGATGCTTTAGAGGCATGGGGCATGAAGACCAACCCGATGCCTTCGTTTTCAAATCTCAGCTTCGTCCCGCCCCAAGAGCTCGCTGTAAATGCTGCGCCGGACGCCGAGAAGGAGAGTGTTCGCCGCCCCGGGCGAGATATCGACGCGGGGCAGGGGGGGCAGGGAATGAGGGCGGGGGATGAGGGAATGAGGGCGGAGAATGAAGAGGCGAGACGCCTCTCTTTGAGGGCGGCCCCCCTGGCGGAGATTAGGGGAATTGGGTCTCTTTCCCCCGCCAGCTTTCGGTGACAATAATAAGGGCTATGTAAATGAGTAAGGGCGGGGGTTCCCGGGATTGAAATTATAAAGGAAGCCAGAGAGGGCGTGATAATCCCCGGGGATGGAGAGACGAGAAATAGGGCCGGAATGCAAAATGGTGCGCAATCGAGGAACGCCCCCCACCCACCCCACAGGTGCGAACACAATTACCACCCCCATCCCCCACGACTAGTTTCACCCTTGTATTTTTTCCGGGGTTTCTCCGGCGAGCGGTTCCGGCCGAGCGATGCGTTCAGCGCAAAGAGTGTGTCACGAGCTACTCTAGCTACGAAATACCTCATGTTATTTCAGAGGGTGAAAATTAATTTTTAATTTTATTTTGAAATACGAACTGTCTAATAGGAGACCGCTTCCCATAACTCACTGTTCGAGAAAAGTAGGGATGGGTCGGTTCCCCTTTTTTCCGGTTCCGGTTCGGTTCTTAACTTCGGTTCTCGGTTCCGATTCTCGGTTCCGGTTCTAAATTTACCACTTACTTTGCATTGCTTAGTGGTAAGATAAGATAATCAATAATAATTTTCAGAGACATACTGCTTGAAAAAGAATACCTACTTCATTATATTTTTGTGTTATGTATACTATATTATGATATAATTTACGAAAATGATGTGAGTACTCGCACCTCCAAAGGAGGTGGACGTAAAATATGCCTATCAATCAGAATTTCCTTATTATGGCGGTATTTCATCACTTAATAGAATTGGATGTAATAAAATAAATCATATAGTCACTTTAACGACTGAATTAGAATAATTCGCGGAAACTTTGAAGCATCTAAGTACACTATTTCACCAGGTTTTAATTTGAAGCCTCCACTTTCAGAATATGAGCAGGTTTCAAATTGGTTTTCACGCCAATTATTTCGGTACCGAGTATTTTTGGCCTCAGTGACGGTTCCGCTTCTAAGCTCAAGAACCGGTGGAACCGAGAACCGAAGAACCGAACCGACCCATTCCTAGAGAAAAGTGAAGTGAAAACTCAGCTATAGTGAATATATCCCTCAAAATAACTGCTGGAAAAAAGAGGGTAGTTTTCCTACTAAAATTCACGATAAAAGTATGGTTATCGCAAAAGATATAGCATGTCAAGTTCAAACTTCAGGCATTGAAAATCTATACGTGGATTGCTATTTCCCGCGGATATTCAAGCCCATAAAAAAAGTGATTTCACCACGATGCGGATTCACGCCAAAGTTAAACACTGTTTACGCTGTAGACCATAATGGCCAATCCCATTCTGGATTTAAAGTTTTTTAATCATTTCATTATTTGTCACCATTAATGCTATACTTAGACAATAGTCACTATTTCTGGGGACGTAAAATCTCTACCGAGGGTCCGTCACAAAGACTTCACAAAGGAAACAAATATTCCTCAATCCACGGTACGGACGGTCAAGAGCCAAAGAATAATTTTCTCTCCCCAAAACTCTAGTTATCATAAGCCACGACATCGTTTCCTCGTCAAACTTCACGCGTAATAACACTGCGTTTCTTCTCTAATTATTCACTTTTGGTTTGGTAAGGTAATTTGAGCAGCTCAATTGATATGCCTTATAACAATTAACATTTTAGGTAGGACACAAAAAGAAGGATTCCCAAGTCCTAAATACGATAACTAGTTCCATGGTCCGCAGAAACGAAGAACGAAAGATTAAGGACAGTGTAGCAGACAGAAACTTCAGGGAAAAAAGTGTTAAGGAAAATCAAGGGGGAAATGTTAAGAGATAAAGAAAGGAGCAAAAGGCTAAGGGAGAGTTGCTTGGAAGGGGCGATAAGTGATGAATAGAAGCAGAGAGTGTAAGGAGACGGGAAGGACAGAGTGGTGGAGACATTCAGAGATAACATCGCAGATGGGAAAAGATTAATTGAAAAGCCGTGGGAAAGGAGTTAAGGATATTTTTAAATAATCACTAAAGAACCTGCTACAAGCCTAGACTTTAGACTTAAGCCTAAATCAGAAGAAAAAGAAAACAGAACCATTCATCACTTAGGACGATGCTCACCAAATTACAGTTAAATACTTGGAAGTACATCAGTAAATCTCTAACGATATCGTGTCATGTGACTAAACTCGAGTGGTTTAGACACACTGAGCGCTCGTGCGAATGAAATGCAAAGAATGCTGCTCTATACATATTACCGCTTACTATTTCTGCCATGAACTTTTCAGGCGACGGAAAACGCGCTGAGTCAAGCTGCTCCTGGATTTGATTTGTCTCAAGTCTTCCGGAGAGCACCTTTCCAGCAGAGGCTCCAGCCAAAGCACGGATGAAGGCCAGCGGAGCGAAAAATTCCCGATTCCCAATCTTGTGCAGGAGACAGGCGAGGAGAGGGTTTTAGCAAGTCGAGTTCGCGAAAGGTGGCTGATTGAGTGATTAAGGCGGCTGCCTTCGAAGGAGGAGCCGAGAGGTGAGGAGTTAAGTCCCAGGGGGGGAGGGAGGGGGGGGGTTTCGCTGAAATTGGGATGAATAAAAAGGCGCCACCGGGGAGGGAGCGGCCGAAAGCTGAATTAGAAGGGATTACGCGAGAAGTATATTGGTAGAATTGGATTGGTCGTGGTGTATGGAGGGGGGTGAGGGGAGGTATCAGCGAGGGATTTTCGGGCCACCGCCATCAATTTCCTTGAGGCCGGGGGAGATGGAGGATAATAGTTTGGCCTTCAAGAGAGAGGGAATCCCGGGCAAGATTAAAATGGTGCCTGGCCCGTCTTTCATTAGAACGGCGATTGCAATTACCGGCGAGGTTCGTTGGTCGTAATATGTTTTTAACGGATGACACGCGAGCAGCCCTTGGGGGATAATATTCTATCACTCTGTCGTCCGACCGGCATGCATCATTTCAGGTGCCTCGGTAAGAGGGCTGGAACTCATGTCTCAGTCAACCAACGGTGCGTTACATCACAGCCAAGTTACTAAAAAGCGAGCTCAAAACGACTTGGATATCGATCAATAAACAAGTTTCGTAATTTACACACAATTTTCCACGCCATGCCCAAGACATGCTAATACATCAATCATGAAAATCTTCCTCACCGTTAGATCATCATAATTTGATGCCGCTTTCCTTTCAGAATGCACCGAAAAGAATGGAAAATCAGTAGAATGATAGAAAAACTTCTTTTCTAGATAGAAAAAATTAAAAACAATCACGTATGAAAGTTTTAAATAACAAGAATAATAATAAACAATTATTATCGCTATAAAATAATTTACGCTTCATTCAATAATGTGGTTTACAAAGCAAATGTCACACCAGAAATCCACAGAGTAATTACGAAAATAATTGATGAAATCGGTCTATACTCAATCAAACTAAAAGTTATTCAGCTATCTTCTTCAAAATCATAAAATTTCCTATGGTTTAAGTCCTATTGTACACATTCTGTTTCTAAGCAGACACACCAGTTTCCATCATACTATCATACTGTTTCAATTTATTTACTAAATTTAAAATAGCATGCCTATCCCTTCATCAAAGAACTGGTCGGGAGACTATTTTTCCCTCTGAAGTAAAAAAAATATTAATTTACCTCAGTACCGATAGAGCTGTAAGTATTATTACTTATCCTAGGCGCCATCTTTCAAATGCTTCTCATCATACATTTTCTGAGCTGCTGCTACCACCTCAAAGAGTCCTATATTGGCTATTCAATTTATATAAAAGCAAATGTCTTGAAGGAGTGAGCGACTGATTCATTCTCACATCAACGTACAGCCTAAACTTCTGGGGATACAAGTGTGAAAAATATCCATATTGTGGCGTGGGGCACAGAAAGAAAGGATTTTTGCGCAAAGCAATTGTAAGGGTTGATTTTACCCCTTTATTATTTGCTTTTACTCCCGTCAGAAAATCAATATATTCGTTTCTCCATTTGCTTTTGAAATCAGTATCACTCAAAGGTAATGAATGGAAATTTTTATCATTTAATGGATGAAAGATTGGAGAATTTAATTATTTCATTCGATTTTTTTATGCAATACGTTTTATTCGTCAATTTCTCATTCTTAAAACAGTCGAAAATTCTTTGGCAAACAGGCAGAAATATCCAGTCACATGATATTTTATAGATTTTTAATGGATAAATAAGCTTCAGAATTTTAGATTCAGATTAAATGACTACTCTGAGAGTTTTGTTAAGACATTTGGTGAGTTATATTTTACCCTGAGTTCTCTTTAAATGCCAGGGTTCAAGAGCACTAGCACCAAACGTGCGGTGGCATTGAAATTGTACCAAACAAGTGAACATTGTTTGGTATAAGTAGTGACATTTAATGTTGCAGGGCGATAACTAATGTGCCATTGCATTTATTTTGCGTACATCCGCTTGGTCTGTGGCGAATCTGAAATGCTAATAATACCATTGTTGTGCACATAATCTTTTACTTGGAGGCTTCATTGGTGGCAGTTTTGCTCGGACAAGGCGTAAAAAATACACTATGAAATTTGTGACTATTTGAGGCTCCAATAGGGACAGATGAATGCAGATGCATGTGGATAAGGTGTGCAAAGTACTCAATGAAATATGTGTTTAAAAACTCGATTGTCACCACTCCTTCGATTAATTTCCCCAGCTAACGCGTTTTGATATCATTATTCATTGCTAATTGTTGGTGTTTATTTTGCATGAATACGCCTCGTCTCAGCCGATGGTATACCTGAAACACAAATGCACCGTTCTTATTGATTTGATCATGGTTTTGCCAGGAGACTCCGTCAGGGACAGTTGTGCATGGACAAGCATGAAATTAGTGACGTGCTTGAAGGCAAGAAATAAAGCAACTTTACTACTATTGGCTGTTACTCTGATAGTGCATTAATATATTAATGGGTTTTGTGTTGAATAAGTGAAGAGCCTGGCAATTGGAGGTGTCTTAAAGAGATTTGTCGCATTCTTGTCTGTCTCGGGACTTAATTTCATCCAGAATGCCTATTCCTGGTACGAGAGTACCAAGCGTCAACATAAACCATCGTGTAAGCCCTCAATCAAAACACAAAAAAATATTAGCATAAAATCCGATACTAACTTAAAAACCTACAACCCAAATGTTAAAAGTTATTTCTACTCTTAAAGTAGGTATGTACTTTTCACTGAAAAATGTCAAATACAGGACCCAGTTCGAGGGTCATGGTTCAAATCCTGGCTCTGGTGGATTTTCAACTGGCATGCCGGTCCCTCTAGCTGCTGACCTTAAAGCCACCGAGTGCGTCCACCGGGTTGCGGATGGTGGGTCGAACTCAAGTTACAGAGGTTTGCTGAGAGATGAGTGAGTTTACTCGTCGAATAAGCAGCCGTGGACAAAAAGCAAAGGCATTCCGAGGGGGTATTGGTCTATCCCTGGATAAGATAGGCTTCTAAATTATTCAGAACCTGTGAAGATGCCGGGACTTGGCGACGGGAGGTCACCAACAACTACGCTTCCCATCACCCGGAGGAGAGGGCAGCAGCTCTTCTTCACATGAGTGAAGGTGATGACCACAGTCATCGGTACAGCGACACTCATTTCACTACAGGCGTGGTAACATTTACTTTAACGGCTGTAGTACTGCGATGTGGAAGGCAAGGGGAAACCACCACATTAATATCCCGAGGAGTCGCAGCTACTCCACTCTATTCTTTCAATCAAGACGTGATGGAACCCTTACGAGTAAAATATTCCGGAGGTCAAATAGTCCCCTATTCGGAACCCCGGGTTGGAACTACCCGAGAGAATACATCAGTCAAGTGCGATAGACATTTTAGGGTAGGAACGTGGAACGTACGATCACTTCGGATCTGTGTCGGACTGGAAGACTGGAGAACCTGAAGGTGGAAATGCGGAGAGAGGACCTCGATATAATAGGAATCAGTGAATAGGAACCAGATGGCCCGAAGAAGGAGACTTTTGGAGTGGAATTTATAGTATTATTCACACCGGATCATTAAATAGTAACGCTGGAGCAGGTATAATGCTCAGGAAGAGTGCAGGACTGCGTGTGAAGAGCATCATGTAGTACAGTGAGATGATTATAATGGTGAATATTGAGACCACGCCTACAGATGCGATTGTGGCGCAAGTCTACATTCCTGCGCAGGACTACGAAGATGAAGAAGTGGAAGACGTCTACGAAGATATCAGGGAGGTTATAAACCAGGCAAGAGGAGAATAAATCCTATTTATTTCAGGAGATTGAATCGATACTAAAAATATAAACAAAAACAAATTAGACTATACATTACCCGCACATCCATTGGAAAACGTGTCTAATCGCCGCAGAATATTTGCACCCATGGAATAAAATGATATTCAGTAGAACAGCTCAGGCAAAGAGGGCATTCTACCAAAAGAATACCTACTTACATCTGGAAATACAAGCGTAGAAGTAAGGAAACAATTCAACAGGACGTATATCTGGAGCATGTTTATTTACGGTAGTGAGGCATGGACGATGACAGCAGCGGAGAAGAAAAGGGTGAAAGCATGAAATTTGGTGCTACCGAAGAATGATGAAGACAAAACGGATCGACCGCGTGACAAACGAAGAAGTCTTAAGAAGAGTGAGAGAAAAGAGAAGTCTGCAAAAACCATTAAAAGAAGACGAGACAACCTCATCGGCCATATCTTAAAAAACTATGGCCTGATAAAGACAATCGTTTAGAGAGAAGTGAACTGGAAGAATGGTAAAGGCAGGCCTCGTATGAGTTTTATAGAACAGGTCGTGAATGATGTGAAAGAGAGGAGTTGTGTTAATATGAAGAGGTTGGCCGATAGAAGAATCGAGTGGAGGGCTACGTCAAACCAATCCTAGGATTGTTGACCGTTGATGATGATGATAACGGTCCCTACTTGAGTCCTTTGTGGAGAATATTCGAGTTCTGTACTCAGTCCTACGGATGAGATGTTAAGCCGTGGTCCCGTTGGTGTCATTAGTTAAAGGCAGCCCAATGCCGACGCCGGGTTTCTATCCACCCGTTCCCTGAAACATTTTCCCAGTCACACTTTTCCTCTGTGGCATGGATTGCCTCAGGTGTGGCTATGGCCAACTATGAATGGCTAATGATGCGCAAAAATGTCTTCAAGGCATTTGACCGTCCATACATACTTATTCGTTATTAGACCGTTCATACACGAACTGTTTAATCAAAATAAGAGAACGGACGAGGCTGTGAAGATGAAATTCAAGGAGGGCAGATATCGTTTTTAGATAAAGATCGAAATAAAAACTTCATCTATCCATAGGGGATGTAATGAACTAACGTGAAGAGGCGTCATTAAGTTCATGGATAAGTGCACTAATATAGATATAAAACAAATAGTTTATGTTACAATAGATTAGGGAACTTCAAGTTTTTTCCATCGGCTATATGGAAATTAATTGATAACAGTTTCGAATAATCTGAGTACCTTAATATCTACTGATGATTTTTCAACTGCAAATACAATTTCAATTATTTTAATTTTAATTTAATTTAATTTTTAATTTTAAAGTATTAACCCCCTGCCCAGTTGAAATCCAACGGACACCTTCTCTAGTCTCACACTATCTATGTTATTTTTCTTCTCCGCCTCTTCTCCCCTTACTCCATGCATCTAATTCGAGGCCCTTCTCCGTCATTCCCTTTCCCCCCCACGATTGTCTTCATGAGGCATTACGACTCATGCTGGGACCAAGAAGGTTGTTTCTGCTTCCTTTCAACATTGTTAGCGAACTTCCCATTTCTCCCAACGCTTCTCAGAAATTATTTCCCGAGGTCGTTCCATTATATCTTCATTATTCTTCGGTAGCACCCTATTTGGAATGTTTCAAGCCTTGACTTCTCTGCTGTCACCATGCATGTATACCTCTCACAAAGAAAGGTGTTCCAGATGTATGTTCTGATAAATTGTTTCCTTAAGTCTTCGCTTGTATTTCCAGCTGTAAATTGATTCTCCTCTTGGTAGAATGCTCTCATGTCCTGAGCGATTCTCCTCTTCATTTGTTTCCTGATTTATCCGTCGGTGGTTACTCCACTTCTCAGGAAACAATACTCTTTCACGACCTCTAGCTTCTGTGTCCAGTTTACCGATGGCCTAGGTCTCTTTTCCCCTGATGCGTAAAAATAGACTAGACTCTTTTCAAGTATCCTCGGGTGATATCTTTTCATGGTTCTTTCCGTGTTTGCCCGGGTCTTCTTTAAGCTTCTCCAATGGGTTTCTCGATGTTGACATTGAAAGCGACGGGAGACAGTGTCTTGTCTCCCTCCTTCCTAAATTTCACCTCCATCACAGTTTGGTCCTGTTTGATAACAGCTACCTGTTTGTTTATACAAAATGTGGCAATTCTTCTGTCTTCGAATGAGCATTACAATAGGTTTTAGTATCCTCAGCGTTGAATTACAATCCACGTTGTCTCCTCCAAATCCTCATATGCAAGATTCGTTGCTCTGTCCTTGTCCATTTTCTTGTCTCCGAGTACCCAACATCTCTTCTTCCCTCGAATTCACGCCTATTCGAAATATTCTGATTCTACTAACATCCAAGAACTCCTGCACCTTTCATTCTATTCCTCGAAGATACGATCTTTTTCAATACCTTCGAGGCATGTGCTGTCAGGCTCATGGCTCTGATATTTTCGCAATTCTCAGCCCACTTGATTTGGGAATTGGGAATCCGTGACTGCGGACGTCTCTACAGTTAGGTACATATCGAGATAGCTTTGTACAGCTGGATTGATGTTTTCTCTCCTCCATTTTCTATTAGCTCGGCATCAATTGTTGAAGCCTTTTTCCTCCGCAGGTCTGTTAAAGATGCATCTAATTCTAATACTAAGATTGAGTATCCAATGTCATTCTCTTCGAATTCATTCATTCTTCAATTTACTTCGCCCTGATATAGTTTTCGTGGCAATAACTGTTTCAAATATTCTTTAAACTTATTTACTTTATCTTCATGCTAAATTGGAAGTGCTTCCTTCTTGACTTTAGAGGCATTGCATCTTCGTCCCATGAATAGTTCCTCACCATCCTGAACGAAATGTCTCTTTTCTCCCTGCGAAAGGTGTCGTGGTACATCTTCGCTTAGAACCTTCACCTCCATTTCTCTTACTTTTTTCTCTGTATGACTATATTCTTATTCTTCTGTAGCGGAGTTTCTCATCTTCAGTTTCCACATGTTTCTTTTTATTCTCTATTCAATCGGGTCTAAGATGGGTCTGTGATCAAAGAATCTTCTTGACAACTTTTCTCCCTCCGGCATTTCTTTTGCGGCTTTTTGTAATCAATCTTTGAAATGTTCCACCTCTCTTCCTCTTACTTCGCCGCCAATTCCTCTCCTAACTTGTTTTTCATGCATTCTGAAAGGCCAGCCGATGTTGATCCTCCGTCAATTTCTTGACTTGGCATTTGGTCTCTTCAATTTCTTGAAGTCCAAATGCTATTTGGTTATAAATAAGAAGTGGTCACGGTCTTTATCTACACCATAGTAGCCTTCACAGTCTTCTCCTGGTTTCTGAATATCTAATTCACCAAAATGTAGCGAAATTGAAAAATTCTCTTGCCTCCTGATATTTTCCAAGTATATCTCCGTCCACTGTATTTTGTAAACAATGTGTCCGTCGCCAGTAACTTGTGTTGCGTACAGAATTCTAGAAATATTTCTCCTCTCTTCTTCCGGTTCCTTTACCTATATTTTTCAATTACTCTTCCACGTTGAGTTTATTACTCCTGTGTTATAGAGGTCTTCCACTTCATCTTCTTAGAATTATGCACGCATTCAGACCTGCACTAAAATGATATCTGTAGTCTTAAGCTCCGTCTTCACCATTATTTCTATTTTTCTATGCTGCAGTAAGCACTTATGCCTTTCCGCACTCCTCTTGAGCATTATACCTACTAATCTACTTAGTTTTTTTTAATATGGAATTGTTATTCTGAGTCTTAACGGAATGTCTAACATGCGTGAGCTCAAGATGAAATTAGACACTGTATGAACATAAAGACAAATAAAACGATGTAAATGATAATCCCTTGGTGAAGAGTATTTAGTACGATTGGGGCATACGTGTATTGAGTAGTGATCCTATACCACACGCATTCGGGTGGCTTGCTGGGCATGGAGATGAGGAAATTTGTGAAACTCGTGAATTCATTTTTTTCATCTGGCTGCAGCAATATACTGTAGGACGAAAGAAAGTATTCGGTATTAATTAGAGGAAAATTCAAGCATTGCGACCTAGGTGCGAAAAACCTTCACATTACTCGATATCACACACAATATATATAGTTGTCAACAGTGAAAGATATCATTCACATTGATTGGGACCCAAACCCGAACCACCTGATCTCTGGATGGGTGCTCTAACATGTTATGATTCCGATTCCGTCATTGCCCTGAAATTGCCGCGAGACCACTAACGAAGCGTCACACGCAGCCAAATCCGAGGGACGTTATTTCCGACAGCACTCACTGAGAACACCTCTGATCTGAATTCGCTCTAGGATTTTCGACCACCATGACGGGCCCTTGGATTCGTGCAGTGAATGGAGAGTTTGATTAACATGCAGAAAGCCTGAAGGAATTGTGGGGATATGTTGATAATTATCAACAAATATTGTTTCAAAGGAGAGCCAGCCGAGGATAGTTTCGATTACAAGGAGCAGTGGTTGCTGAATTCAGTTTTTAAGCGTTTCGGCGTCTTAGGTTACACTGTGTTGTGTAATCTAGCTTTAAACCTGAAGCAGGATACCGAACCCAGAGCCAACGAATCTGGCAGGCTACCAGTCGCTAGCTAGCTACGGTGGCCGGCTCCGTACATGAACAGGAGATTAGATAACTCAAAACTTTTCTTTCATGTAGCCACCTCACTGACACGGCCTGGATTGAGGGCTAAATCTTGAATCTCAACCAGCCTTGCTTGCGTCCTGAAATCCATACAACGAGCCAAATAGGTGCACAGATTCAACCTGCAAAGGTGGTATTACTCCTCAACGTGACGCTGAGAACCGATTTTAGATTCTGATTATGGCTTATTCAGATTATTAACTACAGCCTCACTGCCACTACTTACGCGAATTGACAGATTCCTTTGGTTAACCCAACTATTAAGCATAAAACGTTTCATAATTAGAATACCAATTATTATTTCATGCAGGGAGTTACTGTTTGGGTTAAGCCCAAAAATATCCCCGAAAAGAAATTCTTAGCTAGTAAGTCATGGTTTGACATCGGCTCAATATCATATTCGGTAGTAAGGAGAATTTTAAATTAAATTTGGGTAAAAGTACTAAGAAATATAAACATATATTATAATCTGTATTGAAACACCACATCATTTCAAGAAAACGCAATCTTCATTTAAAACAATGCTGTCACGTGCTCAAGGTTGAGACGTCATTTTACGAGAGATGAGTGACATAAAAAGTTATCTTCTATTGCATCAAAAGATAGGACTTGGACCGTAACACATTTGTATGTACAATGCTCGATTCCTCACAGAACTGTTGCTTATGCATACTTGACACTTGGTAAGTAAGTACTCCGTCATTCATTACATGTTTCCAAACCTCAGCGTATGTGTTAATGTGCATAATTTTAACTCATTTGATAGTCGCGGGCTTGACGCACAATTGCCCGTAAGAATACACATAAATATATTTTTTTAGCATTCAACATTTCATTATCTTTGAAAATAAAATGATAATTTGTGACTTACAAACAACGGGCATATATCTCAGTTGATAAAATATGATTAAAGATGAATTTTAATCAGATAACATAATTTTCAGCTTCAAACAGCAAAAATATTGATGAAATATATCGATATTTGGTAAAATATTGCCGTTTTAAAGAATCTTCATTCTTCTTAACGATGAGAAGCGTTGTTAAAGTTGTCCCTCCTAAGAATACATGGAAAACGCAGTATATTTTGATCGAATGGGAAAAAGTGTCAATACAACGCCAATAGAAAACATTGGTAAATTCATAAAGAAATAAGTTAAGAGTCCAACCCCCAATGAAATAAAAACTTTAAATATTTACTTAAGGGTTTTTTACCTCTATTACTAAGAATGCAAGTAAATTTACACGAGTAAATATATGAGACTAATACCGTAGTACAATTACTATTTTGGCAAATCCCTAATCATAATTTTCAATTTTTATATAATAAAGTTTGCGATGAATTTATGTAACCAAGAAGCGTAACATTGTTGTTGTTGTTCATAAAAAAATTGTCACCAAAAGGTATGTAACAATATTGCTCTGTAATCATTTTTTTCCTCTCTTTAAATTCTGATCTAAGCCTGTAAAAAAATTAATGAAAATGTAAAAACTTACATTATGCATCAAATAGCCCTGATGAAGCCGCAATAAAGAGGCGAAACGTTGGCGAAAATTGGTGTTTCTCTTAAACGACCAAACAACTCCATACAACTTATCCATTTCTAATCATAACGAATGGCGAATCCATTTGTCGTTATCTAGTGTCATTTTGGTGGCAATGTGTCGACTTCTATCGCCGGCGGTTCAGAGGGTTGGCAGACCTCCCGATCCCAATAGTAGAGGCATTGCGCTTACCTGTAGATGGCAGTCATGTCGTTCTTGTACCAGATGACGAGGATGGCGCTGTCGTTGGCGATGGGTGGCACGATGTCGCACGGGAGGATGGCTGTGCCCTTGGTCACCGCTTGCACCTCTATCGTCGGACCCGCTGCACCACATACGCGCGGGGGGGAGAGAGAGAGAGGAAACAGTCAATCAGGGTCAAATAACTCCCCCTCACTCTTTGAGGACACCCCAGAATGCAATTATTAACGCGAGGTGACGCTCAAAGAGCGGCGGAGGATCAAATCAATCGCCAGCAGTTAGAGCGGTGTGGGTGTGTGAGTGCGTGCCTGCACCTGGGTGACCACAGGCCGCACCACAGCGATTGCAATTGAATCGGAGGGAATTGAAGTAATTGCCAAGGAAGTAAACGGGAATTCACGTTTATGCATTAATCATAAAATTATTGAGTGGATTTCAATGGTTCAAATATTTGCAATTCCATCCCATCATTTCAGCAAAATATGCGTATACTTTGACATACATTCATGAGTCCCCCTCACAAAATATTTCCCGACTGGGGTATGCTTATGTTCCACCTCCGACAGTTAGGTAAATCTGATGATCAAATCACAACAATTTCAGAGCTATGCTATACAACAGATTGGAATTGAACAGCACAATGGAATGCTAATATTTTGCGAACCCCAGACTGAGAATTCAGGTTGCTAATTATTTTTAAATATTGAATTCCTAAGTATCAAATGGCGTTGCAGTACTACAAAAACATAAACACAGAGACGACTCAAACGAAATGCTCTAACGAAAGGAGAAGCAATGAGGCATGCAGTAATGGAAAAACTATTGGATAGCTAAATGACAAGACCAAGCATGCTAGTCACAAATATTTTTTCTCCCAGTGCAGGAGCACACGATGGATATGTGTGAACGGAAGGGTACCCTGCACAACAGGATAAAGCATGCAGTGAGACGGACGGAAGAGTACACGTAGGGGTTGTTTCGAAGCGACTAGGGGTTTGACCGAAGGGCAGTGCTGTTGGGATTCCGGCACGGGTTGTGGACGGCTTTGACCCCAGGTCACAACAAGAGTTGAAGGAGAGGTTCATGACATTGAAGATGCACATCAGAACTTTTGGATAACTTTGTTATCTGAGGGAGGAATTTTCAAACTAGCATTGTGTACTACTGGTGGTAGAATGAAATCTCCGATGTTACACACACTTCAATATTTTGAAATGAAAATGACGTCTTCTTATACTATACCTGACTCTAATAATAATATCTTATAAAAATGATCCAAGTGGTAAAACAATTCAATTTTTCAAATGTTTTTAGATGCCACGCTCAAACGTTACTGGATTCCCGGGTGAATAAAAATCTGACGTTATCCTTGCAACTTAAGTAATAACACATCTTCATTAGGCAGTCAAGGTCAAACGAGTTCGAATATGAAAAAACAGAAGAGCCAGAATGCAACACGGCCAACACTGCCGAACGGGTCAAACGCTTTATGGAGCGAGTGGTTGTGGAAGAGTGGGAGAGGCCGAAATGGATTTCCATCCTAATGTCCGTCCACCTGTCCACCTAAAGCCCCTTTCACACGATACTTGATCCAGCACAAGACCGAGTGTGCTAGCCGCCGCTACTTGATATTAAGGACGGAATCTAGTATGATTGGAACCGTCCTGCTATGAGGTTTCACACGATCATTGACCTTGTGCTTGCTATGAATCGGTTATTCCATATGATTCCATATTAATTAAAAAAAAGAGAAGTTCGCTCAGCGTCCGTAACGTGACTTGATTGGTCGATGGCTACTGGGCTACTAGGTCCGACAAGAAATCTAGTACCGCATCAAGTATGAAATCAGGTAGCTCAGCGAATATACTAGCTAGCCAGCCAGTATACAGGCTCTGTTCACACGATACTGGAAAGCTAGCATAATAGCGAGTATGCTAGACCTTGTACTGGATCAAGTATAGTGTGAAATGGGCTTAAGTTTTACTTCCATGGATTTAAATGTTTTCATGACGTTGGCCGAAAGGAGAGGTGCTTTCGACTCTCTCCTCTCACCGAGACAGAGCTCACTTTAGACCCTAGCATCGCGGTGCAGTCGGCGGTCTCCACAGGTAGGCATGGGCGATATTGATAATTCAATATCGGGATACGATAATTTTAGAATATCGTAAGGTGGCGATAAAGATAACTCATATCGTCTTATCGTGTGCCGATATTTGATCGGGGCACGATAAGATATCAGGGCACGATAAATATCGTGATCACGAAAAATATCATGATATCGCGTCCCGATAAAATATCACGATATATTATCACGATAAATATCACGATAAAATATCGTGATATTGCGCTCGTTCATGTATCGCGTAATCGTGCCCGATGAATTATCGTGATATTGCGCGATATCATGATATTTATCGTCATCGCGATATTTATCGAGCAACGATGTATCGTGAATTTTAAAAACTCAAAATCGGATTCGCGACAATTTAAAATATCGCGATATTTTACGATATATCGCCCAGGCCTATCCACAGGGCCCCTCTCCGGGGCTGTCGCCATCCCAACGTGACGAACGCAATACATAGGAAGGGGGAATGCGGGGCACGCCCCCAGGAATCGGTGCTGTTTCGCCCTCGTCTTAGCCACCCGTCCCCCACGCCACCCTCGTGGTGGGTGGGTGGTCTCTCCCCTCCTCATGGCTGGGGGAAGGATCGAGCCGAGCGAGAATGCATCCCGGAGAGGAACGTCTTCCAGAAAGTTTTTGAATTGTGGGAGTTCGTCATCTTCCCGAAGCAAAACTTTGGCAATGCTGAAACATTAAGTTGGAATGAAGACGATGAAACCAAGGAAATAAGTTAAGCAAGCCTCAAGTTGCACAGATAACCTGCCGAAAATTATGCTTCCCAGTGTAGATATCAAATTTGATCAAAATGAAGACGATGTTAATGAATGGAAGATTACTTGAAAACGATGTTACCGTCAATCAAAGGGAAGATACTGGATCAGGGTGCAAGAAAAATTAGAAATACATGAGTTGTCAACGACTTTTAATTTGAAAATTCACAAGGCATTCTTCCAGTCTATATACCACATTAAAAAATTGCACTATGCATCGTCGTCAGAAAATTGTTAAATTAATTTGCTGATGTACGTACGGATTCCACCGCTGAGCTAATTGGATGATCAATATTTCTGAGGAAAATGTTACGCCCAGGCGAGGGGTAAAGTTTTCACTGCGAGACCACTTTCCGTGAAGTTAGACCATGCCTAATGTAAAAATGACTCTCGATTGATATAGCGTCACGCCCGTGCGTGCTCAAGTTGGAGCGGAGGCGTATTCAAGGGCTGAAGGCGAGGAGGGGGGCGGGGGGAGGAGGGTTGGAAGAGGCAGGCGGCCTCGAGAGGAGGGGAGCGCTTCCGAGGGGAAGGGGCGCACATAATCTTATCTTCCGCGGACGGGAGGAGATGAAAAGGGTAACAGCACAAGAGGCAGGATAAAGGGAAGGAGGAGCGATCAGCCAATCATAGGGTTGAGGATTCATCAGGGTCTCTCCAAGTGAGTGGGAGCAGATGGTTGGGGAAAGGAGTAGGGCCTCCGGATACTAATCCCTTAACCCTCTTACCCCAATGGGGGACCTCCCTTTTTCACCAAATGTTATTGTCGTGCCAATGCTCTAATTTCCATAGCTCCGAAATGCTGACGTCGGCTTCCCTGCAGCAAGGGAGCAAAGGGTGTATCCGTGACCGTGATGGTTGCAAAAGAGTAGGACCGAGCCACTACGCCAACCCAAATAGCAAGCAAGTCACTCATTTTATTTCCGAGAGGCAGTGAAAGTTTTTCCTTTAGATAACATGGTGCAAAAATCGAAATCTAAGCAGCAAGAAAATTACTGCATGGTTAAAATAAATGAAACAACCTTATTAGTAAATAAGTAAACTCGAGGGCATTTCCGTGAGAATAACATGTCCATCAAACCAAGTTCTATTGTGTAATCTATCGCCCTGATGTATGTGCCCATCAAAATACTTGAATCCTTGAATTCCAGCGTGAGGTGATGGTCAGAATTTTCGTGTTGCACTCGTAGCAACTAGCAACTGATTTTCGAGAAGGTATCAGCAGTTGAGAATGTTGAGACACTCACTGGTCTCTTGTAAAGGATATCTTTTTAGGCCTGTGATTTTCTAGTATATATGTATTATGAAACAAGGCTGATTTTGAAATGAATGTAATGAATGAATCTTTTGCAGAAGTAAGTGACTCGAGAAAAGTCTCAGGTTCACCGATTGGTATATGAGTAACGAAATGACCGCTTCACTATTTCAATTTTTTTCCTGATGATGCACGTCTAGTGATTTTGTAATGATGCACGTCACTTGTCTGACCGATTCGCATTTATATAATTACAGTGACAAATGTGCGATAAGCAATCGTAATCCAGCAATGCATTTCTAATTACTGTATCGGCCCTTAAGAGGCTTATTACATTATAAACATCTTATTTTACCTAGCTGGCGGTTGGTGAGTGACAAAGCCCTACTTTCCCCTCATGAATTTCATCTTCCAATCTCACCTTTCACAAAGTTTTACCCTTTTTGCTCCTGTTCCCCTGCCAGGCTTTTGAATCTGATCATCTTATTTCACATCACATTCTCAAGCTTGGATGTAATTGGATTCTGACGACACGCAGACTCTTGATGCAAGCAGTTTTTGAAAATATGATTTCCAAAATGTAACTTCACTTGATATGCAATATCAAAGAGAATATTAGAGCAAAGTGATCCTTAGATGGGTTTGTTGTTTGTAGAGTTAATTCCTCTTTAAGAGGTTCCCTGCTGTATTTTGCATTATCCGTTGACACTCGAGACTCGTCCTTGGAAGCTCCACCCAATTCAATACTCCCTCCTACTCACCGAATTACCGCTCACACAAGGAGCTTCGTTGTTAATACGTTGAGCTGGCATTACTTTAATTTCCATCTAAACTCACCGATAAACAAATACTGTAAGCATTTTAAAATTTATTTACAATGCCGATGACGCATGGCTATCTGTTTTTTTCACGCATCCCAAGGCTTCACTATGGCCTTTCTTATAGATTTATTCAGCTTTGAAATAATTTGATAAGAATTTCACATGCGACAGAGATGCGAAATTTATCTTTTAAATGCATCATCTGTAATTCAAAAATGCACACTTCATATTCATAAAAGCTTAATGCTGTCATTAGAATACAATTTTACTTATAGCACTTGCATTCTCCAACCTTTGGCCATTGGATCCCAGGGTCATACATCATGATATTTGCTGTTGATATTAAAATTAAGCCTACCGTTTTAAAAATCAAGGGTCAACAAGGGACATTAATATGTATGCACATCATGTACACCTTCAATTTACCCTTAAAGGCGAGGACCCGTTGAAGTTTTTTGTGTCCGTCATCAATCACTCGAGGCCGAGCTTAGCTGCAAAAAGTTTGGTAATTAAAAATGGGGTGTAGTGTGTGCCTTCTGTCTGAAATAATTGTACTACGCTGGCGATGTAGCCGTTTATTGAGGGAGGAGAATGCGGACTTTCGAATCTTTCTCAATATATCACCTGTCTCCTCTGCTGGTGCGGTGTGGGGCCGGAAATTTGTCTCTGTGACTTCATGTAATTTCAATTTGTCAAGTAATTTTAACCCTACGAGCATCCGCCTGGCCTCCAGGAATTCCGAGCCGAGCCCTTACCAGCAGCCAAGAGACACTTTCTGTGCGTTTGTTAGAAAACGCGATACTTTCCTTTGCATTCAGTTCTCAAATTTACATCATTACGTAACACAAATTTAACGGCCGGTGGACCATTATCGCGGTCAGCATTCTGAACGTAATCTTACCTTTACAATTTCTCAAGAGTGTATGAAAATCTCTCAAAAAATGTTAGCATAGAAAATTAAGATTCGGCAAAGGTAATCTCAAAGGTTTTCATCAATTTTAGACCTTAGTTAATGCATCTTTAATCTTAGAGACTGAAAGTGACGTTCCATATGGAGTGGACAGAGTATCGGATAATCGAAGATTTACGCACGTTTCCCACTTCATTATACTCCCTTGTGCAACAATGACACAAATATCCAATCATAACGAACGGTTCCTACACATGGCCATGCAATGGAGAGACATTATGAGTCAACATCATGCCTTAGAATAAATATATAACGCATGAGCGTAAATTAACTCATGGAGTACAAAACCACAGCATTTTATGGCGTAACATTGAGGAGTAATGATTTTTATTATTAATTTATCAAATATGGTATCCTCTTTTCACTTCTTTTTGGTTTAATTTCTCATACCTGTCCGCCCAGCACTCGCATATTTCAAGATGCTTTTCAAACCCGAATAACATTACCACAAATGCTATATACAAGATATGGAGATACTTCCTAATTTAGAACCTTTTCTCTCCGACACATAAAAAACTCATCTAGGATATATTTTCATTTCATCGTTAGAAAAGGTTCTAGCAATGAAACGTGTACAGTATAGGAGTTCCGATAATTCCAATATCAGAAGAGTAATGAAATGATTTAAACAGGACTCAATACTGTATTCTATCTCTACCTGAAATATATACGGTAACGACATTGGCGGAATTTGATTTCCCCCCCTTTCCTTAGTTTTCATGAACTTAAATCGATTGGACTCATAAATAGAGAAGGCGTACGAGCCGTTATGAAAGATGAATGTGCTTCAAGGAAATGAGCCACAGGATCCGACCACGATATTGGAGGAGGGCATGTATCCTGCCGCAAGATACCCTAGCGATCAGGGTGTCAGAAACACTCGTTCCTATCGCCTCCGGAGGAAGTCTCGGGATGATGGGAATCACCGTCGTCATCATCATCATCATCCCCCCCTGTCTCGTCAGAGGGTGGGAATGAGAACCCCCACCCTCGGGGGTGAAGAGGGAAAAGGGTTTGCACCCTCATTTGATGGCTTCGAGATTCGTTCGCCGCGACCCCCTCATCCTCCTCGAATGCCCCCAGCCATGTTTTCCCCCAACTCACCGAATACTCCAAAAAAGACGCGACATGCTAGCAATCCCCGACAAATCATAGCTAAACCCATCAATATAATTAGGCATTTGTTTCGAAAAGCATTGGCTAGAAGAAGGGAGTGAGTTTAAACCGGAACAGTTTAAGTCCAAAGGCTTGGAACTGGATTCCCTAGAATGATAGGATATTGTGCATCATCACGTATTTAAAAAACTGGGTAATTATCAAACTCACCATTTACAAAGATTTTAGGGTGCAGCTTCTGCCTGTTTGTTTTTAATCTTCTGTGACGTAATATATGCTGGTATTATTCTTTTCTCATGTCACGACAAATCACTCTTGTGACGTAAATTGTTCTTAGTTCCCAGAAGCTGGCACAACCGGCCACTTTCGGAGTCAAACCTGCATTTCCCCATCCCCACCCCCTTCCCTCCACCTCTCTTCATTCCACGCCATTTTTTAACCCTCCACCCCCTAATTACCTATGGCGTACACATAGTCTCGTGTTCTCGGATGCAATACCTTGTCAATCACACTCAGTTGTCGAAACATGACCTGGTTTCTCAAATATGGAACGAAAATAATAATCTAATGTCTCCAGGTTCATTATTTATCACGCTTAAACCTATTAATATTGAAAAACTGGTAGTCTCGGCAAAACATCAAAATCGTCAAATTATTTACTCGAAATATAAATAAATTTTTATGCAAATTAATTTTTAGTCTCTCTTTCTTTTGTTTTAGATTAACATTGATATTTAAGTCCTCAAATTTTATTTACCTTAAACGCAACGAGGGTAACACACCTACATACTCAAAACCACCCACATCTCGTGAAATGAGCAATCCTTTATTTAAGCTTAACTAAGTTCGAGAGATCAGTATTCGCAAATGAATTAGGTCAATGAATTTTCTGGAATATAAAATCAACTTTTACACGTAAATTCGTGCGACACAGTTTATATGAGCGAGTCAAAGAAATTTTACCACATTTAAGTGACTACTCTAAATTTATTGGTTTGAGGTCATCAGTTCATTTTTACAAAATTCACATGATCAAGAAAATGTACCAGAGTGGTTAAATAGGTAAAAGTTATCGATACTTCGTCAAAAAAAATTGTATTCTGTCATTATACTTCAAACTGTGCAGCACATAAACGGAACCGGCCCTATCCTCACACAGGATCTTTGGACAAAAATAACCCAGTAGTACTGACGGGTAAGGATTTATATTTGGCCCTACATTTTCAAATTAATGGAATATCACAAGCGTTCCTTCAACTAGGAGGATTGCTTTCCATTCCTCCCATTCCCTTCCATTCCTTTCTTTACCTCAGACCCTTCCGAGTTACTGGAATCCCCAAAAGGGCACAGAAAAGTAAAACCAAGTATCTAACAAGAGTATGGTCTGGAAATCATAGCAATGGCCTAAATTCATAAATGTTGAAATTTGAATATTTAATTTTGGTAAAACAATCGTTTAGTTGTCTGAGTAAACTTGATACAAATCATCTTGCTCAAAGTTAATCATTTACAGAAGACCTTTTACTTAGAAAACAGCAAATGTACAGGAAATAAGCTTTTATTCGGAAGGCTTCGTGGCGAGGGAGGCAAAAGGAGAGGGAGTGGAGGGAGCGCTCGAAATATGAATATCAAGCATGAGTAAGGTACACACGGTGTGGAATTTAAGCTCATCTGATAAGTAAACACACGCACATCAGACGCTCATTTCGCTGTTTTCACTGCAACTAACTAAAAACAAGATAAACAATTTCTCATCGTCCCCGAATAACGCCACGATTTACTCCCTTTTACGGCCCCTTCGGTGAATACAGATGTATTTGACTGTGCGAGCGTTCCTTCGCTGTGAAACGTATGGGCCAGCACTGAAGGGATATTTCTTTTTTCACCTGCTCTAAATCTTCTAAAAAAAACAATTCCCTTGTTTGGGCAAGACGATTTTGATTTTTTCTGCCGTGAGCCTCGATTGCGGGAAACTCGTGGGCGGTGGAACAACACGCTCCGAAAGGCGCCGGCGCCCTCTCCGAGTAAACAACGCCTCCAGGGAGAGGAGACCTCTCCCCTTCTCCCCCCCCCCCCCCCCACCTCCTCCCCAATCCCTCCCTACCCTTCCCCCCCACATCCGGACGCGACGAGAGGACGCGCGTCACTTCCGAAGGATTACGTGCGGACGGGGGAAAGGCCAGAGTAATCACAAAAGATTATCACGGGATTTGAAGATTGCAACAGAATGCACCAGCGTCTGTAGCGCCGTAGGGAATGGCCACGGAAATCAATTAAAATCAAGGAGAGATTTAGATTCCAAGTGATGCTACGATCCTAAATCTATTGAAGGAAATCCCATCAAAGAATCACTTCGCAACACAGACCAGGAGGTGAGCTGTCCTGGTATCCCAATGGAAGAGTCCATCAAGACAGCGTTCGGTAGGGACCAATCCCAAACCACCCCATCTCATAGCTTCGCCCTTTTGCACCAATCGCAACTCAAATTTCTATGCAGTCAAATGCCTTGTCTCTGCCACTGAAACACCCACTACACAATGAACATTGAAGCGCTATTTGACTGCGATCTGCCTGTAGTGATTGCTATCATCGCACTGCACAAGAGCCAAAAGCTGATTAGCGACTCGACCAATAGCGGCGCTTTCAGACTTTTCAGAACTTGCGTCCTTCACTCAGGAGATATTCCCTGCACAGTATTATAAATTAGGCACATTTTTGTTTCCGTCCAATAAGGGAGTCGCGAATATGTCCAATCAGATTTTTCAAGCATTTATCCTCATAGTGAAAATAATTTTAATCTTTACTTCAGCAGAATTTATATGTTACCGTTGGTAAATCCCACAAAAATCTTAAAAAGTCAATTTTAAACGTTTATATTATACCTTTTCCGAGATTATGACTAGTAAAATTTCAGTTACATTTACGATCAAACAGCAATGTTTGAATTAACGCGTGATGTGCCTAATTCTAGCAATCCTTTGAATTTAAAAGTTGAACAACGGCGAAGGAATCGACTCTCGAACAGTTTTCTTCTTGGAATTCATGGCAAGGCCTTCTTCGGCCGTCCACTGCGAATGTCTTGCCACGAAACGATTCCGGCCAGAGAGGTCGCATTGCCTTTTAAGAAGAGTAAACCCGCTCATTCACGACACTCTATAGAATGCAGACTGCTATTGGCAACAAGGAGGTGCATGCATTTTTAAGGAGAGTTGTCGTAAACCTCGCGGGCGCTGGGCTTTTCACTGTTGCGATTACTGGCGAGCCACCCAACGACCTCCATCCCCTCCACTACCCCTTCCATCCCCCGCGGTTAGCAGCGAAGGGTCACGCCCAAACCAACTCACCTCCAAGACTGCAACTTGAACTGCCTATAGTGTGATTCCGTGACTTTTACGAGCCCTCTCTTCGGATTGTGGACATATCACGGGGATCACGAGTGACCGTGCAGCACTCGCCTACCCCTTACTCACACCCCCTCTGCACGTTGGGACGGTCGTCACGCGCTGGAGATGAACACAGTACAGCACAATTTTTCTGTAAGCGGCAAAGTAGCGACGAGCCAGAGGGGTTGAGTCAAGTTCAGAATAGTGTGGCAGTTCCCCAATGCCCAAATTGTTCTGCTACCGAAGAAATTGGCCCACCTCGAGCGAGTAGTGGCTGAAAGGGGCATCGGACTGCCCAACATGGCCAACATCTTGTGAGGGCTTTCTTTCGGAGGCTATTCTTAAGGGTGGTTGCAACAAAGTCGTAGGATAAGCATGGCTGTAGAAAATACCCGAGTCAGCGAATACTGGTAGTGGGTGGATTTTCAAAGGCTCACATCACTGCAAATATTTTTCATTTCATTCGAGACTAACAGAGGAACCCATTGAAATTCAATGGGAGGGAGGAACATGCAATGAAACAGACTTTTATGTGGCTACCATTGCACATAATTAAACATTCAGAGGACAAGCAGCTATTCACGAGGTCATGGTTATCATAGTCTTATATTATGCTATCGTTAACTAGTATACCAATTTAGTTTCATAATCCCTAAAATTTCGAAAACTAATCTCCTTAAATTACCCATATTATTTCGGAATGGAGACACAAGAATCCACCAAGGTCTTGGTGCAGCCTTCGAGAAGGAAAAGCGAACTTGGAATAGACATTCTGGCGCCACAAGGGTGAATAAAAAATAAACTTACAAATATGGGGAAATTGTGAGAGGATAGCCATGAGGCCTACCACGAAATACGGGAGAGTAACCAAGAATAATAGAGGGTAGATTTGAAGCTGTTGGAAGTGACTGCATTTCAATAGAATGCGTCTAAATATTAACCAATGGATTTGGGAAAATGCATGGTTCGTAACGCCATGCTGTCAGGTGATGGCAAACATTGTAGAATGGAATACTGCAGAGATATGTTACAGTCGGCCCAAAATAATACCAATTCTACAAAATCGATTGGTGCTTGTGACAAGGCGTGGTGTTTTCAGAATGAGCCTCTCTCAAAGTGGCCGAAGGAGAGTGTATGAGCACCAAAAAGGCAAGACAAAGAATAGCGTGCTTGCAAGATTATCGAATGAAGACTCTGATAAACATTTTGTTCGATCCTAAATAAATCTTACAGAATAATTATAAATCAGCATCTACTTGGGTTTTCCACATTTTGTTTCTTGCTTGGCACCACCAGTTTTGACTTCTCGAAGTAATTTTCAGGCGTAACTACAGAAAGATAGGCAATGGTATATTTAATATTGGGAAAAGTGTGGAGGAGGGAACCTGGGTCGTTGAGTTGATTGTAATAGAGGAAGGTCAAGGAGGGGGGAGCAGAAAAACAAGTGTACATTATGAAAGACAGGATTAACTTTGTAATTCCACAATTATTTATTTCACACTACTACTCCATGGTTTCGACGGTTAACGTCATCATCAAGTACAAATTACAGAATTACAAACAAAGCAAGTGAATTACAATGTTGCTTATTGAATTGACGATCTTAATCTGTTCAAGAGCGTCCAGACTCTTTCTCTCATCATAGGAATAAAAGGAATATAATTCGATAGAAAGTCCACTTTCAATTAAGTGGTTTGCAAACTGTTACTTTGCATTCAGCTTTTCGAAGAACGATCAGAAAAACAAATTGACGAATATCTCACGTTTCTGGACTCACCACAGCAAAAAAATAAAACAATCATAAACTCGAGTTTTCGATTTTATGATAGGATGCTTTTACAGCGGCTTTTTGGGTGTTTCCTGATGGAAATTGGCTGTGAAAGGTGTCCGTCACGACACCATCCAAAAGGAAATGTACCTCAGTTTTGAATGCAATGCCACAAAAACATTCAAATCGATTTCAGTTGTACAGTGAACCTGAGGGAGAATGTTTTGAGTACACAGTGTGAAACTCTAAGCATAATTGACGCCTTGTTTTCTTACGGACACAGTCCGAGCACAACCTGGCAAAGATGCATAAAAGGATACGAATTAATTTCTCGCGCCATTCACGGGCACAACAATATGGCTGGCTCGCTGTTTCCTGCGGATGTGGTAGGCAACACGCGAAGACAGCACCGGCTTGCGAATTGCATACCAACTTGGATAAAGAAGCCGAAAGAATGCCGGGGACGACGACGAGGCTGTTGAAAGTTCGGGCGAGAAAGAAGATAGTGAAGAATGCGAAGAGGAGGCATTGTGGAATTCACGATACTACCTACATTGCTACGAATTCAACCGTATTACATTAGCATAAATAGTGCATGGATCGCCTTTAATTCTGACGATAAGAAATTTTGTTACTATAGGAGAATGAAAGGTTACAGGGTGGCATTCCCTTTTGTAAGGGAAGGGAGAGAGAGAGAGAGTGAATTGTCGAGCGACTCGAGCCGTGCAACATCGAGATATTTCGACTATTTCGAGAAGGACCTCGCTGTTACTCAGGCGAGGACGACAGGTGGAGGACAGTGAACCAAGAAACGAAAAAGGGTGCGTGGAATCCCAAGGAACTAAAGGAGCGGTAAATATGGATACGGAAAATTTTGACGGGAAAAAGGATGCTCAAATGTGGGGCACGAAGAGCAAACATATCATTACGCAGTTATTCAGAAATCAAAACTCAATTTGGATTAGGCACAAAACCCTTGCCGATTATCATATGCATAATCGTTAGCCTCTTAAGCTTAATTTAATATTGAAATGTTGCTATAACATTCTAGGTAGGCAGAATAAAAGCAAAAATGAGTTGTTATAGGGAGCATCTACTTCCTTAAAGCTTAAATTACAGCTCAATCTTGGCCCTGATTATTTTTGGCTTATTTATGTGCATACAAAGAGCGAAGTAAGGATAATTAAAAGTAAATAAAAAGATCCATATCATTACTTCTCTGGCTGAAACCCAGAAACACTACATCACCAAAGCATCAGTTTCATTTGAAATCGGCGTTAACTGTGATCGAAGGTTAAACATGATGATGATTGTTATGAAGCTGTAATTAAACTATTCCGCTTTCAATTCTATTAAATTTGATGCGGTCACTTATGCTACGTCCCTACAATCAACGCATACGTGCGAGGGATAATTCAGAATACGTCTGGAGGGATAGAGAAGAGCTTAAAGCACGAGTAGGTACCTCATGTTGACGCGGGCGTTTTATTATTTAAAATCGCCCCCCCCCCCCTGACAATGGGTCGACGAGCACGCACGCGCCGCAAATCCCGCGCCGCTGCCGCTTCCAGCAAGCGCAAACACACCCACACATCCCTAATTGGATTCTCCTTCGTCTCTTAACGCGAAAATGAAAATGCGAGGCATGGCGGCACGTGCCACGGTGGCGCCCCCTCGGAAAGATGGAAACAAGTGGACGCCCGAAAAACGAGATGTCCGCCACACACACTTCCCCCCACACTGGCGGTTCATTGCCTTCGCATTCGTCGTGACAAATGGCGGACGCCGTCGCCTGGGTTTCAATGCACACAGCCGGAATCTGCTCTCGCTGGGAGAGTGACGTCGAACTGTTTCAGGGCAACTCTTTTGCGGTTAGTTGCGTCGTCCATGCCGTAGTCAGACAATAAACAAGCTCTAAAAATACTCTCAGAAATAAACAACGGATGTAGCACAAATATAAAAACTAAATACAAAATAATCTTAAATGTGAGGTGGATACCGAATATGGCTACTCACTGCTGGGAGATCCTCAATTCGAATCCAGCACAGGCCTCTTTGGCATTCCAACTTATAATTCCGGTACGTTTCAAAAGCAAATAAAAATTTCCTTGGTAGACGTGACGTGAAAATCCATTTCAATCATATTTGAGCGCTTTTAAATGGATAATTAAGCCTTCAGGATTTAAAGTTCTGGCTGAATGACTGATTTGAGGATTTTTGTAAGAACACAAGAGATAATTTTCACCCTAACCACTATTTGTATGGTTGAGTACAAGAACAACCATCACCAATTATGCACTAGCATTGACAGTTTAGTAGTAGTTTAGCATTGACTTGGCGTGCAAAGTACACAAAGAAATATGCATATAAAAACCTCAATTTTGTTGCTCATTTATTGCGTTTTGATACCATTAATTCGCTGCTAATTAACCGGGGCTAATTGTTGGTATTTATTTTTGGAATATGCCTCGACCCTACCAATAGTATACCTGAAACAATAACGCATGCTTATTATGGCGTGAGCCATTGGTTTCGTTGGTATTATCTGTTAATTACAGTTATGCGTGGATAAAGAGTAAATTTGCAAGGTGTACGAGGATTAAAAAAAGCAGATTTACCCCTATTGAATTTTCAATGAATAAATTTAGAAGGTGAATGGGCTCAATACGATTAAAGAGCTTAGGATCTTCACCTTTGAGTTGTTGTAAAGAGACCAATGGGGTTCTGGAGACTGCCTCGAGGAAGAACTTCATCAATGATACCGACTCTTATACCGAGAGTGCCAAGTGTAAGGCAGTCACCGTCATGAACATCGTCTATGCTCTCAAAAAAATATCAAAATCTTTTTTTCTTCAACTTGAATACCAAATGAAAAGAAAAACTGAACTTCGTAGTTCCACAAGAATTTCACAATGAAACAAGATCGCACTTTCTCCACATGTTTTATGTCGGTACGACACGCTTCAACCATTAGGTCATCATCAGGTACATGCAAGGTCTGTGAGCCGTATATATACCACTCAGATGGGAAGTGATGGGTGGGGAAAGGAATAATTAGGATGTTGGAGGGGGGGTGAAGTGGTTATTGAAAGGACGGACGCTCGGGAAATGGAATGGCGAAGAGCGACACGGAAACGTTTGTTCATTCAACAGGGTACCCTGCTTCCTCCCTGCACAATTTCCAATCTTTCCAACATGTCCAGTCTTTGTCCATTCCACGTAGAGTATCTCCGGGTTAAATGCACAAGTGTGGCGTTCTACGAGAGGAGGTGATTCGCCACGAGAGGGAGTCTCCTATTCTCCCAACATGTCTTGTGCTCCTCCGACATGCGGGTGGCGAAGTGTTTACAAATAACTTTCATATGGCCGTCGACCAAGATGCTCTTAGCGTTTCTCTCTACACTTATTCCTTCGATTTGTTTGTGCTCATTTATCGCTACCACTACTCGTCCGTATACTTAATTTGATTCTTCGTGGCTGGTATTAGCTGTATAGGTGAGCATTTATTTATTCCATTACCTCTTCTTGCTTAGTCCTTGATAACATAACACCGGTGTAAATACTTAAGTTACTTCGTTTTCCCGCTGAAAGTTTAAAACTACATCACATTTTGAACATAATTTCAGCCATGTGATGCTACGAACTCGTCAAGGTACAATTCGCAACAAAGATGCAAAGTGAATGAAACGCAGATACCAGGTGGAAATTGTAGCGACGACGGTACGAGCAAATTCAACGTTGTAAGATAAATTAATTTAAGATTTTTGGTGTAAGATTGTCTCATGTAACATCACAACTGCTCAATTAACTCCCACTTTTATCCCTCCCATTGAGAATCAACGGGCACCTTTCGCTTGTGTTTGATATCACTAGGTCTAGGTCCCTACGACTCTTTAAGTTCTATGGGGGTCACTGCGTGAATAATCACAATTCATATGCGTTGGGAATATTGGGGAATTGCGTTGGGAATATAGGGGATATATTGGGAAATTAACGCGTGTTTCCCACTCAACTCGGTGCCACATTTATTTAATCAATGATCAAGATGTCTACAAAAGAGTAGAGTTTATGCTGAAAATATGCAAACTAATTAAAGAAGTACGCGACAAATAACGTTTTTATTTGGATAAGAGAAAACATGAACCCATTAGAAAATAAGTCTTCAATACGAATAGAGCCCCTGGATAATATCAGATGCCAATCAAATTCACATTGATCACCTTAAGTCAGCAATCCTGATATTGGTTTGACGCCGCACGCCACTGAATTCTGCTATCAGCTAATCTCTTCATATTTACGTATTTCATCTCTTTCAAATACTTCATCAATGGTTCTACATACCTCAATCAAGGCCTTCCGTTGCCGTTGTTCCCATTTACTTGTCCTTCAACGATTATCTTCATCAGACCATGCCTAAAGACATGGCCGATAGTTGTTCCGTCTTCTTCTTAGGGTATTCAGAACACTTCCCTTTTCTAACACTCTTCTTAGGACTTCCTCGTTGCTAACTAAGTCGATCCATATAATCTTCATAATTATTCTGTACCATTACATTTCGAACTCCTTCACCCTTGACGACTCCGCTGCTGTCATCGTCCATGCCTCACAGCCATAAAGAAACACACTCCAGATTTAGGTTCTGAGTTATTTCCTTACATATACGCTTGTATTAACTGGTTCACTGTGAATGCCTGCACCCGGGTAGCTCTTGCAGTTCTTCGATTGGTTTCTAAAACTTTGCTTCACTAATTTGGAATATCTTGAAATTTTTCTCGTGTATTTCACGGTTGCGATATCTATACCTTTTGTAGGCAACCACTACATTAGGCGGTGTGGATAACTTCTGTATATTTCCTCTTATTTCGTTTCGGTTTCCCAATCTATATTTTCCTTTTACTATTCCATCTTGACCTTTGCCGATGACAGCGTTCCAATCTTCTCCTCTCATCCGTTTTAAAACTTCCGTCGTATCTTCGTAGGCCGTCATTCGTATGTAAATCTGCAACACTACGGTATCTATATCGATCTTCACCTTTAAAATTCTTTCATTGTACCGCAGCAAACTCTTCACATGTATTCCGTTACTCTTTCTGGGAATTATCTCTACTTCAGTAGTACCGTTTAAAGATCCTGTGCGTACAAGTCTTTAGCTTCCACTCCAAAAGTCTCCTTCTTCAGGCCACTTCATCTCACTGATTCCTAATACGTCGAGGTCCATTCTTCGCATTCCCACCCTCAGGTTCTCCAGTCCTCCGAGGGTGCGAAGCGATCTCACGCTCCATGTTCCTTCCTACCCTAAAATGTTTATCACACTTGACTGACGTACTCTCTTGGGTAGTCCCTGCCTGAATATTAGAATGGGGGACTATTTAACCTCCGGAATATTTTATTTCGAGTAGATTTCATCACGTATTGATTAAAAGAAAAGAGTGGAGTAGCTGCGACTCCTCGGGATATTAATGTGGTGGTTTCCCCTTGCCTTCCACATCGCAGTACCACAGCCGTTAAAGTAACTGTAACCACGCTTGTAGTTAAATGAGTGTCGTTGTACCGACCACTGTGGTCTCCACCTTCACTCATGTGAAGAAGAGCTGCTGCCCTCTTCTCCGGGAGATGGAGTGCATAATTGCTGGCGGCCTCTCGTCACCAAGTCGAGCATCTTCACAGGATTCTCTATCATTTAATAGGCCTACAGAACCCAGTGATAGACCTATTACATATATAAATTCAATGAAAATGCCGTCCCTTTTTGTCCTTGACTACTTACTCGACTAGTAAACTCACTTATCTCGCAGATAACCTCTATATCTATAGGACGACCCACCATCCGCAACGCGATGGACGCATTCGGTAGCTTTAAGCCCAGCCGCGAGTAAATTCACATTGTATCAATGAAACGCAAATATATTAATGAATACTCTATTCCTCAAGTAATATAAAGAGGTAATTTCCACTTGTGGCATTCCATTGACTATTATCCTCATCGTTGTTGCTGCAAGGTAGACGTGATGGCGGAAAGTTGAATTGAAGATTGCCGCAATCGCACTGTGTAGTGAACTCTGAAATAGCTTTTTAAAAGGTGGAAGTATGCGAGGATTAATGCATGGGAAAAAGGGCGTTCTCCCTCCACGAGAAGCCCTTTGGGATGGCGATGGTGTCCGCTGTGCTCCGCTCCCACAAGATGAACCCCAATGGACCAGCGAAATGGCGCCACGGAGACCGGGGCAACAAATTGGTACAGGCCACCAACGCCTCATCTGCACTCGGAGGGACCCTGTGGGGAGGAGGTGGGCTCATGGCGCCTCCAGTGGCGCCCACACAAGCGCCACTGCACTTCGGCGAAACACGCGGAGCTGGGGAGTGGGGGGTGGGCAAACCAATTCGTGAGACCTTCCCCCCCTGAGGCAGGGGGGTGAACAGTCCCAAACTGCACCGCTGCAATCTCCGAGGTCATTTCGGGAGTGAATTGCGAAAGGGCAAACTCACACCCCTTGTTAAAACCAGCAGAGGGTCTACCGATCTTGGGGATAACATTCTCAGCGGCCAGAAACACAGATTTGAAGGTTTATTTTGTAATCGGATACTACCATTACCGACATTCTACGAAGTATTTGTCGGAGATCTTGAGTTGCACTGGTTGCATTAGGAAGATGGAAATAAATAGTATCATTGGTCTCTCTAAGGAGTTCATAATAAGAGAAAATTAGAGATAAAGCAGTCGTTGCTTTCAAGCCACCGATTATTGGGTTCTGGGTTATTTTGTGATCTTCAATCAAAAGAAGAAGGGAAAACCCATCACAAATTCATCTCGAATCAACGCGTGATAGCGTTTCGATGAAAAATGTCTCCCCCGGACTTCAGCTCAACAGCATTTAGGCAATGAAAATTTAAGGCTAAATTTAATTAAGGTAGAACCTCTACTACAAGTTCCTCCGAAAACATGCCTTGATATTTTGATATATTGTAGAGAAATCATTCCTTCGTCAATCCATGAAAAAATATTTGGGGGTCATCGGCCAATTTACGCTTATTACCGGATTTGAAAATCGTCATTTTCAGCCTCAAATTACATTGCTCTTATGGAAGAATGGTGACGTCCCTCGCTTAAAAATTTTATTTCTCAAAATTTTCCCTGAAAACACCATCTCAAAAACTAGTATATTTTGGCTGAATAATAAACGGATAATATGTATTTTTTTCAGGTTGCCTCATCGGCCATTTAAGGCTAATATTTATGATTGAAAAACGATGAAAAGTCTAACTTCCGTTCCTTAGCCACCATAGCGACAGAAGTCTGGCAACGATGTTAGGGGAGTAATGAAAACAAACTGTCCCAGTACCACCGTCATTTATTCCTTACGTCACGATCGCAGACGATTTATGCTATGAAGTGTGTCTTTGATTAGTACCATTTGTACTGTACTCCCTGTTAGTACTGGTTACTTGAAGAATACCCGAGTGCGCTAAAATATTTTACACTTAGCAGTCGTCATACAAGAAATATCATAGATCCCTGAAAATAATAGGTATAACACTGTTTACACGATAAAGTCACTTTTTTATTGCTACTCACGATGTTCTATTAGTTCTTTAAAATAATATTTCCAATATTTTAATGTATATTTCGTAGTATAAAGTCATCGTTTTCACCTAGCACTAAATAATACTTTGTTTTGAATACGTATTTATTATCATCCGATAATATATTTCTCACCAAATAAGTAAAATTGAAAATATAAGTCAATGATATGGTTGTAGGAATTTGAAACTAGACTCGATGTATACTGTTAATAGGCACTAATATGTTTGGTAATACAATTTCCCAAACCTGCTCACTGATCAACTATACAGGCATTCTCCAAGAGAATGAAATAGTTTCTCAAGGGAAAACTGATGGAAATGAAGTTCTGAGTTTTGATGAAATCTTAATTCTAGTTCCTCCAAAAGAGAGTTGCTTAGCCGTATATCTCTTTCGCGAGATCCCAATCATTATGGCAGATCATTGGCAGTTATCTTTGCTGATAGCTCATAGCCCTTACAATTTTCTGATACGGGTCAAACCATGTAAACACTTATCAAATATGAACAATATTGTATATACCCATGAAGCCCGAACTAGTAATATCAGTATACCTTTTACCAAGCCCGTAGCCAGGACAAAAATTGAGGAAGGATTTACTGATTGGGATCTAAAGACTATGTCCTCTAGTAAAACAATGCTTTTTACATTACCAAAATAGTAATTCATCTTTACTGCCTTTTTATTATCTGTCATATACAACAAATATTCTGACCTCTATGCTACTTCCTTCTTCAACTTTTCATACATTTACCCTCTAAATGAAACATTGGAGGGAGTTCATAACCCCCTCCCCTTCCACTCACTACAGCCTTGCCTTTATCCATGTAAACGGTAACGTTCCACCCACCATACTGTAAACAGCAATAGGATGTGTAGAAAATGATTTCCTCTTTTTATTAATAGTACCTATTTTTTTCATTTCTTGGCTAAAATAATATTAGACTAAGGTGATAATAATTTTAAAGCTGCCATTAAGAAATGGTAGCTTACAAATTAATATCAAAATACTGCTTATTCCTCTTCGGGCTGGCTTGAGATTTCGATTTCAATACAGTATTTACAACGCCGTTCACTCTACATTTTATACCCCAATTACATTCCAGTCCGATGAGAATTTCTTCTGTTATATCAATTAACGTTAACACTGAATTACAAATAATCAAATAATTACAAATAATTACAAATTATTACAAATAAGTACAAATAATCAGCTTAGCCTAAACATTTATTTCTACGATTCGACATCCAACAATAAATGCACTCAAAGAGTTTATTTGAAAAATACTTTCATCAGTATTCTGTTCCTTTAGATTTTACAAACAATTAGTCTAACTATATTAAGACATAAATTTACCTTTAAAGCGAACTTATGAAGCCATAACTCTAGCCCTAAAATGGAATTGGCGATTCAAAAAGGCAAATTGCACTGCCCAAGAGAGCTCATTTATAAAAATTATCGCACTATAATGTAATAGAGCAAGTGTAATTTGTAACTACAACACAAAATACCGTATTGTAAAACTGAAGAGAAATGCTTGAAAACTAATAGCAGAAGGCAACGAATCTCAATGAGGTAGCGCAGGCGAACGTTGGTGTCCAACTGGTGTGAAAAATTGGTTTCTATGTCAATATTTACAAGTTCTTTACGGTGTTGTCCATTTCGTCGTCAGAAAATATGTCTAATAAACTTGTTGAAAATAAGTTTCTAAGAAAAGATAAAAAGCGATTTTTAGGTCTGTTATTTTATTTCATATCTTAATTTATTATTATGAAATTTTATTGTTGCTCCTGATAAAGTTTTTTAAGTGCCTCTGACACATGGCGTCAATATAAAAGCCTTTCTTCATATCACCAAATTACCTCAGTTGGAAGAGAATTCATGTTTCGTATAACCATGTTGAATAGTTGAAAATAGTTTTTAATTATTATTAACAACATTTTGAGCAATTTTATGTTGTTCCGGCATGCTATATTCGTCTTATGAAAGTAGTGCTTCGAAGCGCTGGTTCTACCTTAATATAACATCTACATTTATTTATGCGACTCGAAGCACTAGTTATCTGCTACATATAATTCACAATTACGGAAAATGATATTTTAGAATTTTTGTTTCCCTTATCTTTACAGACAATGACATATTCATAACTGAGCACGTACTATGGACTATGGACATGAGTAATTTGCACATCGCGTGCACTGCAGCTGGAGTTTTAATCATGTCTAATTTGTATCTCAATGGAAAATTTTAAATATAGACCGTATATTTCAAAGACCATCGATTCATCATCATATTCTCATTCAACGTATATAGCACATTCATATTTCGATCCCAAAATTTCGTTGATCGCAAGATACAGAGGCGGATCCTGTACTGTCCTGATATCCTGTCCTGTCCTGCTGACTATCCTAGTCAGTAAAAATGTTGTCATCTTGCCAACCTTCGCGGAGGGAAACCGGAAACCATGCAGACAACATCCAGCTTCTATCTATAAAAGTAATTTCACTTTATTGACCAGAAGACGACTAGAGAATTCCCGAACAGGGAGTGAACATTTAAATTTTTTACTTCTCACACGGTATCTGTGGAGCCAAGAAAGAGGAAAAGTCTGCTTCAATAGTCTCTGTTTGGTGCTTTCGAGGTGAAATGAGGTTACTTCAGCGGCAAGCAGACTTCCAGCTCAAGACTTTCACAGTGACACTGCTCACATGACGTGCGACCTTCGAGAGGAACTCTATCCTCAGGACTTCCGACAACACTCAACACCTACAGCGCTCAGATATCACGGCAGTCAGAAATATCAGTGGGGACGATCGGCAATTCGTAGCCACTACCACTAGCGTTGGGTAATCAAATGGGAGACAGTGTGCAATACACGTGGACGTATGTTAGAAGGCTGGAAGTGAGAGGTCATGGAGAAATAAAACCCTCAGAATTTAAAAATGAGGGATAGAATGGTACCAGAGTCTCGTAACTGCAGCGCCCCATAGTTGCAAGGAACGAAAGCAACCAGTGCACACGGCGAAGAAGGTTCTGCTAAACTACCTGGATTCAGTGGAGGCAACTCTGAGTGATACGAAATTCATGGAATCAAATTGGAGATCTTAAAGTTGGTATAAAGAGCTGCAAAAATCTAGAAGAGAGTGCAGATGTGAACACTAAAAGCAATAGATGTGGGAAGGGGAAAGAGAAGCCATTCCATCGCCTTCGACATTCCATGCTTACACACGCAGTGAGATTGGGGAAAAGTTTCTCGAGCTTCCTGAGAACCAAGCGGTAATTATGCCGCGTCAATCAATTAACGGGAAGATTCCGGGTTCCTGTCCATCTTGCTTAACACCAAAACAGTGAACCCTCTTTCTGAGAAACAATACCTTTATTGGGGAAAATAAATTGCAAAGAAGATTAAAATAAGCACGGCACGTAAAATAAAATATGTATTTAGAGGATTGTGAACGCGCGGACTGTAAATTTCGTGACTCCATCATTAATGAAAGAAATCATGGACTTATTTGGCATGAAGTGGTTTGCACTGGAAGGGGCTCTCCTTGGGGCGAGAGGCATTCATTTTTTCCATAAAGGTCACGCAAGGTCTCGTGTGAGAGTGAGGGCAACGGAAACGGAGGGCGAATCATTAAATTTGAAAAGGAGAGGACGCATTACGAAGACGGAGGCACTCTTTGGTTCTCGTTTAGGCAGATGTTCCCGAGGAAGACGAAGCGTGACAAGCATCCGCCCCGCATGAAAGCCAATGCCTCGGCCCCGCATGAGTTCAAAGGGCATTGTTCGCCTCTGGGACTCAGAGGCGAACCCCTTGAGAAGGGCGACGACGGAGTTATTTTTGTAAGGGGGCTGGTGCCGGAGAAGTAGAGTCAGCTGTGCATCTGGCTGGCGCTGGAATGAAAACTTGCAAGATGATAGGTGCTAGCGATTCCGTATCATCATAGTAACAGAATAACGGGCATTGTACAAGAGTCTAGGGAAGATTCCATGAATGGGAACTCAACCGAGGAAGTCTCCACATGAAATGTCAGCTCGGAGCACAGATTTCAGGGAAGAACCGAAGGCTTTCTCTGAAATTGGAATTAATTCAGGCACAATCAGGTCCGATTTGTACAGGAAGTAATGTAAGCTGGCAATAAAAATTTCAAGGCCAAAAAAATGCACGAACAACAATATTTATGAAATGACAAGTAACGAGGAAGTGCTAAGAAGAGTAGGAGAAAAGAGAAGTCTGCTGTCAACTCTAAAAAGACGAAGGGACAACTTAATCGGCTATATCTTGAGACACGATGGCCTGATGAAGACTATCGCTGAGGGATAAGTGAACGGGAAGATTGGAAAAGGCAGGCCACGTATGAGATACATGGAACAAGTTGTGAAGGATGTAAAAGAGAAGAATTGCGTCACAATGAAAAGGTTGGCCGATAGAAGAATCAAGTGGAATGCTGCGTCAAACCAATCCTAGGATTGTAGACCAATGATGATGATGATGACAAAAATTTAAAAAAACTTCTTTAAATGTACCAACATTTAAACTTAAACTGCCTATAGATATTCTACATGAAAATAGAAACTCCAATGGCTGTAATGTTTTTCATTGAATGCCTATAGAGGTTTCATCTTGCTCCCATTCAATATAATCATTCGTGAATTGAAATTTTTATTCATGAAAATGCATTTCCCGCATAATTTCTGAAAATTTTAGGTGCCTGAAGGTAAGTTTTTTATACTAGTACCACATTGTACTACACAAAATCAACACCATGAATTAACATATTAAAAATAATTATAGCAGAATATTTCTGCAAATCAATGAAATTGAGATTGAGAGGATATTTAATTACCGAGGTATTCACTTCATTTGCAAATCTTTTTTTTTCTCTAGTTACTCCTCATTATTAATTGAAGTATTTGTCATCCAAAACGTGGACGTTTGGTCGTTCGTGAGGAGGAATATGAAGACGGAGCCGAGAGTGTCCGGAAATGACCGTCCGAAGCCTAAAGGATACGCCTCCGTTCCTTGCGTGTCCACAACTTCAGAACGCATTTCCCGGATACTCGGGAAAGCAGGCGTTGAGACGAGGTTATGTGCATGGTGACCAAGATAAAAGACCTACTGCCGTCACAGAAAAGGACCGGCTCAACACGGAAGGCGTGTATGATATTCCGTGCACGTGCGGAAAAGTATATATTAGGCAAAGTGGACGGTCCGTGGCGTGTGTCGGCTGGAAGAACACCGGACAGCCATCCCTCACGGCAGCAAGAAGGAATCGGCAGTGGTGAAGCACTTTCGGGGGAAGGTCACCGCTTTTTAACGGAGAGGACAAGGGTCATCTTGAAAGAAAAGGCCTGCTGGCCACGATTGATTAGTGACGCAACTGAAATCGAGGAGAGACCGGCGAATTTCAACCAAGATGACGGCGTTAAACTGACTTTCACCTGGAAGGAGATTTTTCGGGAACCTCCGTCACTTGCTGACGTCAGCGGGAGGGCGATGGTGATAGGCCAGAGACGGAGGGGACACCGCTTCCTCCATAAATACGAAACATAACAGCTCTTTTACATCATTTCCCTGAGGATGCGCCCTGCAACAGTCGCGAAAGACCCGTTGACAATGCCATCTGCGCAGGAGCTGATACCGAACAGGGTAAATGGATTTGCACACCAATTCATCGCAAAACTACCACTAAACCGTCTTAAAAACCAAAAACGTACCTACGCTACAATGGCAACCACGTATTAGTTTAGCAGGTTCACCACCGGCAGAGCTGATGCAGATGCAAGCAAAATATGTGCCAGCAATGGCAGAGTATTTATCGCCCTGCAGCATTGATCAGCATTAGTTATCTGTGGATGATATTGTCTATTGAAATGTTTAATGCAATTTTAATGCTAGTGCACAATTGGCGCTGGTCGTTCTTGAACTGAACCATACAAACAGTGGTCAGAGTGAAAATCATATCTCCTAGGCTCTTACCAAAACCCTCAGATTATTCATTTAGCCAGAACTTTAAATCCTGAAGGTTTAATGATCAATCAATTTATTTAACATCATTGAAATCGGATTGGAATGGATTACCACGCTTGGTTGCCAAGGAAATTTTGATTGCTGAAAACGAAGAAAATGGATGAATTTGGAGTTTAAAACATATCTTTTTATCAAAAATCTATCGTATACGAAAACTGAATGAAGAATTAAATTCTACATTGTAGAATTTAGTAGAAAATTTTTTCTCTGTGGAAAATTTGCTATTGTGCAATATCAGCGGGTTACGCCGTTAAAGTTTTCACGGCTAGTTCGTGGACCTTTGAATTTTGGATGAATTTGGAGTTTAAAACATAGCTTTTTATCAAAAATCTATCGTATGCGAAAACTGAATGAAAAATTAAATCTACATTGTTTTTTGCATAGTGTGATATTAATTTCCATCATTATCTTGAGTGAAACTTATTTAAAAAAGCATGTGAAATACATGACCACTTAATTCAATATTTTGTTTAGGGAGTAAAATTTAACAATAAAGGGGTAAAATTGACCCTTAAAATTGGTGTACTCAATAATCCTTACTTAGAGCGTCTCTATAACACAATAGGGATATTTCCTGAAAAATTTATGTAGTTTGGGCTGTGCGTTAACGAGTAAATGTGTCAGTCAGTACGACATTTGATTTCATATAAGATAACAGCTGTTCTCTTCAGATCCTTAAAATTTTGCTCCCAATGTATCTCATGAGAGACCTTCCTTTTCTATTATTCCCATTCACTTTTCACCTGACAACTGCATTCATCAGGGCTCAAGATGTGGCCGTTTAGATTATCCTGTCATATTTTAATGTCTTCGGCAACTTCTCTTTTCTCTCACCCTTCTTAGAAATTCTTCGTTCTTAATTTAATCATTCCACTTGATCCTCATTACCCTACTATGGTAACGCATTTCGAATACTTTCAGCCTTAACTACACTGTTGCCGTTATCGGCCATGCCTCACCATGATAATATAATTAGATCCATATGAATTATCTGATGAGTTGTTTCTTTTCATCCACACTTGAATTCATAGCAGTAGGTAGAGTCTTCTTTTCATATAATGTCACGTAATGATCATGTTATTTTGTTCAGGTTCATCAAGGCAGCTATTTCGATTTACTTCTGGAAATCATGGTGAATTGAAGTAACCTTTGTAATAAACTTTGCAATCTTTAGGTAGCATGTCTTAATGTCTACAATAATATAACACACAAACCTAAATATTTCATGAACCGCTCTTTATGTTTTTTTCGGTCGGTAGAGTCTCTGTGAGTATCTCTGGGTAACCACTGTTTCAGAAACCTGGCGCCAGGTGAAGAAGACTTCCTTTCCTTGGAAATTGATCCCCTAAAAGCAAACGCATACTCCCCAAGAACAAGGTAAGGGCTGCATTCTACAACAGGTAAACTTTTAAAGACGTATTTGATTTAAACAAATACAAAGTTGAGAAACTGGGACACAGTGAGGTCTACAAGATTGAATGCAGTGACTGCAGTGCGGGATGCATCGGAGAGATGGAGAGGACAGGTAAGGCAAGGAACACCGGGCTTGCTTCGTACACAACACAGCTCCCCTTCACTCTCTGATCTCTCTCCCTTACTTTCTCTCTTCTGTATCCACCAACCTCATCTACCGTCCCGAATGCCATTTATATGCACCACTCATCTCGATTTCCTTATCAACCCTAACCACCGTGTGTCCTGGACCTTGTCTTCTCACAACTCCTCACTCCCTGTGTCTAAGCATGCATCAGAGCATGATTCTCCTTTCACAATTGTTTCAGCCTATCCATTTTATTTTCTTTCCCGCACACAGATTCACCTATTAAACTGCATTCTCATAAGCATTTGGTTCCTCAATGATTTCCGATTTCCAGGATGAAAGAAGACTCTCTTTCCCCGTACCCCTCCACTCAGTCATCTCCCTCCCTCACGCAGAAAGCACGCAAATGCTCCCTTCGTTTGCGAGCTTTCTTTTTGTTTGTACTCTTATCTAATCATCACAACTGCGACCAGATATTATTCCACATTCAAGAGAGGTGGTTCTGAAATTTACGGTTTTAGGATCAACTTTCTGAAATTTCATTTCCACAGTGAAAAGTACAACTTGGTAACAATTTCACAGAACTTTTAACGGCTACGACCCGTTTCGTTGAAGAGTAGACATCATCAAGTCCTGTCATACATACAGGTCCTGATGATGTCCAATCCTAGACGAAACCAGTCGCGACCATTAAAATTTATGTAAAATTGTCACTAAGTCGTACTTTACACTGTGGAGAAGTGGTTCTTTCTAAACACATGCTTCTAATATGGGCGTGTGATTAGTATATGCATGCATAATTGGTACTATTTCTCAAGTATGGAAATTTCTGAAGCAACTTGCCCACATAAACAAGGCATTTAATTAAGGGCCGGGAAAATATCCTACAATTGGACCGTGCCAGACGCTGGCACCATTCCGCGGCGAAATCTGCACCATGCAGTTATTCTCGTTGGGGGGAAAATGACGATCTGGCAGACTCATCGCCCGCTTTTTTCACTATTACTCACGGAGTGGAGAGGAGCAAATTTGTTCCGTGAGGGAAGGTGAGGGCTATTTTTTCGATTCCCCGCCATCCGTGCAGCCCGTGAGTGCATGAAATGGGGGTGCAGGGCCAGGTGGTCACGGCACCCGCAGAGCAGACGGGTGCGGGAAGGGCTTGGCCGGGAATTGGGGAGGCGCAGGGCTAATGAAAGAGCGAGCGGTGAGTTGATTCGCAGCGCGGCAGCCGTGGTGCGGGGGATGATTCGGGGGAGCGGGGGGGGATGGTGGCAACTCCTGCCCGACAGGTGACGTCCGCAGAGGAGGCTGGAAATCCTAGTGCACACGCTAGAGGGCGCCTCAGTTGGCGCCGGGGTGCTTTCACTCCTCACGTACTTTCCAGCATGCACTGTTTAATATTTAGTTGAATGGCAAATTATACTTTGGTAGCAATTCGTTTTCTTGCACCCTAAATGCATCTTCATTACTCTTCACCTCTACTTCAATTTTGAGCGCCAGTAATATGCTGTACATGATGATAATGCCAGAAATGTTTTTGTTATCAACTTTTGAATTCAAAATACAAAATGTTAGTTTGCAGAAACCCAAAACGCTCACGGAATATATACTTTAATCCACAATCCACTTGTATGCACTGAGTTCCTATGGCTTGACGACTACTGCGAAAGTCTTTTTTTTACCAAAAAGTCGGCTAAATTGTTGTAGTTCCATGTTCCAAGCTCTCACAACGCAGAGGGGATGAACCTTAAATGATTCTATTCGCTATTCACTCGTGAAACGGACTCGTAAAATGTGCTCGTAAACCTATAATTTGGCATGAAACCATTTTAGCCAGCACTTCAATTTAACACCAGTCAGCCTATGCTGGAGTTCACCCACGCCGTGAGTCGCATTTGCTTCGGAGAGTCCGTTGATTGGACGGCCCTAGAATCGACTGTGAGCCCTGCGGACATTAGAGCTCATCGACCGGTGGCGCCCGCTCTCCTGAGTGACATTTCCAAACGGCGAGTTCCCAGAACGGAACTTTTGTCCGAACGGCCACAAGCGATCCGAGGACTCCATCGGAGAACTCATCGCGATAAATTCGTTTGCTAGGGATTTGCTCAAAATGGACGTCAATACGAAGGAGCTTGTTGGAGGATAAACTTGAACATATTTTTCACATCCGTATCTAAAAACTCCAGAGGTATATCAATTGTTTTGGATAAGGCTCGAGTCTCATCCATTCGTGCATCCTTTTTGTGGCAGTTGCTCCACCGCAAGAGCAGTATATCAGAAACGCCCCCACCCCCTAGCATTTCTCGCACGGAATTTCGTACCCTAGCATTTCTCTTCTCTAAAACGAACCCTTTTGTAATCGCCTCGCGTTCGCATGTTCCGCCGTCAACACAGCATTCAACTCCCCCTTTCTTTCGTTTGGCATCTCTTAATTTGACTACAAAAAAGCAACATCAAAAATGATCTCGATAGTGTGCCATCACCCTGAAATGCCAATTAAGAATGCTGACTGATGGAAAAAGCTCACGGAATGCAATATAAGAGAAACTGCAGACACGGCATATTAGTAACCCTGAGAAGTATATAGAAGGGAAACACATACGACCTTCGAACGTTTTCCACTCCCGTCCCGTGAGTAGCTATCGCTCAGTCAGGGAAGAGCACAGCTTTCTAAGAGCGCATATGCGAACTCGCTATTCCTCCCAAGTTGTTTGGCCTCGGAGAACTGAGTATTGCAGAATTACAAGCGTAAGTCCGCCAATTCCAGGTCAGCCACCGAACGACATTTCTCGTCTTAGCGAGGGAAGGCGCCAAACATTACAAGACATTCTTTCCTTACACACCTAAGGAAGGAAGTCTTGCCGGAATGAGGGCTGGATGACATTTCTATTATTATCTCCAACAAGAAGAGAACAGATTATTATCTGCGACCACGGTGTTCTTTTACGGGTGGGAATATGTTTTAAGTCATTTGGAGTCAATAATGACGACATAATATTAGCATTAAATAAAACCATAACTAAAAAGGTTAGACTCAAACACACCATTAAGATGAAAAGAGAGCTAACAAGATATATTTTATTCAAGTATAGAATTCCTTAACTCGAAAATCATCCTTAGAGCCGAAATAATGTACCGATCAGTTGAAATAGTAAAACAGTAACTTATGATAAGTGACAACTATTCAGTGACACAAGCACTTCAGATGCAATAATAAAAAAAATATATTTGGAAATCACTGCCAGATCATAGGTCTAAATTCAGACCATCGAAATTTAAGAGTAACTTTATTTTAGAGACAATATTTAAAACCACAGGATACGCCCTGCCATATTATAGCAATGATAAAACTTAAAAAATATATGTTAATTAGATACACTTAATCATGTGAAAGTAATTAAATATTATATTTTCTATAATATTTTATTCTCCTCTTAACCCCATCTTCCCTTCTCTCGGATGCAAAAAAACAGCAGGTCAGATAGGTATATAGATTAAATTTGATTAAGAAGACAGACGGATATAATTGGAAGCAAAGCGATAGGAAGGTCTGACAAATGAGTCTTTTAGATATACGCAATAGATAATATCATAGGTTATATATCAGTTAAGTGATTTCTTTATTTTTGATAATGCAGTATAAATGTTGTGACAAGATGAAAATACTGATTTAGTTGATGCAAAAACAACACTTCACATAATAAAGGGGGAACCATTAAGTGCAAAAGAAAATGTTTGCAGACAAAGCGCGATGGTCACTTTGTTTTCCTTTTTTTCAAAAAAATTATGGATTAACAAGGAATAGATTGAAATCTATATATTTAGTATCGCATTCATGGGAGCTAGAAAAATGCACTCTATTTGAGTGATAACTTTTATGATAGAAACTACTTAAACACTGTCAGTATAAACATTTACCTGTTGTTTGGATTCACAAAGGGGTCTTAAGAAAAGAATATTTTGATGTGTAACTTTCTCTGTGACTGAACTCCAGAGGAGGATTAATGGTCGCGATTTGGAAGCTGTATGTTTCCGTACCTCTTATCATAAAAGTAGTCTATGAGAAATCATACTCCTGCTCTAATGGTGCAACCGCCGGTAAAGTGTAAAGATGCTGTGCTGCTGTTATCCTACATATTGATTTGGTCATTCAGAGCAACGTAAAGCATTCTAACTCAGCGCAGAGCAACGAGGGGCGTATGATTAACAGGTGGAGGGAACGGAGGCATGTTGTGGATACCGTTGCTGGGGGCTGCTGGGCGATCGGATCTAGGGAGGGTGCAGCCTCTCCCATCAGGCGCGGCAGATTACTGAAGCGGGTTCAAACAAGTGCAAAACAGGTTTCTAAGCATGGGTCTTTAAACAAGCAGACTGACCGTAGCAAGGATTTAGATGCATTTCAGGAGTGGTGCGACAAATGGCAGGTAGAACTCAACCTTAAAAAGTGTGTAGCTATCAATTTTTGGAGGAGAAATAATTAGATAGAGCGCTCCTATAAAATTAGTAATACGAAGATCGTAAACGTTGAAGCCATAAGATATTTAGGTCTAACAATCACTAGGGATTTATCGTGGAGAAGACACATAAGGGAAATATGCGGCCGAGCGAAGAGAAAGCTAGGATTTATAAAAAGAGTATTTGGAAAATGTGATGAGAAGACAAAAGAGCGATGCTATTTTTCACTAGTTAGGTTCCACCTTGAGTATGTAGCCAGTGTATGGGATCCGAATGAATTAGGGACGATCAGAGAACTAGACAGTGTGCAGCGTAGGGCAGCTAGGTTCGTTAAAAGGTGTTTCGATAGGTTGAGTAGCGTTTCAGAATTAATACAAGAATTAGGGTGGGAATCATTATCAGAGCGTAGGCTAAGGTAGGTACAGATTGAATCTATTAGAGAAATTTCAATCGGATAGCTTTACTGAAGATGTTAGGCACATATTTAAAAAAAACAGCGTATTATGCAAGATTCGACCAGACAAATAAGTTTAGAGAGATAGATTGTCGCACCGAGAGATTCAAAATGGCATTTTGAATCCCTCTGCCACACACCCTCGCGGTGGCTTGAAGGGTATCGTGTAGATGTAGATGTAGAAGTAGGTGTCTCACTTTGATGTTAATAAAAGTTACTGTACTCCCATGCAGCTAATTGGATACATATATTTTCGTAACATTATATCACATTAATTAATAAAGGTGAAATTTAAGGGAGTTTGAATGGGGTGGAAGGTTTAAAAAGGCCCCGTTAGCCTTTAGAATAGGTAGGCTTACGAAAGAGTTGAAAGAGGTGGTTGAAATGGCAGATGCTCTTCACACACGAATGTTAGCGAAAGATGCTCGACTATTACGCCAAGAGAAACAACACACTTAGCAGACTTTGCAGATTTTTGAGAATTTAGCGCCGAATTGGCCGGAAGTGCAGCCGAGTCCATTTCCGCCTCCTTCCCGATTGATTCCTCCGCCCGCACTCTCTCTCCCTCGTAAGCGCGCACACAGACGCGGCGAAGCCACACCCGCGCGGGAGGGGTGTGCTCCGAGCAGATGTAAGCAAAGAGGGCTTCGGAAATGGAAATCCCACGGAACACTCAATTTCCTTGGCTTGTGGTCCGTAACTTGCGGGTTAACCGCTCGGAAAGAAGCTCCGTAATTGCCCTCTCTCCCTCTAACTACCCCCTCCTACTGTCTTAATCTCCCATCCACTCACGCTGCACCCCTTTTTGCCTCCTTTTCGCCGGCACTGCTTCCACCTGAGCTTCCACGGGCAAACGAAAGAGGGCACTAGTAGTGAGGGCAGACTGGCGCAAGGCGGCCAGCCGCTCTTCTTTCTTTTCTCGCTACCGTTGCCAAGGGATACCACCTCCCCCACCATCGCTTAGGGAGAGAGAGAGAGACTGGGAATCCAACGTTTATTACGCGTGGGAAAATGAAACGTACGTCGGGGATGGGAAAAAAGGCGGAGTCTGGAAGAAGCATTTTGTATGCGCACGGCATAAGTTTAGGTGGGAATAGAGCAAGGAGGGCACGTCAGTCTGGTGGAGGCGAAACAGAAGTGACAAGGTATTCCGGAGGTGCAGAGCAAGATGCGGGAAAGGCCGTTCAGAAAGCGTGGAGGATGGATCTCGCTCAAAGTCCGACTCGCAACAATCAAGAGCCGTTCAAAAACGGAACCATCCCGGAGTAGGACCAGACTCAAGAGGCTGGCTGAAGGGCGAGAGGCTATCGACGGTCAGCCACAAGACAATATTTGAACTAAATTAAAGGACCAAAACAAGATATTAGTGCGCCAAATCTAACCATAAATATCGAGGCAATATAAATATATAGACTCAAAAGCATAGAAATATCCATGTTGCACTCCAAGGTCGCTTGTGTTGCTAAATTGTTTAATTGTAGCATGGTGAGGAATGAAATATTTTCCCGATCCCACCTCGACAGATGGCATGACCTAAACCAATGTTATCATTGACGAAGAGCTATATTCTTTGTTCAGTTGTTTGTCTTCTTTTAATTTGCACCCAAATGATATAGAATGTTTACCTGATAATTTACGCGATCGAGGATGATATGATGATATAGTGTTTTCCTTCAATAGCGCCGGGATGACATTACGTCCCCCGTGGTTTCTTCTTAAATATTTGGACTGAAGCTGTCGTTCCGCTTAAATATCAGCAGGCGATACAATGCGCTGGAAGAAAACGTCTTGCAATTTCTAAAATTGTTGCAATTTGTATCAATATCGCATTCAGTTGACGCTAGACAAGTTACTCCATTAGAACACTTACAGGAAATTAACTTAGTGCCATCAATTTGTTTCAATTACTACGTATCCAAAGTCAAAATTGGTAGACCTACATTACGCACTATCGGTTCCTTTGCGACAATTTGCGATCATAAATCAGCACCCAGCATAACAATAAAAATCTATGTCACCAGGATTGTAAAAAGTGGGATTAGCTAAATTCCAAGACCAGAACTGAGTGAATGCGCCAGACTGAATATGCACAACAGGTTGCCGATATGTTATCTCCGGAATGACAATATCAATTGCGTAGATGTGATTACCTCCATAACAAAGGCGTATTATTACCTTCGTTGTCGACACGGGCACAGCTGCCAGCTCCAGACTGACACATTTTTTTCTCGGTAAACCTAATATCTGATGATATAGGCTGTAGATGAAACTTGCTTGCAGGATCTATCAACATTAATGCGGGACAATGTGCATGTTTTTGTCTTAACCAAAGCAAGTGCAGTGCCTAATAGAGTTATTGAGTTCTCTGATGCAGGATGATTAGTGGCACAAGATATTGTATTTCATGGTTGACCTTGTTCAATTGTTGAAGGTTCTTCTTGGCACATTCTAGCAGAAACCATATGCCAATCATTACCAGATTAATTTTCACTACTGTTTCCCTTTCATCGTCATGGTTTGTACCATGATTCATTCACGAATGAATTATTTTTGGGCGCCCGTGATGGGCATATCACCATTAGATGACGCCTGCAAGAACAACAGGTACGTTTTCGAATGGTACTTTAGAACTGTGTGGGAAGTATGTAAACAATTGAACACAAATTCCTTTGATTTAACACATTCTCTCCGTTTACAAATACTATAAGCAATGAATTTCTCGCACTAATAAAGACGGTGAGGCAAAAAGTACAAGGGACATCACACCCACATTTCAGACCCTTTTACAGCTTCAAGGGAGATGGGAATAATAAAAGGGTGGAATGTACTAAGTTATTTGTTATTTTCACCATGAACAACTTCCACAAAGTGACGCCTGAGGGCATTTCTTGGAGCTAAAAGAGGCGTTTCCGCCAGCTCCATTGTATTGAAATTCTTCGAGATTGTTACAGCTGTGTTTCGCTTCGCTCCCGAGGATCGGAGGATTTTCAAATATTCCCTCAAACTCCAAAAGTGAATGAATTCAGGGAAATTCAGTATTTTATAATTTAAAGAGTATTTTAGCATAGAAAATGTTAACATATATCCTTGTAAATCTTACATTTGGCAATCGAGAGAAATTAATTAATTTGTCCAAATAATATGTCGCTAATAATTGCTTATTGTCATATTGTTTCACAAAGGTGTTCCAAGCAATCACATAGTTGCTAGTTCATCACAGGAAAACTAGATCATCAAGGCTCAACAATCCTAGAATTGGTTTGACGCAGCCCTCCACTCGATTCTTCTATCGGCCAATCTCTTCATATTGACGTAGTTCCTCTCTTTCACGTCCTTCACGACCTGTTCCATACATCTCATGCGAGGTCTGCCTTTTCCATTCTTCCCGTTCACTTTTCCTTCGACGATTGTCTTCATCAGGCCATCGTGTCTCAAGATATGGCCGATTGAGTTGTCCCATCCTTTTTTTAAGGTTTTCCACAAACTTCTCTTTTCTCCCACTGTTCCCAAGTCTTCTTCGTTTGTCACTCGATCGATCCATTTTACCTTCATCATTCTGGAAAACTAGAAACCAAATGTTATGAGTGACATTTCACGAGGTAGTAGGATTTTTCAATGTTCGACAGGCTAGAATTTGAATAAACCTAACTGCCGAATGCAACGTAAAATTGCTTCAACTTCGCTGCGTCACAATCAAATGCCGGAATATTTATCTTCGGGAATCGGGCGGTATTTGACACGGAGGGCTGACCTCCGCTTGCTCCTTCCACGTTCTGATCAGGTGTCGGAACTATGTCAAAGGGAATGGCGAATAGCGAACTCATGGTATTCATTTTCAACTGTGGTAGTCAACTCTAATTCCGGCGATTCTACTTATTGTCTCCATGCAATAGTTGCTTCTAATATTTTCTGGGTTTAAACTGGGTTAAAAGTAACTGCATCTTAGCCTTCCTCTAATATTGAGCACCTACAATTAAACAACGGCAATATTTCCCTATTCCTTAAACATTCTGAGATGCCTTGCGGGTTTGTTCTTTAGTGGCAAGATAAGTTACTACACGACGCGATTTCATTAGTTCAAGCTTCCGTAATTCCCTTTAGTCCACCCGGAGGGATTTCTCGTTCACACAGTCACTTAGCATGTTATTTAGAGCTCAAAGCTTGATGGAAACACTCAACTATCTAAAGATATGATATGCTTTTGCGATACAATACATGACATGCAGAGAATTTGCAACTTCTCAGCAAGAGAGCATAAAAACAATCAGCTGAATTCCGGCGGTTCTTCTGATCTCGTTTCACTAACTGCTTGAACTGGTCACCGTTGTTCAGCACTAGCGAATTGTGATAATTAATAGTGATTCCGCTGGTTGCCCTCCTAAATGGAAGTCAAGAAGGAAAGAAACACGCAAAATGTCTCAAGACCCCTGGAGGAAAAAACACTTTTAGTTTTGCGGCAAGTGAAACCACTCTAAAGAAATGAACAATCCAAAAACAGCGAACGCAAATTAGAAGAGGTCAACCGAAGAATAAAAGGTTACAACTTGCAGTCAGGATAATGATCTTTCCCCGACATCGATAGAATACAAATATAATATTAAAATATAGGAGAAATTAAATTAGGTGATGAATTGGTGAAAGAAAGGTTATTTACCACAGATAAAAGAATCGGAGAGTAAGATTAAATCACACATAAAAAACTGGGTATCCTGGTTCGACGGTTAAGTTCGTAAAGGGGCATTTTGGATGGAAGCAATAAAAAAAAAGAAGCTGGAAGAAAATAATTACAAACTCCTTTAGGTAAATGACCGCTAAAAGAAGGAGAAAATAGACTTGAATTATGAGATTTCGCGAACATTTCCTGAAGCTACATTGACTGATAGACATTGGTCTTAAAACACTAAATATGTGCATACGGATTTAAAAATTGTTTCAAATGGCAGCGAATTTCGACGCTAAGACTTCGTGGAATTCCATACTGAAAAAGGAAATCGTGAAGACACCTTTGGCGTTCCGCAGGTTAAAGTATGCTGTGACATGTTTCACACGTACTTGCTCCTGAAGATGCTGCAGTGTAGCGAAACATGCCACCTTAAAGCATACTTTGACCAGAGGAACGCCGACGTTTTCTTTTCGATATCCTTTTCATCGAATATCACAATTGTTTAAGGAGATATAGCTGGGAGTCAGATTACCACACGAAATATTACATATATGAGCGCAGTTCAGAATAGACGTTTGTCCTCTTGGTCACTCCACTTGGAGGACCTTAACATATGCAGTGCGAAATATTTCATCTAGGCAAAGACACTCGCACACGCGGCGCAGAATAAAGAAAAGTAGAGGTGAAAGGCAGCAATTTTTCAGTGTTGTAGCCTCAGAATTAGCCCACAAAGTACTACCTATCAACCGTGAGTATATCGTGAGGGAAGTGATCGAATCTCAAAGAGGTCGAAGATGAATACCACATTACCTTTACCCTGACATCCGGAGTCTGAGTCAAACCCTTGATTTGGAGGAGAAAAACCGAAGGTAAAAGGATAAGGAGGGAGTGGCGTTTGCTTTTCTTGGCTTGACAGAGAGACTCGACAGACGTCACACACTTGATCCCACCTCCTTGCTAGCAGGGGGTGGAGGGAGGCAGGGAAGTCTTTACCCACTTTTTAATGCCGAGGGAGGGGGTGGAGGGTGCGTCGAGGTGAGAAAAGTTGAGCGACGCGAAATCCAATGAAATGCTTGATTTGGTTTCCGGGTGTTCTCCAGGAAAGCTCTCCTCGGCACGCCAGGGGCGGCACTCGGGGAATTGCCGTATCCTCCCCCTCCCGTCATCCCCCCCCTCCCCTGATGCCTCCCCCACGAAAGGGAACACTAAAGGGTGATTACGTGACAGTTTCTCTTCTCTATATATACACACACACACAAACTAAAGGGGCCGTGCCTCATTCTCCTTTCGGTCGTTCCGCAATTGTTTTCTAATGTTTAGCAATAATTTTCCCTTGGTGGTGTGTCGATACTTTTTTCCAATTAATTTCTCGTAGGCCCAAGGAAGTTATACATCTACATCTACACGATACCCTGCAAGCCACCGCGAGGGTGTGTGGCAGGGGGTGAATATCACCAAACATGCAATACCGACATGCAAACAAGCAACTATAAAGTCTCATGCAACTTCATTGTTAGTATCTATAGTATTTAAGAGATTAATACATGCATCATGCAATACAGACTACTCTAAAATATTTCCCCTACCTATCCCTTTGCTATGCTACCTATTCTGTTCTCTTATAGTACAGGGGAAAAATGCCATTTTAAATCTATCGGTACGACAATGTGTTTCTCTAATCTTTTTTATCTGGTCGAATCTAGCATAATACGCTGGTGTTTTTAATATGTGCCTAACATCTTCAGTTGAGCTATCCGATTGAAATTTATCTAGTAGATTTAATCTGTACTTTAACCTACGGTCTGTTATAAGGATACAGGAGGGGGCATATACCAACGCCTGCTAGTTCATGGATGTAAGATCTTATGTTGCCGTTGTACACTGCAAGCAATCGTGTTGAACACTCCCGGAGGAAATAGGTTCTGCCTGGATCGGGGATCGAACCACACCCGTTTTTCCGAGGCCATTCGCAAACCACCATGCTACCCAGGGTTTCCGTCCCAAAGGCAGGAGGTTCTTACTGGAGTCTAACTCGCTTGCGTCGCATGGTGGCCTGCGCATTGTCGTGAAGGAAAGGTCAATTCCAATTTCGGCCCAGAAAACCTTCTTCCTTTGGGGATTTCTAGACAGTGAGTGATAACGGAGCCAGAAAGGAGGTTCCTGGGAAGCATCTGTCGCCAACTTCTCGGCACTAAGCTTGCTCTCCACGGCGTCTTCGGGAGATTTCACGAGTACCAAAATATAAATAGCACTTGAAACTGAGATCAGGTTGGCGTAGTAGCTGGACTGTCACCCCGCGGGCCTACGTTTGAATCCCCGCAGCACCAAGGAGTTTTCAGTGACTAACCGATCCGTAATTAGTGCGGTATGGATTTGATCTTTAAGTCTGTACTCACTTTTCCGGATGGGACGCCTAACATTGGACCCCTTGGCGCCTTTCTCTAAGAGCCGGGTTTCCCTCCACCCTCCCTCCGTTCCTCGGAATATCCCTACCTTTACGCAATCACCCGCCAGCACTAAAGGCTGCAAATGGACTCAGCGCTTATGGTCCCCTTCTTCGAATTATTTTCAAGCGCTCATCCCCCAACAATAGTGTCGTCCCCGAAATTCATCGCAGTGGCTTCAGTAATCCGTTATTGGACCACTAAAGATTATGTGTTTCATCCTACTCGGAGTTAATTCTGCTCCCAATATCTAACCATTTTATACAACACATCGAAAAATTGTAATATGAATTCCATTATACCAGTTTCGAAGTAGATTTGGTCCGAGCTTTAAGAACCAGAGAACGATGCCCGATGTTTTAAACGCGCTTTCGATGACCGATTCTAATTAATTTTCTTTCCAGGAATGCAATAACGGAAATAGCCGCAGACACGAGGCAGCAAATAAATGTCAATCGCCTACTGCAAAGCATTCAATTGTAATACTTTTTACGATGACAATGATAAGCAACGCATAGTTTTATAGAATTTAATCTATTACAAGCCTAAGAAAATCTGAATATGCAGCGAGTTTCCGAAATTTTTATATCTTGAGGTTGTAGAATTGAATTAATTGTCCACCTTTTTTCAGGCTTGAATACAATAAGCATCATTAATTTGTCATGACCTCAGCCATAATAATAACACTTAAAAATATTGACACTTTAATTATGTTTCACGGTGTTAAATTCCTATTTAAAATTATCCTCCGCCATTCCACAGACAACCTCATTAGCGTCATACCTTCCTCTCTCTCTCTCTCAATGTTGGCTTTTTTCCATTCTCAGTTTTCGAGCATATTCCTGGAACAATAAACCCATTGTATTCGTAACGAACCTCAACCTGCAATGTTTCATTTGTTTTGATGTTTTCACGCGTGGAAACAACCGGGGATACGCACATCTGGCCTCGCCATCTACAAAGCGGTGGCCAACTGAACTTCACAAAGCGCAGCGTCGCGATCACCTCCTCATTACCGCACACGCTGGCCAATGGGCGCCGACTGTCATGATTTGTCACCATAAAACCGTTCTTCAGTGCTGTGCGGAAAGATCCGGAGCCAAAAATGCGAAGGACACAAGTCAAACGAATCAGAATTAATACTTGTTGATTCACTATCAAATAATCGGTATAATTAATTCATTTGAAGGATAGAAAATTATAAACTATTGAAATTCACTTAATCTGCATGTAAACCAGTTGATACCGTCGACCAGGCCGATACCATTACATTTTGAAGTGATTGCTTAAAACAAAGAATAATACCGAAATCATCATGGTATAATTTAACGCTCAAAAAGAGTGAACGGAGGCCAGAATTCAATCAATATTTTTTACACAGTTAACCTGCTATAAGTTGAGAAGTGATAGTTTATTAGATTCATGCATATATATTTGAAGGGAATGATTCCAAAAACTAAACATTTTTACCTGGAAATTCACGAATGTAAGCAAATATTTGTTTCGTTGCACCCGCAGTATGAGTTGAGAGGTCTCCAGGAAGATGGCGAGATAATCATCCCTTGCAGCGGAGCAGACAAATGAGCATCTGTGTGCGGCGCAGAGGAGGTCGGGGAGTGGATCATGCGAGTGGGACCGCCCACAGTGGGCTGGGGGGCGAGGGCCCAGAGGACCAGCGGCCCACGGTGGGAATGGAGCAGGGCCTGTGTGATGCGGTGGGCCTCTCACGCCCCGAGGGGACGGGTTCGATTTCCGGCCATGGAGGATATTTCTCATGGGTGAACCGGCCTCACCCTCGAGGAGAGTACTCTTGAGTGCTCTCCTCAGAGTAGAGTAGATTTGTGGAGAGCACTTCGAGTTCAGCACTCCGTCCGTCGGATGGGACGCTAAGCTATCGTCACCTTTCGTAAAATCAGTCAAATTCCGACGCATCTTTTCTGTCCACCCTTCCATTCCCACCGCTCCGTGTACCGTAATTGAAGCGGGTGCAAACTTGGAAGCACAGGTGTGGATTGCGTATTGAACTGCACCGTTTTGCTTATTCTAGCCTTCCTCCACTCACCCCTCCTGAGCAGTTACACGTAAGAAGATGAAAAAGCTGACGGTCAAAGAAAAACCTCTTCCTATCAGTAGAACAACTTTCACAATTTTAGTCAGATGTGGGTGAGTTTAGATACAGGTCTTTTGTCAAACTCAGATGCCACCGTGCATGGGACTGAAAATCAGAGAAATCGATATGATTCGCGTATTCATTGTACTATAGTAGACGTGCGTTGCACACAATGGATGTGTGATGAAAGCGGTAAAAACCGATAGGTGCCAGTAAAGCGCATTTCACTCAATTTTTTAACTCATAATACGTTGATTAAATAGGCGTGAGCATAAATGGCTGCTTCTAGAAAGAAGAGCACGGGTGTCGCAGTGGCGTCACTAGACTCGTCCGCCAATCAGCGCCCTCCAGCCCCCTTCCAGCCCCTTTCCAGCCCCCTCCAGCAACCCCTTCCCCACCCTTACTCGCACCTGTCCCCAGGGGCGGAGAAACCCGGGAGCGTGTCACGAAAGCACTCACAACCACAGGATTCCATCCGAGAATGCATGGCGACTGATACTTGTTGTTGTTTCAAAATGTGACATATTGTTAGCATTCGAAAAAGGCTTTTTCATATAGCTAGGCCAGGTCATCCTTCTTGATAAAAAACGTCCAACGTAATATAGAGCACAATATCAAGCAGTCTGACATATGGAATGCAAAAATTGATTGAGAAACACAAAATTTTACAAATATACCGCCAGTAAAAGTACACTCTCTCACGACCCGTGTTTTGACCAAATTATCGTCACAATCTGGTGAAAAGACGTGGGGCGAATTTAGTATTATATATCGCCGCTAACAACCGGGGTGGGGGGAATCGGTGAATCAGGGAGGACTATGGGAGGAGCTGGATGGTCAGTTCAAAGGCGACGGGATATTCGAGGATTGGGAAGGGGAAGCAACTGCCTTGAGAATGGGGGCGGGAAACGAATACAGCCCTATCCACTCCCCACCCAGGGAGCTGGCGGCTAAACACAGAGAGTTCGAGACCACGTCTATTCACCAGATGATGACGATAATTCAGTCGAAATCCGGGTCGCGAGAGGGTGTGTTTTCACTAGCGGTATATTCCTAAAAGTTTCTGTTTCTCAAAACAATTATTGACTATGGAATACCTCCAAGTTACAGAAGATAGTTGTCTTATTTATTTATAGGGAGTACTCTTTTTAAAGTCTAAAAAAACAAATTGTTTTGCGTACAACCCACGTTTTTATATATAATATCATATTCAAGCAAAAAGTATGCATCGAAACCCGGGTCGTACGCAATAAATCATTTTTGTAGACCTTAGAAAGTGTATTCCTTATGGAGGATATGGAGAGGTACCACATAGTTAAGCCTGAAATCATTACTTACCTCATCTAGCAAGTCTAATCAAATGAGAACAAATGTGAGAATTGAATAAGAACTTTCGTATTTAAGTGATTCCTTCCTTGACAAAGAACTATAACTGATTTAACCAAAAATTAAGGATCGGATGGATGTATCCAGCTTCGAATAAAACTCAACGTCTCTTCCTTCATTTAGATAGACATTTATCTTGGGATAGAAGCAGAGCAAGTGAGCACCTAAAGAAAGGCGTTCGTCGACGCGTATTCCGCAACGGAAAACAAGCGTTTGGGTTCTAATTACGATTTCGGACAAGTGGCCGACACCCCGGAGGGATGAGGGAAGGCAACGTCTCTTCCGTGGCGGTGGGAGCCAAAGCGTCAGGGCCACTCGGGGCCTCATCAGTGCGAGCCGGCCCTGGCCGTCCATCAACACGACAGGCCATCAGTGGGAAGGAGTAGCCGTTCGCTAGGTGCCTCCGGGAGCTCAACTGCCGAAGCGCATCTCCAGCCACACCACCGTTGGCGAACGGGTGCCGATGGGAAGGCCGTGGTGCACGCAAGAGCGGCACCACGGAGGCATCGGGGTGGGCACCAGTCGCCCCTCGGATGCGCCGTGATGCAAAGGAGATGAGGGATGCTTTGTTGCACCCTGAACCCATCATTGAATGTCTGAGAGAGAAGCAACACAGGTGAAGACGCCTGGAATCGTCTTGAAGTGGACAAGTATTATTACAAAAGGTGATGCTGGTGGCAGGACCAAAATCACGACTTGAAAATTAAAATTAAGTTTGAAACGTTCACTATATTCCATATTTATTTAATGCTCATGCTATTTTACATCAACCAACTTCATGACATTATGGGTAATTCGAAAAAATCAATTACTGAAATAATTGTCATTTTTACCATCCGGGGATTTCTTCGTAATATTTCCGAATTCCGCCTTTCCAAGGAGGAAATGTCCTTTCGCCAACAACATTCACTGCATTTCTGTTAATGACTAAAAGACTTGATGGACTTCGTCACTAATGATTGCAGGGAAAAACGCGAAGGCTACATACTTCTTTCGCAAAATGACTCCCCTGCCGCGTAGGTACCCTGGAACAACAAACGGTCTTTCATTGCAGCACATTTGTACGGAAGCATGCGCTGGAGGTATATACATTTCGGAGACGTCCATTGTCGCAACCTCTCAACCTCAAATCCTCACATAGTCACGGCAAGTCTTTGACCATTATCAGCAAACATTTCGTGCTGAAACCACATTCCTAGTAGCGTCTTTAAAAACGCGAGAGCCTGCTGATCAGATCGCACGAGAGAGTCTGGCTCATTCCTCCCGTCCAGGCCTTTCCCGTCTTCCTGCTCCCCCGGCGACACGAAGGAAAGCGGTCCTACGCCTCACTCTCCAAAACGAAGTCACATCGCACCACTCCGAGAGGGCGCTAACTTTCGCATGTTGCCGCCTCCGGGCCAGTTGGTGGATATCGGCAGGCCCCCGAGGAAAAGGGGAACAACTTCTTTGGGGGCCGCTGCCTCCGATCCCGGGCAACATTTACTCGTCGATATACGACACATATGTATACATCTACGTAATACACTGTGAGCCACCACGAGGATGTATATATGTATGTGTGTGTGCATAAGTTCGAGTGGAGAAAACAGCCGCTCTCAACATATCGTCTTGACAGAAAATAGCAGGACAGGAAAACACAGAGTTACATCGCTAATTTTCTCGTCTTCAAGGCTTCGTACGGATGCACTCAAAGTAAAGCACCAAGGAGGTTAGAAGGTACAAGAAAGATCATACGTAAGCTAGACTACAGCTGACAATAAGGCTAGAAAGGATATGGGAAGGATTAAACTCCGCCTCTTCTGCACAAAGCTTTGCTTTTTCTGTGGAGATTTCACGTGTATTAAAATATGAATATGAAACGGGAATCAAATTGGCGTGGTGCCTTTCCCCCAGGGTCTGGTTTTGAACCCCGACGATAGTTTTCAGTGGTTAATCTGTCCCTAATTTGTGTTTCTAGGACATATGTTCATGTGCATCTGTCTTCATCCGTCGGATATACCATTAAATCGTGGACTCCTCAGAGACTTAAGTCAAGAGCTGGATAATGCCTGCACCGGATTTATCTCATCATCCTTTCATCGAAATATTCCTAACTTTATTCCCACCTATCCTAAAAGGTTCAAATGACCATAGCTGGCGGTCGCCTACCACAAATTGCTACTACTTCTCCTACCCAAAAATAATACAGACCTAAACATTCATCGTATTGGTGTCAGTATTCTTCACTATGACTATTTTAGATACATAAAAATGCATTTTGATCCACAGGGCGTTAATTTCATTCCGAAAAGTTTTTGCAGATTTAAACCTATTTAAACTACACATATTGGCCTAATTCTGAAGATTCGGGCGATATGGAGTGGAAGCGAAACATGATAACACAAAAAGAAAAAACATGAGCCATATCCACAAAAATAAATTTTACTACGACCCGGGTTTCACTGCATTACAGCATCGTCGTAAAATTTATTTTTGTGGACTGGGCTCGTGTTTTTCCTTTCTGTGTTACACATATGGCGTTTGTTTGCCTGGTTGCGCACTTTTCCGTTTGCATATGTACAGCGATTTCTTAGGAATATCTTAGATTTACTGCGTGTATGCAACCACATACTTCATCCGTGAGTATTAATTCTCTTTGTCCGTGGCTATCGAAAATAGCCAACCTGGCTTCAGGGATCAGCTGCGACGCCGCCTCCAGTACCTTACATCGACCTGCATTCCTCTTGCCTTGCCTAACATAATGGCCAGCCTTGCTTCGTGAATAAGCTGCAACCAGTACCTTCTATGCTCCTTGCATAAGCGTATTTTTCCCATGAATTCTTATGAGAGTCAACTTTAACAATGTCTTTCGTCGACAAATAGGAGGCTTACAAAGCCACAAAATCTGACTGAAACTAAGTTTATTTTATGGTATTTTTGGTTTAAGGTATGGTATTTCATGATTTGAGAGAACACTATATTTCATGACATGAATTAGATTAGTTATGGTATTTTAGTTCTGTAGTTCATATCTGTTGTGTGAAGGAAAATAAATACTATCAATTTTTGTCGTAAAAACTATAATACTTCATTTTGAAGTTTGTTGTCTTAGGAAAATGAAAAATTCCGTACAGTTGAAAGCGGAACTCATAAGTGAATAAAACGTAGCCAACGCTATGCAAAATAATGATATTCAATGATTTTTCCAAGTTTCATGTCCGTGCCACGTATGGTTCTTCAAATAATCAAACGTTACACACTCGCGAGGCGGTTTCCGCCTCATCTTTTCATATCACGGATAATATTTATTCCCACATATAACGGAGTGACTCCACTGTGTGCCTGAGTATGTGCAATTCGCATTAAAAGAACATATGTGCGGAAGCGAGCAAGTTGGACCACTTCCTCGCCCGCCCCTCCCCCGCCCCTCCCCCCCGAGAACTCTTCCACGCACACACCGATAGATAGAATATAAAGTTGGGATCCCTTCCCAGTCCCCGAAAGAAAACTCCGCCCCTTGGCGAAGGCCCTCGCTTGTGTGTGGGTTGGGCTGGCTCCTTCTTGCTAACAGCCGTGCAGACGCGAGAAACTCCCTCAGGGGGTGAGAAGGGCTGTCTCCCTATCTCACGCCGCTGTGCCTCTCTCTCTCTGCAAAGTGAGCGGGGCTTTCGTTGTCGGCACATGTGATCGCGACTCGGCTCCTTTTCTCCCGCCACCACACGGCGTAGCAGAATACTTGTCGAATTGGTAAAGTGTTTGCAGTATCCGATCCAGGAAAGTAGGTAATGGCTATAACACCGTACCGGGCGTTAGCCCTTGCAGGCCGTGGTTGGGAAAAAGGAGAGGATAATAAGAAATGACAATGAGGTTTGGAAAATGAATTGTAGGAATAGGAAAAAATATAGGACAGGAGTTTAGGAAATTCAGGCTCTGATGGGCTTATCCATTCTGGAGGAATTAGAGTAGGATTTTAGGAGAGAGAATCTCACTTTGATGGACCAATCCATTCTAAGGAGTCGAGAGCTGGAGTTTAGGAATAGGAATTAAGGCAGGATAATCGAAGATCTAAAACGGCATTCGCAGTCCACCCGTGCTAGTGGTCAGGTGTGCAGAATGGCAGGCGATGGCAGGATGAAGGCAGGAAGGCTGTCAGAAAGAACCTCAGCTCCAATTGTTTCCTACGTTAAGGGTTGTCCATCAGGTCCGGTCGTTGTCGATGGGATGAATCCGAGGCGGTGGAATAGTTTCACGGAAGGATTGTAGGAAAGGTCAAGGTAGGAAAATGAAGCCGATTAAGCAGTCGGTTTCCTAACCGGGTGTGTGACAGTGATTGCAGTACTGACCACTCACTCAGAAGGTGCAGTATCCTGTCCCTGCGGAACTACTTGGTTTTAACTAGCATGTAAAAAGACACCATACATCATGAATATAGAAAGAAAGGACACGCCATTTGTGGCAGCTGCATAGAAAATATATCAAACTCTAGAGAAACAATATATACATTGTGCAGAGCCAAATTTTGTTGATGAAACGATATAAAACTCCTTTAAAGAAATTGAATTGGAGATCATCATAATCATGGTTCAAAAATACGGGGATTAGTTTATTGCAGCCCTCCACTCGATTCTTCTATCGGCCAGCATCTTCATATTGAAGTAATTTCTCTCTTTCACATCCTTCACAACCTGTTCCATATAACTCACATTAGACCTGCCTTTTCCATTCTTCCCGTTCTCTTTTCTCTCGACGATTGTCTTCATCAGGCCATCGTGTCTTAAGATATGGCCAATTAGGTTGTTCCATTTTCTTTCTAGAGTTTTCAGCAGGCTTCTTTTTTCTCCCACTCTTCACAAGCCTCCATCGTTCGTCACTCGGTCAATCCATTTAATCTTTTTCATTCTTCTGTAGCACCACATTTCGAATGCTTCCACCCTTTTCTGCTCCGCTGCTGTCATCGTCCATGCCTCACTGCCGTAAAGAAACATACTTCAAATGTACGCTGTGATGAATTGTTCCCTTACTTCTACGCTAGTATTTCCAGATGCAAGTTGATTCTGCTTTTGATAGAATGCCCTCTTTGCCTGGGCTATTCTACTTAATACCCTCAAATACCCTCAAATACTATAGATACTAACAATCTAGTTGCATGAGACCCTTTAGTTGCTTGCTTGCATGCTAGTAGTGAATGCTTGGTGACCTTCACCCCCTGCCACACACCCTCGCGGTGGCTTGCAGGGTATCGTGTAGATGTAGATGTAGATGTACTTACTATTTCTGTCTTGCTTCGTCCATCATTAATTAATCGGCTTTCAAAGTAACAGAACTCTTTCAACTCTTCCGGTTTTTGTTGTTCTAATTTAAGGCTCGTTTTGGCCTCTTGCCGCACACCAAGATCTTAGTCTTCTTTTTACTGATTTTCAGCTGACATCTCCTTTCGACTATTGTCCTTTCCATGGTTGTAAGCATCTTATGCAGATTCTTAGCTTTTAACTGTTTAAGTAGGATAGCAAAATCTGGAGGAGGTGAAAGAGTTCTGTTACCTGAGGAGCTGAATAATCAACGATGGACGAAGTAAGAAAGAAATAGTATATAGATGTGAGAGAGAAGAGCTCACCCCGTACTATGCCGTTGGCTTGTGAAATTCACAATTTCAAGGTAAGGGTGCCAGTTCCTTTCCATTGGGCCGCCTGCAATTTCTTTCCTGTTCTGACTTGCAGAAAATCGATTCGCGAGGATTTTAGGAGGGGATATTCAAAAAGTTTCTTGCCCGGGATTTGAACCCAGGATCCAATTGGGAGCTCAGCGGGAGGATAGTTGTTAGCTCAGCGCTCTACCCATCCTGCCACTACGACCCCCACCTGTCTCTATTATGCATTATTTTCATTGTAAATGTGCAGAATTATAAATAATATCGAAAGGATAAGAGAAGAAATACGTAAATATGAAGAGATTAGCCGATAGAAGAACTCAGTGGAGAACTACATCAAACCAATCCGAGGATTGATGACTTATGATGATGATCAAAAAGATATTGTTGAAGTTATTAGTAAAATGCCAACAAACAGATGTAGGTAACTGAAATGGATAAAATTAAAAAAAGAAACAAAGTGGATATCAATAAAAGGCTGGGAAAAGGACGACGATTTATTCACAGGATATTTATTTTAAGTTACAGTATACTTCTTATCGACTTAATGCTTTATAAAGACATTCAAAATAGCGAGTATAGGCCAGTTAGGCAATCAAAACATCATCCTTTGCTAACGATTTGGAATGTAATGAATGCCATCATCATAGTTACATAAGCAGAAATATGTAAATTATATTGATGTTGATGTGTTAAAATGATCCATGAAATGTTGTCGTAGTACCCTCACATACATATTCTTATGTAGCCCTGGGTAGGAATTCTGTACACGCCTAACGACACCTATCGGTATCGGTGGCTACCGACAGTCGTCGCTTGCACCTATGGTCGAGCTATTCTGCACACGCCACCTAACGACAGTCGTCGGTGCAACCGACGAAATTTTGACGTCATGCACTTGCCGGTAAGGAACCTGTACCTGTACCCATTGTACCTGCGCGCGAGGCTATTAAGTTTTGACCAATGATATAGCTTGACACAAACAGAAAAAAGTGCACTATCGGAATGCGAATTCTTCCACCTGAACTTGGCGTAGTAGTGTCACTTGAAATCTACAGTGCACTTGACGTGGATCAATTGTAATTCCACATTCATTCAAGAACTATGCTTAAAATCGAAGAGAAATTAATACCTAAGACAGGATGAAAGATGGAATTAGTTGAAACTAAGGGGTATGCATGCTATTTTGATGAAATCTTTATTCATACCTTGTTATTGATTATATACGATGGTCCAAGCAATAAATGAGAAATTCAAGTCTGGGCGAGAGGGAATTGCTACAGGGGGGAGTAATGTAATAATAATATATTTATTAGCCTACATGGTAGAATTGTCTACACATCTTCGTTGAAATTACAAACAAAAGAGACATCACAGTAGTGGGTAGTAGTCAGCAGACGAGTGAGAATTTGTTTTTTTTTGCAATCTTAAGAACTAGAAACACTAGTTGGTACGGAAGTAAAAGGGACCCTGACAAAGAAACAGTGAAGTGAATAATGACTGTTGTTCATTTGAAGATACATTGGAATGAACTGAACACACTGCTCACTCGTAATGGTGATCGACCGCTCCCGCTGCAATATCGGTCGAAGTGTTTCAATAAGAACCATATCAACGTGTGGGGAAGGACGAAATAAATTGATAAAACTCCTCGTTGTCCAGCTCAAACGAGTCGTGTGATTCCCTCCACTCTAGTCTCCCGGAACGACGTTCAAGTCCACTTTCTCCGTATTACATAAACATTTGATCTAAAGCAAGATATCCCTCTGCCATTCTTTCGGCTGATAATTAACAAACACCAGCAACTCTGATATAAAATGCATTACTAGTCGAGCGATAAAGTGCTACCGTCAAACATTGAAATATATCAAACTGCAATTCCATAAAATTATTATAGTAATTGTAGTAAAAATATACTTAGTACATCGAAAATTTAAAATAAAACTATTTTTATTTAAGAAAGGTTAGAAGAACTTAAATTACATATCACTCATCTCACTTCAGACAATTTAAAGCAGACTTGCTTTGGATGCGTTAATTTTGCAAATTAAAGACGAATAAAACTAAGTGCAAATTATGTCGCTAAGATTTCCACTTAATGCTTATATGAAAATGTAAATAAAGGACGATCACAGTTCTCAGAAAAACTGCCAATTTGCACAAGTCACTTACTCAATGCATACATAAATAGTGCATACATAGTGCATGATGCATGTATTACCCCTCAAATACTATAGATACCAACAATCTAGTTGCATGAGACCCTTTAGTTGCTTGCTTGCATGTTAGTAGTGCATGCTTGGTGACCTTCACCCCCTGCCACACACCCTAGCGGTGGCTTGCAGGGTATCGTGTAGATGTAGATATACATATGTCCGTCACGAGGCGTAGACCGATCTTTCACTGTTTTTACCCAGCATGCACTTGGCGACGAGACGAAATACATGTCGGTAAGGCCTAGCGAGGGTTTTGGAAATCGTCGGTAGGCTCACTCGTTGTTCCCGACAAGTATCGGTAAAATTAACGACAAGTGTCGGTAGAATGCGTCACATCTCTCTTACAGACATTTGTCGGTCGGGGGAGTTAGCTACACCGATAGGTGTCGCCAGGATGTACAGAATTTCGCACCTGATGATGGCATCCATTAAATTCCGAATCGTTGGCAAAGCAGGAAGTTTTGATTACCTAGAAAACCTACACTCGCCATTTTGAATGGATTTATTACAGGACGATAAAATCACACGTGCTGTAATATGATAATTAAGTTTGAATAATCTATCAAATATTTCATTTATTCGATAGTTAACACAGTAAAACACAGTTTGACACACGGAAAAAATAGTTTGCCAGATTCAACCGAACATTTTTGATAGGACACGTTTCCATTAAAATTATTACATTGTCAATAAAATGTAATATGCGATATATAAAATTTATTGAACGATTTGGTACACGATTATTAAAAATATCCGTAGTTAAGAATTGACTTGAGAACACGAATCATTTCGGCTAAAGGTACTGAATCTCTTCCATGGTCGTATGAGTTTGATAATATTCACCAAGCCTTCGGGTAAATTCCAAAGCGTTTGGTTAAAAACATCTGACTTGTCGAGATTGTGTACACTAGATTTTACTATCTTGCATGATAGTCACGATGTTTACATAAATGTGTCTATTGTTGCATTGTTTATAGAAACGGAGCCGTGCGCTTTGGAATTACTGCTCTGCAGAACGGGTTAACAATATCAGTGGCTCTCCAATCCATTTAGTTGGAACTAGAGACTCTTTGCGAGAGTATGATATTAAATTAGTGTCGTATCCATTACTATTGATAGTTGGGCCAACTATTTCTTATCCAGTTAAAATTAGATGCCTCATCCAACCTCTCTTTTTGAGTGCATGATATTCGATGTATCAGATGCAAGCCTTGCAGTCTACTCTGTGAACCACGTGCATTTCCTGGGTGTGTTGTGCGTTTGTTCGAAGCCTGCGAAGTTGTGAACGATGGAAGAATAGCTGGGAAGCAAGCTGGACTCCTGCTGGGATTCCTCGGCCTTGGCGGAGTCTTTCTTAGTTTATTATGTATGGTATCTTATTTTATAATAATGTCATAAAATTTAAATTACATTCACTGTTTCAAATTTGATAATGTGTGAACATTAAATATGTTTGATTAGTTTATGCGGTAATTAGGTGTAATAAATCACGATGACTATTCTGTTCGACAAATTTAACCGTATCACCTTTCTTGACTGTCAAATGGTAAAAGAAACTAAAAAGGCTAAATTTTGTTCATACCTTTAATCACGCCATCCATATACCGAACAAGTTTGGTATAATTAACCGGAGAAGGCCATTTTTCCTAAATAAATTTTATTTTATATATTTTGATAATTTCCACCAAATTTTTTACCGAACAGGCTTGATAGAAATAATTGTGCAATTCAATATTCCATATCAACTGAAATTTTTGATTAACTATCTCAAAATATGATAACTTCAATCAAATGTTTTTTTCAGTGCAGTAAAAAAGGTAAGCTTTCGATTCAGTAAGTAAAAATAAAAAGATTTATCACCTCATTAATCAAAACTTGGTAGTGGATTTTAATTTTGAGGAGAAACGGTATGAAATACTTTGCTGTTTATAAATAATTAATTTGATATTTTAAATTTTGAAATCACATTATCAAGGTTCATTATTATTAATAATATGTTAAATCAAGCTCACTAATTATTTTAACTTCACATTTTCGAACCAGAAACATGATTAAAATATAGCTTTTTTGAAAGAGCTTTAATATTCTATCTGGCTACTCACCACAGGCGAAACAAATAAAATCTACAGTTAAATTCATCAGCAGTTCTACCAAGGCTTGAGACACACAAATGTGTTTTTCTTACGAAACCCATCGCTGCGAATCCCAAGGTCGGCCAAGTGTTCAACGGTTGGCTTTCGTTGGATTTGAACTTTGACTTTCGTCGGACTTTTCACAGAAATGCATCAATTTTACGTCACTGCACCTAAGCTGGAGGATATGCGCAGGGATTCACATGCCCTGGAGGTGAAGACTGAGAGGAATAACCAAACTGAAGACTGAGACCCTGACTGAGAGGCATAACCAAACTGAAGACTGAGACCCTTACTGAGAGGCATAACCAAACTGAAGACTGAGACCCTGACTGAGAGGCATAACCAAACTGAAGACTGAGACCCTGACTGAGAGGCATAACCAAACAGAAGAAGGATATGAGCGATCTTACCTCAAAACCTCACTAACGGCTCCTAAGAGGCTGCCTGAAGAAGCAGGAGGGCAAAATACAGCTTTTCTCCACAGCTCACTTTGAACTGGCTACCCTTCTCCGCACTTCATCAAATTTTGCCGTTAGAAGTGCATTTTTAGAAGTTATTTTTAATGATAAGGAGAATTTCTCCATGCCTGCGACGCATTAGCATTCAACCAAATGCCACTACGTGGCATTACCTGCATTAAAGCAACATGACACAAATTGGTGTACTTCAGGACACGTTGCTCGATTATGAGTTAGTGATGAGAATTATAACCCCTACTGCGGCCTTTGGTTCATGAAGTATTTTATCTGATGACGTTATGGCATACTCCTGTATGCATCCGCCTAATTCGACGCCTGTTCAGTCAATATAACTTAATGATGCGGCGAAATGATAAAATCTCACTGGACATTGTTGGCGGCAATAATGTCGTCCATTAGCAAAAAAAATCATCATTACTGCTCTGCAAGGAGAGAAAAGTGCATTCCGGCTGACCCCTTCCAACTTCCACGATTGCTATTCGTATTCAGTGCTATTAAATAACTCGAGACACCTACCCACCCACACTAGTAATAATTTCCTTGAATATTTTTCTAACATCCAGAGCGTTGTATGGTTTATCACCAAATACCTTCCATTTCGACACCTTGCTATCACCATGTGCCATACTCCTCACATTTCAATTGGAAAACAGTGACACGACCCCTCCTTCCCCAACTTCTACATGTCACGACTTTACCACGCACCTGATTAACAGCAATCTGCATTCACCAAGATCCTTTTCCTGCCATATGTGTAGTTAGTAGTCATTCGAGGAACTGATCGATATCTAAATAATGACGACATTCTTGGTGCAGAGATAATTGAATACAAGTAGGAATATTTCGGAAAGGTTGGAATGAATTGTCTTACTCACAGTGAAAGTGGTTCACGGTTAAAAAATAAGCCTTTCCTTTTTGCGAACGAATTTGTGGAGCTACGTGAAACACGTTGCTCCTCTGATAGGAATATGATAACTAGTGGTATCGAATTTGTGAGGAACATGGCACATTAGAAGCTCTTTGCGTTCTATTGACTTTTGGAAATATTTTCCGCAAACTACGAATTACTGAATTTCTGGAAATTTAAGTGACAAGGGTGAAGGCGAGAAAAACACCACTGGTGAATTCAATTTTGAATATGGAGAGGGAACCAAATCCTAAGAAACAAACTGCAAAAGGCAATAAATGGAGAGGAATGAAATACGCGCGCCCGCAGTCCGCCTAGTATTTTGGATGGAACCCTCGCACCCTAGGGTTTGCGGAGGGAGACTTCCACGCCAATAACCTGTCAAACGTCGAGTGAGAAATGAAAACAACGCCAAGCTAAGGGTGAGTCGGATTTCATGAGGGTCTTAGTAGCCCTGGTAAGTGGAGAAGGCACAACTGCTATACTCTCTCAACCCAGACACGCCAGAGATGGATTCTCAATTTCACGTTTCGAAGCGCAGGAACGGAAATGTGGAAATGAAAAAAGATATCCTGAGCGGAATTCATTGCGGCCTTGTGGTTGGATTGCACGGTATTGTGTACATAAAGATGCCTGCATTGCTAAGAATTTACTTACACACATACGTACTAACTCAAAAAATACATACATGTATGCAAACTTTCTTTGAAAATCACTCAGGTAAATAATAGGGCAATACAAATTTATCACAGGCGTGATGATATAAGGAATGATAGAAAACACAAAGGAGGCTCGCAGAATATCCTTAATTCAGTGAGTTTCCTGTTCTCTGAAGAAGGTGGTGGCGCCTCCGTATATTAAGAATATTTCTTGAATCTTATTTCAATCATTCCTTGTGTCATCACGCCAGTGATAAATTTACATTTTACTATAAATATAAATAAACATGCGGATTAACCGAGTAACGAAATAAATCCAAGAATGGAAGAAAAGAGGAGTCTAAAGAAAATACTAAAGAGATTACAAGAAACCAGGATCGGCCGCATCTTGAGACATGGTGGCCTGATGAAAAAAATTGTTGCGGGAAAAAGGGAAGGAAAATATTTGTAAAGGAAGGCGTCGGGTGAACATTATGGACCAAAGAGTGGAGGACGCTAAGAAAGCACTCATTTGAAAAGAAGAAAATAAGCTGATAGGAGAGCAGAGTGGAGGGCTACGTCAAATCATTCTTAGGATTGATATGTCCGTACAATGATAATCATTCAAATAGACTAATAGTTATACGTTAATAAACTAACATGCATATGCACGGGTAAAATGAATTTAAAATTATCGCACGTGATCCAAGAACACTTATGTGAATAAACAATTTTCCTTACCCACATGAAAGAGCTTTACTAGGTATACCGGATAGGAAAGAATGGACCTGGGTAATAATTAGTAACCAAAAGCAAGGACAGCGACCGTTTGGCATGCATTCATGGCCTTTTCGTTGACGAGCACCTGTTTTCTCGGTAAAAACTTCCATCCCGAAATCAATCAGAACAGGCCTCCTTATCCCCTTCCCTTACCGACATTCCTTTCGTCTCTCACAGTTTTTAACCCGGCAGCCTCACCCGACGAGGTGATCATAATAAACTGATGCAAATTTCAATCTCAGTGGTTTGATTGGTTGACAAAAGCACCACTCCGAAGGGCCGCTGCATTAAAGGGTTGCTCGTCTCCGGCCTCATACCATTCTATCGAAGGCCAACTGATCCCTCTTCAGCTACGCTTCTTGCTATACTGTTTTTTTCGAACCGTCCAAAGTGCGATAAAAGTGCCCGACATGGAATTACCCTTGCTGGAGCGGGGGTTGCGACCGCGAAGTTTCCATTCCCCATCCCCCGCCCCCACTCTGAGCCCCTGAGAGTGTGCTGCAGCGGCGGACGGAGACCCTCTCCCTCGCGCAAAGGGAACACCACCCCTTCCAGCCGGGGATGATGAAGTTTCCCGTTGGCCGGACCCTGAGAACGCAGGATATTGACAACTTCCATCCTCGGCCCCTGACCCTAGGGGATCTGTGGAAGGGGGCTGTTTCGGGATTACCCCCGTCTCGCTCGGCGCCCTCGCAATGCGAGACGAGCAATGCAGGAGGAGGAAAGATGAGCACCACAACAGAAGATGGATTCGAGAGCTGACTGTAATGCGCTTGACCTCCAACTGAAACCCCAAAGTGGAGAAAGGCCCTGCTCCCCTCCGAAGCATCCTATCCCGGCGAATTGCATCCACGGATATTATTAAAGCTCTCATGCTCCAAGATCATCCACGTTTTCTTTGAACTCTAACCCCTAACACATATGTGCTTCTCATTCCCAGCCTACTGTTTCCCGTATGCGTACTAACTAACAATAAGACGTCTCTAAGGGTCATAAACGCAAGAAAATGGTTCAAGAGGAGGATTTTAACGCATTTTAAGGACATGCAATGAATGCGGCAGCGGCATTCTCTACCGATAACGCTCACGCATGGAGGTTGGAATGCAAACTCAGTCGTAAAAGGCGTACATAAGAATTGGAGGTGAGTCAATTTAAAATCTCTTTCAATGCTACAAAATGGCTGCTATGCTTTTACTGAAAGTAAATTTTTGTCCGTGTTATAGTTTCAATGAGTTTAGGCCCCACCTTGAGTATGCAGCCAGTGTATGGGATCCTAATGAATTAGGTTTGATCAGAGAACTAGACAGTGTGCAGCGTAGAGCAGCTAGGTTCGTTTAAAGGTGTTACGATAGGTTGAGTAGCGTTTCAGAATTAATAAAAGAATTAGAGTGGGAATCATTATCAGAGCGTAAGTTAAAGTACAGATTAAATCTTTTAGAGAAATTTCAATCGGATAGCTTTACTGAAGATGTTAGGCACATATTAAAAACACCAGCGTATTATGCTAGATTAGACCAGACAAATAAGATTAGAGAGATAGATTGGTGCACCGATAGATTCAAAATGGCATTTTTCCCCGAACTATAAGAGAACAGAATAGGCAAAATAGCAAAGGGATAGGTAGGGGAAATATTTTAGAGTATTCTGTAGTGCATAATGCACGTATTAACTCCTCAAATACTATAGATACTAACAATCCAGTTGCATTAGACCCTATAGTTACTTGTTTGCATGTCCGTACAGCATGCTTGGTGATCTTCACCCCCTGCCACACACACTCGCGGTGGCTTGCAGGGTATCGAGTAGATGTAGATGTAGCTGTACAGATGTAGATGTAGATTGTACAGGTACTGAGTGTATAATGCCTCGATGCAAAAAACACGAGGAAGATTGGAGCACTGATGTAGTAATGATAACATTACTCGGATACTAACGGGGGATATCTATTGTCTATACTGTGGCACAATTAGGGAGATGCATTACAGAATATCAATATTACCACTTAGTTAGTATGCCATCCTCTTCTGGCCAATCTTCTACCGCAGATAGAGAAATGCATACGATATGCATGTCAATCATAAATAGAAAGTTCTGAAAAAAGATCATACCAAAAAAATGAGGCCCATGCCTAGGCACTTTATAATTGAAGTAGGCAGAATGTGCTATTAGATTTAGCTTGGGACAATTTACTTAATCACATCACTTACATCACATTAAGATCGTAATAACTTGAAGCTGTGAAATAATATTCGAGTTCAGAGAGTCGTGGTGGCCCAGTGGGTAGATTACTAAGCTCCCGACCGGAGAGTCCCGGGTTCAAATCCCGGGGAAGAGCATTTCTGGACACTTTCATTCTCGCGATTCGATCTTCTGCGAGTCAGAACTTCGTAAGAAATCGCAGGTGGCCCAGGGAAAGGAACTGGCCCCCCTGCGTGAATTTCATACGCCAATAGCTTAATATAGGGTGAGCTCTACCCTCACCTATCACAAACCAACCTTCAGGTTGAATACAACTTATAGTTATAGGGTTCAAGGGTGGATGAAATACTATGCGCAGGTCTCCTGTACACGCTTTGCGGCCTTTAATAACTGGGACGAATTTTGGGAAGGACACTTCGAAATCAAGCGACCTTCGTTTGGAAGAGAATGCAGGAGAGAGAGAAGGACGCCAACGAATAGCGGCAGACGGAGGGGAAGACGAAGAGGAGGCAAGGAGGGAAAGAGGCAGAGGAACGGCCAAGGGGGACTGCGATGAAGGAGGGAAAGAGGCAGAGGAACGGACAAGGGGGACTGCGATGCAGCAGGAGAAGCGGTCGACGGGCGCGCGAATAACTCTCGCCAACACTGGACGAAGAGGAGAGCCATATTGAGGCGCTAGTATGCACATTTGTGGCAACGGACGCACAAGGATAAGGGGGAGCGGGTCGCCATTCCAGGAACTGACCATTAATGGCAGCGCACGTCACCATGACCGGATTCTCATACGCGTTTTACACCAAAATATGCATGAATGCATCGGAATGTGACTCGATGGTGTAAACAACTCCTGTCAACTACAATCTGACACACGATAATTAGGGCAAACATTACCATTAGTTAGGGGGCAAGCTAGGCCAGTTCCTAGGAAAAACATTCTAGTATCGACACCGATCATCATTTGAAGGTACGGCAAGATAATGGACGAATAGTGCCATCGACAAAAACTTTTTGTATCAATTTCCGATGTAGTAACAAAGGAGTAAGTGTAATATGGAAAGGATGGCATTTCTCAGAGTAAAAAAGGGATGAACAGGACAGCTAGACTCTAACCGCGTGTTTACATCTTTGAGTTAATATTAAATTGAATCACACTGTAGGAGAGAATAACGTTATATTTTAAAAAAATTCTAAGTGAAAGAGTGATAGTTTGCAAACATAATATTTCAATGATGCACTGAAGAAAATTAATGCAATACGTTTTTAAAATGTTGGTACCTATTGTGAGCAAAGAAAGTTAATCAAGAGGGATCAGCACCTCAATGAAAACAAGAGTAAACAATCCCAGTTTGGAAATCTATAACGTATTATATTAATTACAGAAAATTTTATTCGTTTCCTCAGATTTCTAGACGTTCCTAAACATCAATTTCCAAGAAAATTACTGATGAGTCATCTGGAGTATTGAGGGCAAGAATAAGGTTTTCTGAGAGATTCAAGCTTACCTCTACCACCGATTAAACTATGTCAACTCGGAACACTTAAAACATCCATGCAAAAAAGTAGACAAATGAAAGCAACAACTTCTCAGTCTGGTACTCTCTCACGTCAACGATACAAGACTCAGGCAAGTACAAAAACATTTTACACAACTCAATGGTAAAAGATGTACTTCACATCCAGAAATCCTTTTTTTTCGAGAAAATCTTATGCCCATTCCGAGGGAAACAATTTCGGATTATTTCATCTCAGGATATTATGGTAAACTTAAGTGCATAAAGTGATGCTACTTATTAATACTTTCAAAGAATTTCTTTATAGTGCCTATGACTGCATACAAAAATGCAATGGTTCCAGGTATACTGTAATAAAGACCTCATTCATCAAGCAAATGTTTATGCTAATCATAGAAATATATATTTGGAGAATATTTTAGATGTTATTTCAACGGCTTGGAACACCATGAAAAAGTCCCAAATTTGTGACATTTGTGAATTCATATTTCCAAGGAACCGGAGCCGTAGAGCTAGTGCATGAATTACAGGTAACTTCACCGATTAAAAACCTTTTCCATAAGTATAAAGAATGACAACGTAACCACTTCACTCAAGTCAGAGAACATGAAGTATGACAGTTGTGCTGATCTCTGCGGTAACAGGAGAGGAGCGAATCACAGATATGAATTTTAACCAGGGTTCAGCGAGTGCGGCGAGGGAGGGGTTTCGTGGATCCTGAAAGACTGGATCACCCCACATTCGCAGAAGCAGGCCATTTCTGAAGACGCCGGCGCCCAGGGAAGCAGATCATCTCCCCACAATTAAGATACTTCCTCCACAAAGCTGCTCTCGGCGAGTTGTAATCTCGACCTATCTTTCGCCTCCCTTTCCTTTGTTTTCCTACCCCTCCCCCCCATCTGCCCCTCCCCTCATCCACGGAGGCATGCATATTGAAAATACCCAAGACGACAGCAGGAACTAAACTTGCCGCAAACAACAAAACCTAAGCCTGTGCGCCGGACTCCCAGCTGAACTTGGGAGGAAACTTGCAAAGAGGCACAACTCAGGTCCTCTTACGCACACGAGAGAACGCGCTGACACGTCGAACTGAAGAGGAAAGAAAGCAAAGCACGCCGGGAAAAATGCGGCTCCGAACTTCAGCCTCCATTTCGCCCTCAACACTTCCCCATTAAACCTTCGCTAGCTGTTCTTGCCTCGGTCACTGCAGCGGACCTGCACGACGAGAAACTACTGCAGCGTCGCTTGGCGCAAGGTGCTCAGGTTACATCTACATAATACCATGCAAGCCACCATAAAGGTGTGTGGCAGGGGGTGAACTCTCACCAAACATGCACTACATATCATGCATTAAAAAGATTGGTACTTGTATAAGTACTGTTCAAAACTACGCTATTTAAAAAAAGATAAAAATAGCTAAACATACATGCAAAACTATGCCGTTAGTTGGGATAGTTATAAGTCCTTATACCAACATGCAGCTACCAATGTTATCCATTGCTTCACTCGTACTGGATATATTTACCGTTATTCATATCCCTAATAGTACGAGGAAAAAAGTACATTTTGAATCTGTCAGTTCGGCAATTAATTTCTCTAACTTTGTGATTATGGTCCAGTCTACCATACTAAGTTGGGATTCGCAAAATATTTTTATCATCATCACTATTGTTTTGGAATTTGTTTAAGAGATTAAGTCTTAATTTTAACCTGCGATGTGACCATGATTCCCAATTTAATTCATTTAATAGACTGGTTACGCTAATATAATTATCGTATCGTCCCTTTACAAATCTTACCAATCTTCGCTGCACACGTTCAAGTTCGTTATTTAGACCGATTTCGTAGGGATCCCATACACTGGCAGCATATTCCAAATGAGGTCTCACAAGGGAAAAGTAGCTGATTTCTCGTACATGATCGTCACATTTACCCAGTATTCTTTTGACGAATCCCAGTTTATGATTCGCTTGACCCATTATTTCACGTATATTTTTACCGCAGGAAAGATCATGTGCCAGTCTTATTCCAAGTTATTTAATGGAATCCACGTTTGTTAATTCATAATTACTTATTTTGTACGTGCTAGCAGGAGAGCTATTCTTTTTCCAAAAATTTATTACAAGACATTTTTTAAAGTTTAATTTCAACTGCCATGTATCACACCAAGTTTCAATTGCTTGTATGTCAATATTTAAATATTCTTTAACGGGTTTACGTTTATTCGTTACGACGACGACGGGATCCTTTCAGGAAAGCTACAAAAATTCGCTGATGCATGCTCATTTCTCTAGAATCCACTCTTCGTGGAGTCAAGAATGAGAATAGGGAAACAGTCTGCATTGTTAAAAGCACCAAGGTCAGTCTCTGCCCCCTCTCGTGCTCAAAGTGTGATAGATTTTTTTATGAGTGCGCGTTAAGTGACAACGAAGGTTTTTTAAACCAAAAATAAAGGTACTCGATATCTATTGAGCCATCCATGAGCCCCAATATTTCCTCAATATTTAAAATATTTGGAGCATCGAATATAAATGTAAACAGAAATATGTCCTCCATTTGTGACACATTGGGTAAAGGTGAATAAGACATACATTAAATTACAAGGGCCCTTAAAAGATGCACATCAACGTAGTCAAACAAAAAAAAGGATCACTACTTCCATTCAATAATCGATGAGCATGGTTGAAAATGAAACTATCCTGTTAAATCATGTAAGAGTTTAAAAGCACAAAAATGGCTTTTCCGTGGCTCAAGTGCACACAGCCTCCGAATGGAGAGCAACTTCAGGCTTAAGGTTTTAAGGGTGATTTTTTCAGTAGCGTAATGCTACGAGTGAAGAGTGCCATTCCACTGGAACGTTTCATATTAGTCCGCACACAAACGTGATTCCGTCGCCTTCCACCGCATCAGTTGTCACACATTGCAACCCTGACTTTTAGTAGCTCCAGCGGCTTGGGTTCTATTGGACCGTCAACCAAAGATCTCTTCCCAGAGGCAATCACAAAACTCATGAACTGGGTTGCATTCGAACCCACAGATTTGCCAGGTGAGCGCGTCACCTACCAGCCCCTTCCGCGGCCAATTATTTTTAAGTTATTTGGGAATCTATGCACTCACTCCAGAAGGAATGACTACACAATGGAAAGAAGAAATAAGGCCAGAGAATATCTGCAAAGAATTAATAACATTATTTGAGATAAGAACCCACCTCTTACTCTTTGTGAAGACTATAAATGTTTTCATCATTTGTTTCCACCTTTCACAAATCCCTAAAGCTCACGGTTCACTAATGGCTGGTTTATTTTAGGCACCAAGGATATTTATGAAACGAATGGATTTCGATATCAAATTTTCCCCTATTTTAAAGAGTTCATTGCTGATATAGATTTTCTCCCACTGAGGTTTATAAGAGCTCATGACTAACTTAGGTCGCCCTCCTGCCGCCGTCATATTAGTTTAGGAGGGCGACCTAAAATGTGCATTCTTTGTAAAATATAGGTGCATTAGCTGAACTCCTTAACCCCCAGTTTGAAGAGTCGATTCTTTTTGGAATAAACCTTTTTCATTGGTATATTTTATCGAATGAAGGCCTTCAACTCATAATAGCATCCGAAATTTCCCCCTACCTTGAAATAGTATTTAATAAATCCCTGACCGAACACGTCGTACCGATGGACTGGAAAGCAGCCGATGTAACACCCATTTTTAAAAGTGGCGATAGGGAGCAGCCATCTAACTACAGACCTATATCCCTCACATCCATTTCATGCAAGGTCCTAGAACATATAATTGTCAGTTCAGTCATGGGACACCTAGATAGCCAGAATTTATTGTCCAATGTCCAGCATGGCTTCCGAAAGAGCAGATCGTGTGAAACCCAACTTGCTCTCTTTTCCCACGATATTTTAGTTTCTGGCGAAAATAATATTCCAGTGGATGCTATATTTCTTGACTTCAAGAAGGCTTTTGACAAGGTTTCTCACAGCAAACTAATTTTGAAGTTAAAATCTTATGGGTTAGACAGTAACATTATATCATGGATTAATGATTTTCTGCATGATCGGGTTCAAAGGGTTGTTTTGGACGGTGTTTCCTCACCGGCAATTAAAGTCACTTCGGGTGTCCCACAAGGTAGTGTGATAGGTCCACTCCTATTCCTTTTGTATATTAATGATATCCAAAAGGTGGTAAAAAGTAAGCTTCGTCTATTTGCCGATGACGCAGTAGTGTACAGGGAAATTCTATGCCCGAACGATAAAGAATATTTAAATATTGACCTACAAGCAATTGAAACTTGGTGTGATACATGGCAGTTAGAATTAAACTTTAAGAAATGTCTTGTAATGAATTTTTGGAAAAAGAATAGCTCTCCTCCTACCACTTACAAAATAAGTAATAATGAATTAACTAACGTGGAATCCATTAAATATCTTGGAATAAGACTGACAAATGATCTTTCCTGGGGTAAACACATTCGTGAAATAATGGGTCAAGCGAATCGCAAACTGGGTTTCATTAAAAGAGTATTGGGTAAATGTGACGATCATGTACGAGAAATCAGCTACTTTTCCCTTGTTAGACCTCATTTGGAATATGCTGCCAGTGTATGGGATCCCTACGAAATCGGTCTAAGTAATGAACTTGAACGTGTGCAGCGAAGATCGGCAAGATTTGTAAAGGGGCGATACGATAATTATATTAGCGTAACCAGTCTATTAAATGAATTGAAATGGGAATCATTGTCAGATCGCAGGTTGAAATTTAGACTTAATCTCTTCCACAAATTCCAAGGCAATATTTTTAGTGATGATGTTAAAAATATTTTACGAACCCCAACTTACTATGGCAGACTGGACCATAATCATAAAGTTAGAGAAATTGATTGCCGAACTGACCGATTCAAAATGTCCTTTTTCCCTCGCACAATAAGAGATACGAATAACGGTAAATATGTCCTATCGGAGAGTAGCAATGAATAGCATTGGTAGCTGCATGTTGGTATGAGTACTTAAAGCTAACCCTACTAACAGAATGTTTTTGCATGTTTTCTTTGCAATTTCTATCTTTTTAAATAGTGTAGTTCTGACTACTATATTAATACTATTTCTTTTTTATGCATGATATGTAGTGCATGTTTGGTGAGCAATCACCCCCTGCCACACACCCTTGTGGTGGCTTGCAGGGTATTATGTAGTAGAAAACCATACTGTTCATAGACATATTCCGGTTGGTCATTTATCAGTCGCTTGCGTGCCAGTTAAAAGCACCAAGATTCTCTATTTGAAGATCAAGTGCGGAATATGACACACAGAATGACTTTAGGCCTCGGTGATAAGTAAAGGTCATGATATTTATGGCAAGAATATTGAAGATATCAAATGTGGGCAGGTCACCCATTTCTGATGCTATTATTATATAAACGAAGTAGATGAATATCGAAGGGAGAAGTGATAACCACAGCCGTCAAACTACACACTGAGTGTGTTCTCACGTATGCTTCGATAAAGGAAAATCCCACTCTTAATTGAATGAAAATATGCTCCTTCATTGGTAATGAAAATATGCTCCTTTCACTAAAACTCAAAATCAAAATAACCCTCACTATTATGACTGTAAATGGATTAATTTTTACGACGCAATTGAACGCAAAACATCATCCAATTGGTATGATTTATAGCACAATATATAGAAAGAAAGCGTCATTCAAATGATACATAACATTTTATTCTCTCTTAGCTCTCTATCACAATGAGGTATGTCGTGCGCAGCGCACACGGGTCGGCTTGAGCTGTGCTTGCATGTATAATCATGTGGAGGTCACATCAGCCCTTCGTGCTCGCGCCCTTTTTCCTGCACTTTGATACCCTGACCCGAGATTGGGAAGGCCCCCTCCGACCCTAGGAATTATGTAAAATTGCCGCCTGAGAAAGGAAGGGGAGGGGGCAGAATATAGCCAGACACAAGGGACTGCTGTTGTTGGTATCGCTGGGAGACCAATAAACCAGACAAATAAGATTAGAGAGATAGATTGTCGTACCGATAGATTCAAAATGGCAGTTTTCCCCCGTACTATAAGTGAACAGAATAGGCAGCATAGCAAAGGGATAGGTAGGGGAAATATTTTAGAGTATTCTGTAGTGCATGACGCATGTATTAACCCCTCAAATAGTATAGATACTAACAATCTAGTTGCATGAGACAATATAGTTGCTTGTTTGCATGTTAGTAGTGAATGTTTAGCGATATTCACCCCCTGCCACACACCCTCGCGATGACTTGCAGGGTATCGTGTAGATGTAGATGCAGAAATCCTCTTTCGCCAGAAACGCCTTTGATTTTCTCGATATAACACCACCGAACTCTGTGTCGTCAACATCCCGGCGATGACGCAGGAATGCGACATTACAGGTCTACAACTACATATTCGGCATCCAAAGAAAAAACTGGCAATCTTGTGGAAAATTGCCAGTTTTTTCTTTCACTATGATATTCCACCAAATTAAGCCTGAAACTGCTACCTATATTCGGCTTTCAACAATCAATACTTACGAGTGTACATCAACTTGTTCAAGCCTTCAGTGAGTTCTCAAGTCAGAATCTGGCTCCTTCGATAATGGGTGGAGTCATATGCATGACACCACGACTTTACTCATCTAAGAATATCTCTTTACTCTACGGGAAGCCAATAAAAGAGTCTTCTACATAGTGTTTCATACACTTTATGAAAATATTAAAGCGTTAGGCAAGATATTTTTTATCTGTGGAAATTCCGCGTTAGGTTAATGCAAAAAGACTATCCAAATCCAAGTTTTGCAACCCATCAGTATGTAGAAGTGAATAAGAAGCAGATGAAATTACTAATTCGTACGTCCGGTTTGTGTTCATGAGAAACTAAAGTTAGCATTCCAGTAGACGCGTCCTCTCTGGGATAACACGAGTGCACATCCAAACCTTTACTACCCATCGCTTTCTTTGAGGAGACCGCTCCAACTAGGCGCACGTTCGCGACGAGCCCAGGAGGGGTATTCCATTCACCTTTTGAAGCAATCCGCATTGAGCCTTTGATTGCGTTTACTTTTGCTTGCCTCGCTTTCATCTCGGCCAGGGAGCTGTGATCACTCATTCAGCGCTGCGCGTCATCTCGGAAGCAGCGAGGGTGGTCGTGAAACATTTAAACGCTCCCCCACGCGGGGGTGACTCGAATTTCCCATCCGTCAACATCGCCCCAACACCGCTCGGGAAAAGTCTGGGGGCCGTTCCACCAGAGCGGGCGGATTAGGGGGGAGGGGTGTAAATAAACCCACCCCTCCTCGGGAATCCTAACAAAACAATGTGACGGGGCGATGGTTGGGGGGATCTCTTCGGTCGGGAGGCGCATTGAAACATTCCCCTGGCCTCAGCCATTCCTCAGCCCTCAAGTACCTACCCCTGATAAGGGACGGCGGGTGGGGAGGGAGTACTCCTTTAAGAACCCCATGTACGCGTGAGGTGGCTTCCAAGCCGGGGGACGGGGGTCTCAGAAAGTTTGAGCTTTAAGAGGGTAGGGAAGAGCTCCAAGTCTGCTGCGGCGAGGTCAAAGATTAAGGCGTTGGTGGTTAAAGGAGGGGGGGGCATGCAAAGCGTTGAAATACGGGGCCAGTGGAGGAGATAAGACCGAGGAATAAGGAAGAGGGAGGAAGTGAATGAGGAAAGGAAGTTGGTTATGAAGGAGGGAGTTCATCGCTGGCTTGGGAGGGCGGCGATCCGAATGAAGGCATCCGTTGCGTCGCATTGCGAGTTAGCCTCCTGCGGAAGGATATTATATCTTGCTCATCCCCCAAGGGTCCACAATATCTGATAATATATACGACGTGAGCATACGCTCTAGGGGTATCAGCTCTGAAAAATAGTTTGCAGGGTTTCTCCTTCCATTCCGCCATAACGCCGCTCAACCATATGGTGCGTTGCTCGCGGGGAAAACCGAGAAATCATTTACTCATCTACATCTACATAATACCCAGCAAGCCACCCTGAAAGCAAAGGTGTAATGCAGTCGGTGATTCTCACCAAACATACACTACATATCATGCATAAAAAAGGATTAGTATTTATATACCGTTCTAAACTTCGCTATTCAAAAAAGATAAAAAAAGCAAAGTAAGCGTACAAAAACATGCTGTTAGTTGGGTTACCTGCAAGTCTTTATACCAGCATGCAGCTACCTATGCTATACATTGATTCATTCGCATTGGACATTTTTATTGCTAATCACATCCCTAACTGTACGAGGAAAAAAGGACATTTTGGTTCTGTGAATTCGGCACACACATTTCGGAAAATGTGAATTTCTCTAATTTTGTGATTATGGTCCAGTCTACAATAGTATGTTGGGGTTCGCAAAATATTTTTAGCGTCATCACTGAAAATATGGTCTTGGAATTTGTTTAAGAGATTAAGTCTTAATTTCAACCTACGATCCGACAATGATTCCCAATTTAGTTCACCTAATAGACTGGTTACGCTAATATAGTTATCATACCGTCCCTTTACAAATCTTGCCGATCTTCGCTGCACACGTTCAAGTTCATTATTTAGACCGACTTCGTAGGGATCCCATACACTGGCAGCAGATTCCAAATGAGGTCTAACAAGGGAAAAGTAACTGATTTCTCGTACATGGTCGTCACATTTACCCAGTACTCTTTTGACGAATCCCAGTTTACGATTCGCTTGACCCATTATTTCACGCATGTGTTTACCCCGGGAAAGGTCACGTGTCAGTCTTATTACAATATATTTAATGGAATCCACGTTTGTTAATTAATTCATCAATATTTTTTTTGTAAGTGCTTGGAGGATAACAATTATTTTTCAGAAATTTCAACACATTACTACAAAAACATCAGTATTTCGCCGCTTAGAACTCGAGAACTAATTGACGGATCAAAAAATGGAAAAATACGGTGTTTTTATTTTATTTATTAATCTATTAGATCCGGCAATAAACAAATGACCCCATTGCGCCCGAATTTACGAAGAGTACGTAGGCAAAACATTAGCTGTACATGCAATAATGTTCGCCACAGTATACTTCAGAAAGCACTAGTAACTGATTGCTTGATTCTAATTCATTGTTGATCTAGTTTCAACGTCTTGTAATGGTATGTTTGTAATGGTATGTTAAGTGGTTACTAAAGACGTGGCAAAATTCTTACCACCAAGGAAAATAATTTAACCGAGTCTTGTTCAAAAGTTTACAGAAAGAGAATTATGGACTTCTGAATGTGGATGTAACCGCCATCATCCTCCGGAGTCCTGCAAAAGAAATGTTTCGAGCCGACGGTGGCTCAGCATTTGACTCAGCAATGGACGTATTCATTGCGTAATATATTGAAGAGGAACGAATATAGTCTCCTGAATCCCTGCACCAAGGTATTTGGGGTAATTATCCCAATCATACGTGCTCATATCTACATCTACATCTACATAATACCCTGCAAGCCACCATAAAGTTGTGTGGCAGGGGGTGAACTCTCACCAAACATGCACTACATATCATGCATAAAAAAAGGATTAGTACTTGTATAGGTACTGTTCTAAACTACGCTATTTAAAAAAAAGATAAAAATAGCAAAACTTACATTCAAAAACATGCCGTTATTTGGGCTAGCTATAAGTCCTTATACCAACATGCAGCTACCAATTGTTATCCATTGCAACACTCGTGCTGGATATATTTACCGTTATTCATATTCCTAATAATACGAGGAAAAAAGGATATTTTGAATCTGTCAGTTCGGCAATCTATTTATCTAATTTTGTGATTGTGGTCCAGTCTACCATAGTAAGTTGGGGTCCGCAAAATATTTTTAACATCATCACTGAAAATATGGTCTTGGAATTCGTTTAAGAGATTAACTCTAAATTTCCACCTGCGATCTGACAATGATTCGCAATTTAATTAATTTAATATACTGGTTACGCTAAGGTTATCATACCGCTCATATGAACCAGCTCATGCAAAAGCATTTTTATTTCATCGTGAAAATATGTACTATCAGAATACCAGTTGGAATCGCGAGTAACATACAATGCAGGAGCACCAACCTCTGGAGAAAAAGACGGGACTTTGCTGTGGATGGGGTCCGTGCCGAATGAGCGCAGTTGTCGGCAGTGGTCGCCAGCGAATGGAGGGGGTCTCAGGGCAAGAAGGGACCTCAGCAGCGGAAGGCATTTTTGGGGGCCCGGAGCACTTAGCCAGTTTCCAGGCTTCCTAATGGCAGTCGCTGCATCGCGATGACTTAAATATTTAAACCTTTAACGAATTCATAAGGACAGGTTTGGATGAGGAGTGGAGAGGGGGGGGGGGGTCTTAACCGCGGGAAGCGGTGTCACCCATCCCAGGACTACGTCGCAAGCGAACAGAAAACGTCTCCCATGAAACATACCTGACATGGAGCTGAATATTGCTGAATATTTAATCAGAGGTGAAATATTTCGCAATGTGCGGCCGCTTTCGCAGGGCCTAGTAGTAAAAAATAATGGCGTATATAAAGGTATTTCAATTTCAGAGCACGAGAACAATTTTAATTAGAGTGTGCTATAGGAGAGAGTGGATCACAGTATGGAACATCTGGAACTCATCCGAGTATTCCATGCGCAAAAGGCTATCGAAGTTAATATTACACATAAATTTTACGATAATGAGGAGTTTCCACAAAAATTATCACTGTAAAATAACAATCATCATGAATTTTCGCGAGAGTGACGTAACTCTTGCGAAAGTGTGTAAATATAGTTCTGCAGTCACCGACGAAGTTCCAAACACTGCTAGAAAAAGGGGAACAGCCACGTTAAAGTTTAACCGCTTAGAATAACAATTAATATTTCTAAAGGATAAGAAATAATACTAGCAAAATCATTTCAGCGTTACGAGTACCTAAAGTCGTGAACACCGTAGAAGCCACGGTTAGGCCCTGCTCTGCAACATGAATTTGTTAATTACTCGACCAGATGTTTAATAGCCTTAAAATAGCTGGCTGTCATCTTCGCGGAATTGGCAAATCCGGACACGGCTAATAGACCTGAAAATAAGACGGCATGAAAACACTCGCTGCATAAAAATGTCGATGTCTTTTGTCGATGAATTTGAGTGAGTGATGAGTACTTTTTAAACATCGAATTATCCGCCATGTTATGTTTTCTATCCGACGTAAAATCTCTGCCGTGCGATACAGGACTATGCTTAGATTCCTTCGTGAGTTGATGCCGAATTTCTGAGGTGAGGTGTATTAATTATTTCCTTATTCACTAAACAAGGACTACAGATACTTAGGCAATTCTAAGCGTTAGCTTATTGTCCAGCCAACTAGAAGTAGTGCTTAGGTTTTTGGCATTCCAAGGGCTGAGGTGATATCACACCATCTAAAAATAAGATGTTACTGCTAGGACAAACATAATAATTATTCCGTTCATTCCCCCATTTCAAACATCTTGCACCACTTCCACAATCCCACCATTTAAAGTGTTCTAAGAGATTCAGAACCTAACATTCCTGCCTAATTCCGATCGCAGCCACTGTAATGGACAAAAACATTGGTGAAATATGGAGGTGTGCCACCAACTGTGCCAAACACTTCAGCTTCAGAATATCCACCACACCAACGAATTATTCATAAATGAGGATAATTATTATTTAACCTCACCAATTATTCGTTTTTTAAGTGAACGACGTAATCATTGGTGCCTAAAGTAAGGCAGTCGTTGGAGAGAATCTTAAGCTCTTGAGCTTCATGAAGTGTGCAAATAAACATCAATACATATTTGAACTCTCCACAGGCTAAAAGGTTGACTGCTTATGCATCATTTTAATCGCCATCGTCATTAGTCATCAATCCACAGATTGGTTTGACGCAGCTCTCCACTGAGTTCTTCTATCGGATAATCTCTTCATATTTCCGTATTTCTTCTCTTTCACATCCTTCACAACCTGTTCCATAAATCTCACTCGAGGCCTTTCTTTGCCATTCTTCCCATCCACTTGTCCTTCAATGATTATCTTTATCAGGCCATCGTGTCTCAAGATGTGGCTGATTAAGTTAGCCTGTCTTCTTCTTAGAGTTTTCAGCAGGCTTCTCTTTTCTCCCAATCTTCTTAAGACTTTTTCGTATGCCACGTGGTCGATCCATTTAATCTTCATCATTCTTCTCTACCACCACATTTCAAAAGCTTCCATCCTATTCTTCTCCGCTTCTGGCATCGTCCATGCCTCACTGCCGTAAGGAAACAGGCTCCAGACGTATGTTCTGATGAACTGTTTCCTTACTTCTACGCTTGTATTTCCTGCTGTAAGTAGGTTCTTCTTTTGGTAGAATGCCCTCTTTGCCTGAGTTATTCTACTGGCTATCATTTTACTCAATGCGTGCAAATATTCTTCGGCGATTAGATACGTTTTCCAATGGATGCCGGATATTGTATAGTATCATTTTTGTTTGTTTATATATTATAAATATTATAAACCGTCACCTTCGATGATCAACAGCGTACCTACAAATAATTTACGTGGAATGTCATCGCCATATATATCCAAAACAAACTGCAACCAGTATCTCCAGTAAGAAGATGTAACAGTGATCCCCTGTTTGATCCCCAACTTGATTCCCACATGAGGGGAAAATGCTGAAGCGGAGGAAGAGCGGGATATGAAATCACATTTCTCTCCCTGCATGAGTGGAAAGGGACTTTTACGGCGTTCGGAAGAGTATTCTTCGAAAAAATACGTTCAACTAGTTTTTTTCAATTAGGCGCTTCCAAGCATGGGAGAGCTAATCCTCTCTGTTGAAATTGTTGCGGTTCTTGGCCGTTTCGATTACCTCGCGTATGAGCCTGGGGAAATAGAGTTTTTCCGTCTTGATCGGCTTGGCTCCGTCAAAATTGATGATGTGTTTTGGGCCTTCCCAGAAGTGCTCCGCGATGGCTGAAAGGCGCGGTTGTCTGTTGTTTGTCGCTCTCCTGTGTTCTTGAATAATAAGGGTCTTTAAGGCTCTCGAGGTTTGCCCAATGTAGGCCTTCCCGCAAACGCATCGGACCTTGTATATGCCACTCCATTCTTCCATCGGCATATGGTCTTTTCATTTGCTCAGTATGTCCCTTGTCTTAATTACGCAGGTGTATCTGGTGAGGACGTTATGTTTGGCAAGAGCCCTGAATATGTTTCCCGTAGTTCCGCCAACGCATCGTATCACGGCGAAAGTGGCATCATTCTTTTCCCTCGTAGTAGTCCTAACTCTGGTACTGCCCAAGGCCAAAACTCGTCTATCTTCTTCTCTCTGAGCAGCTCTGTGGGTAGCGTGTCGGTGGAAGCCATTGCCTCGAAAAACGTCGAATAGGCGTTGTTTCTCGTTTCCAATATACGAATCGTCGCAGACAGAAAGGGATCAGAAGGAAAAAGTATGGATAACAGCCGTCTTTTGTCGGTGGTGGGAGCGCGAGGCAGCGTTCAAATACCGATCGGTATGCGTTTTCTTCCGGAATATTGAATAACCCAGGGTCCCGTCGTCATCCCTCTTTACATTCAGCACATTCAGGAAAGGAAGTCACCCGTTTTCTTCAACCTCATCGTGTAGTTAATTATTTCGCTCTGCTGGTTGAGGTGTTTCAGGAATCCGTTGAGTTCCACTCGTCCGTGTGGCCACATGAATAAAGTGTCATCCACGTATCAAAGGAAAATTTTTGGTTTTTTTCTCATAGGATCGTACAGCCTTCTCATCAAATGCCTCCGTGAAGAGATTGGCGATGACCCGTGATAGGGGTGACCCCGTAACCGCGCCTTTCATCTGTTGGTAAAATACCCCATTCCAGATGAAATATGTGTTGTCAAGGCAGATTATCACCATTTTTGGGATGCTCTCTGGCAGTTCTTATGCGACGAGAGATCTTGTAATCTAGATGACTTCTTTGACGGATTTGTTGGTAAATAAAGATGCATCGTCGAAGCTGGCAAGTAGGTCGGCTTTGCTAACCCTCGAATCCTAGGTGATTTCAATGAAACGCGTGGAGTTTTTCACGCAGGTGGATGTCGTATCGGTAAACGATTACAGCATCATCATCATCATTGGTCAAAAATCCTAGGATTGGTTTTACGCAGCTTTCCACTCGATTCTTCTATCGGCCAACCTTTTCATTGTGACGTAATGGGGGCGTTTACTCGGAATCGAAATCGCAATTTTGTACACGAAATTGTTAGATGGAAACGAAAAAAGAAATTTAGTGAAAAAATTAATCTTCTAACCATAACCATTCACTCATAAATCAAAAATTAAAATAAGCAAAAGGTGACGCCCACCGAAAATGCTGCTGTGATAACATTGACGTCACTTTCCTCTCGTCTTTGACTGCTCGTATGGGAAGGGGAGAGAGTGGAGGGGGATTCTCGGAAGGTCTGCTCGCACAGATTCTGTCGTAATCGCTCCCATTGGCCGAGCCAGCTGTGTCCCCCCAATTGCGATAAGGCAAAAGTAGCTTCGCGGGCTCAGTTGTGATTGGACGGAGTCGATATATGTCAGAGGTTGCACCACACCCACTTTTCCGAAAGGCTTAAAAACATCAGTTTTTCGCCGCTTATAACTCGAGAAATAATTGACGGATCAAAAAACGGAAAAATACGGGTCTTTTTATTTTACAAAATCTAACATATTCGGCAATAAAAAATATGGTAAACGACCCCATTCTTCTATTTTACATCCTTCACAACCTGTGCCATGTATCTCATACGAGGCCTGCCTTTTCCAATCTTCCCGTTCACTTTTCCCTCGACGATAGTCGTCATCAGGCCATCGTGTCTGAAGATATGGCCGATTAAGTTTTCTCATCTTTTTTTGGACTTGTCAGAAGACATCTCTTTTCCCCTACTCTTCTTAGCACTTCCTCGTGACTTACTCGGTCGATCCATTTTATCTTCAGCATCCTTCTGTAGCACCACATTTCACATGCTTCTACCCTCTTCTTCTCCACTGCTGTCATCGTCCATGATTCACTGCCGTAAAGAAAAATGCTCCAGATGTATGTTCTGATGAACTGCTTCCTTACTTCTATGCTTGTATTTCCTGCTGTAAGTAGATTCTTCTTTTGAATGAATGCCCTCTTTGCCTGGGCTATTCTACTCACTATTTCTTTTTGCTTCGTCCATCGTTGGTTACTCGGCTTCCTAGATAACAGAACTCTTTAACCTCTTCAGGTTTTTTACGATTGCAGCAACCTAGCTAAATATCTCGCCAGCTTATGTGCTGGAAAGTCGATGACGCTAACGATAGGACGGAGCGGGATTACTTCTTTGCGAATTTTTGGTAATTAATTGATGAATTTTTGCATAAGCATAGCAGTGAAAGCATATACTCCGATTAAATTCAAGGATCACAAACTTGGCGCAAAACCCTTGACGGAGTTACCCGCTGAAACTGCACCATAGCAGAAATTCCACAGAGAAGAAATGCGAATACAAGGCAAATGATTTTTCTCTGTAAAAATTCTGCTATTGCGCCTACTATATTCCCTCTGAATATTGGCGAAGGAAAATTTAACCAAATAAGGAATGCAGGACCAAATGTGGTCAATAACGGTTGGTCGATTTTCACCTCCAACTGAAAGGAAACGTGAAAATATGAATGCATGTGAAAGTATCCAAAAGGCAGGTGCTGTGACAAGATGGGCAACCGTTCCCTAGTTCTCTTTCAGAACGATTTTGATCACACAATTATTATTTTATGCAGCCTTTAAGAAACAATAAATTCTAAGTAATACCCAGCGAATCACCGCGAGGGTGTGTGGTAGGGGGTAGCATGCAGAGGAATTGACACGACTCGCGACATGTGGCCCTGAACACTTGAAAAAAAACTCGTAGAAGAATCTACATCTAAATTTACATCTACACGATACCCTGCAAGCCACCGCGAGGGTGTGTGGCAGGGGGCGAAGATCACCAAGCATGGACTATTGACATGCAAACAAGCAACTATAGGGTCTCATGCAACTACATTGTTAGTATCTATAGTATTTAACGGGTAAATACATGCATCATGCACTACAGACTACACTTAAATATTTCCCCTACCTATCCATTTGCTATTCTGCCTATTCTGTTCTCTTATAGTGCGGGGGAAAAATGCCATTTTGGATCTATCAGTACGACAATCTATCTCTCTAATCTTATCTGGTCGAATTTAGCATTATACGCTGGTGTTTTTAATATGTGGCTAACATTTTCAGTAAAGCCTTTCGATTGAAATTTCTCTAATAGCTTTAATCTGTACTTTAATCTACGCTCTGATAATGATTCCCACCCTAATTATTTTATTAATTCTGAAACGCTACTCAACGTATCATAACACTTTTTAACGTACCTAGCTGCTCTACGCTGCACACTGTCTGGTTCTCTGATCAAACCTACTTCATTCGGATCCCATGCACTAGCTGCATACTCGAGGTGGGGCCTAACTAGTGAAAAGTAACATCGCTCTTTTGTCTTCTCATCACATTTCCCAAGTACCCTTTTTATAAATCCTAGCTTTCTCTTTGCTCGGCCGCATATTTCCCGGATGTGTCTTGAATGTATCAATTTTTGAAGATAATAAAAAGAAATCCAGTGGATTGCTTTGAAAATAGTAAAAACGGGAAGGTGAAGATTAAAATGCCAATTTGTAAACCTGAGATTTTCGTGCTATGAGGAGACTCAACCGAATTGTGAAATGCTCATCGCCGAAGGCTGCTCCTGTCCCCACTACTGCTCCGCCAAATGATACTTTTCTCCGGCAGGAAATGGCGAAAATGGCCAAAAAAAGAGAGGGATAAAGTCTCACCTACCATTTGAGCGTCTGTACTACCCGGAAATAATCCGCAGTTGCGGCGTATTTTGAGATTTTAATGCATGCATTCACAAATTGTATCTGGGTCATTCTGCGTCATGAATGGAACTATGCTGATTGCGAAAATTCCTTTTACCTGCTCGCGTGCATAGTTGGGAGAGAGGAGCCAGCAATCACTAGTCCAGGTGATCGATGCAGCGTATTTCCGCGAAAGTTAGCCGCAAAACCCCTGTTTAGTACTTTTAGGGGAGCGGAATAAGCAGTGTTTTTTACGAAGGAATGTTTCTCGGGCTTACCACCGGTTAATAGGCTCCATTACCGGCAACGCTTCAAAGAGCGACTCGAGCCTATTAACCGGTGGCAAGACCGAGAAACATTACTTCTTAGTATTCGCCGGGAAAATACTAGATCTATAGTAATTTTTATGTTAAATACTTGAAATTCCAATTTTTCAGAACGCTTTCCTATCTATGCGTATGGAAAAAAGGGACGTAAGTTTAGTACACTATCTACAGGAATTTTAATAAAGCTTAATAAAATGGAGGCGTCCTGGAAATAAATATCAAGTCAGATATTTATATATATAAATATCACGTCAGATCAGTAATGACGCAAATGATCCGCCTTTGGACCGTTATTTTCGCGTAGGCACTTTTTAATGGGAAAAATAACAGTCCTTCTGTCACACGATCCGATTAGTCCCAAAATAATCAGGTTTAATACTTGAAGATAGTAGACTTTTTTTGGAAAGCTGCAAGAAATAAATGCCACAGTATGCCTATCAATCAGTGGAGTACCTATTCCAAAGATTCACTCTATGTATTTCAGTTCGAGTAAAGAAATATTTCTGAGATGAATAAGACTGATCTCATTTACTCATGAAAGGGAAATAATGATATTTCGAAAGACAACATGAAAACGTGAGCCTATATTGCCAATCTGTGACCCACTATCACGAAATTCCATCATATTTCGGAAGAAACGGGAGCTCACTTTCAGCACTGGAATTGCAGCAACAAGTACTTCATAGTAAATCAGCGTTTCTGTCTTGTCAATCTCCAGTGCTAACGATAAAACATACTCGCCTCGGGAGATGTCATGTTATTACAATGTGTCGATAGCACTGATGCTCGAATTTCATGACTAAGATATTGGTGTGCAGCAAGAAAGAAGAGGCGAAAACCAATGTCAAACTAGGAAAACAAAAACTTGAAGAGGTTTAAGAGTTCTGTTATCTAGGAAGCCGAGTAACCAACGATGGACGAAGCAAGAAAGAAATAGTGAGTAGGATAGCCCAGGCAAAGAGGGCATTCTTTCAAAAGAAGAATCTACTTACAGCAGGAAATACAAGCGTAGAAGTAAGGTAGCAGTTTACCAGAACATACATCTGGAGCATGTTTCTTTTCGGCAGTGAGTCATGGACGATGAGAGCAGTGGAGAAGAAAAGGGTGGAAGCATACAAAATGAGGTGCTACAGAAGAATAATGAAGATAAAATGGATCGACCGCGTAAGTAACGATGACGTCCTCAGAAGAGTGGGAGAAAAGAGAAGTCTGCTGTTAACTCTAAAAAGAAGAAGGGACAACTTAATCAGCCATATCTTGAGACACGATGGCCTGATGAAGACTATCGTCGAGGGAAAAGTGAACGGGAAGATTGGAAAAGGCAGGCCTCGTATGAGTTACATGGAGCAGGTTGTGAAGGATGTAAAAGAAAATAATTACGTCACAATGAAAAGGTTGGCCGATATAAGAATTGGGTGGAAAGTTGCGCCAAACCTATCCTGGGATTGTTGACCAATGATGATGATGATTATGATCATTTTCATCGGTTGATGAGCAAATTAATCTCCCCGGGAATTCCACGTTCTGCACCCAATAGTGCAGCTATTCCTCCCCCACTCCATCTCTGCTCCACCAAGCCGCACCCATTCCAGGAAGAGAGCGGCACCTCCTCCAGGTGGCTGGAGTGCGGTGGGTGCACATGGCGTTAATGTTTCAAGTACGTCGAACAAATACTAGGAACATGTTACATTTAAGCACAAACAAGAATACGGTGCCGTAATTGCCATTATGGAAATTATAGAAAACTTGTATATTGTACCTTCGCCTTAATCGTAGCATGTTATATCACTTTGCTAAACAAAGTAACTGTCGGTTACTATTTGTAGTTTTCGGCGCGGTATTCGAAAATAAGGGGACAGTTTTGCTTAAATTTTTGTATTTTTGAGTCGGTGTGGCACCATAATATTTGCTAGGAGTCGTTACAATAATATTCTAATCATTATTTCACGCTTAGAAGAAAATATGTGCATGTGCTATCGGATGATAACCAAATTTTTTTCGTGTATCGTGAGGTAGCGTGTTAAAAAAGCATTAAATTACCAAAAACCAACTCGACAAAAAGCATTTTCTTACTTTCGTCCACATATCAATCACTAATAAGGAGAAATATTAGAGGCATCACGCAAAAGTGTGCACGGACGAGAATCGATGCGACCTCCACTTAAGGGCCTCGCTTGCGAAGAGAAGTTTCCCCTCCCCCCTCCAGCCCCCCACTCCCGACCACCGCACCACGTCTTTCCGCACCTCAATAGATGGCGCCCTCCCACACCACGCCCCCACCGCGATGTTTTCCGTCTCCAAGGCAACCCTCTTGCCACGAAAAGGTTTCTTTGATCACTTCGATCTGTCTTGTTGCTTTCCTTTGCTGTTCTCTCGCTCTGTAAGTTCGTGTATCAGTCCCGTAATGAGACGCAACGCTCAGGCGCTACACTGCGTGCCTCTGTCGCTCACCGTGTCTCCACAGGATGAGAAATGATGAGCATAATAAAACTTATAAAATTCATTATCCCACTACAATGAGCTATGGATACGACATTATGGAAGTAAAATATATTTTTGCGGCAAGATAACTACACCAACCACACTAACAACGGTAACATCAACATAATAATGCAACAAAATATTGGGTTCAAAATACGGCTTCGCATTCGAAATTCTATGCTAATTCGTGCGACAATCGTTGAACCAACTCCCGATAGGTGGTGAGAGGAAGGAACGCCTTCTCCTCGCAGACTGCTGTGGCGTCGGACCAGGAAGGATTAATGTGGACAATGATAAGCCCGTCAAGAAACGACCGACTGCATAAACCGCACACTCTTGAGGTTGCTACGCGTCTTGTAAAAATGAAGAAATTAATCGTCTCTGTAGCGTAAAATGGGAAAAAAGTCTTGTTGCTAATTGTTTACTTCAATTCAACTGAAACAATCCCGAAATTAAAATCTGAATAAGGAGATATAAGTTCAGGAAGGGAAGTTAAAGATCTGCGTATCGCACTTAATTCAAATATATCATAGAGGAGAAATCATACTCGAAAAGTGTTTGAAAAACCCTGAAGAGAATGGGATTTATAAAATGAACTGTGATTAAAACGTTCAAGTAAGAAGTGAAAGAAAGATGGCATTTTGCACTTGTTAGACCTCATTAAGTATTTGGGATCCAATGATTAAATTCGGGATTTGTGTAAGAAACAGAGGAAAACAGCGCGTTGTGTTAGAAAACTCTTTCATGAATGTGCGTAAAGTGCCACTCGGGCATTGTTCGGTTGTCAACCCTGGAGCGTGCATTACGCTGTCCGCATGGTTAGAGTAACTCGAAAAATGCAAATCACTCTTCTTCGATTCTGACACAGCAATCAAATGTTTACACCCACGCCCATCCGCAGATCAGGACAGACAGAAGCGAAAAATCAGGAGGAACCATAATCGCACCAAACGAAACCAGTATTTGTTTCTCTCTCACGCTAACACGGCCGCAACACCAATTACAATTATATCAAACATCATCCTCCATTATGAACCAATTTAACTCAACTTCACTTTGCTGCAGACATATGAGCTTCGACGCAGTCAGCAGCATTGTACGTAGACGTGGACTCCTTAATTTTAATTGTAATCGCGGCTCGTAGGAAAATGTTTAGTTGCAGTTAGTTTTGAGAAGAATAGAGGATTGATGCGGTAGCTAGACTATTGACATCCCATCCCAAAATCCCGCGTTCTAATTATAGCCCTGGCGGATTATTAATTGGAACACCGGTTCTTACTTATTGCCTTGGTTAGAGCACTTTAAGTGCAGTACTCCGTCCGTCAGGTGGTACGTTAAACTGAGTTCCCTCGACACCTTTCGTTAAAAGCAGGCTGAATCCGACGCCGGGTTTCTGTTCACCCTTCCTCCGTTCCCTAAACACTCTTTCACCCAGTTTAATAACCGGCGTATTATGCTAGATATGACCAGACAAATAAGATTATAGAGATAGATTGTCGTACTGATAGTTTCAAAATGGCATTTTTCCCTGTACTATAAGAGAACAGAATAGATAGCATAGCAAAGGGATGGGTAGGGGAAATATTTTAGAGTAGTCTGTAGTGCATGATTCATGTATTAATCCCTTAAATACTATAGAAACTAACAATCTAGTTGCATGATATCCTATAGTTGCTTGTTTTCATGACGGTAGCGCATGCTTGGTGATCTTCACCCCCTGCCACACACCCTTGCGGTGGCTTGCAGAGTATCGTGAATATGTAGATGTATATGAAGTAGCATCAGCTGCCCGTCACCTTCCCATATAACTACAAATTTGAGTAGTAATTCATACCTAATTACATATAGATGCGTAGATAGAGATACATATAAAGAACCAAAAGTAATGTGTTCCCTAAAGTTACTCCATGCCTACAAGTTCAGCCATTAGTCTCGACCCAGCACTTCCGACCGGAGCACATACGGGAGGAGATTGGGACGGATCTCTCGAAAGGGAAGGTTGTTGTTCTCTCCAGTGCGCAGAGGGCGGCGGGCGACGAAAATGCAACGCCCCCGGAGGAACACGAAGAGAGAACATTCCCGCCACTGCGGATGAAAACGAAGTCTTTAATAGTGACACCTCGCAGAACTCGCCTCTTACGACCACGGTTACTGCTTTTCATTCTTTGACCATGTAAATGGCCTCTCCCTGGAAAACTGCTTGAAGCACAACTGCAAAATACAACTCGGTCTGAGGAGAATTCGCGGTCAATGATCGTCAATAAAGGAGTACGAATACTTCTCGGGGGGAAGCGCCGGCGCCAAGAGAATGGAGTGGCGCCAAGGACGACACTTCACGGATGACCGTCGACGTGATCTATCCACCTCCGGTCACTGACGACCTGCTCCAGGGAACCCTCTCTCCTTGGAGTACAAGGAAGGAAGAAATGAAAGACAAGAGGACGAGCATCAACAGATTGAGCATGAGGAGCGATATAGCTTCCAGAAATCTAGACTGCTTTCGCAGGCAGTGGTACCAACACCAGTGGTCTTCAGCCAGTGTGCCGCGACATTTCTGGGTGGCAGGAAAACAGGGGCGCCACGAGATTTATGCGGGAAAACGAAAAGCGCTTACCAGGACCAACTTCTTAGTTGGCTACTCTTACACTCGACAAATGGTTTACAGGGAAATTCTAAGCCCAAACGATAAAGAATATTTAAATGATGACCTAGAAGCAATTGAAAATTGGTGTGAGACATGGCAGTTAGAATTAAAATTTTAAAAATGTGTAGTAATGAATTTTTGGAAAAAGAGTAGTTCTCCTCCTGGCACATACAAAATAAGTAATAATGAAATAACAAACGTGGAATCCACTAAATATCTTGGAATGAAACTGACACATGATCTTTGCTAGGGTAAACACATACGTGAAATAATGGACCAAGCTCATCGTAAACTGGGATTCATCAAAAGAGTATTGGGAAAATGTGACAATCATGTACGAGAAATCAGCTAATACAAAGACCGCGAACTGGCCGCGGAAACTTTAGCATCGTCACCCGCTGAAAATTGCACTATAGCAAAGAGTTCCACAGAGAAAAAATCATTCGCCTTGACCGGGACTCGAACCCGGACCCCCTGATTTCAGGCCAGAGGAAGAAGACGTCTTGGTAGCTCAACTGGTAGAGTACCTGACCGGAAATCAGGGGGTCCAGGTTCGAGCCCCGGTCAAGGCGAATGATTTTTTCTCTGTGGAACTTCTTGTTATAGAAATCAGCTACTTTTCCCTTGAAAGACCTCATTTGGAATATGCTGCCAGTATATGGGATCCCTACGAAATCGGTCTAGATAACGAACTTGAACGTGTGCAGCGAAGATCGACAAGATCTGTAAAGAGACAGTACGATAACCTTATTAGCGTAACCAGTCTATTAAACGAATTAAAATGGGAATCATTGTCAGATTGCAGGCTGAAATTTAGACTTAATCTCTTAAACAAATTCCAAGGCCATATTTTCAGTATTAAGGGTAAAAATATTTTGCGAACCCCAACTTACTATGGTAGACTGGACCATAATCACAATATTAGAGAAATTGATTGCCGAACTGATGTCCTTTTGCCAAAATGTCCTTTTTCCCTCGTACAATTAGAGATACGAATAACGGTAAATATGTCCAATTGCATCCAATCCATGTTAGCATGTTAGTAGTGCATGCCTGGTGATCTTCACCCCCTGCCACACACCCTCGCGGTGGCTTGCAGGGTATCGTATAGATGTAGATGTAGAATCGGAGAGTAGCAATAGAATGCACTGGTAGCTGCATGTTGGTATGAGTACTTAAAGCTAACCCTACTAACAGAATGTTTTTTTTTCATGTTTGCTTTGCAATTTCTATCTTTTTTAAATAGTGAATTTCTGACTAGTATATTAATACTATTCCTTTTTTATGCATGATATGTAGTGCATGTTTGGTGAGGAATCACCCCCTGCCACACTCATTTATGGTGGCTTGCAGGGTATTATGTAGATCTAGATGGTGAAAGTAATGCAAGTATTTATTCGAACCTTAGGGCTGATTGCTGTGAAGCGCCGATTACCCTTGGTGGTGAAGACGGAAGCCCAAATGGATAAAGAAAAACACATCTAGGAAAGGTGCGGCCAACGCAAAAGGTTGGGAATCGCTGGCCGGGATCGGACTGCAACTGTGTTTCGCCCCAGCCAGCCTTGTGCGGTGAATTCGACGCACGAGGGGCCAGAATGGTGCCCTGTACACCCACGCGGGCCCCGCGGTGACACCCTTGGAATTCCCAGGAACGTATCAGCGACGCTATTACCCCCGCCCTCGCAAACAGCCCTCTATCGCCCTCGGGGGCGACGCCACATTCGCCCCGGGCGGCGCGCCTGGGGCGGCCGCCCCGGCCCGACCCCTTTATTACCATTCATCATCATCACCTCGGCCCCTTCCCGGGAGCTCCCTCCATCCTCCCGGCCCCCAGGGAGAGGCCCCTTGGGGCCACACGCCCCCCTCAGGCCCCCGACTCCCGAGGGCCCCATCCATCTTTCACTCACACCGACCCCTCGAAATAATTCGCCCCCCCTTCCCACCCCCTCCCCCAACACGGGCCTCGAAATGACGAAACCACAGAATGGCCGCGTACGCAATGCGCTGCGATATTGTCTGGAAAGGTGAGATGGATCTCCAAGGGAAGGGCCGCTGCTTGCCCGCCAATACTGCCAAGCGATCATGGACTGCTAAACGTCACACGCCGTCCAACTCACATCAGAAATACAGCCTCCTCAATAGGAGGGTATTGATCAATAAAATCCATTTCGATTTCCTCAAAGCTCAAGAAAACTAACATGAAATAATTCGACACTCTTGGTAGTTTCTTTGCACTGAATACCTGCTCAGAGTGTTTTACCATAGACAGATACGGTGGCGTGTATCTTCAACTCCTTCGAAAGAGACCAAGGAGGCATTCACGATTGGCAAGGGCAGTCTTAGCTGACGGCTGGAGCTGGACAAACCCCTGGAACTCCTCACATTCCACCCCCGCTATCCCTCTGTTAAGCTCTTATGGAGTCTACGTGTCTCTTAGCACACCAGTCACGCCTGTCCAGTCGTTAGCTTTCAAGTAGCCACAGTGCACTTGCACATGGTTACATCAAGACCCTTTCATTGCCAAACCCTTTGCGTAAAGCCTACGTCCCAGCCTCATGTCTTGCATCCTAACGCAATTACGCCACATGTTTCACCTATTTGCCGATTACGCAATAGTGTACATGGAATGCCATAGCCCAAACGATTAAGAAACTTTAAGTGATGACCTAGATGCAATTGAAAAATTGTGTGACACATGGAAATGGAATTAAATTAGAAAAGGTTGCAGTAATGAATTTTTGGAAAAAGAATGTTCTCATCCTAGCACTTACTACATGAGAAAGAATAAATTGACAAACATGGAATCCATTAAATATCGTGGAATAGGAATAAAACATGTTCTTTCTCGGGGTAAACATATGCCTGAAATAATGGGTGTAGCTAATCGCAAACTGGGATTCGTCAGAAGAGTACTGGGCGAATGTAACGATCATATACGGGAAAATAGCTATTTTTTCTTTCTGTGTTATCATGCTTCGCTTCCACTCCATAACAGCATTATCGTCAGCATTATTTTTTCCTTGTTAAACCTCATTTGGAACACGCTGCCATTATATAGAATCCTTACGAAATTGGCTGAAATATCGAACAAAAGCGTGTGCAGCGAAAGTCGACAATACTGTTCAGGGATGGTACGACATCCATATTAGCATTACCGTTTTATTAGAAGAACGTAAACGGGTCTCATTATCAGACCATGCGTTTAAATATAAACATAGACTCTTCTTCATTAAATAAGATAATATTTTCACAGAACATGCCATGTACATTTAGCGCACCCCATCTTATTATATACTACACCGCATCATTAGCGTTAAATGAATTAATCAAAGACCTAATTGACAAAATTAAAATGTCTTTATTTCCTCGGGGATCTGAATGGCCGTAACTCTAATGAATAATATGTAAACAAGTTTAGTAGTAGCCTAGGTAGTTGCATTTCGGTACAAAGACTTTTAGCCCGCTCAACAAACAAGTCGGTTTTGATTACTTGCTCTGCTCCTCAAAACACTTTAAAAATTGCAATAGCGCGACAAAAAATAGTTACTCAAATTGTTAAAACATTCGAGGTCCATGCTTGTCAAGCATATCTCTTTTGGGTAACCCGGATAAGGATTTCAAAAGTTTCAAAATCGGAGACCTCATCAGGGTTAATGAATCATGCCTTTATTGCGCATTGAATAGGCATATACCCTCAAGGAGGCGAAACAGGGGTGGGGTTGGTGTAGAGCCACTTGTGTGGCTTGTTACTTGCCTAGCCTTGTTACGTTGTCACTGTAGAGCCTATTTCTTGTTATAATACATATTTTAGTGGAGCTCCAAAATAGTGCAGTGATAAATAATGACTTACCGGCACATGTCCTTCAGAGTGGACCGTTAATGGGATAACAGTGTAAAGACGCTTGTGCCTTTAAAAGTAAATTAATATAAATTCTTATGGCATGCAGTGATTTGATCTTTCCCCGACTTCCGAAACAACGGGTAATGAAAAGTATTTATAGGATTCCTTGTCAAGGAGAATTATGAGGAAGGTGGCAGTTTCTCTTTATTTCAAGAAAGTATTTTCGATCTGAAATTTTTCTATTTTTCTTTCCAAACACGAGGAGACGAATTCTTAACACGTCTTAAACTCTCTTCCAAAGTAATGGTAAAGATGACACGAGGACAAAAAACGTCGCTGCCTACATACTTCCTTAAAATATGTAGTAGAGCGCGGACCATTCTTTCGTGTAATCTTCTTTATGAGTATCGATTACAATGGCAGCTATATAAGAAATCTTGTTCACGGTCAATGAGCGTCATTGGCAGCAGGTGAGGCATTAGTCAGAGCCGTATGAAGTTGGAGAAATATACGAAAGTCAGTATTTCTGATTCCACGAAATTTCTTCCCGAAAGACAAGAGAACTCCGTTCGCTCATTCGCCGTCCTTCTCCTTGGGAGACACCGTCGTACGCCTTCGAGAAGGTCCCCCTGAAACGAAGACTAAAAACAGTCTCTGGGAAGCGCAGAGGCGCCAGCGCCACTGAGTCAGACACGCACTGCAAAGGACGGAGGTGGGTAGGCAACCATGACTTCCATCTCTCCACCGACAAATTAAAACGTGACGTCACAGCTCATAAAAATGTTCGCCAATTCGATGGGCATGTCGTGAGAGATTAATTGGCAGCGAACGTAAAGAAACTTGTCATATTTGAGCGACTTTTTCGTCAAAAAAGTCGGTACCTCTGACATGGCTCGGTCAAGGGGAGAAAATTGAACCTGACGCGGCGTATCTCCTGCTCGTCTTTCAACCTGTTTCATAAAACAACTTCATTTTTTGAGGATGGGGCAGCATTGAAGGGGAAACATGGAAGTTCTTTCACTGTTTTTTTTTTTTTTTTTGGAAGATGACTGAACACGATTTGTGACTACGTAGTTCCACCTCATATCGGATTCTGAAGTGAAAATAATATCCGTGCGCAGAGTGACGCATTCGTGAGCCGGGGCGACTTCCCAATCTATTCTTTTGAAGACTGGATTGCTCTGTCTCTGACACGCCCCTCCGCGAGAAAGGAACCAAACACACTTCTTTGACCGGAACCATCACAAACGTCAGATAGGTTATACTCCCCACATTTACGATGAGGCCATGTTCGCACCAGTTTACAACAGTGTAGGAGCAAATGCTAAAACGACGAGATCATATGAAGGCATTTTGCGTGCCTTGGTATCCATTGAATCCCTACGCTAAGATGACGCAGTAGTGTACAGGGAAATTCTATGCCCAAACGATAACGAATATTTAAATGATGATCTACAAGAAATTGAAATTGGTGTGATACATGGCAGTCAGAATTAAACTTTAAAAAATGTTCTGTTATGAATTTCTGGAAAAAAATGGCTCTCGTCCTAGCACTTACAATATTAGCAATAATGAATTAACAAACGTGGAATCCATTAAATATCTTGGAATAAGACTGACACATGATCTTTCCTGGGGTAAACACATACGTGAAATGATGGGTCAAACTAATCATAGACTGGGATTCATCAAAAGAGTACTGGGTAAATGTGACGATCATGTAAAAGAAATCAGCTACTTTTCCCTTGTTAGACTTCATCTGGAATATGCTGCCAGTGTATGGGATCCCTACGAAATCGGGATAAATAATGAACTTGAACGTGTGGAGCGGTGATCGGCAAGATTTTTAAAGGGACGGTATGATAAGCTTATTAGCGTAACCAGTCTATCAAATGAATTAAATTGGGAATCGTTGTAAGATTGCAGGTTTAAATTTGGACTTAATCTCTTAAATAAATTCCAAGACAACATTTTCAGTGATGATGTAAAAATATTTTGCGAACCCCAACTTACTATGGCAGACTGGAACATAATCATAAAATTAGAGAAATTGATTGCCGAACTGATGTCCTTTTGCCAAAATGTCCTTTTTCCCTCGTACAATTAGAGATACGAATAACGGTAAATATGTCCAATCGGAGAGTAGCAATGGATAGCATTGGTAGCTGCATGTTGGTATGAGTACTTAAAGCTAACCCTACTAACAGAATGTTTTTGCATGTTTGCATTGCGATTTCTATCTATTTTTAAATAGACAAGTTCTGACTAGTATATTAATACAATTCCAATTTTATGCATGATATGTAGTGCATGTTTGGTGAGAATTCACCCCCTGCCACACTCATTTCATCTATCTCATCTACATCTACATAATACCCTGCAAGCCACCACAAGGGTGTGTGGCAGGGGGTGATTGCTCACCAAACATGGACTACATATCATGCATTAAAAAGGAATAGTATTAATATAGTAGTCAGAACTACACTATTTAAAAAAGATAGTAATTGCAAAGCAAACATGCAAAAACATTCTGTTAGTAGGGTTAGCTTTAAGTACCCATACCAACATGCAGCTACCAATGCTATTCATTGCTACTCTCTGATAGGACATATTTACCGTTATTCGTATCTCTAATTGTTCGAGGGAAAAAGGACATTTTGAATCGGTCAGTTCGGCAATTAATTTCTCTAACTTTATGATTATGGTCCAGTCTGCCATAGTAAGTTGGGGTTCATGAAATATTTTTAACATCATCACTGAAAATATTGCCTTGGAATTTGTTTAAGAGATTAAGTCTAAATTTCAACCTGCGATCTGACAATGATTCCCATTTCAATTCATTTAATAGACTGGTTACGCTAATATAATTATCGTATTGTCCCTTTACAAATCTTGCCAATCTTCGCTGCAGACGTTCAAGTTCATTACTTAGACCGATTTCGTAGGGATCCCATACACTGGCAGCATATTCCAAATGAGGTCTAACAAGGGAAAAGTAGCTGATTTCTCGTACATGATCGTCACATTTACCCAATACTCTTTTAATGAAACCCAGTTTGCGATTCGCTTGACCCATTATTTCACGAATGTGTTTACCCCAGGAAAGATCATTTGTCAGTCTTATTCCAAGATATTTAATGGATTCCACGTTTGCTAATTCATTATTACTTATTTTGTAAGTGGTAGGAGGAGAGCTATCCTTTTTCCAAAAATTCATTACAAGACATTTCTTAAAGTTTAATTGAATTTATGGTGGCTTTCAGGGTATTATGTAGATGTAGATGAGTATTTAAATTAAAAACCGTTCGAAGTGTTAAATTTTCAAAAACGGAGTCAATACATCAAATTAATCAATCCAAAATAAGTAGAAAAAAGCTGAAATATATTATTTAGCAGGAAGATTATAGCCATTACACAACCGGAATAGCTCTGAATTTAAATTTCTTCCGGCGTATCTTTCGCATAGTTCCTTAGAGCTCCAACCACAGTTTTTCCGGCGTTGCAGTTGCCATCTCCAGGTGAAAGTGTGACAAGTTAGGGATTCAAACATAGGGGAGATATAACTATAACTACCTTGATCAGTTATCTCCTTCAATTCCTACACTCTTTCTTAAATCCATTTCCAGATTGCTTCTGTTACCCATGGATTCTATTTGATAGCTATTTTTTCTTCTGCCAGGTAGTTTGCGGCTGATATTAGTCGGTCATTGAAGTTAAATCTCCGCAGTACTTTTCAACCCGCCCCAGTATCATGCATTAAATCGTGGACCAGCATGAAAAAAATACTGGATTGGTACTGGTACTGTATACACATCTAGCACTGCCCCTTGGTCAGTATCATCCGTGGAGGTGAATGTCTCATCAGAGATAATAGTCAAACAAAACTTAGTAAATACCTAATAAATCATTGCTCACATTTTACCACACCCCAACTTTTTCATAATCAAAAGTGGAATCTATCCCTCCAATTGAACAATTTTAATGATGGAATCATGATTATCAGTCTAAAAATGTTATGTCCTCAACGAATATCTATAATGTAAGTACCTATTTGATTTATGCGTGATACCCGTATTATACCTTAGCTATTCAGCTAAGATACAGGTATTTTTTATTTTTTTCATCATTAAACGATGGAGATAATTATTGGAGATATAATTGGATATATGTAGATACAATTGGACAATTATAAGAAGAGAGGGAGAAAATTGAAGTCTTCTGATGACTTTAAAAGAAGACGGGATAACTTAATCCACTATATCCTAAGATATGATGGCATGATAAATCGTTGAGGTAAAAATGAGCGGGAAAATAAAAAAGGGTGGCCTCAGGTGACATTTATGGAATAGGTAGAGAAGGACGTGATATATAATTCTGCAAATGTGAAGAGGTTAGCCGACGCACTGTGGTCTGAAATCGGAAATAGCCGGACAAAAGTCCAAAATTGCTTCTTTTGAGGTACACACTTGAAACTTGTCATAAACACTCAGAATTGATCACTGATCATGGAACAATAAGCCATTTTTGGATGATCTCATCCGTTTTTGAGGTACAGAGGCCCAAACTTGGCCAAGTTTCCAAAAACACACCCCATCTTGCTTTTCTTCAAAAATATTTGAAGTTAAGCTGCTGGTGGAGTTTTGGAATGATTGTTATGAAGTAAAAAACGTTATATTCCGGTAATATGGTACTTTATCTATATTATCTGTTAGTTTCGAAGATTTTGGTTAATATTAGTGTGGTATTACGTCGCAAAATGGCGGACCCTTTTTCCGGGTAAAATTTGACATAAAGTAGACAATATCTTTAGTTTAAGAAAATTGCCACCGCAAAAACTTTCATGAAAGTATTTAATAAAGATATTTTAAGAATGTAAAGCAAAAATCTTGGAAAAAAGTTTGCGGCTGCGAAAATGAACGCAATTTTTCGATCGCGCTTCACGGCACGGCTCCGCGACGCGGGGCCTAGAGACTCGGTGACTCCGTTGGATATTTCAAGTTGTTTGGAACTAATTATTGAAAATTGTCATTTTAACCATGGTATACAGTCTCTATTGACCTGAAATACTATATTGAAGATATTACGAGGATATTGGATTGATCGAATTGATCACTGAACGCGTGACTCTGGTAAACACGACATTGAAATTTAATTTTGCTATTGTAAGTTTTACCTTTGCACATCCCATCAGAACATAAATCTTAGAAAGGAAAGAAAATTTTCCTATTGGTGGCTATTGCTGAGAAGTTGGGTTCATTTTATACAATTGCCAGTTAAATCAGCGGCCAGCGCTGGAGAATCAAAGAAACGTCTTGCCGTGTTACCGTCATTCGTGTTTCCTGATCCAGGCCTTGGCACATCCATTATCGACCCCATCCTTTCTCTAAATGCCTTCTGAATGCTTTTTTTTTCTGTTAGCTGTGTTCTTAGGTTGCCGCGGGCCGATTAAGAGATTTATCATTATTTATTTATTTATCATTAAAGATATTTATTTTACCTTAAATACCGTTTCCAGCTTGTTTGGATTATTTCTCACCTGCCACTGTTTTAACTCCAGTCGATACGATATGTGCAATACGCATTCGAAAAACCGAATATAGCAGTGTAGGGTAGACAGACCAAAGGAATATTTAGTAACATCTGCTGGTTGATCTTTCATTGCCCTTAAATCATTCATCTGGGAAGCTTTCGCTCCGCAGATGTAGCACATCATAGTAGAACAATCAGTCAATGCATTGCATACCTAAAAAATGTTTTTATAGATTTGTTTAACAATATCCACCAGCATTTACTTGTCCATCAATTTAAAAATAGGAAAAATCCTTACCTTTCTATCTATCATGGTCAGAAGCAAGCTGAAATTAACAGAATAATTTCCCCAATTCCAATTTTTTAAGCCATCTATCTGCTTTTGTACATAATTCCTTTCCGCCATAGCAACTTCCTTGGTTTCTTTTAGCCACTGAAGGCGAATGGGCCGGCAAAATATGGTTGACGACGGGGGAGGATTTTTCCAGATAATCTCACCTAAAATAGTTCATATATTATTGGTACTCAACTGTACTGCTATCAGATTGGCCAAAGATAAACAAGGTATGAAACAAGAAATGCCTTAAGCTCGTACCAGTTGCGTCATTCAGCAAACGAAGTGGCACCATGGCGCTCATAAATAAATATTCATCTGAAGTATCTGCTTCTTCCCACAACTGTTTATATTGCGAAAGGCCCGAACGAAGAAACAGATTGGAAGAAAAAATTTCAGTGATAGTAGTGAATTGTCGTAGTATAAGAAATAAAGTAGCAGAATTTCACCACCTCATTAAGAGTACTAATGCAGATATAATCGTAGGTACAGAAAGCTGGCTTTCGAAGGACATATCAGATCATGAAGTATTTCCGAAGTGTTTTACAGTATACAGAAAGGATAGAGTAAGCAGAAACGGAGGAGGAGTTTTCATAGCTGTGAAGGACCCGTATGTCAGTAGAAGAGAACTTATTTCAGAGCGAAATGTAGAAAGTATTTGGTGTTCCGTTAAAAGTAAAAGTAGTAACGCAAAAAAGATATATGTAGGTGCATATTACAGGCCACCGGACGCAGACGTCAATTCTATAATAGAGCTAGAGTCAGAGATACGCACATTACTTTCTGGGAAGAATGATAGAGGAATAATAGTAGGCGGAGATTTCAATCTCCCCTCGATAGACTGGAATACGTGTAGTTTCATTGCAGGAGGTAAGGATAAGGAACATTGCGAATCACTGTTGAACACCTTTACGACACATTCTTTACAACAGCTAGTAACAGAGCCGACCAGGGGAAACAACATTCTAGACTTATTAGCAACAAATATACCCGAGAGAGTTCTAAATACAGTTACAGACACAGGAATTAGTGACCATAAAATAGTGCATGCGAAATTTATTGTAGGCGTTGAAAGACATTATAAACCAAGGAGGAGGGTGTACTTATTTGGCAAGGCAAATTACGACGGTATGAAAGAGGAATTAAGGGAAGCGTTTAATGTATTCAGCGAACAAAGCAAAGGATTAAATACAGAGGATTCGTGGAGAGAATTTCTTGAGGTCACCCGTAACGCAGTTCATAAATACATACCAAGTAAATATATTAGTGATAATACAGAGCCAAGGTGGTATAACGCGGAGGTTAGGAAATCACTAAAGCGACAAAGGGTATGCCACGCTAAGATGAAAAATGCCAGACGGGGTCTATCGGTAGAGGAAAAAAATGAGCTAGTTCAAAACTATAAAAAATCGAGAGCATTAGCAAGGAAATCATGTCGGCAAGCGTTATCACATTTCAAGAGCAAGATGTTAGGAGAATATTTAGATAGCAATCCTAAAGCGTTTTGGTCATATGTGAGAGAGCTTCAGGGAAATAAGTCCACAGTGCACACACTTAAAAATGATAAAGGAATCAGAGTCACCAGCAGTGTAGAAAAAGCCAACACTTTAAACACCTTCTTCCAAAGTGTATTCAACTCATCGTCACAAAACGCAGTGGAACCACCGCCGAACACTTTCAGTGAGCAAATGCCCGAAATAAACATTTCATGTCGCGGAATAGAGCAGCAGTTAAAAAGCATAAGTAAAAACAAAGCACCAGGTCCCGATCAAATTCCTTCCAGAGTTTATAAAACATTAGCTTCTGAAATAGCCCCCTATCTAGAAATAATATTCAATAAAACACTAAAGAACCACACAGTACCCAAGGATTGGAAAGTAGCTAACATTACACCTATATTTAAAAGCGGTGATAGGGAAGAACCTAGTAACTACAGACCCATTTCACTCACGTCAATCTCTTGTAAGATATTTGAGCACATAGTAGTCAGTTCGATCATGGGGCATTTGGATAGTCAGGGATTACTCATAAATAGCCAGCATGGGTTCCGGAAAGGTAGATCCTGCGAGACACAATTAGCTTTATTCGTACACGATATTTTAGTCCACGGCGAAAGCAGTACTGAAGTTGATGCGATATTTTTAGATTTTAAAAAGGCTTTCGATAAAGTTCCTCATGACAAATTAATCTTGAAGTTAGAGAGTTTTGGTATAAATAAAGACGTTGTATGTTGGGTAAAAGAATTCTTAAGTGGGCGAGAACAGAGGGTTGTCATAGATGGTATCATGTCGGACACAATCGAAGTCACATCGGGAGTTCCCCAGGGTAGCGTAGTAGGTCCGCTTCTATTTCTTTTATACATAAACGATTTGGGTACCGTAGTTAGTAGTAACCTTAGACTTTTTGCAGACGATGCGGTGGTGTACAGGGGTATATCAAACGAAGAGGACATGAAATCACTTAGCAAGGATTTAGATGCAATTCAAGAGTGGTGCGACAAATGGCAGTTAGAACTCAACCTTAAAAAGTGTGTAGCTATCAATTTTTGGAGGAGGAATAATTCGATAGAGCGATCCTATAGAATTAATAACACGAAGATCGAAAACGTTGAAACCGTAAGATATTTAGGTGTAACAATCACTAAAGATTTATCGTGGGGAAGACACATAAGGGAAATATGCGGCCGAGCGAAGAGAAAGCTAGGATTTATAAAAAGAGTACTTGGGAAATGTGATGAGAAGACAAAAGAGCGATGCTACTTTTCACTAGTTAGGCCCCACCTTGAGTATGCAGCCAGTGTATGGGATCCTAATGAATTAGGTTTGATGAGAGAACTAGACAGTGTGCAGCGTAGAGCAGCTAGGTTCGTCAAAAGGTGTTACGATAGGTTGAGTAGTGTATCAGAATTAATACAAGAATTAGGGTGGGAATCATTATCAGAGCGTAGATTAAAGTTCAGATTTAATCTATTGCAGAAATTTCAATCGGATAGCTTTACTGAAGATGTTAGGCACATATTAAAAACACCAGCGTATTATGCTAGATTCGACCAGATAAATAAGATTAGAGAGATAGATTGTCGTACAGATAGATTCAAAATGGCATTTTTCCCCCGTACTATAAGAGAACAGAATAGGCAGCATAGGAAAGGGATAGGTAGGGGAAATATTTTAGAGTATTCTGTAGTGCATGATGCATGTATTAACCCCTCAAATACTATAGATACTAACAATCTAGTTGCATGAGACCCTTTAGTTGCTTGCTTGCATGCTAGTAGTGAATGCTTGGTGACCTTCACCCCCTGCCACACACCCTCGCGGTGGCTTGCAGGGTATCGTGTAGATGTAGATGTAGATGACTCCCATCAAATCCATATTTGCAAATTAATGTGCAATTTACTTTGTTGCCGGATGCTAGAGTCGTGGATACGCATGTCAGTATCCGCGATTCTGTATGGTTCAATAGATCTTGTAAACTCACTTCTCTAATGTTTTCTGTTATGTGTATACCTTCGGGGTATGCACCGCTTTTTGCATTTAACACTCGCACATAGCTAGGGTACAGGTTGTGCCCGTAACTAAGAGCGGAGCAATTATACTGATTCTTTGTCACCTCAGTGGTGATCATCAGAGATAGAGCCTCCTCTGGCGACATCTCCGACTGCATCTCATCTTTTTTCCTCCACCTAGTGAGAATTCTTTTTGCTCTAGTGGGAGTGGTAGTCGTTACTTCCGTGAGAAGTTGAGCGGTAGCACTATCTCCTTCCTCTCTGCCAAGAGGCTGCCAATGCGAGCTCGGCAGCAGAGGAAGAACTTTCAATATTTTGGACTTTTCTTCTTTTTGACCTGTCTGAAGAAGTCCTAAAACATTTTTTTGGTCGCCCCAATGAACCTAATGAATCAATAATGTTAAGATATAAATTCCATGTAAAAACCTTCGTCCATGATATTGGGCAAAAGAAATAAATCAGAAAATACATTCCGGTCATTGTAGAAGTACCTGGTAGGTACTCACGGACTGCTTCCGGGAAAATAATTGGCTCTTTGGATCATGCATTATTGCGAGCTAAAAATTGCTCGTTTTTTCGAAAACATTCTTCCCACTTTTTCTGGTAATATACCAAGAACCTTCATAAAAATTCACGGAGACTATCTAGGGCATCGAAATGATTCTCTAAATTGAGAGTCCGAGATAACAAATCCAGCAAGAATATTTTTTTATCGTGCAATGATTTTCCTTTCATCTCAATTATCTTGTTGTGTAGCTCCAAACGTGTGATCTGATATGATGTCATTTCAGAGCTGGACAACACAAAAAATCTGTGTATGGATCCGACAGATAAAATTATGTAATGAGAGTCACACGATGAATATCTTTCACGATTATATTTTCCATAATATAAGATCGGCGAAAAAACGCCGTGAAGCTTTATAAAAAGGAACATTATAAGCGTCGAAGTGAAATGCTAAGAATAAATAGCGATACTGAAAATTATATTCAAAATACTAACCTTGAAAAAGAAAGACTATTGAGTAAACCAGAAACACCGCTGAACAACACAGGAAATAAACAGCGATACTAATTCAATGATATATATGTATATTCCATGTACGTGTATATGATATATATTCAATGACGAATCAATTCACTAGACACACACAGATTTTAGCAAATCACTAAATCACTACAGGCACAACACTCATCCACCGAATCCAAATAAGAACTGCCAGCTAAAATCCGTTTTTGAAGGGAAAAGGAAAAACCCCTTCGGAAATACCGGTTAAATACCGTCAAAGGCTGCGCGGTGTCATAAAAAGCCCCTTTTCGCACGTTCCTCCTCGGCAAGTGTGAAAAGGGTAAGGAGTAGAAAAAGAATCTCTGACTGTTGCCTTTCCTGGTAAATGTGTAGGGTGCCCTTCGCGTGAAAACTTAAATTCTACACCAAAAGATGTTCCAACATGCGGCAAGAATCCGTAAAGTATCCAAACCAGAGCATGTATACCAGAGTCACGCGTTCAGTGATCAATTCGATCAATCCAATATCCTCGTAATATCTTCAATATAGTATTTCAGGTCAATAGAGACTGTATACCATGGTTAAAATGACAATTTTCAATAATTAGTTCCAAACAACTTGAAATATCCAACGGAGTCACCGAGTCTCTAGGCCCCGCGTCGCGGAGCCGTGCCGTGAAGCGCGATCGAAAAATTGCGTTCATTTTCGCAGCCGCAAACTTTTTTCCAAGATTTTTGCTTTACATTCTTAAAATATCTTTATTAAATACTTTCATGAAAGTTTTTGCGGTGGCAATTTTCTTAAACTAAAGATATTGTCTACTTTATGTCAAATTTTACCCGGAAAAAGGGTCCGCCATTTTGCGACGTAATACCACACTAATATTAACCAAAATCTTCGAAACTAACAGATAATATAGATAAAGTACCATATTACCGGAATATAACGTTTTTTACTTCATAACAATCATTCCAAAACTCCACCAGCAGCTTAACTTCAAATATTTTTGAAGAAAAGCAAGATGGGGTGTGTTTTTGGAAACTTGGCCAAGTTTGGGCCTCTGTACCTCAAAAACGGATGAGATCATCCAAAAATGGCTTATTGTTCCATGATCAGTGATCAATTCTGAGTGTTTATGACAAGTTTCAAGTGTGTACCTCAAAAGAAGCAATTTTGGACTTTTGTCCGGCTATTTCCGATTTCAGACCACAGTGCGACGGGAGAATTGAGTGGAGATTTGCGCCAAACCAATTGCAAGAATACTGGATTTCGGTGATGAAGATGATGATAAAGACTTACTTTCTCAATATTCTCAGCTTCATCCCCAACGATGGGGACAACTTCCGTACAACGCACATAGCAGGAATGTGATAATCACAGTTTCCATATTTTCAATCAATATCATATCTGTGAAATATGTTGTGGATGACGCATCGAGCATTAGAGTTGCATCCTTCTCTCTCCACTTGCAACGCATACGTTTCGGCCCGTATGCTCTCCATGTGTTTAGGATTCATCCTCACGTTTTGGTATAAATAAAGACGTTGTATGTTGGGTAAAAAAATTCTTAAGTGGACGACAGCAGAGGGTTGTCATAGATGGTATCATATCTGACACAATTCAAGTCACATCGGTAGTTCCCCAGGGTAGCGTAGTAGGTTCGCTTCTTTTTCTTTTATACATAAACGATTTGGGTACCGTAGTTAGTAGTAACCTTAGACTTTTTTCAAACGATGCGTTGGTGTACAGGGGTATATCAAATGAAGAGAACAGGAAATCGCTTAGCAATGATTTAGATGCAATTCAAGAGTGGTGCGACAAATGGCAGTTAGAACTTAACCTTAAAAAGTGTGTAGCTATCAATTTTTGGAGGAGGAATAATTCGATAGAGCGATCCTATAGAATTAATAACATGAAGATCGAAAACGTTGAAACCGTAATATATTTAGGTGTAACAATCACTGAAGATTTATCGAGGGGTAGACACATACGGGAAATACGCGGCCGAGCAAAGAGAAAGCTAGGATTTATAAAAAGAGTACTTGGGAAATGTGATGAGAAGACAAAAGAGCGATGCTACTTTTCACTAGTTAGGCCCCACCTTGAGTGTGCAGTCAGTGTATGGGATCCTAATGAATTAGGTTTGATGAGAGAACTAGACAGTGTGCAGCGTAGAGCAGCTAGGTTCGTTAAAAGGTTTTACTACAGGTTGAGTAGTGTATCAGAATTAATACAAGAATTAGGGTGGGAATCATTATCAGAGCGTAGGTTAAAGTACAGATTAAATCTATTAGAGAAATTTCAATTGGATAGCTTTACTGAAGATGTTAGGCACATATTAAAAACACCAGCGTATTATGCTAGATTCGACCAGATAAATAAGATTAGAGAGAAAGATTGTCGTACCGATAGATTCAATATGGCATTTTCCCCCGTACTATAAGAGAACAGAATAGGCAGCATAGGAAAGGGATAGGTAGGGGAAATATTTTAGAGTATTCTGTAGTGCATGATGCATGCTACCTCGACCTACGAGTTGGACGAACGTCCCTACTCCGTGCTCCCAATTGTGGTTAAAGTGAGGCCAGGACTATGGCGCTAACACGTATTGTGTGGGTTATTGAAGCCTTGCAGATGCCGAAGTTTACTGCCGAATGAACGGTCCTCAGCGTGTACCCCGTAAATACTATAGATACCAAAAATCTAGTTGCATGAGACAATATAGTTACTAGTTTGCATGTTAGTAGTGCATGCTCGGTGATCTTCACTCCCTGCCACACACCCTCGCGGTGGCTTGCAGGGTATCGTGCAGATGTAGATGTAGAAGTGAATTCACTTTCTCTTTATTTGCGTTACTAGTATAGCATGGTATCTTTTACTTGCATGACCGCTTGGCTTGGTAGCTCTTTGTTGAGTGTGTATGGTACATATTTGGTAATCTTCAGCCTCTACCACTATCTAACGCGGTGGCTCGCACGGTGTTAGGTAGATTCAGATGTAACTGTAATGTAGCTTCGCGTAACATTCCTATGCCTATAGGATGGCGCCAACCGACCACTCATCCCGTTGAAATATGTAATTCCACTTCTATTAGATGAGATGCATTAATTTGACCATAGGAAGAACGCTGAGGACCGTTCATTCGGCAGTAAACTTCGGCATCTGCAAGGCATCTATAATCCACTCAATACGTGTTAGCGCCATAGTCCTGGCCTCACTTTAACCACAATTGTGAGCACGGAGTAGGGACGTTCGTCCAACTCGCAGGTCGACTTAGTGGCGAAACTGAAGCGAATGAAAGTATCGCCAAATACAACAATAATTGCCATTTCACCAGTACAAAACTAACTTTCGGCGGTTGCGCTACAGAGGGCGCAAAATTAGCATCTCATTGTTTGAGAACAGAAATTGTTTCGCGGAGCGGCAGAGGAGAGATTTCCCTTGCACTAGTTCAGGCGCGGCAGGCGAACGAGTGTTTTCTCGCCGTAATTATTACGAGTTCTCTTTGGAAATTTAATGCCGCAGTTGGGGGAGAGCAATTTACCCCACCCGCGTGTTTGCAGTTCCCAGCGAAATTTGCAAACGCCATCCCCAACCCTCCGTATCCGTCAGCCACTCCAGAGAGCACGAAATGCAATGCATGCATTTCCTGCAAGTCTATTGCGCATTTTATTGCACCACTGCGCCGATAAGTTGAATAACAACCCTATAGGCAGAATACGAATATTTAAAGAGTCATACTTTTTACGAAAGAAAGCTTAAACGAAAGTCAATGGTATTCACAAATAAACGCTATGTAGGATGACCTTTATACGCCAAAAGCTAGTTTGGATCACTTTTAGTGCACTGTTTCTATGAAAGACAATGTCACCATGTAACTTTCATTTACATCTATCTACATAATTACCCTGGAAGTCACCTAAGGTGTGTAACAGTGGGTTAATTCACATGCAATACATAGAACTTTCAATAAAAAAATAACCTTTGCAGGCTATGCAGGTTTCTTACAATAACCTATACAACCTATCCAACGTTCAATAAAAAATATCCTATTCATATAAAATAACCTATCTATCAGCGGCACATAAGTTCCACAAAGAAAAATCATCTTTTCCTCATTATTTTCTATTCTGTGATTTAATTTCTTAGAGGCTGCGTGAAAATAAGTTTGAGAATTTGTTTACCTACAAAGGAATCGCGTGAAAAATATTGTTGACCTCTGGCTATCTGTTCACAAGGGTTGAAACTCAAATGATTAAGGTAGTTACCATCATATCACTCAACAAGTAACATTAGGCTTAACAGGACTTGCTTTTTCTTTTCGTTTTAACCTTATCAGGGAGAACATCTTACAATAAAAGCGTCCTCTTCACCCAGCCATCTGAAAACCTGACGCGGCAGACCACTTCAAAGTCTTTGACCTTGACTTTTGACACCCACCCAGTCAAAGAAAATAACAAGCAAAATGTTTTCTGCCTCGTGTACCGGTGAAATTAAGCGAATCTTGGAAAACTGTTTCATTTTCGGAAAAGGAGAAAGCAGATTGGGGTTTATCAAGTCTCACTCTGGTGTTCATCACACCCTAGAAAATCTTATAAACAAGAAATAGATTTGATAGCTCGATTCAGAAAGCGCTTAGGTACAGCTCAAAACTGCCAATTTCGATATAATATTCTACATATGACCAGAAAGAGTACCAAATGTGCTGTAGGGACTGGAATGAAGGCATATGAAGACAGATTTTATTCGCAGGAAAAATCCTCACTCTGGAGATTTTAGTGTTAAAATAGAGCAAATACATTCTGACTTATCCTTGAGTTGCAGAAAAGACCACACATGGATCTGAAGGCAATCATATTGTGAAACAAATGGAGAAAAAATAGATTAATTTCGGCGCACCTTTCGCGCAGGATAGAAGGATGTACTAAATGATATTCACACACTGTGTCACTTCGATATGCAGACACATCAACATGCACACTCGCAACGGCACTCCGTGTCTGCGGTTTGTCTGTTTAGTGTGAAGCGAAGCAAGGACCAGATGACCGGAGTGCGTGTGATCCGAATGCCTCATCGCGAGGATGTTCCCCCTGGATGGCTTTACCCTGGCGCGGTCGTCCGGCCCTAGCGGGGGTGTATTAATGCGGTGGAAATGGGGCGACCATCCCCTCCACGCTGGAAGGGATTCAACGGAGAGCGGGAGGCATTATTCAAAACAGATGTCCCCTCCCCCGGGCCATTTAATTACTGCAAAAAAATAGCCCGGAGAGGAGGGGAGAGAAAGGAGTGGGGGGATGCGGTTGCTTGGAGACGGATATTCCTGGAAAGGGCGCAGGATGGGCCCCTGGTGTACACCCTTGCTGCTTTGGATGGAATGGATTGGATCAGAGAGTTGTTCCAAGAAAATGCACCACAGAGAATTTCAGCAACTTTTATGACCCAAACATTCACGGAATCTCACAAAATGTCATAATTTACACTACCAATATTTCTCTCCGTTTCACCCATGTCATTATTAAATCTTGATAGTTTATGCTGACGTCACTTACTTTAAACATATTTCATACATTATAACATCATTAGAATTAATTTTATTCATTAAAGAAGTTTGCAGAATGGATAATTAACTTGATAAGCTATGATATAAATCATAGCTTTTCTTCCAGCCAATAACTTGAATGAATTTATAGCACTACACGTTTAAAATGTGTTACACTCTTTAACCATTCTGAATTTGATATTTGAACCTCTCCGGTGGTTTGCAGAGTACATATTAATAAAAAAGTTCTCGTCCAAGTCTCTCAGCTGTTTACAACCTCCTATTCCTAAGAGGCCTATGAGCCTCTTTTGCCTGCAACGTTGCCATGTATAAGCGAAACATTAATGCTGAAAATATAAAAACCTTAGCTTTAATTCCCTGCATCCCCTGTGAGTGGGTTAAAAGCGGTTTGGAAGAAGAAGTTTAATAAGTAAACGTTGTCAAGAGTGATTGTTGCTATTTCAACTAATCATTTTTTAGTAAATTGACGGCAGCCTTACACGCGACCAAAAGACCTTTCGAATTTTCTCTGATTTTTCCCCTAATGTTTTGGGGAAGTGTCCCCCAGTGTCAAAATCCCCTGCAAAGAGAACCCAAAGGGGTTGTCTTCGCGGTGCATTTTGACATCTTAAAATGTTCAATGATCACGTTACGCTCATCGGTGGGCATATGCTTACTTATTTTTTTCATTTTCGCATGGCATACTCTCAGTTTTTCTTACTTCGGCGTTGTACCACCTTGGTTCAGTGCCAAGTGCAGGGTACGGATAAATGCGTTTGCAATAGGGTTGGGCCAAGTATTTGTTAATTATTAGGGAGTGCAACAGCCTAAGTCGCTGGAGCACCTCAATGCCCAAATGTACAGCTGTCAGCAAAAAAAAACTTAAAATGCTGCTTTACCGAAGCTTGTACAATTTTAAATTAATCAAATCTATTTTAATGCATCTTAGGAAGTTATTGTAAAATAATATTAATTTAGTTACTAACCCGATTTGTAATAACCCTAATGCAATTGAATCTACAATAAACCCTGCAAGCCAACGTAAAGGTGTGTGGCAGGGGGTTAATTCACTTTACGCATGCATTATATGTCATGAATAAAAAAGATAAATTATTAATTTCTAGTCTAAACTTCACAAGTACTAACAGAATAGAAATATTACCACGCCAGTGTATATTTTGAGCTAGAGTAGGTACATGAAACAAGGTGAATTGATAAAGCTCTGTAAATGAATAAATTAATTTTACCACGTGAAGTTTAAAAGTAATGACGAGTGAGCAATAAATAGCGTCGAATCTCGATTTGGTTCCAAGTCTGAAGTCAAAAGGTCATTCCCCATTTTACTCGTAAAAGAAAACTAACTCCCATAAGGACTTTTAAATTTCAGGCTTCTAACCGGAGACGAATAGGTTGAAACAGGACTCAAAAAACAGTGGAGGAGAATATGTGAAGGTGGGAGGATGGTCCTACTCGATGCGGGTTGACCTTTTGGTGACCGCGGCTCAGTAACGGCGTCATTCATGGCAGCCACGGATGGCGCTCGGAATGCCGTGTCCAAAAGAAGCATTCAGGGAAACGAGTGCCTTGGAAGATTAAGATTCGCGTCCTGCAGTCTCGTTTATTATTTACATCCGATCCTTCACAGGTAACGTGCAACGAAGGAAGATGCGTAACCCATCACAACGGCTAAGAAATGATTTGGTAACTAGGCACTGGAGGAAATCACAAGCGCAAACAGGCAGGTGCAGACGCGTCACACACACTCGCGAGTCTTCAGACATGGCGGCCGACATAATAACCTGAAGGCTTCAAAAGGGACTAGTAGATAGGGTTATCTGAATGGAGAATTTGTAAGTGACGAATTACATCCATGAAAATGTCGAGTTATTTCGATACCGGCTACGTTAATCGGTCAATTCAACGTAATTAAGAAAGTAATTATATCGTAAGAGTGTACAAAATCTGAAGTATTGTGAATATCATCCGAGCCGCTCCCAGATTACATTTACGCTTCCGAAATCTGTGCTGTTCATCACATTCTGATCCCAGGGCTGGCGGAGGCGCTGGAACGAGGGAGCTCTTGTTTTTGTGCCCGCGGTGGATTCTGGGTAGGGGCGTGGCCCGCCGAGAGTGGGATTAAGCGAAACAATAGGAGCGGTCCCGGAATCATTCCGTGCGGGACACCCGGGACGGAGGGGAAGCTGTATCCGAGCTGCCGAAGCTTTAACTGCGAGGACTTAAATCACGCAGTGGTCTGGGAGTGCGGAGGAGTGGTCCACCGAACAACGTCATTACACAGTTACGTAATAAATGAGTCCTGCTTGCGGTGAGGAGCCGATCGGACGAATGCTATTATTTCAAAGCTTACACTCAATTTATAAGTCTGTTTAAGGTCCCAACTGGCCTTTTCGGTGAATACTGCCTGGATGGAGGGATTCACAACCGAAGAGGAAATGAAAGATTTTCGTCCGATGAGAGATGTTTTCGGTGCCAATGCCACGCGATCCATCAAGGAGATCTACGCACCAGAGAAATCAGCTCCACCACCCGGGAACACCATTGCCTTACACAGGGAACAAACTAATTTCACACCACGAGAGGCCTTGACGAGTCATCCATGTGTGCAACAACTCTGAGACGTTCAGATAAACACCTCAACTTGGTGAGTCTTAATGCACAAAAAACGTAATGCAATTACCAGCAACAACTGCTTCCGTTTTCTAAAAATATCATTATGAGAGTTTCGACTGAATAAAAAGGTGTTTGAACAAATGGTTTCAAGTTTCAATTTTAGGAAATCTAACATAAGGAAAAAAGACAGAAAAACTTGAAGTAGTATTATCGACACTATTGATTACCAACACCGACCAAGGACTCAAATGATCACCGTCTTTTTCATGGGGTCTCACACTATCGATGTACTTGGGTCAATTTGACGTCAATTTTACCAGAAAATCGGCAAAAGTGGCCCTAAGTGAACACAGAGCAAATTCATAGACACAAATACATCGCCAAAAATAGATAGGAAATTTTAAAACTTTTATAAACTTTTTTGATTTTTTTATATTTTGTAAAATAATCCATCATTAAGTTTCTTTCAGCTAAAGGCCTTTAAAATGCGTTCTTTTGAGCATCTGTATGTTTATTAGTTTCAAAGATATACCGTCAAATCCGTCGGAACTTCTGTGAAATCGAAAGTCGAATTCTACATCGTAGCAATTTTTCGAAAACGGTTGCATGCATTGCAAAACGGCTTTGGGCGTTTCATTTTCTTACCAAATGGTGACGTTCTGCCAACTTTGGTCAAAATCGTAGACCCTAAAGGCAAGTCACATGGTTCGAATTTCGATTGGACATGGAATGAGAGAGAGGCTGGGGAGAAGGGGGTAGGGCAGGGGGAGGGAGGGGGAGGAAGGGGGTGGGCTGGAGAGGGCGGCCGAGGAAGTTCAAGAGAGGAAAAGAAGCTCTAGTGAGGAGGCGGGATGAAGGGTGCCACAAACCAAGCCAAAAAGATAAAACTAATATTATAATATATATATATAAAAATAATAAAATGAGGGTGGGCCGTTGGAACCTTGGTCCGTAGCGGTATTGATCTGTGTGGACTACTATTTTTCAAGTGTTTCTTTCTCATTCATTAAAAAGGTTTTCGCGTCGAGCAATAATGAAACATTCTGAATCAGTATTATGAATTGGGCATCGTAAGTTCAAGGGCAAAGACAAGAGCCAATCGCCAGGGTGGTATGTGTAGTAGTCACCTTGGAAACACTTATCTATGCAATCTTATATATAAAGTATAATGTATGTATGTAAATATGTTAAAATGCTCGCCTAAAACTTTAAATATAAATATATTTAAGAAGTTATGTGTAAGATTCTCTCCTGTAAAATCACAACTACATCATCGTTTCCTGCTATTATCTCTCCCGTTCACAACGTACGGGCAACTTCCGCTATTTGACCTATAAATAAAGAAAAAAAGATAACGGCAGAGTCTTCGAGGCAAACCTTTCCGTTGCAAAGCTGTCAGCGAAGAATTTCTACGTACGCCCAGAGCAGAGGAAAAATCAAATGAAAGCTAAACCTGAGAGAAGAATTCCTAGTGAAATATGTAAATCTCACAGGTTTTCTTCAACAAAGGTGATTTATCTCAAACGGATAGTCGTGAACATTCAAAGGGCATAATTTACATATTCGCAACACCCCGCGAGAGCCACCGCAATAGCGTGTTCCGGGGTTTATTTATGCCAAGGCCGAAGTCCAGGTAACCTCTTGTCAATTGTACTTAGCCACTCCTTTTGGAACTTTGGCATAAAGAAAACATTTCCAGGGGCATCCAGGGAGATTATCGCGAATGTTCTGGAGGAATTTCACTCTTGAAAGAATCGGAAAGAAGATACTTGAGAGATCGTTACTGGACGCTGTTCTTTAAGATTTTCCTGCGCCAGCAAACAAGCCATTTCTAAGAATTAACTTAAAGCATCGGGACCATTCTTCACCTTGCCTGACACCCATGCCTCGTCCTCAAAGGTCTGCTTTCTAAATCACGATCGAAAACTAGGAGTACGCCTCGCCACCGTGTTGAGGCCCAACCACCAGACCACGCATCGAGAGACCAAGTCCGGTTCAGGGAGCATTGGGTCCTGAATTGTCCCTCGAGCCGAAGAATATTCCGGCAGTGGGGATCCTCGCTCCTTGCAAGAGGCGCAGCGTGATTGGTGGAAAGAGTTTGATATTTGCAAAGAGGAATTTCAGGGCCGAAACCGCTAGCCATGAAACCCACCGAGAAGGTACTGCAGTTCCTTCGTCAACCAATGAAGGTCTCAATTTCCATTCTGAGAGCCAAGTTTATCAAAGTAATTAACAAAAGTTGGGCAGTTTGTCAAGGAGTACACATTTTTCCTCCTTCGATCACCCCCACTCCCTCGGGGGCGGCGCGTGTGTTCCCATTAAGGGCGCAAAAGATGACGTAAATGATTGAGAGGAACCAGGGAAAGAGGCCCTTGGAGGGGGGACAGGCCCTGGGGGGCCTTCTATCGGACCCTCAGCGCCGGCACGAGAGAGCAAATAAAACATCATCCCGAAATCCCAGTGGGGAGCTCGGTAGACATTCCCCCACTATCCGTCCCCCCAAAACCCTGACGACCCTAGGGCCACTCTCCCGAAGGAACGAATGCTCAGATTCGAAGACATCTGGCCACGCAACTTGCGGCCGAGGCCTCAGAAAAGAGGGGGGCCGAGTTAGGGAGGGAGAAATTCCTTCGGCTAAATTAGGGAATTTCGTCTGATGACAACTGCGCGGAAAAGCGACTTGTTTTGAAATTAATGGGGGAAAGGGGGCTCCTCAAAGGAAGGAGCTAATGAGGTAAAGGAAGCAAAGAGGAGAACCAAGTAGGTATCAGGCCGCTCCTCTGTGAGGCTGGCTTTATTCTCTCATAATTTCTTCATTCATAATTGACGCAAGTTGGGGGAAACAAATTATTCCGTAACACAACTTACTACAGTGAGAAGTAATGCGTTAATAACACGTGTTATTGGATTATCATATTAATATATAAAAATGAAGGAATGTCTGTATGTCTGTCTGCCAGTTTTATGTTACGAATATCCTCAAAAACTAATGAATCGATTGAGCTGAATTTTGTACGATTCTAGTTTATACAATAGAAGGTGCTATAGGCTATATAAAAAAGGTTCAGGGCCCTGGTTCCTCGATAACTGGCGCCCATTATGTATTAACATTGGTTTTAATGGACTTTTTCAATTTATGGTAGCGCTAGAGTTTTTTTCTTTCATTCAGTTCACTAACTAAATATTAATCGATTTCTTTCATTCCATCTGCATTTAATGGGAAAATGTTTAAACTTTCTTATCCTATAACTGATTTACACTTTGTTCTCGAGGTTTCTGGGCAGTGCGTAAATTACGCTGAAATTTACTGTTTTTTTAGGTTCATTTCCGAGAGTTGCTAAGGCGTACCCGAAATGAAAACATCGCTGATGCTTAAACAGTTCGTCGTAATGGGATGCCGTAAACGGTATTGTACTTTTCGAGACGATATATAAAGTTACTGAAGGAATTGTAGGCTATTCGTGAAGCAAGAACAGCCATATTTTTCCATACAAAGATACGTGCCGACTGCTAGCGCTACTCACGGATTTAGAAGGTCTATATTTGGTTTAAATTAGGAGTATTTAAAAGAATTCTTCAGCGGCGTTAAAATTGAGATGGTTTTTTTTCTTCACGAGTTAAACAAAAATCAGAGAATAAAATTCAAATCCCAATGGAGCATAACGTCTCATTACGTATCCGTCAGATGTTCATTGCATTGACGCTAAAAAAGTTCGTCCAAAAGCGATGCCGTAAACGTTATTGCTCTTTTCGTGAAGATATCACTAAAAATTACTAAACGATACTAAAAGTGGTATCGCAGCTAATTCTTGAATCTAGATTGGCCATTTCAATCGGAAAAATCATACGGACTTACTTTTCGTGCTACTCCCAGATAAAATAGGTTTGCATTCAGTAAAACTAAAAATATTTAAATGAAAGTTTCTGCGGGGTTAATAAGGTGAATATTTTATAGATTTATTTGATAAGAAACTTAAATGAAAATCTAATCAAATAAGTGTAGCAACATGAAAAAAATTGATACTGAAAGGTATTAAAAGAGGTATTGCAGCTAATTCTTGATTCTAGATGGGCCATTTCATTCGGAAAAATCATACGCTACCCCCAGATCAAGTAGGTTTGCATTCGGGTGGACTAAAAGTATCTTTTAAAATACTGTAGAAGGTGTAAATAGTATGTGCAACCGAGCGACAGTTACCCGGTTTAAGTAGGCAAATACTCTACTAGGTAATAAGAAAAGAATTTACTCCAACTGGAATAAAATGCATTATTACATACCATATCCGTAAAAAGTTCATTGACGCCATTGCCATGAAGTTGGAGAATTAAGACAAACATAACATACATAAAAGGCAGAGAACATTTTTTTTGCCGAAAAGGCGGGTGCTACTATTCCCAAAAACCCGAATTCCCTGGCCTCATTGTCAACAATAGACAGTCCCTTCTAACATCCTTTGTTTCTTCTGCCCTGAAAGATTATAAATAAAATGATTATTTTGTAAAGTCCCAGGTGAGTCCAGGCAGTAATTATGACTAAATTGGTTTAAATTATATTTATGGTTCCGATAGTGATTAGCTACCTCCATAGCACAAGTTTGTTTTCCCCCCTTCATGAAAATGTTAAAATTTCTTAATAAAATTTGTAATTATTTTATTTCTCCCTCCCGTTGAATTTCAACGGGCTTCTTCAGCTAATGCACTTATAAAAGTTACACTACGCATCGGCCTCAAAAGAAAAATAAAATACAATGGGGTCGTTTACCATATTTTTTTATAGCAGACTCTGATAGAGTTTGTAAAATAAAAAGACCCGTATTTTTCCGTTTTTTGATTCGTCAATTATTTCCCGAGTTATAAGCGGCGAAAAACTGATGTTTTTAACTCTTTCGGAAAAGTGGGCGTGGTGCAACCTCTGACGTATATCGACTTCGTCCAATCACAACTGAGCCCGCGAGGCTACTTCGCCTTATCGCAAAGGTGAGGACACAGTTGACTCTGCCAATGGGAGCGATTGCGACAGCATATGTGCGAGTAGACCTTCTGAGAACCCCCCTCCACTCCCTTCCCCTCCCTTAAAAGCAGTCAAGGACGGGAGGAAAATGACGTCAATGCTATCACAGCAGCTTTTTCGGTGGGCGTCACCTTTTGCTTATTTTAATTTTTGATTTCTGGCTGTGGTTAGAAGATTAATTTTTTTACTAAAATTCTTTTTTCGTTTCCATCTAACGATTTCGTGTACAAAATTGCAATTTCGGTTCCGAGTAAACGCCCCCATTGACCAGATTTCTAGCTTTATTTCCCTATATTTCTGCAAAGTTTTTTAATACCATTTTCAGCATTTTTATTTAAAAAACTTTAGCTTCCAATAGAGCGCAATAATACGTACATTGATGAGGCCTTTAAAAATAAAATGTTTCAGCCGGAAAATCATACTCTCGATTCCGAGAACTACTCAGTTCAAATGGCGCCTGAGCTCTTGTAACTGAGAATACGTTTTCCTAAGTTTAAGCGGAAATTCAAGGCAATTTCAATTGATGCAGCATTCATTTATCGTTCGAAAACAATACTATTGCTCAAATTTTCGAAGGAAACATTCAATTAAATTTATCTATCTCGGCCAATATAAAGTGATCCATAACGACGATACAGGAGACAAAGAAAAATATAATGGAAGCCTGGATGGTCCTTATTTCTTCTGGTGTGGATCATTAAGGTGAAATAGCGAAGGGAAGGATTGAGAAAGAGCGTAGAGGCGACTTAAAAAAATACAGCGTGTCAAAGTGGACCTTAGGGAGAGGAAAGCGACACGGGGGTAAAAATGATTTCACTCTGGGCCAAGTATGCATTAGGTAAGCAAATTCTGAAATGAAAGTTTGCACTGTCTTTCATGGAATAATCATTGAAGTATGTACTGTTCTAATATTAACAGCACCCGCTTGCAACAGTGACAAAGGTAGGGATGGTGGTATTTTTGAGCGAGGGGTATTTTCTCTCGCTCAGAGCTGAAGACACGAATATGTTTCATTGGAAAAGTTAGAAATAAGCTTTACTTTTAGCCACATTGTTGGTATTATGTCACTAAGGGCATGGATGCGAGTGTTCTTCATAAGGTTCACTACAATTATCTGCGTATGAATAAATTAAAGAATGATAGAATCTGTACTGGCAAATGTATAACCCAAATGCATGATTGAAATCTGGACCTGATTACCCCAAGATGGGACGCCAAGCTCCTTAAACACATCAGAAATAGAATACGAGAAGTAAGAGCGCAACATACGGGTATTAATTTCCTGTCGCCTCCGACTACAAGACTAAAACAATTTGCTGGCGGAAGATGAGGGCTATGTTATGCAGCAGGATATTTTTAGCAGAGGATTTGACTACAATGAGTTTCTTAGGATTAAATAGACTGGAGAAGACTCCTAATCTTGGAGAATACACGGAAAAAAATCCGACAGTGGGCAAAAGGAAAAAATGCCTGCAAATGAATCCCATGATCTTAATCGCAAAGGCATTCTTCAAGGGCCAGGCAACATTCCTGAAGCTCGAGTAAGAGACAACATGCGGTAATACGAACGGTATAGTTCGGGAAATAGAAATTACTCTCAGTGAGCGGCACATATTGCTCGTATACGCGGTACACACGACGTCTTCAGAGAAAGTGTCCGGAGAATGGTCGGATTGGACGTTCGCAAATATTGCCGTCCACCTCGCGAGCGGCGTTAGTGCTGGGTGCTTTCGCTGGGTGGCGTTCAGACACCCCCTCCCTTCCCCTTCCATCGCGCGGCAAACCAGGCGATATTTCTCTCGAAGGCTCGCCCAGCCAAACCACCCCCCAACCCCCCAGACTCCCCGATGCGTTCTCTCCCAGAAAATAAGGAGGAGAGGAGGAGGATCTTCTAAGGCGAAAGAAGACACTCCGGATATTAAAGATTGCGCCCCGGATTCCTGAAGGTGAAGGGCGGGGGTTGGAGATATGTATTTTAGCGTTTGAGGAGTGGAAGAGGCCTCGGAATATGAGCCCCCGCTGCACCCCCCCCCCCCGGACCGAACCTTTCCCTGACCTCATCACGCAAGGGGCGCTCCCAATATACGCCACCTCACCAACCATCAACGCTCGAAATCAACCGCGCGGGCAGTTATCGAAAGGTAGCGCCGCCCCCCCGTTAAAAAGAAAAAAAAAACCCTCTCGAGAAAATATGAGGCGCACGTCACTGAGGTGAGGATATTGGTCTGAGGATATGCCGTTCCCCCAGCGACGCTATCTTCATTCCAAAGACGGCTGGGACGATTTATGCGTTTATTTCTTCTCTGGATAGTGAGCAACTTGTTCATCTTCCAGATGATATGGAGTTTCGCCAGAGTTTATGCTCATTCCGTAGTTCTTTGGCTACAGTACAACTGGACTGGGGACTTACGATATGCGACGTTACTCTCTTATTGTGAAGGTACTTCAGGGTTACGTACTCCAGTTCCCAGGAAGAGTTTCAGAGCTGAACAGGTGACACTGCATTCCAAAGGCAGGTGTGCACAAAAATGTAACATTCGTATAGTTTTAACTTTCTAAGAAATGCTGTAGGTGATGAAAAATCAGTGACAGAATTTGATTTAAATATTATTGCTTTCTGCGCGGTTCAAACATCAACAAATCAACGCGATTCAAGGAATTACAATAACGATAATTTAAATTATACTTATTTTACATACATTATACATATTCAAGTCATACTTGGTTGGCAAATAACTTATACAATATAATTCATAAAAAATATACTTTTCTTAATCTTTTTTAATGGGTTTCTAAACGTAGGTTAAAATACCGATACATTTCAACTAATGAAATGAAGTAACATTGGTAAAGTCCGTACATTCGAAGACGAAACTTCCGATGAAAAGTGACGAGTAAAATTCTTTTTACCCGTAAAGGTTGACATACAGCTGCACAAATAAACTAAAAAGTTAAGGATATGCGATGCAATCCTGCAATAATCTGCAGTTGTGATTTCCCAAGATTACTTCCCACCTTCAAAAAAATCGATGCAGTTGTGGATGTTTCTTTTTCAACTTCAGTGCTTGAATAATTTTCATGCAATGTAAAGAGAGATGAAAATAATTTATTATTCCAACACTGTGCGCGGAATCAATTTAGAAAAGTAGCAATAAGGGAAAGGCAAACACCAATATGGGTGCATATGTTGTGTGCCAATTCTAATAGGGCTGAAGACCAACATAAGCGATCGAGATTTCAGCAAGATATATGAAGCCAAACTTAAAGATTTACAATATATAGACTACCTAAATGAAGCTTTAAGACAACTTCCTGACACCTCCCCCTACACCCTCCTTTCAGATGATCCTAGCCTTTACTTCCAAATTGACATCTACATCGAAATTGACACTATGATTGCACATGATAGCCATCGGGAGTGTACTGAGAGGTCCAGGATCTCTACAAGTATCCAGAATGTTCTGTTTCTCTTTAAGAATATGTTTTGCTTGCGATGATTACATATGATTCGATTGCTTCGAAATTTACAATGTGTGATTTCTCACAATCAGGCAGTTGTTTACCGAGTATCTCATAGAGTGTCGCTGGTCCATTCATCTCCTTGGCAACAAAACCAAAGGGATCCCCAAATGGTAAATCATTGAACGGAATCAACCAAGTGGGGTAGACATATCCGGGAAATATGCGTCCGAGCGAAGAGAAAGCTAGGATTTATAAAAAGGGTACTTGGGAAATGTGATGAGAAGACAAAAGAGCGATGCTACTTTTCACTAGTTAGGCCCCACCTTAAGTACCTATGCAGCCAGTGTATGGGATCCTAATGAATTAGGTTTGATGAGAGAACTAGACAGTGTGCAGCGTAGAGCAGCTAGGTTCGTCAAAAGGTGTTACGATAGGTTGAGTAGCGTTTCAGAATTAATACAAGAATTAGGGTGGGAATCATTATCAGAGCGTAGGTTAAGGTACAGATTAAATCTATTAGAGAATTTTTCAAACGGATAGCTTTACTGAAGATGTTAGGCACATATTGAAAACACCAGCGTATTATGCTAGATTCGACCAGATAAATAAGATTAGAGAGATAGATTGGTGCACCGATAGATTCAAAATGGCATTTTTCCCTCGTACTATAAGACAACAGAATAGGCAGCATAAGAAAGAGATAGATAGGGGAAATATTTTAGAGTATTCTGTAGAGCATGATGCATTTCCTACCCCTGAAATACTATAGATACTAACAATCAAGTTGCATGAGGCAATATAGTTGCTAGTTTGCATGTTAGTAGTGCATGCTTGGTGATCTTCACCCCCTGCCACACACCCTTGCGGTGGCTTGCAGGGTATCGTGTAAATGTAGGTGTAGAAGTGAACAACTACTGCTTTGGGCGTTGAATTTCCACCTGTTATGCTGTGGATGACACCACTGACTCTGTTTAAAAAATAATTATGATTTAGGATTGCAAACATAAATAACACGCAATGGAATAGGTAGCGTCTCATTTGTTCGATTGAGTAAAATACCATAAAATGTAAAAAGCCAAATTTATCGCTAAATTTATACAATGTTATCCCTAATATGTGAACTCAAAATGGGGTGAATAGTTTTAAAGTATAATATTTATATCATCAGGAGGCGCAAATGAATTACTTAAGACGCTTTTAAAGAAAAAAAAGTACCCGTTTATTTTTAGGATAACTGTAAAATTTGGTGTTGTCGCCATTTTGCTCCCAACTTTACGCAGTTTGTCCGAACTGAAGGTCCAACAACTTTCAACATGTTTCCGTTATATAAGCATGAAAATACGCAACTTTCGAGCCGTATTAGGTTTCGATACTCGAAGGATTGATCTTTTCAACCCACTCTAGCGTATATATGTACCTTTATAGAACTTTTACGTATTATGCAACATTTGGTCACATAATACTTTTCCATTGAATGCTAGGGAAATACAGTAAAATATTTTTATTGATAACCATCAATCACTTCATTACTAAGTAGATACTACCCATCTAGTAGTAGAAGTAACTCTTCACACACTAAAGCCCATATATGTTACATATATTTCCCATATATGTCCCATATGTTTCCCATATATGTCCCATATATAGGCTTCAGTGTGGGTTGTATCTAATGTGTCTCTATGACATTGCAATAGCATTGAAGCACTCAGTTGAACGTAAATTCTATAAAATCCCATTATCACCCGTCATGTCTTTATAACTATGCATATATTATGCTAGATGATGATATGAAGAATGCTTTTCCTCTTTTCTATGTAGGTACTCTTTATGTCGTCTTCTACTTTGCCAGTAATAATCAAAACACGTGCAAATAATAATTTTAGTAATTGCATCTAATTAAAATTGGATTGAAAGTGAAAGGGAACTAATTTCGCCTCCAGGAGGTAACGTGCTCACGTTCAAGCCAAAAGGTGGAAATTTCACTTCCCTGCGTGTGCTGAGGTTGAACAACGAAAAAATCACGACGTGCGATGCAGTGGCGCCGCAGGCACAAGGAAGGCGAGTCGATTCCCTCGCGAATCGAACGTTCAGGTGGTCGAGGAAAGCGAGGGCCTCGAAACATCTGAATGCGCAGCTAATCGAGGTCGTATTGCCGCCGAGGGCCGTGAATTCCCTCGTTTAGAGAGGCATCGGGAGCTCATCTGGGCATAAACATGTGATGCCACAGTCCCCCGCCCCTCTGACCTCCGGCTTGACCCGGCCACTCGTCGGGGGGGGGGATCCGTTATCAGTCGAGGTCATCCAGGGCAGCGACGACAAATGCCAACCATCACTGCGACGGAAAACCAAATCGCAATGAGGGGTTGACGGGGGTCGCCATCCGGGAGATGGCACCGCTTTCGTCCGACACACGGATTGCTTTCATTGCGAAGGGCCTCGCGCTATCTCCGCGCGCGCGCGCGCACTCCGCTGTCGCCCGATGCGCAACTGTTTCGCGAGACTGAAGGAGGCTCACAATTGCGGTGTGTGGAGGCAAGCGGGCGAATCAGGAGGTGGCAACGTCTCTGAGGAGGGTGAACAATCGGCAGCTTCGCCCCCGTTCTTCATCGTTCGAGGCAAACAATGCACTCAGATGAGCGACTCTCCAATCACAATTCAACATCTTCATGAACTACTTCTACCCTGCGATGACACGGCGTGGGTGTGCGGCAGGGAGTGAAGATAATCGAAAAGTTGTGCTTACATGGAACTAAGAGCTACATTGATAATAATGATACTAACTGGGGGAAACATTTCGAGGGAAATAACTAGTGTAGGAAACCGTGGATTCGGATTTGTAAAAAGAATTCTATGCAAATGCAATGAGAGAGTACGAGAAAGAAAATATTTTACACTTTTCAGGCCCCATTTAGAATATGCTGCTAGTCTATAGAATCCGTAAAAGGAAGATATGATAAAGGAATTAGAGCGAGTGCAAAGGAGATACGATAGATTTGTTAAGGCCGTAATGATAATTGTATAAGTGTTACGAGAGAAGAGTGGGAGGAAAGGGAATTCTACTGAAAACTATAAAAAGAAAACGGGACAACGTAATCGGCCATATCTTAAGACACGATGGCCTGATGAAGACAATCGTCGAAGGAAAAGTGAACGGGAAGAATGGAAAGGACAGGCCTCGCATGAGTTATGTATAACAGGTCGATAATGACGTGAAAGAGAGGAACTACGTTAATATGAAGAGGTTGGCTAATAGAAGAATCGAGTGGAGGGCTGCGTGAAACCAATCCTAGGATTGTTGACCCATGATGATAGCCATAAGAGAGTGTAATAGGCAGAATAGTAAAGGGTTAGGAATTTAAACAAAGCTAGAGTAGTCTTCTGTAGTGCATGAAGCATGTTTAGGCATTATTAGCACATGGATGATAGAGAAATACCGATAAATGGAATTAGGAAAATGTTTTTCTTTAATCAGTCATCAAGTCGTTAATGTGTAGTTACCAACAACCTAGTTACTCGTGACACTAATTTCGAAGATGCTTGGATGAAGTAGAGGCAGTGCATCTCATAGTCAAATACAAGTAGGGCGAGACCCTATAGTAGCATGTTTGCATGTCAATAGTGCATGCTTGATGATCTTCACCCCCTGTCCCATACTCTCGTGGAGGGATGCAGGGTATCGTGTAGATGTAGATGTAGATTCACTTCCTGGTAGCCTCAAACTGGAAAAAACAGGCCTGCGTTGATAAACCAGTAACAGTGAAGCATTCATAGCACGAATAAGAATTATTATCAAAAGAGTATTGGGTACATGTGACGATCATGTACGAGAAATCAGCTTCTTTTCCCTTGTAAGACCTCATTTGGAATATGCTGCCAGTGTATGGGATCCCTATGAAATCGGTCTAAATAATGAACTTGAACGTGTGCAGCGAAGATCGGCAAGATTTGTAAAGGGACGGTACGATAACCTTAGTATCGTAAATAGTCTATTAAATGAATTACATTGGGAATCATTGTCAGATCGCAGATTGAAATTTAGACTTAATCTCTTAAATAAATTCGAAGACAATATTTTCAGTGATGATGTTAAAAATATTTTACGAACCCCAACTTACTATGGCAGACTGGAACATAATCATAAAATTAGAGAAATTGATTGCCGAACTGATGTCCTTTTGCCTAAATGTCCTTTTTCCCTCGTACAATTAGAGATACGAATATCGGTAAATTTGTCCAAATGGCGAGTAGCAATGGATAGCATTGATAGCTGCATGTTGGTATGGGTACTTAAAGCTAACCCTACTAACAGAATGTTTTTGCATGTTTGCTTTGCAATTTCTATCTTTTATAAATAGACAAGTTCTGACTAGTATATTAATACAATTCCAATTTTATGCATGATATGTAGTGCATGTTTGATGGAAAAATCACCCCCTGCCACACACCTTTGTGGTGGATTGCAGGGTAATATGTAATTGTATCAACAGTTACATTAGCATGAATATTAGTTTTAACTCACAACGCAATCTGGATACAAATTGTGACGTTTCAGTTTACTAATTCCAAGAAATAAAATTCTTCCCTATTTATTCGCCGAATGGTTGAGCGCTATATAATTGGAAGTGATACTTGGATTGCATATTATAAATAAATCAGCTTTCTATCTAAAGAGGGAATATGCGTTCTGTAGTTTTAGCATTTAATCAAGTCAGTACCCTAAGTACCTAGAATATCACAATTCAACGGAATTTTTACCAGTTTGGCATAGCCTCTCGAGTTATCCCCAGAACACTTAACTATACTTCGAAAGCTAAAATTTATATTCATGAATCAACAATCATTGGATTGGTTTGACGTAGCCCTCCACTCGATCTCCTATCGGCCAACCTCTTCATCTTTACGCAATTCTTATCACCATTTATCAGCAATATCGGCAGCAAATTTACCAATAATATTACTTCATGGTAATGTTGCAATTATCTTTTGAGATAAACAACTTTGGATTTCAGAACTCTTCAACTCGATTTTCACAGCAATCGTGTCTGTCGTCCGACTTGGTATTGAACGCAAAAATGGACAATTTAGTAATTTAGAAAGTAACCAGCATCTAAGTCAGATTAATAATTTTGGCGGAGCTTATCCTACTAATTCGGTGAAGTTACAAGAGAGGGAAAATGAATATTTAAAATGTTAAAGGCTATATGTTCGACGATCTATTCAAAGAATTAAGTAAATAAGCTCTAAAGGAACAGTCAAAGATACATGTAATTTCGCGGTAAAAAGAAGTACACATCCAAGAAGCAATTTGGATTCCAGAAACATATATTTCGTTCTATGCAGAGGAATGTTGTCTACATGTTACAAATAACTTCCATGAGCGTAAGGAAAGTTTCATTGAAAAAATATTTTAATTAGAAAGAAAGATATACCTTTTTAGTTAAGCAGATTTTAAGGAATTTGGGCGTGACTTACAGACTTCTTTTGAAAAAGTCGAGTATATCAGCCAAAATAGTGATGCAGACAATGCATGGAAAGAGTTCCTCCAAATTACGCGGTCTTTTATCAACAGAAATATACCTCTTAAGTATAAGAGTGAGAATAGGAAACCAAGGTGGTACAACGCGGAGATTAGAAAAGGTTTTAAACGCCAAAGAGTTAGCCACGTGAAACTGAGAAAATTGAGAGCTAACAGCGATCTAAAAAAATATTATTGGACATTATAAAATTTGTAAAGCAGCCACGAAAACAGCCCTTAGAAAAGCGTTTAATGAATTAAAGAGAAAAGCACTCGGAGAGCAACAAGAGAGAAATCCGAAAGTATTTTGGTCATATGTTAGGGAGTACCTACAGGAAACTAAAAAGTCAACGGTCAATTGCTAGAAAAAAAATAGGGGCGAAATAACAACTTCCAGTTTATATTCGGCTAATTTGTTGAATTATTTTTTCAGAGCGTTTTTAATCAATCTAAGCGTAGTTGGCACGAACCATACCAGACCAATTTCAACATCCAATGACCCCGATCGATATATCTTGTAGCAGAATCGTATCCTTACTAAAAAACACTAGCCCGAACAAGTCCTCTGGTGCCGATGAAATTCCAGCTCGTGTGTATAAAGAATTAGCCCTCGAAATGGCTCCGTATCTTAAAGAAATATTTAACAAATCCCTATAAGAAAACTCGGTTCCCAAAGACTGGAAGATAGCAAATGTGACCCCAATTTTTAAAAGCGGCGATAGGGAACAGCCATATAATTATAGACCAATATCATTAACGTCACTATCATGCAAAATTATAGAGCATATAAAAGCTACATCTATAATGGGACACATCAATAGCCAGGATTTATTGATAACAAACCAGCATGGGTTCAGAAAGGGACGGTCTTGCGAAACTCAATTAGGTCTTTCTGTTCATGATATTTTACTTTCCGGAGAAGGTAATGTACAGGTAGACGCAGCGTTTATTGATTTTAGAAAAGCGTTTGACATGGTTCCCCACTGTAAACTACTCTCGAAGTTAGCATCATACGGGATAGACAGCAATGTAGTAGGCTGAATAGGAGACTTCTCAAATGAACGCTTTCAAAGGGTGGTATTATATGGTGACAGCTCAGGCGAAGTAAAAGTTAAATCGGCTGTTCCCCAGGGAAGCGTGATAGGCCCAATTTTATTTCCTTTCTACGTAAATGACTTGAATACAGTAGTTAAAAATATCAGGTTCCGTCTTTTTGCAGATGATGCAGTAGTGTATAAGGAAATTGGAAATGAAGAGGTCAGTCAGTCTTTAGCTAAGGATTTAGATGCGATCGATGATTGGTGTGATAGTTAGCAGCTAGAATTAAATTTGAATAAATGCGCCGTAATGAACTTTTGAAAAAAGAATAGCTTTACCAGGAATAATTAGAGCATCAAAGAAAAGAAAATATCAAACGTAGAATCTGTTAAATACTTAGGTGTCACCATCACTGAAGATATGTTATGGGGGAAACACATCAAGGAAATAACTAGTGTAGCAAACCATAGATTAGGATCCGTAAAAAGGATACTAGGCAAATTCGACGAGAGAGTACGAGAAAGAAGCTATTTCACACTTGTCATTTAAAATATACCGCTAGTATATGGGACCCGTACGAGGAAGGTATCATAGAATTAGAACATGTGCAAAGGAGATCCAATAAATTTGTTAAAAGCCGTAATGATAATTGTATAAGTGATACGAGTTTAATAGAAGAACTAGGATGGGAATTACAATAACGCAGGTTAAACTTTAGGTTAAACCTTTGAAGTAAATTCGAAACGGATTTGTTCACAGATAATGTTAGATATATATTAAGAACCCCAGCGTATTATGCTAGGTTTGATCAAATTGACAAGATTAGACAGATAGATTGTCGTACCGATATATTCAAAATGTCATTTTTCCCGCGTACCATAAGAGAGAACAATAGGCAGCGTAGCAAAGGGATAGGTAGGTGAAATATAGTCAGAGTAGTCTGTAGTGCATAATGCATATAATAACAACCAATAATCCCTTTCTTATTTCATAGATATTAAACATCTAGCTGCATTTAACTCTATTTTCTAGCATGTCTCCATTAAATATACTAGTTGCATGTCAATAGTGCATGTTTGGTGATCTTCACCCGCTGCCACACATCCTCGTGGCGGCTCGCAGGATATTACGTAGAAGTAGATGTAGATTCAACCATTGGAAAGATTTCTCGAAGGAAAACTCAGGTGTCTACGAGGTCGCATGCCAGACCAAGACCACCCGATAAATTCGAGTTCGGATTTAACGGGTGATGGATTTATTCAGCAGATGACTCAGCTAAGGTATTTGCAGCTAGCTCGCAATCCTTGAATTGGTTTAAAGTAAGCACCTTAGCAGTGTTTCAGGTCGGACTTAACCTCGTGGAAGATGGCGGCGCTGTGTTAACGACTAGGGCTCTTTGTTACATCGTATGGACCAACGGTATCTGCAGTAGGCCGACAACATCTTGTCCTTAAAGACCTCTTATGAGTTCTACAGAGGAAAAGGAAGCCTCGCTACGTCAACTGGCAGGGTACCTGGCCGGAAATCAGAGGGTCCGGGTTTGATGCCCGGTAAAGGTACAAGGTTTTGACAAATGATCTTTCCTGGGGTAAACACATACGTGACATAATGGGGATTCTAATATTAAACGGAGATTCATCAAAAAAGTACTTGGTAAATGTACTGATCATGTACGAGAAATCAGCTACTTTTCCCTTGTAGGAACTCATTTGGAATATGCTGCCAGTGCATGGGATCCCTACGAAATCGGTTTAAATAACGAACTTGAACGTGTGCAGCGAAGATCGACAAGATTTGTACAGGGAAGGTATGATAACCTAATTAGCGTAACCAGTGTATTAAATGAATTAAATTGGGAATCATTGTCAGATCGCTGGTTGAAATTTAGACTTAATCTCCTAAATAAATTCCAAGACCATATTTTCAGTGATGACGTTTAAAATATTTTGCGGACCCCAACTTACTATGGTAGACTGGACCATAATTACAAAATTAGAGAAATTGATTGCCGAACTGGCAGATTGAAAAGGTCCTTTTTTCCTCGTACAATTAGGGATGTGAATAGCGGTAAATATGTCCAATACGAGTGATTGAATCCATAGCAAAGGTAGTTGCATGTTGGTGTTAGAACTTGAAGGTAACCCAACTAACAGAACGTTTTTGAATATTTAATTTCCGATTTTTGTATTTTTAAATATTGTAGTTTAGACTAATATATTACTACTAATCCTTTTGAATGCATGATATGTAGTGCATGTTTGGTGAGAATTCACCCCCTGCCACACACCTTAATGGTGGCTTGCAGGGTATTATGTAGACGTAGATGACAGGTGGAATTTTTCCTTGAGTAAATAATTCTTCTCTCATAATGAACTACATCTCAACAAATGATATTGTTCAGGAGTAAGGTTCAGTTCCACAGATTCAACATGGTTTCGAAATGAACACCGGCGATAAAAGTAACGCGGGGGAAACATAAGAATGTAGCTAACCACCGCTTTTGGAATTTACTGGACAGCGGCGTCGTTAGGGGCCGAAGGCCCCCTCCAGAATCTGCCCCGGGCCCTTGGGAAATGAGTGGTCTTCGATGGTAAAAATTTAAATTTCACTTGTTTCCAGATTGCTTCTTCCCTTCTGACACATATTCTACCATATGTTTTATATTGAAATTCTAGTCCCTACACCCTCCTATCCGCAAGAAATGCGGGCCCTTTTCTTACGAGTCGGGCCCTTTTCAAGGTTGGTCCCCCAGCGAAAATAGTTCCGACACTCCTGTAACAGGACGGTTCTGGCCTGAGGACACCTCTGCAACGCAGTGGGTGGAACATCGCCGTCTATGATGTCCTGCCGATTTCGACATGCTCACGATTCCCGCTCCCGTATCGGTCAGTACATCACGCCTCGAGAGCATCGGATCGATTCTGCGTGCCAGTGACTCCAGAATCGCCCAAATGGACACTTGAGCCACACGCTGCCTCCCTCTCTTCCTCGAAAGAAATGAAAAACTCTTTCTGGAAGAAACCGCTGAGGACACAAGCGCCACGGAAAAAACGGCGACGCCGCGTATCGTAAATAATTCCTTTTGTTTCCTTCCGACGCCGACACACCCTCTACTTTACAACTTAAAAAAACTTGCTGCCGCCCCCACCCTCGGCGCCACCGCCGCCCGAGCAGCTAAACGGCCGAAGGGCGGAAATTTACCGCTCGAGAAAAGCGAAGGAGTCCATTCCTTAGCCGGCGTCGACCAAAACTTCGCAGCGAGCGCCCGTATCGCCTCTTTCCCGCCTCAGGGCGTGAGAAATGGCATAAGGGACAGAGGAGCGTCGTCCTCCCCTAGCGACACCTGCTGCCGAGGCCCACAAACACTAACGCGTGCACTGTGCATCCCTAGACTCGATCGCTTCGATCGGGCGTGCACCACTGGTGTGGGATGACGGCTTTAAAGGCGGCTGTGCACCAGCAATGATAGCACCGAGAGGTGTTTCGGAGGTTGAGCAGAGCACCAGAACATAGTTGATCGCGGTGTGCACTTTCAAAAGTATGTGTGCACCCTATCACACCAATGGGGTCGTTTACCATATTATTTTTGTTGCCGAATCTGATTTTTGTAAAATAAAAAGAGCCGTATTTTTTTTGATCCGTCAATTATTTCCAGAGTTATAAGCGGCGAAAAACTGATGTTTTTAACCCTTTTGGAAAAAAGTGGGCGTGGTGAAACCTCTGACGTATATCGACTTCGTCGAATCACAACTGAGCCCGCGAGGCTACATCGCCTTATCGCAAAGGTGAGGACACAGTTGACTCTGCCAATTGGAGCGATTGCGACAGAATATGTGCGAGTAGACCTTCCGAGAACCCCCCTCCACTCCCTTCCCCTCCCTTAAAAGCAGTGAAGGACGGGAGGAAAATGACGTCAATGTTATCACAGTAGCATTTTCGGTGGGCGTCACCTTTTGCTTATTTTAATTATTGATTTCTGAGTGAATGGTTGTGGTTAGAAGATTAACGTTTTCACTTAAATTATTTTTTCGTTTGCATCTAACGATTTCGTGTACAATATTGCGATTTCGGTTCCGAGTAAACGCCCCCATTCACCGATTCATTTAATGGGGGCTACATGAAAAACATCTTGGGCTGGCATACGTGGCTAGCTTTGGGCTTAGCAGGAATAGCTTTATGTCGCCGAGAGCCAACCAGTAGTTAGGTGGACGTGGATGCAATTGGGCTGGATTAAGACGAGCCAAAAAACTTTAAGGAACAAATGCCCAAGACGAAGGAATGCACAGACGAAACTCACGTCCACGCTCTCGTAAGGCCGATCTGAAAGAAAAGCCTTTTTTCGGCCTCCGTTTCACGGGGGTATCTCTCCCACAGCAAGGAAGGCAACAAGATCGGCTAAGATGTCCACCTCGTGTAGTGGTTGCCTTTCTGGGCTCCCAATTCAAGCTGCAGGTCGGGGGTTCGACCCTTACGCGGTGAATTACTTCATCTCTTTCCACACGTATTTCGATGGCACTTCTATATTGCTGGACACTTGTATATTTATTCCGATCACGTTTGTAGTTTTTGAAGCAATTGTAGTCGCTCGGGGGAGGTGAGAAGAGAAGTGCTCTGCCCAAGATTTTAATTTTTGTTTTTTAACTTCTTATTTGTACCGGGAAAGCAAAAATAAACATCAACCTTTATTTCACTAATTTTGAGGTTCATAAAAATAATTTTAAATTTTTATAAATTTTTTAAATATTTTCTTTTGGATTCTTGGTTTAACGCATTAAAAGCTTGTTTAAGGTTATTAAACTCAGGTGACGCTTGTTCCCCGAACATGCGTTATCGCTTGTTTCTTACACATCAAAACCGAAATCGTGAGATTTTTTTGTACCTATTCTAAATCATTGATCAGTCGGTGTCCCAGCTTCAGTTCCCAGTGTATGATATGAATTGTCTATCCGTAGATAGAGACTGCACTTATTGTAATACAGACTTGTCCCTCCCATGTGTAGTTATTCCTAGTGTACGACATTGTTTGTTTCTCTGCGGAGAGAGAAAGGCTGCATTCAGTGCAACTTGTGCCTCCCAAGGTTTGTCACTTAAGAGTATCCATTCACTGTTTATCAGCAGAGAGAGAGCGAGAGACTATTTACGTGTGCGTTCCGATTTTTGCGACTTTAAGATTATGGAATTCATTAATTAGGAGAAAATTATTCATTAACTATTCATTATTTACGAGAGACTGTATTCAGTTTAACATTGGATTGCGTCACCCAAGTTTTGTTATTTTATGGGTATGATGTTCATTATCTGCGAGCAAGAGACTGTATATTGACCAATAAACTGGTTTTACATGCCCCAAGGTGTCCATCATTTATTTTTAGGACCTTTGTCATCGGCTGTAGTACGTAGGTGAGAAATGTTTGGTAATAATAGTTAATTCCATGCCTTTTGTAACATCTGATTCCGTATTGACTTTAATGAAACACAAATATTTGTCGAAAATAAATGATTTTCAATCCTATTTCCTTCATTCATCAAATTTTGTGAATTATCCTATCATTATATGGGAAAGGGAAATATCTATTAGAAATTGTCAGAAAATCTATTAAGTATAAATGATTAGGAATTTTATGTTATTTGGCATCAAATGACCGGGAATAAAATAGCTTTTGAATTATTTACATTAATCAAAGAAATACCCTCAGGCGTTATTTTGTGGAATGGAAGCATCATGAGAATAAAAATGACTTGGTATATTCCACACCTTTCATTGCAACTACCGACGTCAATATCAAAGCATACCAAGTAGTGAACAACAAGTTCCGAAGGAATTGGCTTAAATAAAAATCAGCATATGGGCAACATATTGAGGCATGGTGTGGGGAGGGGGGGGGGGGGGAGGTTGAGTTACTTGCGGTTGACGTGGACGAGGAGCTCATTCGGTAGGAGGATGGAGGGGGGAGGAAACGCTCTCCCTAGGTTGAAGGTTAGTGGAGGAGGAGGGTGCGGAGGGGGTGGGGGCTGGTGTGGTAGGGGACATATTACAAAGGGTGATGATTTGAATTCTGACATGTCGTTTAAAATATTTACATTCTGAGATTTAGAGTGTTTTACAATTCCGTGTCGTTCTAAAAAATCCAGTTTGAAACTTTTGTCACACACACATGTAAAGCATGAAAATTAAAATCTGCGCTATGTCCAGCTCCTATCAAATGTTTGGCAAAGTTAGATTTACCATCTCGGCTTCCGCACTCCTCTTGTGTTCATTCTCACGTGTGGAGAACTTCCGTCCAGTTTGCTCGATTTATGCAACATTACAATCCGAGCACTTTAACATATAAACACCACTCTTTTTTGAAGGTTCAAGTGTATCTTTGAAATTAAACACTAATTTACCTAAAGTTGAGGGGTTATAATAACAGACTCTGTAGCTATCACGAGGCAATCTTTTAACTACGAGGTCTGTTCAAAAAATACGCAGACTGTCGTCAAAAAACAAAATGTACTTTATTTAGAAGTTACATGTCTGGATTCCCATCAAAGTACTCTCCTCCCCAACGCGCACACTTATCCCAGCGGTGTTTCCACTTGCAGAAACAGTCCAGTTATACTTCTTTTGCAATGTCCTTCAGCTCCTTCATCGCATTTGCCTTAATCTCGGGAATCGTCTCAAATCTTCTTCCTTTCAAGGGACTTTTGACCTTGGGGTACAACAAAAAGTCACAAGGAGCAAGGTCAGTTGAGTAGGGAGGTGGCCTGTTATGATCCGTGACAAGAAGTTTTCATCTTCTTCGGAACGATCAAGCAACTCCTGACAAACCTGGACGCGATTGGCTTTTTGGTCGTCCGTCATCAGTCACAGATTTCGCAGTAACCTTCAAAGCTTAGGTCAAAATCTCGTAAAAAGATCCAACTGATAGCCCGCACTCTTCAGCTAGCTCCCTGACGGTCAGACGTCCACTTGCCCGCACCAAGGTGTTGATTTTGTGGACGTGTGGGTCGTCAGTTGGCTTGGAAGGACGCCCAGGACGCTCATCGTCTTCGATCGACTGTCGACCACCCTTAACACGTTCATGCCACTTGAAACATGTCGTACGATTCATAGAAATATCACCGTAAGCCGTGTTGAGCATAGCAAATATTTTAGTCGCAGATTTTCTGAGTTTAACACAAAATTTCACATCAAGTCGTTGCTCCTTCAGGTCATTCATTCTGAAATCCGAGAAACGAAAAAATCGCACTTGACTAAAAACCGCGTTCCTAATCAACAAAAGAAGGTATCTCCAATCGGAAAACGGTGCTATCATCAGCTAATCTGTACAAATGTAGCGACATCAAGTGGATTTCCCTGGAGCCAACTGGAGTTGGGCTATTAAAGCAGTCCGCGTACTTTTTGTACAGACCTCGTATATTGTTGGTCATGTTCTCTAGGAACGGAAGTTTGCACTGATGTTTGGGTTTGTGAGGTGGGATCTTAGTGAGGGTTGTTAAGGAATTAATGGCCTTGTGATATAATTTTTGCTTGAGTAGTTTTTGAACTACGTTAATGTTATATCCATTTCTTTTAGCGATGATTTGGATAGATTTTAATTCCTTACGGAATCAATCGTCACTCGGCGGGATAGAAACAAGTCTATGTACAACCTAGGGAAAGCGTTTCCTCCCCTCCATCCTCCTAGCAAATAAACTCCTCGTCCAAGTCAACCGCAAGTAACTCACCCTCCCCCCCCCCCCCACACCATGCCCCTCAATATATTACCCCACCCCCCTGCTGATTTGTACTCAAGCCAATTCCTTCGGAACTTGCTGTTCACTATTAGGCTGCCTTGATAATGACACTCTAGCCGTAGAAACTGTGGCCGGTAGTTGCAATGAAAGGTGTGGAATATACCAAGTCATTTTTATTCTCATGATTAAATTAATCAATCATTGTAATTCCTTATTGAGGCTTCCGCGGAGTGTCTGGTTTGAGGATCCATTCCTTTCGGGATTTCTTCTGAAGTTTGCGTCTTCAGGTCTGAAGTTATTCAGACCTGAAGACGCGAACTGAAACGTTGGCGAAACTATTGTCACCCCAGAATGGACGCACGTGGAAGAAATCCCGAAAGGAATTGATCCTCAATCATTGTAATATTTCACTATTCATTCATATTCACAAAACACGATTGCTAGATAAGAATTAGGTAATTGATTCCGTCGTTCACAACGCCGAATTCGTCTGACATCCGGTGTTACTGATTCTCTTTCCCGATGTCCTGGAAAGCTCTCACAACGATGGCTCTTACCTAAAGTATATAAAACTATTATCTAATGCTTAAAATAATTACTTACAGTATCACTCGTCATAGTTCCGTACAGACGGAGGAAATAAATCATGATAATACACGTAGTAAGGACCATAAGCGTCTGCTACGTGCCTCTAAATAGACCGCAGCGTCGCCCGTGGCCAAAGATTTTATTTTTGGCGCGCCAACTGGCAACACTGCTAAAATTGGAATCAACGTCCTTTATACAGTGTTCTTGCATGTAGTATTGACGACACGATGTCGCCGGGTCATTCGCCGGTCATTCGCGCCCTCGCGGACATGGTCTTCGAGTGGTCTCGCATTTTCTCCCCGACGCGCGACGGGTGCATTCCTAAACTTTGCCGGTCACTCCCCTCAACCCCACTTTTGTTTGGATGTCTTCGTCTGGGCCTATTCATTGCATTCTTCCACAACTACCCAGCTATGTTGCATTCTTAGATTCCGTTTTATTGTCCCTTTTGTCTTCTGGGCAGGCTTTCTACACCCAAAGTCGAACAGGTCGACATTCACCAAACATTAACGAAAAAAATTAATTGAAGTTAATTTTATATCAGGTAATGTATAATTTTAACGATTAAAAGTTGAAAATTAACTTTTCTAAAAAGTGACGGCTAAATTAAAGACCTAGATAACTACATTTTTAACAATTAATTATAATCGTTAGTATTTTGAATAGTTAATCCCGACTTTGCACACCACTCTTCTTCCTTCGAAAAGCAGATTCAACGAATATTTTGAAAGGATGTTATTTCTTCGAAAACAACCCATAGACTTTTCTTTCATTGATAGAAATGTGACCGTGGACAATAGATTTACGAAATTCTTCACGTTAGATCAGAGAGAGCAAGGGTAGTGCTACTTGTAGAGCCAGCAGTGGCAGAAAGGTTGCCTACTGGAAATGAAATTCACGCAGTATTTCATGATATAACTGCCCTCATTGTACTTAGCTACTAAAAGGTTCGAGTGCCCACGAGAGGCTATTCACGCGATATCGAGAAGATAATGAGAAGCTTCCAAAGCAGTAAACCGCACACCATCAATACTAAGATCAAATAGAAAGGAGTGCTAGGAGTCGGCACACTCATTCCCCTGAGTCAGCGGCGAGAGCGCAGAGCCACCTATGGAGGTGATTTCCACAAAACATCCGAGTGGAAAGTGCGAGAAGGAAAAGCACCTGTGAAAGCAGCTTTAAAAAGGACTTATTGCCGGTAAGGAGGAAATATCGAGACGGTGAGTATGGTGAGAGCGTATTAAGTGAGAAAGACATCCCTGGTGGATGGCGGCCTGAAGGCGAGGGTAATGTGAAGCCATAGAATGCAGAGATGAAAGAGAAATACCAGTTAATGCGAGAAAGGAGAGGTGGATTGTGAATTCTAACCAAGGCATTGAAAAAACGGGGAAAAAACTTTTGGGTAAACAGCGGCGGCATTTCTTAGGCACCAAAAGAAATCGATGCTTATATTGAGTCCTCAATGACCACAATAAACAAGCATAAGAATTTGAAACTGCATTGGTTACTTTTGGGAAACATCTTCCTTTTTACTTTTAGAGGAAAACTAATGGCGACAGAATACAACGGGCGCATTGTATGAGTTGTTATAATTTTCCATTAAAAACATACGGAAGCTGAAATTCAATAACAAATGATTACTTACTGAAAGGACAGTTTTAAGCAAGGCGCAGGTACTGAACAAACATACTCTATTGAGGAAACATATTTAAAAGTCAATATTTGGGAGAATGAGATAGTAATCAAGTTCTAGACATTTGTGGGGGGACTACAACGCTATCAGAACAACAACTCAGACAAGAAATTCAATGAAAGGAGGCCGAGGCAAGTGAGGAAGAGGAATGTGAAAATAATCGAGGGACAGTGAGGGCCGAAAATGGTGGGAGGGGGGAAAGGGCAGTGGAGGAGAAGAAAGAGGGAATTGAGGGGAAGAAAAGCAGCTCCAGATAGGAAGAGACTGCACGACTCCCATCCGAGGAGAACGGAGAAGAGAGATAGAGAGAAGTCAATCGGAAGCTGGAAAACTAGACTCCACGCAGTCATGCCAGACAATTGGCTAACGCGGTGAAATGACGAGGAGGGAGGCGAGGGGAAGTTACTGCCAAAAATTAAAAGTAATTACATCAAGGAATATTTAAGGAAGGAAACATTTGAGATGAAAGGAATAAAGCAACTCCTCTATCCCAAGCTGGGACCCATGATGTTAACTATCAAATATTTAGTGTTAAACAGAAGTATATGGGTCACAATCAATGTACTGATTATTATATTGGAAAGTTAAACTTGAGATTTAATAATAAAGTAGGGTTGATCCAGGGAGCACTGCTGATTACTTCTGAAGATATTGCATGCAAATCCACTCCTTGGTCTCCGCCAATCACTGACCGCAGATCGACACACTCTGTGGCAGCCGGAGGACGAGGGAAAAAAGGACGGTAGTGATTTGCGAGGAGGGATGCCCAATACTTTAATCTACATGTACACAATACCCTGCAAGCCACAGCGAGGGTGCGTGGCAGGGGGCGAAGATCACCAAGCATGCCCTATTGACATGTAAGCAAGCAACTATATGGTCTCATGCAACGGGATTGTCAATATCTACATAGTACTAAGAGATTGGTTGCTAATATATGCTGCATGTACTACAGACTAAAATATTTCCTCTAGGTAGGTATCCCTTTGCAATGCTGCCTATTCTGCTCTCGTCTGCGATCTAGTAACTTTATCAACGGCATGGAATCGATTACAACATCGATTGATGAAACCAATTCCACTTTCTTCAACTTCTTCAATTCAATTTTTATCCCTTTACCAAAAACGTAAACATATTTACTTAGCAACGTAAACATAATTGCATAGCAACTGGTTTCCCATGTTAAAAGATAGGGAAAACACCATTTTTTCATGTTTATATTTTCACACTTTTCGGTCAAAAAACGAAAATAAAAATACGCCTAAGTAATGTGCCCAGCTATCGTCTTTCAAACGACACCACTCCCACTTCAATCCGACCTGTGCCTTCGGAGATTACCTCAAAATAATGGACCGACCTCGAGCGCTGTACAGACACCTGCCTTTCTGCGAACCACATTATTTTGCATTTTTCTCTGCCCAACAAACTGCTAAAAATCCAAAACTGCTGCCAAATTATACAGAAACAGAGAATCCGCACTCAACGCACCAAACCTCACTCTTTTAGCTCAAAACTTGGGAGAGAGCAAGACAAAACGGATACTGAATGACTGACTGACACGCTACAAAATTAATTCGTATATAGATTCCAACCATGTAGTTGCGCGCAACTCTTACACTTTTTCATTAAGTAGTAGCATTGTAAATGTTAAAAATATTTTGCTGACCCCAAATTAACTATGGTAGACTGGACCATAATCACAAAATTAGAGAAATTGATTGCCGAACCGACAGATTCAAAATGTCCTTTTTTCCTCGAACTATTAGGGATATGAATAACGGTAAACATATCTAGTACGAGTGTAGCAATGGATAACATTGGTAGCTGCATGTTGGTATAAGGACTTATAGCTAACCCAACTAACGGCATGTTTTTGCATGCAAGTTTGCTATTTTTATCTTTTTTTAAATAGCGTAGTTTGAGCAGTACACATACAAGTACTAATCCTTTTTTATGCATGATATGTAGTGCATGTTTGGTGAGCGTTCACTCCCTGCCACAAACCTTTATGGTGGCTTGCAGTGTATTATGTACATGTAGATGTAAATCTTAGTTTCATTGAAGTAGTGCATGTTTGGTGATATTCATCCAGTGCCACACACCATGGCAGTGCCTCGCAGAGTAATACGTAGATGTATTGGATGGAAATGCAGATACATCGATTGCTGGAATCGAACCGCCTGTCATTACGGGAAATGGAGAGGGCGTTTGGTGTGTGGTGGCCCATTATCGCTGGTCGAGTTGACGCCGGCATTGTCCGGCGGTGGCGAGGGTTAGTTCGGGGGGCGAAGAGAGATGGCATGTCGGTCGCCTACTCCTCAGGGAAAAAGGAGGCGTCGATGGCACTGCCGCCGTGCGCAGATTGAGAGAGGAACGAACGACATGAAAAGAAGGAGAGGAGGTGGAAAAAAAGAGAAGAGGAAGGGAAGCGAGCATTTTTTCCCTCTCTCCATTCTTCGCCGTCGCCGGAATTTCTGCTTTTATTTTAATGAGGTGTGCGGTTCGGGGGCGCGAGACATCTTCCCGCTGAATGGGAAGCGGCAGCGCCCCCCGTCTCGAGGGGGGGGGGGGGGGGGAAGGGGCCCTCGGTAGCAGGGGCCCCCGGTAAGCAGGGGCCAACACCAAAGGTCACCGGAGTCGCAATTTTCAGCGCTCATTTCTTGCGGAGAGCAAGTGCCAACCTGTCGACACGAAAAACCAAACTATAGTCAAACGTGAGCGAACAATCAACACCGAGAGGAAACATTTTCAAATGGCACCACCGCTGTAAACAAGTTGAGGTGCGGTTTTAATCAAAGCCTGACCCTTCGTATGGGTTGGGGTTAAACTAACTAAGAAATAAACCACATTACAAATCATTGCTCACTTCTATCATAATGTCTTTTAAATAAACTTAACTGCAATTCATAATGAGTTAACCATAACTCATTTCGTGTTCAACCTGATAGCGGTAGGTTGGATAGGTGAGAGTAGAGATCACCCCAAACAAAGCCATTGGCGTGTAAAATTCACACTTACAGGAAGGGGGGGGGGTTCAGTTACTATCCCTGGGCCACCTGCCATCATCCACAGAGAGAAAAAAATCACTGGAATGCAACTGAAAGTGAGCATTCTCGGGTATAAGAAAGTAAATTCCACAGTAGGCAATTTGATAACAAGCGCCAGAGGCGTAATTAGCAGTAAAGTAAGCAGCTTAAAATGAATTTCGAATAAGAGTGCAATGGCATCCGGGGTACTTAATTAATAAAATATGTCTCGGCTATTCATAAAAATCGATTTACCGACGAAATCAGGATAAGTAAATACCCATCTGGTAATCGTATCAACTGGACGGTAATATTCTAATGTCAGACGGGATAAAATAATTATTTCCGGCAAGAAATCCAGTCATTTACCAGAGTCAGAGAACGTAAATATAGCAGCCTAGTGAGAACGAGCAAAAAACACTCATTTTACGCTAGAGAGTAATAAATATTGGAGAACATGAGGAAGCGAGTGACCTACTGGAAACTCCAGTCATTGTGGTTGCTTCTCCTGGAAACGGCTGGAATGGCGTGCAATCACATTCCGACCGTTTCCACTGAAATGTTAGTTCCTCTACGCACGATCTCGAAAACGCTTGGGGCATTTAAATTACGAAAATACTAGTGCGTTCTTGCACTCAATTCCCAGAAACTATACATGAGAAAGTTAATTGAGCACAGTGTTTTTATACTTCCTGCACATTCCTCTCAACACACGGAGTCAATTTAATTATAAAGTATAATTTATCATCTTTTTGCGAAAATTAAACTCTTATGCAAACCAAACATTCTGACGAATATATTATGCCCTAACTTGATCCTTCGGCAATTCACTGCACTAACATGATATTTCTGGCTATTCCACATCTCAACTGTGGTTTCGCAGTTCTAGAGAATTGATTACAATAGATATTTACTTTTGCGAAGACATATGAAATCGCGGTTTAATTACTATAGCTTCATAACTTTATCTTATTTTGATGGCTGTTCCCGATATAACAGTCGCCAAGCCGTGTGATAAAACTTATGAGCAACTGAATTGTCTTAGAATTTCAATACTATCAGTCATTTCATACCTACTACGAGGAAAGACTGCATGTGACCACACTAATGTTTGCAAAAATAGGAACAAATCATCGAGTATTCCAAGCACTTTCGCAAAAACTTTTTTTCTCTTGTCGCTTAATGGACTCATTCGGTAATAATGATGCTTCCCTTTGTCCGTAGTATTTTTAAACTGTATTCAAGCGTATCGTTACTCAAACGTAAAATTGAATGTGAGGTAAAAAATAATCATTTAGAAATATGTTTCACTCCACAGTTCCTTTAATGTTTCCCCAATGGAGAGGAGGACAGCGCAAGGACTACCGCATCCAGAGGGTGAACTGGAAGCCAGGGAGCAGGGGGAGCGGTCGCCTAGGGACTCGAAGGGTCACGGAGAGAACCCTTCTCCACGCAAGGGGAGACAATGTTTGTCACTGGCTGTCAATGAGGCCGAGTGGAACCAGATTTCATCCAATTTCAAAGTTCTTTCGGAGACGTCCTTCCATCTGCCGAAACTTCTCCTTAATGAAGCGCGTGCCCTCCAAAGGATGGTCCGTGGCAATTTCGTCCCGGGCCGGGCCTTGTTTGCCCGGGGCACACACATCACGGCGATTGCTTCCCACCCACGCACCACTTCCCGGGACGTGTCCCGGGAGCTCTGCGGCTGCCTGCCATACGCCCAGAGAGATGGCGTCTCGGACCAAGTCGCGGCCTCTTGCTCTCCATAATACATCTCTGGCGACTGTTTAACGAGGAGGAAGTCTCATACCATTTTAATGGGATCCGTCCAAAGTTAATAACCCCAGGAGCATGCATTTGAAGCAGCTCCATTCGAAAATAACGTGAAGTGTTTTTCTCCATTTATCAGAAAGTGAAAAATTTCAACGGAGGGAAAACACCACGGCAAATCTATTGAATGCCGGTCAATTCTACGTACGTAAGCGTGGCGTGAGAGATACGTAACACTGTTTCCTCTCCCTACCGCTAGCTAGTGCTGCAAACGTCACTTGACAGACAATTCATTCCGTGAAAGATTATTAACAAGTGACGCAGGAATGTTTATTCAGTTAATTCATGATGATTTTTTAAAACTTATTTAAAAAGTATTCAATTTACTATTTCAGCTTATTCAATTGTTAATAGTTCTTCATTTGACCACACGCGGTGTGAGCTAAGCCCGCGACCGTGAGCCTAGTTTGCAACGTGCTTCGCGGTAGCATTGAACTACATGACCAGAAATCGCAGTGGCTTTGAAAGCAACTAAAAATATTCATAGTCAGTAGAGAGGGCTTTGCGAGGTGTATGAATTTTCATAGACATTTCATTTTACACAGTCTCCATAGCAAAGGGGCTCTGAAATGCAATGGTACATACATTCAGGCAACCGTTACTCCCGGTTTCTCGCAATGTAAACTGTGTGCCTGTACGCCAGCAATAAGGCTGCTGCGGTCTTGCCATTTCTCACCTTCTTCGAATAAACTTGAATTCATCATTTAGTTTTCCTGCACACCGGGATTTCTTAATCCAAATGATTTCTGCATTATGAATGCATTTGTGGCCAATGGAATCGGAACTACGATCTGCCTGTCCGTAATTTTGAGAAACGCAACATTTCTCCTATGAGACTTCCAATTGAACTTTCAGCAGTCGGCAGCAGGACTTAACAAATATTAGGAGAGAATCCACATTCTTGCATTGCAATCACTGAAGCCAAGGGGATATTAAGTGCAGGCGGTGTGAAAAGCGCGGCCCTCTTTTTGGCAGTCAAGTGATCATAAGCTCCTGGTTCATTGCAAGTGGGATAGTGAAAAAAACATAAAGGCATTGAAAAGGTTTCATCATTTCGTAGTTGCACTGCTTAATAATTAAAATGTCCACTCCTAATGCTACTAAGAATCATGATATATCTTTGGATCCACTTGCATTGCGTCACTGACGAGAGTAGCGCATGCGCGACACAGGCAACGATTCCAAATAAACCACAGCCTTGAAAGAATAGTCAACTTGGAGGTAAACGATATTCGTCACATTCTTAAAGCAGTAATTTTTGCAGACGTTTTTTTATCGCCATCATTGGCTTCATAGCTCAAGGATGGAATTCACGTTCCGTGACCCTTCTTCAAGCCAAGATTGTCACGTGGTAGACGCCATATTACTTTTTAAGAGCGGTCAAAGAGCTTAAGAATGGAATCAATTGAAGCTTATTGACCGACAAGTGTATAACATACGCGACGCACTTTCTGCACAACTAGGAATGTCTGGGTGGTTATACATGCACCAATCGAATATTTATAGTTCGATTCCGTGGCTATATTTTCGTTACTACAAGAAAGATGAATTTTGAAATCTGTTATGTCGACGTTTGTTGGCTTTTGATCAAAAACGTTTTGCCCAAGACAATGCGTCTATTTATTCTACATTTGGCACGAGAGTACAACGTATAGCAATATTTGTTACACTGAACAGTGGATTTAAAAAAGAACTGAATTGCATAAATAGCGAATAAAATGTAAATGGCATGCCTAATGCAATAATTTAGCCCTCAACTGATGAAGGAAATACGAGAGGTAATTGGGGCTTACACATGCAGAGGGTGACAACTTTGTAGCTGTAGTCTAAATGAAATAAACTTGGCAAAAATGAAGGAATAAGCGAGAATTCGCAAAGTAAAAGCCTAAGTGATTAAAAAAGTGAGCGGATGTGATGAATAACCAAGCGGAACGAAACAACATCTAGATTTTTCCATGATTTGGAAATTTCAACGTACGCTTTTGAGTTCCGCTGACAGCGATTTGCATTCCCGAGTCCGTGGGAAGATCCAGTGGCTGCGCGTCGCCCGTGACAACCCTACCTGCAAAGAAGAAAAGAGGAAGAAAAGAGTGTCAAATGATGCTCATTTCGGAAACACAAACCAGCCATTCATGCCCATATTTGTTCATGAAATGGTTCACTCGAGCTCCATCATAGCATTGTCCTGTCCATAATTAAATATAGCGAAAAAAGAAAACGTCATTAGTTATATCTGATAGCATTTATTCAAAATTTTTATGAAATAGAGAATTACTGAATTTATCTCTAAAAAATTGGTGTCCTTTATTTTAAGAAATTATTGCGTGACTAAAATAAGAGGGTAACAAGTTACTTTTTACTCTGCACCGTGTCTCAAAACTCTTAAAATTCAGCTTTGATGAATTTATGTGGCTATTCATATAAAACAATTCATGTTTTACTTTTAACCTTCCATTGCAAAAATTTAATAAGAATTTTCATTATATTATTTAGTTAGGTGCGTGAGTCGCAGATCCTTAGGTAAAATTGTAAGCTACTTGAAGACCAGAATTAAGGAGAGAACACATAATACTCGTCTTTCCACATCGGCCACTCAAAATGAAGAAAATCGTAGCTTCTTGCCTAATTGGAAGAATCCTATAGGTGGCCAATCAATAGCCTATGTCACGATTTTTCTCAGCCGTCGGTCGCCTCCCTCGAATACATACGACTACTTTGAGGAAAACGAATGCCATTAATGACTATTCGAATGTCTCCGTTTCAAGAAAAGCCCAATTATCGTAAATATAGGAGGTGATATATCCATCCATGTATTCTGGAGGTGTTCACTGAGGATGATGACTTCTTCCATGAACACGAAGACGGTGATGTCGGTAAGGAAGAGGAATTGGATGGGTTATCTAAAGCTGTGCTGTGTCAGTAACTACCAGACTCAAGTTGACCAGAATAGATATATATTTAAAGGTAAACGCACCTTTGCCATACTACTGTGGTTCTACATCACCTAGGATGCCGTTACACCGACCTGAGTGCGGTTGAGGCCGAAAATTGTGATTGTGAAGGGAACAAATAAACATTGTCCGGCGAAAAGAAGTGCAATCCTAATACTTCATGCATGAGTTTCAAACTTGGATCTATGGCTTAGGAGTTAATAACGGGATAAGTTAATGTGTAATGCCTAATACCGTAAAACACTAAGCCCAGATTTTTTACACGATATTTTAACGTATAAGGCATTTTTAAATGCTAACGTCCGAGGTTGATACGGGAGGCAGTCGAAAACGAGCTTCAAGGGCGTGAGACGGCTCTTAGATCCGCCACGAGAGGGCAGGGCCGAGTCATTACGTCGTCGGGGAAATCTCCATCGAGAGAAACAATGACCAAATAAGGCCAGGGACGGAATGGGAGGGGGGAGGTTTCCCCAATAAACAGCAGAGATATCAATTTATTCTTCTTCGTTACTTTAACCCTGATGATGCGGCCTGTGATGGGCGAGGAAGTTGGCAAGACAAAGCTCCACACGCGGCGGCTCCAGAAATAGACAACTGGAAAGTGATTATGGTTCACACTTTATATATTGCTCCGTTTTGGTGTTTCTCATCTGTGTCCACTATAACAGCGCATTGCTTCGTGTACATTCCAAGCCACCTCCGTCGTTCTTTCGCCGCACATCCATCCGTCATCCCTTCCAAGCCACTACCAATTCCACAGCCCGTCCGGTTACAAGCAATTCACGTCGAACCAATGACGACAACATCCACTCCGAACTGCACGAGGAAATTACTCCAGCGCACATCTTTTTATAAATGATTTTTCTTTTAAAGCCGTCGGACGGGAGAGGGGCGATTGGTGGTTATTTCCTCGAGGGGCGGTTGCTGCCCCTCCGCCCCCGTGGGGCGAAACAAAGGGGCGGGAACCGGGGCTGGAATGCCTCGATCTATATATATACGGGCGGCGCGAGTGAAGGGATGAAAGCGCGGTGATAGATTAAGGCGCTTTCCTGCGCGCGTGGGAATTGAGGAGGGTGGCGGCCTAAGAAGCCTGTTTGGCGTTAATCTCTCCTTTCGTCGATTCGCCCCCCCCCCCCCCCTACGGAGGGGACCCCTGGAGACAGATTCGAGGTCTTACGGTGGGGGGGGGGGGGGAGGGGGGTGCAGCTCCACGCCAACAGAGAAGGAAACTGCCTCCAACAAACACAAGCGTTCAAACTACCCGAGAGTGCAGTCCAATGCGTCATAGAACCAACATTTTTGCACCCACGCGTCATTTACAACTTTTATGCCAGAAAATTGAGCTCTTTCAATTGAGTCAAATCAAAATAATGCAAATAAAATAGAGCAGAAAGTCTATTGCTTGTCAATAAATGTAATAACTCATATCTTCCATGACGGACCAATAACAAATCCCATATGATGCCCTGAGGGAATGAACATTAATATTTAATCGGACTTCATATATTATACCTATTGGTTCACAATGAGAAACCAATAGTATCTGATTAGTAGAACATAATTAAAATAGAAAATGGGTGGCTCAGCTCAACATTTTTTTCAGAGATCTGAATTTACACATTGGGGGAAGGTTTATTGCAGTGGCGAGGCGTGCGTTTTTGAACTACGGGAAGCTCCACCCTGTAAAACATTCAACCTTCAAGAATTCATTTCCTAACACCATTAGGCATGTGAACACTTCCTTTTTTACTAAACCAATCATTTAGTCTGAAATTGACGATGGTCGATCATTTTGAATGTCACTCTACATCACTGAAAAACCAACTACCAACATCTCTTACTTCTTGAAGGAATTCAATTGCATTCCCTCTATTTGAGAACTTTCTGCCACGTAAGAATTGGCCTTTCCCGAAGAACACGCAACTCTGATAGATTGACTTTTCTGTTTTTTTTTTCACTGTATCGTTGTTTTTTGCAAATTTCAAAGAGTATTTTTCCAAATTGCATTCGCTGTTTCAGGCAAATAATGTGGATAAGTATAGTTTGTCTTTTTTGGGTCTTATGAACATTGATAAAATCATCAAATTACGATTTATTCGAGACATAATTCAACTTGGAAAGCAAAAGGCAAGGCCAGCAGGACATATTTTTATTTAACTACAACACCCACACGGCCTTCTGCGGCTGTATTATTGTTGTTGTGTCCAAAAGTATTAATGCATTAAGTATCTTTGTCCGCAATACTTCGTTTTTCTTGATAAGAGAATAAAATAAAATTACAATTACAAGTTTTTCAAAGATACAATTATTCATTTAACTACAACACCCACACGGCCTTCTGCGGCTGTATTATTGTTGTTGTGTCCAAAAGTATTAATGCATTAAGTATCTTTGTCCGCAATACTTCGTTTTTCTTGATAAGAGAATAAAATAAAATTACAATTACAAGTTTTTCAAAGATACAATTATTCATATCTCCGTTCACCTTCCGCTCCCGAGGGAACACTTGGATCACCGCGGCTTGCATTCTTCTCTTGGCGCGGATGGAAGCTCACTAGCACACTACCGCAATGCTTCCCCTACACATAGCATTTCAGTGATAAAGGAGCTATGCATAAAAGCCAATCAGCCTCAAGCGATTTTAAACGGTCATTCTCCTGAAGGCTGGACTCATTGTCTAGGCTTCCAAAACCCCTGCAGACCGAATCGCGATCGACATCCACTGAAAATTACACATGCATTCATGCACCCTGTAAAGAAACACTCAAGCATGACAGATACTGCCTCAATCAAGGGATTCATCAGGAGCTGATGCTTCCAAAATTTTGACCTGCATTTAGGCTACGAGTGGTTAGCGAGCCATGACTTGTAAACAGTGCACCTTCACGCATGGGTTGCGAGACCTTTCACCACTTAGCGTGGCGCAGTCCCTAAGTGATGAAAGCATGTCACCTTAAGCAACGAACCAAGGTACTATCACCTGGTCCTGACTATCTCGTCTTGAGCAAGGGGTGTGCCAAAGGAAAGTGCAAACACAATCATGAATTTATTCCTCAATAAAGTTATTCATCCATGTGACCAACTGCGAGAAAACTACGTGTTTACTTCACGTTCAATATCAAGGGAAACAGTGGTTCCAGCACATTTATTGACCGCTTCTCCACTGGTCAACTCGGGAGTACTTTACGGTCTTAAGAAGCCTTGAGTGTTTCACGTCAGTGCTCCGAGAAATCACTGTAAGTATGCTGCCACAGCAACACAGTAAACACCAATGCTTCCCAAATTGGTTGCGCCGAGCAGTCATTTTAAACCCCTTGATCTTTCAAACACGCTTTAAAATGTGATGCAGTTTTATTGCCTTGCATAAATGTAAAATATTCTAATATTCAAAATAATGTTGACACTACCAGCTAAATGCGGATCAGCGAAGAACATAATACCGAAGAACCTATAAAGAACAGAAAAGTGAGTATAGGTATTTAGTGAAGCGCGCTAAAAAGGAGTTTAATAATAAACGGATTAGGAATGCCTCTAATCCTTCAAATGTTGCATGGGAAATTATTAAAAGCAATAGTTACCTAAACACTGTTGCACTGCCTCATCAGGTAAACGATAACAATGGTAGCACAATTACCGAGCCAGGTAAAATATCAGATGCATTTAACAAGGTTTTCCTGGCTCAGCCAAACACACCCCATCCTGTATTTTGTGAGCCCATGCCATCTAATATCCAGTCATATGCAACTATGTATCTAAAACCGTGTAGTGAGAGAGAACTACGCTCTTATCTAGTTAAGATTGGGAAAAAAAGAATCTGTAGATATTGAAGGTGTATCTGGCAAATTGATAAAAGACTGCGCGGACCTTATCCTAGCCCCATTGCTAATGCTAGTGAATCAGTCCCTGGCTGAAGGAATCTATCCGGATACCCTAAAGATGGCGGAGGTTATACCCGTCTACAAGAACAAAGGTGATCGGAACAATTTAATTAATTACAGACCCATATCTATAATTTCTCAGTTTGGTAAAATTCTTGAGTGTGTTTTCTGTAAAAGACTATTAGATTATCTTGAAAATCAAAATGTACTATCTGATTACCAATTTGGTTTCCGCAAGGGAAAGTAAACAAATCTTGCTCTATTTGAAGCTGTAGATTATGTAATTCAGGAGATAGACTCTAAATGTAAGGTTATGGGCGTTTTCTTTGAATTGGGCAAAGCATTTGATGCTGTTGAACACTGTAAGCTGATTTCAAAATGTAAGTTGTTGGGCATTAGGGGCGTAGCGTTAAGCTGGATGAAGTCCAATTTAATAAATAGACGCCAAAGGGTAGCCTATCATAGAGACGGGAACATCTATCTCTCCACCCCTATGGAGGTTAACAGAGGAGTACCTCAGTACTTGGTCCTGTACTGTTTTCGATTTTTATTAATGACCTACCCAGTCAGTTGCGTATTAATGACACTAATAAATTTGTAATGTATGCAGATGATGTAAGTTTCATGACATCCAGTAGACATCTACACAATTTGGTTGTACCTCGTGAGCAGTTGATGACAAGTATGACCTCATGGTGTGCTGGCAATAATTTGGTTTTAAATAATGAAAAACTCAAGCAATGGTTTTCTATACATCACGTACTATAATTGACTTTGAATCTATTCAGACAAATGGTAGTAATCTAAATACTATAAACTATTTTAAGTTCTTAGGACTTCATATTGATAGTAATCTGAAATGGAATTACCATGTTATGTTTTTAATCAAAAAGTTAAATTCAGTATTCTACTTCCTATCTGCCATTAGATAAACAGTAAGCCAAAACATATTAATAATGCTGTATTATGGATTATTTTACTCAAGAATTTCCTATGGCATAGTGTTATGGGGACTGCTCTCTCATCTTCACAGTGCACTGAAGATGAGAGAGCAGATCAAAACACTTCAGTGTTTTGAAGGTACAAAAAAGATGGTGAGAGTGATGTGCAACCAAAATTATTATGCTCACTGTCAACCTCTCTTCAAAAAATTAAAACTGCTAACTGTTCCATGTGTCTCCATTTAACACTCTGTAGCTCATGTAAAACAAAATAGTTCTGATTTTGAATTGAACAGTGGGGTCCACAAGTATGATACTAGACAGTGCAAAAACATACACGTTAGGTCATCTAATTTATCAATTGCATCAAATGGCCCAAGAGCTATGTGTGTAAAATTATATAATAATTTAACACAATGTATTAAAAATGAAGAGAGGTTTCCTGTATTTAAGAAAATGGTCAAAGAATATCTTACTGATAAGTGTTCTTATAGTGTCAGTGAATACCTGACGCAGAATTTTTAAGTTTATCATTTTGTAAATGTAGTGCATTTCCTGTGCCTGTTTGACGTGTCCTATACACTTGCATGAATCATTACTGTGCATTGTGTCTTTCGAATAAATAAATAATACAATACAATAACTTGGACCCCCATGGGAATATCAAGCATCCATGTTATTACAAAAGAATGGCATGGAAAAGAATCCACCGCATTTACGACAGACTTCCTGTGACGGCATCCACGTTTAATGGAGAGAGAATGATCCCTGGGGAGATAAGAAGTACTTGACTAAATCACGTCCACCCGAGGAAAGTGACATTTGCTTCGAAGTCACTTCACCCTCAGACTGACTCGGGCGTGAACGAGTCTATCCCCGTTTTGTGCTTGCCAACCCTAACCAACCAGTGACGTCTATTTTGACAACTATTTCCACCACAAATTCTCGTGAATCCAGCACACGGTGAGCGTTGATAGATGCTGAATGTCGTACAATACAAGCAAGCGCGAATATAAGCAAGCAATTTTGTGCTTGAGTATTTCGTTTCAAATTATGAAAGACGTACAAAATTAGTATCGATTATTTTTGTTTCAAATTGAAGTGGTTTTCTTAGGATAAATACAGACGAGTTGAAGAGAAGGTAGTTGGATATAAAATGTTTATTGGATGAGTAAAAAACTTTAGCAATTTTCCACAATGTAATTTAAAATAAAAAATTACACAACACGTGTTTCGGCTTACTAAGCCATCATCAGGTGTAAACTCATATCTTGTCTCTAAGTGTACACCTGATGATGGCTTAGTAAGCCGAAACACGTGTTGTGTAATTTTATTATTTTAAATTACATTGTGGAAAATTGCTAAAGTTTTTTACTCATCCAATATGTCTAAATTCCACTACGTGATGCCTGATACTGTGATCTGTATAAAATGTATATATTATCTATGCAGCTAATGACCAGTATATGTCACCAGTATCCGGTGGATTTTTCCGGAGGACTAATAACATATGATGCTTCTGATTGACATTTAAGATAGTCAATAGCATTATAGTCATAGCGTAAGAAACGTCAGTCAAGGTTAGTCAGTAGCACCGTAGCAGGACATTGACGTTTACATTCGTATATTATTTTCTAGAGATATGCAGTAATTAGGCTGAAAGGCTAAATTCGGCAAGAAGCCTGGGTCTGCGGTTCCTTCCATTCCTAAAATGATGACCTATTCCCAATGGTCCAGAGGTTAGGGCAAGGGTAGTACAATATGTCTCCGCAGAAATCGGGAGTTCATTTTTTTTCTTTATATCATTTCAAATGTCTCCTGCCTTATGTCTCTAAGGCTGCGGTTACACTGGCAACTTATTTCTGCAAATAACTTCTGCGAGAAATTGCTGGTGTGTTCACACCGAGAACAAATATTCATCTACATAATACCCTGCAAGCCACCACAAGGGTGTGTGGCAGGGGTAATATTGGGGAAGTTAGTTCCGCAAATTCCTGCTGCAAGTCATTGTCGTTAACTTGCAGAATAAAATTGCAGGATCGTTTATATTGGAAGATTACAGAATTTACAAGTTGCTATTCCGCTATGTTTATTTTCGGCAACCTGGTAAAAATACCAGCCCTGCGTTGGTTATATTCCCTCGCAATGGCTTTGATCTTGGTTTAAAAATACTTTGAAAACGATGCATAGCATATGTACGACAACAGCAGCGAGCATAATTACTTCATTGGAAATTAAACAGAACTGCGCGTGTGCTGTGGCCGAAGTGATGAGTTCATTTGGAAGTACTATTTCGACTGGGCGAACAAACGGAAGGAGAAATGCTGTATACGTACTTCTTATTATCCTGCAAGTTATGCATTCCATATCGTGAAAATACACGGGCGTACTATACTTGGACGAACTTCACATGTACCGGATTTCGAGCGGTGTTTGTGAGGAAGCTAGCACAACGATCCAGACAAAGTTGTTTTTTTGGATGTAAATAGTCGTTGGAAGTCGTTGATTGAGAATATTATACTTCGATAAACGTATATAAACGCATCACATGTTTGCGCTTTCATCCTACTGTGAAAAATAATGTCAATATTATCTATGATTTAGTTTTGGGACGTAGGTAGTTGCGTTACCCTCTATACCCTCAAAACTGTGTCTACAGTGTATTCCGATGAATTTTTCGGATTTATATATGCAAATTAAGTTACAGTTGATAGCATGAGTACTTCACAAAAGCAAGTTAAAATTTGTAACATGCTGATTCATTTCGAAGCTAGAGCCAAGTTAATTTGTGAACGCTTTTAAAATTATTATCATTCAAGACTGTGTTTTAAAATGCTTTGGTGCTAGTGACTGCTGAAAACGATTGCACCAAAACTATGGGTTTTAAATGTTGCCAAGCCCTTAGCATGAATAAATTCCATTTAGTTGAATACAAAACACTCATACAACCTACAATAATTTCCTGTCGTCTTAGGGACATTACTTCAAACTTACATAGTTGCTAACTGTTTCACGGCACTGAATAGGATTATGAAGGAAATTAAGGGCACAAAAATATTGCCATTATGTTTCCCCTCCATATCGTGGCCCACTTTCGGGCTTCTTCTTTAGCAACTGATAATATTGCGTTTTCAAGTTATGCCACTCCCTCTGCACCTTTACTTCTGGAAACTGAAGGATTTCACCAATTCCTTTAAAAAAATTTCTCTTCAACCTTTTGTTATCATAGTCCTGGCTGTGGACATCCCAAATAGATTGACTGCTCTACCAGTTCAATAAATTTTAGAGTAGTCTCTTTGGTCCATTCAAATGAGGACGTACTGGCGAAGTTCATTTCAGAATCCATGTTGTTGTACTTAGATCCCAAAGAAAGTAGTTCAGTACCTAGATAATCACTAATGAAATGATTGATTGGTCGAGGATTTTGAATGTATTTAAATCCTCGAAGATTTTGAAAGATAACTTTCACTAACGCGAGAAATTTAAACAAGCTTTACATAAATTTGTCTTACCTCAGCAAGTAATGAAGCAAACGGTAAGCTGATTTCCAGACCTCTCTTTTTAAATATGTAGGTGATTTTTTCAGGAGTTCAAAAGAGCTTAAAAGTATGTAAAATTTATTTTTCTTTTTTTTTGGCGTTAAACTTGGCAAAAAAATAAAAAATTATATTGTAAAAAATTTTGTATTGAAAATATCCTGTAAATCATGTCCCCTATTGGTGGATCATCATGTCACCTATTGGTGGATCATCCCATTTTAGCCCTGAAGAAGGAAAAGATATATTTTCCAAAACGTGGGCCAAATAGTTCAATTTATTAATTTTCACAAGGACCTAAACTTCTGAAAAACCCATCTTTATATGTAATGAAGCAATCAACGAGCGAACCAATCAGCGTGTATTTCTGTTATCTCCTGTTATCGCAGTGGATCTCGAGTATCAATAGTTCGCAAATGCCGCTATTAACAAAGTGAAAACAAAATGAGCGTCGTATTTCAAAATTCAATGCGTCTTCTAATTAGAGTTGTCTTTGGGTCAATATTTTATTATCGATTTAGGCTATGCTTCGATTTGAACCATTGAAATATTGCTTCAAGCTGATAAAAATTTAGGGAGAGGTCCTATATCGGCAAGTTGATTGCAGAACCAAATTTTTTCATGTTTACAGCAGCAACAATACACTTGCGCAAGCTATTATCAGAAACTTTTTCAAGTTCCGCAAGAGCACTTGTAGAGCTGTTTATACCAGAAAATTACACTGCAAGTTGCTTGCTGCCAGTAACTTGCGCAAAAAAGTTGCCAGTGTGAACCCACCTTAAGGCCCAGGTTTTAGTTACGGCAATTGCACTTCAGTCCCTACTCAGTTGCTATGTTGAGAAAGCTCAAAGTAAGTTCTCGGATCCACTCTTGGATTTAACATGAGATGTGGACGCGTGGATGTGATCGAGAGCCACGTTTGCTCATTTCGACAAAGGGGAGCCAACTCCCATTATTTCCCATCATTCCTCTGGCCGTGTAAATCATGGATGGAATGGATATCTAAATCCATGAGATGGCTATTCAACCCCTCCTAGGGCACGGATAGAATTTTAGGACCAATTAGCCTATATTGTTAAGGGTTTGAACGACAGTAAATAGTAGAATCATTGCGGTTAAATGAAATACATTCCTGACAAGAGAATGGAGGTGAGCAAACGATGATATTGACCGGATAAGCCTCCATACATTTTAAATAACTGCAAATTGTAATTAATAATAACTTTTAACATATCATCAGATTCGTGCCAGACAATTTCTGTTTGAAACAGTTCAGATATTTCTTCCCTTCAAAAATTATCAGTTTCGGTAATGTTTTCGCTAACACGATCTAATGAGGGGTCAGTTATTTTTCCCTCCTGAGCGTTCAATGAAGAACGCGACTGAGCATCTACGAACGTATAACTCGAGCTTTCTTCAAGTATAGGATATCAGCTACAATAATACAATCGTTACTCCTAGAAGTTGTAATATGACGGCGAGGCATGCAGGATGAATATTAACTCAGAGGTTGGCCGGAGCAATTCCATCTCCACTAGAGCATCACTATTGGGAATGCACTTAATTCTAAACCAATAATAATTGGTTGAAATTAAGACTTAATCTCTTAAACAAATTCCAAGACCACATTTTCAGTGATGGCGTTAAAAATATTTTGCTAACCCCAACTTACTATGGTAATGATCATGACCATGATCACATAATTAGAGAAATTGATTGCCGAACTGACAGACTCAAAATGTCCTTTTTTCCACGTACTATTAGGGATATGAATAACGGTAAATATATCCAGTACGAGTGTAGCAATGGATAACATTGGTAGCTGCATGTTGGTATAAGGACTTATAGCTAACCCAACTAACGGCATGTTTTTGCATGTATGTTTTGCTATTTTCATCTTTTTTAAAATAGCGTAGTTTAGAGCAGTACCTATACAAGTACTAATCCTTTTTTTATGCATGATATGTAGTGCATGTTTGGTGAGAGTTCACCCCCTGCCACACATCTTTATGGTGGCTTGTAGGGCATTATGTAGATGTACTTGTTTGAGCAAAGTCGTTGAAAACCAGATACACTAAAATGATGGTTTTCATGGCATGGCGGATTTTGTCAGCTTTCTTTTCGTCGTGTTTCCTTATTTTGCCTTAATTTACAATGAAATTCATAGATTTTTTTTTCCTTTCAATAAAATGAATACACTCAGTTGATCGATAATAAGGTTTATCAAGAAATCTACAATATAATGTGAGTGCCAGCAAAGTTAAATTCACAAATGCAAACGCTGCCCCAAGACCAGTGGGCTGAAATAAAATACAATTTTAAAAGGTTTAATTGTGGTATTGAGAGTCTATTTCAGATGCTTAAAGTCAACCCTATTGGAGACCCAGGAGACACTGACTAACAGAGCTCGAAATATTCATACATTTCGTTCCCGTTGATTGCACGAGTGAAAAACCATTGAGGGATAAATTCTTGGGGATATCCGATATTTGCGCTAAAAGGACGTAGAAGCATAGTTTGTTCATAACTATGGTGTTTAGAGAAGATGCCCTCAGCTCCTTTTCCCGTCCGGGCCAATTCAATTCCATCTCACCCCCGGGATTCCTCTTGAACCACTCCCGAGATAAGAGCTAACGACGAGAGAATGGAAGAAGAAAAGCCCCCCAGATGGATTGGGAACCTTATCTACGAAGCCACAAGGAGCAGCCACTGGAGCAGCACACGCGGTCCAAACCTTTGCCCGGCCCTCACTCACTGCCCGATGCTGGACGACGCGACCGCCGCCGCCCCCTCCACGAACGCCAGGCTCGTTGTTCCTGTGGCAACGCCAGTGGACCAGTGCGTTTGCGGCAAATGCATTCTGCCGGCTCGTTGTTTCCGGCATAGTGACCGCTTTGCTTACCTCGACAGAAGAAATCAGCTACTTATCCCTTTTTAGACGCCATTTGGAATACGCTGCCAGTGTATGGGATCCCTACGAAATCGGTCTAAATAACGAACTTAACGTGTGCAGAGAAGATCTGCATGATTTGTTAAGGGACGGTACGAGAACTATATTGGCGTAACCAGTCTATTAAATGAATTAAAATGGGAATCATTGTCAAATTGTAGGTTGAAATTTAGACTTAATCTCTTAAATAAATTTCAATGCAATATTTTCAGTGATGAAGTTAAAAATATTTTACGAACACCAAATTACTCTGGTAGACTGGACCAAAATCACAGAATTAGAGAAATCGATTTCGAACCTGACTGATTCAAAATGTCCTTTTTCCTCGTACAATTAGGGACATGAATAGCGGTATATATATCCAATACGAGTTTATCAATGGATAGCATAGGTAGTTGCATGTTGGTATAAGGGCTTTAAGCTTACTAAACAAACAGTAGCACTACATCTACATATTGCATGTTTGCTTTGCTATTTTTGTCTTTTTTAAACAGTGAAGTTAAGTTTTGTATATTATTAATAATCCTTTTTTTATGCATGATATGTAGTGCATGTTTGGTGAGCAATCACCCCTTGCCATACATCTTTATGGTGACTTGCAGGGTATTATGTAGATGAACCAATTCCCTGCCACCTTGTGTCGCCGCAAGCTCCGAGTAACCACACACAGCATTCGGAATATCTTTATAATCACTCACGGTATTCGGACAAGTGACAGCGTATCACCGTCGTCGTCCCCTGATGCAACATGGTTGCATCCGAGTCCAAGTACGGCACCCGCCAAATCTTAAAGGTATCGCATGCCAAAGGCTTTTGCCGTCTGCATGGACCCAAGGGCCGTCACATTGCTCCAGCAGGAGAATTCAAGGAGGGGTTGCCAAAGGCATCGAACGTACATCTCCTTTTCCTTTTTTAAAGGTGGATTTATTTATTTACAAAACTGTCAGCTTATAGAATTTCAGCCAATTGTCATTACTGCATGCTTGGTGATCTTGTCCCCTGCCACACACCCTCGCGGTGGCTTGCAGGGTATCATGTAGATGATGCCGGGGCACCACTCCACTTTTTCGGTGGCTTACCGTATTTCGTTCGCTCAAGCCAATCCCCTAAGATCCCAAATAATTTCTGTCGCAACTACGGCTGGGAGTAATGGTCTTCCTGAGTCAGCGAAAGATCGTTCGGAACGTGAATCACCTGACCTTGTCGACCATTCCCTTGTGCACCGATTGAAAGCCCTCGCCCTCAGCATGAGGTCGGAGAGGGTGACGAGGGATCGGCCAGGCATAGGTACCCTCACCATCTCAAGAACGCCCATCCACTGGCAATCGTCCCCGATGCATCGGTTGGCGAACATTAAATCACCATCCCCTCTCCACTCGATTGGCACGTGAAGGGCCGTCGCAATTGAAAACCTATTCGGCGTGGGCGCTTTATTAATACATTGGGCGATTCCCGGGATCCCACACACGACCTCAAAATTGCCGTTCCAAGTGCCAGGCATTCATTTCATTACCATTTTGCAGAATAAATGAAAAGGGCCTCTCGCCCTCCTTCCACGTATATATTGCCTAAGCGCAAACATGACCCCCCTTTAAAAAGCAGCCCGAAGATAAGCGGATTCCCGCCTTGCATGCGCAATGAAGCCGCCCCTGGCTTCCGTCCCCAACCACGGCAGGGGCGCGCTGCCAAAGGTCGCAACCCGATGCGTGGGGGGAGTGGGGGTGGGATGGGATTGGGGGGGGGAGAGAGGGGGGGGGGGTGGTGAAATCGCGCTGAAAATCGCTCCAAATCTTCCGATCAATAGAGAGAGCGCTGTGTCCGACATCTGAATTAATCCGATTGCCACGATAAAACCCGGAAAAGCTTGATGAAGGTCGCGTTTTTATTACATATACCCCTCGAATGGAAAAATATCACTCGCGAGTATAAACAATCGTGGCATCAGAAGGGAATTATAATTACCGGATTAGCAGTGGAAGCAATAGTTTTTTTTCTGGTTTCATTCCCACAGGCTAAAAAAAAGCTCCGATGTCATTGGGAATGGAATGTTTTGATGATGTGAGCTGTGAATGCTGGGAAATGAGTGAGAGGCAGTGGTAAGGAGGCCGGGGGTGACTCCATCTTGCAAGGCACTCCAGGCCGTGTCAGCTCCTTATATTGAACAGCGAAATGCCCGGCGGCTGCGTCCCACCGGAAACGTTTTCATGAGCTCAACTGCTTCTTAGGAGATAGTGATGAAGCTGATCAAAACAATGTTATCTTATGCTAAATGAGAACGTCAGTAGCATATAACCAGCGCCAAATTAAAGGTATTTTGCCAAGTAATATTCATATACCCCCACTTAGAAATGTTCAATCTAGACACCTAATGACTCAATCCTGGGTATTGGCTTCCACTTGCAGTGCATAATATTACGATAAAAATAAATGAGATTTTAAATTATAACCGCCTTGTATGCTGCCAACAGATGGCTTTCGCATTCGCAAACTCGTCGCCAAAAAAAGCGGTGACGAGCTTCAAAGAGAAATCCAACATCCCTCCCCAATACATTTTTTCCCACGTTTTTCACTCAGTATCGATGCTTTAGAGTGAAAAACGTTTTGATTTGCAATGAGTTACCACAAGCACCGAGGGCGAGCGAATTTTAACGAGCTGAATGGGCAAGGTATAAACCAATTTAATGCACTTCCCACTATCATTCAAAATAATCAGAGCAATATCCCATCAATAGCGCTACTACTTGCTGCTCGTTAGCGCACATTTATTCAGTCAAAAGGCATTGCCACTATTTTTTTCGTAAGTAATTTAACGATTTTGGGGTTGGCGTTTCCACTCATATTTTGCCCAATGGAGTAAAAATCAGCGAGCTGCAAATCGGTGAGAATACTATTAAATGGCAAAGATGTATTCGATCGTCTATTTTTTAACGATAACCTAGAGTTAATGATGCAGATATAATGATAATAAAAGTAGGTTATTAAGTTTGAAAGCGTATATTTTTAGTAAAGGTAACTCATATTATCAAATAAATTGAAACTAGCACAGGAAACTTCATAGGTTAAGTTCACACTTTGTATCCAATAGGACCTAGAAAATAACAGAAGAGAAATTCTGTGCTTTGCTAACTCTCCCCTTGTGCACCAGTCAATAATGTGACAAGAAATGCCACCAATAGGGATGAATTAAGTTTGAAGGGATATCATCACAAGTTGAATTGAATCGAGGGCTGACTCATTGGTAGATGTCATGATAGGAGTCTCTAGAGAAGAAAATGTCTATCTTACGACGTTGTCCGCGAGGCTTGGGGAGAAAGGGGAACCAGTGTCGCCTCTGAGTAGATGGAGCAAGCGAAGAATGTTGGCCTCGCTCCAGCACCTTCAGCAACACAGCGGGGACAGTTCTGTGTGAATGGGACATCACAGACTGAAGAGCAAAATGGAAAGCCATGGAGAGGTCGGGAACATCGCTGTACGCCCGAGATAGACCAGGAGATAGAACTGCCATTTGATTCTCTCATCACTACTCGTCATCGGTAAATGGCCTAGCCAGCGCTATTGTGCGGCGTCTTCTCTTGTTTTCGAATTGCAGAATAAAACTAATATAATCGAAGGCTTTTTTTCTATTCCTTTTAGTCACATAGTTTTAAAACCTGTTTAATTTACTGAATAATGTTACGCAGACAAATAAAGTCGATCATCTGATACTTCACGTACATAGTAAAAATAGCACGACTCCTATCAAATTTTCCTATCGTTAGGGCACTTAATTTTGCTTTTACAAGTCGCGGCCTTGACTGAATGAACGGGGATAATTTTCATTCTCACTGCAAAAACGTGTCTACATTGAGTCTTTGTTGATTTGGATGAGGCCTTTTGCTACGAAAATTTTAAATCAACTCCCAGACTTAAAGAGTACCTCGTTTGTATATAGAGGGGGTGACTGCTATCAGATCAGGACTAAAAATACCTACCTTTGGTAGGATTCGAACCCTGACCCTTGGCATCTGATTGTAGTACTCTAGACACTACACCAAACAAACTGTTGGTGCTCTGCATTAATTTCGATCTTGAGAGAGAGGCTAAAAGTTAAATAGCGAGAGCACAGAATAGATTTATCAACTACAGCCATTCAGGCATTGAGTGGGAAGGAATGCTTATCATTACGTAAAAACCTCAGAACAATGTTTGCTCGTCGGCTTTTGGCTGGAGAATCATGGAGTTAAGGAGTTTTCGCGGCTTAGTTACTCCGTGAATTCTGATCGCACGGTGCTGATGCAGACAGAGTATAAGTGTTCCTAACCCTTGATTGCATCAGCATGGTATAAGTAAATGCCATGCATTGGAATACATAACTATTAGAATTCGATTGGAGTATTTCAATATTAAAAACCTTTCTTCATTATTTTTTTACCAAACACTCTCCACCACATTTTCATTAATCATTTTCCCTTGCAAAAGCAAAGTTCATAGCTTTCTGTTATCAAATATTTACCTACAATTCTTCCACTATTACCATTTAATAAAAAAATGATTACGCCAGATCTCTCGGATTGATACTAAGGCAGAAAAGATGCAGTATTTACGCTAATCAATGAAATATTCACATCAATCTGATCAAGTTACACATTCTTTATCCAATAATAGTTGGAAGAGGTGAGGTTTGTACAACCGTTCTCTGAGTAAATAATCGGTGCACTATAAACAGGAACATTGACACACCGTTAAATGTGTATTTTCAATTGCCGATCAACGGTCATCCAGTAGTCTAAAATTCCGATGATTAGCCAACTCTCCATTGAAATAACACCGATTTCCTTCACCATGCTGGATGATATCACTCGGAAATAAATGGTGCGGGGTGCTTTATGTTCTCAAAGTGCTGCACGTGAAACATAACTACGCATAAGTCAATATTGACGCTATATTTATGTAACGTATGTTTCATCGAGTGTTGTCTCGATCCTGGGCAATTATTCTAAAATTAATTTCCCACACGAGGAACGAAATTAAATTATTCCGAAGCATCATCGTCTGCTCATAACAGCATAACCCACTTTCTCGTAGAATCATGAAGTTGGAGCTCACATCACGCAACAAGAATCAGAGCATAACGGTGGTCCACTTTTTCTCGGGGACAGGAATCACTTAGTGGGGGCAAGAAAGACGCCCACTGGAATACAAATCTTATAGGAAAAAGATTTAAGGGAGAGACGCTTAAGGAGGAATGAGATATTATTCAGGCGCCGCATTGCAACTCGACGGTCTAGATCACCGGAGAAAGATCAGGGATCCGCTTTATTCCGGAGGGGAACGTGTTTGGAATAGAAGACGGCGGGGGATTTTGCGAGAGAAAGAAAAGAATCTTCAGCGCCCTCGACGCGACCCCTCGCCACGACGTTGACCCTCTCCGTTTCCCTAACCCTTGCCAAATTATGGTTGCTTTCAAGGAAAAAAAATGGCGACTATATCGAGAGTAACGAAAACGGAATAGTTAACGTTATCACTAACCGTACATTAACTTGGAAATGAATATGGTTGTTTTAACGAAGCAGTTTTTTTTGAAAATAATAACACCACTGCCGTACTGGTACGTAGCCCTTTGGATATCTCCCCTTTTACGCCTCATGTGGAATGCGATGACATTATATGGGATCCTCACGAAATAGGCTTAAACAGCTAACTGGAGCGTATGCAGCGAAGATTTGTAAAGGGACGGTGTAATAACTATGCTAGCTTAACCAGTCTACTAGATAAACTAAAATAGGAATCACTGTCAGAGCTTAGGTTGAAATTAAGCCTTCATCTCTTAGATACATTCCATGATAATATTTTCACTGATGACGTTAAAACACTTAGCGAACCCCAACTTATTATGGTATATTGGACAATAATCGTAAAAGTAGAGAAATTGACTGACAAACCGAGAGATTCAAAATGTCCTTCTTCCCTCGTTAAATTAAGGATATGAATAGCTGATGATGAACGGCTAATGATATGCTCAATATAAAGGACACCCGCCATTGCTTGGGACTGTTCCGGCGGCCAGCGTGCACCTTCCTCGGCCAAGAGACAACTGTGTTTTTTTTCCAAGGCTGTTTTGTGTTTTATCCTAACTCGTCGACAACTTATATGCGTGTTCCACTGAGCTGTCTACTATTATATTCAAACACACACCCACAGCCACACAAGTGTATCAATGGAAAGCGAGCATGGTTTTGCATGTAGCCCTTTTTAAGCATGATATTCACTACATGGTTCGGTGTGAATTCATCCCCTGCCATACACCTTTATTGTGGCTTGAAGGGATTATTATGTAGATGTGCTAGTTTTCAATTTATGACGACAACATTCGGCCATTTGGTTACGGAGTAAAAATATCACCCCTAAATGTCATTCCTTACAACGGCAAGAAATTAAACGGTTCCGATACATTAAGTTTCCTTTGTCGCTCATCATCGGAATATTGACTCCCTTTCTGCGGCTGGCCTATCGGCTTAATCAGCACATTCGGAAGATGGGACGATATCACGTAAGCCTTGAATTACACTGGGGAACAATTTGTGGCAACATTTCTGTCGAGTTCGATTTTTCTGCTGGCTAAAAGTAAAATAGGCATGCAGGTAACAAAACTGTAGTTAGTTTTCTTCTATCTTATCAAGTTTTTTCTCTACTGCTTATCTTAAGGTGACCTTACTCCACTGGATCGAACCTGAACAAATGGTGATCAAACTAGTGCCCTCCGTTTCACTGAGGTAAACCTCCCTTGGTTGGTTAGGGATGAATTACACTGTAGGAGAACAGCAACAGGGCTATCCATCATGGGAAGGTAGAAAAAATGTCTAGTTGGTTATTTCCACATGCAAATAATTCTATTGAGACAATCATGGCTTTGTCTCCGAGTGACTTTGTCAAGGTGCTCGTTGACAATGTGACAAACTGACGAAAACATTGGCAACAGTAAAATTACTTAATATGTGGAAACAGCAGATTAGAAATTTTCTCGAACGCTCCAACAATGAAGGATTTCCACCAAGTCACGCCACATATGTGGAAGTTTCACCATTCTCAGTCAGAGGACAAACATGAGCGCATTTGTCAGGCAATCCTATAGTGCATATTTTAAAGTGAAAATTGGTGATCAAGATAAACCTTGGGCTCCTCACAATGCGTGCAAGCAGTCTGTAGAGAGTTAGCGGATGTGGACGAAGGGAACACGTGATAAATAGCAATTTGGTATGCCTATGATTGGGCGAGAGCCCACAGACCATTTAAGTGACTGTTACTTTTGTACGGTGTAAATTCAGGATATAACGAGAAAACAAATGTAAAATAGAGTACCCTAGTTTACCACCCCAGCTCAGTAGTATACTTCATTTTGCTGACATTCCCGTTCCAGTTTTCATAGAATTACCCTCTTTTGAAGAACAGGAAATTGAGTAGCATGGCAAAGATCGGAGTGACACCGACGATGAAGATTTTGAAGTTGAAGATCCGCTCCGCTCCTATAGGTTTCAATCAGCATGGATAGAACGATTTGGCACGAGATTTGGGACTATGCAAAGAGGCTTCAGAACTCCTAGCGTCTAGACTGCACGAGAAAACCTTGCTTTAAAAACCTTGCTTATCCTACTTTCGATCAAGAGGCACTCTGCAATACTTTCGAAGGGACGATGCATTTGTTTTTAATGCCCTAGCGTACATGATTTAATGGAGGAGTTGGGAATTACCGAATGTGATGCAGCTGAATGACGACTCAACTCACAGATAGCTCAAAACGGTGTGTCCTCCTTCACAATGGACATTTATTTGGTGCAGTCCCCATAAGTCATTCGGTTTATTTGTATGAAGATATAAAGAGATTCATTGATTTGTTGCTATATCATATGCACAAATGGGTCATCTGTGTTGACCTTAAAATGGTCTGCTTCCTTCTTGGCCGGCAACGTGGGTGTACCAAATGTCCCTGATGTTTTCTGTGTGCGTGGGACAGCAGAGCTCACGAGAAGCATTGCAGTGCAGTCGAGTTGGTCGCCACTCAAACCTGGTCATCCTTACATCAGTCACTTGTAGATATAGATAACATTATACTTCCACATCTGCATATAAAACTGGGTCTCACGAAACAATTTACTAAATCATTGCCAACTGAAGGAGACTGTTTTAATTATCTCATTTCAGCATTTCCTCGCCTGTGTTTTGAAAAAATAAAGGTTGATGTGTTTGATGGTATACAGATTCGGCAGCTCATTGAAGATGAAAATTTCACCGCGACAATGACAGAACTCCGAAATAATTCGTGTTTGGCATTCAAAAACCTCGTCCAAGGCTTTCTTGGAAATACACGACCGCAGAAATACAACAAAATCGTCCAGAAATTCTTGAAAAGATTCAAATTGCTTGATCGCAACATCAGCATCAAAATTCATTTTCTACATGGCCATCTTGCTTACTTTCCGGTAAATCTTGGTGCGATTAATGATGATCAGGGTGAGCGACTCAACCAAGATTTGATGATGATGGAGGCAAGGTATCGGGGTAGATGGGATGTAAATATGATGGCTGACTAAGGTTGAAGCATCAGGCGAGATTGCCCACAGACGGTATACCCGAGCAAAAGCTTTAGCCGGAAGTTTTTACCTTAACATGCATTTTGTCATTTAGCGAAAGAATTGACCACCTTTTATTTGTGTCTAAATAATAAATTAACTTGTATATTTTTATAAAAATTAATTTCTTTTTAACTATTACTGTACATTTTAATTTGTCAAAGTGACTATATAGATCTCGCGGCAAAGCTTAAAGCCGCCGAGCGCGTCCACCGGGTTGCGGATGGTTGGTCGACCTCTAGATATAGAGGTTAGCTGCGAGATAAGCGAGTTTACTTGTCGAATAAGCAGTCGTGGACAACAAACTACGGCATTCCGAGGGGATATTTGGTCTATCCCTAGGTAAGCTAGGCATCTAAATAATACAGAACCTGTGAAGATGCCGTGACTTGGCGACGGGAGGCCGCCAACAGTTACGCTTCTCATCACCCGGAGGAGAGGGCAGAATCTCTCCTTCATATGAGTGAAGGTGGAGACCACATTGGTCGGTACAGCGACACCCAGTTCACTACAGGCGTGGTAACATTTAATTTAACGGCTGTGGTACTGCGATGTGGAAGGCAAGGGGAAACCACCACATTAATATCCCGAGGAGTCACAGATACTCCACTTTTTCTCTCAATCAAGACACGATTGAATCCCCTCGAGTAAAATATTCCGGAGGTAAAATAGCCCCCCATTAGGATCTCCGGGCGGGGACTACCCGAGAAAAAACATAAGTCAAGTGGGATAAACATTTTAGGGTAGGAACATGGAACATGACATCGTCACGCGCCTGCGGAAAATTGGAAATTCTGAAGGTGGAAATGAGAAGAATGGGCCTCGAAGTATTAGGAATCAGCGAAATGAAGTGTCCCGAAGAAGGAGACTTCTAGAGCAGAAGCTATAAGATTATAAACACGGGATCATTAAATGACAATGCTGGGAGGGGGCATAATGCTCAGGAACAGCGCCGGAATGCGTATGAAGAGCTTCCTGCAGTATAATAAAAGGATAATAATGGTGAAGATCGAAACCAAACCTGTAGATACCGTAGAAGTGCAGGTTTACATGGCTACTTCGGACTACGAAGATGAAGAAGTGGAAGACGTCTACAAAGATATCACGGAAGTTATAAAACATGCAAGAGGAGAGGAAAACCTATTTATTTTAGGAGATTGAAACGCGGTCTTCGGCGAAGGTCAAGATGGAAGAATAACTGGGAAATATGGATTGGGAAACCGAAATGAGAGAGGTGAAAAAGTACACGTGGAAAATGCCAGGAGGCAGAAGAAGATTTCAGATAGACTATATTTTAGTGAAGCAGAGATTTGGGAACCAGGTGAAGGACTGCAAAAGCTACCCAGGGGCCAACATCGACAGTGAACATAATTTAGTGATGATGAAATGCCATCTAAAATTCAATAAATTGAAGAAAAAAGTGAAGTAGAAAAGGCAAGTAGAAAAACTGAAGGAGGTTCAACATCAACAGGCATTTCAAAAAGCGGTGTAAAACAACATAGGAGAAGACCTAACTGAGAAATCATTGCAAGAGAGTTGGGAAAACATTAAATGTGGACTACAGGAAGCCGCAAGGGAAGCTCTTGGAAGAAGAAAAGTTGCCAAGAAGAAGATCACGGAAGAAGTGTCGGACCAGATTGAACAAAGAAGTAAGTATAATAATGCGAAAACGGATGAAGGGAAACATTGTTACAAAAGAATAAGGAACGTAATAAGTCGGAAACCCAGGAAAACTAGGGAAATGTGGATGAAGAACCTATGCAAAGATGTACAAAACAACCTTGCACTTGGAAAGGTGGAAGCTGCCTTTAGGATAGTGAGGAACCACTTCAAGGAACGAAGCGCAAGATGCAATGCCATAAGGGACAAGAATGGAGAACTTCTGATTGAAAATGAAGACAATGTGAAGAGATGTAAAGATTTTCTGGAAGAGAACGGAAACCATCTCAGCTTTAAAGTGATTGAAAAGGAAAAATGAGTCAAAGAGGGGAGAATATATAATATGGGAGCATCAATATTAAGATCGGAATTTGACGCAGTAGTAAGGGACCTTCGCATGAATAAGGCTTCTGGAATTGATGATATTCCTGCAGAACTAATTAAAAATGCAGTAGCGAAGATATTACCCCATCAATTCTTTACAAAACCATCTTCGACATGTACTCAACAGTAGAAATACCAATTGAATTCAAGAAAAACATCATTCCTATTCCAAAAATGAGGAGCACAGAGAAATGCGAAAATTTTGGTACTATAAGCCTTGCAACACATGCGTCGAGGATATTGGCAAGGATCATCTACAGAAGAATAGAACGAAAAGCTGAGGAGTTTCTGGATGAAGATCAATTCGGATTCAGGAAAGGTAAGGGTAAAAGAGAAGCAATAATGGCCCTAAACTGTTCATAGAGAAGAGAATGGAGAAGAACAAACAGACTTTCATTGCACTTGTGGATTTAGAGACGGCCTTTGACAACGTAGATTGGAATTCAATGCTTGATATTCTGAAATAAATTGGAGTGTCCTACAATAAAAAAAGAATTATACGCAGTGTGTATAGAAACCGTGATTTAATCTGGACCCAGCTGTGAAGAAGCAAGAATAAAGAAAGGAGTGAGACAAGGCTGTGCACTGTCTCGCGTAATTATGTTTACATCGAGAGAGTCATCTACGAAATCAAATAGAAGTCTTCTGGAGAGCATATCCACGGAGAAAATATTAGCATGCTGCGATTCGCTGATGACATAGCACTTGTAGCAGACACAGAGAAGGATAAGGCTAAGATATTGGTGAGCATCATGAGATAAGAGTTGAAAACCAACCTTAAACTAGGTAAGCAAAAACTGGAAGAAGTGAAAGAGTTCTGCTACCTGGAAAGCCGAGTAACCAACGATGGACGAAGCAAGAAAGAAATAGTCAGTAGAATAGCTCAGGAAAATAGGGCATTCTACTATAACTACTCTACTTCTTCCAAACCGTTTTTAACCCACCTTCCGGGGATTCAACTGTCGTGTTACCTGACCTCTTTCAGCGGTTGATGCAACCAATTGACATTTCCTGTAATGGTATTGAAAAATTACTTAAAGATATAAGCCCCAACAAATCTCCTGGCCCTGATCAAATTCCCTCCCGCGTATATAGAGAGTTAGCATCCGAAATTTCCCCCTACCTTGAAATAGTATTTAATAAATCCCTGACCGAACACGTCGTACCGATGGACTGGAAAGCAGCCGATGTAACACCCATTTTTAAAAGTGGCGATAGGGAGCAGCCATCTAACTACAGACCTATATCCCTCACATCCATTTCATGCAAGGTCCTAGAACATATAATTGTCAGTTCAGTCATGGGACACCTAGATAGCCAGAATTTATTGTCCAATGTCCAGCATGGCTTCCGAAAGAGCAGATCGTGTGAAACCCAACTTGCTCTCTTTTCCCACGATATTTTAGTTTCTGGCGAAAATAATATTCCAGTGGATGCTATATTTCTCGACTTCAAGAAGGCTTTTGACAAGGTTTCTCACAGCAAACTAATTTTGAAGTTAAAATCTTATGGGTTAGACAGTAACATTATATCATGGATTAATGATTTTCTGCATGATCGGGTTCAAAGGGTTGTTTTGGACGGTGTTTCCTCACCGGCAATTAAAGTCACTTCGGGTGTCCCACAAGGTAGTGTGATAGGTCCACTCCTATTCCTTTTGTATATTAATGATATCCAAAAGGTGGTAAAAAGTAAGCTTCGTCTATTTGCCGATGACGCAGTAGTGTACAGGGAAATTCTATGCCCGAACGGTAAAGAATATTTAAATATTGACCTACAAGCAATTGAAACTTGGTGTGATACATGGCAGTTACAATTAAACTTTTAGAAATGCCTTGTAATGAATTTTTGGAAAAAGAATAGCTCTCCTCCTACCACTTACAAAATAAGTAATAATGAATTAACGAACGTGGAATCCATTACATATCTTGGAATAAGACTGACAAATGATCTTTCCTGGGGTAAACACATTCGTGAAATAATGGGTCAAGCGAATCGCAAAATGGGTTTCATTAAAAGAGTATTGGGTAAATGTGATGATCATGTACGAGAAATCAACTACTTTTCCCTTGTTAGACCTCATTTGGAATATGCTGCCAGTGTATGGGATCCCTACGAAATCGGTCTAAGTAATGAACTTGAACGTGTGCAGCGAAGATCGGCAAGATTTGTAAAGGGACGATACGATAATTATATTAGCGTAACCAGTCTATTAAATGAATTGAAATGGGAATCATTGTCAGATCGCAGGTTGAAATTTAGACTTAATCTGTTCCACAAATTCCAAGGCAATATTTTTAGTGATGATGTTAAAAATATTTTACGAACCCCAACTTACTATGGCAGACTGGACCATAATCATAAAGTTAGAGAAATTGATTGCCGAACTGACCGATTCAAAATGTCCTTTTTCCCTCGCACAATTAGAGATACGAATAACGGTAAATATGTCCTATCAGAGAGTAGCAATGAATAGCATTGGTAGCTGCATGTTGGTATGAGTACTTAAAGCTAACCCTACTAACAGAATGTTTTTGCATGTTTTCTTTGCAATTTCTATCTTTTTTAAATAGTGTAGTTCTGACTACTATATTAATACTATTCCTTTTTTATGCATGATATGTAGTGCATGCTTGGTGAGCAATCACCCCCTGCCACACACCCTTGTGGTGGCTTGCAGGGTATTATGTAGATGTAGATGTATAAGAAGAACCTACTTACATCTGAAAATACAAGCGTAGAAGTAAGGAAACAATTCATCAGAACGTACATCTGGAGCAAGAAGAAGACGGGACTACTTACTAGGCCATATCTTAAGACACGATGGCCTGATGAAGACAATCGTCGAGGGACAAGTGGAAGGGAAGAATGGCAAAGGAAGGTCTCGAGTGAGATATATGGAACAAGTGATGAAGGATGTGAAAGAGAAGAAAAACGTAAATATGAAGAGATTGGCCAGTGAAAGTACTCAGTGGAGAGTTGCGTCAAACCAATCTGAGGATTGAAGACTAATGATGATGAAGATGACTAAATATAGACTTCGCATGAATAAAATCATTCTCTTTGAGCAGTATATTTGAGATTTTCTTCCTTTATTTTCCTTTCATTCACATTTTGTGTGATCATTGGAATAAAGTAAATTAAAATAAATAAAAGAAAAGGTGCAGCTGAAAAAATTGACGTGATAGAAAAACTGAGGTAATTTTTGGATTCAGAAGTCAAAAGTCAGTAAACAGTTGCCGGCCCCGGTGGCGGCGTGGTTGAGTCCTCGCCTTCTGACCTGAGGGTCGCGGGTTCGAGTGGATTTTTCGTCACTCAGGACATGGATGTGTTAGTACGTCTGCTGTTAATTGCTCTTAATACCCCGATGTAAAGGCCACAAGTGCTGTTTTCGGTGGTAATGGGAAATAAAAAATAAAAAAACAGGAGTCAGACCTAAGACCCAACAAATCTAGTGTTTCCTAGAGTTATCTGATGGACATGCCGGTAGGAGGGGGAAATGTAGAGCATACAGTGTTTAGCACCACTGACATGTGCCTACCGGTGACTATAGATCATCATGCGCTCATTATTACCTAAATACAATTAGTGGAACACACCTGAAGGGTGTCAAATTTGCTATAGCAAAGAATATTTTTTTCTCTCTCTCTCGACTCTCAAAGAACGTATGCAGTTGGAAGGCCGCCTGATTGACATCATTTTGAATCAGAGGCGGCGAGATGTGGCTCCAATTTATTGGACGGAAAGGTGATATGAGTCAGCTGAGTCAAATGCAATGTTAGTTCGTTTGCGCGGCGTAAGGCGACGCCTTAGTACACATGAAAGACGTGGGTGTGAAGTGTTTTTGTAATTTGATCTGGCTTCCTTATTTGGTCCCGCTTATATCTATCAAGTTGTTAATTCATACTTTGGGAGCAGTGTGCCTTCACTAGCAAGTTTTCGAACGACTACAGTTATGTGAGATATAGGTATGCAAAAAGTGACGAAGGATGTGAAAGAGAAGAAATACGTAAATATGGAGAGATTAGCCGATAGAAGAACTCAGTGGAGAGCTTCGTCAAACCAATCTGAGGATTGATGACCAATGATGATGATAGCAAGTATTTTTTCAGATGCCAATTAAGGCAATAAACCATCAATGGACATTTATTTCAGGGTACTCAAACCATCTCTCCTTTCTTATCCCAACAATGGCGGAATAAGGTGTTGAGAAGATGAAAATGACATCAAATACAAGGGGTAAGGAAAATAATAAAATAGTAATCAAAACAGCAGCTCCATTGAAGTCGGCGTCCCGATGTTCACTTTGCTAACCAAGTTCATTTAAAATGTTGAAAGAAATAGCGACAAGGTATACTTATGTGGGATATTCCAATGCTGCCAGTGAAATTTACATTAATTGCCCGGCGAAAAAATTCACCTGGACCGGGAATCGAACCACCTTTGGCTCCGTGGTTGAAGGGAAGCCAAAGGTCCGTGGTTCGATTCCCGGTCCAGGTGAATTTTTTCGCATGGCAATCAATGTGAAGGAATGCTTAGTTTATAGAGTGGAATCGTGTCTTGTATGATATAAGGTTGATAATACCCCAAATTTATGTTTAAATTGATAAAGTTAAAAATATTATTAGAACTCCAAATTACTTAGAGATAGAATTATTTATAGAGTTTTTGTTCATAGCATTTAGTATTGATATATCATAATACATCGTTGTTGTTGTTATTCAAATTTGGTCACTAGAGGTATATAAAATAAATCTAATATCGATGTATATTAATATAATTTGAATTATAAAACTTACAATATGTACTTTAGTAGCCCTGAGGAATCCTAAATAAAAGAGACGAAAGGCTTTCTGAAGTTGGTGATAATCATCGGAAAGCTAAGGCCAAAAACGCTATAAATAATTCGATCTCTAATTAATTAAAAGTGTTCAATAAGAATAACTAAATACAAGTGGAATTCTCCAACTTACTATAGTAGACTGGACCATAATAAAAAAATTAGAGAAATTGATTGCCGAACTGACAGATTCAAAATAACCTTCTTCCCTCGTACTGCAAGGGATAGAAATAGCGGTAAATGCGAGTACATTCACCAGCATACACGAACAAGTGTATCAACGGATAGCATTGGTCGCATATTGGAAGACTTCAAGCCAACTCAACCAACGTTTCTGCATGCTTTCTTCGATATTCTGATAATTTTTTGTGAATTCTAGATTACAATACTGTTAATAATCCTTTTTATGCATGGGATGTAATGCATGATTGGTGTGAATTCACCCCGGCACAAACATTTATAGTGGTTTCCAGTGTATTGTGTAAATGTAGATGTATATGTGATATCCTATAAAGTAAAATTAACGAATAGAAAATTGGTTTTCAAAGTGAAAAATTGGTGTTTAAACATCGATATTACATTAACAGTGCCTGTTTTTCGTCTGAATCTGAAACCACATTCAACTTGACAAAAGCGTGTCAAATGAAAGAACGTTTTCTGGCTGCATTCTGTTGCTCCGACTCCCACGTTTTGCTGAAATCAATCAGGTTGTGACGCGAGGCTCTCTTCCGACTGGACTGCGATATTAACTTCCATGGCCTCCTCGCTTTCAGAGTCCTCTGCGCTTTGGCGTCGTTGTCGTCCGCCGCCGATCAACAGAATCGGACGGCCGCCGCCGGGAACACTTGTTTGCCGTGGGCGACGCTCGGCGCCGCCGTCTCTCAGATGTCGTCGCCACTTACAACTTCACTCATTTTATGCTTTCCGGATTTGCCAATAATCTTCCAGCTCTATTGAGACATTTGTTTGGTATACACACACATGACATTTCGTCTAATCACAATTTTTTCAGCTTTTATCACCACTTTGCAGTCCTTTCAAAAATATGAATGCCACTATGCAGTGGTATTCAGTGGCATATTCTTCTATTGTGCTAAGTGGGTCATTAGCTATGCAACACTCAATGTCACTCCAAGTCACAGAGATATATGTGCTAATTTCAGCGCACGACAATGTTCACAAAATGTCCGGATACTTCCCTCCCAGTCAATCCGCGCTGGTTGATGTAATAGTTTGCTAATGTCCCTCAATTTAGAGCCTTTCTTGCTTGTTTAGAGGAAGGACGTATGTTATTTTGTTTAGCCACAGCTGGAATACGAAGCTAGTGCATGGCATTGGAATATTTTATGTTTGATCACACATCTAGAGAGTACGTGCCTTGGTTTGTTAAAAGGTGTTTTGATAGGTTTAGCAGCGTTATCTAAATTAACATATCATCATCATCATTGGTCAACAATCCTAGGATTAGTTTGACGCAGCTTTTCCTTTTCATTGTGACGTAATTCTTCTCTTTTACATTCTTCACAACCTGTTCCATGTATCTCATACGAGGCCTGCTTTTTCCAATCTTCCCGTTCACTTTTCCCTCGAGAATAGTCTTCATCAGGCCATCGTGTCTCAAGATATGGCCAATTAAGTTGCCCCTTCTCCTTTTTAGAGTTGTCTGCAGACTTCTCTTTTCTCCTGCTCTTCTTAGGATTTCCTCGTTACTTACTCGGTCGATCCATTTAATATTCGACATTTTTCTGTAGCACCACATTTCGAATGCTTCTATCCTTTTCTTCTCCACTGCTGTCATCGTCCATGATTCACTGCTGTAAAGAAATATACTCCAGATGTATGTTCTGATGAACTCTTTCCTTACTTCTATGCTTGTATTTCCTGCTGTAAGTAGATTCTTCTTTTGATAGAATGCCCTCTTTGCCTGGGCTTTTCTACTCACTATTTCTTGCTTCGTCCATCGTTGGTTACTCGGCTTCCTCGATAACAGAACTCTTTAACAACTTCTAGTTTTTGTTTTCCTAGTTTGACATTGGTTTTCGCCTCTTCTTTCTTGCTTCACACCAATATCTTAGTCTTCTCTTTATTTATCTTCAGCTGATATCTGGCCATAGTCTTTTCCATGGTTGTTAGCATCGTATTCAGCTCCTATTCTGTCTCTGGCAAAAAGCGACGGCATTCTGAGGGGGTATTGGTTTATCCCTGGGTAAGATAGGCCTCTAAATAATACAGAAACTGTGAAGATGCCGTGACTTGGCAACGGGAGGCCGCAAAAATTACGCTTCTCATCACCCGGAGGAGAGGGCAGCAGCTCTTCTTCACATGAGTGAAGGTGGAGACCACAGTGATCGGTACAGCGACACTCATTTCACTACAGGCGTTGTAACATTTAATTTAACGGCTGTAGTACAGCGATGTGGAAGGCAAGTGGAAACCACCACATGAATATCCCGAGGAGTCGCAGCTACTCCACTTTTTCTCTCAATCAAGCCACGATTGAACCCTCTCGAGTAAAATATTCCGGAGGTAAAATTAATATATGGATTACGTTAAAATCATCAGAGAGCAGATTACAATATCAATTGAATCTTCTGCAGAACTTTAAAACGGGGAAGTGAAATATCACAAATGGTTTCAGACTTAACTATATGGACCATCTCCATATCGGAAATTTTAAGAAATAACCTTAGTACGGTCCACAAGAGACATTACTGGAGTAAGACCCGGGTTTCATTACAAGATAATATCAAATGCAAGATACTTGGCTTGAAAGGTAGTATGTAATTGAATCTTTACTTTATCTACATCAATAGAGTACTGAGTAAGTGTGATGATCACGAACGAGAAATTAGCTACATTTCTCTTGTAGAACCTCATTTGGAATACGCTGCCCGTATATGGGATCCATACAAAACAGGCCTAAATAATGAACTTGAACGTGTGCAGAGAAAATTGGCAAGATTTGTAAAAGGACGTTATGATAACTACATTAACATACCCAGTCTATTAAATGAATTAAAATGGGAATCAAAGATAGACAGCTGGTTTAATTGAAATTTGGACTTAATCTATTATATAAATTCCAAGATAATAGTTTCACTGATGACTGAAAATATTTTGCAAACTCCAACTTACTATGGTAGACTGGACCATAATCACAAAATTACAGAAATTGATTGCCAAAATAACAGATTCAAAATGCCCTTCCATCCTCCTACATTAAGGATATGAATAGCTGTAAATACATCGAATGGCATAAATACGAGTGTATCAATGGACAGCATAGATAGTTGCATTCTGTTATAGCCAGCAAGGAAATTAATCTAACAGCATCATTTTGCATGCACCCTTGGCCATTTTTATCTTTTTTTTAAATTGTGATGTACTGTCTAGTACATCATTACTAATACTTTTTTATGTATGATATGTGGTGCATGTTTGGTGTGAATTCACGCCTTTCCACACAGCTTTATGGAGGTTTGCCGGGAATTTCATACATGCAGATGTAGAATAGGCAGTTTAGCAAAGGGATATGTAAGAGAAATAGTTTTAGGCTGTAGTGCATGATGCATACAATAACAACCATTAATCCATTTCTAGTTATGTAAATACTAACCATCTACCTGTATGTGACCCTATTATCTAGCGTGAGTAGCCTAGTTTCATGTCATCAGTGCATGTTTGATGATCTTCATCCCTTGCCACACACCCTCGTGCTGGCCCGAAGGCTATTACGTAGTTGCAGATAGAATAGTATGTTCGCTTCCAATTATTCTTATACATAAATGATTTTGGTACCGTAGTTAGTAGTAAGCTTAGACTTTTTGCAGGTGAAGTAGTGTGTCAGAATTAATACAAAAATTAGTGTGGGATCGTAGGTTAAAATGGAGATTTTACCTCATCATCATCAAGGGTCAACAATCCTAAGGTTGCTTAGCGACGCAGCTTTCCACTCGATTCTTCTATCGGCCAACCTCTTCAAATTAACGTAGTTCCTCTCTTTCACGTCCTTTACGACCTCTTCTATATAACTCATACGAGGCCTGCCTTTTCCATTCTTCCCGTTCACTTTTCCTTACCGATTGTCTTCATCAGGCCATCGTGTCTCAAGATATGGCCAATTAAGTTGTCCCTTCCTCTTTTTATAGTTTTCAGCAGACTTCTCTTTTCTCCCACTCTTCTTAGAACTTATTCATTTGTCACTCGGTCGGTCGATCCATTGTATCTTCATCATTCTTCGATAGCACCATATTTCGAATGTTTCCACCCTTTTCTTCTCTGCTTCTCTCATCGTCCATGACTCACTGCCGCGGCAGTGAGCGGCATGTTTCTTTACGGCATGCCGTAAAGAAACATGCTCCAGATATACGTTTTGATGAATTGCTTCCTTACTTCCAAGGTTATATTTCCAGCTGTAAGTAGATTCTTCTTTTGATAGAATGACCTCTTTGCCTGGGCTATTCTACTCACTATTTCTTTCTTGCTTCGTCCATCGTCTGTTACTCTGCTTCCCAGGTAACAGAACTCTTTCACCTCTTCCAGTTTCTGTTCTCCTAGTATAATTTAGGCCTCCTCTCTCTTGCTGCACACCAATATCTTAGTTTTCTTCTTATTGATCCTCAGAGATTACACCAATCACAGAAATTTAAAACGGATAGCTTCACTCAAGATGTTTGATGGATATTAAAAAACACCAGCGTATTATGACGGATTCGATCAGAACATAATATTAAAGAGATAGTTCGTATATTCGTATTAGATATTCGTACCGTCAGATTTAAAATGTCATTTAGGACATGTCATTTAATAAGTCATGTTAGAGAACATAATAGGCAGTATAGCAGAGGGATAGGTAGGCGAAATTTATTTGAGTAGTTTGTAGCGCATGATGCTTGTCTTAACAACCAATCCCTTTATAACTATGTAGAAAATAACCATGTAGCTGCACTTGACCCATATTATTAGCATGTTTCCATGTAGTACACTAGTTTTACGTCAATAGTATATGTTTTAGTGATATTCACCCCCTGCTACTCACCCTCGCGGTGGCTTGCAGGGTATCACGTAAATGTAGAGGTAGAGGTCTATTAGCTGTACCAAAATGGGAACCATTATCAGACCTTAGGGTGAAACCCAGTCCAATTCCCTTAAACAAACTCCAAGACAATACTTTCACCAATGAAGCGAAAAACAGTTCGCGTGCTCCAACTTAATACGGTAGACCTGCCCATAATCAAAAACTCACAGACATTGAATGCCAAACGGACAGATTCAAAATGTCTCTCCCTCCTCACGCAATCAGGGACATGAATAACTGCAAATACGTCCAACAGAACAAACACAGGTGTATCAATGAATACAACATGTTTGGTGTCCTTGGGGTCCTTAGGTTGGCATAAGGTCCCCAAGCGAAACCAACAAACTAACTGTATGTCTTTGCATCCCTCCCAGCTACTTTTATCTCTTTTTTCAAACTGTGGAGCATTGGCCAAATACAATTACCAATCCCTCTCATTCATGATATGCATCGCTTGCCTGGTGCGACCATATGTGTTCCTTCTGTACAAAAAAGATACCAATAAGGTGGTAAAAAGTAAGCTTCGTCTATTTGCCGATGACGCAAAAGTGTACAGGGAAATTCTAAGCCCAAACGAAAAGAATATTTAAATGATGACCTACAAGCAATTGAAAATTGGTGTGATACATGGCAGTTAGAATTAAATTTTAAAAAATGTCTAGTATTGAATTTTTGGAAAAAGAATAGCTCTCCTCCTAGCACTTACAGTATTAGTAATAATGAATTAACAAACGTGGAATCCATTAAATATCTTGGAATAAGACTGACACATGATCATTCCTGGGGTAAACACATACGTGAAATAATGGGTCAAGCGAATCGTAAACTGGGATTCATCAAAAGAGTACTGGGTAAATGTGACGATCATGTTCGAGAAATCAGTTACTTTTCCCTTGTAAGACCTAATTTGGAATATGCTGCCAGTGTATGGGATCCCTACGAAATCGGTCTAAATAACGAACTTGAACGTGTGCAGCGAAGATCGGCAAGATTTGTAACGGGACGATACGATAATTATATTAGCGTAACCAGTCAATTAAATGAATTAAAAATCATTGTCAGATAGCAGGTTGAAATTTAGACTTAATCTCTTAAAGAAATTCCAAGATCATATTTTCATTGATGGTGTTAAAAATATTTTGCGAACCCCAACTTACTATGGTAGAATGGACCATAATCACAAAATTAGAGAAATTTATTGCAGAACTGACAGCATATGAATAGCCGTAAATATATCCAATACGAGTGTAACAATGGATAGCATTGGTAGCTGCATGTTGGTATAAGGAATTGTAGCTAACCCAACTAACAGCATGCTTTTGCATGTTGCTTTTGCATGTTTACTTTGCTATTTTTATCCTTTATTAAACAGTGAAGTTGAGAACAGTATATAAACACTAATTTTTTTAATGCACGATATGTAGTGCATGTTTAGTGAGAATTCATCCCCTGCCACCTACCTTTACGGTGGTTTACAGGGTATTATGTAGGTGTAGATTTAGATGACCCTGCCATCCTCTGCCACCTACCTTTATGGTGGTTCAAATACATTATGCATTTTTTCATATAACTACCCCGTTCATGCTGGGGAAATATGGATAAATATACTAGGAGAAATGCCTTTTTACAAGAAATAGTTTCATTAATATTCAGATACTAACCAACTAGTTTCACGTGAGTCACATCTAAAATTTTTCCATGATGTAGTGGTACTGGATCTTTTAGACGCATGTAAGTAGCCCACGCTTCTCTCACATGTGTACACGCAGGCCCTCACGGTATTACGTAGGTGTAGATGGTTTATGGTACAAACCTTACATGTTTTGCCGGTCAAAATATTTTGCTATTTCAAACACATCATGATAACGTTGCGCTCGATTTTCTGTATAAGCGAGCAAACTACTTACATGAATGGTAATACTACGTAATCCTTAATAAAAAGTCACTATAGTACACAACATGATCAGTGTAATATTCACAACTGAATGTAAGCGAAGGACAATATATCTAGATCAGCAATATGATTTCTGAGAATATGGGGACAAAAATTAATATTACATGAATGTGCACGTAATCATTAAGGGTAGGATTGAAGAGAAGCGATTCCAAGATGAAATTCGATTTGAATTAAGGAAGAGCAGGGTGAAAAGAAACTTTAGAAACAATCGGAAAGAAAAATATGTACATATTAAAAGTGAATTTGGAGATATAATTCTATGTAGAGGAGGACCATTGTCGTCCAAAATAGAAATTCATTTTTAACGCGTAATTTTTATTTTACACTATTTAAGTTGACAGAGTTTATTAGTGGTATTACATTAAGAAACTTAAAATAATTCAGTCACCGTCAAAACCATAAAAAAATGTGCCGCTGTGAACGTGTTAACTTGAACTGAAAAGAATTGTTTTTCACGCTTGAGGCGACGTGGGTGTTACATGAAGTATGATTTTGTTTTTTCCCGGCGATTAATATTTAAGAATTCTTCGGGTTCTACTGAAAGATTATCCCCGTGGAAGACTTACTAAACCTTATTAAATATGGGTTTTATATAATAAAAGAAGAGTTATCAATGGCCCATAAATACCAGAATTCTGTCATTCAATCTCTTGCCATTTTATTTACTTATTTTGCGGTGCAAACATTAAAACGGCACATTCAGAATCCTGAGCTCAAACTCGGGGATAATCATACGGTAACGATGTTGGGATGGGTGACTTTCTAAAAACTGATTACGCATTGACAGTCTTTATCCATTCCTTTTCCCTAAGCACGTCTAATATTTCCATCTGCCATTATTTCTTATTGGAGCACAAACATGATCAATCTTAATTCAATACGACCTGTATTCAGTAAAGACCAAATTTCACCAATGAACTGACAACTTAAAAAAAATCAGGTCAGCTCTTAAGATGATTAAGCGTAATTAAATTTGAAGCCATACTACAAAGCACACAAGTGGGAAGCCAAGGAAAAATCTCCGCTTTCGGGAATCGTTACTTCGGGATGGCAACTGAGTACAGTCACCGTGGCGTGATCTTCCAACACGGTCTGCAGGCATATATTAGTCCTGGGAGCAATGAAGCAATATCTATGGCTCTACGCTTCCAGTTTAGGATGTCCTCAGCGACACTTGGCCGACTGCGGAATTTTTATAGTTTACTCTGTATCAGAAATTTTATAGTCACCCTCTCCCCAGATCTCTGTAAACCCTGTTATGTGGGCGAGGGAATTTTGGAGCAGCAAATTCACCTCGTGGAGCGTCTCGTAACTTGGGGTGCATCCCTCCATTTAAACGCAGCACCCTAGAATAGCCCCCGGGTCGCTTGTGCGGTTTCGAAGGGTCGAAGCAAGCACGACGTCGCCGGGGAAAAATAGACGCCTCAATGTAAGATCTTGGCTGCATTAAAATACCACATTAGTCTCGAGCGGAATTACCGACAGTCACTAATTGTACGGTTCACTCTCTAAATTTCTACCTTCTCTAATTGAAAGTCTAATTCTTCCACCCGCTGCAGCCGAACGAGTTGTTCACGCGAAAGAGACACCCGTTCCCGCCGCCAGCGTCCTAATTACCCGACCACCCAGGAAAGGTGGAAACGACATCATTCCTGCCGAGCGGAGGCAAAAGAGAAAAAAAATGCTCTCGCGGTGTGAGGGTGTGGGGGGGAGTGTGCGGTTGACATCATCCCCCTCTCTGAGGCTTCCCCCCCCCCCCACATCTCTCCCTCCCTCTGCATCTGTCGCTCAGGGAGGCACACCCACCACCACTACACCTGGTGGGGAACACGTGTGGGTCTCGTGTGCGAGCAACTCGAAAATAATGATTCGAAAAAATAAACACGCGATGGTGGAGAGAGAGAAGAAGAGGAGTCTCTGTATTCATTGGGGCGCGCGACTGTCGCAATCCCTTGACTCGGAGCGAGTCCAAATGAAGGCAGGCCCCCTCTGCGGAACAAGGGCGACCCCTTCTAAATGAAATGCAGGGATAATCCAAAAAGAGTCGAACATCACGCACGACGGGGATCTGAAGAGGTCTCCGCGCCGTTCGAGAGAGAGAGAACCCTCTCAAACCCTTTCAGGGTTCTTTCAAGGGCCAGCGTTCTTCAGTGGCCCTCAGGTGCCCTTCAGGCCCCCCCGGGATCGCCTAACCCGCCCCCCAATCCCGATCTGCGCCGTGACTAACGAAGGCGGAGCCGACGACTGAATGTCAGAGCGAGAGGTCGAAGGGGACGCGTCCATCGATTGCGCCTCGGCGACAATTGCGAAGCGGAAGCGTCGCGGAGTTGAAGAGATCGCGGCCTCTCCTCTGCAACCTCGGAAGAAAGCTACACGGGCTCTCGAAATCATTGACACTTCACTGCGACGTGCTGGATGACTACACGATTAATTTAACCATTTCTCTCACTCAACATCCAACACGTACATCCAGATGATGGCTCGTGAACGAGCGGGAATAGTAAATATATAATGGCAGCGAATTTGTGACGATCGCCCGCTCATCCTATCATTTGGACAAGAGGCAGGCGTGTTTCTGGATTTCGATTGCCGGCATTACAGATACATTCTGCTAAGAATGAGTGCTAAAGATATAGAAGTGTTAAAGAAATATAATTATAATTCAGATAACGACTGATACAAAGACTGATACAAAGTTTCCAATGAAATAATTTTAAGTATATTTTTATGTATATTTTCGCCTGTATTTCACCCAATACTGTGTGAAAGAATTACTCCAGCGCAGTACGGTTTTCCTTAAAATTCGAATAGGGGGCATACATCAACATAGATAATCGAACATATCATGGCGATTCGCAAATTAGCAGTTAGTTCTCTTTTAGGTTATAACTTCACATCAGCGTTACTCTTCTCTTTTACATAATTCACTTCTCGTCTCATAAACCTATGAAATCTGAGAGGTATGTTTTTGACTCTTGATATATTTTGCAGCCACACTCATAAAATATCCATCCTAATGATTTTTCCCGTAGGATATTCGCTCTGCACTTCAGAATTTCCATAACACTATATTCTGTTTCCATTACACGTTTTTTTTAAATTTGTTTGCTAGTTAAACTTCCATTCCACTACCATCTGACAGCACCACATTTCAAATGCTACCAGTCTTGCATTTTCTGATTCGCGAACACCCGACCGGCGTCTCTTTATGCACTGAAAATCGCTCCTGCGTTCTACTGATCAATCTTTACATATTTCATTCACCTTTCAATGATACGACAACAGTATGCTTTCTAATTTTAGGAATGCAGCTCGTGTCTTCCTTCTGTCTATGTCATAGGCGTCACAAATTGACGCTAATGACACAGAAATGTTTTTAATTGCAACCCAAAAATTGCCTATTTATATACTAAGAAATCCTCGGTTGACAAATATCGTGTACATTGCAATGCAATATATATCAATAATAACTACACCAATTTCATAAATGAATGATATTATTTTTATAGATATTTTTGCTATGCTTGTCACTAACTATTATGTTCTTTAAGTTCTAATTAAAGATGTTACAGTATTTTCCCGATTAAAAGTTATTTGCTATAGTATGGAATCATCCTGAAGGATATATTGGAAATAATACTCTTCCATAGTAAATGTATGTACCAGATAAAATAGCAAACAGTACTTCTTAAATAATTATTTCTAATTTTCAAATTATATTAAAACTATTACAAGGCAAAACTCTGTACATGACTGATCGGTGCATCGTGATTATTTAAAGTAGCAGTTCATCGAGATCATTACCTTTACGTAAGAATTGCGTAAAGTGAACGACTCCTGTGATTCGGCACGACACGCTGTTCCTCGACGTTAGGCACCCAATTATTGGGGGCTCCATAGGCAGCCCTCATCCTGTCTCCCCCTGGCCTTTGATATACCCCTCTCTCTCCTTTCGTATGCCCCTACTATACACTGGGTGACAATCGTCCACAATTCCCCTCAACTACACCCCGACACAAGCACAACATCTTCGTGAGCCCTCCGAGGATTGAAAAGGGTCCTTGGCGTGAACCCTTAGCACAACGCCCCTCCGGAGTTTAGGTACACTGAGTTAGGGAAGCGAATGCGCCAATAATGAGAGGAACCCATCAGCGTCCCATAGCAGACCCTTCAAGTGAGGACTCTGATGATGTCAAGGCACTGAGACGGCGATGAGGTGGTCTTCATGCATTTTGCATGTATTCATTCCAGCTTAGAAATGTGTCTGTGACATTGCACTAGTGAAACTTTTGAGCTGTCGTCCGCGTAGTACTCATTCACAGGAGAAACGTTACTCGAAAATTATCACCTCTGGATGAGAAGTGGAGAGATATGTATGATAGAATGAACACTTCACAGATGTTTCACAAAGTAGTTGAGTTTACTTTAAATATTTAAACACCTTTACTTTCCACTTCGTTGGCATATATTTCTTCAATTCATCTCATATTATGAGAATTAAAAGTTTACGCTTGAAAAGCTTAAACTGCCAGGCATGCAATGTTTTTTATATTTCCAGGAATTCTTTGATTTCCATGGCACGCGCTTGCTAGTCACCTTATGTGACGAAGCCCTCAACATCACCGTCTCTCCGTTAAAGGTAAACGAAGACCGAGGATGATGGAGTTTACATACAAGCATAACTCCGAAAAGGACAACATAGACGCACCAGAATCGCTCGGGTGCCCGAAATAGGAATGCGGATCGTTCCAGACAGATCACTGGAGCTTACACAAAGGCTCTGCATGGCTCTCGGGTTTTGACCGCGTTTGTAGGTTTCGGATGACAACGTTTCCGCCGGCATTTCAGATTTTCACCGCGTACGCATAGCACGTATCGTCTCGTGGCCACTCCCTGATTGGCTGGATGGCGGAGGGTGCTTTTCCGCGACCCGAACACTAGATATCCATCCCCTCGATTGAAATTGCTTGGAACTTTCATTGTTTTGAAGGCCTGTCTCATCAATCTGGGAGAATAACGTTTCTCTTCAGCTATTATCCTAGTATTCTCAAGGTCAATCTTTTCCCTTGACACATTTGCTTTCCACCAAGTGAGTATGTTTACATTACTATGGGGTCCCGGCTGTTGAAGACAGTTCTTTCCTCCAGTCTTCATGCTACGATGACTGACTAGCGGTAAATTTAGTAAGACTACTAGCTGATAAAAAACTGGTATGAAAAATCTATTAAAAAACTTTCAGAGGTTAATTTAATTGATCTGTATGGTCAAACTAATTAAGGTAAGTGAATTTAATCAACAAGGGGTAAATATGGGGGAAAGCTTAGTCGAAAGAATATACCTCTCATTACTGGGCCGTGCCTACGTATACAGAGAATGTGTACTTCTAGCGGGTCGTCCTCATCACCTTCCAGCAAAGCAGTCCTATCAAGATTCAAGTGTGGGCAGGGATAGCGAGATACGCGGCGAACACGAAATCAGAGGCCAAGAGTTAGCCTATGGCGTAGCAATCGCAGCAGGGAACATAAGAAGAAGAGCGAAACGAATTGAGATCTTAGGTTAAATTATTCGACATATGCTTAACCTTACACTCAAAACTACTCCTACTGTGTCACACTCCTTACAATATTTGAGAAACACTCCTTAGATCAAGTTGCTAAATCACCGCCTTGGAAGGCACGAACGTAGGAGTAATCGTAAAGCTGCAAATATCAACAAAAAATGTTGTGAGGAGTCGCAATAATTACCAAAATACTAACAGGATCGCTTTCCGCTTTATACGTACTCATCTTTCAGCATAAATATTGACAATTTATCGGCAAGATTTGTATAGAGACGGTACGATAACAATTTTAGCGTAACCAGACTATTTAATTAATTAAAATGGGAATCATTGCCAGATCACATTTTGAAATATAGACTTAATCTCTTAAATAAATTTCAAGATAATATTTCAGTGATGACGCTAAAAATATTTTGAGAACCCCAACTTCCTATGGTAGACTGGACCATAATTACAAAATTACAGAATCATTGCCGAACTGACAGATTCAAAATGTCATTTTTCCCTCGAACAATTAGAGATACGAATAACGGTAAATATATTCAATACGAGTGTATCAATTGATGGCATAGGTAGTTGCATGTTGGTATTACGACTTGAAGGTGACCCAAATAGCAGAATGTTTTTGCATTCTCGCTTTGCTGTTTTTTCCTCTTTAAAAATTGAAATTTAGACTAGTATGTATATTATTGCTCATTATTTTTCATGAATGATATGTAGTGCAGGTTTGGTGAGAATTCACCCACTGCCACATATCATTATGGTGGCTTGCAGGGTATTATGTAGGTATAGCTAAAATATCAAGAAAGATGTTTTCGCATTAGTCTCATGACTCAAATACGCCTCTATCTTTAACCTGTGGAATATATGGCTAATAATGAAATTAGATTAAATGAAGAGGAGGAGATTTCAGAGGAGAGCAAGATTTATAAACGATTTTTAAGATAAGGAGGTAATTTTACTTTCGTTGAAAGAGACAATGGCGGAACAACACCTTAAAACCGAAGCAGCAAGCCACACTTGAGCCTTTGCATACGGACAGGGCGGTCGTGTTTGCCACCGACACTGAGAGAATTACATGTATAGAGTCATCTACATCCATCTATCCACATCAAATTAATACCCCGCAAGCTACAATAAAGGTGTGTGGCAGGTGGTGAATTATCACCAAACAAGCATGACACATCATGAATATAAACGGATTAGTAATAATATTAGGGTCCAAACTCCACTATTTAAATAAAGATAAGAATAGCAACGCAAAAAAATTAAAAAACTTGGATTAGCTTAAAGTCCATAAAAAAATTCTTTTTTAAATTTGCTAGGGACATATCTATTGATACCAGAGCGCAAGATATTAATGAACGACTTCTATGAACCCACCGTACATACGTTAATTGAATACTTTCTAAAATCCGATAAGGGATCTCTTAAATAAATTTAAAATTAGCAAGGGGATGGGGGAAATATTTTAGAGTAGTCTGTAGAGCATGATGCATGCATCAACAACCAATCCCTTATTACTTCGCAGATACTAACACTCTAGTTGCCTGAGACCTTATAGTAGCATATTTGCATGTTTAGAGTACATGCTTAGTTATCTTCACCCTCTGCCACACACCCTCGCGGTGGCTTGGAGCTTATCGTGTTGAAGTAGATATGGATGTGGATTATGCCTACTCTATTAAAAATGTAAATATTTCTTTTTTGTTTAAAATTCTTATCTAAAGTTGGAGAGAACTTTGTAATTAGAACTATGATCACTGATTCCATCAACGGTGCCAAACTTAATCACTTGTTGTGAGATGTTGGTTACCAATAAACCAAGAATGTTATCCCCTATAATAGGTGCTGTAGCTAATTGTTACAGGGAGTTGTTGGAGAACACATCTAATAGAGTCTCACAGATGTCCTTGTCCGATCTCCAGCTTAAAATCAGTAAGTTCTCCCGTCTTTTGATGGTGTATTGAAATCACGACCTATTATTATAATACGCTCGCTGTTACGGAAGTGACAGCATTGATCTGCTTTCTCAGTTCTCATCAGTGTAGAGTCCTCTCTACAATCTCAATCAAAGTTAATAGCCCGGGATTAAGATAACAGTAGCGGATTACGTCCGCGCCAAAATCTTGTAGACTCGAATTTAAACCTAAATAACTACGAAACCGTTCATCGGATTTTCACGTTCTTTACAAAGTAATTCACATAATTTTGTTTTCGACCTACTACATTGTTAGAATAATTGTTAAAAACATTTTGGACCTGTTTCTTACGTTAGAGTAAAAAAGGGCCCATTTTTTTAGCGCTACGGCGTCATGCGTCACTTTGACGTCTAATAACTTCCAATCAAAGAATTTGGCTGAAACAAATTTTTAATACAACGTGAATTATATCTTTATTATTACGTCTCCGAAGTTTCTAAGTTTTAACTTTTGTTCTTATAAGGAATGCTATTCCATTTATAACCGCACTTTTTCTCGGAAACTATGCATCATGGCGCACCGGGACTAAAACTGTCACCTTTCTCTTTAAATTTCCAGAGTGGACCAGATATTATCATTTAGCTGATGTAAGCACCTTATTTTATATCGAATTTTATGTTTCCTGAAAAAAACCCGCGAGACCAGAGCAGGTCACTCCGCCAGCAACGCTGCGATTTTTCAACGCTGAGCTTTTTCAGGAAACATAAAATTCGATATGAAATGAGGTGCTTACATCAGCTAAATGATAATATCTGATTCACTCTGGAAATTTAAAGAGGAAGATGACAGGTTTAGTCTCGTGGCGCCATGATGCATAGTTGCCGAGAAAAAGTGCGGTTATAAATGGAATAGCATTCCTTATAAGAACAAAAGTTAAAACTTAGAAACTTCGGAGACGTAATAATAAAGATATAATTCACGTTGTATTAAAAATTTGTTTAAGCCAAACGCATGGCGCCATAGCGCTAAAAAAAAATTGACCCTTATTTTTACTCTAACGTATGAAACAGGTCCAAACTTTGTTTTTAAAAATTATTCTAACAATGTAGTCAGTGGACAGTACCTACAAGTAACCTTCACCTGTGTGCATGAACTATTAATATAGATAATGCTTGTATGTTGTGTTTCCTAGGTTTTTGCACTAAAAGTGAAATTTGTAATTTTCAATTACTATGAACATACAATACAAAATTAGCATTGTAAGCTTATAGTAATCTCTCCTACATAGCTCATAGCTTGAGTAAACATTAACGCATAGGTATAACCAGCAAAAGATCGACGAATGAATAAACCATTGTGTTCGATGACTCTTAAAAATCAAAGGCTCAATAAACGTTTAAGTTCTTGAAGGTAGAGGCTTTGCAATAGTAATTAATGTCGATATTCGGGCACAAGGAACTAATTTTTTCCGCATTTGAACGACGCGAGTTCGGGGCTTGACGCAGGGAGTCTGAGGAGAAAGTTGCGAGGGAGGAGCCGATCACTTAACGAAAGTTTTCCCCCTCCATCAGACGAAGCACCTGGGACGCACCATTTGGGCCCTCTGATAATTATCGAAAAACTCTCGTCTTCTCCCTGGCATTGGGCATCCCGGGTCTGCAGCGTGAAATGGCCAGCTCATTACACTGATTACAACCTCTCAGCAATGAACCTCCACCATCGGGTCCGAAAATAGGTACTACTTGCACGGCATTTTTATTTTGCTCTGGAGTTTCCGATGGAAAAACTGTCACGATTACATTAAATTAAGTAAAACGTCTTTCTTGGGGGTAAAAACTTTTTCAGTGAAAATGACAAGAAAAAATTGACTTTTATCTCCACTTCACTTAAGAGTTTTTGCATATTTAAGATTTTTATCTGGAGGATTTCACAGAAAATACTTCGTAACTAATATTCATTCACTATCAATAAGCAACACTGGTTTCGGTTGAAATGCCATATTCAGGTACAAGAATCAGGTTCCCATTGCGTGTATACAAAGGTATAATTTAAACCTTCACCCTCCCAAGCCATACCACACCCCTTAGTGGTAATACATACGTAACCTCATTCATAGACTCCTGTACCTGACGATGGCAAGACATCTGATACTCCTTCGTGTAGTTCCATGAAGTTAAGACTTTGAAATTTGCTTTAATGCAATTAATTGTTAGGCCGACTTTCCTGATAGTCAAAAACAAGATAAATACAACGCAAATGTTAGAGTTTTGGTAGAGAACCAAAACTTATTATTATATTCGGAGTATTCTTTTTTTTACGGGAGATAAACGATGCTACCGTTGCTGAAAAAAGCAACGCAAAATAGCAACGATTGTATATTGAAATAATAATTACCAAATTTTAAGTAAACTAGGCATGATTACATGCGATTAACCATCGTCACATACATTATTTTAATATGTAGATGCCTAAAATTTACATGTAGTGCCTAGAGGCCAAATGCATGAAAACTATAGGCTCAAAATGATTCAAATATCTTACATAGAAGGCACTTTTGTTTCATTAGCAAAGATAATGAGGAAATGGCATTTGCCGAAAGAGGACCCATTAGCGTAGGCACTTCATCACAATTATGCTGCATAATATACAATTTACATATGGCATATAATTCGTTCACGTATAAATTGTCATCATTATATTCAAGATTTCATTCATTAGATCAGAAGGGGCAGTGAAACATCTAAAAAATATGTGAGACGCATGATAGTATCAATGGGCGTGGGACTTGCTCAGTTTTCCATCCAATTTCCGGGAAAAAATCGCTGTCTTCACAAAGAGGACCGAACTCATTAGACTAACTTCCGGGAGCTACTAGCAACTACCTTTCATGTGTTATTGATTTTGGGGCACACATTTCCATAAAAAATACGTATCATTTCGAAATCAAACGGAAACATCTTCTTTCCTTTTCATATATTCCCATCCATTGCACTTTATTTCTCATGGCAGTATTAAAAAGGTCGCAAAATGATTGGTGCACGCACGGAATGGAGCGGAGGAGGGCCACAGGAACGATTGGCCGGAAAACGTTATTTTCAGACTCGAGTTCATCAGAATATCATGTTGAATCAAATGCTTCTGGCGCATCTGAGGAAGCCACTTTCAGGAAGGATATTAGGACGACCACAGTGGAGAGCGATATAAAGGTGGATAATAAAGGCGTAAATTCTCCACGGTGGTTAAACATGAGGAAAATAAAGCACTTAATAACGAAGTGAGCCTCGGACTCGGAGATACAGGCCTGTCAGAGGGCAGCGCGTTAACTGCCTCACTAAGACAAATGCTCGCCGTAAATTGTAACATTGTGCCCAGTTTTGCCGTTGGGTGTATGCAGGAATTTCTTTACGGACGGGTGGAGGGAGACCGGCTTGCGGCGTTATGATATCCTTGACAAGAGGCACCCTAGGGTGCCCGTCTCGTTCGGTCGCGCCTTCCACGAAGTGAACGAGGAATAATTGGATACGGCGACCCCTTTCTATATGTGAAACGACAACTGAAAGCGTTGAATCCGTAAGGTACTTAGGTGTTCGAATTACTGAATATTTGTGTTAATTATGTTTAATAGAATATATAATTATTTATTATTGATAAGAGAATTAGGATGGAGATCGTAATCAGATCGTAAGATAAAATACCATTTAAATCTCCAGCAGATATTGAAAACGGTTAAATTCACTGGAGACAGGCGGGGGGGGGGGAGGGGGGGGGGGGGGGGGGGGGGGGGGGGGGGGCTAGTGCATATTAAGGGTGCTTCAGCCCCCCCCCTCCGAAATTTTTCCCAAAGATTTTGTGGTTCTGATTTTAGCAGTGAACTTTACCAGTGAGAAAAGATAAGTATGGGCACTGTAAAAATAAATACCAAGCACTGAAAATTAAGGGAAGAGATTTGTAACATGTCAGCACCGAATGGACAAGGCTGATTTGTTTCAAGTTACGCAAGACTTAGTTAGCCCCCCCCCCCCCCCCCCCCCGAAGCAAATTTCTGGCTACGTGCCTGACTGGAGATGTTCGATATATATTTTTAAAAAAACGCTGCATTTTACGCTATAATTGACCAGGTAAACAATCGACGTATGTAGAAACGTAGTAAACAATATTAGAATTACAGATAGTACGGATTATGTAAAATGTAATTTTTCCTTTACACCATAAGAGAACATAATAGGCAGTATAGCAAAGGGAGAGGTAGGTGATATTATTATTTGAGTCATTGTACTGTGGTCTCTGATGCATGTTTTATCATTACTGGTAGATTACTGCTAGAAATATACCTACAGATGAATATATTTAGAGAAAGTTTAACCAGTAATAACTTCATTACTATGCAGATACTAACCATTTAGTCACTCGTGACTTTTATGTACCTAACATGTCTCCATGACGTAGTAGCATTTTAGCTCTTAGTCGCATGTAGGCAATGCATGTTTAGTGATTTTCACACCCTGCCACACATCCTCGAGGCAGGGTATTACGCAGATGTAAATGCACTCAAGGATGGCCTTAGCCATTGGAATCCCTGCGTTAACGTTGGATTTCGAACCAGTCCGCAGCTCCCACTGCACCAAGGAACGCGATTCCCTCCAACGAACAACCCCCGTTACTTCCGAAACCCTTTTCTCGTGCCATTCCGATTCTTGAGGTCGCGTGTTTCATTTTTCCGCCCCTGAAAGTGTTCATCGATCGCCCGCCGAAACATCTGCTCTCGCCTCCTCCCTCGCTTGCTCGTCACACTTCCCACCATCCTTTGCGGCTTCCGATTGCACGTAATTAGTGGTCACTATTTATAAATCCACTTCAGAGTAGCTCATCATGTTGCTTTTGTGTCCTGTATGAAGGAATGCCGTCTGTGATCACGCTGCTTTGAGAGAGAAGTATTTTTTTCTCGCCCAGAACTCCGAGTGTCCCTTTCTTTTTTTCAATTTCTTTCCAAGCCCGGATTATTTATTCAATATTTCCTCGCTTAACCTGATGTGGTCAAGTTACAATAAGCATCAGACTCTTATTCCATTCCATTTGTCGAGATCATCTTTCATAATCTCAAATGATGGACATCTGAATTGAAGGCTACTACATTCTGCCTGTCATTTATTGCGGTCAAAATGGTTTTTTATCCGAATAGAGTATTCATGCTCTCTATTATTCACCTTTCCACATTTAAAACCGTTTGTTTCTCATCACTCCCCTGGTCTCCACCGATACAACTTATTAAGTGTTTAACACTCTAAGCAAACTTATTTTCCCTCTCATCGCTCAGATGGCCACTCCCAACACCATTGTTTGCAATGTCCCGCTTACTTTCCACTCTTCTAGTTCCACATTTGAAACTTTATTCATTTCACATTCCCCATCTTCGTTTTTACTGCCTTTTTAATCGTCAAAACTCATAAACATAGCTGCTGTTTATCAACTTTCTACTGCTTGGCACGGAATCAGTAAAACGGCTACTGCCGACGTTTCCACAGCCGACTCTGCAATCATCTGCATGTCAGGAATGCAAGCCTTTTATAATATCTGGTTGGCTTCAGATGCCTCGTGATTGGTCGGCGCCATTCTACTTCTTTTTTCTTATAGTATCTTCCATTTTCTTAACGATGGGATTCCAGGTTTCTTTTGAAGTAATACCAGAGTAGCGGTTGGGTCCATCGTGGACTCCCAACTTATCACGCTAAAGATGACAGCGGAGTCAGCCATCAGCAGCAGCCGTGTTACTGACTCGGAGCAGAGCCCGAGAAATCTTGATTAGCATCATCCACCGGGAAAGCGTGAAATCATTCAACTTAGCCACAATTTTCTCAGCTGGATAATTTACTCCTCGGAGGTTAACAATACTATTTTTATAAATCAGGATTGTGTAACCACTCAAGGGTCATCGTTAATCCGCTGTCACATATCAGTTAATTTCATCAAAACTGCTCTGACATTTATTTTCAGCCAATATTTACAACTGTATACATAATACTATGCAAACCACCACAAATGTGTGTGGCAGGGGGTGAATTTCCACCAAATATGCGCTACATATAACGCATTTAAAAGGATTAGTATTAATATATTACTTCACTTCAATATTTAAAAAAGGATAAAAATAGCAAAGCAAGCATGAAAAAACGTGCTCTTAGTTGGGCTACCTTCAAGACCTTAAACCAACATGCAACATAAACACCTGTGCTATGGATTGAATCACTCGCATTGGCCATATTTACCGCTATTCATATCCCTAATTTTACGAGGAAAAAGGACATTTTGAATCTATCAGTTCGGCAATCGATTTCTCTAATTTTGTAATTATGGTCCTGTCTACCATGGTAAGTTGGGGTTAACAAAATATTTTTAACATCATCACTGAAAATATTACCTTGTAATTTATTTATGAGATTAATTCTACATTTCAACCTGCGATCTGACAATGATTCCCATTTCAATTCATTAAATAGATGGTTACGCTAATATATTTAGCGTACCGTTCCTTTACAAATCTTGCCAATCTTCACTGCACACGTTCAAGTTCGTTATTTAGACCAATTTCGTAGGTATCCCATACACTGGCAGCATATTCGAAAAAAGGTCTAACAAGGGAAAAGTAGTTGATTTCTCGTACATGATCGTCACATTTACCCAATACTCTTTTGATGAATCCCAGTCTACGATTAGCTTGACCCATTCTTTCACTCATGTGTTTAGCCCAGGAAAGATCATGTGTGAGTCTTCTTCCAAGATATATAATGGATTCCACGTTTGTTAATTCATCATTACTTATTTTGGACGCGCTAGAAGTAAACAATTCATTTTACAAAAATTCATCACCTCAAATTTCTTCAAATTCAATCCTAACTGCCATGTATCACACCATTTTTCAATTGTTTGTAGGTCATCACTTGAATATTCTTTATCGTTTGGACAGAGAATTTCCCTGTACAATACTGCGTAATCGGCAGATGGTCGACGCTTAAATTTGACCACCTTATTGATATCATTTATGTACAAAAGGAACAGGAGTGGACCTATCACACTACCTAGTGGGACACCTGAAGTGACTTCAATTGCCGGGGAGGTAACATCGTAAAAACAACCTTTTGCACCCGATCATGAGGAAAATCATTTAAGTCTTCTTGAAATCGAGAAATATTGCATCCACTGGAATATTATTCTTGCCAGAAACTAAAATATCGTGGGAAAAGAGAGCAAGTTTAGTTACATGTGATCTACTCTTCCGGAAACCATACTGAACATTGGACAATACATTTTGGTTATCTAGGTGTCCCATGACGGAACTGACAATTATATGTTCCAAGACTTTGCGCAATATTGATGTGAGGGATAAAGGTCTGTAGTTAGATGGCTACTACCTGTTACTACTTTTAAAAATGGGTGTTACATCGGCTGCTTTAAATCCATCGGTACGACTTGTTCGGTCAGGAATTTATTAAATACTATTTCAGGGTAGAGGGAAATTTCGAAAGCTAACTCCCTACACACCTGGGACGGAATTTAATCAGGGCCAGGAGATTTATTGAGGCTTATATCTTTAAGTAGCTTTTCAATGCCATTACAGGAAACTTCAATTGGTTGCATCAGCCGCAGAAAGAGGTCAGGTAACACGATAGTTGAATCTCCGGAAGGTGAATTAGAAACGGTTTGGAAGAAGGAATTTAGCATGTTAACTTTGTCAAGAGTGTTTTTGGCCATTTCATCCTTATCATTTTTAATTGAATGGACGGCAGACTTATAACCTTGCACTTCCCTTGCGTACGACCAGAAGACTTTTGGATTTTCTTTCAATGGTTCCCCAAGTGTTTTTCTTTTGAATTCTGAAAATACATTACGAAGCTGTCTTTGCAGTGGATTTGGAAATTTTATAGTTTTCAATTATTACGTTACGCTCATTAATGGGCATATATTTACTAATTTTTTTCATTTTTGCATGACATATTCCTAACTTTCTCAAGGATTTTCTCACTTAGGCATTGTAACACCTAGGTTCAGTGCATTCTTTTTTAAATTTACTGGGGATATATCTATTTTTCCCAAAGCGCATGATATTAATGAACGACTTACATGAATCCTCCGTACATAAGTTTATGGAAGACTTTTTAAAATCCGATAGGGAATCTCTTAAATAAATGGTTATTTTAGCAAAGTCAGCTCTTTTAAAAATATAAATCTCTAAACACATGGGACTAATCTTGTGAACTTGCCCCATCAGCAACTTACGCGGAGGTTGCTCCATCACAAAGACGTCACTTTGTAACCTCAAGGGGAAAATCAATTCGACTCTGTTCTCGCTCCAAAAGGATGAGGTTGACGAAACGACAATTTTCTTCGTGTTTTTGATTAATTTCTCCGCTCTAAAATCGGCACGAGCGCGCACAATTCCTCACGCTATATCTTGGCTAACATCAATTCAGTTCTTGAATGGTAAAATAATTTCCCGCAATGACGGAAAGGGGATGTATATGAATTCCAAGTTCGGCCCGTAATCCCCGAATACAAATCCCACGGGAGGATGATTCTGACGAGCATCTAATGACGGCAAATTCGACGCCAAGGGGAACGTGATTGTTTTCGTCTGTTTCCGGGTGTTGTGGGAGGGCACAGTGGGGGGAGCGGTGGTTTGAATTGGGGCATGGATGCCCCTCTGGGGCTCCAGATGATTGGCTCATTAACAGAGAACCCTGGCAGTGATCCCGACGAGGGAAAAGGTCATGCCCTCCCTCCTCCCGCTCCTCGGCATCCCCTCGGATATCGGCGGAGACCGCACCCCGGAGGCAGGGCCCACACCCAACCCCCCCCCCCCCCCCCCCCCGCCAGCCGAGAGCAGCACGCCCCCCTAATCACATTTCCAAAACTAGAAATGTGAGAGAGGCGGAGGTAAAGATTTTTCACAAGGGCATCGACAGGGTGCGAGCGAAAGAGAGAGGTATTTCCATACACATTAATCCCTAGTGGTGTTCCCTTCAAGGGCTCCATTTAGCACCCTTACACGTAAGAGATCCCTATATTTGACTACGATGCCTACAATGATGATGAAATTAATCCGGCAAAATCGAGAACGGAAATGGTCTGAATTGCAAATATGAGCTCTGTGCGGTCACAAATTAAGTGGTTGACGAATGAGTAAGGCGATTATAAATCAAATATAATCTAATTGTAAAGGAGCAATACAGTGTCAGTAGACGCCGTTAAAAGCAATGCATACAAGATGAAAAGTCTAAGGCATAAAGGGAAGAAGGCGCACAAAGGATTTGCTGGGAGGCAGAAATCGCAAATGTTCTTCTTTGTAACAAGAAATCAAGACTAACAGGAGGTAAGTACAAGTGGATCCGTAATGCAACAAATTCCTAGTTTATCTCCTCCAGCTACATACCCGCCTTGATCCCGGCTAAGCAAATACGATTAGCGGCCATTACTCCCCCACTCGTGAGCCACCCATTTGTATGCAGAGGAGATGAAGTGTGCAGACACGGTTCACAAGGAGGCATCTTCAGGTCGAAGACTCCTCGATTTCGACCTGATAATGCCTCTCCGGCAACGGGGAGAAACCTCCGTCCATTCACGCTGAACTACGCAGATCTACCGACAGATGGAGCCAGAGGAGAGAGATGATGAGTGCTTCTACTAAACTTCACTCTGCACATAATATGCTTCAATCCATTTAAGGACATTACTGCGAAAGTGAAATAAGAATCGTAGCTACGAGTGAGAGAATGTATTGCATTGTAAGACTTCATTCCGACTTATCATCACGAGAGCAACCATATTTTGAATCACGTTATCTACGGTAATTCAACAAAAGAAATGAAAAACTATTAGAGAGAAAGAAAGGGAGAAATGGGATGTAAATCCCCATCCCTTCCATTCCTATCCTAATACCTTTCCTCCCGGTCTGAAGCGCCTATTAGTGCGGAAACAGACTTGAAAACACCCATAAAAGAAAGGGAGTTTGCGTTACCCTTTCATTACACTCAACGTTACCCTCATTCTGCAATTTTCCATCCTTGCTACATTCCTTCCGGTTTGAAGCGTCTATTAGTGCGGAAGCAGACCTAAAAATTACCCAGGTGGTAGAAAGGGAACTGACGACAATCTTTCCTCCTGCAACCCCTTGAGAGACACTCAATTCTCTCATCTAGCCCAAGGCATGTTTATGTGTAGTTGCGTCTTGCGCTAAGAACGGGCTTATACTATTGCCATGTATACCTCCCTTTCCTTCAATTGCGAAATCTGCACATCTCCTCAGGATATGAGGCACCTTAAAGAACGAAATACCACAGCAGTATCGTTGGCGTACAGAGGCTTCTTTTGAAGAAAGACATTAAGAATGGCTTCGCAAATAGTAGGTATATAATTCACTCTCGAGGACAATTCCGCAATTACTTATTCATTAATAATATGTGAAGAACTCATTCATAGAAATTGTGTCTAAATAGAGAACATATGACTAGCATTTTTTAGTGCCAATAGAACTTCCACAGCTCTGTGATGATCCAATAGACTTCACGTTTTCATTCACGTAATAATAAAACTCCTGATGATGACCTGTGAAAGTTGAAACCGGTAGAGTCATTCCAAAAAAATTGTGGAATCAAGCAAGTACTTTTATTTTTACTATGTCTAAATCCCACCAAGTAAACTTGCCGACCATCGATTTTATTCACGAAATAAACCCAGACTGGTGCTAAGCGTATGACATTCTAATTGATGCATCACTGACACGATTCCGATTTGAAGTCAACGAATAAATCACTTCAAGCCAAGTTCATAATTGGAGAATGCACTTACCCAAAATATGTAGTTAATTTTCCAGCGCCAAATCTGCGAGTGGTGGAGACTTCTCATTATCCCACATTACCTCTAGCAAAAAAACACTGCCTTTATCCTTGGTAAATAAAGTAACTTGAGACTGCCTTTATTCACGTGAAAGAACTTTCTGAAGAATAATATTTTGGGGTAAAATTCTCTCTTTGGATCTTCGGGCGTGGACTAACCAAAGAAGTACTTCAATTTGAGTAAATTTTGACAGACTCTTGTGCTTGGAACATGGAAACGGATATCGCTTTGGAGCTATGACTGGTTGGAGGGCTTGAGGTGGAAAAGCGAGGAATAGATGTATTACGAATGAGTGAAATGAAGTGGCCAGAAAAAGGAGAGAATTGGAGTGGAAGCTAAAGGATCATACACACTAGATAATTGAAAGACAATGCTGGGATAAGCACACCTCATCAGTAAAAGCGAAAGAGTAATTTGGGCGAAGAATCTATGCAAAGCCACACAAAATATAAACACATGGGAAGATGAAGTTACCGGGAGGTTGTCGGTTACAGGATGGTGAGGAACTACTAAAAGGCTCAAGATGTAATGTCATAAAGAACAAAAAAGGAGAAAAGGAGTATTTTAATTGATAGTGAAGATGAAGTGAAAAATGTAAAAGAATATTCGAAGCAACTATTTAACGAAGGCAATTTCAATGCAAGGATAATAGAAGAGGAAAGGGTCATCGATTTTAATATTTTGATTTGTTGCTTTTAAATCAACAAATTTTTCAGAAATATCCTGCTTTACCATCTCCGATTTCAATGAAAATTGGCGCATATGTAGCGTGCCCACCATGAGCCAAAAGCCATTCCTTGTTTTAGAGGAAAAGAATTCTTCCCTGAACCATAGGTAGACAAAAAATGCATAAATGCCTGAAAAACGTCTTTTTACACTATTTTTCTGTAAGCTACAGCAGACTAGTTTTACACGATACACTCATGTAAAAGGTGTCAAAAGAAATCTTATAAAGTGCACTTGATAAGAAAACACTTTTGATGGACATTCCTAAATAATAAGTGTCTTTTTTCGCCGTAAATATTACTTCCCAAATTCATTTTTTCGCAATTTGTCCTAAATTTACACCAAGGAAGAATTTAATAAACGGGCCAATTCTCCTCAAAATAACACTCATATGTACCCTGTGTGTAAGCATATTAAAAAATTTGGAATGTAAGCATTCTTTACTGATAAAATATCACATGAATTTTAGAAATTTGAGAAAATATATTTTTGCTTAAAACGTTCATGTTAGACAGGGTATAAAATGATAAGGCATTGATTTAGAAAGTTCTACTATTGTTCTTTTAATCACAAAAAGAATTGCCTTGTGCTTTATAAGAGTTTGGGAGTGGTTGGTGTACAAGTATCGCTCAATTGCTACAGGCCAATGGCCTAAAAGGACACGCATTCCAATAATCCTAATTTTTAGCACACATTGGCCACGTTGGATAGGGTTTAAAGATTAGAGACTCCTTGCCCTAGAAAGTCTTAATGCTGCTATTTCAGGTGAAAAAACAATTGTTTTGTGTTTGTTAGGGGCTTGGGATATAATATGGCCAGTGAGGACTTATCGTCGGTGAATTGTCAGATACCCAATTAGATTCCTCCAACTCAACGCAGATGCCCTTGTCGACGAAATCCCTCTAAACTCTACAGCATCGACAAAGTCACCACTCCCTTAAAGGCTTCCTTGTTGGGGGAAAATGACGAGGAGGGTACTTAAAGGGTAAATACCCTTATCAAAGGAAAGGCTACGAAAGTTGGCGAATTGTAGAAGCAAATATTTCGGCTCGCTTTCCTTTGGTTGACGCTATCAAAGAATTCCGTATGGCCACCATACGGAAAATGGCTAGTGTATTTTTTTTATGTTCTTTTAATAAGCGGTTGTTTCGTTTCTTAGCGTCAAAATCCTTTTCTCAGATAAATACATCATTGGGTATGTGCGGTCTGTCATTTACTATAATTCATTCGTACCTCTCCCTCAGCGACGTTGTCATTTGGTCAATCGACGTTCCCCTACTCCCTGGAACGCTCCAAGCCGAACATGGATCGGGCAGATCGAATTTCGACTCGAATGTTCGCTGCGCGAGAATTGGCGGGCGAGCGAAATGAGATTGGGGATTCACTCGTACATTTCGAGCATAACTCCGCTGGCCCAGGAATTGGAAAAGCAAGAATAATGAAAGGAGTGAGGCGAGGCTACGAAGTACTACCCCTCGTAATTTCTAATGCTTGCGAAAAGAAAACCATTGCTACAGGGAAAGAGAAGGTTTCACCGGTTGATATTTACAGAAGAAATAAGCTTGTGTCGATTATCTAAGAACATGGGGCATGGTGGAGAATGAAGAAGAGATTTAGAGAAGATTCCATTTAACATGAAAAACACACAGGCCTGAAGAACGATAAAAATAAAACAAAGGTACTTGTATGCAGTGGGGGGGTTATGCCCCAAATGTATGTACGAGTAAATCTCGCTCCACTCGACGTTCGGTCTCGCAACGCGAATGCACGAGTCGAAATGTGCCCGACCCATGTTCGGCTCGGATCGTGCGAGGGGCACGGCGAGTGTAGTACACGCGACAACGTCGCTGAGGGATAAGTACGAAAAAATTGTGGCCAATCACAGACCGCACACACCAAATGGTGTAATCCTCTGGGAAAATGATTTTCACATGTAACTTAGCAATAAGCAATATCTTGTAGCAATAAGTGTAACTCGTATTTACATGGCTGTTTTCATCAGAGCTTCACTTTTCACAGAGAATACAGTAATAAGTGCAAAGGAATCTCAGGGTGAGTGGCGATCGTTCTTTCGTGGGAATATGCATCGCGGAAAGAGATAACTGGTCGAAATATTGGCAGTAATGCGAGTGGTAGAGACTTTAGCCATCAACGAGGATCCCAAACAAAGGGAAACATCTCACAGAATGTACCAGCGAGTTATTCAGCTCATTAAGTATAAAGAAATGTAATATTTATTGCTTATCGAAAATTCCTGGACGTGGTGAATATATATACTCCTTGACTTGCAGACCACATTTATAGAATGTTACGAATAAATGGGATGAAAGTGATACCGCTGGATTTTGGGAAGTTACGTTCATCAGACGGCGTTTGTCTGGACGAATATTCAGCCTGTTCATGTGTGTCTCCGTCAGCAAGGTTTTTTTCAGGCCGTGCTTGTTGAGTGAAATGACCGCTCCGGAGTACACGAGGACCGCGATTTGGCAGCCCATGGACGCTGAGGAATCTCATTTGATCCCCCGTGTGTCTATCTTGGCGGCAAAAGGGTGAAAGTTGGACGAAAGGACCCAGGAGTGTAAAGACGTTCACGTGGATGGGCCCAAAAGGGTGCCTCCTTGTCATTCGCAACTGCAAACGGGCGTCGATTGTCAACAGGATGCAGCCGGGTAGGTTTGTGAACGGAGGCTGTGAGAAATCTTACAGAGATGAGAGGCTGTGATTATTTATCCGGTGCGGAAAACAAAGAAGACAACGACAGCAAGACGAATGCATGTTTCGCTAATATTTAATTTATTCTCGTTCCAGCTTCATCTCTTTTCCTCCCCTTCGGCAAGCGCTGGTGTGCACACATTTAATTCCTCACTCACTACCAACCGAATATCTTAAACATTTTCCTTGCACGTAAAAACAAATTTGCTTTGTCAATTGTTTATATGCTCCCGGACTTCGTTTTTAAGTTTAACATAATTCAATACATTACAAAATAATGTTATTATTCCAAACGGAGGACATTTCCATCAAGCTGATAGTTCCGAACGTTTGTTATAAACGTAGTTCCATAGGTTCGGTTTCGTTTTAAACCCAGCTTTAATATATTTGAGTACACTGGAACTTTACTTTGAAAGTTACTTTATTTTTATCTGTTTATTGAAAGTAGGTCAAAATCAAACAAACTTCTCTTGTCCAGCGTTTTGGGCATCTTATGGGCTACTGATGTTTCTACGCTAATATGTTGGAAGGCCCAGAACTTTAAAACACATATTTACAACATGCAATACTATATTTTCCGTCAGAGAAATCTTTCTGAAAAACTTAGGCTCATTTTTTATGTTCGTTTGCATACAATAATATGAAAGCATTCATTTCACCGTGGCAGTAAAAATCAAGATATTTTTACGATATAAAAAAATGTCTGCTGCAGTATGGCGCAATTTAGGTAATTGGGTCCATGCTGTTTTAAAATTTTTGACAGTTTTCAATAATAGACACATTTCGAAAGTTTCAACCTCTAAATGGTGAAACGTCATGTTTAACATTTAACAAAACCTTTGTAAATTTCAAAAGGTAATTATAATATAGAGAAATTTTCAAATCTTTTTCCTCCGCTTTAAAGTTAAATTAAAATGTCCTCTGCTTTCTATGCTAGTTTTATTTTTTTTAGATCACTCTACCGATAGTTAGCTTCATCATTATTCTCTAATCCGATAGCATAGCAATCCTCCTAGTAATCGCAGATTTGTTTGTTTCTAGAGCCCCTTGTATCTTTACATGGCTGCAAAAAAAAGAGAAGAAGAGACTAAATTCTCAACACGCAAATAACTCCGGTCCCACAGGATAATGGATGTTAAGGGTAATGACGTCACCGTGTGACGTCCCACGTAACCATCCACGACTAATAACTTCCATTGTTGTAAGACATACCAGAGCAGCCAAACCACTTTCTGTCAAAGGGAGCAAACAGCAAGATATACCTGAAAAGGATAAAAAATGACGAAATTAATTAAAATTTGAATCTTGCAGTCATAGTGAATTTCATATTTTATTGCATTACTGTTACAAATTAAGCAGGTAATTTTCACTATATCTTCACATAAACATTTAAATAACCTAAAAACAACTTGATGACCAACATCAGCTGAGACCACGACTGAGAATCAATCATTCAATAATAAATAACATAGGGATGTGCTTTGTTGAAAATTACAAATACAATTAAAAATTGCAATTTCTCAGTATAATACTACTGCCGACACGAAAATCCAGAAAGTTATAAAATAATCTATTATCGGTTGAAAAACGTCTGTCACGTTTTTCATCAATAAAATTGGCGAAGAAAAATTAGGTTTTAATTCTGTTTCGAAGACATTCTTTCACTTGAGAAGTGATGAATGAGTAGACTTCCTATTGACACCGAGAAGTAAGATCATTTAGCACAAACCATTTTTTTAAATTTGCTAAAGATTCCATGTTGGATATTAGCTCCAATTTTCAAATTTAGCCAATGCAGTTGTTGCAATGAAAATGAAATGAATAAATAAATAGCTCGCCAATATGTGTGAACATTTCTCGGCAAATCCACCAGCTGAGTGCATTTAAGGTCTCACAATTCTTACGATAGTTACTTCAGTAGAGCATTTTGCAATGGAAATAATGGATTTCGAAAAAATATCGGGGAAAACTTTGACTTTTTCCCAGTGTATCTCACTCCTGCACGGCATTCATTGAAAATCAAAGAAACTGTTTGCGCCACCCTGATTGGCTTGCCGGCCACATGGGGTGGGGGTTCACTTCCAGGCCAAGGAGTTTCACGCCAGTGATTCGTGCAGCACGTCACATCCACTCACGCCTCCTCGGCGCTACAACGGCTGAATAATCGCCCCTAAATGGCTTAGACGCGGGCATCACGTATTCAAGGAGCCATCAATCGATCGAGCGCCGCAGGCTACTAATGGGATCTGGAGGATTGAATTCAATCGCTCATAGCCGCTCCGGGGCGATTGCAGCGGGCACGTGGCTAGCAGCTTCGCAAGGTGCACAACTCCAACGTGCACCACGAATGGAGCACAAAACTTCGACAACTTCCTACGGACGACAGATTTTATTACTTAGCCGACGTCGCCACGTCAAGAGCGTTGCCATTGGGTATCACTCTTCAATGCTGCATCACCTCTATATCTCTTAGAGTAGGTACTGTGTAAATGTGACGACCACGTACGAGAAATCAGCTACTTTTCCCTTGTTAGACCTCATTTGGAATATGCTGCCAGTGTATGGGATCCCTACGGAATTGGTCTAAATAACGAACTTGAACGTGTGCAGTGAAGATTGGCAAGATTTGTAAAGGAACGGTACGCTAAATATATTAGCGTAACCATCTATTTAACGAATTGAAATCGGAATCATTGTCATATCGCAGGTTGAAATGTAGACTTAATCTCATAAATAAATTCCAAGACAATATTTTCAGTGATGATGTTAAAAATATTTTGCGGGCCCCAACTTACTATGGTAGACTGGACCATAATCACAAAATTAGAGAAATTGATTTCCGAACTGACAGATTCAAGATGTCCTGTTTTTCCTCGTACTATTAGGGATATGAATAACGGTAAATATATCCAGTACGAGTGTAGCAATGGATAACATTGGTAGCTGCATGTTGGTATAAGGACTTATAGCTAACCCAACTAACAGCATGTTTTTGCATGTATGCTTTGCTATTTTATCTTTTTTTAAATAGCGTAGTGTTGAGCAGTACCTATACAAGTACTAATCTTTTTTATGCACGATATGTAGTGCATGTTTGGTGAGAGTTCACCCCCTGCCACACACCTTTATGGTGGCTTGCAGTGTATTATGTAGATGTAGATGTATCAAGGGAAGCCGTAAGAGAAGCACTCCACTCTACGATACTATAACCGTCGAATTGTGAATGAGTAGGGCTTAATATTAAAATAATCCTAACTTCTAGGAGCCACATGGAAAGAAAAGTACTTCTATAAATACGGTGAAGGAGCGGTGTCAGAAAAAATTATGGAGTGTTTCTCTATGCATTCTAATCTCGGATATTTTACGCACTTCTCTCAAAGAAATATTGCACCAAACTCGGCTGAAGGACCTCACATGAATTCCAGGATATCCTCTTTTTCTTTCCATAAGAGTCAATTGCTTTGCTGCAAGGGGTTGGAAACGATTTCCTCAGAATAAAGATGGGCAATTGACAAATTAACGACTTGGTAAGAGATTTTCTCTTCTATTCTTGATATTACCTTAGGGCTAATAACATGATCAACGACTGCATTAACAAATGCATAATTGTATTGCATTCCTCCCACGCCACATACTTAATACCATGTTATCCATATTCCATAACGAATGTGCCTATACGCTACATATTCAAACTCTACGATCCAACCAATATGAACCCTCATACTGTCTCCGAAGAAATTCTATTTCGCAACATTATATGTAATGAACTCAAGATTGAAAAGAAAGGATCTGTTCATACGTCTTTATCCGCTAAGTACCCTGAAAGCCTCCTCGGGGAGTATGTTATTGTCTCGGTGGTCGACAAAATTTAAATACGTAAATGCACTTGCTGACATAATAATAGGTAATTAGAGGAAATCAGGCAGGCACGTGAAACTGTTAATAGTGATGGAGGGCAGAGTTACTTTCGGTGTTTGAGTTATCTGCTGGAGAGTCTTGATTCAAACTCACATTTGACCTCTGAAGGAGAAGTAAACATGATTTTACTTCTATCTCGCTTGTTTGCATGATAATAGTGCATGCTTGGTGATTATCACCCCCTGCCACACTCCCTCGCGGTGGCTTGCAGGGTATCGCGTAGATGTAGATGAGTTAGTTGAGTTAGGACTTTGACCGCCGCATTGCTGGCTGCACTAGCTACAATTTACACCCAGCTATTCAATTACAATGTTACCTTGCATGTTCTCTAAACGTTCTCGGAAAGAAAGACATTTTAATTATATCCATACGCTCGTACATCACTCTAATAGATTCCCGATGGAATCGAGTGTTAAACGAAAGTGTTCTCATCACATGCCAAACGTATTCGCACAAATCGGCTTCAAGTACATACAAAGCCCCTCGTCTAAATTGTAACCAAAGGTATGGCGTATTACTGTGCCGTGAAAACATGTGCATTGGTTGAACACCACCTTCAAAGGCTGTGTTCGAGGCAAAGTACTAAAGGGTAACCTTATAATAATATGCCGAAGCGAGATGCGGCCTTTGGTTGGCCAGACCAAATGCGGCACGGCTACCGCATCGCGATACGAGCAAAGGCAGTCGAGAGAAAGGCCCAACGGAGGCCCTCCCCCCTCCACAAACATCGGTGCCCCAGGGAAGCACTCTTGGGCCTTTGTTCCGCCCAGGGGAAAGCGAGCAGGGATGATGGCATAGTTATCGCCCCCGCCGCCTGATTCAGGGAGACGCCACTTTCGTGGCAGTTAGAGATGCGCCCGTATTATTCCCGTCCCCTCCCCCCCCCCCCCCCCAATCCCCCTGCAACCCCTCCTTAATTAATGAATGCCCGCCGCCCCACGCAAAGTTTCACTTTCCGACTTGCCGCCTCTCCCTCCACACCTGCCCGCCCAATCCTTTGAGATCCCCCTCCCTGTCAGATCCCTTGGGAGAATTAGAAATTAATTTCATCCTCCGGGATACCCTCCCTCTCGCGGTGGTCGTGGTCTTGGAATACGTCCGGATCGCTAAGGACCTCGGCGACCCCATGGCTTTCGTCTGCGTCAATCTCTGGCCACGGGACCTGTGTCGCAGCGCGCAGTTCCGGGAGAGCCAGAGTACATATAAGACACGGCACGAAGAAGAGGCGTCCTCACACTGCGTGCAGCAAGCAAAAGGAATATCAGAATATTTTAAGTTTCTTGAAAATGATTCAAGAATACGATGACGAAAACTGCGGTAAAGCCAATGATGATTTCCCTCACGTCAATCTCTTGCGAGATCTTGCGAGACACAACTAGTTTTATCTGTACACGATATTTTAGCCCAAGGAAAAATAGTATTGAAGTTGATGCGAAATTTTTAGATTTTAAAAAGGCATTCGATAAAGTTCCTCATGATAAATTAATCTTGAAGTTAGAGCGTTTTGGTATAAATAAAGACCTATGTTGGGTAAAAAAGTTCTTAACTGGGTGAGAGCAGAGGGTTGTCCTAGATGGTATCATATCGGACACAATCAAACACACGTCGGGAGTTCCCCAGGGTAGCGTAGTAGGTCCGATTCTATTTATATTATGCATAAATGATTTGGGTACCGTAGTAAGTAGTAAACTTAGACTTTATGCTGACACTGCGGTAGTGTATACGAGTATAACAAAATAAAAAGACAGGAAATCGCTTAGCAAGGATTTAGGTGCGATTCAAGAATGGTGCGACAAAAAGCAGTTAGAACTCAACCATCTGCCATCGAGGTTCTGCCGTGGGACCGCTATAAGCGCCCCATTGCGAGCCTGGCCACGGAGGACACACAGCCCCCCAAACGGCCCCGGATGCAGTAACTTCTGGCTCCGAGGAAAACAAACACAAATAAGAGCTGCAGATAACCGCCGCAACTACGTCTTTGTGGGCACCGGCCCGGCAAGACGACCAGCTGTCTCACCACCAAAGGGAGGGGCAATAGTAGAGCTGCATCACCATAAAAGTGTGTACCTAACAATTTTTGGAGGAGGAATAATTCGATAGAGCGGTCCTATAAAATTAGTAGTACTAAGATCGAAAGCGTTGAAACCATAAGGTGTAACAATGACTAAAGATTTATCGTGGGGAAGACAAATCCGAGAAATATGCGGCCGAGCAAAGATAAAGCTGGGATTTATAATAAGAGTAATTGGAAAATGTGATGAGAAGACAAAAAACGATTTACCTTTCACTAGCTAGGCCCCGCGTTGAGTATAACGCCGGTGTCTAGGATCCGAATGAATTAGGTTGATCAGAGAACTAGACAGTGTGCAGCGTAGAGCAGCTAGGTTCGTTAAAAGGTGTTACGATAGGTTGAGTAGTGTTTCAGAATTAATACATAAATAAGGGTGGGTATCATTATCGCAGCGTAGGTTAAAGTGCAGAATAAATCTATCAGAGAAATTTCAATTGGATAGCTTTACTGAAGATGTTCGGCATATATTAAAATCACCAGCGTATTATGCTAGATTTGACCAGATAAATAAGATTAGAGAGATAGATTGTCGTACTGATAGATTCAAAATGGCATTTTTCCCTCGTACTAAAAGAGAACAGAATAAGCAGCATAGCAAAGGGATAGGCAGGGTAATCTGTAGAGCATGATGCAAGTAATAATCCCTTAAATACTATAGATACTAACAATCTAGTTGCATGATACCCTATAGTTGCTTGTTTTCATGTTAATATTGCATGCTTGGTGATCTTCACCCCCTGCCACACACCCTCGCAGTGAATCGTGTGGATGTAGATGTAGAGGAATTTGTATGCAAAATGATGAACGCGCGAAGTAAAGTTTTTAGGGCTCATAAGAAATCAGAATCCTACAAATGAAACCGTTTACTTTCGTTGAAGATACCACTATTAGGATGTTCAGAAGAATAGTAACTTCTCCGTTTGTGTAATGTCTATCAAAGAATCGGAGAGGAAGGACAAAAATATTTTAATTATATCTCAGTGAAAAAGTACCTGATAGCGAAAGTAGGCGGCTGATGTGAATACTATTTATGCCAATACTATGAATTTAAACGCTGAAGAAAGTTTTGCACTATTCAATCTCTTATTTTTTGAACTGCGTTATTAAGCTACACAGGTGTATGAGCATGTAAAATTGAAGGGACTGATTTGCTATGGAAACCTGAGATACAGTTCATTTTTCGTCGTTCATTACTGCTGGTATTATCCTTGGAATTACAATTTGCGAAACGTAAAAGTGGAAATTTCGAAGGTGGTGAGGGGGTGGCAAGCGGATGTGGAGAAGAGCCATTAGCGGCGCCTCTCCCCGCCGTCACGCACGACGGCCTTGGGTGCGGCTGCTGCACCCAACCGAGTCGAACTCTTCTCGCGGCGACCGCGCCTCTCCGTGTCCAGCCCTTTCCCAGTTCAGCTTCGGCCCTCCCCTGACGGCCGTCGACCGACCGCCTCGCTCCGGCAAATGTTGCTCGAGCTCACCGAGAGGTATAATGGACGCGTGACTTGTGAATGTTTGTGTTGGACTGTGCATGAGTATGTTTGTGCGGCAAGGAATCTTAAGATCAACAGCATACAGCTGGAGATAACGTCCAAACATGGACCTAAAAAATACACGCCCCGAGAGGGACCCAAAGCTGGTTGAACCAAGGACAAAAACTTGCCGAAGCATTGCAATATATTTCGGGAAGATTTGAAAAAGTTACTTTCATGCATTCAACGTTTTTTTAATTTGTCATGGCATTAAGCCGACATAAGGCCAAACACCAAGAAGGCACCTTTGATGCCAAACTATGGCCCAAACGACCGCTGTATCCATCCTGTTCAACAATTTGAAACCCGAGAAACTATAGTGGTTAGAGGTCGTAGATCACACACCCGCTCTTATCTCCAGGGCCCTCTTCAAGCCGCTAAAACAGCACGCTCGTCGTGTAAGGAAGCGAAACCATCTTCAGGATTCAAACCCTTTATCGTAAATCTTAATTGGAAGAAAATAAAGCTTTAAGGCGTCCGTGGCAGTTTTGCCAGATATCGCCGTGAAGAATGAAATCTTTTCCCCGGGATTATTTCAAAGGGGGAATGCAGATCCGGAAATTATATGGGGGCGTCCATTGAGATTCTGCGTTTGTCAGTCAGGAAAACCTGGCAACTCTCGGTGGTCGCGAGTTCGAATACCTTCGCTGATGCCGCACATCATCGTAGTATTTCGGTTATGATTAAACTCGATCAGGTACAGCCTTCAGAGTGAGAGTATCTAAGAAAATCAGCATCGGCCGCAAGGAAGTTCACTTCGCTAAACTGCCTACGAGGCGCACGTGGGTTGGAATTCCACACAAAGCGTAAGAGAACATCTACATAATACCCTGCAAGCCACCGTAAAGGTGTGTGGCAGGGGGTGAATTCTCACCAAACATGTACTACATATCATGCATAAAAAGGATTAGTATATGTATATACTTTCCTAAACTACACCATTTAAAAAAAGATAAAAATAGCAAAGCATACATGCAAAAACATGCTGTTAGTTGGGTAAGCTTTAACTCCTTATACCAACATGCAGCTACCAATGTTATCCATTGCTACATTCGTACTGGATATATTTACCGTTATTCATATCCCTAATAGAACGAGGAAAAAAGGGCATTTTGAATATGTCAGTTCGGCAATCACTTTCTCTTATTTTGTGGTTATGGTCCAGTCTACCATAGTAAGTTGAGGTTCGCAAAATATTTTTAACACCATCAATGAAAATATGGTCTTGGAATTTGTTTAAGATATTAAGTCTAAATTTCAACCTGCAATCTGACAATTATTCCCAATTTAATTCATTTAATAGACTGGTTACGCTAATAAGGTTATCGTACCGTCCCTTTACAAATCTTGCCGATCTTCGCTGCACACGTTCAAGTTCGTTATTTAGACCGATTTCGTAGGGATCCCATACACTGGCAGCATATTCCCAATGAGGTCTAACAAGGGAAAAGTAGCTGATTTCTCGTAAATGATCGTCACCTTTACCCAGGACTCTTTTGACGAATCCCAGTTTACGATTCGCTTGATTCATTATTTCACGTATGTGTTTACCCCAGGAAAGATCATGTGTCAGTCTCAGAAGCCACGGAACGGACCGCATAAAAGACGGAGGGAAGTCAACCGGGAGAATCATAGCAGTAGTGCATTTTTAGCTGTACTCCAACAGCTTAGATTATACTGCTCCGCCGAAACGAGCCATAAGCTTAGTAGCATCCACGATATCCATTCCACAAGCGGAATACAAAGCCGCCACCTCTGCGTTGCTGCTCCAGCGCGGTCTGAGGATATTCCCAGTTGACCCACCGCGGCGGGTCAACTGGGAATATCCTCAGAATACGCGATCTATTGCAAACCTGAAGGAAATACGCCGAAAAAATCGGTCCAACAGACGTCTACTGCCACACCGCGCTACGCGGCCAGGATAGAGTTGACGGCGCCGCGGTGCAAAGTTGCCCTCGGAATAATGCGCTATGAAATGTGGAGTTGGAAATGTTGCTAAAGCCAGGAAGTTTATTTTCCTGTACCTCCCTTGAAACGGAGCGTGGAGTGAGAGAAGTTATTTACAATTCACAGATAGGTATGCGACAGGAATCCTAGAGTGTTGGAACTAGAGCTGACGGTAAAGCATTAATATCAGGTATTTCGTTATTCATTCACTTGCAACGATTCGGTATGAATACATGAAAAGCATTGACAGGGAGGGGAGAAATGACAAGAGAATAAGATGCCGCTTCTTTCTTGTTTTGCCTTGAGAATACGATCAATATCCTCCCCAGAATGAGGCAAAACACATATTCCCATATTTTAAATGTGCGACCATGCGACGCAGGTGTGTTACACAACTACCACTTAAAGACTACCACTTAAAGAATTAAGAGATGATTACTAAACAATGCTTAAACACGCACAGAAGGATTGGCTCACCTCAGTCGATATTCCGTTAAATTCTGAAATCATTAACGGGCAATTAGGCAACGGATTCTTCTAAAAGGGAACACGCAAATACTCTAAAGTGGTGGCACAAGTTTTTTAGTTGCATTTAGTCCGCGAGAAATAAATGTACCGAACTCATTTAGAATTCCAACAATAATAAATTACATTCGTACGGTGGTGTCGACACTGTCTTCATCAGGTAAGAGTAAGTAAATAAGTAGTAACTTGAGTAAGGTACTAATTTTCGCAGACATATATTTATGCTATTCGCATGGGGGAGGGAGGTTTGGTGAGGGCAAAGGTGCATGATGGGTGGCCAGTGGAAGAAGGGGGCGTCATCATCACTCAAGTTTCTTCATTACTTCTGTAATGTCACTTTTGTTGTGGCACTTTTCTTGATGTTATGTCTAAGTGTTTACATCCGCAACTATCTACATCTACATAATACCCGGCAAGCTACAATAAAGGTGTGTGGCAGGGGGTGAATTCCCACCAAACATGGACTACGTATCATGCATAAAAAAGGATTAGTATTAATATTCTAGTCTAAACTTCACTCTCTAAAAAAGATAAAAATAGCAAAGTGAGCATGTAAAAACATGCTGTTAGTTGGGTTCCCTTCAAGTCCTAATACCAACATGCAGCTACCTATGCTATGGATTGATTCACTCGTATAGACTCGTTTACTGTTACACAAGAATATTTAATGTGACGGAATATTCCAAGGAGCAGGAGAGGAAGAATCGAACGTTGACCGGTGCTTTACTAAAACGCCATCATATTTTACTGTTTGCATCATATTGTTTTGACGGAGAAAGCATAATGGGGAGTGGGCGGAATTCATTTGAAGAAATAAATACGTTCCGATATAAAGAAAAGGAATATGTCAGTGGTTGGGATGGAAGGCGAAAGCAAATAATGTCGTGTACAGACACGAAAGTATTCAAACCGGCGTCCCATGTTTTAGCAGGACACGAAGGTTCTACTTCCATAAATCCTTCCCAAAAGCCTGGTCGGATTGGCGCATCATAAGAGATAAGCAACACGTTAAGCAGCCGATCGGGAGAAGTCGAGGCGTTTCACTCGTGAATCAAAACTACCTAGAGAAAAAGGCCATAATTTCTATCAGCGAAACCATGACCAAAGCTACTCCCAAAAAGGATTAATCTCAGAGCGATTGATTACTCGGTGTAGTTATCAATCGGCAAACCTTGGACATTGAGATCACGTTTTAAATTCACCCTAACAGCCACCAATCACACACATAGAGCAGAGGTATTGTGAGCATAGGATTTTGGCTGACATCTGAGTAGTTATAATCTACATCTACATCTACGTAATACCCTGCGAGCTACCACGAGGATGTGTGGCAGGGGGTGAATATCACCAAACATGCACTATTGACATGCAACTAGTATATTTAATGGAGATCAGCTAGATAATAGGGTTAAATGCAGCTAGATGGCTAGTATCTACATAATAAGATATAGGGATTATTGGTTGTTATAACATGTATCATGCACTACAGTCTACCCTGACCACATTTCGCCAACTTATCCCTTTGCTACGCTGCCTATTGTTCTCTCTTATGGTACGCGGGAAAAGACATTTTAAATCTATCGGTCCGACAATCTATCTCTATAATCTTGTTAATCTGATCAAACCTAGCATAATGCGCAGGGGTTCTTAATATATATCTACTATCATCAGTGAACAAATCGATTTCGAATTTACTTAAAAAGTTTAACCTAAATTTTAACCTGCGTTCTAATAGTAATTCCCATCCTAGTTCTTGTATTAACGGCCTTTAACAAAACTACTGGATCTCCTTTTTCCTCTTACGGGTCCCATGAACTAGCGGCATATTCAAAATGAGGCCTGACAAGTGTAAAATAGCTTCTTTCTCGTACTTTCTCACCGCATTTGCCTAGAATGTGTACGATGTGTGTAATTATACCTATTAAACGAATTACGTTGTCATTAAAACCTGGAAGTCGTTCCAAAGTGACAGTAGAATATTGCATGCAGCTGGAAGCTCTATCACACATCGCCTCTTGGTATATGTATTCACTGGCAGTATATCAGGCGACTACTAGCAGTGAACTGCTTTCTCGGTTGGTGGGGAGTCATTCGGAGCGAGCGCCATTGCTGCGGGTAAAGATGAATCACTTTCGGAGCGACGAACATTTTCACTTCAGGACTGAACTTCCAGTTAAATCCGGAACTTCCACATCTCACTTGGATGACCACGGCAGATCCTTCTTAAAGAGTTGGGAATTTGGCCTCAATGGCCCTCAAACTTGTAAAGCTTCATCTTCTCAAGTTCAACTCAAAAGGTAGTCCGAATTAATTCATGCACAGAGCCAAGGGACCGCTCGCGAATACTCGAACAACTAATTCAAAGCACTCCTCTGAAAACGCTCCTGGGCCAAGTTTGAAAGGACACAAGTTGGAAGGGAACCGCGAGTGACCTGCAAGACGCCGGCGCCGCACCTTAGCGAGCCGCCTCCCACGCAACTGGCAATGACAGCCCCTGCCAAGAGTGTGCGGAGACCAGCTGAAGAAAAACGCCAGCGTGGTGGCGATGAAGAACTGATCTCATTCGGAGCATATTTCACACGCATCCAAGGAACTTGGCACTTCCAATCCAAGGAACATCCAAGGAACCTTGGCACTTTGTCGTACAGATAGATTCAAAATGGCATTTTTCCCCCGTACTATAAGAGAACAGAATAGGCAGCATAGGAAAGGGATAGGTAGGGGAAATATTTTAGAGTATTCTGTAGTGCATGATGCATGTATTAACCCCTCAAATACTATAGATACTAACAATCTAGTTGCATGAGACCCTTTAGTTGCTTGCTTGCATGCTAGTAGTGAATGCTTGGTGACCTTCACCCCCTGCCACACACCCTCGCGGTGGCTTGCAGGGTATCGTGTAGATGTAGATGTAGATGTAGAAGGAAACAATTACGACTCTATGGAAATAGATTTACAGCTGCAAGGAACACGTTAACTCAGTTTCTCATGTTTCGTTTCTCAGAAGAACTCGATTATTTGTTTCTAATTTCAAATTCAATATCTGTTGTGACAAGACGCACAAGCGGGAAAAAAGAAGGATTTTGCTTTTAAAGTTCCTATCCTCTCACTCATGACTTATCTCCCTCGCAAATTAGCCAAAAAAATTGTATTGGTATTACACACTTGCCAATAAAATAATAGCTCAAGTGGCTTCAATGAAGAGAAATCTTTGAAAATGCCGTAGAATTGAAACATTATCGCCATGGAGATATATAAACAGTTATCGAAATAATTGTTACATTTACTTGTGGTGTCATCTGATGAGATAAGTTTTCTTTATCAATATTTAACTATTAAAAGATTATTTCTCTACCGGATATGCCTCAAAATTCTAAAATACGCCAAATTCTACAACAGTAGAACAAAAAAAATAAATGCACTTGATATTTAAATTTTGCGATCGATATTGTTAGAGATTTTTTGCATCGAATCCCTAATATAATGATGCACCACATTTTATTTCAGCTTGTAATTTGAGTTAAACACGATTCTTATTCAAAGGTAACTGAGCGTAGGTATTAATTACTCAAAAAATGACATAAAAGTCCAATTCCTGACTTAACATATTTGAAACCATTTACCATGTAGCACATGCAGTCACTATGAGATACCCCCTCTTTATGGTAGTGTGCCAATCCGTACAAACTAGTGATAAGCCTATGGCACGACGTCCCTGGTCTTCATCTACATCTACATGATACCCTGCAAGCCGCCGCGAGGGTGTGTGGCAGGAGGTGAAGATCACCAAGCATGCACTATTGACATGCAAACAAGCAACTATAGGGTCACATGCACCTAGATTGTTAGTATTTATAGTAGTTAAGGGGTTTATACATGTATCATGCACTACAGACTACTCTAAAATATTTCACCTACCTATCCCTCTGCCATGTTGCCTATTCTGTTCTCTTATAGTACGGGGGAAAAATGCCATTTTAAATTTATCGGTACAATCTATCTCTCTAATCTTATTTACCTGGTCGAATCTAGCATAATACGCTGGTGTTTTTAATGTGTGCCTAACATCTTCAGTATAGCTATCCGATTGAAATATCTCTAATAGCATTAATCTGTACTTTAACCTATGCTCTGATAATGATTCCCACCCTAATTCTTGTATTAATTCTGAAACTCTACTCAACCTATCGTAACACTTTTTAACGAACCTAGCTGCTCTACGCTACGCTCTAGTTCTCTGATCAAACCTAATTCATCAGGATCCCATACACTGGCTGCATACTCAAGGCGTGGCCTAACTAGTGAAAAGTAACATCGCTCTTTTGTCTTCTCTTCACATTTCCTAGTACTCTTTTTATAAATCCTAGCTTTCTCTTCGCTCGGACGCATATTTTCTGGATGTGTATTCGCCACGATAAATCTTTAGTGATTGTTAACACCTAAATACCTTATGTTTTATGCTCTCGATCTTCATCTACACCTACATCTACATAATACCCTTCAAGCCACCACCTAGGCGTGTGGCAGGGGGGAATTCACGCCAAACATGCAATGCATATCATGCATAAAAAGGGATTCGAATTTTTATACTGTTCTAAACTCCACTATTTAAAAAAAAATAGCAAAGCAAACATGCAAAAACATGCTGTTAATTTGGTTAGCTTCAAGACCTTATACCAACATGCAGCTACCAATGTTATCGATAGCTACGCTCGTATTGGATATATTTGCCGTTATTCATATCCCTAGTTGTACATGGAAAAAAGGACATTTTGAATATGTCAGTTCGGCAATCTATTTCCCTAATTTTGTGATTATGGTCCAGTCTACCATAGTAAGTTGGGGTCCGCAAAATATTTTTAACATCATCACTGAAAATATGGTCTTGGAATTTGTTCAAGAGAGTTAGTCTAAATTTCAACCTGCGATCTGACAATGATTCCCAATTTAATTCATTCACTAGACTGGTTACGCAAGTAAGGTTATCATACCGTCACTTTACAAATCTTGCCGATCTTTGCTGCACACGTTCAAGTTCGTAATTTAGACCGACTTCGTAGGGATCCCATACACTGGCAGCATATTCCAAATGAGGTCTAACAAGGGAAAAGTAGCTGATTTCTCGAACATGATCGTCACATTTACCCAGTACTCTTTCGATGAATCGCAGTTTACGATTAACTTGACCCATTATTTCACGTATGTGTTCGCCCCAGGAAAGATCGTGTGTCAGCCTAATGCCAAATATTTAATCACCGGGATGCCAACGGGATTTAAGTCGTATTTCCTGCGTAAGATTCTGAAGAAATTTCCGTGTAGCTAATGTCTTTTTAAGAAAGAACACACTTTGCAGATTGAATATCTTTGTATATTTTACTGAAATCATTCCTTTTTGCCCTCAGCAATCATTTTAGAGGGTTTTGATATGGGTGGCAAAATTGTGCATATATTCTTTATTCAACCAACCATGCCATAACATCTGCCCTTATGTAATAACCCCCCTACCACACACGTTTATGATGGCTTTCAGGGTATGATGTAGACGATTATGTTGATTTTCCCTATTTGGGCCTCACCCTGAATATGTAGCCAGTGTATGGGATCCGAGTGAATGAGGTTCAATCAGAGACGCATAGAGTGTGCAGCGTAGAGCACCTAGGTTTGTGAAAGGGTGTTACGATTGGTGTAGCTGTGTATCAGAATTAATACAAGAATTAGGTGTAGAATGATTATCAGGTCCTAGGTTGTAGTGCATATTAAATATATTACAGAAATTTAATATGGAAAGCTACATCTGCATGTATGCGAAACCGTGCAAGCCACCGCGAGGGTGTGTGGTAGGGCATAGCTTTACTGAAGATGTTAGGTATACATTTAAAAACGGCGAATTATTCTTTATTCGATTTGATAAATAAGATTAGAAGGATAGATAGATCTGATAGATTTAAAATGTCGTTTTTCCCCCGTACCATGAGAGAGCACAATAGGCCGCATAGCAAAGGGAAAGGTCAGCGAAAATTCTTAGAGTAGTCTGTAGTGCATGATGCATGTATTTACGACAAATACCTTTATTACTTTGTAGATGCAAACAATCTAGCCGCATGTGACCCTATTAAGTAGCATGTTTCTATGTAAGTCTCATGTAAATAGTGCATGTTTGCTGATCTTCACCCCCTGCCACACACCCTCGAGGTGGCTTGTAGGGTATAGCGTGGATTTGGATTTTTAGATTTCCAATGGGACACGAGCATTGGTCAGGTAGGCCGCATCCTCAAGGAGCAGCTGTGTTCTATGGGTTTTCCCTCATTATTCACCGGTAAGTTGGCGTTTGTTTCGCCTGTCTATGCTAAAACCACGTCACGACTACTCCATGAGTAGCAGGAAACAAAGCACCGCCCAGTTGGTGACATTGAACAATTTGATCCTCCCATTAAACTCTGTCCTCTAATTAACCGGAAATAATCATTTGCCGCAAGAGTTTTCCATCATTTCCAAGTCAAAAATATTTTTTATTCCTCCGAAGGAATGGTTGAGCTATGCCCTAATGATGAAGGGGGTCAAATCCGCGTATTTCTGGCTCCAGCCATTCAACCACAGTGCAGTGGTTATAAACCACTTTCGATAGGGATTAAAGCGGATACAACGCCCTCTTTAGATTGAGGCGAGTGCCAAAAGTGGACTGGCTGCGTCCAGGACAATGTGATGTGTCCAAGCGACGGTTCCTCACCGCGCCGGGGAAAAGGACGGCTCGTGGAGCTGGACGAATTTTGCTGCAATCAAACTGAACTCCACTACTCCGGAAATGAGTTCTACGCGCGGCAATAATATTTCTCGGGAAGGAAAATACGCTGCACCATTTCACGGGAAATGTAGAAGGTAAAAATTTGATGGTTTTTAAGCAGTGAAATGTATTAGATAATGACCGAAAGGCTAAGTGGAATGAACCTTTATTCTCATTTCATCTTCTAATCCCTCGTTCCGCTTTTATTTCCCCTGGCTCCTCCGACTGCCCTACAGAGGGCTGCTTCGAGTCCTCACCTTGAAAAGCTCGAAAGGGATGAGGAGTGGAGTGGAAAGGGATCAGCCCCAATGCCAGAGAGCCCGCAGCAGCTCCGCTCTGAAACACGTCATGCTAAGAAATAAGTTTTTTATCCCCGAAAGAGGAAAATAAAAGCACGCTTCTCTGCCGCCGCCTGAGGAACCCAAATTAACGCACGGTCCTTCCCCACCACGGAGGAGAAGAAAGAGGTAAGGAGGAGGAGGAGAGAGCCATTCCTAAAATTGGACTCGAAAGATATTAAAGTAATAACATCTCAAAAGAAAAAGCATTCGCCGGCGCGGATTTTTCATAATTAAATCTCGGGGGAAATATAAACAAAAAATACGGTTCAAGGAAAGAAAAAGGAGCAAAGGCATTCGAGTAGTGTCTAATTTAATTAAACCAGCAATCCATTCACAGCCAAGATTTGCTTTTTTCTGCGCTGGGCTGCATTTTTACAAATTTGATACAAAAAAATACGCATGAGTTTTACAAAAAGCGAAGATAAGATTAGTGTGCGTCTTCAATACGCTAAAGTTATGCTATTCTCTCACAGTTCACGGGATTCAATTATCGGTCTGAACCTAAACCCCAGAGACCAATCTCAATGGCCAATGAAACGGAATTATACCTTTCGAGTCATCGCATGGGGCTGTGGAAGAGAGTTAGTGGATCTAGATACGGATATAAGAAAGCGCTAGGCACTGGCCTTCGGTTGTGAAGTTTGGTATAACGCCAGGCATTTAAAATCAGAAAACATTTTAAACTTTTTAAAATGACCTTCGCGTGGTTTCACTATTTATTGAGTGTGTTAGAAGCTTTTTTCATGTCCCTAATTCAGTGCTGCATGGAGAGTATTTGGCGTGCATTGCTCCGTGCGTCAGATGGGACTTTAAAAGACACTCTCCGGAGGGTGGAGGGGCATCCAAGTAAGAGTAAGGCCTCAATAAGACCTTTGGAAGGAACTCCTCCTGGAAGACGGAGACCTATTGCGAAGATGCTGCCGCAAGATAACATTTTCAACGATGACGTCAAAAATATTTTGTGAACCCTAACTTTCTATGGTAGACTGGACTATAATCACAAAATTATAGAAATTGATTGCCGAACTGACAGATTCAAAATGTCCTTTTTTTCTCGTGCAATTAGAGATATGAATACTGTAAATATATCCAATATGGGTGAATCAATGTATACCATAGGTAGTTGCATGTTGGACTTTAAGCAAGTCTTCAGTACTTCTAGAACTAAAAAAGATGCTCCAGATGTAAGTTCCAAAGAAGTGATTCCTTCATTTCTTTGGCCCTGTGGGCCAAGTCTTGAATCTTTCGTTACCCTAAACCGAATGAAATTTGTCGTCATGGTTAAGTCATTCGTTCAAAGTTCTTCGTTGCTAACGAAATGTCTTCCTCCATTTACACAGCGAACAAAAAAGAGCATTTGTGTTCGGCTCAACGAAAGAAATCTTTTTCGTTTTTGCTGGTTTTGATTTCGAAATATGGCAACGTGTTAAGGCATTTGCCATGGCTACTACTATTGGGGCTGATACTACCTATATGGATAATACTATTGGGGCTTTTGAAGAGGAAAGGTGACTGCATGGGAGAGAGAGAGTTTTAAGAGACCAACAAAATCCGTATGAACCTTTTGGAGATTACATTACTCAAATATTCCGCCTTCATCCAGCGGCCGCTTTCGATTTCTGGAAAAGCTTCCCCAGGCCAACATAAAATCAGGGAAGCGATCATCAAATTCAATTCAAATAAAGGTAATTTTAACCTGGCGTTGAAAATATTCATGGCATTTTTGACCTCAAATTATGTGCAATATATCTATTTAATAAGTCTCCCGATGGATAGTGGACTCGATATTGCTGCAATATTGCGAGCCCTATTACAATTAATATAATTAATGATTCCTGCGGTTTTGGCCTATGAGAATTATGGCAAAGTATATATTATGTACCAACTAGAGGTTTTTAAAGCTTAGCTTTTGTTTGCAAATGGAAACTATGAGAAACCAGGACGTGACCCGGCCGGGAAAAATTTTCCGTGCTTGGAAAAATTCGAACGAGGAGTTTTCGCGGCGAGCGGTCACGTGACGTGCCCTGTGCGTCGCCCCCCCCCCCTCCCACACACTCCCCCGCTCGCCCCCCTCCCCACCGCCGCCCGGGCGAGCGGGGAGAGCTTTCTCTTTTCCCGTACCCTGGCTCCCGAGGAGCGCGCCCATTGGCTCGCGAGGGAGCCAGGGTGCGTATATAGGGGCCCACCCTGAGTCTTTGAAATCACTAACGCAGAACCTCTCCTTCACAGGCTATGTCCACTGAGCGTCAGAGAGGATCAACTCCACAACCGACAGCTTATGACTTCCATCCTCACGACTACATCCGGACTACTGAAAAAGAAAGCTGTGAAGAAACTATGCACCGCAGCCAGGATCATCAGCCGGCAAACTGCACCCATATTACCCGGACAGCACGTTCAGCACCATCTGAAAACGGATCCCTACACCGCCTCACCTGAAGCCGATCCGAGGACGACCCCTCATCCAGAGAAAACGTCGCACACGGAAGCCGAACACTAACAACTCCAGTGCTATCCCAGCGACAAGTGATTCCGATAACATTCCAGTGAATAACGCCCCCAGTGTCCCAGTACCGCGAACCAGCGCGGATGTCCCAATTACCTAGAGAATAAGACTCTGCCAGTGATAAATTACACAGTTATTAAATAACATGTTAAGTTTTTCCATTTTTTATCTTACTGGTATATTTTAAAATATTTTTATTTTTTACGGTGGTCCCACGAAGGTATTGCGGGTTTCCCTTCGGGCGCGGGAAAATACGGGCCACAACCGCTCCCGTGGAAAAGAGATGTTTTGACATGCCATAGGAATCTATATAAAAAGGTGTTACAATCCAGTGAGAAATTCAGAGCCCTGAAGAGGAGAGATCCCAAAACAGGACCGTGACCAAATTTTTTACTTTGTTTTGTTCAGTTTTTGCAGTTTATGTTTTGGTCGCAAAATAAACGCCTTTTGAATTTGAATTGAATTGCCTCAAAAATCAGAGAGTGCGGAGGTGGGAGAGTCCGTGGCAGCGCGAAGAACCTCTCGGCCGGCGCTCGACTCGCCCCTGAGAGGACAGCCGCCAGAGAACCCTGGCCCAGCCGCCGACGCCGGAGACCCTCACCCCTGCCTAAGCAGCAGCAGCCGAGCCGCGGCTCCGTCCGCCCTAGCGGGCCTGTCGTTTTTACGACCCCTTTGGAGGTCACCCGACTTGGTCCACATGCAACGAATTCTTCGTTGGAGAAAATAAAATACGTTCTCCTGATAACCCTCGCTGGTTGTGTTTCTTTTTTCTTCGAGAGCCCACCGGCCCTTATCCGCCACGGATGAAAACCCGGTGGCCCGGGCTGGAGTGAGTCGGGAACACACCCCCGGAAGCCGACGAAGAGACAAACAGTATGTTTGAATATGTTCCTTAGTTCAAGGCACGAGAGCGTGAGTCGCGTCATTCGGGAAATTACTGTGGATACTTGTGTGAATGGATTGAATTTCCAATGAACAATCACAAAAAAGAAGAATAAAATCATGGCAAACGAATCATTTCGCTGAGGTATCTACACCAGCTTTTATAAGCGTTGGATTGAAGAGGTCATTCCATGTCAATTCGAACAGAAAATTGGCAAAAATTACTCTAAGGGTAACCTGTTTTGACCAAACTTGGCATAACGTCATCTTTTGATGGAAAATCGAAAACCTGAAAGCCGTTTTGCAAAACATGTAACCGTTTACGATCCAACGTTGCCATATTTGAATTTTCCAAAAATGACTACACATTATAAGGTATATCTCCGAGTCTATCAAAGCCACAGACGTGCAAAAGGGCTTATTTTAAATATCATTAAATATAATAATATTATAATGGACAATATTAAAAATATAAACAATTTTATAATGTTTATAACAATCTTAAATTATCAATTCGATTTTTGACGTGTACCTATATCCTAAATTTTGGTAATTTTTTATACGTAGTAAACACTACCCTCCTCTAAAAATCCAAAAACTTTGCCAGACGTTATATAAGATTTAAGAATGAAAAATATTTTTGGGTGTAGGTGTAAAGCCCGCCAGTGGCCGTGGCGTCAGGCTGACGGTCGAGCGTACGCTACTTTGGTGTCTTCAGACCTCAGCACGCCGTATCTATCACCTTCTCCTCACCAATTACAACCTTTTACATACTCTCAAATCCCCTTTTCCCGTGCCACTCAGCATTTGCTTCCCGTAGATGTGACTAGCGCCCTGGAGTACACGAGGACCTTACAGCGGTCGGCATCGGAAAGCAATTTCAAAGTCTCGTTAAAACTGCTTTTTTTACTGTTACTACTGACTCCCAGTTTTCTTCTCTTGGCTTCAACAGTTCCGCTCTCTTTCACGGTACAAATAAATGCCTCCGGCAATGACCATTCAAGTGTATTTGCTGATGCAGTACCGCATAGAAGTCCACCGTCGCCATAAGCGGTCATTTGGTAGTCTCCCAAGGAGGCGTGAACTGATGGATACTATTACTGACTTTTTCGACGGTGAATATTCCTCCCACACCCACTTTACATGAAGCAATACGCTCCAAACAATGCCTTAGGAAAATGTCTGCCCTTAAAAACTCAAGACTAAGCTATCCAAGACTAGTATTCCAGACTGTATGAAGCACAACGTCCACAATCCAAGACTTGCTGTTAAAGAGCCGTTCCAGACATGCGAAGGAACGAAGTGCCACTTTAGTGGTACAGATTTGGATAGCTTGAAGGATCACAGAGGAGTACTTGAAGATCATTAACGAAGTGAGTGTATTCCGGATGTGAAATTATATAGGGAAACATTATTTTACACGACTATTTGTAACTTACAAATTATAGGGTGGTCTGTACTAAGGCTACCACATCACCTTCGGCCATCCAATCTACGGAGAACAAGCGGGGTGAACGAAACGAACGAAATGCATGGTGCATCGTTGACGAATAATTTAAAGACCCGCCCTGACGATTCGTTGAGGTCAAACGTCGTTACAAGGTTAACGAACACTGTAAAAAGTAGATCTGATTTTAAGGTACAAAAGCGATCTGAATTTCAGATGCAACAATTTTAAGACAGGGTATGTTGAATTTCAGCAGTAATATCTTGTCTAAAAATAAGGCAGGTGAACGGCTGAAAATCAGACCATCCAGAATCCTGCTTCCTCTGCTTCCTGCTCAACTGCTCCTGTACCAACCATCCATGTTCCTGCCTCTTCCGCATCTTAAATCCGTGTTCCTGCCTTACAACCAGACAGCGCTTAAATTCAGATCGCACTGAAAATCAGATCAACTTTTTACAGTGAAGTTTAGAGTTGGTCACGAAAACGTCAATATTTATTCCGTGCGTAAAGAAAGATTGAAGACTCGGGTCATCTGCCTAAATTTCAAGATTTTAATAGATTTTCTTTTAGTAGAGTGCTCTCCTAGCCTGAGCTAGTCCTCTGAAGCTTTCCTTCTTGCTTCCTCTATATCTGACTATTTGGATTCATTAATTTCAACACTCTTTCACTTCCTCGAGCTTCCGTTTCGCTTGTTGGTCGCTGGTCTTGGCTTTTTCTCCCCAACGGTATTCATTAAATATATCTTTCATTATATCTCTCCAAGCATCATCATCATTATTTCAATCCTAGTATTGGTTTACTGCAGCCCTCCATTCCGCCCTATTCGGTGTTAATTCCCTCACCCCCTGGTATGTTTTCTCTTTCACGTCCCTATATATTTGTCCCTTGGTCTTCCTCGCAGGACCTTCCCTTCAATCTTCCCTTCTGTTATATTTCTAACTAATGCATTGTGCCTCAAGGTATGTCCAATCCATCCGGTTCTTCTTTGCCGTAGGGTTTTCCATATTGTCCTTTCTTCATCTGCTCTTCTGTACACCTCTTCGTTCCTCACTTTATCTGTCCATTTAATCATCAACATTCACCTCCAGCACCATATTTCGAAGGCTTCAATTCTTCGTTGGTCTGCTTTCCCGATCTTCCATGTCTCTGATCCATAGAGTACCACGCTCCATACGAATGTTTTGATGAAGTGCTTCCTTGTTTGCAGCCGTAGGTTCTTTGACCACAGTAGTTGTCTGTTCTTCATAAACGCCTTCTTAGCTTGTGCAATTTTTCGCTTGATGTCCGTCGAGCTTATCGCCAATGCCTTTCCTAATAAATTACAGGTTTGGGCATTTAAAATATGACCTATCTTTGGATACGGTATTTAAATTTAGTAAATAATGATAGTTTTCATAAAATAAACAATAAATTTCATTTCTCTAGACTATAAATGAAGACGTGTGATGAATTATTTGCCAAAAATGAGCGCTTCCACTAAAATAAAGGACACTCAAGTCTCGGGTTGAGGATGCCAACAGATACCTCCGATGCGAATTCTATTCGGTAATTGACAATTCGGAACCTATGGCGAACTCTACTGGACCAGCCAAAGCTCGAGCCCGAAATCAAAAGTGAGTATGGGAGCAGTTGCTGACGTGTTGGTTCGAGGATATTAATTGATCGGATGTGACGTAATTTAACCTCGGGCTGACTAATCATAATCCGCAGACTGAAATACGGTAATCAAGTGACGCGAGTGATTTGGGATCAAATTGGATGCTTTTTTCCGATTGTTGATTATTCTCCTCCAAGCGAAGACATTTTCCAACCGAATACAAAATATATAGCTGGTATTTTAACGTGGCATTCTTCGTGATACTCTTGTGCATCATGTGCGTAAATATTAGGTACCCAGAATGCTTATAGCCATATATCTCTAGATATACATAGAGGTAAGGAGCACACAGTCATGTGTACTACTTATCTTTACATATATCTCAGTCGTCAAATACAGAGTCATGGGGTAATAGCGATGGCTTTCTGAGGTTGTACTGGTCTATTCTTGAGCAAAGGTACGTCTTTCAAATGATGAAGAAACTGGTGAAGATTCCGAGACATAGCAACGGAGTGCCGCCAATAATTATGCATCCTATCACAAGTAGAAGATGGCAGCAGCTCATCTTCATGAGTGAAGGTGGATACCACAGTGGCCAGGACAATTACACCCATTTCACTATAGGCGTGTTGACATTTATGTCAAAACTTGTGCTGCGCTGTGGAATACGAGGAGAAACCAACACGCTTTTCCCGAGAACTTTCAGTTACTCCACTCTTTTCCGTTTTAATGGAATCCTCTCCATAAAAAATTCGGGAGGTGAAACTGTTCCCCTTTCGGATCTACGAGTGGATAGCCCGGAAGAGAGAGATAAGGAACAATAGTCAAGTGCGATGACCATTTAGCGTAGGAAAATGGACCGTGTAATAGCCGTGAAACACTGGGTAACCTAAAGGTGGAAATGCGAAAAAAAGACCTTGACGTGTTAGGATTCAGCGAAATAAAGTGGCATGAAGAAGCGAGACTTTTGGAGTGGAAGCCACGTGGTCACACACACTAGATCTTTGAAAGGCAAGGCTGGGATAAGTGTAATAGTTGAGTGAGCATGGGGTCCGTGTGATGAGCTTCCTGCCGGACGATAGACGTGTCCCCATTGCGGGTACTAACGGGAGGCTATTGACGTACTCAGGAGGAGAGTGCCATTCACAGCTGAGCTACATTCGAGTTCGGAATCTATAAACCAAGGATACGTTGGTCGCCACCAGATCTCTATCAGCAACCTCTCCACCAAAGCAGGATAAAAGCACTCCGCATAACCGTCTCTTGCCTACCCCAAAACTTGGCCATTCCTGCGTTAGTGAATTTCTTTGAATATTTCGAGAGAATAGAGAAAGTAAATAAACCTCATAGGGGTTAATTCCGTCTTCAACCACCGCAGTCATATCAGTCACGATCGCATGGGAGAAATCAATTTCATATGATAATATATTCAGCACAGATGTGCGTCAAGATCAACCTTGAAAATCATTACGGTAGGAATCAGTCAACGATGATTCATTGAGTTCGTCCTAGGTGACCTCGGCGATGAGGCTCCCGTCCTCTTTTCCCGTCGTCGACGATCCTACTCCGAATGCGACGACGCATGGCATATCCGTGTGAAGCAGAGGGACGATCCACATTCACGGCTGCTCTCCATTCCTCCCGGCTCACGGATGTGCCCACCGTTCATTTTTATTTTCACGCTCCACGGCCGCATGCAAATATTTATCGCTTCTCTCTGGCACTACTCCTCGTCCAACCCTCCTCCTTCATTCGCTAGCGTCCTCTCCGATGTTTTTTCATCGCCCCCAGAACTGTCCGACCACGGATGCAAGACTGCCAATGTGACGAGCATAGCCTCCACTGAACCGGCGGCATCCCTCTGCAGCCACAGTTCACTACTTCGTCACTTACGGCTATCTTGATTTTTGGAGAGGTTACGACCGACCTCCATTAAGGTGGAGGATATGACCCACGTCCTCTGAGATCCTCATCGAAACCAGCACACATTCGCCGCCTAAAACTAAAGTTGAAGCTATGAGAGGATACTCCTGTAAGAGGTAGCAAAAACTGCTACCATAATATTCTTCATCTAAGTAATACGCTGCGAGCCAACACGAGGGCATGTGGCAGGGGGTGAAGATTATCAAGCATGAACTATTGAAAAGTAGGATATTTAATGGAGACATGCTAGATAATAGTGTCAAAAGTAGTTAGATGATTAGTATCTACATAATTAGAAAGGGATTATTGGTTGTTATTACATGCATCGTGCACTTCACACTACTCTAAAAATATTTCACCTACCTATCCCTTTGCTACACTGCCTATTGTGCTCTCTTATGGTGCGCGGGAAAAATGACATTTTAAATCTATCGGTCCGGCAACTCTCTAATCTTGTTAATTTGATCGAATGTAGCATAATACGCAGGGGCTCTTAATATATATCTATCGTCATCTGCGAACAAATCGGTTTCGAATTTACTTAAAAGGTTTAAACTAAATTTTAACCTGCGTTTTGACAGTAATTCCCATCCTAGTTCTTATTAAATTGGTAACGCTAATATAATTATCATAACGGCTTTTAACAAATCTAGCGGATCTCCTTTGCACACGCTCCATCTTGCGCCCGCTTTACTACAATCGGGATAAATTAACATCACCAAAACGTGAATCAATGATCATTTGAAATGGAAAACATATGAAAAGAACGTGAATATTAGAGTAAAATTATGAATGCTAGTCGTATTGGACATGCAACGTATGATCTCTGTAATAATTCCGTGGGTAGTGGGTAATGCCACTGAATAGGTCCTTTTACATAGAATACCGTAATAATCGGAACCGAAAATGAAATTATAAAATAATACTGAGCAAACTGACACTGTTATAGACTGTTAGTAGCATTAAGGTAGCTTTCATGGCATGCATACATAATCAAGATAGTAAATATTGACAAGAAAACGAGATAGCTTACTGTTGCATCTTGGTACAGACGAAAATGCTTGTCATCTCGTTCTTTATACGAATAGGAACTCCCTGTTTTGCCGTGTTGTGCCATTATTTCCCCCTCAAGAGCTCTCCATTTAATCTTCTGCCGGGACGACGAGTTGGTGGCCCGCGGGGCATTCCCCTCACACACGGCACGGGACAGGCCGCAGGCGCATCGGGGGCCGCCCCCTCCGATGATGCCCGGGGCAGAATGAGACCCCGCGGCATCAGCATTCAGGTCAGGACGCCTCGTCGGTTGACGTAGGAGGAGGACGGAAGTGCGAGGGGGGGCGATGGCAGGCGCCTCGCTGATGGCGGGAGGCGCCACCGCCGAATTCGCGAGCCTCGGCGCTGGGGAACACGCATGGTGTCATCCTTACGGAGGCTTAGCGCGACACTTCACAGTTATTAAGATCAGAGGCTCCACTAATAGAGCCGCATACAGATGTAGATGCTGCTAACGCTACCGATGAAACCGTATCATTGCGATTAACATCCATTAACGGTGACTTTTAATGTTTCGCAAGACATTTAATTTAAACAAATTGCATGCAATAAGGATTATTGATGCGTAAACTTTTCACATTCATTAGAAAAAAATCGTGAACGAATACTTTTAGCATGTTCAAATAATTTAAAGTCTACAACGTTGGGAAGAGTAGAAGGCCATTGCAATGAGAAAATACGGGGAAAAAAGAAGCTATTTTACACTTGTCAGGGCTCATTTAGAATATGCCGCTAGTATATGGGATGCGTACGAGGAAGGTATGATTAAAGAACTAGAGCGTAAGCAAAGGAGATCCTCTAGATTCGTTAAAGGATCATATGATAATTGTATAAGGCTTACGAGTTTAATAGAAGAACTAGGATGGGGATTACTATCAGAACACAGGTTAAAATTTAGGCTAAACCTTTTAAGTAAATTCGAAACCGATTTCTTCACAGATGACGTTAGATATATATTAAGAACCCCTGCGTATTATGCTAGGTTTGATCAGATTAACAATATTAGAGAGATAGATTGTCGTACCGATAGATTTAAAATGTCATTTTTCCTGCGTACCATAAGAGAGAACAATAGGCAGCGTAGCAAAGGGACAGGTAGGTGAAATACAGTCATAGTACTCAGTAGTGCATGACGCATATAATAACAACCAACAATCCCTTTCTTATTGTGCAGATACTAACCATCTAGCTGCATGTAATCATATTATATAGTATGACTCCATTAAATATCCCAGTTGCATGCCAATAGTGAATGCTTGGTGATCTTCAACCCCTGCCACACACCCTCGTGGTGGCTCGCAGGGTATTTCGTAGATGTAGATGAAGGCAAGGCCCCTAATTTCAGGAGGACCGCCCCATCGCATTGATGCAGCACTACATATACATATAGGGGGAGGTAGATATTAGTTGTGACGTTATCAAAAACTTTACTTAATTTACATTAATTTCTATATGGTATGAGAACTATTCTGAAAGAGTAATGCAAGCAATTTATTCTGAAAGCGTTGCTCTCAGATGACTCTCATTATTGAATTCTGGCAATCGCTAATAGATTAATGCATGACAGTGATTTTCCCAGAGATTTAAGGTACTCTGCTATCACTACGTATCAGCTCTTATTGTTTTATGCTTATAGCCCTGTAAAAGAATGAATGTACTACGCTATGACAGTGCATAAGACATTTCTTTATCCACGACTGTTGGAGGAAGCTGCTAAACAACGCTGGTGCCCTCGCTAAAAGTTCAACTGTTCCTTTGACTCCTAATAAAACTCTCCCGTATGCAGGAGAGTTTTATTAGGAGATTTATCATGTAGGAGAAATCAGTTACTTTTCCCTTGTAAGACCGCATTTGGATATGCTGGCCGTATGCGGGATCCCTACGAAATTGGCCTAAATAACGAACTTGAACGTGTGCAGGGAAGATCACTACTCAAACATCTTAACTACGTAAAGAACTTCACTATTTAATAAAGATAATAATAGCAAAGTAAGCATGCAAAAACATGCTCTTAGTTGGCTTAGCTTCAAGTCCTTATACTAACATTCAACTACCTATGCTATACATTGATTCACTCGTATGGGATATATTTACCGCTATTCACATCCCTAATTGTACGAGAAAAAAAGGACAATTATAATCTTCCATTTCGGCAATCAATTTCTCTAATTTTGTGATTATGGTCCAGTTTACCATAGTAAGTTGGGGTTCGCAAAATATTTTTAACATCATCACTGTAAATTTAGTTGGACTTTGTTTAACAGATAAGTTAATAGTTAGCCAACATCAGTGTTTGGGGACCTATAGAATGCGCAGACAGATATTGTTTGGATTTAGGGAATGTTAATGAACACCAAACACAATTTAAGGGGTAATTGGGATATACTTCTGATTTGCTACTGATTGAGATCTTGACTGCAATGAAAACATCACAACACGTTTGGTTTTATCAGTCTTTTCTATCTATTTTAAAATATTTGTCAAATATTTCTGAGTCAGGAATGTCATCCGTCATCAAAACTTTCAGTTCCTATAATTACAACTGCATCAGTAATATGAATTAGGTGATGAACTTCAGGAATCTTCTTTCGAAGACTTCGGCAATTAACTATTGCTACGGAACCATAATCACCTCGAATATTATTAAGGCTACAAGAGAGAACTGTGGTCATGTTGGAATGTGTTTAGGCTCTATATTGTTTTCATCAAAATTTGTGAGTAAAGGCACGGGCAGCGATAGGTTACGCTACATGAACTACTCGTTACCCTACTACCATCTACCCTAATATAGGCCTGCTGTGATCTAATATCCAATCCGACACGCGTTTGGAGGCGTCCGAAGTGTAATGAACCACAAAGCAGTTTACATCTGCATCTACGTAATACCCTGCGAGCCACCACAAGGGTGTGTGGCAGGGGGTGAACATCACCAATCATGCACTATTGACCTGCAACTAGTATATTTAATGGATAAATGCTAGATAATAGGGTCACATGCAGATAGATGGTAAGTATCTACATAATATAAGGGATTTATTGGTTTCTATTACATGTTACATTCACTACAGACTACTCTGGCTGTATTTCACCTATCTATCCCTTTGCTACGCTGCCTATTGTTCTCTCTTATGGTACGCGGGAAAAATGACATTTTATATCTCTCTTATTTTGTTAATCTGATCATACCTAGAATAATATGCACAGGTTCTCAATTAATATCTAACGTCATCTGTGAACAAATCGGTTTCAAATGTATTTAAATGGTTTAACCTAAATTTTAACCTGGTTTAAAGGATATCTACACGACCGAAGCGACGACTGAAGGTCGACGAAGGATATTCTGATGTCCTTACAGAAACGGCGTAGCCCCTAATTTATGTCTCTGACGCCCAATCAAGGGTCCACGATCGATCCTCGGGTCCAGACTACAAATCGATAGCGCCAATTCAACGCCCGCCACTCCACTTAACCCGCTTTCACTCAGAATGCCATTCCTTGAAGAAATACCTCGGCCTCTGTCTCTCCCCTCTTAACTTTGCGCTCTCTTTACTCGGTAAACACCCTATCTTCTAGCTTTCTCCGCCAAAATTATGGCTGCCATCATTGCAGTGGACAATGAAGCAGTGGATGCGAACCTTTAACCATACCGATTATTCATTAGTACCTCTACTTCACTCCAACACAAATGTCACTCTCTAAAAGGATTTGTATCATCGACATTTTAATTACTATATATACACCATTCTTTGTTTCATCAATCACGTATATACTACTATATCATCCTCTATAACACCACTTGGTCCAATTGGACCACCAGAAGAGAACAGAATAGGCATCGTAGCAAAGGGATAGGTAGGGGAATTATTTTAGAGTAGTCTGTAGAGCATGATGCATGTATTAATCCCTTAATACCTTAGATACTAACAATCTAGTTGCATGAGACCCTATAGTTGCTTGATTACATGTCAATAGTGCATGCTTTGTGATCTTCACCCCCGGCCACACACCCTCGCAGTGGCTTGCAGGGTATCGTGTAGATGTAGATGTATATCTGACGATGTAAACAAACCATTCTCACCATCGTATTAGCTGCGTTGGTCGGACATTTTCCGGGCATCGATTTGTATATACTATCAATAGGCCTACCACTGCACATCCTTTCAGCGCAGAAAATTCAAGGAAATAATTATAATGATCATTTGACATGTATAAGGCCCTTAAGTAACAGCGATTTCAGTCATCACTTAAATTCATTCGCGAGCTAATTCATGCACTTGATCATTCGCCGTGCAAAACGGCCTTCAGATGAGGCACTGCAATGTTCATTGCAAAACTTCACTTATTAAATAACGATCACGGATCCAAATTAAGTCCAATAATCTACTATACGCTCCCTGCTCACATTGAGATGGAGAACTGGTGAATCTCACTAATTTCTCCTAGTCTTAAAAATTGAAAAAAAAACAGTATTCTTCTTGGTTTGAAATTATTAAAACCTGTAAAACCGTAAGTCGAGATCACACAATAGTTCATGAACCTCAGAAGCAGCTGTCCTTATCCACGCTCGGCTGATATCTTAATTGAATAGAAATAATGAATGTAGTTACGAACTGTCCCTTCTGAGGTGTGTGCACAGCTTGTCTGGTAGGAATGTCAACAGAGCAGGAAAAATACCGTCTCTAAACGAGACTTGCATTACGCTGAATGGACATGAATGTAACAAAAAACTGATATCAACGAACTTTTAAGGCATATCAAGTCTCTCATGCATCCCAGCGGAAATTAAAGCTCTATGGTGTTTCTGATGTCCGTGTTGCCGAGTACTACATTGACCCTAAAAAAACGCAGGAGGGATGCAAAGGTTTAATAATGCCTCTGACCGTAATCACAACATATTATTCTCCTCACCATATTCTTTGCTATCCCTAAATAAATGTAAATTAGCTCCTTATTTTCGGCCGTTGAGGTCACTGCTAAATGGGGAAGACTAAACGTGAATCGCGTTATCATTAAAAAATTAAATTTCGAACAGAGTTTAGGTTTAGCGTTGCTGCTGAGGTAATTTCGATGAGGAGCGAGGGCACAGCGAGGGTGATCCGGCTCTCAAGAGAACGGAGTGGTCACTTTCGGGGAGATTGGAGGCAAAGAGTGAAGGGGCGGTGGGGGTCTTGATTTGAGGACGGCTGGTGTTGCAGGAGAAAAAAGGTGGGCCCCTCAGGGGACCCCCTCTCCCGGATATCGAATGAATGCAATCGCCGGCCGAGGCCCCTCTCCAGGGGGCCATTACCCCCCTCACCCCTCGAAGGACCCCTCAACAGCCGATGCAGCAAGGGGCGGGAAGGTCGGGGTGGACCCATGTGGCCAGCATCCTCCTGGCCGGAAGCTATTAAACATCTCACGGGGCAAGGCGTGTAGTTTATGCCGCAATATTTCAAGACGGAAAGACTCTTTTATTAAAAGAGAAGGGGTGCCCTCGCCACTGTATGCCACATTTGGGAAAGACCATGAATATTTATTATGATGAGAAGGTACATCATTGCCATAAGGCAAATAAACGGTGGTTCACAAAACATATTATAAAAAAATTAACACTCAGTTATTTTTTGTGTGAGCGCTTTCGAAATATAAGAAATCTATTCGTGAAGAGAAAGTAGGAGATCCGTGCATGCTATTGAAGCTAATGTATTGCGAGGTATGGACGTGCCTGGCATAGTGACTTTAGCTGGAAAGAGGTATCTGCTTCCTTACGTTTGATATATGGGTCCCGTATGGAATCAATTTACGACTAATTCTTTGAATTAGTCGTAAATTGATTAAGAAAACTATTGAGAAAAAAAGATAATCAGAAAAGTGACGATGCCATATTTTAAGTACACAGACAACATTGGGTAACTCTCATTCACTAACATATTGTAAAACATACCACTCGTTCCTGGACAGAATAAAATGTTTGGTAATCCAATCCACTCTAGCGATTCTCTAGCGATCATGGCCGCGGTGTGTAGTAAATTTGTAAATCCCTACCAGTAGTTTCTATCGAGTATCCAAACTGGGCACATTATCTCGGCCGTGATGCTAGAGCACATGGAAATATCAGTGACTGAGGACTTAATTGTTCGGTTAAATGTTATAATTCTTAATGTTTACGCCGGAAATGCGTGGACGCCCCTCCGCCAATCGGATGGGAAAGGGCGAGGGGGGGCGGGGTGGCGTCCGGATTAAAGGGGTGGTCGCCGACCGCAGGTGGCGGTCGGTCCCGCCAATTACGAATGGCCCCCGAGAGTGGGGGTGCAACGGGCGGGGGCGCACTTCTTTAGGGGAGGAGGCGGAAGCAACACAGCGAGGGGGAGGCTCCCATCGCGACGCCACCACCACCTCGCTCTCGCATTCTAAGCCTCCCCACAATTTTCAGCAATTAGCCACTCTTCCTTTGTTAGACCTCATTTGGAATAAATTCAGCGGTGTTCAAATTGTGAATGTTTTTTTTTATTTCGCTATGGGTTTGTGCATTTCAACCTCCCGGGGACATTAAGAGCAGAGAGAAGAGCGCTTTCGAAATCCTCAAAGATTGAGATAGCTTGAGATTTTAAGGAGGAACCTGCACTTCGAAGTACTGTATTCTTATGATTCATATAATTTGCGGTAATGAGTGATTTTAGGCTTGGTGATGCCTTTTGTATTTTCAACTATGCATTAAACCGATCTATATGATAAAATATTGTGCAAAAATATGCTAAACAAAAGTTTTAGGTATTTAATAAAAATATATATTATGCTGACTCCAGCCTCCGTTGCTATGTATTCATAATTTGATTACAATATTAATTAATGAACTGAGGAAAAAAAATAATTATTTTTTGTTGCAAAACGTTTGAAAATACATCTGAACTGTTTATTTTCGTGATGAATTGCATTGTGAATGTATAATAGAAGCACATGGCAACACCGAGATTGCATAAACAGTTTTATGCATTAAGTTCCCTATGGTATCTTGTTGACAGCGTTCGAAGTGTGCAGCCTTTGTGTTTTCAAGTATTCAGAAGCGTTTCTTCACGCAGAATATATTGCATTCATCATTTACATTTCCATCGCACATTATTTTTCACTCCAATCATTTGTTCGTGGCATCATTCATATACCAAATTCATCGTCACCGTTTCGCCACCTCATTTTTGGTGGAATCGTATTGATTTCATTTCTTAATCAAATCTATTGAATTCATTTCTTAAAATGGAGGGCCTTACTCGGCATGAGGGTAGGTTTATGGAAAAAAGGAAGTTCAAAGTTTTAGAACTTACAAACTGAACTTCCAAAACTCTCATTCTCTCATTGGTAGGTAAAAATACGTATCATGTTCCAGAGTCGTAAAATCTTCTGATATTTATCTTTATGCAGAAAAAGGACAAACAAAAAATGTATTCAATCCATTATCTTTACAATAAAAAATTATGTTAAGTGAAAAACATCGTTTTTCTCCCTTTCCTTTCATTCCACAACATAGCCACATCAACGCAAGGCTGAATTGAATGCTGTGTTTTCTCAGTGAATCTATGTTCGATGGAATACTTTAATTCGGGGGCGTCGGGACTATTTCCGCTGACAGTGAGATGAGCAACCTTGCAAAGGGCCTGGCTCCTAAGAAAAGGGCCCCAGTAAAGGGCCAGCATTTTTTTGCTGGTAGGAGGGGGTAGACACTAGAATTTCGCTAAAAGAGAATATGAAGGTGTGAGAATATGCGTAATAAGAGAAGAAGCAAGCTGGAAACAGTGAAGTTTAATTTTTATTAATGAAGACTAGCCATTTCTCAAGGGCCCGGGAAAAGTCTGGGAAAGGGTTCTTCGGCCCCTCCTGCCCCCTCCCCCACTTCCAACGCCGCTGCTTTTATTTACTTTCCCATTCATTTCACATGAGACTGATCCACAGCGAAGAGTGGCGGGTTTAGCTAGTACTCCGATATAACCTAGTCAATGTCCAACAAATGTTACTACTATTGTTAATTGCTATTCAAAGGTGGTCAAGAAATGGTCAATTAACTGAACTATGAAATTCGTCAACTTTCGGTCGAGTCCGAAATCAATGTTTGAGGCCAACTTTACCTTCTGAGATTATGGAATAATGGAATACAAAAGAGGAAATGAGAAAAGGGACGGTATATACGGAGGGTAAACCTTACGCATGCGATGTACTTACGCACATTAAAGCCGGTATAATAATTATTGTTGCACTACTATTGTTGTATTATCTGAACTCGCACGGTCAAATTATTCATTCTAACTTTAAAATTGAGTTTAATGTACAGTTTTTCTTCCATTCTCGCTAATGGCAAGGTCCATTCTTGAAAAGTTAAATGCTTTCCGGGCTTTCTGCTATTCTTAGTTTTTACTACTGCCTGAGACCCGACTTCTTGTGGCACCCGTTCATCGATCAAAAGCTCATTCTCCGATTTTAGTAGACTGCAGTCTCTTATGTTTATCTTAATTTATCTGACGTATACCAGAAATGAGATCGATAAAGAATGGTGCTGCAAGTCTCAGCTTATTCTTAACACATACGTTTGAACATTCTGAATTGACGTAAGTTGGCAGCGGAAAAAAATACCGACGTAGTATGTGCCAAGTAATCAATTTCACCAAATATTTATGGAACACTTACTATAAGCACCGCCTCATACATATTACATGTACTACAGAGGCTTTATGAAGATTAAGTCAAGTTGTCAGCTTAATTCTATACCCATTTCATATATTATAATTACTTTAACTCCAAAAACATGACTAGAGCCTTTACATTTAATTATATAAAAGCATAGAGAATAATAATAATTTCTTAAGATAACAAAAATGATAAGAAACAGAACTTGAAGTACAGTAATTAAATTGAAAGACCTCCATGTTCTTAGCAACGTTGCCATATTAACCACAGCTTGCCGGCTCCTTGCTCGGAAGAGAACCCGAAGTGTGTTCTTTAGCCCCCTGTCTAGAAATATTCAATAAAACACTAAAGAACCACAAGGTATCCAAGCATTGGAAAGTAGCTAACATTACACCTATTATTAAAAGCAGTGATAAGGAAGAACCAAGTAACTACAGACCCATTTCACTGACGTCATGCTCTTGTAAGATATTTGAGCACATTGTAGTCAGTTCGATCATGGGGCATTTGGATAGTCAGGGATTACTCATAAACAGCCAGCATGGGTTCCGGAAAGGTATATCTTGCGAGACACAATTAACTTTATTCGTACACGATAATTTAGTCTACGGCGAAAACAGTACTGAAGTTGATGCGATATTTTTAGATTTTAAAAAGGCTTTCGATAAAGTTCCTCATGATAAATCTAAGTTAGAGAGTTTTGGTATTAATAAAGACGTTGTATGTTGGGTACAAGAATTCTTAAGTGGGAGAGAGCAGAATGTTGTCATAGATGGTATCATGTCGGACACAATCAAAGTCACAATGGGAGTTCCCCAGAGTAGCGTAGTAGGTCCGATTCTATTTCTTTTATGCATAAACGATTTGGGCACCGTAGTTAGTAGTAAGCTTAGACTTATTGCAGACGATACGGTAGTGCATAGGGGTGTAACAAAAGAAGAAGACAGGAAATCGCTTAGCAAGGATTCAGATGCAATTAAAGAGTGAAAAATGGCAGTTAGAATTTAACCCTAAAAAGTGTGTACCTAACAATTTTTGGAGGAGGAATAATTCGATAGAGCGGTCCTATAAAATTAGTAACACGCTGATCGAAACCGTCGAAACCATAAGGTATTTAGGCCTAACAATCACTAAAGATTTATCGTGGGGACGACACACCGGGGAAATATGCGGCTGAGCGAAGAGAAAGCTAGGATGAATAAAGAGAGTGCTTGGAAAATGTGATGAAAAGACTAAAGAGCGATGTTACTTTTCACTACTTAGGCCCCACCTCGAGTATGCAGCCAGTGTAGTGTACCTCAGAGCGTAGGTTAAAGTACAGATTAAATCTATTAGAGAAATTTCAATCGGATAGCTTTACTGAAGATGTTAGGCACATATTAAAAAAACCAGCGTATTATGCTATATTCGACCAGATAAATAAGATTAGAGAGATAGATTGTCCTACCGATAAATTGAAAATGGCAAAATTCCCCCGAACTATAAGAGAACAGAATAGGCAGCATAGCAAAGGAATAGGTAGGGGAAATATTTAAGAGTAGTCTGTAGTACATGATGCATTTTTTAATTCCTTAAATACTATAGATACTACCAATCTAGTTGCATGAGACCTTATAGTTCCTTGTTTGCATGTATACATTGCATGCTTAGTGATCTCTAACCCCCTGTCACACACCCTCGCGGTGGCTGGCAAGGTATCGTGTAGATGTATACATTAACCATCTAGCTGCGTGTGACCCTATTATGTGGCATGTCTCCATAAAATATCCTAGTTGCATTTCAATATTGCATGTTTGGTGATCTTCACCCCCTGCCATCCACCCTCATGGTGGCTCGCAGGTTATATGTAGATGTAGATGTAGGTCGGCTTTATTTTTTATTCGGTAAATGCGTGTCTCAACAGCTCAAAATGCGCAGGAATTTGTGTTTGCAGTTTTCAGCTTGTGGAGAATTTGAATTGTGAGTCCTATGAATAACGCAGTAAGCTTCCAAAAATTGAAAATGCACAAACTAGAAGATATGTCCTAATCCTGCGCAGAATCATATTCTAGGGAGATGCGGCTTCAGAAGGGGGTGAGAATGGAAAGAGCTCCTTGCCTCCTTCGAGACTCTGGCACCAGGCAATTGGAGCCTATTCGCTGGGGTTATGACCTGTGAATTGGAGTGGAAAATCCGAAGAAAGGAAGGAAGACGTGTGGAAAGTGGCTGAGAAGGGAATGTGCGGGAAAGTTTGGAGACAGGTTCCGGAGAAGATGAAGAGCCAAGGGAATCAAGAATGCCATCATAATGTGGATGCGTTTAGGAGCCTCGGCTTTCCTCGCCCAAGTTCGGATACTTGATCGATCGCCACTCGCAAAGATATGATTCATTCTCAACAGCGAACGAAATCCTGTGGAGCGGACATTATGCCTTGCAACAGGTAAACATCTGCAGGCACTCTTCTGTTGCAGAGATCAAATACTCAGTTTCGCGATTCAATGAAGGCTGTAAATTCAGGGTCTACAAGTTACTAATCTATTTCGCCTCACCGTCAAACTTCGTGATGATTAGAGTGAAAACAAGCAATGACCAGCTGGAGGACCCAGAAAGCATATGATTTTATGATGGTAGTCTAAACCAGCGGGCATGTGGGAAAGTTGCTGTCCATTGTACTTTCAACGAACATTTACGCTCATTCTTAAAGTTTCAATGAATATGATAAAAATTGACCCTTAGCATCAGATTAGAAGAGAAACGGAGGTTATAAAAGGCATATCTCTCCTTACAATTTCTATACCAAATACTGAGAGAAATAGATAATATGAACTGTTTTCTCAACATATTATTAAAAAGTGCATAAATATTTTTATAGCCAAGAGTTTAAATCAATTAGAATTGAAATGCCGAAACTTTTTCCAACGTTTCAGATATTTATGTATCCATCTTCAGGAGTATAATGGCGCGCATAATGATGAAAAACTGGTTACAATCCATCTTTAAAAGTTTGGTTTAAAATATACAATAAACATTCACTAAAAAGAAAACTATGTAACGACACCTTCAACATTAACAACATTGCTTTCACGTCTGTTCATATTTCATTCACATTTCAATTCCGTTGCTTGGTTTGTTTCATTGTTTAAGAGATATGTTTCACTTATTTCTTTTACTACAACTTTTTATTTTTAGAAATATGGAACATTTCTCTGAATGACCTTTTTGATAAATATTGTTCTGCATTTACAATTTAAGTTTCTTCGAAATTAAATGTGCCATTGTTGTTAATGGCATGATTTGCTCATGCATAATTTGAATTTTAATAGATATTTTGAGTCGGAAAAACCCCTTTTTTTATACTGAGATGCTTGGCCTACAAAGCTATTGTCACAATCGTTGCACGATGTGAACTACTGTTACCACACAGTTTAAAAAAAGGATTGTAAATAGTTATTGCCCCACACCGTCCTTAAAATTACTGATGGTAGTGGACGGGGTGGACGGGGTGAGGCATGTGATTCATCTTCCAAAGCTAAGCGAATGAAGATCATGGTCGGCAAGTTTACTTGGTGGAATTTAGACATAGTAAAAGTAAGAGTAATTGGCTGGGTAATCTCCTGGCAGTCTCCTGATGAAGACCTGTAAAGATTGAACCCGGTAGAGTCGAATGATCATCATCATCATTGGTCAACAATCCTAGGATTGGTTGAACGGAGCTCTCCACTCTATTCTTCTGTCGGTCAACCTTTTCATTGTGACGTAATTCTTCTCTTTTACATCCCTCACTACCTGTTCAATGTATCACATTCTTCTGTAGCACCACATTTCGAAAGCTTCCACCCTTTTCTTCTCTGCTGCTGTCATCGTCCATGCCTCAATGCCGTAAAGAAACACGCTCCACATGTATGTTCTGATGAATTGTTTCCTTAATTCTACGCTTGTATTTCCAGCTGTAAGGAAATTCTTCTTTTGGTGGAATGCCCTCTTTGCCTGGGCTATTCTATTCACCATTTTTTTCTTGCTTCGTCCATCGTTGGTTACTCGACTTCCTAGGTAACAGAACTCCTCCAGCTCTTCCAGTTTTTCCTTTACTAGTTTGACGTTGGTTTTGGCATCTTCTTTCTTGCTGCATACCAATATCTTAATCTTATATATTTTCAGCTGATATTTGGCCATTGTCCTTTCCATGGTTACTAGAATCTTTTTCCTATCTGTCTCTGTCTCTTCTATGACCTATATGTCATCAGCAAATCGCAGCATGCTTATTTTTTCTCCGTGGATATTCACTCGAGAAGACTTCTCTTTGATTTCATTGATGGCTCTCTCGATGTAAACATTAAAATTTACGGGAGAAGTGCACAGCCTTGTCTACTCATTTCCTTATTCTTGCCTCTTCACATCTGGGTCCAGATTTAATCACAGCAACTTGGTTTTTATGTAAACTGTGGATAATTCTACGGTCATTGTACGACACTCCCATTCCTTTCAGAATTCCAAGCATTAAATTCCAATCCACGTTGTCAAAAGCCTTCTCTAAATCCACAAATGCAATGAAGGTTGGTTTGTTCTTCTCCATTCTCTTCTCTATAAGCAGCCTAAGGGCCAATATCGCTTCACTTGTACCCTTACTTTTCTTGAATCCGAATTAATCTTCATCCAGGAAGCTCCTCTGCTTTTCGTTCTATTCTTGTATAGATGATCTAGGTCAATATCTTCGATTCATGTGTCGTCAGGCTTATAGTCCTAAAATTTTCGCATTCCTCCGCTCTCTTCTTTTTGGGAACAGGATTATGATATTTTTCTTGAAGTACATTGGTATTTCTCCTGTTGAGTACATATCGCAGATGGTTTTGTAAATATCATTTAATGTCTTCTCTCCTGCATTTTTACTTATTTCTGCAGGAATATCCCTAATACCTGAAGCCTTATTCATCCCAAGGTCCCTTACTGCAGCGCCGAATTCCTATCTTGATATTGATGCTCCCATACCATCCGTTTCCACTTCGCTTTCCTCTTCGATAGCTTTTGTGTGGACCGGTAGAGCCTATCTAAAGAAACTGTGGTATTAACCAAATAATCTGATTTGTACCAAGCAAACGACCATATTTCTTCAATAACTTGACTACTGTAGCTTCCCATTGTACACAAATGGAAATAAATCAAATATCCAGAAAAATGAAAACTAATGGAAAGAATGCAGTAAGGACTGGTGCTTTCCCTTGCATATTATCTGCATAAAGTCTTCTCGGGATACTGGTACAAACCTCAATAAGACGGCCAGAGAAGACATTAGCCCTGAAGACGATTCTCGAGCTGAGCTTTCAACACGTCGGCAACACCCAAGAAGACTTTGTGAAGGCTAGATTCTCTGTAAGGGGCGACGAGGGAACCTTCCGAATCACTGCAGGTATCTGCCGTTGGCCTCCTTCGATCATCAACTGAAACACTAATTAAGGTGTTCTAGCGCAAAACCCCCCAGAGTATTCAAGTCTTGGGTCGAAGTCGACGCTATCGCAGGCACAGCGAGGAGCGGCGACGCGCCAAGCCCAAGAAGAATGGATGACGGGAGGCTGGCGGCGTCGACGACGCGTGCGTGGCCCGAGGTAACAGTGGCACCGTTTTGCATGCGGAATGGGGAGGGGGGGGGGTATCCATGGGGGGATAAGGGATTCCCCCAAACACCCCCGCCGCATGCGGAATTACTTAGGGGGTGTGGGGGGGAGGAGAGTGTATTTGCGGGGAGGGCAGAAGGAGGGGCTTTGGAAAAAGAGATCCCATTTTGTGGCGGGGGAAGGAAAGCCGAGAAAACATCAAGTCCATTCCACGGGGGATGAGGAGGGGGTGAGAGGGGGTGCGAGGGGGCAAGAAGTGAATTCCTAACGTGTTGAAGAAGAATGGTGATGTGGGGAGGTTGGAAGGATGTGATATGGTTTTAGAGAAACATTAAGAGGCTTTGGTTGCACGCACATCCCTCTTCTTTGCCCATTAGGTACATCTTTGGGGCCCTCGGGAGGGCGGGGGGCATCTTATTCGGCTCCGTTGCGCAGAGAGAGGCTGGTCGTACATCACATCCGAAAATGCCCAGCTAGCGGCGAGACCCCGAGCCCCGTCGGATATTAGATAGTCCCCCCCCCCCCTCCCCCCCACGCCTCCCCTTTCCAGGCCGCGTCTAGCGCAGCAAATAGTTCCCAAATTTAAATGGTGACATTTCAGCAAAATGGGGCGGAAGTAATGGCGACAAGACGTTGTCCGCCTAAACGCACGAAACTGGGATCATATATTTTTTGTTCATTTAACACGACGGCGATTGAACACAAGACTTAATATAATATAAATTCGGGCAATGTTTTCAGGAAAATGGACCAAAAAAGGCCTTAAAAGAGAGAAAACTTTCCAACTCATATTTTCCGCAGAATGGAACGAAACCTGCGTCCAAGAATTATGGGTTGGGCGGGGAAAGTAGTTGATTTCTCTATAAATCCAGTCTCTTTCCCTTCACGGCGAGAACTTGGGATCATAGACGCTTGCTCTGAATGGATTATTTTCCTGGAAACCACTAACCGCTGCTCCCCACCCTGCTCTGCGGTGAAATTGAATTATCGGCAGGGACCTGCACTTATGGATAGGCATGTTTTATGTAATGAGATAAATCATCCCAATTCAAGACGCAATATCAGCCCTTTTCAAATATAATTATTAGCATGGGAATTAAATACAGCTCAATGAACAGGTGTTCTCCAGCTCATTCTGATCATTCACCCACGGTAGCATTACGTTTTATAAAGATAAAACATTTTTATCCAAAGGGTTTTGAAATAACAAGTAAAATTAAAAATTGCCTTTAAGCCTTTTGCCTTTTGATAATGTTTTTCCAACAGGAAAATTTACACTATGTAGGTGTACTTTTGTGCAGCGAACTACTGTTTTAGTGATGAAGGCACGTTAGTACGAAAGGTCTTGTGCCTTCCCATGGTATCAACGGAGTAAATTCTTCTCGTTCTAGACTCCTTTATCTCCGCAGCTGGCGTTTCGATCACCGACTCGCTCATCTCCTTCAGGGCAATGAATAAAGCTAACCCGGTTTAAGACCCCAGAAGAATTACACGTTAGTAAGGATGGGGTAGTACACAGACTGCGGTAACTTTAGCATCAAACTGGTGTGTTACTTTAGATACGTGAGAGATATATGGCCTCAACAGAGGCGGAATGATTTCAAAGTACTTCTCGGTAACTTGAGGCGGTGCTTCTCAAGAGAAGGAGAGACATGCACCAACACAGCCTAACACAAATTTCAGCAAGTACTGGAGGGAAACGACATAATGACTAACTCTCATCTCAGAGACGATCCAAAGTAGTTCTGATACCCGCGAGGAAGCAAGATCGTTAGGTAAGGACATGTGACATTCTTGGTTTCTGAATTATACACGCGGTTGAAGTAAACGTATTAATTTCGAGGAGATTAGAATAATAGAAAGTAAGGAAGTCGTGCTAGAGTCCTAAGCAATTCTGGAGGCAAGGATGAAAAAAAAGTTGGTCTATGTACTGAGTCAATACCCGATCTCCAATGGCAGCCAATAAGGCGTGTTGTACATCCCTTTGATCAAATACGCTAATTACATTGATATAGAAGCAAGCAAGGGGAGACTTTGCATCATCATAAAATCCCTATTCGGATCAATCGCCACCGGTGAGGCGTTTTGAATGAGATCCGGAGTAATGCACAGGGTAGAGGCTACATATATACAAGTCCTTTGTTCGCCCACTTTTCCGAAAGGGTTTAAGGCGTTAGTTTTTCGTCCCTTTATAACTCGAGAATTAATTGACGCATCAAAAAACGGAAAAATATGGGTCATTTTATTTTAGAAACTCTATCAGATTCGGCAGTAAAGAAATATGGCAAAGGACCCCATTCCTACACTGCAACCCCTTCCACACCATGGACCATGGGCCTCGGCACATTATGCCATCATCAGGGTACAATACTCCAGTCTTCTCGATCTTTGATACATTCTCAAGTTGGTGGGGGGGGAAGAACTGTGAGGGGGTATGGAAAAGAGGGCGAATCAGCAGGTGATGTTCGTGCATGAACGTATAGGCGTGAGGGGGGGGAGGGAGGATTATTAGGGATGGTATCTAGCAGGTGAAGGTCACATGCCTTGGAATTTAAGGTTTAGGAGAGGCGAATGGGAAACAACATCGGGAAACATGACATAGCTGTGATTGGCTATTACAGATTTCGAAATTGTCAAAAAAGTCCAAATAACTCCCTTTGGCCATACAATGTAGGACTTCAGCGTCAAAATTACTGAAATGCTTGGATTCACACAAGCGCTTAGCAAAACACGAAGTTTTCTTATTATCAATGAAACAATGACTGTGTTCTTTCACTCTGGTTTTTCCTGCCTACGGCCTGTTTGTCCGATATATTGCACACCATACTATTCGCACACAAGTTTTTAGATACCACTTTTTTCTAATTTGTCTTATTTCTCTATAGAGTTGAAAATAATTTTGCCAATTGTTACAGGGTTATAAAATGAGACTCGGATATCATCTTTTAAAATGGATTTGCGTAACTTATAGAAAAAAAATTCTAATAAAAGGTAACACAGTCAATCGGTTACGTTTTACGGAATCAACCGACAGGGATGTCATAATACCTATTGTTTACTTTCTTTAACATAAAACGATGGACTAGTTTACAGATGTATTTCATATCAAAACCATTTCTATTTGCTATTGTAATAATTGTATCCAACTCTTTGTAATAACAATCAACAGTGATCTTTTTATTTTACATGGATATCCACCGCTTGCACATAGTGCCAATAGTCAGTAGTCATATACGGAATAAGTGTAAATGTGAAACGGTGTACGGATTTCAAATACTGTTTTTTTCCGCGAAAAATTGAACTTCACAGCACACAATAGCTACATGACCGGGAAAGTCAGAGCAATATTTAATAAACTGCAGCGGTAACAAAGAAAACTCTTCAATAAAATCTGTAAACTTAATAACTATGCACCTATAGGTCAGTTATACTCCCTATTTTGTGATGTGGCAGCGAAGTTTGTTAAAAGAAAGCATTACAGAGAAGTAAGGCAAGAAAACTAGAAATATTTCCCTTTGTGTATTACTGGTAGCTACAGGTCAATTGGTAATGCTGCTCTGAATATTAACGGGAATACCATCCGTTGAATTTCAGATAATTGAACTAACAGCGAAATCTGAGCTAAGGAGACGAAGGCAAACAACATTCTTTGGAGATGAGTTCAGAACGGAAAATAAATGGAACCAAAACGAAAGAGCAATCGGGAGCATGATTATGGATAAATTGGAGGAAAATTGATTTAACTGTTAAAATGAAAGTTAAACCAGAACATTGTTTCCCAGCATAAGAGAACAGTTAGAAGTGAAGATACACCAGGATAAGAGGGCAATATATGACAGGGCATGGTAAATCCAGAAGTTATTTAAAGAATATAGGAAAAATAACCAATCATAATTTCCCCCTGCAATAATGGCACTGATGACTTAGAATGACACTTCAAAATTGTAGCCATATGCGAGATTAAGACAGCAGTTAAAAAATAAACTAGGTAGGTGGCCAATTACTCTGATAGTCATAGCAGACTTACTTGCGACAGAGAAAAAGTGAATCTATTACCAGCCTACATTAAGGAACCACAATAACTAAATTGACAAACAATTAATTTTACCAGATGAGCCAAAGAAAATTAATAAACAGACTAAAAAATTTCAATGTAAAGCAAGAGACTTCTCACTACGCGAAGCAAGAAAAGAAGAGATTTTTTTAAGATTGGAAAAAAATTACCAGAATGCCTGAATAATATTCATGCCAGAATGATATCCTAAATAATATTTTTTTAATTTTTAAAATGTTTTAGTCGAGGTATGTTAATTGGGCAGTACCATTTTTTCATTGCTCTGCATTAGTGTAATTATTTGTAAAAACCAGGAGGTTTAAAATATTTGGTATTCCCCGGCACTGGATTGAATAAATATGAGGCTGGCCATACACAGCTCCATCTGCTTCCATCTGCTGTGAATGCATGTCAAGCAGTATTTCTGGAGAGAGCATCGTATACCCTCGCGGTGGCTTACAGGGTATCGTGTAGATGTAGATGTACCATTAATCAAGGAATGATCTTGGTCCAGTGATATGACTAAGGAGCTGAGCGAGTTTCTTTCCGGAAGTGGAGCGATCGACAAATGATAAATGAACAGCGGCTAATGCATTCGATAAGCCTATGGGTAGGATAAAGAGCATATTTTTTTCACTTGCACGCAAAGCCTTATGTGCACATGAAAGCCTATTTGCGAATACATGTTTCGCGCTAAAGGAACTATTCCGTCCTATTAGTAAAAGAATCCTTCGTAAAAATGAAGTTTCAAAATTAAAAAGGGGGTAAAAATAGAAATAATGGCTTATTCATCCCTGGTTATAACCTTAGTCCTGGTAATTGCAACTATTTTCAATAGTACGAGGCATCCGGAAAGTGTGTACTGTTTCGTTCTACCGCCACCTCAACGCTAGTGTCGCAGTTCCTCGAATGCGTACTCGTCTCTATGGTTCATTGTCTTTCGACTGACGCCATTACAGCCAGATTGTGTTATGTTTACATTTGCTAGTGATCACTTAAAATGTTTAAAACAATATCTGATCCCGCCGACTGTGAAGTGCGTTCTGTAATACGGTTTTTGAACGCAAAGAATATTAAGCCAGTTGAAATTCATCGTCAACTTGGAGAGATTTATGGTGAAAGTGTAAAGACTGATGGGATGGTGAGAAAGTGGGTTACAAAATTCAATGATGGACGAACCAGTGTTCACGACGAAGCACGGAGTGGGTGGCCTTCTGTTGTCACTGATGGTTTGGTTGAAAACGTGAATGAGAAAATTATTGAAAACACGGTTTACGATAAGAATGCTTTCTGAAGATTTCCCACAATTTCAAAAACTTTTTTCCATGAGATTGTCACAAATTGCTTAAATTATCGCAAACTGTATTCCCGTTGGGTTCCAAAAATGCTTACGGATGACCACAACACGAAGCGACTTCGAAGTGCTTTGACATTTCTTACCCGATACAGTTTTGAGGGAGATGACTTCTCAAACAGTATTATGACTATCACTTATTATAGAATTTGAAGCGTGATTTTGGAGGAAGGCGCACTGACAGCGATGACGGCGCAAAGAACGGTGTTCAGCAATGGCTGTCTTCGCTGGCGACATCTTTCTAGGAAGAGGGCATAGAAAACTTGGTTTTCGTTATGACAAATATCTAAACAATGGTGTAAACTATATAGAAAAATACTGTAAGATATGCTCTTTCAAGTAAAAATAAATCTTGCCTTGAAAAAATTTTTTTTAGAGTTTTTTCCCAAACGGTACTTACTTTCCGGACAAGCCTCGTAGGTTGATAATGAAGAGTCGCTGCGGTAAGAACTCAGGAAAAAATAGAAAAATCAAAAGCGCGTTTATCATGATGGTTACCTGAAAAAACGTCTACGCGATTCGTTTACATGTAATTCTTATGGAATTAGAGACGCAAGAAAATGATTCTTCAGTTTTTTAGATGGCATAACGTCCATCTATAATACCTTCTCATCCATTAGTACATATCGCAGACATCAGTTTCAAGTTGTTGCCGAGTTTTGGCTGAAGGGAAGAGAGACTACCAACATTCCATCGTCCGCAATAGCGCTTTAAGAGATTTCTTAAGTCTACTCTCAAAAACGACAAGGAAAGTACAAAATGGATCCCGCTGACATTATTACGGCAGAGCTTCACGCAAGCATCAAGAAGTCTAGCATATGGAATAAAATAGCATGAAATCATAGTAGCACAACCTATGACCTATACAAAAACATTATAAAAAGTGGACTCAAGCAAATGAACAACATAAAACAGCGCTGTTCATGATTTGAAAGTGGAGAGCCAGGAGGCTGCAAATTCTCCAATACAATAGATTTTTTTAAAGTAGGCACAGGGATGATCAAGGTATTTATCATCCGATCGCATTTTCAGTAATATTATTCCAAACATGATATTAAACGATGAATTTTTATAGTGCCCAGCATTTTTCAGTATCACTTTACGAGGTTTCCGTAAAAGCAGATGTTTTCTTCCCTAAGGAGTATCACTCCTTCGATGATATCACTTTCATGTCAATACGATTATATTTATGGCATCAATGATATTGATATCAACAATATCAATCAATCGAGCTGAAGTTTTCGAAAGTTCGTATTTTCCACGCGCCCTCAAAGAACACAGAATCATGAAGCGTAGTGACGCACACGCGTCTGTTCTCATCCATACCCATCCCTTACCTGTACTAACTCTTTTCCAGACCTTTTAAATGCATAACACTTCTAGGCACTATATGTAAGCCACATGAAAGCTTTTTTGTAACGCCAGAATTTTGACAAGGTGTCTCATATTCAACTCATTCCGAAATTAAAATCTTATGGATTAAACAGCAGTATTCTATAATGGTTAAATGATTTTCTACAAGATCGGGAGCAAAGGGCTGTCTTGGACTGTGTTACCTCCCCGGCAATTGAAGACAATTCACAAGGTAGTGTAAAAAAAATGTTATCCTCCTAGCACGTACAGAATAAGTAATAATGAATTAACAAACGCGGGATCCATTAAGTATCTTGGAATAAGACTGACACATGATCTATCCTGGGGCAAACACTTTCGTGAAATAATGGGACAAGCTAATTGTAAACTGGGATTCATCAAAAAAGTACTGCATAAATGTAACGATCATGTACGAGAAATCAGCTACTTTTCCCTTGTTATGGCTCACTTGGAATACGCTACCATTATATGCGATCCCTACGAAATCGGCCTGAATAATGAACTTGAGCGTGTGCAGTGAAGATCGGAAAGATATGTACAGTGATGGTATGCTAATTATATTAGCGTAACCAGTCTATTAGGTGAACAAAAATGGGAATCATTGTCGGATCGCAGGTTGAAATTAGGACTTCAATCTCTTAAATAAATTCCAAGATAATATTTTCAGTGATGACGTTAAAAATATTTTGCGAACCCCAACTTACTACTGTAGACTGAACCGTATTAAGAAATTTAGAGAAACTGATTGCCAAACAGACATATTCAAAATGTCTTTTATTCCTCGAGCAATTAGGGATATGAATAGTGGTAAATATATTCAATACGAGTGTATCAATGGATAGCATAGGTAGTAGTTGCATGTTGGTACAAGGACTTCAAGCTAACCCAACTAACAGCATTATGTTGCATGCTTGCTTTTCTATTTTTATCCTCTTTAAAATTTGAAATTTAGACTACCTAGTAGGTACATATACTATTACTAATTCTTTATTATGCACGATATGCAGTGCATGTTTGATGAAAATTCACCCCCTGCCACACACCTTTATGGTGGTTTGCAGGGTATTATGTAGATGTAGATGTTGTTGCTTTTCTGCTCACAAATAATTTAACAGATATATTCAATCTGGTTTTCGTAGAGGATATAGCACGCAGAAAGCACTTATAAGAGTAACTGTAGACATCCGTATCGCTACAGGTAACAAAAACATCTTTTTACTTGTTCTATTGAAGGCATGTGACAGCGTTAACCACAGCCTCCTGCTCACTAAAATTTTAAGACTAAGACTTTCTTACCTTAAAATTGAATGGTTTTCTTATGAAATCTCAAGCTGTTAAAGGGTATGATGACCAACTCTGCATGTTCAACGAGAACCTATGGTATACCCCAGGGGCAATTCTTGGGTCCCTACTATTCATAATATTTATTAGGGATTAGGCACTTTCTTCAATTCACTCAAACTATCAACTCTATTCCGAAGATTTACAAATATATATACACTGCCATCATGCGGTAGAAAAAGTGAACGAATGTCAGAAAGGTATTTGTCACTGGACGAATGCAAGTCTGGTAACAGTAAATCCAACCATAGCAAAATGTATTAGCGAAATTATGACATGTAAAGAGTTTTTTAAATCTTCTTCTCTGTGGCGTTAGTGGAGAGTTGACCACTGAAAAGACAGATTTTATAAATTTACCCCGAGGGCCGACTCTGAACATGCAGTGTCACGTCTATAAGGTTGTGTTGAAAGAAATGCATTGTCTCTTCGCTATGACCTCGCTGATGCCACGGACAAAAAAATTATGGTTTCCATTCAATGTGCTAAATGGAAAGCAACATATGTTTTTGCGTATGTTAGACCACCCAATTCCAATGTACAATCAGTTTTAGAACTCGAGAAACTCGATTACTCTAGGTGTAGGTTTCATTACACCACCGCTTGATTCGAAGACATGTAGCCATAATCCTGGAGGTTGGGACAAATAAATATTGCTGAATCTGTTTGCAGCATACTCATAACAATATCGTACCGATAGATTTAAAATGTGATTTTTTCCGCTTACCATAAGAGAGCATAATAGGCAGCATAGCAAAGAGACAGGTAGGTTAATCATTGTTAGTCTGTAGTGCATGATTCATGTTTTTTTAACGTCGTGGTAATAAATGGGTGACACACATGAATATAGAGGAATGCCTTTCAAACCAATAATCACTTCATTACCAGCCATAAGGTTGCATGTGACTATTACATCCAACATATTTCCATGAAGTAGTCAAATCGTTGTTCTTAGTTTCATGAGCCAATAGTGCATGCTGGGTGATATTCACCCCCAGCAACACACCCTCGCAGTGGATCGCAGGGTGTTACGTAGATGCGGATCACATGATTTCCTCTCGCATACCTTACCGCGCTCAACGCCTTAATACATATATCCAATGGCTTTCAAAATCCAATTCAACCCTCTTCATCCTCCCCTCGTCTGCCTCGAAAGCATCCTCAATGCGCCCAACAACATTTGCGCTCACCCACCAAATTCCGCTCCCAGCATCCTCCCTGCCTCACCACTTTTCCCCGCCTCCCCCCCTCAACCCTGCGCGCCATCTCAAAAGCCTTTAGAATTCACTCGCCCTCCTCAAAGAATCCACACCATAAAACGCTCCATGAAAATTTGTCTCGGCTTTTCATTACCTCTTTACTCTGAATCCCTGTCAAAATTTTCCTTCTCTCTGTTAGCAGTCCGTTCGCTAACGAATTCCTTCTCCCTCAGGGCGTGATGTTTAACGTGGCTTTCGTCCTTTCCACCAGAGGGGGAATGTATGGTGCCACTTCTCCTGGTGCCTCATGGCGAAGAATGCAGACAATCGTAAGGGTGCCTCTTTCGTCTATTCGCGTGGCTTTGGTGCCTCGCAAATTGTACCCCCTCCTTCCAATAACTCCTCGCCACTCTATTCTTATAAATTAAGTGTAATAAACGTTTGGAAAAACACAGTCCCTTAAAATATTTAGATTATCTTCAAAGAAATTCTCGACTTGCGGATTCAACAAATATCGAGGCTCAACCGAAACAGATATCCTTTCGAGGCAGAAATATATCAGGAATATAGTGACACAGCAAACCATCGGTCGGGATTCGTTATGAGGGTTCGTGGTAAATAATAGAGTAATAGACATAAAATTGTATGTCTCCCTGTATATATCCCTTGTTAGGTCTCATTGACGCTTCTTTTATAAATATAGATAGAAAATGTTCAATTTCGAAAAGTCATAGGTTAAAAATTTATACCGTTTAATTCAATTACAATTTATTGTTTGATTGACGCACTCATATCTTTAAATGCCAACACCAACCACATAGCTATGGCTCACTGTAAATTCATTTTACCGATGACCAAGCATCAGAATCGTGGATTATTTGGATCCACTATTATTTTATGAGAATATTTGACACAGTGTAGATTGCCAAGAGTGTGGAGAATATCTGCTGGAATTAAGGACGTTCAGTCAGAACCAAATACGCACTACGGACTCGCAATAAACGACCAATACTACTAGCTACAGAAACATGCTAGTTTTTCTCTCATCGATCAACTAAAATGAAATAATACAATATTGAATTACGAGTTAGGCATTTCTTAAATTATTTATTTAATAATATGAATAATCTATTTCATTCTTAGTTGATTCACATTATGAAATTGTTAATACTAAAAAACATGCAAGAGTGAGATAATACGAATAAACTTATGATGAATGAAATTCAAGGGAATAGTTAGCGAGATCGAGCGGTGTGAATATTTAGAGGGGCAGGAAACCACTATACCTGAATCAAACCTAAATATCCAGTTACTATGCAGCACAGGTTTTATGTGCAGGAAGAGAATTTTCGAACCATCCGCAAGCACAGTCCTTCTCTCTGACCTTGTTTTCATATTCAAATCGACTCTGACATCAACTCCGCACTCTCAGCACAATACATGGCCTTTGGATCCGCTCTAAACTCAGGATAACCACTTGCTAACAGGATAAACTAAACGTGACCTGACAACGGAAAAGTATTAACGCAACCTTTTACTTTCTCATCGCATAGACCTATCATTTTCGGGATACAATTCGTACAAAGGATGTATCCGTCAGTTGGACACCATGGTCAACCTCTACGTTTAATACTATTCCTTTTTTATGCATGATATATAGTGCATGTTTGGTGAGAAATCACCCCCTGCCACACGCCTTTGTAGTGGCTTGCAGGGTATTATGTAGATGTAGATACGTTCAACAACTTTCCTTTCTTAAATTCATTACGAATTTGGAAGGGAACTTTTCATTTTCCAAAAGTTCGTTCCCGTTTAATTCTTTAAATAATTGAAACATACCAGGTTCCGAGAAACATACCAAATTTCAATCGTTTCTATGTCCCTCACTAGTGACTGCCTGTCATTTTCATCATCACATTAACTGCGGCATTAACAGCATTCACATGAAGAAGGAATTAAAAGAAGGCCTATCACGCCTCCTTGTGGAATATCTGATGCGGCAATTACTATATTGACGCTGCTCTCCAATCAAAACCACTCTTAGCCTGCTCTCATTTAAAAATCTTTCTCTGGGCTTATTGTGTTACTTTCGAGGCCATAGGAACCCTAAACCTGAGAGTAACTTATGAGAACGTTTTTTCTTCTCTTCTTCTCGGAATCTTCTCTTGATTATAGGAACGCCATTCAATTTTTTTTCTATCAAGGGACACTACGCACGGAGCACTATCTTCATCTTGCCAACGGAAATATTCAAGGGATCAACTGAAAGACTTTTCGGTGTTACATTAGCTTGCAGCATAAAATACTAGCATTCAAACGTATATCCGGACTATGCGGAATGAATATTATCTTCATCTTCATCTAATAAAACTCCCCAAACCACCGCAAGGGTGCGTGGCAGGGGGTGAGCCATAGCCAGGCATGCATGATCAATCAGGGACAGCAGTTTTACTGCCACGCAGGCTTTCAAAAGAATACTACTCCGCTAAAACACTCCTTTTATGAAACCCAAATTAACAAAACCTAAGGGAAGTATTAAGCCACATGCAACGTCAGCTATGAATGATACTTAAGTGATAGTCACTGCAAAATAATAAAATAGTTTTTAATTAGGTAGCCATTTCTAGCTAGAAATTAAAACATCAACGCATGTACATGTAGATTTAAAATGTCATTTTTCCCGCGTGCTATAAGAGAGAACAATACGCAGCGTAGGCAAAGGGATAGGTAGGTGAAATATAGTCAGAGTAGTCTGTAGTGCATAATGCATATAATAACAACCAATAATCCCTTTCTTATTTCATAGTTATTAAACATCTAGCTGTATTTAACTCTATTTTCTAGCATGTCTCCATTAAATATCCTAGTTGCATGTCAATAGTGCATGTTTGTTGATCTTCACCCCCTACCACACACCCTCGAGGTGGCTCGCAGGGTATTACGTAGATGTAGACGTATATCCTAAGGTATGCCGAGTCGGTAGTGCCAAAAGATGTTCACGTTATTAGAAAAAAGCGTGTTCCGATCTTCAAGAGTCATTTTCAGACGAGGAGCATGGCTGTGAACAAGGGGTGGCGCATACTCTCGGAATTAGATCCAATCCTCCCACTGAGGGAAAGGGAGTTGCGTCGCCCGGCCCTGATCCCTGCACCTCTGCACGTCCTTATCGCGGCAAGCGATGACCACCCTCTCGTCCCACCCCCTGCCTATTGCCCTACTTCGCGCAGGGCGCTTGCACGGCGTGCCACGGCGCGGGGAGGAGGGGTAGGTCCTTCCTTGCCGGGTGCAGTCGCCACGCGTGTGTCTTTACCGCACGACGGCGGAGGAGAAGGAGCAGAGGGCAATGTCTGCTCCCTCCAATCCAAGGGAGAAGATTGGTTTCCCACCGATGGGCGAACATGCCCTCGGATCGGGCTCTGGCTCTCTTGCACGCGCAACAGAAACGTGTCCCCAATGGGGGCGTTTACCCGGAACCGAAATCGCAATTTCGCACACGAAATGTTAGAGGGAAACGAGAAAAGAAATTCAGTGAAAAAATGAATCTTCTAACCACAACCATTCACTAATAAATCAAAAATTAAAATAAGCAAGAGGTGACGCCCACCGAAGAGCTGCTTTGATAACATTGACGTAATTTTCCTCTCGTCCTTGTCTGCTTTTGGGGGAGGGGAAGGGAGTGGAGGGGGATTCTCGGAAGATCTCCTCGCACAGATGCTGTCGCAACTGCTCCGATTGACAGAGTCAGCTGTGTCCCCCCCTCTGCGATAAGGCGAAGTAGGTTCGCGTGCTCAGTTGTGATTGGACGAAGTCGATACACGTCAGAGGTTGTACCAGGCCCACTTTTCCCAAAGGGCTAAAAACATCAGTTTTTCGCCGATTATAACTCGGGAAATAATTGACGGATCAAAAAAAAGGAAAAATACGCATCTTTTTATTTTAAAAACTGTTATCAGATGAGGCAATAAAAATATGGTAAACGACCCCATTGCAGGGACAACAGCGGAAAATTTTCGAATGCTTTTAGGGTCGAAAAATATTAACTCGCCAGGCGACTAGGAACCGGGCAATTACCTCGACTGAGAAGACGTAAGACTGGTCAAAACAATCATTCGTGAATAGCCATGTTAGTCAACATAGAGGTATCTATTACTGACTGCTAGGAAAGAAGACTTAATAGCTTCATGTCCAGTTGTCTGGGAATAGACGGTTTTCCACGCAATAGTTAGCATGATTGCATCTTGGCTGGACGACGGTTGCTAAAGAATCAAAAGAATTACCCATTATAATTGAGTTCAAATTTTCCTGGCGCGGAAACCTTGGTAAAATGTTCATTCTTATCTATTTAAGAAATGTAAAAAAGATGACTTCGCCTGAGGAGACGTAGTGAGAGGATATTATACTGAAATACTCAGTAGTATAGCACGGTTTCAGAAAACAGTTTAGTGAAATGTGCAACACATTTAAGCTGTAAAGGCAACATCAGATACAAGGCATGAAGGGATAAGGATGGTTTAAATTGAATTCTCCCTTGTTACTGATGATAGATTACGAGCTGAATCACGTTGCAATATTCTTTTGGAAAAGTGCTAAACCGTTGTGCATTGGAAAATGTAGAGAAGTCACCTCATAAACGCCCAGTCGCAAAACCAGCATATTTGAATACAATCCTGTCCGTGCAACACTGGAAAAATCCAAAATCCTAGGTGACAATATTTTCCTGGAATCCTTTGCTAACTGATTTATGCCAAATTTACTGGCTCCTAAAAATGTGCGACTGGTCAATAATCCGAATGCTAAGACACACTGATGATTGTATTACAATCGTGTCAGGGTTGCGGTACGTTTTATCTGAGAAAAAGCACCGATAACTTGGGAAGAGGCCAAGGGGTGTACGTCATTGATGGGATAGTGCTCCCAAGCAACAGTCTTTCGCCAGCAGCTCACACACTGGCGCCAAATGTCTAGAGACGCCACAGTGGTGCACCTCAGTGCAACTGCCTGTTCACGCCGCAGAGGAAACGCGAGGAAAACGTTCCGCTGGTGTCCAGGTGAAACCCTGTGCCCTCCCCACGGCTTTGATGGAATTCCATATCGCCGCACGACCTTTAATAACTATTATTTAGCGGAGGTTCAGAGGCGAGGACCCCTGCGCTTCAAATACTGCCGTCGTCTCCAAATAGCAAGGCGAAGAGAAAAGTGCCAAGGCCCCCCGGGGTCCTTCGCCTGAGGCCCCTTTGAACCTCCCCTTCCCTCAACGTCCCCCCCCCCCTTTCCTCCTCGGGTCAATTTTAAGGAGTGGGGGGGAGGAAGGGCCCGGTTAATCTCGCTCAAGCGATGACGATGGCCATATTTCACGGAATGGCCACCTGGGGGAGGGGGCAGCACCTCAGAGAAGCTACCTCTCTCCAGGGGGATGTGGGGGGAGGGCTGGGAGGGATGGTTGGGAGGGAGGGATGGTTGGGAGGGAGGGATGGTTGGGAGGGGGGGATGGCCGTGCGGAATGAAAATTTCATGGTTTACGAGTGCTCGTTCGAGCGGGGAGAGGGAATGCCCGTCCGATACGTCCCGGTGCCCGATTCCAGGGCCGGTGCTTTTATCATTTTCCTCTCTCCCTGCACTTCCGCCGCCCCTGCCCTGAGGCGAACGGGGTGACGAGGCAGGGCCGGCCGGCGCGATTTCGGAGCGGCCGTGAGAGTTGAAACTCCAACATCGATCTGTGTAAAATCGAGTATCGGGATATCGCCGGCACGTGACATCATTTTCTCACGGTGCAGGAAAAAATGTGACGTTTACAGGAATGCAATATCAATCGCATATCTTTACATTTGGCGCGCGTCACCATGCTGCCACTAAGTCACCAAGTTCCTGAAATGGTACACGCTAGAGAAACCTCCATTTCAAAGCAAGTATCTAAGCATTCTTGACCGTAGGCACAAAAGAAGGAACGCAACCGTTGCGACAAGCACACGAAGTGAAGAAAATTGAAGGAAAGCCAACGGCATTCAAAACGGAGACTAAACAGAGAGCGTATTAGAAAATAATGGTGTCAGCAGATTCTATGTTGTTCAACTGCAATGCACATACATTCGAACTAGGTCAATTCGAACATTAACTGTACACACCCATGCATGCCAGGAAAATGCTGATAAACACATTTGAAGAAATGATTTTCTAACCGGTAATCGCTTTATTATGATGTAGATGCAGACTATCTAGTTGCACGTGATGTTTAACATGTTTTCATGATGTGGAAGCATTGTAGCTCTCAGATGCATGTAAGTACTGCATGCTCGGATATCTTCCCTCCTGCCACACACCCTTGTGGTGGCTCGCAGGGTATTACGTAAATACGGATTCATTTAGACGGCAACCCCCTCCTGCGTCAAGAAGATCAAGACGGAATGAAAGAAGCGGAGAATAGCAGACGAACCGCTGCCGAGGGCATAACTCTAGTCGCAACGGGGAGAAGGCCTTCCAGAAGACTACCTTCAGTCTGTATCGTGACAGAATGCTGAATGGATCCCGTTGAAACACAGGTATTAGATTGAAAAACAATTTCAGCGTGGAAAATTGGAAACTAGCAACATCAATAACGATATAACATATCAAGGATTCCTTTTCGCCACAGTTGGATCGATTCAAACAATTGCTGGAGCATGTATATGATGGATAGTACACAGACAAATAGATTTCCCTTTGAATACTGAGATACTAATGGGAATAATAAATGGCTACGTGATAGATCGAATACGTAAGACGTATTCATGAGTATTCTGAAGATAGCATCTCCGTTATGGGTCTTTTCTTCAAATCCTTACACTTTTAGCGCCACGGGCATGGATGCTGAAAATTTGAGGCCTGAATGCGACAGGTAGTACCTGAAAGAGTTAGAACTATTTCTGGAAGCAGAATTATGTTTTAAATTAGGTGAACTAACTAGGCTATGTCAGACTGGCTAGCGTGACTGATTCGTGAGAGGAGTCCAATTTCTATGTCCGTGGTAGGATTTGAACAGGTAATTCTTAGATTGTAACACCGGGGAGTAACCGAGCAGCCAAAGGAGGATCATGGTCGAACTAAATAAATAGCTCTCATGGTGGCTCAACAAGGCTATACGACAATTTTCTTTGCCAACCTATATTAAAAAATCCATTTTTCCGTACCTACGGCACTGTGTTAGCTTCATTCATTATAATACAGGGAAAATCATTTATAGGATAGCATATTTCATGTTACTGTGAGGCTAAAAAAGAATATAAATAGCTGTAAACTACATAAATTGATGGTAGGATAATGCTAGGTCAATGCTTTCCCTACTAAACTGCCAGCGTTCTTATGATTTGCTCTATTATACACTGAATGTTAGCGAAAAATTGGCATTTCCACAATTCCATCGTGAATAGTGATTTTTCCTCATTCCATGTCGGTGGTACGTACATACACGGGAGAGCAGGAATCGATGTCGTGGCTCAAGTACTGGACCCCGACAGTAGAGAGGGTTCCTGCATTTTTCCATTAATCTATGGGTCCCCACTCGAGTGCAGTACGGAGGCCACATCGAGTGGAGCGGCTCCTTTCACATCTCGAGAGCAAGCCTTGTTCTGCTCCCTCGAGAGTGGAACTACCATCCGGTCCCAAATGCCGAAACTGACGTCGGCTGTCTCCCCCAAAGGACTGCAGGGGCAGCTTCAGTTGCTACCTCGAGTTCCCCTTTGCATTCATTAGTGACTATCTCCACAGTGGCATTTGCGAAATTCCTCACCAATGCCCTACGTGATGATCACAATCGCACCCACAATATTTATTGCATGTAGTAAAATGCAATCGGTGAAGTGAATATCTCTTTCATTAGCATACACTAGTTCCCCTGATTTCTTAATTAATAATTATTTTAGAATATCTCCTTCGCGTTCTTAGTTTTTTCAGAGAGAAATTCTCCATTTATCCTCGTGGAGTCATCGGCTACTCGGAATTTTACGCCGGTTTTCATAAAAATATAAATAATTTGCTCTAAAAACCGAAGTAATAAATATTTGCGAGGGTGCCGCATGAATGATGAACCACCTCGGGGGCTAACCAGAAAGCCATGTCTAGGGTGACTGAGAATTGCGGTAAGACCAACAGAAGCAGGTCAGCTAAGCATAGCCCACTAGAACAAAACACCACTCTGAAGCCAGAGGAAGATTTTTTTGGTACTGAGGCAATCGTAAATCAACAGATCTTTACAAAAGAGCAGTAATTATTACAGAATGAACTTTCCCTTGAAACTGTTGCCCCGAGAGGGAAAACTACTGTTCAATTTCTACGATTTTATCGCCACTTCAAAAATCAGTCCTTGGCCTATCACCCGTCACAATGAGGCAAAAAGGAAAGTTCTGTGTTATTTTCCATTGAGATGTGAATCGTTCCCGTCGTTCGGTCGCCAACCGATCAAAATCTTTGCCACTCCTCCGAGTTGCCGGCTGCCGCCGCTCATGCCAACCGAAGACAAGAGTAATGTGGAAGTGAGTCCCCCTATTACATCCAAGTGACCATTCATTTTTTCGGAACGTATTCTGACAACCCTTCCCTTTCATTTCATTGTAATCAGCGACACCTCCACGATGGGCTGTCGTCGCTACCAATCTCGGGATCTCGCCCAAACACCACTCGGGTGCGTTCTCGAAGGGCACCAATTTCCTCCAGGGATAATTCATACCCTGGGACGCTTTGTCCGGAACTACCTCAGAAACCGCCCCTCGGTCTCCATAACCCTTATTCTTCCGTCCCTGCCTGTCGCTGGCGACAGGTGGCGCCACACCGCGGTCACGTGACGGCAGCGCCCTTGTCTGATTGTCTTTTATAGTTGGCTGTCTTCAAAACAACATTACTTCACAAGTAAGATCGACACTCAGCTAATTCATTAAGAATACTAAAATACAATGAGTGGCTTGCTTGGCCATCTACGTTCATCTTGCCAATGCAAAAGTGTGCATCTACATAATACCCTGCAAGAGGTACCATTAAGGTGTTATGACAGGGAGTGAATTCACACCAAACATGGATTACATATCACTCTGAAACAAGAATTAGAAGATATATTCTAGTCGAAACATGAAATTTTAAAGAAGATTTAACGAACAAAGCAAGCATATACAAACATTATGTTAGCTGGATTAGCTTAAAGCTCTTATACTAGCGTTAAGATACCTATGCTATATGATGATACACTTGTGTCTATACAATAGATTATATTGACAACCCTTCATATTCATTGGAGGACGAGGAAAAAAAGACATTTCAAATCTGTCGGTCACGCAACCAATTTCCCTAATGCCACGTTCATAATCCGGTCTACTAAATTAAGTCGCACATGTTTTAACATAGTCAGTAAAACCATTGTATTAGAGTTTACTCAAGAGATTAAGTCTAAATTTCAACCTACGTTCCGATAGTAATTTCCACTTTGGTTCAGGTAATAGACCAGCTACGCCAATAAAATTATCCTACCGTCCCAAAAATGTACATGAAAAGTGTTCAATATAACGAATGCGTCGATCTTTTGAAATAACAAAATGATATGAATCCAAGCTTTGCCGGACTTCGCTGACGCATTCCGCAGCCCAGCGACTTTCTGAGGCAGATCTAGAGACTGCGATTGATTTACATGGAGTAAAGAGCCAATGCCTCGCGAGTTGATCCACTGTTGACACTAAATACCACCATATCAAACAAAATAAACGCTGTGAAAGCTGTGGTCGCTCAAGTTACTGCGGAATAAGTGGGACACGCTTCTCTTGTATCGCCATTCAAGATGAGAAGCATCCTACAAGCGGAGACGAGGCAAGTAAAATTACAGGAAAATTAGCTATTTTCTTTGCTACCAATTTTTTTCCGATTTTAGTTCAAACCTTTTCATGGAAATAAAAAGATATAAAACCGTGAATTCCACTGCTTTATTGTCGGCACTGCCGGTTTCATCCGTAAGGCCATCATCAGGTACATTATAGAATTTTTCGTCGAGTGCCTTGATATAGAGATTTCTTTATTACTCTTTATTACTATGGAAAAAATAAGTACACAGTCACTAAGTTTTATCCTTTTCATGGAGTTCACTTCATATTTCATCTACACGTAAGTGACACCCTGCAATCTACCGCGAGGGTGTGTGGCAGGGGTATATTTTAGTGCAATGAAAGTTAAAAAAGCTAGCAAGTTAAAATAAAATACGGATCTATAACGTCGTATTACATGCAACTGTAAACTGCATGCAGAGCGCCAATTCCGGCATGAGTAACCTCTCACGAAGCTTCAAACGAAGTGTTTATAACCAGGGAATTCATGGCTTCAAAATGCGTACTCATTTGCTTCGAAAACTTAATATGGCCCCACACAACAAATGACATCAGAGAACAGCACAAGACGGCAAGGGACATTCGCATGCGTGCCCTATTCTCGCGATTTCGGAGTATTATTCCGCGCATATTATCACCCAAACTAGCCAGATTTTTCGACGAATCATTCGCAGGAGCTTGACGTTATTCTACCTATTTGTACGCCCCCCAGGACTAATCCACATCATCCCCATTAATGAAGCCGGCGCAGTCAATGCCTGGATATGCTTTCACATAAGGTCAGGTCTCAATTTTCTCAATATGTGGTAAGACCATCAGACGTTATCAGTTTCTTGAGTAAATAAGGGGCCAGTGCAGTTTCAATGGATACATATAGCCTATAACATCTTCTAGTGTATACCTTAGAATCCTATACAATTTCAGCTCAATCGGCTGAGTAGTTTTGCGTAACGAACATAGAACCGGCACACAGGCAGACAGACACCACTTTATTTTTATATATTAGTATAATTATTTATCGGTAGGAGGCTACTTCAGATGCGTATATTTCTAATACTCTGGAAGGGATTTCATCGGGACCCGTTGATTTCTTTGTGCTGATGATATTTAACTGGTGCACTATTCCGTGACATGAAATTGTTACTTCGAGTATTTGTTCACTGAAAGTGTGCGGCGTTGGTTCGACTGTGTTGTGTGAAGATGAGTTGAATACGCTTTGGAAGAAGGTGTTTAAAGGAATGCCTTTTTCTATCATGGCACTGATGCACTTTTTTCATTAGTTTAGCATTAGTTGGATATTATTACATTTCAAGACAATATTTTTATTATTGATGCTAAAACATCTTGCGATCTTTTACTTACTCCGGTAGACTTGGCCATGAACACAAAATTACGGAAATTGACTTTCAAACCAATATTTTTAAAAGTCTTACTGTCATCCAGCAATCAGGGATATGAATATATGTGATCATATTAAATAGTTTTCATAGAAGTGTATCAATAGAAAGAGTAGGTAGAAGCATGAATAAAGTTATAGGTTTCAATCTAACCCAACTAACTGGATGTTTTGTATGTTTGCTATAAGAAGTCGTTTCAGGCGTAACTTTGTGGAAGTTTTTAATATGCATAATGAAACTCGATGGTAATACTTCACACTAATTTAATGATGGTCGATCCGGGTTTCGGCAACTCAGTGCCTTGAAAATGGCACTGAGTTGCCGAAACCCGGGTGGACCATCATTAAATTAGTGTGGAGTATTACCATCGAGTTCATTATGCATATGTTTGCTATGTTCATAAAGTCTTTATTAAAATTATAGCTCGACTAGATTGTATATACTTATCTATTTTCAGCATGTGAGACTCATGTTTGGTGTGAATTTACTTCCTGTCACACACTCTTGTATGGTATTATGTAACTGTACAGTGTTAACTTAAAATTGTGATATTTTTATAATTATTACTTGAAAAGACTGACATGGTGGCTTTGATATTAGAGTAGACCTAACGCATTAGATTGCATTCGATTAAAGACTAAGTTGAATATCCTAGAGCGAGGAATAATTTGAGAAGGTTTTGAAGATCGAGGCAAGTCTGCAGAAGTGTGTCTGCAGGTTGAAGACAAGTGGTCGGGCAACGACTGAAGGCCGAACGGCGGCCATTGAATCGATGAAACGCATTTAAGTCTCTCGCTGCCTCAGGAAATTCTGGACTCGACTCAACAGAAGAATTGCGTGGCCCCTTGGCTGGTTCATATATACCTACAGGGTCGATGCATTGGGTGGAGTGGAAATAGGACCCTGATACTCAGGCTTTTTTTAATCGGGTATTCATTGCTAGCGACTGACCTTCAATCACAAGAGTAGGAATTGTGAAGTCCTTGCCTGCGACGTCCCACGATATGAGCTTTATCAATTGCCCACCGAAGGAGGGAATCATTTAGTAAAAATGCCTCAATTCTCGTGAATGCGAGCATTAAATCTTCTCTACCCGTCTTCTAAGCACAAAAGAGTCCTATTCACCTTCAAAATTTTCCCATCTTAATTTTTTAAGGGCATCTTGAGAAATCGTATACAAGACCAACCTCCAAATAGACGGCTGAGGTAGTCCATAAAAAAAGGTTAAAAGCTTAATAGATTAAGCGAGAAAATACCTTGCGCAGTCGAAAAAAAATTTGTATGGAGGAGGAAAAGTCTTCTCCCTCTTAAAAAACCCGGTTTCAGAGGCGTGTGGGTAGTCAAAGGTGGTCTTACATAAAAGGGGATGAGGGGGGGGGGGGAGGGCGATAAAAATCCCACCACCCCTGAAGAGCCGCCCCCTGCCGCCCCCTCGTACCTAAATGAAAAATCACCCCTCCCCCGCCCCACGGCGCCGCCACCCTCACACATTTTCACTTATATAGCCTGACAAGCCATTTGGACTTTCACAGCGATGAGGAGGAGGGGCGGGCACCCTATCCCATCCCCCCAACCCAAAAAAATCTTCCCCGCCGAACCATTCCTTCTGCTGCCGGCCCTGGGAGACGGGCCCAGGGCACACCGCCCAGGGGGAGCGCTAAAACGGCCTCTCCGTACGTGAGGCATAACTCGTGGAGGCCATTACGGGTAATTTGTCGGCAAACACGCTACATCAGGATCTCCTTCCGGTCTTCCTCTCCGACCCGCCCCTAGAGGGTCACGCGAGCCTCAGGGAAGGCCGTTGCCCCCCTCTCACACACGCGAAACAGGGGTACCAACACTCCAAGCACTCACTCACGTGAGGACTTCACGTGCGAAGCAGACACAGATGACCCCTGCAATCATGACGCGAGTGAGTGATGGCGACCACTAATGAGATCCACCTGAGCACTTGGTTGGTTTCCTGCGGACCTCGAAGGGGTTCTCCGTTACTTCTACAGACGAATGCATGTTTAATTTTGCAGCGGCAATCGCGTATCTGGGAAACCGAGAGACCAGTGGAGGATCAAGCAAAAAATAAATTATCATTACAATAGCTCATGAGGAAAGACCCATGCTCCCTTTACCGAAAGAGGAATCTGCTTAACAAACCCGGAAGTAAGGAAACATAACAACAGAACCTTAATCTGGAGAAAATATTATTATAAGCAACAGCAGTATTATGGTAGTGATGATAACAGCTGCAGAAATCTGGTGCTACCGAAGAAAAATAATGAACAAATGGATGGACCGCCTAATGATAAACGGAGGAGTCATAAGAAGGGTGGGAAGAAAAAGAAGTCTCCTGAAAACTTTAAAAAGAAGACGGGACAACTTAGTCGGCCATATTATAAGACACGATGGCCTAATTTTCATAGACGGAAAACTAGACGTAGAGAATGGAAAAAGCAGACCTGGGATTATTATATGAAAAATGTTGTGAAGAATATGTAAGGGAAGAATTTTATCAGCATGGAGAGGCTAGGCGATTGGAGAATCAAATGGATTGAGAGCTGCGTCAACTTTTAGGATTGTTGATCGATGATGACGATGGGTTGAATGATCGGATGATGATGATGACGGATGAAGTTTTGACTCTATTTGAACTGCAATTAGCACAGGAAAACAAAGTAAAAACCAGAGACTAAACTGAGATTGGATTGACGCATCTCTCCACTGAATTTATCTATCAGCTAATCACTTCATATTTACGAATTTCCTTTCTTTCGCATCCTTCGTCACTTGCTCCACATGTCTCACTCGAGGCCTGCCTTATCCATTCTTCCCATCCACTTTTCCCTCGACGATTGTCTTCATCAGGCCATCGTGTCTTAAGATGTGGCCCATTAGGTTGTCCCGTCTTCTTTTTAAAGTTTTCAGCAGACATCTCTTCTCTTCCACGCTTCTTCTTAAGACTTCTTCGTTTGTCACTCGATCGATCCATTTTAACTTCACCATTCTTCGGTAGCACCACATTTCAAATGCTTCCAGCCTGGACTTTTCTGCTGCCGATATTGTCCATGTTTTGCTGCCATATAGAAGAATGCCCCAGATGTATGTTCAAATCACATGTTTCCTCGCTTCCACGCTTATATTTGCAGCTGAAAGCAGAATCTTTTTCTGGTAAAATGCCCTTTTCGCTTGAGCACTTTTACTGACAATTTCCCTTTTACTTCGACAAACGCTGATCACTCGGCTTCCCAGGTAACAGAACTCTTCAACTACCTCAATTTTTTTGTTTTCTTAGTTTACCATTGGTCCTGGATTCCTTTCTCCTACTGTATAGCAATACCTTAGTTTTCTTTTTATTGATCTTCAGATGACATCTGGTCATTGTTCATTCCATATTTCCTATTGTCTTCTTTAAATCTCCTTCTGATTTTGCCATGACTGCTATGCCATCGGCGAATCGTAGCATGCTGATTTTCTCCCCGTGGATATTTACTCCCGGGGACTTTTCTTTGTCTTCTTGAATGGCTTTCTCGATGTAGACATTGAATAATACGGGAGACAGTGCACATTCTTGCCTTACTCCTTTCTTTCTGCTTGCTTCTGTACTGTTGGGTCCTTACTTAATTATGGCCTCCTGGTTTTTACACAGGCTATGGAATACTCTTCGGTCATTGTATGATTCTCCAATTTCTTTCAGAACCTTTAGCATCATATTCCAATCAACGTTGTCAAATGCCTTTTCCGAATCTATAAATGCAACAAACGTCGGTAGATTCTTTTCCATTCTCTTCTCTATAAGTAGCCTGAGGGCCAAAATCGCTTCTCTTCTGTGCTTGTTTCTTCTGTACCCAAATTGGTCCTCATCTAGGAACTCATCAGCTTCTCGCTCTATTCTCCTGTAGTGATCCTCGTTAATATCTTTGAGGCCTGTGTAGTCAGGTCCTATGGTCCTAAAATGTTCACAGTTCTCAGTCCTGCTCTTTTTGGCAATAGGGTTGATGATGTTCTTCTCAAAGTCCATGGGTATCTCTCCTGTAGAGTAGATGTCGCAAATAGTTTTTCACGGCTGACTTAATGTCTTCTCTCCGGTGTTTATTATTAGTTCGACAGGAATATCATTTATTCCCGAATCCTTATTTATCCTCAGGTCCCTTACAGCTACGTCAAATTCTGATCTTATGATTGGGGCTCCCAAATCATCCTTATCGACTTCTTTTTCCTCTTCGATTTCTTTGGCTCTAAGATAGCTCCCATTGTACAACTCTTCCAAGTATTCCTTCAATCTCTTCCCTTTATCCTCATGTTCAATTAAGAGTTCTCCATTCCTGTCCCTGATGCTGTCACATGTTGCAGCCCGACCCTTGAAGTGATTTCTCACCTTCCTGAAGGCAACTTCCACATTTCCTTTTAATTTGATTTTCCTTTTGGTTGCTTTGTACATCTTCGTATACATCCTTCGTCCATATTTACCTTGCTTTTCTCGCTTTATGCTTTATTTCATTCCTTATTCTTTTGTGGTGAAGTTGGCCTTATTCATTTTCCACACTTTTATATTTTCTTCTCTCTTCAATCAATTCGAAGACTTCTTCTGTAATCCATGACATCTTCTTGACAACTTTCCTTCTCCCCAGAGCTTCTTTGGCTGCTTTCTTTAGCCCGATTTTGATGTTCTCACATCTCTTTTCCACTGATTTCACAGTCAAATCTTCTTATATTTTGTTTTCCGCTGCTTTCTGAAAGGCCAGCCGTCGTTGAGGTTCTTTTAGTTTCTCTACTTGCCATACGTTCTTCATTCATTTCTTCAATTTCTAGAGTTTTGTGGCATTTTATCATCACTAAGTTGTGGTCACTGTCGATATCTGCACCTGAATAACTTTTGCAATTCTTCACCTGGTTTTTGACCTCTGCTTTACTAAAATGTAGTCAATTTGAATCTTCTGGTCTCTGGGTATTTTCCAGGTATATCTTCTCCGTTGGTGGTTTTTAAACAATGTGTTTTTCACCACCACCTTGTGCTGTGTGCAGAATTCTATAAGTCTTTCTCCTCTCCCATTTCTATTTCCCAAGCCATATTTTTCTGTTATTTTTCCATCTTTACCTCCACCAATGACAGCGTTCCAATCCCGTAAAAGAATTAAATTTTCTTCTCCTTTTACGTACTTTATTAATTCCGTGATATTCCCTTAGACGTCTTCCATTCTTCATCTTCGTAGTCCGACGCAGGCATATAAACTGGTACCACCATTGTATCTGTAGGCTTGGTCTCAATCTTCACCATTATAATCCTCTCAAATTACTACAGGAAGCTCTTTATGCGCAGTTCAGCATCTTCCTGAGCATTATACCTGCTCCAGCGTTACCATTCAGTGATCCGTTGTGAATAATTCTATAACTTCCACTCCAGTAGTCTCCTTCTTCCGGCCATCTCATTTTACTGATTCCTAATACATCGAGGTCCATTCTCCGCATTTCCATCTTCAGGTTCTCCAGTATACCTCAGATCCGAAGCGATCGAACATTCCACTTTCCTACTTTAAAATGACTATCACTTTTGGGGATAGGAAATATAGTATATTTTTCGAAGTCACTGCGTATTTCTGTATCGTACCTGTCACAGATACTCTTGTAAAGATTGATTAATGTCTACTCTCCGGTATTCATCATTAATTCTGCAGGAATATCATCAACTACAGACCACTTATCCATCCAAAGGTCTATTACTGCTCCGTCAAATATGGGTTCGATATTCAAGGCAGTTATTAAGGTCAAAATGACACCAAATGTCGAATCCTTGGTCAGCGAAAATAAAGTATGGCCGTACCAATATGTAATTCTTTTCCTGTGAAGGAGTTCCTCAAAATTTAGCATGCAACCTTAATCCAATGTGTCATGTTCAGGGAGGTAATTCCAACCTATGAATTCATTGTAGAACATCACTGCGCGTGCGCTTAGTCGAAACACGAGTCGGAGACAATAATTCGTTCAACCATGCTTTGCTTATTCTGATATTTAAGAGATCCTGAATGACATTTCTATTAAAAGAGAATAAAGGTTCTTTAGATAGCACATTTGACACGCAGATACATTGCTTAGGGATAAATTATATTCCAATATGCAATACATCACGTAAGGGCGGATTTCAAAAAGTATTTTCAGCAAGGCTTAGTGGCCAAGCAGAATGCAGTAGCCGAAAATGTAAAACGATATGACGAAGTAAATAACCACTGGAAACCCTCCAAATTAATAGCAATGAGATGGAGATGTCGGTGGCATTTGAATTAGACTTGCAGGACGACAGCAATTGACCCTCACCTTTGCACAACACTATCTGAAAACAGTCTATCTAACTCTTTCCAATGCAGTCTCTACAGTCTAGCTTCCCTCAATCCATCCCCCGCCGTCCAACTTTGCCATTCTTTTATGCCTTATTCTCGTAACCAAATATTAGAGTTCGCAACACATAATTTGTGAAAGACTACTCCGCATCGTTAAAAACAGAATCATCTTCAGTATTTCAATCGTAGAATTGGTTTACAGCAGCCCTCCATTCTGCACTATTCATCGTTAATTCTCACACGCCCAAGGATACGTTTTATCTTTCACATTCTTTTTCATTTACCCTCTATACTTATCCCTTGGTTATTCCAAATGGGACCTTCCCTTCAATTTTCCCTCCAAATACGTTTCTTGCTAATTCATTGTGCCTCAAGGTATGTTCTATCCATCGGAAAACATATTAACACCGGTAAATCACATCCTTGCCACACCCAAGGCGTTTGTTCCCGTAGGAAACTGAGCTTATGGATCTTAATGCGCTGAAATGCAAGTGCTGCATAAGACTGCGAATGGCTCGAGTCGGGGGAGACGTTTTCCCGTGGACCATAGTTTGCGACTGCCCGAATGTCCTCTCAGTGGCGCCATCGGGATGGATTCCCCTTGCAGGGGCGCCACCTGAGGATAACTGCATCAGCCAATGAGAAGCGAGTGGAGCTGGAATGCCCCTGGCTATTGGGTGGGGCGGAGCGGAATATATACATCGTCGTTTGCCCGCCCCCCCTCTTTGGTGCAATATTACTGCCGGCCAACCTTCTCCCAGGGGCGGCAGGGCCAGTCATCCAGCGAAGCCGACTCAGGAACTGCTCCACGGCATTTAATGACCACCCGGCCCTGGCTCATACTCTCGCGCTCTCTCGTCCAGACAATAAATATCAATTAGAAGGGGTGGCGAGGGGGTGGGGGGGGGGGGGGGAGGGTTGCGTCCCACGGCGCTGCAGTGGGGTGGGGGGAAGCGACGCGATTTGTGGAAAATGCGCCCGACGCTGACGTCACGTGAGGGTCCATGGCGGCCGGCGGCGACAGAGACGCAAGGGGTCGCATCCTCGGCCCCTAATCGGGAGGGGTCACATTTCATCGGATTACCTTTGGTGCATGTAATTAGGGCAAAATGGGGTCGTTTACCATACATATTTATTGCCGGATCTGATAGAGTTTGTAAAATTAAAAAACCGGTGTTTTTCCGTTTTTTGATCCGTCAATTATTTCTCGAATTATAAGCGGCGAAAAACTGATGTTTTTAACCATTTCGGAAAAGTGGGCGTGGTGCAACCTCTGACGTAATTGACTTCGTCCAATCACAATTGAGCCCGCGAAGCTACATCGCCTTGTTGCAAAGGGGGGGAGACACAGCTGACTCTGCCAATAGGACCAGTTACAACAGCATCTGTGCGAGCAGACCTTCCGAGAACCCCCTCCACTCCCTTCCCTTCCCGTAAAAGCAGTCAAGGTCGGGAGGAAAATGACGTCAATGTTATCAAAGCAGCTTTTTCGGTGGACGTCACCTTTTGCTTATTTAAATTTTTGATTTATTAGTGAATGTTGTGGTTAGATGATTAATTTTTTCACTAAAATTCTTTTTTCGTTCCCATCTAACGATTTCGAGTACAAGCAAGTGCAAATCATATAAGAAAGTGTCGAGCCTCATAAAGTATCTTCCTGTTCCTAATGAAGGTTTTTCACTCTATCACCTAAATATTAGATCATTAAAAACTAATTGGGATGAATTGGTTGCTCTGCATCATAAGATAAATATAAATGGTCAAGTTTTAGGTTTCTCTCTCTCTGAGGTAAATATAAAAGAGACTGAACTCAGTCCTTTTAACTTCAGTGGGTATATCTGCTTCCATAAACTAAGATCCAGTCTCAGGGGAGGAGGAATCGTTTTCTATCTTAAAGATAGCATACCTGGTTTAGAAATTGAAGCTGTAATAAAAGAATGTGAATCACTCATAATTCTAACTAACTTTTACAAATATGATGTCTTAATTATAAACATCTATAGGCCACCCCACAAAAACAAACAAGATTTCCTAATTAGCTTAGAGGAATTCATAAAAGGAAGACATGAGAAACATATCATCCTGATAGGAGACTTCAATTTAAACTTAAAAGCTACAAGGGACAACGCTGTGGTAACATATAAGGATTTATTAGCTAACAATGGTTTTATGGCATGCATCAACAAATATTCTAGAGTTGAAATTAAAAACAATAAGGTGTCAAAATCTTGCTTAGATCATATAAATACTAAGGGTTTCCATGATAACGTCAATAGTTTCATTCTTAAAACATACATCTCCGACCACTATCCTGTTGGCATTAATTGTTACATCTCACAGCCACTCGGTCACACTTCTGATAGGAGTACCAATACTTCCTACATATGTTGCAATAGGGTGAGCCAGATGATGGAAAGAGTGGATTGGTTGACACTGGTGAACTATGATGACCCGGAATACATATACCAGGAATTACTACAAAATTTCAACATCATATACACTAAATCAACAGTTAAAAAATCACAACACACTGGAAATAATTCATTCCAAAAGCCTTGGGTTACAGAGGTTATTTATTCAGCAATTAAGAAAAGAGATATTTTGTACAGAAGGTGGAAATCAAACACATCTAATGAGATTTATAAACAATACTACAAAGCACAAAGAAACCAAGTGAATTCATTACTCAGGAGGCACAAAAGATATTACTACCAAAAGCAATTTGAGCAAACAAAAAATAGCATTAGGAAAACTTGGCAATTACTGAACAATATAAGAGGAGTCCGTAAAAAGCAATCACTTGATTCACATATCATTAAAAACTTCAGAAAAATCATAAATGTCGATGATATCTGCGAAGCATTTGCTAATCAATTCACCAAAAGTATTGAAAATATATTACCAAACTGTTCTCATTTTCTTCTTAATAATGAGCCACACCGGAATTTCAATACTTTTTCTTTGAGTCCAGCAACTCCTAGTGATGTGTTTAACATTGTAAGAAATATGAAAAATAAAAGTCCAGGTCATGATAACATTCGAATCAAAGATCTATCCTCTCAAGCTATATCTACTGTAATTGCACACTGGATTAATCTAAATGTTGAACAGGGCACGATGCAATCAAATCTTAAAGTAGCTAATGTCAGACCCATATATAAGGAAGGAAAAAAGAGCGACACTAACTGTTATCGTCCAATCTCCATTCTTCCATCTTTAGATAAGATCATAGAACGCTACGTTGCAGATCAACTAATTAACTTTCTCAAGAAATACAACATAATCACACCAAACCAATACGGATATCAACACCACAAAAGTACTAAAATGTTACTTGAAGACTTCAGCGAGAACGTTCGCTCTAAACTAAACAAAAACTACTCCGTTCTCGCAGTCTTTATCGATTTCCGAAAAGCCTTCGATACTATCGATATTCACATACTGTTAAACAAGTTGGAACGGGCTGGTATCCGCGGACCGCCGATGAACTGGATAAAATCCTACCTTACCAATAGAAAATTAACTGTAAAAATTCTCGATCACTTCAGTGTAATGAAAACTATTCAATCTGGAGTTCCCCAGGGTTCAATATTAGGACCAATTCTGTTTATAATATATATAAATGACATTATTCAACATATTAGAAACTGCAAGATTTTTATGTATGCAGACGACATTGCATTACTATCCACAAGTAGATGTTTTGAGGTGGCCCAGCGGAAACTAAAATACGATTTGTATTCCTTGCAGTTATGGTGCCACGATAATAAAATAATCATTAATAATAATAAGACATACTCCTTGCAGTTTTTAAATGTGAAGGAAAAAAGGCAAACCTTAGACCTCACACTACACACACACCTTTGTTTACACTCCAACCAGGGTGGCCAACCGAGAAATACGTGCAATAAGTACTTTTCGTGTGCAAAAATTACCCAGGTTAAACACCTAAAATACTTGGGAATAGTTTTAGATGAAAAATTTAGTTTTAGTAATCATATTAGCTATATATGTGACAAACTAAGGTGTATTTTGTTTCAAATGTCGCACCTCAAGCACTATTTGCCTAATGAGTTGCAAAAATTAATGTATCAAGGCTTAGCTGAGGCCGTAATACGTTATGGTTTGACGATTTGGGGTAGCACAAACTCCACCTTGCTGAATAAGGTTATGACTTTACAAAATAAAATTGTTGCGCATATGATGGTCAAGGAAAACAATGTGAGAGAAGTATATAAGAATCAAAGTCTGTTACCATTAAAAGATTTGTATAAATATGTGTTAATTTGTGACAACTTCTTTGACAGCAAATTTATAAAGCGACGTGTGATTAATACTGACATGCAACTGCGGCGAATAAATAAGTTGTCTGTACCTAAGTATTTTAACCTCCATGGCAAGAGAACTTTGGCACATGTAGTCCCTGTGTTGTTAAACAACTTACCTATGTCAATGCATGATATTAATAGCATATCTATTCTTAAAAAATCACTAAAAGAATGGCTCATTGGCTAATACTGTTAAGTTCTTTGTTGTCCAAAACGCTACACAGCAATAAAAAAATATATTTTCACTAAAGGCACCTGCTGACAAGCCACTTTGGCTTAGCAGGACCTTAACTGCACTGTTATTTTTTTTTATTATTATTTATAAATTATTATTTATTTATAATAAAACTTTGGCACAATTCTTTTTTGTCATGAAATATCGTAAAAGAGTTTTTTTGTAATACGATTTGTTTGGAATTAATCATACCCAACCGAAGTTTTTGCTTTTTAAATTTGTGTTGGTGAACTGCAATACTTGTGATCTGCTTAAAAGGTTTTGTCCTTATGTTGTAAATGTTTAATTAATTGTATGTTACATTATATTCAGCTAATTAAACTGTCGTTAAATAAAAATAAAATATACTCAAAAATAAAAAAAAATAAAAAAAAAAAATTGCGATTTCGGTTCCGAGTAAACGCCCCCATTGCTGCGTTCGACCCTCGAGGACCAAATAATTTCACTTGTTTACTGTTTCGAGTTGAATTTCACAGCAAAAACGCACAAGTCGCATTGTTTATGACATTTTATGCGTATGATATCGTCGTTGCCTGCTTAGGGAATGCATTTGCGGTGCTGGTTCCTAGAGTTTGAAATGCTTTCAGGTGGGTAGCGAGACCTTGTGTGCTCAAATGAGTGAGAGAGAAACGAATGCTAACTGCTGTGTGCCAAGTTGTAAGTCTACGTTGCATAAATCACACGATACATATTATTTTGCAATCAGCCAGTACATTCCTCGGAATCGGGCCAAAAAAGAAAGAACCCGTAAAACGCCGCAATGTTCCTCAGCCATAAATTTATTACTACTGCTAAGTGAGCAGCCTTATTAAGACCGACTCCTCTAGCGATTGTCATGGACTTTCCACGTCACGATGGAGTCAGCCAATGGGAATGCGTTTCGCGGAGTAGGCGTGGTTACGGCTTCGCGCCGAATTTTAAAGCTGTGCATCTCCCGTACAGATGGGAGAAAAAACTGTGACATATAGAGGGTGTGTGTTTAATCCATGTCCTATTGTTTCATAGGGTTAAAATCGATCAATAAATTTGAGTAATCCTCCCTATTAATGAGACTCGGCGATTGTGCAGTGCCCGGCCGTGGGGCTATCAAAAAACAAACACACACATTTCGCACGATTTATAATATATGATACCCCTGTAAAAGAGGTGGGAGTAACGCTCAAATATCCATGGCTGGGAAAGTAACATTCACGAATATTATGTAGACTCATGTAATTCATGTAGACTCCTTGGTAACATTGTTTCTATCCATTTTCTTGAGCGCGTTTCAACTGAGGGAGCTCTAAAGAGGCATCCGATCCTTGTGGCGCACTCTATCATGTGCTTTTTCACATTAAATTCAATATCAAGCAAGGCAGAGGAAAAACACAGCTACTATGTTCTTGCCCGCTTGCCGCTCCGAAATTGCTGAAGATAAGGTATGAGAAGTACTACAAGGATGCATTGCACATGTTAGTATTACATGCAGGCATTCCTTATTTACGTATACAAAGAAGAGCGGCGAGATATGTAAAAGGGTGTTATGATAGGGAAAGAAGTGTGTCTGGTATGTTAGCCGAATTGGGATGGGAATCGCTGCCACAACGCAGGCTGAATTATAGACTTAATCTTCTGGGAAAATTTAAGCAGGGACATTTCATTAATGACGTTCATATTGCTTGCTCCGACTTATTATGGCAGGCTCGATAATTCTAATAAAATTAAGGAGATAGATTGCAGGACGGACAGGTTTAAAATGTAATTTTTTCCGCGTACGAGTCGAGATCAGAAAGTTAAACATCGCGTAAATCGGTAATAATTATAGAGGTAATATTCAAAGTAGGTCGATAGTTTTTTTTTATTGTTTTATTACCTGCATGCTCAAATCAACGTGTGACTTGCATGCAATACCTTTTTTTGCATGCATGAGTATCTATGAAATTGGTGTCGGGTTTCAAGGCATGCATGGTATTCATGGGTGTGTCCTGCATGATTGGGATTTGTTAGTTTTTCTTCTTTTTTCCCCAATTACTTTTAAAGGTGTAGTGCTTGCTTTGTGGTGTTCATTTTTGTTTGTTGTGTCATTGTTCCTGGTGTGGATGCACCCCCTGCCACACACCCTCGAGGTGGCTTGCAGGGTATGTCGTAGATATAGATATAGATATACCTACCATAGTTATTTCATCTCTTTTTGTTTTATTAATCTTTGTTTCCTTAAAGTGTACAATTTCACTCAGGTTCATTTCATTTTTTAAGGACGACTGTGTTTTTAAGATCGTGATAGAGGACAGAATGTAGGTGGGTGAGGTAGGGGAAGGAGAGGAACGGGATATTTGATAGAATGACGGTTAGTAGGGCGTCGTATGAAGGAAATGAGAGGGATGAATTTTACATCAATCATATCCGCCCTAACTGATAGAACAATAGCTATAATGTGGGAGGGAGGTGAAACACAAGAGTTTAGTTCGTAAACCAATCTACGTTGACGTTAAATCAAAAACTACGCTGCTAAATTAAATGAAAGAATATTAACGAAAACCATACATCCATTCTCCTCCAAAGAAGTGACCACTGTAATGCCTTCAAAAATAAATTCACCTTAACATAAAAATACAGTTGCACAGATTAGATTAATACGAATAAACTAAACGAACACTGATGATGTTAAGGTGCTGGATATTTTTAAGCATGCCTTTATGAAATGCCTATGTGTAAATTAAATATGTAAAAAGCTTCTCAAATTTTCTTTGCTTGGTGATGAAAAGTAGAATTGATGATGATTGTCCCTCATGATATTCACAGAAATCTCTTCTTGGGTCTGTAAGCAAACTTTGGAGCATGTACGCAGTGCATGCACGATGATAACTCACACCCTGCCACACACCTTGAAACCGATTTGTTCACAGATGACGTTAGATATACATTAAGAACTCTTGCGTATCATGCTAGGTTTGATCAGATTAACAAGATTAGAGAGTTATATTGTGGTACCGATGTATTTAAGATGTCATTTTTCCCGCGTACCATATGAGAGAACAACAGGCTGCGTAGCAAAGAGATAGGTTGGTGAAATATAGTCAGAGTGCATGATGCACGTAATAACAACCAATAATCCCTATATCTTATTATGTAGATATTAACCATCTAGCTGCATGTGACCCTATTATCTAGCATGTCTCCATTAAATATCTTAGTTGCATGTCAATAGAGCATGTTTGGTGATCGTCACCTCCTGCCAAACACCCTTGTGGTGGCTCGCAGGGTGTTACGTATACGTAGACACCCTTCAGGTGGCAGTAGTCAGCTGATTTAGATAGATATGCGACTCTTGATGTCTTTACTGTTTTTTGCACCAAACAGCACTTAAACCCAGACGACACGGCAAACCAATTTTCTTTCTTAGCCACATAATGATGGATTTGTAACTTCAAGGACACGACTCATGGATGTTGAGACATCAGAATACAGTATGCATGTGGTTCCAAAGGAGACTGACACGTGTGTGCCGTGGTCAGTGGGTAATTTTCGCCCCCCAGAACCACGCGACGAGAGTTGAATTGGGCTCGCAGAGTTTTGACTGCTACTAATTTATTCCCGCCGATGACGACACACCCTCTCAATTGCAGTCTGACGCCAACACGGACACGTCGCTGTTTTGCGATAGTTGGCGAAATCGCGGTCACACCCACCGAGCACGCGTCGCATAATAAGGCGCTCGGCCGTGACTCCCTTGCATCCAGGGTGCGGGAAAAGGGATATTGCCCCCGAATCATCCCGCGTTTGTACCCTGACGCGCGGATTCTCGTTCACGTCATGAGTGACGCTCCCGATCGCATCCCCCCAAATCCACACGCCCCGTCGTCATTGCCATGACAACTCCCGAGCCGCGCCAATGGCAAGCATTCACTCCCAGTCAGTGTCGCCTATAACTCTCATCTCGCTGTCCGATTCGAGAAGCCTCTTTACTGCCCAGAGATCATCAAGAGTTGCAGAGGGGACCGTGGCTGGCGAACACGGCAGCCTACCTGCGGCCAACAAATATCCATTATTTCTTCCACCATCGAATACAGTAACCCACATCGACATGATGAAATACAATAAACCCTTGACTTTGAAAATAATTTCCCCTTCGGAAAACTATTTTTGAAATGAGAAAAATACGTAGAAACGTTGATTACCATTTTAACCTGCTAGGAAAATCATTTTCATGGTTTAGGAAACAATTCTATTGCTGAAATATACGTTCTAAAAGTTACAATCAAGTTAAAACTTGATAAAATTTTTACTAAATTCGTCACTTTGCTTAACTAAGAGTTACATTCATTAGCGCAACATGAGATGTACAGATAAATAAACCTAGGAAGAAATACCAAGGTAACTGTCCAAATCTACGTGTTATCAATGCTCAAGTCAAAGGCAGCAACGAACACTATGGATCCATCAATTATATCTTTTTACCTGGACACGAGGCTTTTTTTAGATAATTTTTCATTTGCAAGCGATTGCATCGGCAGCGAAGACCCCTGATTAATGACTCGGTTGTGAAGGCGGATCGTTTCGCCCCGTAGCACAGTCCATGTTTTACGCCAGCAGCTGAAGTCTGACATTGTGGCTCTTGGATTTATAATCTGCGTCCATCACAATCGAGTGAGTTGTGCAACCGGAGGGCGGCGCAATAAAAACAATCGAGCATCGGCGGCAGTGCCCAATTATGCCGACCCGCGGCGCTTCATGCCTCTCCCACATTGCCGCGCCGCTGCCAGCTTTCCACAGCGACGTAATTAATGAGCTGCAATCGGATTGGCGGCCACCGTGATGTCACCACCACCAGGGGCGCCAAGTGCTGCCGGGTGGAATAAAAACCCACCGTCAGCGAACGTCAAGAGAGGAGTCATGCGGAACGAAAACCACTGCCGCAAACGAGTCTTGGAAGAATGCACAGCGAGAGCCCATCCCGCAAAGGCAGCTCATGGACATTTGCATATCGGGTCGTGTCTCCTGGACGCTCGACAACTGTTGAGGACGAGGTCATCACGGCCACTTCTAATCAATGGCGATACCCTCTTGGAAATCGATTCATTCACAACTTTTTTCACACCACATATAAATTGAAAGCTCACTCACACGACGCAAGTGTCGGCGCTAAGCACCATCTGTAAGGTGCCGCAGGCTTTGCTTTCTGCTCGTCGATGCCGTCATCCGCTCAAGGGTTTCTACTAGGCTTGTGCGATGAGTCGATTAATCGAAGTCATCGACGATGATTTCAGTCGTCGAGGTGCGATGACTGAAATCGATGACGATGAATATCATCGACCATCGACTGCGATGAGTCGATGACAATCATCGATGTCGATGAGTCGACGAAAATCATCGATGTCGATGAGAATCGTCGATGCCGATGAGTTGATGCGAATCATTGATGTCGATGAGTCGTGATGTGCTGCTGACACGAGAAACGCTACCTCTGCTGACGACCCCTTCCAGAAAGGAGGTCCACAAGTACGAGAAGGTCCCAGCTTTATCCAAATCTTCGGACGTCTTACATTGGTATAGGGACAGGAACAGAAATACCTCTATGTATTCCTGCAACGTCCTCAGAGCGGTTCTTCAGCGATGCAGGAAACGTTGTGTAGGACGACCGACATCAACTCACCGATGAAAATGCGGAAATGAGAATTGTATTACACCACAACAAAGAGTTGTTGCTTAATTTGTAACTTGGTGCTTGTTTAATCTCTTGCTCTTTAATAAAATGGCCTTGTCCTTCTCAAATAAGTTTGACCCAATTCAACCTTCGCTTAATAGCCACACCAAACTGCCAACCGACACATCCGCACCGAGCATCGATAGTCATCGATCATCGACATCCATCGATCATCGCGTATACTCTATTCGATGATCGATGACAGCCATCGTCATCGAAGCATTTCTATGAAATTTTTTCATTGAAAATCGATGACCAAAATCGTCCATCGCACAAGCCTAGTTTCTACTGCCTTGGTTCTTCAACTTGGTTTCTAGGATTCGTGAGGATCCCTTTGGACGTGCATTCAAATTGGAAATGACTAACTAGGCCTTTACGGAGTGTCTACCGATCTTGAAAATCGGGAGTTAAGAGGGGAATTTTGGGCACTAACAATAAGAGGGGAATTTTGAAGAATATCCTGAAATTTTCTTACTCATGAGGGAATATTTTTTTATTATTTTTGAATCGTTTGGTGAGAAAATTCGGTTTTGACTTATTAAAATCCGTTTACACTCGCTTAAGAACAAGAAATTACGCATTTTTATGGTAATTTCGTCGAGTTTTCGTGATTGCGAAAGGGAGAGTAAAGTGATTGTGTGACAAAAATAGCATATATCTGTACGGGAAATGCGTTAATTTTCACCGCCCATAACCTTTTTATGCTTCACTGCCATCATCATTACTTTGGTTTTTTACAGCTTCGTCGGACGCTAGACACGGTTGCTCAAGATTTCCTTCGATAATTTTAGAAAGCACTATTACAAGGTGGAATTAAGTCACTCCCATTTTTTATTTAGTAGTTCTCAATACAAAATCAAAATGCTTACTAAGTTTCCTGTCACCATCTTAGCAACTAGAAAAAACTACAAGGACTCCTTGTCTCTAATAGTTATGTGCTTTTTAGCCTCTGATGGGGTCATAGACGTTAAGAGACTTTTCAACCATATTTTTCCATTCGCTTACACTATTTCTTCCTATTAATATTTTTACCTCTATAGACGTTGAAATAGGAATATGTTACTACAAATTTTGACATTATATCACATATTTCCAGATTTTTACGTAACGCTATTTGCACGCAACGCTAAGAAAAGCACAACGCAGGAGGTACTTGAACCCGTAAAATTTTAGTTTCTTAGCCGATAAGTTCTCTACGCGGCCGGTTATTGATGATTAGCACAACTTGTAATCCGCTGTAAAATTCTACGCACCATCATTCTGTCGGAGGGATACGCAACATGTGTAACTTTCGTTAAGTGGTGTGACTGATGTGTATATTTCATCCTCAGATTTAGTGCGTCTACGTGCGCAACCAACGTCTAATCAAACAATGCGGAAACTCTTTAACGTCAGTAGATACATTTTGCGGTGAAATTAAGCTGCAAGTGAAATCCACTACTTATTTTTGAGTCACTTTCTCAATTAATTAGGTCGTTTTGGCTTACTTTGATAATCTTAATCGGTTGCCAATAATAATCATCATAGAGTGAAAAAGTTACTGGGCATTTACAAATATGACGAAGAAAGAGATAAATCAATGATAGTGACAAGTCATCCCGAGTTCCGTCACATTTTTACAGTCGCAAAATTAGGGGCACAATCATATATCCTTTCATGGTGTGTGTAACGTTATAGCAAATTGCACGAACTCATTTTAAAGCGCATTTAGCGCAGTAATCACAGAAACCGTCAAAATGGCTTATTATTCCAATTCAGAATGGTTATTTAAAACGTATGATAATTTTAATAATGAAGGATTGGCAACAAGTTCGCTTTATTAAGGGAAATTAAAATGCTAATTAATATTTTCCTGAGGAAATTCGAGATTAATGACGAAATTCAAAAGTTATTTTAAACATTGATTGGTGATATTTTGCATTCCATCATGAATAGAGTAAGTTGTGTGACTCTTGCAGCCACAAGGTTTAAACATGATTACTACCAACAGAAATCGGTTTTCATGCTAGTTTATTAAGTGATTTAATTTTACATGCTACAAGCCAAACTTCCATGTTTAATTGACTTTATAAATTACTGAATAAGTACCAAATTATTTAGGTAATTTGTCGGGCTTACTATCATTCACTATGATTAGCGATTGACAAATAGGTATATCGATGTATCATGTTGTGCACAAGCCGGCACACGAGAAATACGGGACGTAAGTAATTGATGCATTCAGTGCAGAGATTTCTAACGCACATCAATGTTTCCTAACGTTATTGCTACGCATCTTCTGCACACATGTGCGCAGATGAACACCGCACACCCCAAAACTTCTTTTGTTGCTTCATGTAGCCCGATTTCGATATTTTCCAATTTCTTTAACACAGATTTCAGAGTCAGATCCTCTTCTACCTTGTTTCCCACTGCTTTCTGAAAGGCCATCCGTTGTTCACGCTCCTTTAGTTTCTCCACTTGCCATACGTCTTTCATTGATCTCTTCAATTTCTTGAGTTTTAAGTCACAATTCATCATCACTAAGTTGTGGTCACTGTCGATATCTGCACCTGGATAACTTTTGAAAGTCTTCCCCTGGTTTCTAAACCTTTGCTTCATCAAAATGTGGTCAATTTTGAAATCTTCTTCAGTCTCCGGATATTTTTCAGCGATATCTTCTCCGTTGGTGGTTATTAAACAATGTGTTTGCCACCAACATCTTGTGTTGTGTGCAGAATTCCATAAGTCTTTCTCCTCTCTCATTTCGATTTCCCAAGTCATATTTTCCAGTTATTCTTCCATCTTTACCTTTTCCGACGACAGCGTTTCAATCTTCTAAAATAATTGAGTTTTCTTCTCATTGCACATGCTTCATTACTTCCGTGATATCCTCATGGACGCCTTCCACTTCTTTATTTTTGTAGTCCGACGCAGGCATATAAACTTGTACCACAATGGTATCTGTAAGCTTGTTCTCAATCTTCACCATCATAATCCTCTCACTGTACTGCATGATGCACTTCACACGCAGTCCTGCACTCTTCCTGATCATTATACCTGCCCCAGCGTTACTATTTAATGATCCGGTGTGAATAATTCTATAACTTCCACTCCAAAAGTCTCCTTCTTCCGGCCACCTTATTTCACTGATTCCTGATGCATCGAGGACTATTTCTACACATTTCCACCTTCAGGTTCTCCAATCTCTCGCAGATCCAAAGTGATCGTAGTCGGAATATTACAAAACATAAAAAAAGATTTTTATAGTTGATTACTTTTTTCTTAGTAGGTACATAATTTTTACTCCTACCTGACAGTAAGACAAACGCAGTCTGTTCAAATTCGAGATTTGGTATTAATGGGTTCTATTTCTTCAAAGTCTTTTTGAATCCCTTAGTATTTCCAAGTTTCCGACAAACTGTAAAGTAAAAGGGTTTGAAGTATAAACCAAATTTACATTGGTAATTTTGATCCTGACGTGGGACCACGAATGACCAACCAATATGCTGCAATTGGTATAAATGAAATGTTGAAGGTTTAGCAAATATTTTCTATGGAAATGAATTGCTGTAGACAGCATATATCCCTTTAATGGTTAAATGAATTACCTAATTAATTTAAGGATAGTGCCGAATGGGTATTAATAAGCGCTGTGAGCGTGAAAGAAGAGTTATTAACATTGTTTAATTTCTTAGTTTTTTCTGTTACAATCTTATAAAAAAACTTGAATAATGAATTCGGAGGCTTATAAAACCCCCTGCAGCATGACTTCAAAAAGGTAAGAACTCGACCATCAATGTAATCGTAAGGAAGCTGTTTACTCTGCCATTTCTCAGAACCGAATTGGGTTTCATGTAGCCCGACACTCCCTGGCCTCACAAATGAGAAAGATATATATGTTTATTCATGTACATTATGTTGTACAATTAAATTACGTTACAATGCAACGTAAAGTACTGCTTAACAAAGAAATTAATCACTGCAGTCTCTCTCAAATAAATAACTGAAAAGTAACCGCTTGAATGTCGCAATGGATGGGGCTCCACGAATATCCGGGGGCAGCTCATTCCATAAATAGGATGCACTACTATGAAATTAAGTCTTTATCTTCTATAGCCATCCCGTGGTTGAGTGATATATAAACACGGAAACAGCAAAAAGAAGGCCGGAAACGGTCGCCCAAAACTGCCCGCGGCCGTCTCGAAGGCCTGGCAATGGCACCGGCCGTAACGCTGATTCAGACCCTCCTCCGCTCCCTAGAGAACAGCAGAAACAACCTGATAGCCACTTCCTCCTCTCTGTCTCTGTCTGGAACAAGACTTGTTTCCTTCAATGCGGTCTTAATGTGTTCATGGCTTGACTCCTATTCGGTAAAGTATTTGACTTGAACGAAGATAGTTGATAATAATTTACTTGCTTGAACGGATTTTAAAATAAAATCACTACCGATAAATAAGGTGACAAGAGAATTGACCATTTTACAACTTAAGAGCAAATAAATTCTATATTACCGAGTTAGCTTAAACCATGAATTTGGCTCATGAAGTAACCAATCAATTTCGGTCAATTCAAAAGTTACGAACTAACCGCAAATACTTAAGCGCCAGTGTCTGGGGTCCTAATGAATTAGGGTTGATCAGAGAACTAGACAGTGTGCAGCGTAGAGCAGCATGATTCGTCAAAAGGTGTTACGATAGGTTGAGTAATGTATCAGAATTAATAAAAGAATTAGGGTGGGAATCATTATCAGAACGTAGGTTAAACTACAGATTGTATCAGTTACAGAAATTTCAATCGGATAGCTTTACTGAAGATGTTAGGTACATATTAAAAAACCAGCGTATTATGCTAGATTCGACCAGATAAATAAAATTAAAGAGATAGATTGTCGTACCGATAGATTCAAAATGGCATTTTTCCCCCGTACTATAAGAGAACATAATAGGCAGCATAGCAAAGGGATAGGTAGAGGAAATATTTTAGAGTATTCTGTAGTGCATGATGCATGTATTAACCCCTCAAATACTATAGATACTAACAATCAAGTTGTATGAGACAATATAGTTGCTAGTTTGCATATTAGTAGTGCATGCTTGGTGATATTCACCCCCTGCCACACACCCTCGCGGTGGCTTGCAGAGTATCGTGTAGATGTACATAGATGTAGATGAAGCGGAGTCGCTTGCCGAAATGTACATACTCTTGACCAGAATTTCCACAAAGAGAGAGAGTCTGAATCTAGATACCCACATTCAATTGGTAGAGTAGTTGGTAGGGTGTTCCGGCTTTGAGCAGCGGTCAACGTGGATTTCTCGGTGAAAATTTTATCATCATTTTCAGTATGGATTTCACTAATGTAATATCACCGTCATCGAACGAACTCTCCGTTTCCTGAAAGGATACATGTTAGCGCACCTTACCACAATATGCCTACACGGGCCTACTATAAACTCCTGACATCTAAATCTATGCGATACCTTGTAAGCCACAGCGAGGGTGTGTAGCAGGGGGTGAAGATCACCAAGCATGCACTATTGACAAGCAAACAAGCAAGAGTAAATGGAAACATGCTACATAATAGGGTCTAATGTAACTAGATTGTTAGTAATTGATTGGCATGCCCTTGGTGGCCCAACTGGCTTAAAGATGCGATAATGAGATGCCTTGATGGGTCATACATTTGCACATTGCGATATTATTAGTTCCAAAAGAATGATGTATCTTGATAACGTGAACACAACTACGACTTACCACACATTTCAATCCAGAGGTATTAGTGTAAGCCGTCCATCGGCGTAAACGAGTGCACGCGTTGGTTGATTTAAACCTAGAACTCGGCAGAGCAACAGGGCACTACTTGTGTGCACTTACCTGGAAAAAAATTAAAACCAGAGGTGAAAATGTGGTTGTTTAGCGCCAAAACATATGCAATAAAAGAACTATGCAACACCTGTTAAATAGTGACTCAGTTAAAGATCAATAATGAGTCATGAAGTTTCAGCAAATTATACTCTTAAAATAATTTAATGAAAAGAACATGGATCGAAGTAAAAGTCCCATATTTCGAGGACATATCCATATGAAGAAGACAGTCCAAAAGAACAAAATTGCTTCATTTAGTGGCTATTGGGACTTAATAGTTGTAAAGATAGTCTCTGATATAATCTCAGGCAAAACTTTGCGGAAGTTAATCATAGTAGGAGTAATGGTATCACCACTGCAGTTTCCACATTGACCTTTTTGAGGCACGAACATGGTTTTGTAGCAAGGCTACTACATCAGACCAGACGATGTGGCCTTGCTACGAAACATTGGTTGTAATTAATAAACGTCAGCATGGAAACTGCAAAGTTGATACCTTTTCTCCTACTAAGATACATATAATCCATTTCCTTCTTTTCCTTCCAACGTATAGGCGTTTGCAAGTTAGGGAAAACTGAATCACCTCAAGGAGCAAAGAAGACAGCATAGCTTGTGAAATACGAACTCAGAAGCATTCAACGAGGAACATAGGTACAAAACAACGCATGAGATTATCAAATTTAAGTTCCATGGATTCTATTCCGTAGTCGCAATAAAAAGGGAAATTTCTGGAAATGATCCTTTGTCCAGAGTACAAATGTATCAAATGCCTGCCAAAGAGGAAATACTAACCGTAATGATAAATTTTCTCAGTGCACGGGTCGTATAGTTGGTGTAAAAATCTTGTCCTTTTCTTTGAATTCCAGGCAGCTAAATTGGTACTCTCGATAAGAGCTAACGAAACTCCAAATTTTACATTGAAAACGATACATAATAATTTGATGCGATACTAACTTTCCTAATAAAAAGATATTACGTTAACTTTATCGACTACCCCAATATAACAAAACTCAATGCACGATATGGTTAAACGGTCTCTTAGAAATCCTATCAACAAAATGCTTATAAAACTCGTACATGAAACCAGCCACCATTTGATTTTAAGAATAAATGTTTCAACATTCCCCGTTATGAGTTTTTTCAGCAAGGGTTTGTTGCCTCGAATAGTGTAGGGGCACAAACGGTACGGAATGCTGGAAAAAACACACAGGGCATAAGTAACATGATTTCTCCACTATATCGGCTGTCTGCGTCCCATAATTAAAATGTATGAAAGGCAGATATGGCCGGCCGAGCCACTGCTTGCTGCAGGACTGGGCCGTAAAAATGAGAACATACGGCCGTCCTGAGAGAGCGAGCCACAAACCATTCCCTCCCTCGGCCTCATACCGACCCTGCCTCCGTCGCCAGGTAGCACGCGAGCAGTCTCAAAGCAAGACATTTTATTCAACTTGAAAATCATTCCTCACCGGTGATTAACCACTTCAAACTGGAGCCGACGGGCACATTTGAGCCTGCTCTCGGATGGATTAGTTTCCTCGGAAATCTTGACATTTTTAAATACAATCCAGAGAATTCATTTGGAGTCGGCGTTTGAAAAAAATTAGCACTTTGAGCGACCAATGAAACCCCTCTCACAACTCACTCTAGAGTTTAAAGAGGAATTCCTGGTTAAGGGTTTTATATGGGGGCGAACGAAGGGAAAAGGAAATATAAATTCAATATTTCCGACCCGGCTTATTCTCTTTCTTCATATTGGAGCTGGAGGTCTAAGTAGGCATACACTGTGGAATAATAAGTATTTATCTAAACTGCGTAATTAGGAAGTCCACAATCTTTGCATTTAACCAGCCACTTTCACATCATTAAACCGGAATGTTATTTTCGACAATTATTCCTTATCATTGAATGTATTAACACGATGCGGTAATCCTTGTTCGGCCTCCCGTGTCCCAATAAGAAAGCATTTTGCTTTGCCGTCAGTTCATCCCCAATCACGTTAAAAGCCTTCGTCAATTAATTAGTGGCCGGTCGACAGTCAGTCTTTCCCCCTCAGGGCACACCACTGCCATCATTCATAACAGACAAACAACACAGGCCTGAATGAGACGAAATACCTTCTTAAATATCTTTAGAGCAAAGTTTAACAGAGTACTATCTCATGATAACTTCACCCTCACTTGCCTAATGGGTATCACAGCTTAATGCATTCCAGTCAATCACCATCACATCTATAATCATATTTTTTCCTCTTAATTACTTTTGCTGCGCCTCACAAGTACATACAATTTTAACAAGCTCCTTTCTTTGAAGTGCATCTAATTCAACCTTTCCCATGGCCACTACGCGACTTCAAGAAACTAAATAAACGTTGTCAAAAATTCCGGGCAAGAGCCTTTCTGGACACCCCCATCTAAAATCCTCGTGATTCGATTTTCTGCGTGTCAGGACTTCGTAGGAGATCGCAGGTGGCCCAGGGAAAGGAACCGGCCCCCCCTTCACCCTGAATGCGTGATTTTCACACGCCAATGACTTAGTACGGCGTGAGCTCTACCCTCACCTATCAAAAACCATCCTTAGGGTTGAACACACCTTTTTATTGCAGCTCAAAATGACAGGCACACCTTTTTCCTTCCTCGATGGCTCTCACATTGACGTGCTGGAAAAATTACACCGCACTCACAGCGGGTCACTTGTAAACTGGAAAATCGGGGACTTTCCGACACGCCGGGTGCATATGAGCTGAAGGGACATTCGATTGATCTTCCGAAAACTCTCGGAAAATGTATGATCCTCCAGTACCTATTTAGCGGAGCAACGATGAGACAGCTTCTAGGCTCTAGTGCGTGAGCCACAGCCACTCTAATATGGCTAACACACGGTTCCGGGATCCCGATCCTGGCGAATTAAGGTGTTCTTGACGCTGCCGATCCGGACATTGTTGGGGCATTCGGCCCTTTTGTTGAGGTCGAAAATATGACTATTTCAAAGTACGTGAGCCCCAGGGACTGCTACGCTAAGGGCACTCAACCCAAAGGCTGCTGATGCACGAGCTGCCACGACAGTCTCTGTTTTGTTGTAGTCTTTGTTCTAGTGCATGTTTGGTGAGAATTCACCCCCTGCCACACACCTTTGTGGTGGCTTGCAGGGTATTATGTATATGTAGATAGATGTAGAAGACAGTCACTTGTTCTCGGCCGACAGCACCTCCACTAGGGAAGCTCAAGAATCATAGCGATGCATTTGGAGCGGGAGAAAGTCAGGTACGGTCTCCATCTTTGTCGGCCTAGGTGAATTCGGCTTTAAGCACATGGCGGTGAAGTTACACCTCGGGGTCAAATCTCGAGCAGATTCCGTAGATTGAGATTCCGTAGCAGATTCCGTAACCCTGATTCCGAAAGCATTTTCACCATCCCGTCAATCCCTGGCACCATGCTTTATTTAAGCGCCACCTGAAACAATATCTTTACACCAAGCCCTTTATGATTTCAATACACTATCAATTAACAGCGCAATGCAACTTTTAGTAAATACTCTTTGGGTCCGTTCAAACATTTCTGCTCCTATATGGTTATAATATGCTATGCTAATATATATAATTACATGAAATTATTAACCTATTTATTACATGAAATTAATAACCCTCGAACACATTCGTTTCATTTACTGAATCGCGATTGCACGTCGCAAGCATTCAAGCAATATGCACGTCTGCGTTCCTAGCATAAATGACAATCCCGCCGCTTAGAATGCTTAAGCATAAATGGTGCTTAGGATGACCGCTATAAGGAGTGTCAAAAAGAAAGCCTCAAAAATACAAGTACTAGCAAGAAGGTCTTGCATTAACGAAATATGCTGAGTGTACCAAAGCCCTTCTGGCTTAATCTCTTACTGCTCATGAGAGGAAAAAGGGGTATCTTAAAAAATCGAAAATATAATAATAAATTCATGCATAAAAATGTAAAAGGGATAAACAAAGCACAACAATATACGTTAAGTCATCCCACATCTAGGCTTGGAGTTGGCGACGAGAAAGAGGTCCACAATGCACCTCGCCAACGGAGCAGTGACATGATGTACACCTTTTGAAACAAAAACCTGCCTACTTCAATTTTCCCTGATAAATTATAAAATGAAGATATTGCTGAGCATTGGAAGATTATACCTACTCTGGAGTAAAAAACGATACTATAATGAAGAAATATTACATGACCTAATTGTAATGTTAACCAAAGATACACAAAAATGGCGGACTCTTATTTCAGTCAATTTTTCGTCTTCATGCAGGAAGTTAGTCTAAGCTACATTGAGCTACAAAAAGTAACTTAAATCACGAAATTCTACAAATTGTCCTGAGTTGGGAACTGGTGAGGACTTAGCGACTCCGCGTTGCGACAGTTTGCTCCGACTCCGAAAATAAAATCGATTTTCCATCGCGCGGTGTAGTCCACATCTTCCCGCCAGCATCCGGTACTACAACGTCGCGGCTGGTGTGTTCACGTGGCATGGTGACACAAACTTTGCTGTGGCTATTTTCCAGGCCTGCCAATTAAAAGGACCTTCCGTACATATTTTAATGGCGATACTATAGGAATATCGATTACTCGATATGATATAGGCCACTATATCGGATGCCGATGTAAGTTGCTTAAAGACCAATTTTTCCTGGAGCGTCTCGGGATCGAACGCCAATATTTCTTATTTACCACTGGCACTGGCCAATTTTTCACTGGAATACAAGTCCCTTCTTGATTGCCTTGTCCCTTGTTGATTAGAGGGCATTTCAAGTTCAGTATTCCGTCCGTCGGATGGGACGTTAAGCCGTGGTCCCCTTGGCGCCTTTCGTTGAGAGTAGAGTAATGCTGACGCCGGGTTTCTCTCCACCCTTCCTCCGTTCCCTTAAAACTCCAACAGTTACCCACTCCCCGGCGCAGTTGATCTCAGTTGTCGGCCGCCAAACAACTTGTAACAATTGCGGGTTGTTGGGGGGGGGGGGGGGAGGGGGCGGTCGGAACAGCACCACTCACGCGGCCCGAGCTGACAGAGGCTGAAACGATTCCATTGTGGCCACACCCACCCTCTAGTGCTGACATTCCAGTCACACTCGTGATTGTGACCTCTGCTGGCCTCCGAGAAGCGGCGCTGGTAGCCGCGGCCTCTTGCACCACGGCGGCAGCGCCACTTACGTCCAGCACCACAAACTCCGCCAACCGAAAGCCAATGCCGAGCCACGACATCGCTTCCTCTAGGGCACAGCTACCAATTAAAAAGGCACTCTTCCATCCGCGAGTTTATCCACCGTCCTTCCACTGGTTTAGAGGCTTTCCACCGGCTTCCACTTTCGTTAGCATTAAGGAAATTCGTACCGAAATGCCGCTCTCTTCATATCTGTGTAATGAGTAATGTAAAGAAGCAGGTAAACTTCAAGTTTAAAAGTGTTGACACTAAAATAAGAGACTGAAATATTTTAGTTTGCAAGGGAAAAGGCGGGGTTTGAAATTTCCCAAATGTCACCTTTAAAAAAGTGGCTTCTCATAAAGCTGAAAGCGAGGATCACCAGCCAAGTTGTGGGAGATTAACTGAGGTTGGTGTGGTGGCTTGAGGACTTGGGCAATTCTCTCTCGAGGACACGGGTTCGAGCCCCTCATATGGCAAACATTTTTTGTGATGGGACACAAGACCCGCCTCCCACGGAGAGCACTTCAAGCATTGGCGATCTAAAAGCACGCTCCGTTCACCAAGAGAAAGCCTAATGCCGACGCCGGGTTTTTCTCCGTGTCGCTTTGCTCCTAAACTCTCCAAATATCCACCTATTCCTCTGAGGTGCTAATAACCCAACTGTCGGTGCCTAAATCGATAACAACACAGAGAGAAGTATAAAAAAAGAAGGTGATTAACCTTTAAAAAAATTGGCATATACTCCATGGAGACATTTCCCATGATGTACAGCAATGATCATCATTGCTGTCTCCTGTCCGTCAATTGACCGCACGAAAATGACGAAGCTCCTTAGTCAAAATAATTTTCCACGGCTATTCAGACGTTGGAAATGAATGTAAGTTTGGAAAATGAAGAGTAAAATTAATATCCAGGAGCATATATACCGAGCAAATGTCATGCAAAGTGGTTAGGGCTAAAAGGTATGATGCAGGCAGTTGTGTACGATGGACAGTTCTTACAGCTGCTCAGAATTCAAGCAATCAGGGCGCAGCGTACGAGCTGAGCCTGCGGCAGTGAAGTCTTCTACATCTACATCTACACGATACCCTGCAAACCACCGCGCGGGTGTGTGGCAGGGGCTAAAGATCACCAAGCATGCACCACCGACATGCCAAAGTCACTACCCTAAAATGTAAATTGGAGGGGTGGGCGGGGACCTTCTGGAGCCCCCCTGACACTTAGACCTCTTTAGATCCATTGTGCCAACCCACATTTAACCTGCCCGCCACTCGCAGACAGGGGACAAGAGCACCGCGGTAGAGGTATGGAGGAGGGTCACCCATCCAACCTCTGTCCGGGCCCAACGTTGCTTAACTTCGGTGATCTCACGGGAACCGGTGTGTCAACGTAGCTAGGCCCTTGCCCAAGTCACTACCCTAAGTCTTACTGTTTCACGAGTGATAGAATAACGAGAATAGAATGAGAATTTTTATCAAACCTTAATAGCTGCTTGAACTAAACAATCCTGTAAAGTGTAGTCCTGTTACAACTGCAGTCGTTAATAGCATGTGAAAAGTAATGCAATGGCTGTGACGAGAATACAAGAGAGAGATGTTAATTTTCGCTGCGCGGCCCCACCTACAATAGACACCTAGTGCATGGGATCCGAATGAATTAGGTTTGATCAGAGAACTAGAGAGTGTAAAGCGTAGAGCAGCTAGGTTTCCTAACACGTGCTATAAAAGGTTTATCAATATGTAAAAATTAAGGGAATGATTAGGCAGGGAATCATAAGGGAAGATTGTTTGTTCATATATGGATTAAATCTCCTGCAGAAATTTAAAACGTGAGGTTCACTGAAGATATTAGATGAAATTAAGAATCTTCGCGTATTATACCATATTAGGTTACATAATTAGCAATAGAGAGATAGATTGTAGTAACCGGTAGATATAAAATGTAATTTTTCCCGCTTATTTTAAGAGAACATTATAGGTGGCATAGCAAATTGATAGGTAGGTGTTGCATTGCTGGAGTAGTCTGTAGTGAATGATGTATGTTTGAACAGTACAAACAAATTCATGCTACGGAAATACTGACAAATATATCTATATATTTATAACCGGCACTAATTTCATTACCAAGTGAATACTAGCCATCTAGTTGAACGTGACTCTTGTATCCAAGATGTAGTTGCATTGTGGGTACTAGCTGCACGTAAGTAGAACATCTTTGGTGATCACAACCCCCTGCCACACACACCCTCGCATTGGATCGCAAGGTAGGTAGGTGCGGAGTGCAGTTATTGCATGTGCAGTATTTGCCACTCTATTTGCACGAATGACATTACCCAGGTAACCCATCTCGACTCGTCCGCCAACGCATCTCGCCTGCACCCTGGCTGGATGTGTATTCGCCCCGCACCCCTCGGTTCGGCGCCGCGCTCCCGAGTGGCTGTGGGTCGCGACCCGAGCAGAGGGAGGGGTGGAATCGCCGCCGGGTGCGGCACGGGAGCCGACGACAAGCGTGCGGGGGGCGGGTGCACTTCATGGGTGTGGCGGGGAGCATGTGAGTTAATGGAGGAGGGAGCGGGTTAAGCGCTTTGAGCGAAACAGCCGCGCGGCGTTCCTGTGTCTGCGCCCCTGTGAAATTGAGAAAAGGATTGGGAATGTGAAAGGGCCTCCTCCTCCTCCCAATGTTTCCCTTTCCCGCTCTCTCGAATAATATTATTCCACTCTCCCCTCCGCGCTGAAACGACGCCGAGAACGTGTGCTGCTCCTCGGCGGAGAAAAATTCATTACAGCGGAGCGGAGGCCGTCGAGTGTTTTTGTGCACGACGAGGGGTCACTCCCACCGCGTCTTCGAGAATTCCACAATTTGCCGAGCAAAGGGCCCGGGTCGTAACACGAGGCCCGGGCCACGATGGAAAGGACACCACCTTGCTTATCATGTTCGAGAAACTTTCGCCCTCCCCGACAAGGAGTGCTTAAATGCAGCGTTCCCGGGAATAGAATCAAACTACGCAATATTATTCAAAATTATGTGGGGGCAGTACTGGCCCTGATGATAGAAAGTTTCTGGTTCGCGCAGAAACTTTCTATCCCTGAGCTATTCTCGCCTTTTCCTACTGACAACAGAGAATAAGGGTATTAGGCAATGGGGAGAAACTTTCTATCCCTGAGCTATTCTCGCCTTTTCCTACTGACAACAGAGAATAAGGGTATTAGGCAATGGGGAGAAACTTTCTATCCCTGAGCTATTCTCGCCTTTTCCTACTGACAACAGAGAATAAGGGTATTAGGCAATGGGGAGAAACTTTCTATCCCTGAGCTATTCTCGCCTTTTCCTACTGACAACAGAGAATAAGGGTATTAGGCAATGGGGAGAAACTTTCTATCCCTGAGCTATTCTCGCCTTTTCCTACTGACAACAGAGAATAAGGGTATTAGGCAATGGGGAGAAACTTTCTATCCCTGAGCTATTCTCGCCTTTTCCTACTGACAACAGAGAATAAGGGTATTAGGCAATGGGGAGAAACTTTCTATCCCTGAGCTATTCTCGCCTTTTCCTACTGACAACAGAGAATAAGGGTATTAGGCAATGGGGAGAAACTTTCTATCCCTGAGCTATTCTCGCCTTTTCCTACTGACAACAGAGAATAAGGGTATTAGGCAATGGGGAGAAACTTTCTATCCCTGAGCTATTCTCGCCTTTTCCTACTGACGACAGAGAATAAGGGTATTAGGCAATGGGGAGAAACTTTCTATCCCTGAGCTATTCTCGCCTTTTCCTACTGACAACAGAGAACAAGGGTATTAGGCAATGGGGAGAAACTTTCTATCCCTGAGCTATTCTCGCCTTTTCCTACTGACGACAGAGAATAAGGGTATTAGGCAATGGGGAGAAACTTTCTATCCCTGAGCTATTCTCGCCTTTTCCTACTGACAACAGAGAATAAGGGTATTAGGCAATGGGGAGAAACTTTCTATCCCTGAGCTATTCTCGCCTTTTCCTACTGACAACAGAGAATAAGGGTATTAGGCAATGGGGAGAAACTTTCTATCCCTGAGCTATTCTCGCCTTTTCCTACTGACAACAGAGAACAAGGGTGTTAGGCAATGGGGAGAAAGGTCCCCGCATTATTCGACACCGTATGCATTTCAAGTTTAGTTTGTTTCAAGTATCGTACTGCCTTACTTATACCAAGTACAAGAACACTTCCTCCTATAATTTTAAAAGGATGAAAATAATTGCTATCAATTTTCAAATTTGGGTGTCCGTAGGAGAGGAATTAGTGTTCATTTTATCTCTCATGTTTTATTATTAACAATTTGTTCTTACCATGTAAGCCACTTCAAAAAATTTGAAATGGCGTTCAATTAGGTAACCAAATTCATTGCAACGTTGGACATGAATCCTTTTACCAGGACCATAATTAATTCCTTTTTTTTACCAATATATAGTTTACGATGGCAAACTAGTAACAAAACTACTAGCGGTACCTTAGGAGGGACAATTTGTGGCGCTAGTGAAGCAAGACTGTAGCGTCTAATCAATGCTTTTATAAAATGCCAGCACCTACCTCCATAAACATCAGATTAATAGAATAAATTGGAATCATATGCGCTGCGACGTATTTTTATGCAGTCAGCGAATCTCGCGGTGGTCCAGGCGTGTAGACACACCTTTATGGTGGCTGCAGGGTATTATGTAGATGTGGATGTAGAGAGCGAGCAACTCTAGCTGGATGGGCGGATGGTGCATGCCCGCTATCGCCAGTGACGTCGCACTGAGGGTCACACCAACAGCAGCCGGAGCCTCACGGTGCCGTCCTGCCATATCGACCGCTGTGAAGGGCGTACCTCAGGGGCCTCTCTCGGTCCCCCAGGGTCTCTCGGACCCGTGTTTCCGCTCCAGGAGTGAGCAAACGAACGAGTCATGAGCTGGACCAGCTCACCAACGCCGCCCGGAGCGAGGAATCCCAAAGACGCCGCAGAAGGGAGCGCTGGGAATTTAATTTCTTTTTGGAGGAATGCGGGGGCGGTGTCGCGTGCGCTGCTGCCCGGGGCGGCCGTGGCGCCCTCCCCGTGGGGCAGGCGCATACTCGGGCGCCATTTACCCGGATAATTGCCGGCGCTAACGGCGGAGAATTGCGGAGGCACACGCGAAATTTCAATTGCGCCCTCGGCGTCCCATCCAAGGGCCCCTAATGCTCTCCGCAGTACTACTCGGCAACGCTGACCCACCTGATGCGGCCCACGCGGAAGGCCAGAGTCCTCTGGGCCCGAAACGGCCCGTGGGACCATGCCTGCGAGGCTGCTTCGCCTCCTTGCCTGCTTTCCAGATTCTGCTGCAAGGAAAGCTTCATACTCAAGATTACTCTCCTTTGAAAGAGCGAGCATTTCCTCCAACTTAATCTTCGGGACATGCAAATCAGGAATAAACTGGATAAACTTCTTCAGAGATCTTTCAATCTGGGATTAGTACTTAATTTGAGGTGATACATATAGTATTTGGATTATTTCGGGCGTTATTACTATTTAAGGAACTGAGGTACAGTTGGTGGACACCCACGGATAGTGTCAATCGTCAATGCTAGCGCCTTGGTGCTAGAGCGAGAGCCACTCACTTCCATGCCAACAAAATGGTCGGAAACAACTCAGGCGGTGCTAAAAGCAAAGGAGTTAAAAGCCAAAAAGTCCATCAACAGCCCTAAACAGACACACGCCCGCACAAGAAAACACACTTAGGACTCGAGTGGGCGGGCAGTCCGGAAAACAAGCAGCCTCAAACACCACGTCCCTAATGCGAAGCGCTTCGCCGGCACTAAGCTGTTTTTTTTACTTCCCCGCCTTTTCGCTAATATCTCCCCGGGTTCAGCGCTGAAGCAGGAGGGGGGTGAAACAGAATGTTGGCTCTGGCGCCCCCAATCCAGCATGCGCATGCATAAGGTGCAGTCCGCTGCCCCCTCCGACGTCCGTCTCCCCTCCGCCCCCCCAGCAACTCACCGACAGGAGGCATCTTAACGCCCGACGGTGACAAAATGGATGCTAATTTGCATGAAGGGGGGGAAGGAGCGTAATTTTCACCTCGACTGCTTAAGTGCCTTCCCAAGGAGGCTACTCGCCCCTCGGGCCGCCCCTGAACCCGCCAGGGGCGGCCCGAGGGGCGTCTTGGCTGCGGCGCGGATGCCGTGCCCCCGGGCGGGAACGCCTGCCGGGTGCGGAAGGGACTTGGGGAGCGGGACCGCGCTAATGGCCACGCCAAAACACTTGTCATCGACCGGAAAAACACGGTGCGATACTTGGCAGCACATCTGCAACCGCTATTTTATGGAGTGGGCTTGGCTAATGGGGTCCGGGACGTCAGTTGGAGGGAGCGACGCGAAAAACACGAACGACTCCGGTGGAATGGATCAAACGAGTCTTTACGAAACGCAAGTCATACAATATGTATTTAGATTGGTAGAAACTATGAAAAAATAGTGGAGAACAGTGATTCCCATCCTTTTCACCTAAAAACTAAGGTTACAATCTAGGAGCACCCTTTTGTGATGTTTTAACTTATCCGTTTGTGCTTCCCTCTCCATTAACGAGGATAATCGGCAAATAACCGACATTGGTCCGTGGGTTGGAAGAAGCGCTATGATTACTTTCGCCATCTGTCGGTCGTGAGAGTGACCAATTCAGAAGTTGGCCCTGCTATGTATTTTTCGTTTCATTATTTCACGCACCCCTAATTGTCTTCTCGGCACCATGAAGTGCCTCAGGGCATCAGCGGGGAACAACTGCTCAAGAACTTATTTCATTCACCATCGTGAGAACAATAATAAGAAAATGACCTGATGAATCCGATCAAAGTTTACTAAATATTTTTCCAATCGATATAATATCATTTTGAAGCTATTATTTTTGATGTCATATTAAGGTAATAAATCGATAACATGAAATAGATCTTCCCTTCGATTCTCGAACCTCGCGTTGATTAAGCCGCCAATAACTGGAAATATTTTAAGATCAAATTTTCTCGAATGATAGTAAATTTGGCCAATATCAAAGAAGTAGGAAAGAGATATTATCTTTTCTTTATTCTCATTCAATTTTATTAAATTTATTTAAGCCCTACTTCAGGAAATTCAACGAAAAAAATATCGATCAATAAATTGCAATGTTTTTCAAAGTTGCCATCCATTGCCAGTTTTTCAAAGGATACATGCTATGACCTGAATGCATTACATACAAAATTAATGCTTCCGTCATGCAAGTAAAATACTTTTTGAACAGGAGCATGGTATGAAACACATTGATCACCAGTACTAAATATGTAACACTTCCATGTATTTTGTGACAAATCGAAAAGTTGCCTGAGATCAATCTTCTTTCTTTAGTCTTCAGCTTTTGTTCTGCAATTAGTGCCTTTAATGAAGATATACATTCAAATAACACTTCATATAGTAATATCCAATGCATCATATGTATTTAGGAGCACCATTAAAATATTGACTGCGTCCGTTCATGAATTGTTGAAATTGCCTTTAGCGGTGCGGTTTCTATGTAGCATCATAGCCCAATATTCTAGTCAGTGAAATTTGTTGACACCAGAAGAAAGCCACTCAGTGATTTGACCCGAAGGTTGGTTATGATAGGTGAGAGTAGAGCTAACCCCGGACTAATCCACAGTCGCGTGAATTTAATTCAGGGTAGGGGGGCCAGTTCCTTTCCCTGGGTCACCTCGCACTCCGAGGATTTTTCGTTCGGGGGCGTCCAAAGGCTTCACCCGGATTTGAACACGGGACCATCAATCAGCGCTCTACCCACTAGGCCACCTCGCTCCCTTAAAGCCACTTATGCCAGACATAATAATTAAAGAGCCAGGGACGACCGACATTCAGCACTGAAAAAACATTTTGATTGAATTTATCACATACCTATTGAGAAATTTTATCAAAATTTTCAGTTAATATTTACCATTGATCTGCAGAGTTATTTCTATCAAGACTTTTCAGCATAAAAATTGGTGAATGTAATCAAAATTACGATAAATTTATCAAAAAAACTAGCCTTCTCCGGTTAATTTTACCAAACCTGTTCGGTATTTTGTAGGGTATGATTACATTTATCGAACAAAATTTAGCCTTTTTCGTTTATTATGCCAAGCTACTTGACAGGTGATACATCTAAATTTATCGAACAGAATAGTCGTATTGATTCATCACACCTAATTAATGCATAAAGTAATCAAACATATTTAATGTTCACACATTGTCAAATTTGAAGCAAAGAATGGCAATTAAATTTCATGACATTATTATCATACAACTTAACAAACATTAATAACCAACATCTACATCTTCATGATACCCTAAAGCCACCGCGAGGGTGTGTGGCAGAGAGTGAAGATCACCAAGCATTCACTATTGGCATGGAAATAAGCAACTATAGTGTCTCATGCAACAAGATTGTTAGTATCTACATTATTCGAGGGATTAATACATGCATCATGCACCACAGAGTACTCTAAAATATTTCCCCCACCTATCTCTTTGCTATGCTGCCTATTCTGTTCTCTTTTAGTACGGGGGATAAATGCCATTTTCAATCTATCAGTACGACAATCTATCTCTCTAATTTTATTTATCTGGTCGAATCTAGCATAATACGCTGCTGTTTTTAATATGTGCCTAACATCTTCAGTAGCGCTATCCAATTGAAATTTCTCAAATAGATTTAATCTGTACTTTAACCTACGCTCTGATAATGATTCCCACCCTAATTCTTGTATTAATTCTGAAACGCTACTCAACCTATCGAAACACCTTTTAACGAACCTAGCTGATCTACGCTGCACAGTGTCTAGTTCTCTGATCATACCTAATTCATTAGGAGCCCATACACTGGCTGCATACTCAGGGTGAGGTCCAACTAGTTAAAAGTAACATCGCTCTTTTGTCTTCTCATCACATTTCCCTAGTACTCTTTTTATAAATCCTAACTTACTTTCGCTCGTTCGCATATTTCCCGGATAGCTACACACTTTTTTATGTTAAATTCCAGCTGCCATTTGTCGCACCACTCTTGAATTGCATCTAAATCCTTATTAAGCGATTTCTAAGCTTACTACTAACTACGTTACTCAAATCGTTTATGTTTAAAATAAATAAAATCTGACCTATTAGGCTACCCTGGGGACTCCCGATGTGACTTTGATTGTGTCCGACATGATACCATCTGTGACAACCCTCTGCTCTCGCTCATCTAAGAATTCTTTTACCCAACATACAACGTCTTCATTTATACCAAAACTCTATAACTTCAAGATTAATTTATCATGAGGAACTTTATCGAAAGCCTTTTCAAAATCTAAAAATATCGCATCAACTTCAGTACTGTTTTCGCCGTAGATTAAAATATCGTGTATGAATACAGTTAATTGTGTCTCGCAAGATCTACCTTTCCGGAACCCTTGTTGGCTATTTATGAGCAATCCCTGACTATCCAAATTCCCCATGATTGAACTGACTACAGGAACCCTTGTTGGCTGTTTATGAGCAATCCCTGACTATCCAAATTCCCCATGATTGAACTGACTACAATGTGCTCAAATATCTTACAAGAGATTGACGAGAGAAAAAATAGGTGTACTGTTAGCTACTTTTCAATCCTTGGGTATTGTGTAATTCTGTAGTGTTTTATTTAATACAAGCTGACCCGGCCACGCGTTGCTGTGGCTCAATCTGGTTAAATGGAAAGCGCACGTTTATAGTATGTTTAATTTCACAGTTTTTATAGGTATACAATATTTTTTGTTGTTCCATTGTCTGTGCAGTTATAGACATTGTTTGTTTTGCCGACTCTAGAACACGCAACATACACGTAGAACACGCAACACACACGCAACAAAATACACGTACATGTGAGAAGCAATCCGTATCTAGATCTAAACCGCATAGTTCTAAAGATTGGCCCTTATCTTTGTTGATGGTGGTTGCAAATACCAATCGAATTGGGAATAAAATCACTTAAATTGAAATGGCATATCTGTTGGATACATAGGAATTCGAGGAATGAGGACATCTTCGCCTTTGAAAGTTCCTGTCCAGATTGTGGATTCTACGACGTTGCTCATTAATTTATTTACTGAAAGCCGCGTGCCGTTGCAAAGCTTTGGCTGGTTGATATTTAGCAACATGATAATTGGCACGCCATTTTCAATTTCAGTACGTGCGGTGGCATCCCTGGCAGATCGAGTAAATTCAAAAATTCCGTTCGATAATCAATTGAATAATCTGCATCCACAACATCGTCGACGGTCTTGTACATATGTGCCTGCGTCGTTTAGAGTGTTACACTGAATAATATTGTTTAGTTTGCAGAAGTCTTTGTTCTTGACCGCAAGAATAGCTCGTTCACTTAGCCAATTGTGATCCTTATAATTGATTTGAATATTGGGAAATACTTTTTCAACCATCTCTTCTTTTGACGTTACTAAATTGCAAAATTTATGAGGCAATGAATTTTACCTGAGGTCAGATCAACCGTCACCTTTCCGTTCCCCATTTCCAGCAATTTATGTGAGTATATCTCAGCTGAACGATTGTTTTGCTGCTGGACACGAATACTTGTATATAATTTTAACGTCTTTACATGTCGTCACAAAGTAAAATATTTCAGGCAAGCATTTATTTCATCCGCTAGTGTCAATCGAGGAATTACAGGTAATGTTTGCCTGAAATGTCGTGCAAGCAATATTAATGCGTTCTCAAATGGTCTCAGGATTCAACGGAAATCTTGCAATGATCGATCTAGAGCCTCGAGCGATGCTTTGTGCACCATTGTGCATTCATCCCAAGCAATAAGTTGGCATTTCTGAAATATTTGTCCCATGCCAGATGATTTGAATATGTTGCACGTGAGTGTTTCAATGAGTTGCAAGTTCAATGGCATGCACATCCCGTCTCCAGTGTCGATATTGTATTCTCGATATTGTACAAACCTTCATGGATTGAACAAAACAACTAACCAAAGCTTTATGGAAAGTGGATGAATGTTGTGGTAATGCATGAAGTTATCAATATTGTATCGATACAGTATCAATATTGTAATGATACTCTATAAAACTTTGATAAAAAACACCTAAATATTTTCACCTCAATTTTGTATCAACAATGTATCGATGTATCCATATTTTATCGATATTATATCGATACAGTATCGACATTGAATTATAGATTTTGTAGAAACCTTCGCGGAGCGTACTCAATAACTTTCCAAAGTTTCATGGCGATCCGATGAATGGTGTAGCAATGCATAAAGGACAAACACATTATATACATTCGATACAGTATCGATATTGCAAGGATACATTCCTTTTAAAAAACTAAATAATTTAACCTCAATTTTGTATCAATAATGTATCAATTTATTGATACTTTAGCGATATTATATCGATAAAGTATCGATATTGAAATATCGATTCCGTAGTCCTCTTTCCGGGAATGTACTCAACAACTTCCCAAAGTTTCATGGCGATCCGATTAATGGTGTAGTAATGCATAAAGGACACACACACACACACACATACATTCATTTTTATATATATAGATTATTTCTAGATAGGGGGCTATTTCAGAAGCTAATGTTAAATAATCTGGAAGTACTTTGATCGGGATCTTTTTTTGTTTTTACTAATGTTTTTGACTGCTCCTCTATTCCGCGACATCAAATTATTATTTCAGGATTTGTTCACTTAATGTGTTCGGCGGTGGTTCCACTGCGCTTTGTGTCGATGAGTTGAATACGATTTGGAAGAAGGTGTTTAAAGAATTGGATTTTTCTACACTGCTGGTGACTTTAATTCCTTTATCGTTTTTAATTGTATGCACTGTGAACCTATTTCCCTGAAGCTCGTGTATTAAGCTGAAGAACGTTAATGCTCCATTATCTTACGCGCTACCCTAGACGATGTCTCGTCCGTGTAGTGGACACCCGAGCGATTCAGGGGCACCCGACAAGAATCCAGCTCCGGCCCGAGGTCCAAAAGCTCAGCTCCCTCGCTCCCACAAACTTCATGTAGTATCCTGTTTATGCCTTCCACACGGCTCCAAACCTTCGAATATATAATACGTTGGGATTTAACAAGCCCGTGATTACATTAGTATCTGCTTCAGTGAACATGATGCAGTCATTTCCGTGCTGGCAAATGTTTTCACGCTATATTGTCGTGCAATTACCCTGGATGGGAAATCTAAAAATATTCGCATGTAGGCGCAATCAAAATGGCATCGTTTGTACAGGGTCAGACCAATATGCAGGTGCAATGGCATTCTGGCGGAGGATAGCAGAGGACTGAGATGCTTATTAATCACTTTTGAGGAAATTCTACGAGGTAAAATGAGTACCACTCTGCATCCAATGCTCCTCTTCAAGTTATGAAGGCGAATACTTTGGAATGTGGTTACATTATTTGTGACCTTTAGCGTCCCACAAGACCAAGGTTAGTAGAATAAGTACAATACAATTCTATTACCTATAATAGGTAGGTACTTAGCAACAAGGCAATGTTTTCCGCTGCTTAACGGGTGTCAGAAAATGAATAGCAAATTGTTCGCCACAACATGGCAACGCTCAGAATTACGTGGGTTTGAATCTCTGCGGAATGGAATATGCCCTTCATCAACATCATCGGTCAACAATCCCAGGATTGGTTCGACGCAGCTTTCCACTCGATTCTTCTATCGGCCAACCTTTTCATTGTGACGTTATTCTTCTCTTTTACATCCCTCACTACCTGTTCCATGTATCTCATACAAGGCCTGCCTTTTCCAATCTTCCCGTTCACTTTTTCCTCGACGATAGTCTTTATCATGCCATCGTGTCTCAAGATATGGCCAATTAAGTTTTCCCTTCTTCTTTTTAGAGTTGCCAGCAGACTTCTCTTTTCTCCTACTCTTCTTAGCACTTCCTCGTTACTTACTCGGTCGATCCATTTAATCTTCAGCATTCTTCTGTAGCACCACATTTCAAATTCTTCTACCCTTTTCTTCTCCGCTGCTGTCATCGTCCATGATTCACTGCCATAAAGACAAATGCTCCAGATGTATGTTCTGATGAACTCTTTCCTTACTTCTATGCTTGTATTTCCTGCTGTAAGTAGATTCTTCTTTTGATAGAAAGCCCTCTTTGCCTGGGCTATTCTACTCACTATTTCATTCTTGCTTCGTCCATCGTTGGTTACTCGGCTTCCTAGATAACAGAACTCTTTAACCTCTTCAAGTTTTTATTTTCCTAGTTTGACATTGGTTTTCGCCTTTTCTTTCTTGCTGCACACCAATATCATAGTCTTCTTCTTATTTATCTTCAGCTGATATCTGGCCATAGTCCTTTCCATGGTTGTAAGCATCTTATTCAGCTTCTTCTCTGTCTCTGCTATGAGAGCTATGTCGTCAGCGAATCGTAGCATGCTGATTGTTTCTCCGTGGATTTTCACTCCAGAACACTTCTCCTTGACTTCATTCATGGCTCTCTCGATGTAAACATTAAAAATTACGGGAGACAGTGCTCAGCCTTGTCTCACTCCTTTCCCTATTCTTGCCTCTTCACAGCTGGGTCCAGATTTAATCATAGCAACTTGGTTTTTGTACAGACTATGTATAATTCTTCGGCCATTGTAGGACACTCCAATTCCCTTCAGAATTCCAAGCACTGAATCCCAATCCACGTTGTCAAAGGCTTTCTCTAAATCCACAAATGCAATGAACGTCGGTTTGTTCTTCTCCAACATGCCCTTATTTGGTGATTAACTAATGCTACGGCTAATATTTCAGGAAATGGATGAGAAATTTCGATGGCTCCACGGAAATCAGCGGAGAAATCATGGCCAACGGCAGGCCTAGAGGCAAGCAGGCCTAGGAGGCAGAATCGACGCAGGGCTCAAACTCATTAATCTGAGCATGCGAATACTCAGGTGGTGGTGCTTGCCGGCGGCAGGCGCGCGATGCTCGCGGCCCCCGGGGCCCTCAAACCGGGGAGGGGGGCCGCCGTATTTGCCCCCCGTGCGTCTGTGTGCGTATGTAAAACACGGGGGGGGAGGCGGCTGAGGAATTCGAAACGAGGATCCCGGAGGGCGGCCCGCATTTGAATCGCAAATGACACGGGCCGTGGGTAGAGGTAAGCGGGGATTGGTTGCTTTTTGCGACGGGGGGGAGGGGGAGGCTCGGATGTGAATGGAGAAGCGCCCTTTCGAATTGGCGACGCGAGCCACCCACGGCGCGTGAACTCTCGAAATTACTTGGCACCACAAGTACACATAGGCGGAGATGCCACTTCAAAGCGGGGACAAGAAATGGAATAAGAGAGGTCGCCACTCAAGCCCGGTACCCACCGTCCATCATGCGGGAAACTACGCGGAATACATTCTCCGGGCGTTTATTAAGCAGCGGTGCGGTTGGCATCCGTGCGGACTCAGATCTCGGGGACGAATGGGTTTTCGGTCTCCAGCCACAGGCAGTGCATGAGGAAGGGCGGCAGAGGTAAGGGTGAGGCGCTGCGGTAACACCGTCGGATGTGCGGGCAACACATGAGCAGGTGAACGCAAAGTTGGTAGTACTGTGTGTGCTAAGAGGTGCCCTAGTGGTCGCGTGTCACACATACATAGGGAACACAAAGTTTTATCGTACCGATAGATTTTAAATGTCATTTTTCCCACGCACCATAAGAGAGAACAATAGGCAGCGTAGCAAAGGGATTGGTAGGTGAAATATAGTTAGTGCAGTCTGTAGTGCATGATGCATGCAAAAACAACCAATAATCCCTTTCTTATTCCGTATATATTAACCATCTATCTGTATGTGACCCCATTATCTAGCATGCCTCCATTAAATATCCTAGTTGCATGCCAATAGTGCATGTTTGGAGATCTTCACCCCCTGCCACACTCCCTCGTGATTGCTCGCAGGGTATTACGTAGATGTAGATGTAGGTGGAGAATATGGAATCGAGCCAGATTACGACAGAAAAACGTTTGACTCAGATGGGATTTAAACCGCGGACCCACGAATGTCCAGTTCGGCATTATAACCTTTACACTACCGAGCAAAATCCAATTTTCTGTGAAAACAGCGGGAGTTTTTATCACCCTTTGCCCAAGTGTTTGTTCAAATTTGCCCATTCCCCCTGCCACACACCTTTCTGGTGCCTTTTAGGGTACTATGTAGATGTAAATTATGTAAAAGTGTTAATGCAACTCTCGAGTCTTTTTTCTGCTGTGATATGGCTTGATTCCATTTTCAACATCTTTGCGTTGGTCCTTCTATGTGCTACCTGCCCATATACCTTATTGTCTCCTCAGTATATTATGTACATCGTATGTATACTTGAGGAGAGGGCCACATCAACTCCCTGCGCCAACTTGAAGAGGAGCTCTGACGCGGAAATAACAAGTGTTCTGGTGAGACAGGCAATGCCAATTTCTTGATGGAAGAGGAGAAGGAGGATGTTATTCCTGGAGGGGGCGTGGGGACGTTGAGGGGGGGTGAAGGTGAATGCGCAGTGTGTGTGTGCTTTGCAAGGACGGGGGGGGGGGGGGGAAAGGTCAGGAGGGAGAGAGAGAGTGAAAAGCTTTAACCCTGCCGTGGTCCCCGGCTGGAATGAATGACTCTCTCGCCGCAAGCGCATGCACGCCCGCGCAGTAGTGTTTCGCGTGAAGCATAATCGGATTACACTCCGGAGAAGTGTCCTCCGTTTCGTTCCTTCGCAGCTGATCTCTTTCGTTTGTTTGGGGTCAAGGCTCCACGCAGGGTGGACCCTCGGTGAGCGAACAGCCATTCTGAGGGTACGCAAGGGTCGCCCACGAAACATTCGGTTGGAACTGCCCGATTGAAGGAAATACATGCATACATGGCAAGCAATATCAATTTACATTATTTACGTCCAGAAACCGAATCCCGGGATTGACGTAAGCACGGTGTTCTTGAATGACTCTTCGTGACCAAGCTAACTCACATTCTCCCAGGATCATCCGAGTCCTAGCCAAGGCAAATATCCTCCACTTGGGTCTATTTTTGTAAATGAAGTTCCATTCCAGGTTTAATGGCCTCTGAATATTAATTTTAGTAAATGCAATTCATATGCTTCCTCGCAATTTGAAGATACATCATTTCGGAGGAAATCTTTAAAGGATTTATGCAAGGAAATCCTGACTTCAGAGTAATAGTAAGGTATAAGGCAGGGGGTGAATTCTCACCAAACATGCACTACGTATCAAGTATAAAAAGGATTAGTATTAATGTACTAATCTAATTTTCAATATTTAGAAAGAGGTAAAAATTTGATTGTTAAAAAAAGATTCAAAATGTCCTTTTTTCCTCGTACAATCAGGGATATGAAGAGCGGTAAATATATCCAATATGAGTGTAGCAATGGACAACATTGGTAGCTGCATGTTGGTATAAGGACTTGAGAATAACTCAACTAAGAGCACGTTTTTGCATGCTTACTATGCTATTTTTATCTTTTTAAATAGTGAAGTTTAGACTAGTATATTAATACTAATCCTTTTTCATGCATCATATGTTGTGCATGTTTGGTGAGAATTCATCCCCTGCCACACATCTCTCTGGCGGATTGCAGGATATTATCTAGATGTAGATGTATCGTCCCTTTTCAAATCTTCCCGATCTTCGCTGCACACGTTCAAGATCGTTGTTTAGACCGATTTCGTAGGGTTCCCATAGACTGGCAGCATCTACATCTACATAATACCCTGCAAGCCACCATAAAGGTGTGTGGCAGGGGAGCATATTCCAAATAAGCCATAAGAAGGGAATAGTAGCTGATTTATCGTACATGATCGTCACATTTACCCAACACTCTTTTGATGAATCCCAGTTGACGAGTAGCTTGACCCATTATTTCACGCATGTGTTTACCCCAGGAAAGATCAGGTGTCAGTCTCATTCCAAGATATTTAATGTATTACACGTTCGTTAATTCATTATTACTTATTTTGCAAGAGCTAGGAGGAGAAAATTTTTTTCCCAAAAACTCATTGAACACATTTTTTATAATATAATTCTAACTGCTATGAATCACACCATTTTTCAATTTAGGTCATCATATAAATATTCTTTTACATTTTTCGTAAAAACCTTTATGGGGGCTTGAAAGGTATTATGTAGGTGTAGATGTTAATTTACATCAACGTAATACCTATCGAGCCACCACTAGGGTATGTGGCAGGGGTTGAAGATCACCAAACATGCACTATTGACATGCAACTAAGATGGGAGGCATGGAATGGAGCAATGGAGGCATGCTAGATGATAGGGTCACATGCAGCTAGATGGTTAATATCTACGAAATAAGAAAGGGGTTATTCGCTTTATTACATGCATCATGCATTACAGACTACTCTGACTATATTTCACCTGCTTATCGCTTTGCTACGCTGTCTATTGTTCTCTCTTATGGTACGCCGGAAAAATGATATTTTAAATCTATCGGTACGACAATCTATCTCTCTAATATTGTTAATCTGATCAAACCTAGCATAATGCGCAGGGGTTCTTAATATATACTTAACGTCATCTGTGAACAAATCGGTTTCGAATTTACTTAAAAGGTTTAACCTAAAATTCAACCTGCGTTCTGATAGTAATTCCCATTTTAGTTCTTCTATTAAACTCGTAACCCTTATACAATTATCATAACGGCCTTTAAGAAATCTAGCAGATCTCCTTTGCACACGCTCTAATTCCTTTATCCTACCTTCCTCGTACGGATCCCATATACTAGCCGCATATTCTAAATGAGGCCTGACAAGTGTAAAATAACTTCTTTCTTGTACTCCATCATCGCATTTGCCTAAAACTCTATTTACGGATGGTATCGGATACGAATCTATGGTTTGCAACAATAATTATTTCCTAGATGTGTTTCCCTCATGACATGTCTTCAGTGATGGTGACGCCTAAGTGTTTAATAGGTTCTACGTTAGATATTTTCTTTTCTTTAATGCAATAATTAATCCGGGGAAAGCTATTCTTTTTACAAAAGTTAATTATAGCACATTTCTTTAAATTTAATTCTAGCTGTCAACAAACACACCAATCATCAATCGCATCTAAATAATGTGATGTACAGCCGGAGAGAAGATGTCCCCGACTTGGCACCCTCTGCATCTCGTATAGTATAAGGCGGCGGTGCACGGTGTTTATGACACCATCCTGCCATGCAAGGATTAAAACCTCTGGTCTTAACACCAGCGGAGCGTAGGAAGGCAAAAGTCAGCTTTTGATAGCTTATGCTTTTCCATGTTTCGAAAGAAACATCAATGGCTAGGCTTAACGGTATGCGTCGACAGCAAAGTTTTCTCCTCGGCTTGGTTTCCCGAGCTCGAGAACGTCTGCCTTCAATAGCAAGATGGACGTATGACTGTCGCTTTCACCGGTTGACAGGTCGAAGTCCAGATCGATTTCGTGTGCTGCTTTTTTAGCAACCTGGAAGAGAAACGCCCCTGTGCCATCGAATTCATGTTCTCTTGCTAGACAATTCAGGGGGTCCATGCTGTTTAGAACTCGGCATGCTGTACCCAGGACAACTCTGTTATGGAGGCTCTCCAGACTCAATAGGCCTCGACCACCTACACTGCGTGGGAGTGACAATCTAGCGAAGGAAGGTTTCGGATGAAGACTTTAGAAGATGGTCATAAATTTCCTCGTTCCCCTGTCTAGGATCTGCAACTCGTTGATGAGTTGCAGATCCTAGACAGGGGAACGCGCTTTATCCTGTGGTCAGGATAAAGCGCGTCTCCCTGAGTGGCAACAGGCGTTGAAGGCTGGTTATAACCTCTGGGTGGACTTTCCTCAGCTTCAGCATGGCGATGAGTAGCTCACGCGAAGTGGTGTCGAACGCCTTAAGATAGTCCACTGACGCCAACTGGTTCCCTAGCAGCGTGTAGAGGAGATGCAGAGAACGCCTACCATTAAACGTAAGAGCTATCATGACTTTTAAATAAACCCACCGCATAGTAGACTCTGTATCCCCGAAATTTGGAGATCACATTTTCCCTTCAAATCCTTGAAATGTACCTAAAATAAGTCATAGATCGTATTATGCGTGGCTACATTCTCTCGATAATATGAGCATTGAGAGCCAATATTTTGAAAACAATACTGTAGGAAATAAATACACCTAATGTCAACATAAAAAAAACAAAACTTTCAAAGAAGTTCATTAAAAACACGTCTGGTTTCGGGGAACAGCTAACATCCTCGTGTTGTCATTCCACTTAAGATGTAAATTGTTTGACGAAACCTTTCGTGATTTAATACGCTGGTGGAAAATTTAAAAAGCTTTTTTTCTTTTAAAAATGAAATTTCACAAAGTAGATTCTGGGATGAACAAATTTGTTACATCCATCGCAATTAAATGAGCGATGACTGTTTACGTCGCGGAATTAATGTTATGACATAAACAATAAATATATCGTAAATGAGATGTTTACTCATTTATAAAAATAAAAATAGCAATTTTCAATGACACTGAAAGGAGAGTGAAGATATTTAGCTCCAGGTCAAACTGTATAAATTGGCCAAAGTAGAAAACTTGTGGCAAAGTATCCAGCAAAGTTAGAACATTGTATTAACTTTGTCACACAAGGAACGTATGAATCAACCGCACCACATATATCTCATCCCGGATATACGATACGACACCCGCAATATTGGGCAGTTTTAGCCGGAGAATGCTTTAGTGGATAAAAGTTGGGCAACGCAGTCGTCCCCTTCCCAAAACTTTTGATAAAAGAAGAAGTGGCGAGGAAGAGGGACGCGCGCCTTGATTGCCGTCAAATGAAAAATAGTTTGTGCGGCCGCACGTTCGCCCGTTGTGTGGGTAAACTTGGGCTCTTCTCGATCGGAGGAGGAAAGTTGGGCTATTTGGGGCGATTCTTTGGCTTTACTGGATTGCTTCTTTCGGGGAGGAGAAATGGCGGGGCTATCGGGTGATACCGCCACGGAAACTAGAGACCATTTACTTATGTTCCCTGTCCCTTCTTCCTCGGTCTCATTCCAGAGTTTTTAACGGCACGGCTCAGATTAAGACTTACGACAATTGGCCACATAATCTATTTGGTTAGCGTTGCACCGTAAGTGGAAATAATTGGTACTGCAGCTTCCGGCAAACCGGTAATCGGAAAATCTCGTCCCGCCTAATTAGCTTAGAAAGACCTCATTCGGCTAATTCGAGGATGCTGTTGATTTTCATGATAACATATTCCCCACTCATTCATTGCAAGTACCCATTTTGGGAATATAAGTTGGTTTTACGTAAGAGCGCCCATTTCTCGTTGACATGTTAAGCCGAAAGTAGTGTTGTGTAAGCTTGAGTAGTGTTTCAGGATATACACAAGAATTAGTGTGGGAGTCATTATCAGAGCGTAGGTTAAAGTACAGATTAAATCTATGAGAGAAATTTCAATCGGATGGCTGTACTGAACATCTTAGGCACACATTAAAAACACCAGCGTAGATTCGACCAGCTAGATTCGACCAGATGAACAAGATTAGAGAAATAGATTGTCGTACTGATAGATTCAAAATGGCCTATTTTCCCCGTACTATAAGAGAACAGAATAGGCAGCATAGGAAAGGGATAGGTAGGGGAAATATTTCTAACTAAATTATATAGTTATAGTATAAGGCTTATAGACCGTTAGTTGCTTGCTTGCATGTCGGTAGTGCATGCTTGTTGATTTTCACCACCTGGACACACACCCTCGCTGTAGCTTGCAGTGTATCGTGTAGATGCCGATGTAGATGAAAGTTTTCGCATTTCTCCGCTCTCTTCTTCCTGGGTATAGGAATGGTGACGTTTTTCTCGAAGTCCCTGGGTATTTCTCCTGTTGAGTACAGGTCGCAGGTGGTTTTGTAGGGATGGGCCAATGTCCTCTCTCTCGCATTCTTATCAGTTCTGCGGGGATATCATCAATTCCAGAAGCCTTATTTATGCGAAGGTCCCTTACTGCGTCGAATTCCGATCTTTATATTGATGCTCCCATATCATCCTCTTCGACTTCGCTTTCCTCTTCGATCACTTTCGTCCTGAGATAAGTAAATTACATTGTATAGCTCTTCCAGATATTCTTTCCGTCTCTTCACTTTGTCTTCATTTTCAATCAAAAGATCTCCATTTTTGTTCCTTATGGCATTGCATCTTGCGCTCCGTTCTTCGAAGAGGGCCATCATTATCCTATAGGCAGCTTCTATCTTTCCAAGTGCAAGGTTGTTTTGCACATCTTCGCACAGGTTCTGCATCCACATTTCTCTAGCTTTACTTGCTTTGAGACTTATTTTGTTCCTTATTCTTTTGTATCAAAGTTGCCCTTCTTCCATTTTCGCATTCTCGTACATTCTTCTTTCTTATATCAGGTATAAGACTTTTTCCGTGATCCATGGCTTCTTCTTGGCAACTTTTCTTCTTCCAAGAGCTTCCTTTGCGGCTTCCTGTAGACCACATTGAATGTTTTCCCAACGCTCTTCCATTGATTTCTCAGTCAAGTCCCCTCCTATGACGTTTCCCACTGCATTTTGAAAATCCTGTTGATGTTGAGCCTGCTTCAGTTTTACTACTTGCCATGTGTTCTTCACTGTTTTCTTCAATTTCTTTAATTTTAAATGGCATTTCGTCATCACTAAATTATGGTACTGTCGATGTCTGCCCCTTTTGCAGTCCTTCACCTGGTTCCTAAATCTCTGCTTCACTAAAATGTAGTCTATATCATATCTTTCTCTGTCTCCTGGCATTTTCAACGTGTACTTTCTTCGGTTGTGGTTTTTAAACAATTTTCTGGTCACCACTAACTTATGCTGTGTGCAGAACTCCAGAAGTCTTTCTCCTCCGTCGTTTCGGTTTCCTAATCCATATTTCCCAGTCATTCGTCCATCTTGACCTTCGCCGGCGACCGCGTTCCAATCGGCTAAAATAGTTAGGTTTTCATCTCCTCTTTCATGTTTTATAACTTCCGTGATATCTTCGTAGGCGTCTTTCCACTTCATCTTTGTAGTCCGTCCTAGGCTAGTAAACCTGCACCACTACGGTATCTACAAGTTTGGTCTCGATCTTCACCATTATTATTCTTTCATTGTACTACAGGTAGCTCTTCACACACATTCCGGTGCTCTTCCTAAGCATTATGCCAACCCAAGCATTGTCTTTTAATGATTCCGTGAGTTTAATCCTGTAGCTTCCGCTCCAGAAGTCTCCTTCTTCGAACCACTTCATGTCACTGATTTCACTTTCACTTCATTTAACTTCCACAGGCCCGTAGCGATCTCACGTTCCATGTTCCTACCCTAAAATTGTTATCACATTTGGCTGATGTAGTCTCTCAGGTAGTCCCCGCCCGAATATCCGAATGGGGGACTATTTTACTGCTCAAATACCTTACAAGAGATTGACGTGAGTGAAATCGGTCTGTAGTTACTAGGTTCTTCCCTATCACCGCTTTTAAAAATAGGTGCAATTTTAACTACCTTCAAATCCTAGGGTACTGTGTGGTTCTTTGGTATTTTATGGAATATTACTTCTACTATTTGTAGATAGGAGGCTATTTCAGAAGCTAATGTTTTGTATACTCTGGAATTGATTTGATCGGGACCTGGACCTTAATGGTGGCTTACAGTATATTATGTAAATGTAGACGTAAGGGTCTGGATGCTGTTCACCTAAGGATGTCCAGTATCTCAAAGAAACCAGTTGGGATTTAATAAATATAAAGAAATCTACAACGTTAGCTTTTTTCTTTTAAACATAACTTTTTACCATATAGAGCCAAAAAACATCGAATTCGAAAAGGGCAGGATGACATGACCTTAAGAAAGAGCTGTACTAAAATATCCTTCCAGACATGGAGTAGCCCCTGCTTTTACAATACTGCTGGGAACATAGGTTCATAAGCCTTCAGGCACAGCTTTCAGCTAACTATTTTTTTGTATTCGCTATTAATATAAATAATAATATCCCCATAAAATATTTCCTCAATCTCTTATCAATAGCTACCACCTTAACACAAAAATTAATTAATTGATATCGATGGTGGATATAACATTAAGCAAGTACTATTTCATGTGTACTAAAACTGTGCTCATATGAATAACCAAATCACGAGATCACTGGTGCACGCATGGAGCTCCTGAACACCATTAATTGATTACGATCGATGATGCATGAATTCATTTCCACACCGTCACTTTTCGTGGCGTGACCATGACATTTATACAACCGCATTCACATCCGGCGCAATCTTCATTAAAATTGGAAACAGACTACCGCCCAAATTAATTCTAATTAACGCTGGATAATAAATGGCTCAAATGAGAGATATTTTCAGTAATATCAGCCGTGTTAACTCTAAGCGTCCAAACTGCAATTTGAAGAAGGGACCACAGTACCTATCTAATGTAAGTAAGTATTGATATTAATGTATAAATGTAGAGTAGTAAATTTTATTTTTATCTGCTAGCGAAGAACATTGCAGCCACTGAAACTGCGCAACAAATAGTCGATGCCAAACGAAGCTCAAGAAAATAGAGGCATCAATGGCCGAATTATCGTCAGGTCTGATGTTTTTGAAGGTAGTTTTCGTGCAAAGGTGTGTCCACCTACTAGTCGAATCACACCGCAGTCGAATCACACCGCAGAGAACTCAGAAGAGAACAGGATCAAATGAAGCCAATCTTAAGTGAGAGTCGTAGTGAAATATCCCCCACGAAACGGAGTAGCTTCTGCTTTTGCCGCGAGAATGCGTGTGAACTCATAGTGGGCATGAACTCCCTAATGTACGGCTTTGAAGTCATTAGAATATTTTCATGCTACGAGGGTCGTTCAATAAGTCCATAGAAAATCCAAGAGATTGTACTCGTAGTATCTAAAATGAATTTTTCCCAGTAACCAGCACTCCTAACTAGTCAGCTCTCAAGAGTTCCAGCTGCATACATCACATAGTTTCACTGATGTTGTCGATTGCGGTCAACAACATTTTTTTATTTATAAAATTAGAAAAAAGTGTGTTTCACGCGGTGATAAAACATTTTTATTTAAAAGGGTTAACGCCGAAAGAAATCAAAGCTGAGTTGGACAAAGTTCTTGGCACATCTGCTCCTGTGTTTGCAACTGTTTAAAATTGGGAGAATGAGTTAAGGAGTGGCCGTACATCCACAAAATAGGAACATCGTTCCGGACGCTCTGTGGAAGTGCCTACCCCAAAAATAATTGACAAAATCCACGGTATGGTTTTAAGTGATCGACGAATTAAAGTGAGCGAATTAGTTGAGGCCACGGGCATATCGCAAGGCACAAGCGCTTCAATTTTGCTCGAAAAATTAGGTGTGAAAAAAATCTCGGCAAGATGGGTGCCGCGTTTGCTCACTGTGAAGAATAAACGCAATCGTGTGGTCGACTCTGACGCTGTTTTGGCGCTTTTCCGTCGCAATCCTGAGACGTTTCTTCGTCAATACATAACTGCTGATAAAACATGGATACATTACTACACTCCAGAGACAAAAGAACAGTGAAAACAATGGATTTTCAATGGCGAACTGGCTCCAAAGAAGGCAAAGACGGTGAAATCGTCCAGCAATGTTATGGTCACAGTCTTCTGAGATGCACGCGGAATCATCTACATCAATTTCTTGGAAGGGAAACATGGAAGGGAAAAACGATAACAGGAGAGTATTGGACCGGCTGAGCGAAGAAATCAAGGAAAAACGTCGTCATTTTAAACAGAAAAAGATCCTCTTTCATCAAGATCATCTTTCATGGGTGCACACCTGCAGTTGCGATGGCCAAAATTACGGAATTAAAGTTCCAATTATTACAACATCCACCGTATTCGCCAGATTTGGCTCCCAGTGACTTTTCTTATTTCCTAACTTGAATAAATGGCTTGGTGGACAAAGGTTTACGTCTAAAGAGGAGGTCATCGCCCAAACCAACGCCAACTTTGAGGAGCTTCCGAAATCCTACTTTTTGGACGGCTTAAAAAATTTGGAAAACGCTTAAAAAATGTATGGAGCTGAAGGGAGATTATGTTGAAAAATAAAAAAATCTACAAAAAAAATGTTTTTTCTACTATTTTCTAAGGACTTATTGAACGACCCTCGTAACTAGGTACATTGTTCTTTTCTTAAAAGTTTTATACTGCCTACTCCAAATATTACGTTTCCTATACTCAACTTTTCCACCAGGGTATGTAGTGATTAGGAGTTATCGTAATAGATCTATGAATAAATGTACAGTGAATGTATGAATGATAGATAAAAATGGTTATTATATTAATATAAATATCGCTCTTTTGCCTTCTCGTCGCATTCCCCGAGCACTCTTTTAATAAATCCTACCTTTCTCTTTCCTTGGTCGCACGTTTTTCGGATGAGTCTTCCCCTCGACAAATCTTTAGTGATTGTTACACCTAAGTACTTTATATAGTTTCCATTTAATATATTTTTTTAAAAGGTGAAGGCGCATATATCACATGCCAATACTTAGCTTCTAGGCATGTCCTTTGCGCGTGCTGACCCACTGGAGCACATTAAGGCAGTTAATCGGGGATATTTCGTCGTCTTTCTGAAGGGCATGACCTCCAAGGCCCTCAGGTAAATAATGGGGACGGAATCTCTCAAAGATTGTCTTCACAGTGACTGGCATTGTAAAGTACGGCGTTTATTATCTCACATTTATAAATCGGGTGCGGTGTAGCGAGTAGTACTACAATTAGGTTTCCAGATACTCCAATTGCTTGGAATATATCGTATCGCCTAATCTAGCTCCATCCCACAAAGGTAATCAACACCCACGCCTGAGGCAGTGTTTAACTTTTTCAAAGTTTCGTAATGTTCGATCGACACTTTGCCGACCTGATTACTGCAGCAGCCGACGTTGAAATCAGTCGTACTTGTCTCCGCTGCCCAACTCAATAACTGCAACATAAATGTCCTTCTCGGCGCAAGCTCTTGTGTTGGGGAGACAAGGTTTGCGGCGAGGAATGTTTCGTCACCAGAAAAGCTCCAAGCTGCAAACGAAAACGGCGAAATTTTCCGTCATTGTGAGGCGGACAAAAATACAGAAAACTCAGCATTTATAGCACTTTGAAAATTACAAAACACGTGCCATAAATTGACTATGTAGAGCGAAATTACACCTGTGGTTTTGGCAATTGGCAATGTAAGGCATCTGCTCTAAAATGAAGACGCCAAGATTCTCAATATACTGACCTATATTTATAAAATTTCAATAAATAACTGAATTATGAATACAATTCCTCCCCTTCTTCGATTCCCGTAAAAACTCAGAGGTACTTTACAATTACTGACTGGTTTACAGGCATTACTAGCGGCTCTCTCTCCATATCGGTCTCATATATTTCGGAATCCAAGCTATTCTCACACGAGTAACACATAAACGGTCGCCACAAAAGCAAACCCTATTCCCTGTCTGCCTGAACCGCTCTCTCATTCCCGTTATAATACATCTTCATATTCCCTGAAGCTGAAAATTATATTCTTTTCCTCTTGTAAGTGGAGCACATCCAGCTCATCTCTCTCTGAGATAACATTTTATTGCACTTTCCACAGTCATCTACTCGCCGAAACAGGTTCAGGACTCTTCCCGTCATCCGGAGAACTCAAAATTCTGATAACTTAACTTTAAATGGCTTCGTGACCTTGTGTATCTCCTGACCGCACTCTCTCATCGCTCACCCGCAATCCACCGAACTTTTAACATTCTAGGATTCTTTGTTTTACAATACTCGTCCTGCAGCGGTTTCCAAATATAAGACTCACATTAAATATTCTCTTTTCCAATATCCTTACATATTTTAAGACTAATAAGCTGATTGGAAAAACAAATCGTTTCACTTTAGAATACTATTACTCTTTTATTTCCCAAACACCATTTTTTTCTCAGTGCAAATTTAAAATTCATTTTTAATCCTTCTCGTAAGATAGAGTTATAATTCCAAAGAGCATTTACGTTTCAATAACCTAATTTAATCACGAGCAGCTTTTAACGAGAGAGTGTGATTTCTCAATTACCGTTCCTCCGTGATTAGATCAACATCGACCTTGCTGTAATACGAGTCAATTTTCACGTGCCCCTACGACAGCCATGGAGTCTCAGCTCCACCTCACTAAGAGCGCGGCGTCTAGGATAAGTCAACTTGTTTCCTCTCTGCGATTCCTTGCCAAAACCCTAATCCCCACCACACTCCGCCCTCCCCCACTGCAGTCAACAACGCTGAAATTCCTTTGTGTGCACCAACCGCTTGCTTTGATTAAGTCACTAACCACTCGGGCAGCAAACCTCCCTACCCAGCAACACATTACGCTGCAAAGCCGGACTCAAACACTGTTCGTTTGCTTTGCATACACTCCCCAACAATATCGCTTAACTATTCACAAGCGATAGAAAGGTCCCACTTAATGTAAATTATGTAACAAATACTTAAGAGTCATGTAGATCTTCATATAAGGCTGCGCTTTACATAAACGTCTTATGACAAGTTACCAAAAATCTACATTCAGCACCGCATCAGTCATGATAACAAAGAGGAAGTGACTTCTGGAACAGACAGTAATCATTAGATCGGCAACACAAAGAAGCAGGAAGGGATGCCGTGCACCAAGGAGCACCACGGGCACACATTGGCCAAGCCTCCCCCCCCCCACCCCTGCGGGGGTTGTGTTTGAAACCTTCGGGGTATTATCGAATAGGTAACCAAGAAGTCACGTGGTACAAACAAAAATGGTTCGCAAATTTGGTGGGTTGAAACCGCGGATAACAACCTCATTCATTGTTTACACTTGTGTTGTATCTCATTTGTGGGCTCTGTAGTCGAGACAGATCAGAAAAACGCAAGTGAAAACAATTATTGATATTGTAACGAGAGATTCAGACGCAGTAAATGTGCAAACCATTCGTGTTTGTACCACGTGACTCCTTGGCTACCTATTCGAGATAATCCCGACGGTTTCAAACACAGCCCCCCTGGACTGGGAAGGACGAGCGGAAGTACCGAAACAGAAAACCATCGCGCAGAGCGACGAATGTAATACCGGTGGCAATCCGGGAGGAGACTCCTCCTTTCGCCACCCTCATGTCGCAACCAAAGGGTGGCATATGCCATGGTCTGGCACTCATGGGCATTGGAGAAGGTCACTGCCTACGGAGATTCCACCTCTCGATTGCTGGATTGATTCCACGACGATTGAGGCACAAACAAACAGACAGATATCGCCGCGCTCAAGCTCACCCAATTGCACCTTCGAGCCTAAAAATGCTAAATTTTGATATTTTTTATTTAATTCCTTTATAAGGCTTGATGTATTTGTTCAAGCGCTAGCTTCCCAACCCAAGGCTCCGGGTTTTAATTTCAAAAACGGCAGATATTTTGTATCAGTAAGCCGAATACTACTTCAGTACTTTAAAGAGAACATTCTAGTTCTCTTATCGGTCAGCGGAATGGCATGGTGCACTTGTCGCCTTCTATTAAGAGCATGGAAATGATTACGACGGATTTCTCTCCACCCTACCGTGCATTCCCATCTTAGAACCATTCCTCCAGATGTGAAGCACCTTTGAGTTTAGAAACGGACTTGGAATTTAGAAATGATGACGTCTCACCAAGTAGAAGTCATTTTGTTCATACGTATGAACAAAATGACTTCTGCTTCACCCTGGGTCGAGTAGGTGTGGTGATTAGAGTACTTGCAATGACTAGAGATTAATGCTATCAGTGTTGAGCGTTCCAAGTCCCCCGGCCTCGATATTCTCTTCCCTTCCAACGAAAACATTCACCCACGCACTTGGCGGGTGTGGTGCAAAAGCCTCCAAGGAGGAGAACCCCCCCTGCCGCCGGGGCGAGAGCAAGCACTCGCCGGCCCTGCGACAAGCGGGGCAAGGGTCCTCGCGGAAACCCAAATAAATATGCAAAACAAGCGAAAGCAAAGATGAGCGAGGAAGGTGGATGAAGAGGAGAATGATTTAATTCCGAGGGAGGGGGTGGGGGGTGGCTACGTGACCGGTTTGACCAATCACGAGAAGGGAGCCCTTTTCGTCGCTAGCGAGGAAACTTTTTAATTGAATGGCGAAGTGGAGCGGAGCAGTTGATTGCCGCACGCGAGCGAGGAGGCGAGCGGGAGCGATGCGGAGGACGACCTCCTCAGAGCACCACCGCATGTGGTGCACAGCCGAGGGTACAGAGCCGTCGGAGATCACTCCTTGCCCCAAGGAACCTCTGCTCTCGCATTTGCCAATATGCATGCAAACATACTTCAGCTCCGGAAGAGCAAAGAGGGAGAAAATATGCTTTAGCGTCAGAGAAGTAAAACCACTCACAGAGATGGTGAAGAACGAAATAAGAAAGGGCTTCCTATCCAAAGGGTCAAGAAATACTCTCCTGAAATAAGTCGTTTGGAGCAACTGAAACGTGGAACACACGCATCTTCTTGATATTGACGCATCAGAAATCCTGCGTGCCGCATTTTCACGAGGTAAGGGGGCATACCAAATGGTATCCCATCTACACACTTCCAAGTATTTTTATAGTGCTACACAAACGGCCTTTTCTGGCAGCAGAATCTCTGATTTATTTCACTGATTAGCATGTAAGTATAGAATGGCTCTTACGATGGGGGTGGGCAGGGATAAACAATGCTATGATTTTTTATACGTCACTCGTCATTTGGACCGTAGTCTATGGAAAAGCATGACAACTGTAAAAATTTAATTTGTCATATTCGTGGTTGAGCGCTGATAATATCTTAAACCTTCAAACATTTATCTATTGCCAGAAAGGACCGTTTCTTTCCCCGGTCACCTGGAATTTATCTTGGACTAAGACTGACACATGATCTTTCCTGGGGTAAACACATACGTGAAATAATGAATCAAGCGAATCGTAAACTGGGATTTGTCAAAAGAGTACTGGGTAAATGTGACGATCATGAACGAGAAATCAACTACTTTTCCCGTGTACGACCTCATTTGGTATATGCTGCCAGTGTATGGCATCCCTACGTAGTCGGTCTAAATAACGAACTTGAACGTGTGCAGCGAAGATCGGCAAGATTTGTAAAGGGACGGTACGATAACCTTACAAGCGTAACCAGTCTATTAAATGAATTAAATTGGGAATCATTGTCAGATCGCAGGTTGAAATTTAGACTAAATCTCTTTCACAAATTCCAAGATCATATTTTCAGTGATGATGTTAAAAATATTTTTCGGATCCCAACTAACTATGGTAGACTGGACCATAATCACAAAATTAGAGAAATTGATTGCCGAACTGACAGATTCAAAATGTCCTTTTTTCCTCGTACTACTAGGGATATGAATAACGGTAAATATATCCAGTACGAATGTAGCAATGGATAACATTGGTAGCTGCATGTTGGTATAAGGACTTAAATCTAACCCAATTAACAGCATGTTTTTGCATTTTTGCTTTGCTATTTTTATCATTTTTTTAAATAGCGTAGTTTTGAACAGTACCTATACAAGTACTAATCCTTTTTTTATGCATGGTATGTGGTGCATGTTTGGTGAGAGTTCACCCCCTGCTAACCACTTTTATGGTGACTGGCAGGGTATTAGTTAGATGTAGCTGAATGGCGCTGGGCTTGGTATTAAATCGGTGAAGAAAGAAAACGACGATCTTCGGGCCAAAAATGACGTAATGGATTTACGGGTTAGTGTCCGTATAATTGAGCAGTTCACACGAAGAAATAATATAGAGACCAGCGGTATCCATGAACCCTCAAAAGAGGACATAATCAACATAGTTCGTGGGTGTTGTGATTGGTGGTGCGGTGGAGGAGTCGAAGATGAACGCGGCTCACCGAGATGCCGCAAGGAACGTGCGCCCTCCCTGGTGCTCCAATTCAACTCGAAACGAGTGGGGGATACCTGGGTTGAGAAATTCAAGGCAAACGCATCTCCGGACAAAGTAAAAGCTTCTTTTCCTGAAAGCAAATTGCATGTGAACGCACACCTCTTGCCGACTAGTAAACTGCTCCTTGCAAAGCTAAAGGAAACATGTCGAGAGATCGGCTACATTTACGTGTCGCGATGGCAAGTTTTTGGTCAGGAAAGCTAAAGTGGAGTGATATGTGGTAGAATATACATCTACGTTTACAAATACGCGATACCCTGCAAGCTACCGAGGTGGTGTGCGGCAGGGGGTGAAGATCACCAAGCATGCACTACTGACATGCTAACAAGCTACTAAATGGAAACATGCTACATAATATGGTGTCATGCAACTAGATGATTAGTATCCTCATAGTATTAAGGGATTTGTGGTTATTACATGCATCATGCACTACAGATTACTATACAATATTTCCCCTACCTATCCCTTTGCTATGCTGTCTATTGTGATTACACAGTGATTGTGATCGCTTTAGTGATTTCCTAACCTCTGCGTTATACCACCTTGGCTCTGTATTATCACTTATCAATTTACTCGTTATGTATTTGAAAACTGCTTTGCGGGTGACCTCAAGAAATTCTCTCCACGAATCCTCTGAATCTATTCCTTTGCTTTGTTAGCTAAACCCATTAAACGATTCCCTTAAATCCTCTTTCATACCGTCGTAATTAGCCTTGCCAAATAAGTATACCCTCCTCCTTGGTTGATGTCTTTCAACGCCTACAGTAAATTCGGATTTACTATTTTATGGTCACTAATTCCTGAGTCTGTAACTGTATTTAGAACTCTTTCGGGTATATTTGTTGCTAATAAACCTAGAATGTTGTTTCCCCTAGTCGGTTCTTTTACTAGCTGTTGTAAAGAATGTGACGTAAAGGTGTTCAAGAGTGATTCGCAGAGTTCCTTATCCTTATTTTCTGTTATAAAACTACACGAATTCCAGTCTATCGAAGGAAGATTGAAGTCCCCACCTACTATTATTCACCTATCATTGTTCCGCGAAAGCAATATACCTATCTCTGACTCTAGTTCCATTGTAGAATTGAAGCCTGCATCCGGTGGCTTGTAATATGCAAATATCCTTTTTGCGTTATTAATTTTGCTTTTAATGGAGCACCAAATACTTTCCACATAGCGCTCTGAAAGAAGTTCTGTTCTACTGACATGCGGGTCCTACACAACACTCCTCCTCCTGCTCCGGTACTTCATCCTTTCTGAACACTGTAAAACACTTCGCGAATACTTCATAATCTGATATGGCCTTTGAAAGCCAGCTTTCTGTGCCTAAGATTATATCTGCATCAGTAATTTGTATAAGGTGGTAAAAATTCTGCTACTAGACAATGATAAAGAGTTCGTCAGCTCAAGTGAACCCGATGAAAGAAAAATGTATGTCAAAGTAATTTTTAAAACTTATTTCTGGCCACTGAATTAATAGGCAATGTCTTTATTCTACTGTAACATGAGTATGAGGAAATTTTCAACAATTTCTTGCTTGATTTTGCACAAATTAATCAAACAGCTACTTTTATTATTCTAAGAGAACTGTGGATAGGATCAAATTAACTTAAACTCTATAATATACCAAATTATATCATTTTTGCCTATTGTTATGATTCTTATATAACAGGAGGGATTATTTGTTTCGCACTGAAAGTAGTTTGCGTTACACAGTCCATAGTACACAGCATGTCAACTGCTGGTACCTCGCTGCTTAACGTTAAAACTAATAAATTCCATTTCAAATTATTTTTTTATATAGAATACTCGACTTTCCAGAAAATTATTTCATCGCTGAACTGGATTCCTGCATACAGTTTTTCAATACTAACACAATTTATGTAGGTTACGTGAGTATTAACTTGCTAAACGGAAATACACACGCTGTAAACTACCACAGCATACATCTACACGATACCCTGCAAGCCACCGCGAGGGTTTGTGGCAGGGGGAGAGCATAATGAAGAACAATGGCTTTTTGACTTTAGTCAATAGTCCAACGAGGAACTCCAAACTCTAAAACTAGTATCGACCATATTTTCATTACGCACAGACAGATAAATTTAAAAGTGAAACTTTTGATGTAGACATTACAGATAACTGTCTACTGTGACTAAAATATGAAGAAAATCACTCAAAATTGATGGTGAGCCCGTTAAGTGGTTGCTTAACTAAAACTATTATTGATTTTGACAAATTAAAAGCAGCTAAAAATATACTGATTGGAGCTAAATAATTATGTCTGAAGATGTTAAATCGTGTTATAACACTTGTCATAACATTTCAATTATGGTGATCCTTGACAGTAGCCCAAATAGGCATTATAATACATGAAAAAATGAATAAAGCCAAATTTTAAAGTCCTCGGGTGTCGAACCGTCTCATGCGCAGAGATTGATAAAAGGAAAAAGCTCTTGGTGCTGAGGTTTCCACGACGTAGTTCAGATATTCTCTACACATCGGGTTCTGCTTCCGCGTATGTTGACTAGCGGTGACAGCAGTTTCGCTAGACGTCCTGCTAGCGCAACTATTGTCATCCCTAGTCAACATGCGCGCACGCAGAACCCGATATGCAGAGAACAGGGAAAAGCTCTATTCATTGCTAAAACGAAGACCGTACCATCTGGAATTAAACAATTATTGTAATAAATTTTATTATGTCTTAAAACTTGAAATTGATTTGGCTAGAAGACAGTACAGTGCGAAACAAATGAGTGATGCTAAGGGTGACACGGACAAACAATGGGAAACAATTACTAATTTGACGGGAGAACGAAAGAAACAAAGTGTTAAAATAGTTCAGCTTGAGAACGGTACAATTGACTCTGGCCCTCAGAGTGTAGCGAATCGAGTAAACCGTCATTTAACTGATGTGACACAAGTTCAAAGTGAGACATTATCATGCAACGAACTGGCCCTTCCATATCATTGTAACTCTTTCTTTATTGAACCACCTACAGGTTCAGAAATTAAAAATATCTTTAAGAATTTAAAAAATAAAAATCTGCAGGTTTTGATAATTTTAATGCAATAATAATAAAAAGTATAGCTGAACATGTAGAGCCAGTTATATGTCATACATGCAATTTATGTTTCAGTCAGGCAATTTTCCCTAAAACTCTTAAATCAAGAATTGTTACACAAATATTTAAGAAGAAAAACTCTTTTCGCCTAGAAAACGTACGACTAATTAGTCTCCTTTCGAATTTTTGAAGCAATTATAAAAAATGTCATTAAAAGACTGATTAAATATTTAAATAAAATTATTTTTTTTATCCAAACCACTTTGGTTTCCAAAAATGTAAATCAACTGAATATGCTCTGATTAACTTCACCAATAACATCTACTCCAGCTTGAATTCAAATATGAAAATTACTGGCCTATTCATATATTTTAAGAAAGTTTTCGATTACGTCGACCTTGACATCCTGTTGTGCAAAATGAAAGCGGCCGGGATAAGAGGTGTGGCACTTGACTTGACTGGTTCCGTACCTTCCTGTTTGACAGCGAGTGTTGATTGGTCTGAGCTCACCTCCACCGTCGGCATGCCTCAAGGATCAGTCTCATCCCCAACCTTGTTTTTAATTTTCATCAGTGACTTTTAGCAAAAAATTTTAATGGGCAAATTCAGGATTTTTTCGACGATACACATACAAATATAAATAATTTAAAAAAACTAATACAAAAATATCTAATAATTTTTGAAAATGGAATGATATAAATAAGATGTACGTAAACATAGACAAAACAAAATACATTGATTTTGATTTAGAAGGTTTTGATTTCCCAACTCCAATCATTTACCACGCCAAAAACTGTAAACAATGAAACCGTCAATGCAAGAAAATTGAAAAAATTCAGGAATATAAATATTAAGGAGTTACTTTTTAGGAAAAGATGACCTGGGGAAAACAAATCCAATTGTTGCATTCTAAATTAAAGCAGTCTATAAAAAAATTATATTTTTTAAGAAATCTCTTAGATATATGAATCTCTCTAAAGATCTCTATATTTTGTATTGATACATTTTCCCTTACAATATGATCTGATGGAGAGGGGGGTAATTAAAAACATTAATAAATAAATTGAGAACAATCCAAAATCATTTTTGAGAATAATACTACGCCGACCAATTATAGATTGCTCGTTCCCATTATATAGCGAATTAGGAATTCAACCTTTACAAAATCTTAAGTGTTAAGGCTGTTCTATATTAAAACCGGAAATACTGGAATTGATAAAATATTTTATACAACAAGAAGTAAAGATAAGTTACATTTCAAGTACCCTAAGGTTGATAAGTCAATATTTAAGAACTCATTTTTTATTTTTAGGACCTATGCTCTATAACAAATTACCAATTGAAATAAAAAATGTAGCTCAACCAAATCATTTAAGAATGCAATTAAAAATTGGTTTTCTCAAAGAGATGTGAATGGGGTCGTTTACCATAGTTTTTTTATTTCCGAATCTGATAGAGTTTGTAAAACAAAAAGACCCGTATTTTTCCGTTTTGTGATTCGTCAATTATTTCTCGAGTTATAAGCGGCGAAAAACTGATGTTTTTAACCCTTTCGGTAAAGTGGGCGTGGTGCAACCTCTGACGTATATCGACTTCGTCCAATCATAACTGAGCCCGCGAAGCTACTCTTTGCACTATCGAAATGGGGGGGACACAGCTGACTCGGCCAATGGGAGCCATTTGCGACAGCATATGTGCGAGCAGACCTTCCCAGAACCCCCCCTCCACTCCCTTCCCTTCCTTTAAAAGCAGTCAAGGACGGGAGGAAAATGACGTCAATGTTATCGCAGCAACTTTTTCGGTGGGCGTCACCTTTTGCTTATTTTAATTTTCGACTTATTAGTGAATGGTTGTGGTTAGAAGATTAATTTTTCCACTAAAATTCTTTTTTTGTTTCCATCCAACGATTTCGTGTACAAAATTGCGATTTCGGTTCCGAGTAAACGCCCCCATTCCTGGCATAATATTTTAGAATTAATATAAGTCTAAATCTCAACTTGATTACCATAGTTCAACTGAACTATGGTAATCAAGTTAAGATTTAGATAATAATTTTGTTGATAAAGATACTCTGTAAAAGTTTGTCTTAAAATACAATATTAAGTTATAATGATATGCTTGAAAACTCTGCAGGTGGAGGCATAAGTAATATAAGAGACCTGAACTCATTTGTGTTTTTTACTTTTATTCTGCTGTGACGACCTTGTTTTTTTGTGCATAAAATCTTCTCTCGTACACTGACCACACGACTGGAAAACGTAATCAGTAAATTTCCGAGCCTAGTTTTTGTAGCAGCCATATTTATCTTCGGAAATAAATTCATTGATTCATTCTTTAATTCAGCAATTATTATTCCAGCACATAGCGCCCACTGTGGAAGGGATCAAGTGCTTTCAAGCGGATTGGCCAAATGACGTAAAAAAAAGCATTTAACAAATAATAGGGGTAATGCAGAAATAGACACTCCACGTTAATATTTAACGAACAAACGGTGTGTATGGTAGAACTTGGAAATCAGAAATAAGCAACTGAATTATTAAACACATTGCTATTAGAAATGTATCCGTAGGGACTAAGGGAAATAAAAAGTACGGATGTATAGACAAAGAATGCACTCTTCCGATTGCGTTCATAGCGAGTAGATACGTTTGCGAAGGTAGTGAAGAACCATGTAACAGAAGGGCAATCATTCGGTCATGCAATTATAATCCGTTCTGCGATTCCTGAAATAAAATGCGACTTTCACTTTTTTCAAATCTTCGGGTAACAAATCTTCTTTACAATGCCTTGGTGGCTCCACTATTGTTTTTGTGAGCTTACGCTCCGGAAATTCTCTTGACGGATTCCCTAACTTGTGAGAATATAAAAAACTCACCACTAACTCTTAGCTGTAGGCCACTTATCACTATAAAAATATCTTCGATAATTTTATGCGTTTTCTTCGTTTCAAAGCAAATCCCCAAATACGTTTATGGCAATGTTCTCAAAAATTCCAGTCGACCGACAACGAAGCTTTATTCAATCATCGCCGACTCATGACGCAAATCCACTTTGAAACTTCATCGATTAAGTAATTATATAAACCTCCGTAGCATTTACTCTTTATGTCCTCGGATAATTATTCCATTTTTCAATTTGAGAGCCTCAGGTGGCGGAAGGGGGGGGGGGGTGGGGGGGGGGTTGAAGTCGCGATAGTGTAATGGCACATTAAGAGGGGGCACACCTCTTGTCTTCCCTCCATTCTTCCTCCATTCTTCCACTAGAGGGGAGCGATAGAAATAAATGAGGGGCGATCGAAAAGAGGAGGAAGAAGAAGAGAGAATTAATTGGCTCATTTGGAACACCACAGAAAACTTACATCATTACGAGAAGGCGGGACACGCCTTCTTTTCTCCATAACTTCTCTCTCAGCATTCAATTACAAATCGGCACTGGAGGCAATTAAGGGAGCCGCTGCTGGAACCGCCCTTTGTGTCGTGGGCCATTCACGCAGCAACCTTATGTTCTTATGATGTTAGGCCCCCTCCGCGGCGCCCCGGGCCCTCAGGATCCTTCGGTCCGTCGAGCGAGGCCCTCGCATTCATTCTCGAGTGGACCACGAAGTCGCAGTACCCCACCGAAGGGAGTCGAAACAATCGCAGGGCCCACATCAGCAAATCTGCTCTGCGATCGAAACGTCGGGGCTATTTTTATGAGAAAATTAAAGAAAATTCATAGTGCTAATGAAAGGAAATGACGATTAGATGTAATATTCAACCGCCACTCACGTGTTCATCATGACAATATTTCCGGAATTGTGGAATCCAATTGAAGCAGATCAGACCCTCGACCAGGGGTTCTAAACAACTCGTGATGCCCAATAACACATGCCAAAGAGAGTTGATTCTTTAAAGGGACAGAAACCAAAAATGGCTACGGGAGTGGAAAGAGAGACATCCTCTGATTCAAGAGTCACCTCACCCTAAGGCGGACATAAATCCACCGAGAAGTCATGCAAGACTCATTCCTTCCCTAATTGCAAACATCTTTTACTAAATATTATGGTAATCATTCCTCAAGGTTGCCTGCATATTTATCTATATTTAAGAAAGAGTATTATTTCCATATGGAGGTAAACATTGTATTTCTTTTTAAATTGAATCCCTGCGAAAAAGATGCTGCCATTTTGGGAAAATATTGGAAGAACAGAAGAATAGAAATTGACACTATTCCACCAAATACAATCAACTCCCAAGTAATAAATGATGAAGTGTCCTGAGAGGATATTGTACTAAAAATCCTATCTTATTATAACTTTAGAAATCGTTGATGTGCCAAAATATTACGACGCAGGAATTCGGCATAGGAATTTGACCTCGCTCAGCGAATTTAGCAGAGGAGGAAATGAAAAGAATGCAAAGTCTAGAAAAGAATGAGTCATTATCACATCTTCAAAATAATAAGCCGAAGATAAAAGAATAGGGATTGGAAGATAATGAAATTAAAAACTCCATTACGGCCATTTTGAGGGTCCGGCATGTGGAAGAGCGCTCGGCGAAGTCTCAAGAGAGCACCAACTGAGTGAAGTGCGGAATGTTTTTTCCTTATTCACACTCCTTGAAGGAGTTTGGGAAGGTAATAGAGTGGGTCTAGCTTCTTAGGTGTGCAACACGTCTGCAAATTCGGGAAAATTATTTAAGGCCCTACTCAGGATTTACAATAGAAACTCCTAGACTCGGGACCCAAAACCGTGTGCGACTAAGCATTGCTAGCCGTTGTACGATAGCCTCTCTTCAAAACGGCTGAAAGTGGGAAATAGTATTTCCAGTGTGCGAGCAATTGCTTGCCGAAGACGGAGGAGGAGAGGAGGGGGTGAGAATGTGGCAGGAGCCACAGTTGGCCTTCCACCCCCTCGCCATCGATCCGGGGAGGGGAAGACGACCCCGCTTAGGGGGAGGCGTCACTTTGATTGAAAGCCGGGGGGGGGTGACACTTGTGCTCGCGGCGACAGTGGCCTCTGGTGGGAGTTGGGGAAACAATCATGAGGAGAGGACGGGGCGAGCAATACGCGTCGCATCCAATGAAATCATTCTCCTCCAAAAAAACTGAATCGAAGGAAATGGGGAAAAGCATCGGAGACCCACCCAATGAAAGCACGGTTTGCCATGGACACAAGGCCAAGTCTTATTTAGAAGAATTCACCCTTCTTTCTAGGAATTTACACAGATAAAAATACACCTTCGCTGGGACTCTAACCCAGAACCCCCTGATTTTCGGCCAGGTGCTCTACCAATTGCCGTGGTAGCTTAACTGGCTAAGAGTCAGAAGTTCGAATCCCGGAGAAGGCGGATACTTATCTATATGTAACAATTCTGTTAGTGTGCATTTCAGCGGGTGATTTCGATAAGTTATTCGCGGCTAGCTCACAATCATCGCTTTGGTTATTAAAAGGTTACTTTCAACTATTTCCCTCCACTTTATAAACACTGGCATATACCATAAGAAATGCGCCAATCCCGATTATAATCCCTTCCATGATTTTCACGTTGGTCGGCAGCAGGACTTGGAGGAAATGGGCTAAATAACTGTAGAATGGGAACTAAAATCTATTCACAACTATATACACACAGAAATCTTCTACTCCAGTGGAAATGAATCGGAGGGAATCGCCAAATTTCGGAAAACCAATAAAGAAAGTTATAAAATTGACATTTCTTTAGGAATGAACTGGGTTAACTATGCGAGATAGGATTACGGAAGCATACGCTTCCCTTAGCGTCCCAAGCGTAAATTTGATGAGTCTTGTCTCACTAGTCAGACAATGGTCGAAAAGAAGATGAAAATAAACTTAGGACTTTTGAGATGTGGGTGGGGAGAAGGATGAAGAAAATAAAGATGGCCAAAAGGAGGGCGAACGATGAAGTGCTAGAATTGGTAGGAGAGGAAAGAAAGTTGGTAGATGAAATTAGGAGAAGACAGAAGGTGAGAGTGGAAAAGGTGATTAAAGGGGATGGTGTTTTGAAGGAGGTGATTGAGGGAAGAATGTTGGGTAAACGGGGAAGAAAGAGGAGAAGAACGGATGTAGCTTGGATGGAATGATGGGTGGCAGGAGGGGCTGAAGAGGGACATCGTGTGAAATTCAGGGGGTGGGAGGAATTAAATGGGATGAATGGGATGCGAAGAATAAGTGGGAAGTTTTAAACCTTCAAATTTAGAGAAATTGATTGCCGAACTGACAGATTCAAAATGTATTTTTTTCCTCGTAGAATTAGCGATATGAATAGCGGTAAATATATCCAATAGGAGTGTATCAATTGATAGCATAGGTAGTTGCATGTTGGTATAAGTACTTTAAGCTAACCCAACTAACAAAATGTTTTTTTATGCTTGCTTTGCTATTTTTCATCATCAAGGGTCAACAACCCTAGGATTGGTTTGACGCAGCCCTCCACTCGATTCTTCTATCGGCCAACCTCTTCATACCAACGTAGTTCCTCTCTATCACGTCCTTTACGACCTGTCCTATGTAACTCTTACGAGGCCTGCCTCTTCCATTTTTCCCGTTCACTTTTCCCTCGACGATTGTCTTCATCAGGCCATCGTGTCTTAAGATATGGCCGATTAGGTTGTCCCGTCTTCTTTTTATAGGTTTCAGTAGACTTCTCTTTTCTCCCACTCTTCTTAGGACTTCTTCATTTGTCACTCGGTCGATCCATTTTATCTTTATCATTCGTCGATAGCACCATCGATTGCTATTTTTATCTTTTATAGCACCATTGCTATTTTTATCTTTTTTAAATTGTGAAGTTTAGACTAGTATATTATTGCTAATCCTTTTCTAGGCATGATATGCAGTGCATGTTTGGTGAGAATTTACCCCTTGCCACACACCTTTATGGTGACTAACAGGGTATTATGCAGATGTGGATGAATGCAATCCAGCAGTGGCAATGTGATGACTATTAAGCCTTCATTCTTCATTTGGGAGAGAGTACAAAAGAATACGTAGCAAAAGCATTTTCTGCCAGATGTGGTCAAATGTAGAGAGAGAGAGATCCGAAGTATTTATATTTAATATTTTACACAAAGTACCCTCAGCGGTACTCCCTCAATTTGATAGACATGTTCATTCCTGCTGTGATTTAGAGAACTTTTATTCCACCAATAACAAAAACAGATATGATTGCATCAATTACTGAATGCTTCTTACGCCAGTTAATTAACCCCCATTTCAACCTCCACTTTCACGATGAATGCCCTCGTAAGCTTCTTTAACTGACGAGAGAGTTTACTTTCCTACCTCGGTGAAAACAATAAGTGTCGCGAAGCATTAATCACTATCACTGAACTGCGCTCCTATCGTGCTTCAACTTTCTCGAAATGTGTGTGCGGGAAGGCGTTTCCACGAGAAACGAGGAATACTTGTGGAGTTGCTAGAGAAAGGCTTTGGAGACTTGTACGTCAGGTCTTTACTCTATGAAAATACATTTGAAACAAATTAAGAGACAGTCGCCGAATTCGCAACAGCGGCACCTTGGGCAGGCCCGGCCCGGAACACTTACAGGGCGAGACCCCCGCTGGAAATTTCAAGTTAATATCGCCCTGGGGAAGAGTGGTATGGCATTCGTGGAATTTTGTGCCATTCTTTTAGAAGGAACCACTTTGCTCTCTTCTTTTAATATGTGTACTAACGCCTCTATTAAGAGGAAGCTGCTCAAGGAAAAAAATATTCCTGCTGTTTTTCGAGCATCCCAATATATCTCGGCTTTCGACGCTTTTATAAAAGCTCTTTTCAACGATTATAATTTCTCTCAGCAAAGTGATTTGATACTGTAAACTAACCTACTCTATAAACTTACGGTTAGTTGCGAAAAAAATAGGACCCAAAGAAGAGCCATATTTGATAATCAATGTAAAGTTACCATTGCGGCATGCATTGTGGATTTAAGATTTGATTTAAGATTCAACTACTGAAACTTCGCCGTTTGTAGATTAATGTTAGCCACGATTGTAGTGGGCTAGGGCTGACACTGTTCCTGTGTCTCCTGTGCTACTCCGAGTAGGATACAGAAATCTGTTGATTCTTCAGATGATCCGATTTGCTGCTTTATCTGATGATCGGTAAAATTTCATTTCCTTTTAGATGTTATTCAATGAGCCTTATTATTTATTTATTAATGCATTAGGTATGTTTCATGGTGAAAATTACCTCTTTCATTTAGTGTTCTATGGTAAAATGGGGTCGTTTACCATATTTTTTTTATTTCCGAATCTGATAGAGTTTGTAAAATAAAAGGACCCGTATTTTTCCGTTTCCTGATCCGACAATTATTTCCCGAGTTATAAGCGGCGAGAAACTGATGTTTTTAACCCTTTCGGAAAAGTGGGTGTGGTGCAACCTCTGACGTATATCGACTTCGTCCAATCACAACTGAGCCCGCGAAGCTACTTCGCCTTATCGCAAAGGGGGGGACGCAGCTGACTCGGCCAATGGGAGCGATTTCGACAGCATCTGTGCGAGCAGACCTTCCGAGAACCCCCCTCCACTTCCTTCCCCCTCCCCTGAAAGCAGTCAAGGACGGGAGGAAAATGACGTCAATGTTATCACAGCATCATTTTCGGTGGGCGTCACCTTTTGCTTATTTTAATTTTTGATTTATGAGTGAATGGTTGTGGTTAGAAGATTAATTTTTTCACTAAAATTCGTTTTTTGTTTCCATCCAACGATTTCGTGTGCAATTTCGGTTCCGAGTAAACGCCCCCATTGCATCATAAATTCATCTCTAGTCCTCTCCTGGAAGTTTCACCAGTTACCATCTGCCGGAACGAACCGCTGACGAGCCGGAAGTCTTAATCGAAGCCTCACTACTGAGGAATTTAAGCATACGTATTTGCTTATTCTTAGCTAAAATTTGGTGTGTAGTCCTCAAGATATTTATCCTCCGAACCCTATTTATACAATTGTGCCGTACGCATATGACGTTGTTTCAAAGGATGGTAATTTGCTTGATGGAGTGTCAACGGGGTATTTTCAGAACAGGTTACACAAAAACTTGTATTCCATTGTAAATGAGAAAATTACATAGACAGATACCATTCTGCAGCTGTTTGAAGTTGATTTGAATTCCAAGCGGATATAAATGCCTCTTAACTGACTTCTCACCTGCAGAGCGGCAACCTGCTGAGCAGATTTGGCTGCTAGGCGACTATGAGCAGACACGAGCAAGGAACATCACAGACTCACATATTCTAGGCCATAATTACAAAGTCACACATTGCTAACAAGGTCAAATTGACATGGTCAAGGCTTGCTGTGTAGGGAAGCCAAAAGGAAGAAATGTTGCCTTCTTCCTCGAGGCATAAAAAGAAAAGATTATTGCGCATTGTGGAAATAAGTGGGTGGGGTAGAAAATACCAGCATCTTTACAGATCGATTTTTCGAATGAGACGTCTCCTTGTATTTCCACATGTACACGGCCTTTGGAAAATGAACAGCAATGACCAGGAAGAGGAGGTAGAATATTTCAAACAGAATAGAAGTCATAGCGGTGAACGAGGGAGGGCACGGCAGAATCGTGTCCAGTGGGTGGGGGAGGGGGCGGTTTCCGCAGACAGAATCACGGATTGCTCACGGCGAGAGCGAAGAGTGATCACGGAGGAATGCTGCCTCGATGAATGAGGAGACTTCGATGGGAAATGGCGAAGGTTCGCCTTTAACACGGCGGGGGGCAGCAGCTCGCTGTTCGATTTCATTCTTCTCAGCGCTGCCACATAAGCACCTCCGTGAAAAAATCACGATCCCTGAAGTAAATGGCACAGGGCGAGGAGAAATAGGCGAAGTGTTTGAAAAAAATAATGGCAGGAGGAGGATGGACATGAGGCGAAAACTAAATAATGATGAAATACGGGCGATAACAGAACCGATCCGTTCCCTAAGGCTCCTCCATCGCCATCAATTTCAACTTTCACGATTTGCACCCTTATTCCTCATTATTCTCTCCCGGCACCCTTTCTTCCCTTTTCAGCAAACTCGGGCCCGCCCCTCCACTCTGCGTCCCGTATCAAAAGGCCCACTGCTGGGGGTGGGGGGATGTAGCAGCGGACGGCACCCCCTCCCCTATATCTCATCCAGGGCAGCGCGCATTTAAATGGGAGGGGGATCCACGGAGGCACTGGTTACATCACGGGAAGTTTAGGAGGGACAAAGGCCGGAGAGCGGTGACAGTGGCGACTCCTAGCGATGCTCGTCGGCAATGAGTTCGCAAACAATGGAGAGCGCTGGACAGAGGAGCGCTCTTGCATCGCGCTGAATATTTTATGGCCCCTAGCATTTGAACTTAAAAAAAAAGAGAAAAAATGCCACTCCTGCTTCAACGAGAGCGCGATCAAAGAAGTTAACGCTGGAGGAAAAGGACGGATTAATTAAAATATACGAGACGCATACCATGTCCGCGAATAAGATTATAATAAATATGCATGTAATTTTGTAATATGGAAATGGTTGTACTGTGGATCTTCAATCATACTACATGAATGGGGCAAGGCTTTGAAAAGGTTAAAGCACTTCAGTGTTAAAGACAGTTATAGAAGCAGGTGATTCTCGTATGGATACCGTGTTCATAAATACTACTTTAATCATCACCTACTGTTATGGCAGGTTGTCGACGATTAAGATTATTAACGCCTACACACGAAGGGTTTGTTGCGTACACTGACGTATAATTCAAAGAGGACGGAAAAATGATGGAGAAGAACCCGTCGTCGGCGTTAGAAACCCTGAAAAGAAAGGATCCAAGGAATCTGGGACCCAATCGACGGCCGGAGTCTGCAATCAATTGCATGTACTCTCCGTATAGCACTCAATCATGGACCAGAAATCCGCTGGAAAATCCCGCCGATGCATTGGCAAAAACGCAGAGTCTAGTAACGGGAATCCGTATCTATTTTCACCCAATATGTCAAGCCTCATCTTTGACTACCTCGCTGGAATGTTTTCCCGTCGGCGGATGTGACGGAGAGGCCGAGGAGTTTGAACCCCTTGGTCATGGCAGTGGACAGTGGCTCCCGACGCAACACAATGAAGGACGATTCCCAACTACACCACACCGCCCTCCGAATATTACTCCAGCCGCCAAGCGTTGATGACTATTAAACACTGCTACCATCACCGAAGACATGTCATGGGGGTAAGAACACAGCAGGGAAATAACAGGTGTAGAAAACTGGCGATAAGATTTCGTAAATGGGGCGCTAAGCAAATGAGAATAGAAAGTAAGAGAAAGAAGCTATTTTACACCAGCCAAGCCTCATTTAGAATATGCCGGCAGTATATAGGATCCGTAAAAGGAAGGTATGATAAAGGAATTAAGAGCGTGTGCAAAGGAGATACGATAGATTTGCTAAAGGCCGTTATGATAATTGTATAAGTGTTGCGAGTTTAATAGAAGAACTAGGATGGGAATTACAATAACGCATATTAAAATTTAGGCTAGATCATTTAAGTAAATTCGAAGCTGATTTGATTGCAGATGACGTTAGATATTTATCAATAAACCCTGCTTATTATGCTAGGTTTCATCGCATAAATAGGATTAGGGAGATAGGTTGTCGTGCCGATACAATTAAAATGTCATTTTTTCCCGCGTACCACAAGAGAACTCAATAGGCAGCATAGCAAAGAGTTAGGTAGGTAAAAATTGTTGAAGTAGTCTGTAGAGCGTGAAGAATGTTTTAATTTTACTAATCTATACATAACAGGGAAATACAGATAAATAGATTTAGTGAAAACCTTTCTAACTAGTGATACCTTCTTAACTTTGCAGACACTTGCCATCTAGTTGCACGCTACTCCAATATCCAACTCGTTTCCATGTAGTAGCATCATTGCAGCTCTAGGTGGCATGTATTGCACGTATTACACCCCCTGTCACACGAACTCGTGGCGTCCGCAGGGAATACGTAGATGCAGATGTAGATTCCGATAGCCAATCGAGAGTCGCACGCGATAATAAAGAAAAAATGCCTCTAGTCTCGCGAGAGAGACGTCTCCGGAAGATGGCAAGGTACGATGGCATGCTTTATCATTTTGTGCCGTATTCATAGTTATGACCACAATCACAATATTAATTCATTTCCTCACGCTAAAAAAATAAACTCAGCGTCACGCAAGTAGGAAAGCGGGCCGCACGTGCAAAAGCATTAGCGAGAGCTTATTTTTGTGTCAGGAGATTTGAAAAAAATAGAGAAAGCATGGGGAGGGGCACGCCCGGACGTATAATGCGAGACGGCCGTGTTTATGCCGCGGGTGGCGCCCGGGGCGGGAGGGGAGGGGCGATTCTGCCCGGGGCGAGAGAGAGGACTACTTTTAATCTGCATTTAATGAGCCTCCCTCTCCCATATCGCAACCTTCCACGCGGAAGGAAAAGGACCTCTCACGCGTGTGCCAGTATCCATGGAAACTGGAGGCTGAGCGCCGGCCCAGGGGGCGCCCTCCCGAAGGGCCGACGCCTCGAAGGGAAGGGGGGGGGGTGTGGGACACGAGATGAGGCTCCGGGGAGTGGCAATCATCTAGGGAAAAGAGTGTATGAAGGGGAATGGAGGGAGAGGGATGTGAAGCTCTCGGCAAGGGTCTGCTGCACCGCGCAACCACGTCTAATCGCATCAAACATGCGCATGTATGTACCTGAATGGCTGCTTGAATGCAATTTTAAGCGATGGTACCTTATTTGAATGGAATACTTTGTGAAAAATTCACATACCGTCAGAAAACTTGACGTTATATTTTTCACACTTTTTCGTGACATTGTCAAGGGTGCTGTTGTTCCCTTGACAATGTCACGAAAAAGTGTGAAAATATATCGTCAAGTTGGTTTGGTTTTACTCAATAAAAAGTGTGAAAAATACATCATCAATTTTTATTACGGTACGTTATTTGATCGGCGAGCTATGAGCTAAGACACAATTTCATCGTGCAGAGTTTACTTATAAATGTTACCCCTCCATAAATATTTCGCTCAAATCCATTTCCACTGGATGCAGCTACGATGTTAAGGAGAGGATACCGGGATAAATGGAGAGTGAATCACTCATTTAAAGCTAAGCAGTTCCAAAATTATATATCCATAAGAAATTACATGTATGACTACTATGAGTATACTACTACTATGACGACTATGAGTATTAAAGAGAAGTTTTGCAATGCACATGTTTGTTCTGCATCCGTTGAGTTTGTAAAAAAAATAGCGTATAACGCAGGGGTAGCTACAACCCTGACAATCTCATAATATTTCTAGATTTTAGATGTAGTTATTTGGCTTCCCTTATCATACCCGACAGATATATTGTTGAGTCTATGTAACATATTGTGCGGACGTAATCATTCGTAAAGAATAAACAAGGATATAAAGTTAAGACAACCAGAGACTTCGTGTTTTCCTTCAATTCCAAAAATCAAAAATGGACAGGGAAGTAGGACACTAAGAAGGTTTCTTAAGTGGAAATTCTGCTATGGTGCACGCTAGCGAGGAAGCCGATAAGGTACTTGATTCCATTTTGCAATCCTTGGAACTTTTCCATTCTACTGTTGCTTCATGCAAAATATTTATTGACTTTCACATTCAATGTCCACCAATTTAAACACGACCTTCACAGAAATCAGAATATTGACATGCAAATCATTTATAATCAAGTTAAATCATAGTAAAGCGCGAGAATGCTAAAAACATCGCACATTTCAATTACCAAATGCAGCATTTAGAAAATGAGCCAATGAACGCTCGAATCCAACCGTGTTGCGCGTCACGGACGCTGCGGAATCACGCGCCTGGGAAGCAGCCGTGACTCCAACAGAGTGCGTTCTGGCCAATGACACCGAATCGCGAGAAGACTCCCCACGACCTCGCAACAATGAAGCGCAGGCGAGTGTTGATTCACCGCGAGGGATGATGACCCCTGAGAAAATCACGTTGAACCCTCTCTCCTGTATGGGACGCAGACGAGCAATATGCCCAACTGGAGCTGCTCACATTACGTAAACCGAAAGCGGAGGGACTGGTTGTCAGTTTGGAGCGGATTGGACCACATAGAGCGCTGCCACGATTTAAAAATTCCATTAGCTATGGCTTCAAGAGAAGAAATGAACGCCAATCAGCATTTGATTAATTCCCTGACTGCTACGGGCAAGTTAGCGAAAAGCGATGTTCCTCGCGAGAAAGCTTTAGGTAGTAGTTAGCTATTTGGGAAAGGACAGCTAAGGGCATTTGCAACAATCAAAATGGATGGGTAATATGGGTAGTATGGTAGGAACTCTGCAATGAACGAAGGGGGAGCTAAGAGAAACCCGGCGTCGGCGTTAGGGCACTGTGAACTTAAGGATGACCTCTGGTTAAACCTCTCATTCGACGGATAGTGCACTTAACTTGATGTACTCTTAAATAAGACGCTTATTCGGATGTGTACCAATGACATACGTTTGACATTCCTGGTCTTTGAGTCTGAGCCCTCGGAGTGAGGTTACCGCCCTAGCGGCAACACACACCCGAGAACCAGGAAGGTCCAAGAGAGCACCGACCTCTTCCGAGAGGCGATCACTTCTTATTGCTGGACGGGCCGTTCTTTGGCTATCGGTGTCTTCCTGTGGTGCCCATCAAACCCCTCAGGGATACTCGGTATTTGTTTTGTCAAGTAAGTTGCCTAGATGCTTATTCCTTAGAATTAATAACGACGTTTCTCCACTAAATCTTGCCATGATCCCCCTCTCTCTCTATAACTCCCTGAATCACCACCTTCCCTTTGATAACTGTTTTCCCTCACTGTACAAGAATCACTCCCTGAGTCTGTTTCTGATATCGACGTCAGAGCACCTGGATTATCATTCATCTGGGTAATGATGGCCTTTGAATTCCCAGGCCACAACCTCTTCCACTGACCCCACTCCACCCCTTTAATCTCTCTCCTCCTCTCCCAACGCCTCTGAAGAAGGCCGACATTCACTTATGTACCGGAAATCCTATGAGCTTGCCCACTTCACTTTAGAAAAAAATATCTTCTCATAAAAAAACAACATCTCAGTAACCTGATCTCCATATTCAAACTTATCTCGCTTTCATGTAAGCACTTGATCCCACAGTTAAATGCAACTTTGCCCTCTGCATGTAATCTTTAAATCTGTAAACCTCCCCCCCCACTCTACCTCCGTTCACCTGATCTTCGCACGATCTGTAATCTCCCTCCTCCGCCACATGCCCCTCTGACGTTGCCCAAACGTCCACCGCCCCCACAACCAGCCTCCTCCGACTCACAATCACAACCGTAGTACAACCGTATACATACTCTTAAATCCCCTTGGCTCGTGCCATTCACCATTATCTTCCCGTAGATGTGGCCACCGCCCTAGAATACAAGAGGACAGCGAGGACCTTACAGCGGTCGCCTCGGAGAGCAATAGACACGCGTCATCTCGTCTTCGGTCTCCAGTGCTGCTTTAATTTTTTTTAAACTGATATTCACTTGATGTATGGAATTTATAGATCAATAGTAGGTGTTTGATCCTGCGATTTCAAAGTCTCGTTCAAACTGCTATTTTCTTCTTGGGAGTACCGACTCCCAGTTTTCTTCTCTCTGTTTCAACATTTCCGTTCTCCTTCATGGTACTATTACATGCCTCTGACAGCGACCCTTCACTTGTATTTGCTGATGCAGTACCGTTTGAAAGTCCAGCTGCAACACAGGCGGTCATCTGATAATTGCCCATGGAGGCATGAACTGATTGATACTATTACTGACTTTTCAATCTTTTTCGACGGTGAATGTTATCCCACACCAACTCTACATGAAGCAATACGTTTCAAATAATGAACTTAGATAAATTTCTGCTCCTAAAAACTCAGATGAAGTATGCAGATATTTTCTGCGGGGCCGTAGCTGAGAATATATTACAGGAGTGCAGCGGTATGACTTCATTGCTCATTCGGAAACTGCATATTACTGGTAAGTCAAAGACAACCTCAAATTATATAAAGTTTTTTTTGTGGGCAATTTCTCCGAGAAACTTTCTTTTCTGTACCAAGATTCAATAAAAGGTGTGGACTGGAATAACTGCGAGACTACAGTGCATTCGTTGACAAGTTGAAATAGGAATACGAACGATCAAGTATTACCTTTCAGTCTGGTTATTATTTCAGACTGCATTAGGCACAACGCCACTGCACTTTAAACCTTTCAAAGTAATCTGCTCCATCAGGTAACAAGTGTACTCGAACTAATCCTGAAGATTCAGGCGATATGGAGTGGAAGCAAAACATGATAGCATGGAAAGAAAACACGAGCCAAGTTCACAAAAATAATTAACTTAACTGCGACCCGGGCTTCATTGTAAAACAGCGTCATCAGGCAGAGTATATCTTAGTGGCACCAACATATGTATGAGAAAGGTAAAAAGGGGAGGAAATGGGGGGAGGGATAAGGGGGAGGAGCGTGGGATTGGTGGTCATAAAAGGGTGTGGTGAGAAGAAGTGTGTGAAGGAGTAGGGGTGAGGGGGTTATAAATGAGCGGCAAATATAAATAACAATGTTCTCGAACGGTTCTTTTGAAGACATGACTCCATCCCTGTCAGTGGATTGTAGCAGAGCTCCTCGTCCGTTGGGTGCTCCGTCGAGAAGGTGGACAACGTGGGATGGGCAGAACCCTGGGTGATGCCCTGTTGCAAACGGTGTGAAGTGAGGTGACTCCCTTCCTGGCGGTGGGGTGTCCGGTGGCGATGATGGAAGCCTCCTTTTGGTGGAAGGAGTGACATCCAAGTGGAGCAAGGTGGACTGCAGAGCAGCTAGTCCATTGGGTGGGTGGATAAGGTCGGGGAAGTTGGGCAAGGGGGGAAAGGGGGTAGCACGGGTGTGCCCTGCAGCAGGGTGGGTTGTGTAATGCCGCAATGTTTGCAAGCGACGGTGTAAAATCTCCCTCGGTACCCTTGGAGAAGGTCCGAAGAAGAGTGACGTTGGAGAGGAGCCTTGAGAGCATTGGAAGGAGGGTGAGTAAGAAGAGGCGTTGAGTGCGATGAAGGGAGGGGGGATGAAGGAATTAGGGGAGAGGGCTGGTGGGTTGGTTGGGTTGACGTGGTCTGCGAGTGGTTTTCGTTAGAATTGGAGGAAAGAAGGGGAGAATTTAGAACTTTTGGACTTAGAATTTCAGTAAAACTATTCTCAAGTTTTTCTATCTTTTTCCATACACTTTGTCACGAAATTATTTTCTCTCCATACTAAACAAAAGACGAAAACGGTCTGCCAATTCCAGTGCGGAGGGGATTCATTGTAGACTGCGGCCAGGCATTAGTAGCGCCGGATCGCAGATCGAGCAAAACTGCGAAGGACGAAAAATCTCTTGCAAACGTGAGGAGAGGGAGCACACACCCAAGTTGGTGATATTAGAAATGTCGAAAAGAAATGTTATAAATAATCCGCGAGGCTGGACAATTCACGGGGAAGAGGAAACGACTTGAATTGCCAAGCAAAGCGAGCATATATACAAAGAGTACCATCGGAAGTGGACACCGAGAGAGCTGACCCCTCAGGATCAGTATTTCAAAGGCCCCGAACCTTCACGTTTGCCTTCGGCCAAAAGGCAGGAATGCACAGGTGCGATAAAACGCTCTCCACCTTGCAGCATGTAAACCGCAAATACACTTTCAGTAGAAGTAAGGCGAGCACCTCAACCGCTGCAATGGCCATGGTAGTCATGCCCTTAAAGCACCATCCTGGCAAACCAAAGGCCGAGGCTTCGAATCTCGTCCAGGGCATGATGTTGTGTACGTTTTTCTTTTGATTAAGAACTTGGGTTACACGGTGCTATTTTTAAGTAAGTAAGATATTCTAAGTAATTACTAATAGTAAGTAATAAAACTGGTTGTGAAATGTTGCAATACCATTAGCCGATGGAGCAACTAAGAAAGAATATAGGTGCCACTACTAATTTCCTATATTTCCACATATGCCGGGTTCAGGAAAGTTAAAATAAACGGTTGGTAGTTGACTTTTGTCTTTTTCTGTGGCCACATTTGGCATTTATGCCTTCAGTGAACACTTAAGTTATTTAGACATGAAAATTCACTTTTTCCTCTATAAAGAGATAGAGAGTTCTTGACAAATTGTAGAATAGTGAAGGGTGGCCAAAATACATTGTTATACATACCTGATGGGTGTAATATGATTTTATTTTGTGTTAAGTTATTTTCCATAAATTTGATACCAGAATTTCTAATTACTAATATTATGTAATAAAACTGGTTGTGAAATGTTTCAATACCAACGATAACTCTTTCACATTACTCTGCATATGTATCCTCCATGCTCAAATAAGGTTTCCTTTCATAATAGTAGAGCCACGTTTAATGTTCGGCGAAAACGTTGAGTGAGTTCCCTTCATCAATTAAGAAAAAATTCATTAACTGCAATTTTCGACCAACAATTAACGTATTTATTTTCCGCTGATAACTTGGATGAAGAAATTCCAGTTTACAAGAAAATAGAATGTTCACTTTTAAGTTCATTTGAAGAAAAACCCGAAAAGCTGGGGCTGCGGAAGCAATGCTGATGGTATCGCAGATGTCATCAGCATACATTGCAAGATGCAATATTCATGAACTTACAATTTCATTTCGGAGCTCTGATGAACTTCTATTGATGATCGCCCATGAAAGCAATCAAGTCTCAGAAAGTTTTCTCTGCAAAACATACGTTTCCTAGCGACTCTCCTACGCTACCAGCAGGTAGTCTTCCGCAGCCTCGAAGCCCGTCAGTGCTTCGTTATGGAAGTCGGCACTATGCGTTATAAAATAAATAACTACTGTTAAATGAATGAACTAAATAAATAGCTATGAATTAAGTAGATATGATAAAATTCTTAATTATAGTTCCTCAAATATTTGCTAACATGCCTTCGCGAAGTGCATTGGCTGGGTTCTCCGCCTGCCTAGCTGCGTTCGCCGCTCCACCTAACGACAGGGAGGCGAAAATGTACACGTAACTTTGACGCACACATAAAATTGAACGGCATGCAATAGTATGCCGTCGCGTTTTCGTGCGACTGAAATTTCGCACTTTCTCTTTAATTAAGAAAAATACTAAATGTGATTTTTTAAATCACAGGGGTAGAAATAAGTGTTCGAGGGTTTTATGACCTCTTAAAGGGCTCGATTATAAGTACTGATAAGCACGGGACTGCGTCTACTTCTTAAGCGGTAAAGAGAGTGCTGGTAAGGGAGATACGGATAATATCCGGGGAATCAAATAGGATTGGCGGTGTTCCCTGCATTACCACCCGTCGCTTGCGAAACGTTAATCGCCAACCACTTCTGCTGCGCAGACTGCACCGTCCGGATAAAGTAGCATTCGGCGCTGGTTGGCTGAAAGCGGTTTCGTGAGGGCAGCGCTGGAATTGTCCAGACCCCACTGGAGCTGATGTCCGCACTCCGCAGAAGAGATTAGTGGCGCAGATGCACGCACTCACTCGTCGCGAAGAATTCACGGGGCACACCCACCTGGTGCTTTATTCACGAAGACTGAGGAGCAAGAGTGCAAGGGCACAAGTTGGCACTGCCGCCAGCAAATATTTGAGCAGAATCGGAGGAGCCATGTGCAATATTACCTCTAAAAATGTGTAATTGCGTTATCATGTGTGCAGTGAAAACACCCTGGGATCTATTCTCTCAATTCTTCAAAATGGATTGCATACTCTTGACCCTACCCATTCTTGAAGTAATCAGTGTCCGGCGAGATGCAGTGGAGGGGTATCTGACTAAAATACTTCAACACCCGACGGTGACCCTACTGTTGCAACGTGTGGTACACTGCAGTTAAAACGTTCTGTGGAATAGTGCTATTTTCTTACTGTTTGAGTTGAGAGTTTGGTCTAGCTCCTCCTTCTACTACCCAGACTATTAAATGCTAAATAATAAATACGCATAGGGTTAAAAATCCTTGTACTGCCTAATTTACAAGGAAATATGCAAATTGATATTCCCACACTCTAATTTCCACGCTCTCGTAGCTGGAGGGAACCTCACGAAGTCAATGATAAAACCGCATGAGCTCGACAGTGAAAAACCTATGACATTAGTTTCGATCCATCTACCACAGGAGGATCTGAAATTTATGGACAGGGCTGTGATAGAAAAAACTTCAAATGCATTGTGTGAAAATTGTATGCTAGTAAATTTGGTCTGTAGAAAGGGAAGCATGATACTTCAAAATGACTTTAGAACGCTCCTCCTCAGTGTAATTTCTTTGTAAACCTTGATAACATACCTTTGTAAAATCTAAATGATATTGCTCAGTTTTTTTTACTTTGTATTATTTATGGTTTAAATTAATTCACAGTTTGAAATATAATATCAAGAAATCGCAACGTTAAATGAAAGTGAGAAACATTTGCTGTCTGGCTTTGGGATTTCGTAAAAAACACGTTGAAGCCTATCCCTTGAAAGAGGAGAGCGAATACCTGTGAGGATCAGCTTTATCTTGAAGGTGGCAAAAGTAGTTTTTGTGACAACGTGGAGGTTGTAGAAGACGGCAAAAGAGGTATTAGTACCGCTTAAAAGGTTTTAAGAAAGGAATGCAACATCATTCATGAAAACGTTAGCGTAAAAGAATTTTTGACTAGTAACATTAAGGGCTTAGCGTTAGCAAGACCTTAGGTTGTCAAGCTTACTAGCGCTTGATAATTTCTGTAATTACCATCGATGAATTTTCCAATAATAACTTCTTGGTTTGGTCCCCAGAGACTTAAGCAAGATTAAAGTTAGTTTTAAAAGTCAAATCACATGAATTCGATGAGACACTGTAGACATATCTCCACACTTACACCAGCAGAATAGACAGAGGCAACGTACGAAGAAAACTCAAGTCGCACCCATGGATGGACCTAAAAGAGTGTAGTGGCGATGATGCACGGATAAGAATAGCGTAGCCTAAGCAGGCATTTTCTTACTAGAGACAACTTGTGACAGTTTTGAGAAGCAGTGTAAAGAGAAGGTCAATGAAGAGATAGAAAAGGTTTTTTACGGATCAGAGGCACGTAATGTAGAGGAGGAGGACAAGAAAGGTTGGAATGTTCAGAAGGGTTACTGTGGAGGAGAGCGGAGGTTGTGCGATGGGGAAGTGTTGAGCGGTAAAGAGCTGTAGGAATGAGCAGAAAGCGAAGGCGGAACAAGTGCTTGGAACACTGAAGGTCGTTTAGGAAGGTGTAGGGGAGGGAGAGAGAGAAATGGAACATGGGTTGTAAGAAGAGGGGTAGAAAGTGTGCCGAATTAAGGAGATATGGGTTGAGAGGCCAAGATTTGGAATGAAAAGTTAGACGATCCATCCAATCAGCCAATCCAATATAAGGTAGTGATCTAACCGGGTGAGAACTTCAAATCGTGGAAGTCTTGGATGAGTAGAAATGAATGTTAGTTATATATTGATATTAGTTACTTATAGAAATGAATAAAAGTAATAGGTGGAAATGAATACTAGAAACATATAGAAGTTAGTGGAGATACACCATCAAACCCTATCACAACTGGTAGAAATCCATCAATAAATTTCATTTCTGTCTAGTATAATTGGTGCATTTGCTAAATTAAGCCGTAGGAGACACCGACTGAGAATAAGTGGTTTAGGACACCTGACACTTTCGTGTGAATTATTATACGAAGTTTTTAAATTGCCAGGCAAGTAATGCCGCGTATTAGAGTGCAGTATCGAACTGAAAGTCTAAAGGCCACACACAAATTGTTGTTTAGCATTCTTGCATAGAAGACCCGCTGGAAAGTTATATCACCAGTAATTAAGTAAGATAGTATATCATAGTAGTAAGATAGTATTTACACAGACTGTAATCCCAACGTCATATGCATGATAAAATCCATCCAAACGAAATGCATGCATCTCAACAAATACAAAACATATTACCAATTTTTATTGTATAATATTCTATAAATCTCTCTATTGTTTTCAACTTCTCGCTACTAGTACATATTCACTGATATGCGGCCACCATATTACATTCTCCATTAATACATTCAATCCCCTCGAAAGCACTCAACTGAAATATTTGACAATCTTCATCGCCAAAGCGTTGAAATATCAATATTATTCAGTATTTTAATTGCTAGGGTTATCTCCGTTTCCATGTCCTCCTCTCAATGAACTCTTTATCTTCTTTTATACTATTTGCAACGCAACATAATAAAAATAAAGATATTAAAATGGTTCCCGGTAAATAAACAAAAGAAAAATATCGTACGCGATCGGTAGGAAAGCCTTTTCTCTCGAGTAGAATGTTGTATATTCTCGCAGTTGATAGATCTGAGGAACTGTATGGACACGCCTGTCGCACTGCTTACTGAAATGTGTCTATTGTTGCATTGTATATGGAAACAGTACAGTGCGCTATGGAAACAATATCTGCAGAAGGGGCTGACAGTCGCATTGGTCGTCCAATTCTACTTAATGGAGCTACACTCTGCGAGAGCTGTCTTGAAAATAAATGTGGTGAGCCGACCAAATGGTGGCCAACAAATTAAAGTGGATGGTCCTACCAAATACCTTGGATGTCGCATTGATTACAATTGCTATTCTGGCTACCTATTTCTTATCCACCTGAAATTGGATGCCTCAGACAACCTATGTTTTGATCAAATGAATACGAGAGCTAAAAGCGCATTAATAATAAAAGAATGATACCGAGTAGGATACACTGAGCTGTCGTCTATTTTCGAATTATTACGCTGCGGCAATGCATAGGCCGTCAGAATACTTCATCGACCTTAGACTGAAGATCCGGTGGTCACCAATACTCCACGCCCGAGGCAATCAATCAAAGCCTCTTGCCATCATTCCCGGGAAAATCCAATCCGTAGTCGGACTGAACTACACAGATCGAAGCTTTGGTTTTTGAATTTGGATTTTCGCACGCATGAGGCTTCATAAGGTAAAAATTCTAATTACTGATAGGACATACGCCATCATGTGTTGTAAGGCCTAGAGAGTATCACATAGCTAAAATTGATAGGCATTAAAGAGTGCCCATTTATGCTCGCAGCTAAGCCCTTCAAGGTCGGCCGAAGATGACATCTGTACAGTCACACGAAGCAGGGCTGAGTGGCAAATCGATGCTACGCTGAATTCTAACTGAATTGGATGAAATAAAAACCAAACGAAAGGCAGCATGGAAGAGACCGAGATTATTGATTTTGAAATATCGACAATCGCAGAGATACAAAACGATTTCAGGGTGAATCGAATCGGAAAGGCCCATTCGTGGCGTGGAATATGATTTCGAGAAGATGGGCGGAGATTTGAAGCGAGAGCGACGTCCATATCTGAAACCGATCGTGGAAACCAATGATCCAAATACGATACCGTTGCCGCTGTGTGGGAAAGAGGTTATTTGCTGCGGGGTGGTTGGGTGGGGGGGCAGGGGGGTAACGGGGGGAGGGTCCTGCCCCGACTCGTTCCACCAAAACCCTGGCCGCGGAAATTCCCTCAGGCTTTGGGAAATATTTGCATCCCTGGCGGATTAAAAAGAATGGATCCCGGCGGCATAAACAATACACGAAAATGACCCACAACGAACAACAATGTCGATACACGGGTATAGACTATCACGCATGGTAAAAATGAAATTTCCTTCGATTATGAGAGTGCTTTTCAAGATTTGCGTGAGGTCACACATTTACATCTCATAGAATAGTTTGCTTGCACCAGTCCACCATGGAGCATTGTATTCGAGAAAATATGTCGCTAATGCTGCGAAATATGTAGCACAATTACTCAAACTCGCGCCATTTCCTGCATTAGTCGCCACATTGTCAATGCACTGTCCTGGCAGCCCAAAGATCACTGGTTCCAATTCCGCCTCTGGCACTCTGACATGAGTACTATGTTTATTAGGCTAGACGTCGCAACATACCCTGAACGATTTAGGCTATTTAAAAACTTATTATATTACTATAACTATTAAAGAAAGCATGACTAGAATAGGTGAGACATGCGTTAAAGTAGAAAAAACTCGATCGTTTATTTAAAGCAATGTTTATATTTATGAATGGATTATAGCTGATGAAGAGAAATAGCGATTCACTTAGGAAAAATGTAAGGTGGATGACAAAGGTCTAAATTCTCCGAATAGATACAGACTATGTTTTTTTTCGGTATTATCTATACCGAACATACCTATAGATAACATCGAATAATTGATGATTTGAGATCTGAAACGGTACTCAGTTACTCAACAATAATTGGCACAAAATGGTCCGCAAAAGTACTCATCAATCATAGGCACAAAACATCGATTTTACAATGTTTAGAATATACCCATGCCTTCTCATTCTCAGGTACCTGACTTAAGCATCGGTACGATGCTGAGTATATTGAAATCATCAAGTCGATTGTACATCTCACCACTCGATGTTTTCAGTGCATTGAACAAAAATACCGAGTAGTCCGATACATCGATGTGGATGTGGCACGCCATAAGTAGCGTGCTCAAGATTTACGTAATAATGAACTGCGTCATCACTTCCAAACTTGCGTCACCCGTCGATAGTTAAGCAGCTGTAGTTGATGGAAGCGGCCAATACTTTGTGGAACTCCATTGCTAGCAGGTGAAAAAAAACTCTGCGATTCCACTGTTAAAAAAAGAATGTATTTACTTTGAACATAATAATTTGGAAGTGGAATTTTAAAGTTCTTTTTCACTTAAAAGTTATTCGACTCCGTAAATAACAATAACCGTCCAACTGCTTCCCGAGGTGATCATCGGTTTCGGCATTCTTTCTACTACAAATATCTGCTTTCTTGTTTTCGATACTCAGGTTGAAATCAGGCCAATTAATTTTCCATGTAAATTGGTCATGAATTACATTCTTTCTAATCCAATGATGAAACGTGTCATCGGTGAAACAAAGTATGCAGATGAAACGTATGCAGAAAGGAGAATGCGTACAACACTGAGTATTATCTTTACTCTTTTATCACTACTAGTAGGACCAGATTTAACTACAGATATGGTTTATATACAAACTGAGGATAATTTATCTGTCAATCTCCGTATGTTTCGGCTGATTTATCAGTCATTTGGGCCAAGTTCTTCAAAACTTCCTAGCATTCCATTCCGATACACGTTGCTAAAGTCAGACTCCAAATCCACAAATTCTATGAAACTTGGGTTTTCCTTCTCCATTTCCTTCTCTATGAGCAGCCTAGGGGCCAACATTGCTTATGTTGTACTCTTACTTATCCTGAATCCGAATAAATCTTCATCCAGGAACTCCTCTGTTTTTCGCTCTATTCTTCTGTAGATGATTCTTGTCAATATCTTCCATGCATGGGTCGTCAGGCTTAAAGTCCTAGCCATCCTTCTTTTTGGGAATGGGATTTAAATTGTGTTCTTCTCGAAGCCCATGGGTGTCTCTCCTAATTGGTGTATGTTTTTATTGGTTTTGTACAGCTGGGCTAATGCTTTCTATCCTTCACTTTTCGTTATATTGACATGAACGTAGTGTATTCCAGAATGCTAATTTACCTGAGGGGCTTTACTGCTTTATCGAATTAGGTTCTCAGTGCTGGGTCCTCCAAATCATCCTTTTCGATTTAATTGCATTGTAATCGCATTAATATTGGTTCCGTTGCACAATTGGTCCAAATATTTCTATCACCTTTTCACTTACAATTAATAGTTCCCCATTCTTGTCCACTATGTAATTACATCCTATCTTTCCTCAAAGAGATGTTTTATCATCTTGTTGGCAACGTTTATCTTTCCATGTATAAGATTTCATCTTTCATCTTTGCTTATGCCCTTCATTCACATTTCTATAATTTTTCTCTCTTTACGAATTATTTCAATTCTTCTCTTCAGCGTAGAGACTCTTTCACATCTTTTTGCATTTTTGTTTCTTCTGTTCTCTTTAATCAGTTCTGAAACTTCTGTGAGACGTGGACTCTTGACAACTTTCCTTCCCACAGAACTCCTTTTCGACTTTCCTCAGCCCGCTTCTAATGTTATCTTATCTTTCTCTCACTATCTTCCTCCAAGTCGCACATCCAGCAACTGTTTTTTCACAGTATTCTAAAAGGCCAGCTGATGATGATTGTCATTCAAATTTTCTACTTCCCATTTCTTCTTCATTATTTTCCTCAATTTCTTTCAAAATTTAAAATGTCACCTTATAAACACTTAGTCAATTTGAAATTTTCTTTATCTCCCGGTAATTTTCATGATTTCATCGCCTTTGGTTCTTCAACGGTGTGTTTTCCTCCACAAGCTAGTGCTGTAAGTCAAAATCTTGAAGTCAATCCATATCCATTTAGTCTTTCATCATGTCCCTCAGCCACGATAGCGTCCACGTTTTCTAAATAATTAAGTTTCCAACTCCTTTTTCCCGGTTGATGACAAAACAAGCGATGCCATCATTCATCTACATCTACACAATTCCCTGCAAGCCACCATAAAGGTGTGTGGCAGGGAGTGAATTATCACCAAACATGCACTACATATCATGCATTTAAAAGGATTAGTATTACCATATTAATCTAAACTTCACTATTAAAAAAAGGTAAAAATAGCAAAGAGAACATGCAAAACGTATTGTTAGTTGGATTACCTTCAAGTCCTTATACCAACATGCAACTACCTATTATATGGATTGATTCACTCGTATTGGACATATTTACCGCTGAAATCAATCCTCCACTTGTGGAAGTCTTTTATGAATAATGACAAAATAAAACAATGTTTTAATCCACAGCGTTTTTTTTTATCTAGTACGACTAGATTCAACGCGTCACGGCGTCATCATCAGGTGATCATCAGCGGCGTCATCAACTGATGATGACGCCGTGACGCGTTGAACCTAATCGTAACAGATAAAAAAGCGCTGTGGGTTAAAACATAGTTTTCTTTTGTCATTATTCATATCCCTAATTTTGTTTACGAGAAAAAAAGGACATTTTGAATCTGTCAGTTCGGCAATCTATTTCTCCAATTTTACTACCATGGTCAGTCTACCATAGTAATTTGGGGTCCGCAAAACATTTTTAACGCCATCACTGAAAATATTATCTAGGATTATTATTTATTTAGGAGATTAAGTCTAAATTTCAACCAGAGATCTGACAATGATACCAATTTTAATTCATTCAATACCCTGGTTACGCTAATATAGTTATCGTACCGTCCCTTTACAAATCTTGCCGATCTTCGCTGCACACGTTCAAGTTGGTTATTTAGATCGATTTCGTAGGGATCCCATACACTGGCAGCATATTCCAAATGAGGTCTTACAAGGGAAAAGTAGCTGATTTCTTGTACATGATCGTCATGATGTGATCTGAGCGCATATGCATCTGTCGTGAGGAATGTTTTCAGGATATATATGATGGAAGTCATTTATCAAGGAAAGTGAAAATAACTCTGTGAACTCACGGAGAATTTTATTTGCACGATCCGGGTTACAACACCTTGTGTCATCTTCAATTGATGATATCAATTATTAGTCAGTTCAGTATGTTCAGTTTCATGGAGGGGAGGGTAAAGAGTAAGGCACTAGGTGTGGGTCAAGGGGTCGGTAGGAGGGGGGGGGGGGGGAGGTAGAGAATTGGGAGGGTGTCATCAGGCGTGAGTTTTTTTTCAACCCCCCACAAAACTGTTCACATCCACTTCGCTCCACGTGCCCACAAGGGACGTAGTTGTATTCGTAAGCGTATTCAACTCATGGTTACATTCGCAGTGGAACCACCGCCGAACACATTTAGTGAACAAATGCTCGAAATAAAAATTTCATGTCGCGGAATAGAGCAGTAGTTAAAAAAAAACTACAGTAAAAACAAATCACCAAATCCCGATCAAATTACTTCCAGAGAATATAGAGCATTAGCTAATGAAATAGCCTCCTATCTAGAAATAATATTCAATAAAACACTGGTGATAGGGAAGAACCTAGTAACGACATACCCATTCCACTCACGTCAATCTCTTGTAAGGTATTTGAGCACATTGTAGTCAGTTCGATCATGGGGCATTTGGATAGTCAGGGATTACTCATAAACAACCAACAAGGGTTCTGGAGAGGTAGATCTTGCGAGACAGAATTAGCTTCATTCGTACACGATATTTTAGTCTAAGGTGAAAAAAGTACTGAATTTGATGCAATATTTATAGATTTGAAAAAGGCATTCGATAAAGCTCCTCATGATAAAGTACTTTTAAATCTAGAGAGTTTCGGTATAAATAAAGACGTATGTTAGATAAAAGAATTCTTAAGTGGGCAAGAGCAGAGGGTTGTCATATATGGTATCATGTCGGACACAATCAAAGTCACATCGAGAGTTCCCCAGGGTAGCGTAGTAAGTCCGCTTCCATTTCTTTTATGCAGAAACGATTTAGTTGCCTTAGTTAGTAGTAAGCTTAGACGTTTTGCACACGATGAGCAGTGTATAGGGGTATATAATAATATATTTTTAAAATCAGTTTCATGCATAGTTTTATACAAAGAAGACAGGCAATCTCTTAGCAAGGATTTAGATGCAATGCAAGAGTGGTGCGACAAATGGCAGTTAAAACGTAACCTTTAAAAGAGTGTAGCTATCAATTTTTGGAGGATGAATAATTCGATAGAGCGTACCTATAAAATTAGTAACACGAAGATCGAAAACGTTGAAACCATAAGATATTTAGATGAAACAATCACTAAGGATTTATCGTGAGGAAGACACATCCGGGAAATATGAGCCGAGCGAAGAGAAAGCTAAGATTTATAAAAAGAGTACTTGGGAAATTTGATGAGAAGACAAAAGAGCAATGTTACTTTTCTCTAGTTAGGCCCCACCTTGAGTATGCAGCCAGTGTACGGGATGTGAATGAATTAAGTTTCATCAGAGAACTAGACAGAGTGCAGCGTAGAGCAGCTAGGTTCGTTAAAAGGTGTTACGATAGGTTGAGTAGAGTTTCAGAATTAATACAAAAATTATTTTGGGAATCATTATCAGTGCGTAGGTTAAAGCACATATTAAATCTATTAGAGATATTTCAATCGGATAGCTTTACTGAAGATGTTAGGCACATATTAAAAATACCAGCGTATTATGCTAGATTCAACCAGATAAATAAGATTAGAGAGATAGATTGTCGTACTGATCGTCGTGTTTAAAATGGTACTTTTCCCCCGACTACAAGAGAACAAAATAGGCAGCATAGCAAAGGAGTAGGTAGAGGAAATATTTAGAGTAGTCTGTCGTGCATGATGCATGTATTAATCTCTTAAATACTATAGATACTAACAATCTAGTTGCATGAGACTACAGTTGCTTCTGTGTATATTAATAGTGCATGCTTGGTGATCTTCACCCCCTGCCACACATCCTTGCGTTGACTTGCAGGGTATTGTGTAGATGTAGATATTGTCAACAAGTGGACAACCGGTTATACGTCCCTACAGTGGTAGGTTTTCCCAGTTGAATATTATACTGGTGTACTCAGCCGTAAAGGTACCTACATCATTTTGAATTTTCCACCAATTTCATACAACAGAATCTCTCTTTTAGTTTTCGTTTTGCATTCGTGAATATTCTGTATTTCGTGAGTAAAGAGTTCTCGGGTTTTCCACCGGGTTCTGCATTGACATTAGCCGGGTGGTCAGGCCATGGATGACTTGACCCGGTGGGAAGCCCGAGAAATCTTCACTCATAGCATTCCCCGGCCAGATCTTTCTTCAAACTATATTTCATCTGTTTATCTCTTGTCCGTGTTGCATTTTTCTGTTCATGTACAGAATATGATTACATGAGATTGTGCTTCATTGTCATTCATGGTATCATCAACTTTTTTATCTCTCCCAATAAAAACTGTACACATGTGCGGAATATAAAATTTTCAACATTCTTTTCAACATATATTTTAAGTATTCCCACATGTACTCGAAGGAGGGGAGTAATTTTTTTTTGACCATGTATTTTCAGGACCGAAGAGGAAGTAGTGACTAAGAATTGCCATCCGCACTTTAAGATGACTGAAAGGTCAGAGCGTCGGTAGTCCAAAAAAATTCTTGTGGAATTCACTAATTCGATTTCATATTCCCTGTATCTGTCGTCTTGGTCTCCATTTTCAACATTCCTATCCTTTCGCTGCCTTGCAGTAAGCTTTGAACATGTATTCTTGCGCTGTCTTTGACCGGTATGCCTACTGCAGTAATTCCCTTCGAAGATTCTGCGTGTTACCTCAGTAGCTTCCACTTTAGAAACATTTATTCTTTCGGCCACTTCATTTCGCCGATTAATAATACACCAAGGGTCATCACTGGCATTTTCGACTTCTGGTACTCCAGCCTTACATAGGTCCGAAGTAATCCACGTACGATGTATCTGCCCTAAAATTTTAACACATTTGCTTGAAGCAGTCTTTCGGTAAGTTTTTAGCTGGAAATACGATGGTAGGCTATTACAAATCCGGAATACATTTTCGAGGTGGTTCCATCATGTCTTGATAAGAAAGAAAAGAGTGGAGTAGCTGTGACTCCTCGGGATAATATTGTGGTGGTTTCCCCTTGCCTTCCACATCGCAGTACTACAGCCGTTAAAGTAAATGTTACCACGTCCTTAGTGAAATGAGTGTCGCTGTACCGACCACTGTGGTCTCCACCTTCAGTCATATGAAGAAGAGCTGCTGACATCTCCTCCGGGTGATGAGAAGCGTAATTGTTGGCGGCCTCCCGTCACCAAGTCACGGCATCTTCACGTCTTCCTGTATCATTTAAAAGGCCTACCTTACCCAAGGATAAACCAATACCACATGGGTATGTCGTCCCTTTTTACCCGCGTCTTGTAATTCAACGAGTAAACTCACTTATCTCTCAGTTAACATCTACACCTTGAGGTCAACCCACTCTCCATAACTCGGTGGACAAGCTCGCGACTTAAAGGTAAACCCCAGAGAATTAACCATGTAATTAAAAACTGGAATATTTCAATGGAAGATTATCGAAAAAGATATGATGGTCACGGGAGCCGAGTGGGGGCGCCACGCCCCACCGGAGATTGCCGAAACTTGGCTCTCGCTGTCTTCTGCGCATCGGAGAAAAGAGGCCCATATGAAGTGTTGTGTGGGCGGCAAGCCTTGGAACTAGAGTTACGCAAGAGAAGCATCATTTTATTAACATCAAGTGAGTTATTGAGATGAGGCGGTAATGCATGGACTGAAGACGTGGTGGAGGAAAACCTGTTGTCATAATTATCCTGATGCTAACGAGTCATCTTCATCATTGGTCATCAATCCTCAGATTGGTTTGACGCAGCTCTACACTGAGTCCTTCTATCAGATAATTTCTTCATATTTTTGTATTTCTTCTCTTTCACATCCTTCATCACTAGTTCCATATATCTCGCACGAGGCCTCCCTTTGCCATTCTTCCCTTCCACTTGTCCCTCGGCGATTGTCTTCATCAGGCCATCATGTCTCATATTATGGCCGATTAAGTTGTTCCGTCTTCTTCTCAGGGTATTCAGAAGACTTCTCTTTCCTCCCACTCTTCTTAGGACATCCTCGTTACTTACTCGGTCGATCCATTTAATCTTCACCATTCTTTTGTAGCACCACATTTCAAATGCTTCCACACTTTTCTTTTCCGCTGCTGTCATTGTCATGCCTCGCTGCCATAAAGAAAAACGCTCAAGATGTACGTTCTGATGAATTGTTTCCTTACTTCTACACTTGATTTTCAGCGGTAAGTAGATTCTTCTTTCGAGAGAATGCCCTCTTTGCCTGGGCTAGCCTGTAGACTATTTCTTTCTTGCTTCATCCATCGTTGGTTACTCGGCTTCCAAGGTAAGAGAACTCTTTCACCTCTTCCAGTTTCTGTTTTCCTAGCATAACGTTGGTTTTGGCCTCCTCTCTCTTGCTGCACACCAATATCTTGGTTTTCTTCTTATTGATCTTCATATGATTTCTGGCCATTTTCCTTTCCATGGTTACTAGAATCTTATTCAGATCCATCTCTACGTCTCTGCTACAAGTGCTATGCCATCAGCGAACCTCAGCATTATATTTTTTTTCTCCATGGATATTCACTCCAGAAGACTTTTCCTTGATTTCATTGCTGGCTTTCTCGATGTAAACATCAAAAATTGCAGGAGACAGTGCACAGCCTTGTCTCACTCCTTTCCTTATTCTTGCTTCTTCTTAGCTGGGTCCAGATTTTATCACAGCTACTTGGTTTTTATACAAACTGTGGATAATTCTTCGGTCATTGTAGGACACTCCAATTCCTTTCAAAATTGGAAGCATTGAATTCCAATCCACGTTGTCAAAGGCCTTCTCTTAATCCACGAATGCAATGAACGCCGGTTTTTCCTTCTCCATTCTCTTCTCTATGAGCAGCATAAGGGCCAATACTGCCTCTCTTTTACCCTTACTTTTTTGAATCCAAATCGGTCTTCATCCATGAACTACTCTTCTTTTCGTTCTATTTTGATGTAGATGATCCTTGTCAATATCTTAGATACATGTGTTGTCAGGCTTATAGTCCTAATATTTTCGGATTTCTCCGCACTCTTCTTTTTGGGAATAGCAATGATGATGTTTTTATCGAAATCCCTGGGTATTTCTCCTGTTGTGTATATGTCGCAGATGGTTTTATACAGATGGGCTCAAGTCTTCTCTCCGGCATTTTTAATTAGTTTTGCTGGAATATCATCAATTCCAGAAGCCTTATTCATGCGAAGGTTCCTTACCGCTGTGTCAAACTCCAAGCTTAATATTGATGCTCCCATATCATCCAATGTAGGACACTCAAATTCCTTTCAAAATTCCGAAAGTTGAATTCCAATCCACGTTGTCAAAAGCCTTCTCTAAATCCACGAATGCAATAAACGTCGGTTTTTCCGTACTCCATTCCCTTCTCTACGAGCAGCTTGAGGTCTAATATTGCTTCTCTGGTTCCCTTACTTTTCCCCGAGTGTAACGACTCGTGTCATGGAATCCACGGTTTATCCTTCCCTCCGACACATTGGGTACTGATCTGAGAACACAATTCTCAAGTATTTGACCCCTGGAAAATCCACTTCCACCGCGATGCAAAACCTATCCCTAAGGATGAAAAGCGTGAGGACTCTTGTCACTGAAATAACCCGAAGCCAGAATAAGTATTTTTTTCAGAAAACAACATATCAAAGAGGTATTTTTTCAAACACATTACACAAACACAAACACAACACATTAAAGAAGTATGCCAGATGTGAAATTAAAGGTAACCAGGTCTACATAACTATGTTTCAGGGGTAAAAATTAACCCTGTGCTTACTGCTCAAATGCTAAGTCATATAGTGGACACTTCGCCAAGGATACTGGTTTAGTATGCTAAGGTGTAATTGCTGGGTATAGACGATGGGAACAGCAAGAGTCATTCTGTCTCGCGGAAGACGTTACTCTCAATTGATCACCGAGTAATGATGTTCGTTTACTGATTTGTTAAGAATTCTTGTCTGCAGCCTTGCCTACAGGGCAGAGGTAGATGATAAAGAGAGCGAAGGGAATCACGTATACTCTACTGGCTCACTTCGTGGCATGATAATGCACTCATCCGCCGATGGAACAGCTATTTATCACAGGCGGTGATCCCCGGCTCCGATCCGTGAGTGGCAGGATAGCGACCAAGGACGGGCCGCATAGCGGTGGGGAGTCCGCGAAATATTTCCATTTCGTCGTCCCTCTTCCTCCCGTGATCGCTGGTTCTCCCTGGCGCCCGAGATGCGACGCCACGCCACAGATACTTGCTTCTCTCTCCGCGCGGACGGACGCCTTTCCACTCCATTCATTCGCCTAGAAATTAGCGTATCTCGTGGAAGGGCCTTCCCTTCCGATACTTCCCTCGGCGTCGCCTTCCTGCTCCTCGCCCGGGGCGCAGTCGAGTTGAAAGGCTTTCGGAACCCTGACGTGACTGGGGGCAGTTTCCGCCCCTCCGCTGCCGGGGAGCATCGCGTGCACCAGTTCAAGCCCCAACACGCTTCCCTCTCCCGAGTGAACGAAACTCTGATGTGCATACCAGGGCCCCTATTGTCGCAAATCTCAACTACTATTCATCTCTCCCTTTGCCGATCCACGAAAATAGAGCCTTTAGCACAGCGACACCACAGAAAGAAAATGGTTACCAGTACCAATGAAAGGAAATTTTTCATCCATTTCCTACCCCATGCGACGTCTTTTTCGGACTGTATGTATGGCATAATAGGGGGAGAGGGAAAGAGAGAGGAAAAGAAATGACCTTTTCGAAACGGAAGTAAAACTGATGTGGCAAGATTTGGGAAATGAAGTTGCGAAGTAGGTACTCACCAGATCACTTTCTGTGATTTCCCACAACTGTTTCCTATTTCAAACATTGTACTGGTACTTCTAACATGCATTTGGTGCACATTCATGATGTAATGCCTTCGAAAATTCAAGAAGTTGAAGAAAACGATAAAGAACGTATGGCAAATAGAAAAACTAAAGGAGGCTCAAGACCAGTAGGCATTTCAAAAAGCAGTGGGAAACAACATAGGAGAGGACCTGAATGAGAAATCAGTGGATGAGCGTTGGGAAAATATTAAGTGTGGGCTACAGGGAGCCGCAAAGGTAGCTCTTGGAAGGAGAAAGGTAGTCAAGAAGAAACCATGGATCATGGAAGAAATCTAAAACCTGATTGAAGAAAGAAGAGAGCACAAGAATTCGGAAACCAAAGAAGAGCAGATGTGCTATAAAAGAATAAAAAACGAAATGAGTCGCAAAGCCAGGAAAGCTAGAGAAATATGGACGAAGGGCCTATGCGAGGATGAACAGAAAACCTGGCTCTTGGAAAGGTGTAAACTGCCTATAGGATAGTGAGGAACCACTTCAAAGAACAGAGCACAAGATACAGTGCCATAAGATACAAGAATGGAGAATTTTTGATTGAAAATGAAGACATGGAAAGAATATCTGGAAAAGTTATACAACGGAAAAAATCTCAGCACATTAGTGATCGAAGAGGAAAGCGAAGTCTAAGAGGATTATTAGAGGATTAATAGAGGATAGGGATTCGAAGAGGATATGGGAGCATTAATATTAATATCGGAATTTGATGCTGCAGTGAAGGACCTTCACAAGAATAAGGCTTCAGAAGTTGATGACATTCTTGTAGAACTAATAAAAACTTCAGGAGAGAAGACGTTAACCCATCTTTACAGGACCATCTGCGAATGAATCAACAGGAGAAATCCCAAAGGACTTCGAGAAAAATATCATCATTCCTATTCCCAAAAAGAAGAGAGCGGAGAAATTCGAATATTTAAGGACTTAAAGCCTGACGACACATGCATCGAAGATATTGACAAGGATCATCTACAGAAGAGTAGAACGAAAAGCTGAGGAGTTCCTGGATGAAGATCAATTTGGATTCAGAAAAAGTAACGGTAAAAGAGAGGCAATATTGGACATTAGGCTACTCCTATAAAAGAGAATGGAGAAGAAGAAACCGACCTTCATTGCATTTGTGGATCTAGAGAAGGCTTTTGACAACGTGGATTGGAATTTTATGCTTGGAATTCTGAAAGGAATTGGAGTGTCGTACAATGACCGAAGAATTATCCACAGTTTACATAAAAACCAAGTAGTCGTGATTAAATCTAGACCCAGCTAAGAAGAAGCAAGAATAAGGAAAGAAGTGAGACAAGGCTGTGCACTGTCTCCAGTAATTTTTAATGTTTACGTCGAGAAATCCATCAATGAAATGAAAGAAGAAGAAGGGGTGAATATCCATGGAGAAAAAATTAGCATGCTGAGGTTCGCTGATGACATAGCAATCTATCCACATGGACGTTGTAGATGTATATTTTTTCCAAATCGGTTGATATATTCTGATAAAATGTTTAACTTAAAGTTTGAAAAAGATTGATTTAAGACATTTTTTAATTTTTTGTTAAATTGACCATATTTTTGGACAAGAAGATGTCACATATAATGAAAAAAATATTTAACGCCAATATGCCGGATAATGCCCCTGGGCGGGTGGGTGAGGGGGAGGGGGGCGGGATGTCTCTTCTGGCGCCGGAAACGGTTGATGAATCATCATATTAGTAAGGCCGGTCTTACTAGTAGCTGTACATGTGATTGGTTGGTCGGGTAAGGTTGGCGGCAGAGCCACAGAGGTACAGCCACCTTTAAGTGTCGCTTAGCAGCATCGCTGGCCGGGAGTTGCACAACCGCTTCATTGTACTGACTTTTGCTACTTTTTCCGGTACCAGAAGAGGCATTCCTGGCCCTCCACGGACACATAGCTGGAGTATTGAGGGTTGAATGTCAGTTTTCGTCGCAAGTGACATCTCCTTTCCCAAAGATATAATCACTTTAGCTAGAAAAATTAATCCTAATTTTAGTACTTTTTTAGTAATTTTAGTACTTCACCCCAAAATTTTGAGGCAAACATTCAAGCAGAAGATAAAATAAGATTAGGACAAAAAAGTGTAACTGTAATTCCAGGTATTACATTTCTATATGAGAAATAAGTGGCCAAACAAGGCCCCCAGGCAACACACAGGGTGTCTGCTGGCTACGGCTTCGCCAATATCTCGAGAAATTTCGCGTAGTAAGCTTACGGCGTTGGATTTGTCTTTGTGAGCAATAAGTTCTTTGGAGGGCCGTTTTGCCACTCAAAAATCGTACTTCATTTCAGGCATACTGGACATATCCTGCTATCGATTCAACACAAGCTATATTTCGTGCAACGGCTCAACTGTGAAATTAATCTCCTGAACGAGGGAGCTCTTCTTTTAGTACATTCTAGTTACGTATCTTCAAAATGCAAGAGCTTCATTCCATCCGACGGCTAATAGCGCAAAAGGGGACAGAAGAACACATCATATGTCCGGGGGATGCAACCTACAGCAACAGGCATTTACACCACTGAGTGAGGGGGGAGGGAGTTTTCAATGGCTTGGAAAATTTCAGGTGGCGGGAGAGGGGTGCGAGAAACCCGGTGTCAGCATGAGTCCAGTGTTACCGAAAGGTGCCAAGGAGATCAGAGTTAAACGTCCACTTTGACGGACAGACCACTTGACGGGGACAGATATCAATATGAAAAATCACAGCTATCACCGATGGGAGTTGAACTCGAGCCGTCGACACAACGGAAGGCCCGTACTGCCACACTCCTTCATGGTGGTTTGCAGGGTATTATGTAGATTATGTAGATGTACTATAACCACCTCACTACTAATCTCATCCCACCATAAATAGAGACTGGAATGGAAAGACGTTCTCTTAGTCCACCTAGGCATTCGTAGCAGTTAAGTATGTAAATAATGGTACTTATCGGCTTATGCAAGGTTTACTAGGTAACTTCTCGGAATAGGCGGTACTTGGGAAATGTTAAGAGAAGACGAAAGAGCGATGTTACTTTTCACTAGTTAGGCCCCACCTTGACTATGTAGCCAGCGTATGGGATCCAAATGAATTAGTTTTCAGCTTAGGGCAGCCAGGTTCGTTAAAATGTTTTGCAATAGATTTAGTAGTGTATCAGAATTAATGCAAGAATTAGGGTGGGAATCACCATCAGAGCGTAGGTTAAAGTACAGATTAAATCTATTACAGAAATTTAAATCGGGTATCTTTACCGAAAATGTGAGGCATATATTAAAAACACCAGCGTATTTTGCTGCATTTTACCAGATTAATAAAATTAGAGAGATTGATTGTCGTACTGATAGATTCAAAATGTCATTTTTCCCTCGCAATATAAGAGAACAGAATAGGCGGTGTAGCAAAGGGATAGTAGGGGAAATATTTTAGAGTAGTCTGTAGTGCATGATGCATGTATTAACAACCAATCCTTTAATTACTTTGTAGATATTAACAATCTAGTTGTATGAGACCATATTATGTAGCTGGTTTCTATTTAGTAGCTTGTTTGCATGTTAATAGTGCATATTTAGTGATCTTCACCCCCTTCCACACACTATCGTGGTTGCTTGCAGGGTATCGCGTACATGTGGATGTACTTTATTGGATCCCAGGATAGTAGTACAAGCAGTATCTCGAATAACGGCACCATTACGAAAATAGATGATCTCTTCCGATACATGATTCATATATGGGTATCGTAAGTTGAAATGCCATTATTTAAACCGTTAAGCTTTTAAGGCAGATATACAAGCAACAATTAAATGAAATAAGGGTGTTTTCAATCAAAATTATTCAAAGCCTACCCTGTTAAGAGTACTGTTTTGCTGAATAGGGACTACGAATGACTGTTGAATCTTCCGTCAACTAGGCTGAATGAATCTCTGTGAAAGAAGTAAATGGACATTACTCATATCGAACGATTTTGAGAAAAGTTACATTCCAGGAATTCTAGGAAAAAATCAGTAAATTCAATGAATGAAAGGACATGACTTTGAGAATAAGTAGGGAAAAACATAAGGCATTATTTTGATCCTGGAAACATTAAGACCGTGGAGAACGATGGACAAAAGCATATGCTGAAAGACTACCTTAGATTATTTGATTGAAGTGGCCGAAGAATCATTTCAAATCGTAAACATTAAAGAACATGTTTTGTGGCGAAACATTCTCTAAGGAGAACTAATAACTAACAACAAATGGAGAGTGGAATATAAAAAGGAGGTAAAGAGAATCTCTCTCCGTTCTTCCTGGACGAATATGGTGTGACGTTCCCCTCTCTGAAAACTGGATTTAGAGAGGACGGCAACAATTGAAACACTTTGACTTATGGTATTGATAAAAACAGGCACCTAAAGTAATTGCTGAGGAAGGCCTCTGTTGTGTCGAAGACGGTTTGAAAGGCATCAACCGTAAGAATGAAACACTATCGCCAAATAGCTCCACACCCACCCACCCGACATGTTGACCGTCTGGCGCGAGAACATCGTTTGCTGTCTTCTGCTGTTTCGGAGGGGGTGGGGGATTGCAATGGCAAGACAAGATGGTCTTCTGCGGCCGTAGTAACTCAAGGTCGATACATATCGACCATTTTCGAAATATGCCTTCGCAACACCATTAACTACCGCCACATATGTGTGAATATTCTGTGCTCTCCATTAAAGTTACATTGATGACTCAACTCAAACAGCGAATAAGGCGTGAAAACACCTTGTAATTGCTGATTTTAGCATTTACAAATGGGTCTGGTGTGTGGAAAGGGGGGGACCACATTTTTTATTTTACCCTAGGAACCATCAAGAAGGAGCGAATCGGTTAAAAACGATGGTGACAAAAGTAAATAAACCAAATCGTGGCGTATACATGATGCAAGTAGAAAGGTTTTTTACATTTTCTTCCGTATAATTCGTTTTCTATGGATTGTAATTCCGATTATAATGCGGTTCTTACTGAAAAACTAAGTTTCTGTCAGTAAACGACAGAAGAGAGCGTTCGACTATCTGGCCTGTGAGACACTAATCCTGAGATATATAAGTAAGGACACCTGCATCATCCAAAGAATAGGGGCGTTTACTCGGAACCGAAATCGGAATTTTGTACACGAAATCGTTAGATGGAAAAGAAAAATGAATTTTAGTGAACAAATTAATCTTCTAACCACAACCATTCACTCATAAATCAAAAATTAAAATTGGTAAAAGGTGACGCCCACCGAAAATGCTGCTGTGATAACATTGACGTCATTTTCCTCCCGTCCTTGACTGCTCTTATGGGAAGGGAAGGGAGTAGAGGGGTGTTCTCGGAAGGTCTGCTCGCACAGATGCTGTCGAAATCGCTCCCATTGGCCGAGTCAGCTGTGTCCCCCCTTTGGGGGGACACAGCTTCTCTTCGATAAGGCGAAGTAACTTCGCGGGCTCAGTTGTGATTGGACGAAGTAGATATACGTCAGAGGTTGCACCATACGTCAGAGGTTGCACAGTATTGTCGGATCAGAAAACGGAATAATACGGGTCCTTTTATTTTACAAACTCTATCAGATTCGGCATTTAAAAAAACTATGGTAAACGACCCCATTCACATCTCTTTGAGAAACAACGCATTCGCTTCATTTCCGCACTAATGAAATCTAATTAACCCTGTGGCTACGATGATATGGTTCTACAATCACACTAAAATCCGCAATTTCCGACGCTTGTGCAATAGCACACAATGCAAATTAAGCACATCCATGGCACCTGATTCTGCAGTGGAAATGGTCGCAAATACCTTTTTCGTGTCGAAGCATTCGTATCGACCATTTATTGACCCTGGCAGTATCTCAGACCTCACGACAGCGCAACTGCTGATGAAGGCAATTAAAATTCGCAATGTACAATCCCCGTCATCTAAATAAGCAGTTTGATACTGGTCGGTGTTCTTCGTGTACTCCTCTCTCAAGAGTTGCGATGATCAAAAGACAATTGCTAGAAGCCACCGCAACCGCACTTGGAAATGCGAACAGAATTGGAGTGGCTCAGAGGATATCTCACGGATTGCAGATTTGAAAATGACCGCAATTGCTGGGCGGAATGGAGAGCCAAGGGGCGCCTTTTGTTAAAGACGCCCCGGGCGATGCAGTGGAAGCCCGGGGCGGCAGGTCGGGATATCAAAAGGGTTTAACGTTTCACGCTGCTCTCTCGGGGGCTGGACTGGGAGGGGGATGTGGCAGGAGATAAGAGGGAGCAAGAAGAAAATGCCCGAGCACTTGGGGAATGCCTAAAGAGGCGCCTCTCCGTCACGTGACCGGGGGGAGGCGCCAACCCACGGCCAGCTATACATGTAAATATTTTTCGCTCGCGATGAGAATACGAATTCGCCGTAATGACCCAGAGGGAGCAGGATACACACTTCGCGGGGCGTGGGAGCCTTTTCGACACAAGTGCAAGATGGAGAGCTGTGCCGGATGAGACGAGGAGAAGGAGGAACGACTCTTGAAGGCGTTCGATCCAAGGCCCTCCCGACTCCCAAGCCACTGCTGCTGGCACACCGCGCACGCAAAATACTTCAGCGGAGTTTAACAGTTCCTCGAAAGCGAGGCTCAGTGGCGTTCGGCGATACTCCCGGTGGCCACGGACCTCCTCAGACGAAGTCCGGAGGGAAGGAAAGGTCAAGGGGGCAGTCTCTGGGGCAGCGGTCATCAAAGAGGGAGAGTCCACGAATTTTGAATGGGAAGAATCATTCCAGCAGCTAAGGTCGCCTACTTGGTGAGTCAAAGCGAGCCCTCTAGCTCAAGAGAGCATAAGTCCACGGATTCGAAAAATTGAAACAGATAGGCCAGAGAGAGTTTGTCGGAAGGAGATAGCTAAGGCTGAGGGAACCGATCACGAGCCAATGAGGTACTCGGTGACGGTCAGTCACGCGAGCGACAGAATGAGAAAAACGCCGAACGTGAATTAAAACGACGACACATGCATCGAAGATATTGACAAGGATCATCTACAGAAGAATAGAACGAAAAGCTGAGGAGTTCCTGGATGAAGATCAATTCGGATTCAGGAAAAGTAAGGGTACAAGGGAAGTAATATTGGCCCTTAGGCTGCTTATAGAGAAGAGAATGGAGAAGAACAAACCGACCTTCATTGCATTTGTGGATTTAGAGAAGGATTTTGACAACGTGGATTGGAATTTAATGCTTGGAATTCTGAAAGGAATGGGAGTGTCGTACAATGACCGAAGAATTATCCACAGTTTACATAAAAACCAAGTTGCTGTGATAAAATCTGGACCCAGATGTGAAGAAGCAAGAATAAGGAAAGGGGTGAGACAAGGCTGTGCACTGTCTCCCGTAATTTTTAACGTTTACATCGAGAGAGCCATCAATGAAATCAAAGAGATCTGTTCTGGAGTGAGCATCCACGGAGAAACATTCAACATGCTACGATTCGCAGATGACATATCTCTCATAGCAGAGACACAGAAGAAGCTGAATAAGATGCTAGAAACCATGGAAAGGACAATGGCCATACATCAGCTGAAGATCAATAAGAAGAAAACTAAGATATAGGTGTGCAGTAAAAGAGAGGAGGCCAAAACCAACGTTATACTAGGAAAACAGAAACTGGAAGAGTTCTGTTACCTGGGAAGCAGAGTAACCAACGATGGACGAAGCAAGAAAGAAATAGCTATTAGAATATCCCAGTTTTCGACGCAGATCGTCGGCGGAGAGTCATGAAAGACCTGCAATAGGTTACCACTCCCTTATTCGAACCTTTTTAAATGCGAGGCATCAAAGATGCGCTCATATGTGAGCAGCAATATGAAGATATATATGTTTGTAAATACTCTAGCTCTCTTTATTAAGAATGACGTTGATTTTCTGTATAATTCAACAGTGTACGGGCATACTGTAAATAGAAATGTTATGATTAAAATCAATTCCTTCGACAAGATGCGATATTTTTAGATTTTAAAAAGGCTTTCGATAAAGTTCCTCATGACAAATTAATCTTGAAGTTAGAGAGTTTTGGTATAAATAAAGACGTTGTATGTTGGGTAAAAGAATTCTTAAGTGGGCGAGAGCAGAGGGTTGTCATAGATGGTATCATGTCGGACACAATCGAAGTCACATCGGGAGTTCCCCGGGGTAGCGTAGTGAGGTCCGCTTCTATTTCTTTTACCAATGAACGATTTGGGTACCGTAGTTATTAGTAACCTTAGACTTTTTGCAGACGATGCGGTGGTGTACAGGGGCATATCAAACGAAGAGGACACGAAATCACTTAGCAATGATTTAGATGCAATTCAAGAGGGGTGCGACAAATGGCAGTTAAAACTCAACATTAAAAAGTGTGTAGCTATCAATTTTTGGAGGAGGAATAATTCGATAGAGCGATCCTATAGAATTAATAACACGAAGATCGAAAACGTTGAAACCATAAGATATTTAGGTGTAACAATCACTAAAGATTTATCGTGGGGAAGACACATAAGGGAAATATGCGGCCGAGCGAAGAGAAAGCGCGCAATTTATAAAAAGAATACTTGGAAAATGTGATGAGAAGACAAAAGAGCGATGCTACTTTTCACTAGTTAGGCCCCACCTTGAGTATGCAGCCAGTGTATGGGATCCTAATGAATTAGGTTTGATGAGAGAACTAGACAGTGTGCAGCGTAGAGCAGCTAGGTTCGTCAAAAGGTGTTACGATAGGTTGAGTAGTGTATCAGAATTAATACAAGAATTAGGGTGGGAATCGTTATCAGAGCGTAGGTTAAAGTTCAGATTAAATCTATTGGAGAAATTTCAATCGGATAGCTTTACTGAAGATGTTAGGCACATATTAAAAACACCAGCGTATTATGCTAGATTCGACCAGATAAATAAGATTAGAGAGATAGATTGTCGTACAGATAGATTCAAAATGGCTTTTTTCCCCCGTACTATAAGAGAACAGAATAGGCAGCATAGGAGAGGGATAGGTAGGGGAAATATTTTAGAGTATTCGGTAGTGCATGATGCATGTATTAACCCCTCAAATACTATAGATACTAACAATCTAGTTGCATGAGACCCTTTAGTTGCTTGCATGCATGTTAGGTGTGCATGCTTGGTGATCTTCACCCCCTGCCACACACCCTCGTGGTGGCTTGCAGGGTATCGTGTAGATGTAGATGTAGACGGATGTATCATCGGAGTTTACGTCGGATTAGTGCACAGAACAGGAGGAAAAGAAAGAAATGAGAAAATTAGGGACCGCAAAGTTTGCTAGTTGGCTATGCTGAATATAGGAACCGCGTTTTGAAGGTGGATGACCAGGGAGCTCAATACTGGAAATAAAAATATATTCCGAATCTGAAAAAATAACTCGAATTACACTACAAGAATATCAATGGCGGGTGAACGCAAACTGAGAGGAAAAGAAATATAGAGGTGAGCTTCGAAGCCCTAACGAAACACGAAGTTTCGGCGTAGAAGAATTGGTGGATGTCCAGAGAAGAGGAGAGCACAGTGAAAAAGTGAAAGAATTCATCACCACGAAAGAAAAGGAGACTCATAGACACTACGAATAGATCCTTTGGAAAGATTCTATATGCCGAAGCAGGCTAGGAAAACCTACACCACTGGCAAATAAGTCAGCGACGAGGTATAGCGACGAAGACTGGGAGCTGCGATGCATGCCCTGGCGGTAGGCAAGAGAGGAAGGAGCTACACCACCATCAGGGGTGGGCAAGCACCAAGGGACGCAGGCGAGTGTGCACAACTACTCTTCGCATGGTGCCAAAATCACCCTTCACACCTCCACGAAAGCTGTACCAATGGCCAGAAGAAACGACAAGTCCTTCACGGGTATTTAGTGAAAAAAAATGGATAATAAAAAGAGTTCTCGCCTCGAAAATTATATTTTACAAGTACATACCATAAAAGCATCAGGAACTCTATGATTGAGAAAAAACAGTCATTCAACGATCGGAAAGAAACGTTACGGCAAAGTAAGCTCTGGTTATGCATTAAGAAGAAAACCGTTGAGTCACGAACTCTGTTGAAATCTACAAAATCGATGCTGCTTCGTGGTGTATGCGAACAGGGAGAAATAAGTGGCCGTTACTTGGAGAGATTAACGAACGCCTTGGATCATTTTTGCATTTGGGCAATTGGATGTCGGGGGGATTTTTCAGGAAACGGAGGAACGGTGAGAGAAGCCCGTTGCCGGCCTCAGTCTGCTCTGAATGTGAAGCGTCAAGAGATCAACGGTTTAACGTCCCATCTGACGGACACAGTAGTGTACTCGCGGTGCTCTCCACTCTCCACTCTCGCGGTGAATTACTAACTGGAACATGTTCAGCAGAAACGTTGGGTGTTTCAAAGGAACAATGAATAAGGCTGAGGAACAAACGTATTTCTGCGCCTTCGAGAGACGTTCACGTGCCTCACATTGCGGAAGATTGAGGGAACTAAGCAGTGGGATGGTTAAGCCATTCACAGGTAGTAAGACGGCATGAGCAATTGGGAAACAATCGAATTCCAGAGAAAACAAAATCAAACCCTGGCGTGTGGAAAAGTGAAGTCCAGCACGTAATTGCATGAAATGAACGTTATTGCATGAAATGATGCAGTTTGCGACATAGCATAGAATAGAAACAAAATATCTCACTCTCTGGAATAGAAAAGGGAAACAGAAGAGCCTTCAAACCTTGGATTAGACATGGGAGGTCGAAGATCAAACGAAAAGGATAATAATTTTAGCTTTGTACGTTTCATGCTTTATATTTGTCAGCCGTGGCTTCGAAATTCAATGTAAATTAACAAGGTATTCTAGATAATGACATTCAAAGTTGAGACCATGGCAAAAACTGCACAGTAAAATGTGGAGCACACAAGTTATAATCTTCCCGTGAAGCAGTTCTATCAAGTAAAACCTGAATTTTTAATAAGTAATCAAACGAGCATATGAAATAAGTGCCTTATAAAATAGAGACCGGTTGAAGAAGAGATTCTCTTAAGGAAATTATAATGAGAATAAAAAAACCTAGATCCTAACTCTAGAGACGGGATTCTTCAAACGCATGACTTCAATGTTAACGAAAGAGATCCCTGAGACCAAGGTGCAGTTATGAAGGAAAACAGGCCAAATCTTGAGAGGGGTTAGCAAACATTAGCATTACGCGATTAACAAAACAAAAGGGGTTAACAAGTATTAGCATTACGAGCATTAGAGCACACGATGGCCTGATGAAGACAATCGTGGAGAGAAAAGAGAACGGGAAGATTGGAAAAGGCAGGCATCGTATGAGATGCATGGAACAGGTTGTGAGGGATGTAAAAGAGAAGAATTACGTCCGTATGAAGAGGTTGGCCGATAGAAGAATCGAGTGAACCAATACTAGGATTGATGGCCAATGATGATGACCAGTGCTGAATATTTAATAAGTTACGCACAGTTCATGTTTCACGCTACCTAACTTTAATTGCATCCTATATTTGCAGACAATTTCACTTCGTAATCTGGGAGAACCTTCGGACCATTAGTCATTCACTCTAACCGTTCCCCAACATTGCTAATTATTCAAAAGTATCGATGAGGAAACGGCTGAATCCAAAAGTACACTGCATCAAGTTATCACAATCGCATCAAATGGAATCGACTGAAAGCATTCGGAGGCAGAAGAGGTCTTTATTGAGTCGAAACGCTCGCGATCCATTCACTTTATTGAAGTGCCGCCAGCAATCGATTCCTTTCTCAAGATTTATAGCCGTTTGTCACGCGCATTCATTTTCTGACCATTAAGAGGAAGAAATAATAAATGCCGAGAGTTTGTCGGCGGGAAAGCGTTTGAGCGGGCAGATGCTTCTTGCCTCTGATGAAGTCAGCCAATGGCAGACGACAGTGGTAACGGCTTTCGAGCGTTTCTCCGCATCAGAGCGTCTCATGGGGACGACAGTTTCTCCAACCATCGACAGTTATTCTCCATCCGTCCACTCCTGAGTCTGTCGAATGATCAGTCGACCGGCTACAACAACGACCCTTGCGACCGTGAGAATAGCAGCAATGTTTTCAATTTGCTTAACTGAGCGATGCAGCAGTTGTTGCTTGGTGCTCCAGGGGTCTGAACTTCGCCATTTCCCCTTGCTGCAACATTCCTAAGGAAGACATCTGCCGCAAGAAAGCTGTTAAAAGTGAACGCTGATGAAGTGAGAGATGGGGTGCCCTGCGCCATGATAATCCTCAGGAACCCAACACCACAGCGACAGAGAGACGAGCCCTAAAGGAGCTTCGCGAGAATGATAACACTGCCGGCTGACAGAGGTTGCGCCACAGTGTTGATGCCTCTATATGATTACGGTGCCAAAATCATCATGCTTCTCAATGAGAAGGCGTATAAACCGTTGAAGTCGGACCCGACATCAAGTATTGAGCGGCAGAAAGATCTGGTGCTTTTCCGGCGTATCTGCTGCGTGAAGGTTTCTCGGTTCCTCCACCCGAGGGGTTATTGAATACTCGATGACCGAGTCGGGAATCGAAACGTCGGTGGACATGAACGCAGTAACCTGGTGGAGGACCCGAGAAACCTTCACGCAGTATTGAGCGACAGACAAGGAAACTCATCAAGTGGTCATCCATCCCGCAGGAAGAAAAGCCGAGACTTCTACCATCCGCCACAATAGCTACAAGGCTCTACGGACTGCCATAAAACCACAAGGATGGGATACCACTGCGGTCGATTGTGAGCACAACAGGGGACCCTAAAGTTTGTGTCAATGCCTGGCCAAGACGCTACAAGGCCTGGCCAACAAGCAACATTCTCAGGATACACCGACTCCCACCTGAAGAATCCTGCCCATTTCACGAATATCCTGAAATCAACCAAGCTGGAGAGAGATGATCTTGTGAGTGTAGACGTTGTATCTCTCTTCACCAACATTCCCATCAAGGAGTCGATGGAAACAATAATGCGACTCTCCGGTAAAACTTGCCAAAGGAATTCGCTGACCTAATGGAATTGTGTCTCAAGTATCTCTCCAAAGCAGAAATCCCTCCAAAAATAAAAAGAACATCTCGTCAAGGCGCTACATAGGAATGACTACAGAAAATAGATGGTTCACAAAAGTACCTTTTGGAAAGACGCGAAAGGGAAGAAGGCAGCAGAAGATTCTCCACGAGAGAAACCCGCAGCATATTCAGCCATTCCATATGTTGCGGGAACCACGGAGAGAATTGCCAGAGTCCTATCTATGAACAACGTGAAGACAAGATTCACCTGCTGCAAGAAAACAGGGGACAATGTACCTTAAACGAGGGACAAGGTCTCTCGTTTGGGGTACGAGGGAGTCTACCAGCTGCAATGCTCATGAGGAAAATCGTACATAGGGCAAACGGAACGACCAATTAAATGAAAGATACGAGCACATGAACACGCCAAGGAGAAGAAGCAGTTCCGACGTCTTGGACCACGCGTGGTCTGAGCCTGGCCACACTGTGGACTTCGAAAAACCGAAAGTCTTCTGCAGTGAAATCCGCTACTACCCCATGCTGATCCGGGAGGCTATAGAGATCAGTAGACATCCGGAGAATTACAACAGAGAGGAGAAGCATCACGTTTGTTTCGTAATGTGTGAGACAGAGGCCGCCGGGTATCGTGGCCTACGAGAAAAAAACGCGCTCTATCCGATGGAGAATGGGGAGTCCGAATGGGACAGTGCGTAGAGTGATCTGGTGGCGAGCGGACGTCCAGGACAAGGACAGGAGGAGAAGTGGACTAGTGCTGTGTGTCTCTTCTGCAATAAGGCAGAAGTAACGATACTGGGGCGTTCTCTCTCTCTCTCTCAATCTTGCAAACAAAAACACAGTCCACTCAATTTGGGGGCAATAATTAATTTCTGTTAAAGGCAATATATTGCCAAGACATTATTTGGTCCTTCGGGCCGGATAATGTCCAGGCAACGCATGGAAAAGAATTTTCCAAGTCGCATGTAAGCAAAGTCATGGAACATACTTTTTCAAGTCGATGACCGAATAAAGATCGCCTCGACCAATCAGAGCACACCTACGACCGCCAAGCCCCTTTATAAGACGGCGAAATTCGCCATCGCATCGTCGGAGTGGAACAGAACCAACGCCACGATAAGGAGACTGATACTGGACCATAAGGAGAAAGCATGGCACAGGCGTGCAAAAACATAGACTACAGGCAGCCTGAGAAATTTTGGCGGAAGTTCAAACCGATGAATGCAACAGATAAGGGGACGACCTTACGGCTGAAGTTGGCAACATACTGGACAGTCCTCAAGAGCAAGCCGAGGAGTTTAGAAAGGTTCTCGAGAAGATCACAACCACCCCGGAAAACCCGCTTTTCTCCACTGCAAACGCAGCCAACTGCAACACTATTATTAATAATCTTCCTTTCCTCTTACTGGTGGAGTACCTTGGAAAGGAAAATGTGGAATTCCATCACCCATTAATCGGCACGATCACCAAGGAAGAGATGAAGAAAGCCCTCCCCGACAAAAAGACAGCAGGAGGGCCAGACGGGTTACCAGATTTTTACAAAGCAAAAGGTTACTATTCTGAAGCGCAAGAATAAATTATTTACGTATCATTTTCGCTAATACGAGCAGAATTAGGCCTGTGATCATTTAGGCCTGAAAAAGCTGGTGTGGTTACGGTTGAATTACTAATTGCAGGTAGAAAAGAACGCGTGGAAATTTTAAGGCCAGCCAGGAAAATAGCCACCGAATTTTGTTGCGAGATGTCAAAATGCTGTAATTGATTTCTATAAATCAGGAATAATGGCATGTTAACCAGAGTTGACTAGAAATCTTCAAGATTAAGCAAAAACTGTTTGAATACGAAAGCAGAGATTTTGGTATCAAAAAATTAATCATTAAACCTGGAGGCCTTAACGCGCAAGCAGTATCGTATTTTATGAAATCTCTCCATGCCATCGGAGCAGATGAGGAACGCTGGGGAGAAGAAAGTCGTGCGGCGGAAACGGATTTGTGCCAATCGGCGATATCGGGGAGATGGAGAAATAAAATTTCCTCGCGACATGCGAGAGCCGGAATGTCCCCACTATATCCCGGCGGGATATCTGCTCAGAATTTAACTTCGCCACCGATGAAAGTACAAAAGCTTTTTCTTTGAATTACAAATGAGTTTCCTTTTCGCTCAGGAAGCTGAGGCCCGTGACACAGCGCTCGTATCAGGCGCTCAGATCGCGTAACTAATCAAAGAATGACTTAAGGCAGTAGACTCAACTGCGCACGCGGGTTCGTCCGGATCGGAAGCAAGAGCGAATTTAATCATTCGCCACCAGAGTGCCGATGTAAATATAGAGCGTCCACTCCTTGCAACTCATTCCCCACCCCAACGCCTCTTACACTCCGTTCCCGGCACCAGTGGCGTTGGTCGATAACGCCTTCAACAGCCCTCGATAACACAGGCATTAGGAGAGAGAGAGAGCCCTGGGTGAGTGAGCCAGCCTAGTCCCATAGGGCGAGGGCTCCTTTATCGCCCTCCCCTCAAGGAGAATTCCTTTTTAAAGGGGACGCGGGGGTTGACCGCTAATATCACTTACGGTGCGGCAGCCGAGGTCGCCGAGGATGTCCAGCCCGCTCAACGGGATTATGTGCACAAACAAAGTTTTCATTCAATTTTCAGCCGAGGAGGGATGCTGAAGGCTCTTTATTACCGCCGCTAAGTGGGAGAGGCCTTGAGCACAACGGAGTGATCCACGCGGACGAAGCAATGGCCTATTAATTCTGCAGGCCTACCGGGCGTAGGCGACGCTCCTCCCGGGCATTACCGACTCTTCTCAGACTTATTGAACGCCGCCGGAATGAGTAGTGTGGTCTATGCATTCATCAGCTCCTCATGCTCAGAAGATCATCGAGCCAAAAGTCACATGAGGCAACATTATTGGCTCATGATAGGCAACAATTCGACTCGATGTCAAAGAAACCTACGTGAATGCTTGAAGGGTAAAATATATAATTCCTACACTTAAACCTAGGTATACATTTCGTAACTAAAGTAATTGTTGGATCGAAGTGCATAAAGTACATAAACGAGTGTATAAACGACGCATAAACCACATGCCGACACCTTCGCCCTGAAGATAGCGACAGGATAGTCAGCGAAACCTTTGTTATTAATCCAACTAACGCGGAGAGAAAATAGGAACCATGCAGAATTCAGTCAAAGTATAAATATTTAAATGATAATATCGCAACATAAAATGGTTTTATTGTTATTATTTTATAACCCTTTTCATATATCATCATGATTTCCCCTTTTCCCTATTTTTGTTTGTTCGTTGACAGACAAATTTCTGCATAAAACTTTAAGTACCCACAATATTGTCTCTAATCGGTCAAGTAGCTTTTCAAAACTAAGAAACAACGCTTCGAAACGTACATTTGTTTCCTGAACCAAATTTCGCACACAATTTTCGTTTCTACGTCAGCGTAATGTAGTAAATTAATATTTAAATTTCATTTTAATCGGCTTTCTTTTCGAAATGGGCCTCGCGCTCGTACTGCTCTGTGTTGCTTATCCCCTGGCTGCCAATGAATCCTCGACGTCTGTCCAATGGAAAATTCTCCGCGCAGCAAAAGAAAATTTTCCCCGACACGTCCTTAAGTTCTACATGGCAATTGCCTTGTGCGCTTTGATTTTCCCTTTAGACAGCAACGACTCGCAATCGCTTTCATGCAGCACAGCCTCGCGATTCTCTCGAGGGGGAAACTGGAGCTGAAATTATCGGCTCACAATCCGATGTTTAACGAAGTCTTAGCAAAATATTATTTTTTTCAAATCCTTACACAAAAAATACTCATGGTTTTTCAGATTTCGGAAAAATAGGTGTACGGTAATGTCACTTCGAAGTTGTTAATTGAAGTTGGGCCTTAATACACTAAATATTAATTAGTTAAAGCAAGCAAGAGAATTCCGTAGCTCACAAAGGTACGCATGGAATTGAAGTTGGGCCATGACAAGCACTCTTGCCGTACCACTCACATGTCCCAGATTGACTCAGATCAAATTATTTAGAACAGACGCAAAAGAAACCATGACTTTTGCAGCTCCTACTTCCCTTATAGACCACAAGCACAAGATTTAAATGTTTCAACTCGCGCCACTTATTCTAGTTAGGAACCCTGTCATGTTGAATTCATAATTAGGTTGGAATCATTCCTGCAAAATAATGAGAACAATCATATTAATCTATAAAATAAAAATCTGAAAATATGGTTTATTTAGAATGGGTGGCGAATGTTCGTTCCATGTGTTGATGCATGGCCTGCCATGACCCACTACTTTGCTTAAATAATGATAACCATGAATACATCCCCGCTCCATTGCTAAATTATGGCTTGACTCTATTGATTCAAGCGCAATCTCTCTGAGGAATTGAGAATTTGACATAGCAAAAGAAGACCTTCGCCTCCGACTGTCCTGCATTCATTATCAAGACCTTGAAACTGGGTGTATGGCAGTCGAAATTTCGAAATGAAATATTTGTACTGCATACGAAGTTCTTCTTCATGGAGATAGGACTGGAGTGGTAGCTATAGTACTGTCTCCCACCCCGCGAGCATAGGATCGAATCCCAGGCAAGGCGAATTTTTCAAGGAAATACTGATTTATGCTCGAGTACCTTTAGAAGAGCGCTAGTAGTTCAGTACTCCGTCCGTCGGATGGGACGTTAAGCCGTGGTCCCCTTGGTGCTTTTCGCTGAGAGCAGGCTATTACAGACGCCTGTTTCTCCCCACCCTTCCTCCGTGTCCTGTTCCCACCCCCTATCCACCCTGGCGCAAAGGCCTCAGCTCTCGGTCGCCTCCCCAAATGACTGCCGGTACTTCTTTCTCTCATCTCTCGCCTCATAATGTATTCTTTGGGCCCAACAATATTTTTCATGTTGCCCATGTCAGAAGTTTTAGTGGTTAGCGTAGAATGTTTGAATAAATGACGATGAAGTGGAGCCTCCTCCCGAAATTTCAGTTGCCCACAATACAGCAGTTGCGTGGTCGTTGTAATTCCCCGGCCATAAAACGATCGTTCCGCTGGTGGTGGGGTGGGCGTTTGACCCTCGCACGGCGGCACACGCAAAATCGAATGCCACCAACATGCCTCTCGAGAAACATCATCGAGTTGGCTGATCCATCCCACACACCACACAACGAAGACAGAATAGGTTGGGTGATGAGTGAGGGAAAATCTTTTGCGTAAAATTATGTTACGCTTAAGGCGAGGCACACATCGAAATCAAAAAATTCTGTTTCATTTGAAGAAGGAAACTACCTTATTGGTTCAATGGAGTTGATAACGTTTTACGGGACAAAGAGAAATGCTGACGGTGAATTTCTCTTTTCTGTTATTAGGAGGGATCTCATATAAGCCATTGGTGATCGGTGTGCATTAAAGGAGGATCATGGATAGGATCGCATGAACAGAACGCGTCAATGTCGCTCCATGCATCTGTCAACGATTTCATGGACAGCAGAGACAAATGATGAAATACTTCGCAGTGGACGCGAGTCCGTTGATAACTGAGAGTAGTGTGAGATGGGCGGACGATGACGCCGGCGGCGCCTCTCTAGCGGCACATACCACGGCGCCACAGCAAGGCGTTTTCTCAATGAAACAATCACTTAACGTAAAAAAATCGCTCCGAGTAAACAATTGTTTTTCGCCATGACCTCACCCGATACTTTCCTGGGCAACCTTTTCCCCACAAATTTAGCCCACCGAAGGCACTCAGCCCATTTATAAGCAGCGTGCTTTTAACTTGGGCGAAATACATGAGTGCAAATGGTCCAGGAGTATTCTCTTGACCCTACAAAATGTAAAACAATGATAGTGAAGTGTTCAACGAAGGAAGGTTGAGCAACAGGGAAACAGGCAAAGAGGGTCAGCGTTTGACTACTCCTCCAAAAGTAACGAAGATCACAAAGAGGCACGGAATATTTATGATTGTGTTTCAGCTTTTGCATAGTAATAATAATAAAGGAGGCGTTAGCAGTAATGCATAGAAAAAGACGCTAAACACTGGAATTCCGCGTACCACATGAGAACATAATAGGCAGCATTGCAAAGAGATAGGTAGGTGAAACATTGCTAGAGTAGCCTGTGGTGCATGACGCATATTTTAATATTATTGGGAAATATATCATATTTTACTCTTGGGAATCATTGTCAGATCGCAGGTTCAAATTTAGACTTAATTTCTTACATAAATTCCAAGACCATATTTTCAGTGATGATGTTAAAAATATTTTGCGGACCCCAAATTACTATGGTAGACTGGACCATAATCACAAAATTGGAGAAATTGATTGCCGAACTGACAGATACAAAATGTCCTTTTTTCTTCGTACTATTATGGATATGAATAACGGTAAATATATCCAGTACGAGTGTAGCAATGGATAACATTGGTAGCTGCACGTTGGTATAAGGACTTAAAGCTAACCCAACTAACAGCATGTTTTTCCATGTATGCTTTGCTATTTTAATTTTTAATTACAAATTTTATGCATGATATTTAGTGCATATTTGGTGAGAGTTCACCCCCTGCCACACACCTGGTGGCTTGCAGGGTATTATGTAGATGTAGATTATTAACCCATGACTGCTAGGGGAATGTAGATAAATACATTTAGAGAAATGCCTTTCTGACCAGTAATCACTTCCTTGCTATGTGCATCATGTAGTTGCACGTGGCTCTTACGACTGACTTGTTTCCTTGAAATAGAAGAATGCTCATGACGTAGTAGAGGCTGTTAATTGCACGTAAGTGGTGCACGCTTGATACCATTCGCCCCCTTCCACACACGCTCCCGGTGTCCGCAGGGTATTCTGTAGATGTGGATAATTGCCGGTGTGTGTGGGCGTCACGAATGGTGACGGGCATAAGAGGAGCGGGGACCAACGCACCGAACACTCCATCGCCAAGTTTACCTTTCCTCTCGGAGGCCGGAATGTCGTTAGGAATAACTGCGGCGGTGGAGTTAATGGCATCACACGGAGGCTTCAAAGCAAGCGGTGATGGAGGAAAGGGGGGAAAAGTTGGAATTGACAATTAGCCTGCCTCTCGCCATCAAATGACCCAGCAAAGGCTTTTTAATGGAACGGATAAACCCGGGAGCGGGAATCGCTCCCTGGGAAACTGACCCTCGCCACGGCCGTTGGCTATCGCGAAGGACTCGTCTCTGTCCAGCGGATATTGCTCACCCATCGACGCCACGTCTTCGACCCTCCGTTGATTGCATTCGCACTCGATGCCCCCGAGGAGACGCCCTTTACGAAGTGCGGCACATGAGGTCACCATCGTGGAGGGCACACCCTGGTGCTCTGCGCTCACACCCAACGGAGGAGGCCTTTACAGGCACAGCGGAACATTTGGTGCTCGCTGAGACATGTGCCCCTCATGCACCATTCATCCACATCTACCAAAGTTTACCCTAAGGCGTCAATTTGACGAGTGGCAGGGGGGCTTACCAGTGAAGCAAAGTTGAGATTAGATGATAGAAACTTCGTTAATTCAAGTATGGGTCATGTATTTGAAAGAATTATAATTTGTTTGCGTCGAAGTTGTGCTGGTAGATAATTCATTTCTGTACTCCCGACCCTACAACTTCCTTCCACATCATCTACATCTACATCTACACGATACCCTGCAAGCCACCGCCAGGGTGTGTGGCAGGGGGTGAAGATCACCAAGCATGCACTAATAACATGCAACCTATTGTAACAGCAACTATAGTGTCTCATGCAACTTGATTGTTAGTATCTATAGTATTTAAGGGGTTAATACATGCATCGTGCACTACAGAATACTCTAAAATATTTCCCCTACCTATCCCTTTGCAATGCTGCCTATTCTGATCTCTTATAGTACGGGGGAAAAATGCCATTTTTAATCTATCGGTAAGACAATCTATCTCTCCTATCTTATTTATCTGGTAGAATCTAGCGAAATACGCTGGTTTTTTTTAATATGTGCCCTACATCTTCAGTCAAGCTATCCGATTGAAATTTCTCTAATAGATTTAATCTGAACTTTAACCTACGCTCTGGTAATGATTCCCACCCTTATTCTCTTATTAATTCTGAAACGCTACTCAACCTATCGCAACACCTTTTAACGAACCTAGCTGCTCTACGCTGCACACTGTCTAGTTTTCTGATCAACCCTAATTCATTAGTATCCCAGACACTAGCTGCATACTCAACATCGCAGTAATACAGCCGTTAATGTAAATATCACCACATCTGCTGTGAAATGACCTACGGTGCTTAAAAATCCCACCTACTACCCGCTTCAACATCCAGGTGATACAATGCGCTTCGGAGCGCTTAAGGGATTTCGGCACGATCTGAGCTCTGGCCTAAGGACTACAGATACTGCTCAAATGCTTGGATAGAATTCCCGTCCCATCCCATTCCTCGGTGTAAAACGAAAATGAAGTGAGGAAATGTAAGAATGAAGCAGATGAACTAACACATTTCGCCGTTTTAAAATTACTGAGCGAGAATATTTGCATTGTCGTTTGAATGACACACATGTGTCACATGACTTTCAGGGGAGCAAAAGGATCTTAAATTTCATTCACAGAACACTGTTCTCAGACCCTGGATGTCTGATTAGAACAGAAATGAATACTGGAAGGCTATTTCACCGTGTGATGGCTTGATGGTTTCTGGTGCTATGACGCATATATGGCAGTTGCAAAGCAACAGAGTTACAACAAAGGGTCACTACATTCAGCTGCTGGAAATACTATCAACGAATTTTCAATTGGATTCTTTTCTTGGGCATGTAATTTTTCGTCCATTGCCAAAGGAATGAATCCGCGTAAGTTTATGTACTCGATAAACGTTTTACAGGAAACTAAATTCAGGACACACATTAACATTTTAATGCTTTCTTGTCAGAAAAAATGTAGCCTGGATACTTTGTTGCAAGTGAGAGTTTCCCCATCTCATGCGGCCATTTCTGATAGCCAAAACCATTAATATATTAAGGCGGTGGTTGCAAGAGTATGCAACAGTTATCTCTTCAGACATTTATGCTTTTTCCTCCCGAAATTTCCTCATTCTCTAACTTCTAGGCGGATAACCGAGACTTCATTTAAGTGACGTGACGACAGGAGAGAACATGACCTGCTCCTTATTTCCCAGTCGGCCTTCTCAATCTCCTCCGAATGTCCCCTTCCCTCGCTTATGCACCTACATACAATCCACCGGGAAACTCAGGAAGCTGATCGCATGTTCAGCAATCACCTCGCTATTTCTAAGATCACTTCCAGACGAGACTTCATTCGCACGTAAATGATGTTGGATTTAAATAGAAAGATGCAGTTCTATTCTTACCTTGCGAGTGACTCGATATAAATATATCGGGAAAAATAACAGATTTTGTCGATTAGTTTGATTCATTAATTGATAAACCTACTCTAAAGGAGGCAAAATACATTATTAACACGCAAATGGAATGATAATTAATAACTCACAGATAATGGGGGCGTTTACTCGGAACCGAAACCGCAATTTTGTACACAAAGTTGTTACATGGATCGAAAAACGAATTTTAGTGAAAACATTAATCATCTAACCACAACCATCCACTAATAAATCGAAAATTAAAACGTCCAAAGGGTGACGCCCATCGAAAAAGCTGCTTTGATATCATTGACGTCATTTTCTCCCCTCCTTGACTGCTTTTAGGGGAAGGGGAGGGAGTGGAGTGGGTTCTCGGAAGGTCTGCTCGCACAGAAGCTGTCGTAACTGCTCCGATTGGCAGAGTCAGCTGTGACCCCCCCATTGCGACAAGGAGAAGTAGCTTCGCGGGCTCAGTTGTGATTGGACGAAGTCAATGACGTCAGAGGTTGCACCACGCCCACTTTTCCGAAAGGGTTAAAAACATCAGTTTTTCGCCGCTTATAACTCGAGAAATAATTGACGGATCAAAAAACGGAAAAATACGGGTATTTTTATTTTACAAACTCTATCAGATCCGGCAATAAAAAATATGGTAAACGACCCCATTATTTTTACATGACGGTCTTTGCACTCAACGGAAATCGTAAATGCTCGAATAAAGAACGATTTCATTCACAAGTGCACTTTTCCTATGAAACCAACGAGCTTCCCTACAAAAATAAGAAGCCTGGAAGAAAGAAATCCCATGTAACGGTCCTCAAGAGTCAAAGAGAGCACCGGTTCCAATTACCTCCCTCCACAAACTGTCCTCCTCCACCGCTTTACCTTCGGCCGGGCCGAAGAGGGTAAGTGCTGTGAGGGAGTTCGACGTCCGGCCACGGGGTATGAGGGCGGGGCAGGCGCCCTAGCGGGAGGTGCCTCCGAAAAGAACAATACATATACCCGTGACCTACTTATACCCCTTCCACCAATCCAATCGCGGCGAGGGGAGGAGGGCCGTTAGGGGCCCGTTAGGGGCGCCGCGTGTGGGCGGAATTGCGGCCAAGCGGGTCGTCCGAAAAAAAAGAACGCGAGCGAAGCAGCGAAAATTTTCGATTCCGGGCGCAATCCACGAGAAAATCATTTCGCTCTCCGAATGGCAGTGCGTGCGTACGTCGACGAAAGAGCGCCCACCACGGCGTGTTTGCATAATGCTGCGCAGTTGTTTATTTGCATCGGCTCCCCACCCCACCCCCACATCACACGAGCCCTCCGAAAATTAATGGCTGATGACTCGGGCGCAATTCATGGAAGGATTAATTTCAATAACACGATAGACAATTACCCCTCGGCACGTACTGCGGAAGAGTTAACTACCCAGTCACTGGACGCTCGAAAAAACCAGCGAGCAGGCAGTGAGGGAATCAATGGCAACAAGAGGTCAAACGCGCTTATTACTCCAAACACCAATAATTGGGGACAGTTTAACAAGTTCATTGGTTCAAAAATGAATACTGGGTAATAGTGATGGAGTTCGTCCGTCATTACGGCACCAAATCTATTTACCGGAAACGCTAGCTTTGAGAATCAACATAAAACGATTGGCAGGAAATAATAGACTAATTAAGTCTGTATTGCGGGACCAAAAACTTCGCGTCTAATGTTAAGTAAATTAAAATGAACAAAGCTCGAAGCAGTAAAATGAATCTTAAGTGAATTCCGACCATGGAAAGGAAATAGCAAAAGTTACTCGGCAAATATACCTGACAGAAAAAATCAATAAAATTACACTCCTTTTATATTACTTATGGATATATTCTAAGCCACTGAATCAGAAATTAACCACTATCCCTAAGATAATTACGTTGCAAATTGAAAGGATTTCGAATCAATAACTACTCTGAAGAGATTTCGTGGGAATGGACTATTACGGTGTTGTTTGAGGGTCTACAGGATTTGTGAGCAACTGACCGCCAGTGGACATTTAGTTTTTGGTGAGTACTTAATTCAATCCATGGGAAAGGACTGAGAATGCGAATCCGAATGAACCAATACTGCAGCAACCTTCCAAATATCGCTTAATCACCGGAATCGGTCGTGGAAAGTATTCTCTGAAACATCATTTGAGGAACAACCTATCCCATGGCGGGAGCGAAATCTATTTGCTCTCTGAAGCCAAAGGTTGCTACTGCACATTGCTCGAAGTATTAAGTAATCAAATGGAATAAAAAATGCGTCCAGGAATGAAATCTTCGGCTTTAACGCTTTTTATAGAATCTAGAATGTCCTACTTTTAGCGGTGTACAGGCAAGCTCAACGTAATCAAAATCAAGTCACTGAAATTGGGAACAAAAACTGATGGAAAAAAATGAGAAACTTAAGAAATAGTTTGAAATACTCCTCATAAACGGTGATTAAATACTGGATGCTTTTTTTCTGTGAGTTGATCAAAGTGTCTTGTGAAACTAGTGAGCCCATGATTCACTTGAAAATTCAGGGTATAAAAACGTCTAGATGAACGATAACGAAGTTTCATCCTAATACCAATAATCCTACACCAAAATGAGCAACGCTCACACAAGATGTTGCCTAAAGTATAATAGAAGAAACAAAGTACAATATAACTTGAGTCCGTCGACGTTGAACTATTAATTTTGAAGTGAGATGCAATCAATAATAGTAATAGATACAGATTAAGCATACAAAAGATTTCTTTATATTATCGACAATACACCGAAAAAGTATATACAAATTAACGCAAATACTTCATTTATATGTTTTGGACCATTTATTTTTAAAACAATAAATGCAATATTATTATACCTTAAATAGAGTATTTATGTTGCAAATATAATATATACGTACAATATAACAGATTAAGCATACAAAAGATTTCTTTATATTATCGACAATACACCGAAAAAGTATATACAAATTAACGCAAATACTTCATTTATATGTTTTGGACCATTTATTTTTAAAACAATAAATGCAATATTATTATACCTTAAATAGAGTATTTATGTTGCAAATATAATATATACGTCTCATTGCGGCCCAAGATAATATGGTCCCCACATAACTGGCACACTGCCTTCATAATCTTGAAAATATGTACTTTATTGAGGAATTACGAAGATCACCCAAGAGCAAGATGATCACTGAGAAAGCGACTCGTACTTAGGGCCCAAAAATCACTTATCTCCCTCAGCGCCCTACTCTACCGAATTAACCCTTAGTAACTTGTAGCGTATGATAAAATGGAGTATATCCTGGTGATGTATTTATATACCCATGGTAAATATACAAGTGCATCATTATAAGTCATATTTGTGTCTTTATCAAAAATGACTACGGGTTACAAAAGATTTAGACTAGTGAGGGCGTATAAAATAAGAGCGAATGCAATATAACAAGATTTTCATCGGCTACGTGCATCACGTTTCACAACTTACTGCTCAGTGGAGAGATAGGGCATTCGGCAATCCAAGTGACAGCTCATAAATGTCCTTACCTGAAACGAAAAAAGTGAATGGTCACAAACTGAAACATGGAAGTACAACACCACTGAAACACTTAAAATTCAAGCCGTACGTCAATTTTGCATTTGCATCACTTTTCTTCACGACAATTCATTGTATTACCTCTCGTGGAAGTAGTCACGAGACAGAAAATATAAAGATGCAGTGCCCTCCCTTGTAAAAAACAATGTAAAAATAGAAGGAAAAGTATAAACAATTAAAAATCTAAAAAAAAGTTTTGGAGAGTTTCAGAGACCGAGGAAAGTTCATTCATTATTTTACAGTAGTTTCATATTAATTGTCTCCTAAATTAAAACTGCAACCCTTAAAAAATAGGCTACATCTTTTAGGTCACAGTGTTAAGGCCTAACAAATAGTTGTAATTGTATTAATTGCACAATTAAATTCATTTTTTCGATAGACGACGATAATAAATTTCTGGGTGCTTCAATGTTCCCTGGCGAAATAATTTCAAGCGGAACCATTTCGCTTGCAGAAGCTAGAGCTAATCAACTGATTGACTAAAATAAATGCAATGAGCATCAATAAACCAATGGCATACGGCAACATTAACTCCTTATGAAACGCTACCATTCCATTTACGAACACAATATTATGCGTTTAAAATAATTTTAATAATTCCTTTGCCTTGCTAATAAACGATCATAATTTGCAGCGATGACAAGAAAAATTACATGATAGGGATACCTGAGTGAAATTAGTCTCCATTTTTTCCCCGTGGTGAAAGGTGTTATTCGTTAGAGGAGAATGGATTAAACTTCAGTGGCAGAGAATAGGCATTCCAACGAAAGGGACAGAATAGCAAAGGGCCAAAACTACGTAGAGACTAACCGTCTAGCTGCAAGCGACCCTATTATCTAGCATGTTTCCATGTATTTGCTCGTATGCATGTCAATGTTTGGTGATCTTCACACCCTGCCACACACCCTCGCGGTGGCTTACAGGGTATTCCATGGATGTAGATGAAAACAAGAATGTAAACAATGTGGAGAACAAAGGACGATGAACTGCCGCGGGGGATATGTAAAACCTGGCAATAAAAATGCCATGAAGTAATCGAAATCTTAGTTCAACCCACCATTGCTACCTATCAATCCACCTCTACATTCCTTTCCCACTCCGGTTGTGGCAGTGGCCTCTCTGGAAAACCTACTCCCACCATTCCCAGATTAATCCCTCATCATTTCTCTCTCACCTTAACTGAGCATCCTACCATACATCATCCTTTTTTTTTACCCTGGCAAAATTCTCCCCCTGACTGCAATTATTCTACCCTAACAAAATAACCTGTCCTAACCTCAACAAAATAACCCTTCTGCTTTAAAAAAAAAAAGTTTCCAGCCATTATTGACTAGAAGTTTCTTCACCACATCACCCACCATTGTTCATCACACCAACTCTACGTTATCATCACTCACCAAATCTCCAGCCACGACCAGCAAGAGCCAAAAGCTCGGTATGGTGATTATAGGATTACTAGCACACTTCTGCTTCCGCGAAATCTTAGTTCAGAATCAACCAACATGGATATGAGTGAATCAGAAACGAAATTCATCATTCCTTGAGACATAATGCTGTATATTTGTCTCTCAAGAGTGAGTTGTCAATGCATTTCTTTGAAACAAGCTAGAGCCCTTATACAAGACGGAAAGTTGAAATATGTACAGATAAACGGCTCTATGCTTGGAGAAGTGAAGGAGGTGAAAAGCTTTTACTGCGAAACGAACGCGATATTGAAAAACTAATATGAGAAGAAGGTTCCTGTTCAACTCTTGATGGCGAAATTAAGTCTTTGCCATCTACGGCAGAAAATTGATTAATTTTTTACCATCAAAATGTATAAAGAGAAATTAGAAGTAAATTGAATAAATTCACTGTATCGCTCGAGAACGATATCGATATTATACGTGAAATCTGGTTGTCAAACTGCTTTTGCGATGCAGAGGTATGCGCGTAAACGGTCGGTCCAAAATATTTAGGAAAGATGGGAACAATGCACTGACCGAGAAAAAGACTGGTGGCGGTGAGATTGTGTTTTTAAAGGGTGTGTACTCATCGGTGAGGCTGCCTTATTTAGAAACTGTCGGCAAAAAAAAAACAAAAAACTTAAGATACTTAAGCCAGATGGAAATAAGGGGTTACATTTGTGTGTCGTATAATTTCCTCCTGATTCTGGTGTTATTTATTCAAATTTCTATGACAAAGTGATCCACAGTGGTTTAATGTATAAGGAAATATCTATTTTGAGTGATTTCAACCGTCCCAAGTTCATGTCATTGGCTCAAGTAAATGAAGTGATTTGCACAGAAATCGGAATACTTGCAAATATCATGGGCATAGAGGAGAAAAACACCACCTTGAATCAATATGGTGAAACACTAGGTTTAGTTCTAACAAATGTTGTTTTCACTGTTCAACGTTTTAAGAGTGATATGTCATTGTTAAAAAAGGACCCTCAACACCCTGATATTGAATTTCAATATTCATGCAAAACTGAGAGAAAATCGTCTTGGATTTCAAGCAATTCATACAATTTTAAAAGACGTAATTATTTCAAATTATATCTCTAACTAAGTTATAAAAATTGAAATGATATATGTCAATCAATAATATGAGAAGGTTTTAGAAAAATTCTATGTGTACGAAGCAATGGATGTAGCAATTCCAAAGTGTATATTATCAAGATACAGGTACCCGTTCTTGTATAGCTATGACTAAAGAAAGAAAATCAAGAAAAAATATAGGCACCGGATATTGTTTAAGAGAAATGGGTCAGTTTATCATCAGACAAAATATCATGAACTTAAATTGGAAGTTACGATGAGTGTTAACGATTGTTTTAATTTATACTAAGAGAATATTAAACAAGAAATATGCCAAGTTATCACTGAAGATTCTGGAAATTTGCTAGAGAGAGTAACTCCGTTAAGTGCTCCGCAGAAATTATGAAATTCCATGTATATGACGAATAATAACCATGTAAATGCTTTCCAAAATCAGTTCATGTCAGTTTACGGAAATGAGAGTTACAGTGGAACAATATCCAGAGGAATTTTGTGGAAATGATTGTAGTAGTAATATATTTCTTGATACTATTGAATTAAGGGAAGTAGTGATGCAATTAAAAGTATCAAAACAACAAGGACTGTTGACCCTGATGATATACCGTTGCATATTGTAAAAGGGTGTAATGATATCCTAGCTCCCGCCTTATGTCATCTATTTGATGTATCGTTGAAAAATGGCATCTTTCCAACAAAATGGAAAATGCCCTTTGTCCTGTGTTTAAGCAAGGAGAATACGAAGGCATTAAACATTACCACTCAGTGACAATTTTTTTCCAAGTTATTTGAGTCAATAATATGCAACCATATCAAATTCAAGTTGAAAAGCCATATAAACGACGTCCAACGTGGATTTATGGGTAATAGATCAGTGGTTACAAATATGTCTGTATTCACAAATTAACTGATTACGAATTGATATGGGATATGATCGATAATATTTACTTCGATTTCAAGAAGGAAATTGATACTGCAAATAACGCAATTTTAATTGAGAATCTTCAAGCTGTGGGGATCTCGGGGTATCTTCACATTATATTGTGTTCATTTCTAAAGGAAAGAAAACAGTACGTGGTGCACAGACACTCAAAATCTGATGTGTACACTGCCTTATCTTAAGTACCGCAAGGCTCAAATCTTGGTCCACTTCTTTTTCTTATATTTATTAATGATCTACCTCAGAGCCTGTGCAATAGGAAGTGTTTAATGTTCGCTGATAATATTAAGATATATCATAGCGTAAAAAGTTTGAGGGATTGTCCTTAGTACAAATGGATGCTGATAATTTAATTTTGTGGTCAGAGAGAGATATTCTTTACTTCAATATTGACCAATTTTCTGGCATATGGTATTAAAGAAGAAAAAATGCGATTAAATGTAATAATGTGATGAAGGAACAAAGTATATTAAGAAAAATTGAAGTGAAAGAACTTGTCGTCAATTACGACTCCAACATGACTTTTAATAATCATCGTTTATCCAACATCATGTCCACATGATGTTGGATGAACGATCGCTCTGAAGATGACCCTCGAGTCGAGGATCGAAACGTCGGCCGATATGGACGCCTTTACCCGGTGGAAAACCCGAGAAAACTTCTTGAATCATGTCCACATATAAATAAATAGGATTTTTGTACCGTGTGTCAAAACATTTTTCGGATGAGAAAATACAAATTTTGGATTTCTCATATATAAGAAACAAAGTGGAATCTTTTTCAGTATTTTGGAACCCGAATTTGATGAAATATGATTTAATGATCGAGACAGTCCATAAATGATTAGTGATACTAATGTATTATGCACGCCACCAGTAGGGTATTATTACGACGTAGATGACCGCACCAGAGAAATGTTCTGGGAAAGAGGACTCACGGAAGGGAAGAAAAATACAGAACTGGTTATTTTGATAGGGGGGACCAGTTATTTTTCTGAGGACGGTGAATTGAAGCGGTAGGTTACAAATCTGACAATAAGTAAAGAAATAGGAGAGGAAAATGGCTGGCTGGTGTTGCATAGGCACGCCCAGGGAGGTTGCAGGTTAAGGATGCAACAGAAAGAGGACAGGGATGTGGGACCGAGCTATCTTTCTAATCCAGGTGCTCAACTTGTGGAAGTCCAGAAAGGGCCTCTCCTAGGCCCTTCGACGGAGGAGCTGTGGTCCCACCTCCCACAGGGGCCATTGCCCCCCCCCCCTGAGTGGCGTGAAAAAGGCTAGAAACCACTTATCTCGCTTCAAAGAAGATGTTTGGGTGGAACAGTGAATCATTGAGAGTGCATTGCAATAATGTCTCACGTGCTTCGAGAAAAATACTAGAACTACATTTCAGTCAAGAACATTTGTTAATACGGTGGAATTAACCATATATAGAAAAATGAAAATGATACAAGAATTTAATTTCATACATTTGTCTTAATTGAAGCATGGTATGACTTGGAAATACAAGGAATGTCATCGTTACGGTCACCCACTCAATGATTCAACCCGAAGGTTGGTTTGGATAGGTGAGGGTTGATATCACCCCGGACTAAGCCACAGGCGTGTGAATTTCACACATCCAGGGTACAAGGGGTGCCAGTTCCTTTCCCTGGGACACCTCGCACTCCGAGGATTTTTCGTTCGGGGGCGTCCAAAGGCTTCACCCGGATTTGAACCTGGGACCCTTCGATCAGTAGCCAAGCGCTCTACCCACTAGTAACCACGCTCCTATATCTCCTAATAAAAAAAGGTATGCTGTGTGTACTTATTTTGCAACAAACATTGATTTCACGAAGCCATATGATTATTGTAACCTAGAACACCTGCTGTTAATGAAAATAGAAAATTAGATCACCCCATCAAAAATTGTAACACTCCAAATATTTTTAATAAACTAATGTTGTTATTCTAGCGAAAATCGGGCAAGTGTATTATTGGCAGCATGGTACGGAAAATAACAGATAGGCACCAATAATCCAAGTATTTCTCAGAAAATGTAGTGATTATATTTTTAATGTCGTAGCTTCTATCTGGTGGAATGTTTGATAAACGAATATCATGAGGTTTACAATTTCCAAATAAAATGTATTAATATGTTTAGAAGCACGAAGACTATGGCTGATGATAAATCTAAAAAAATAGATTCTTTATCATTCTTGACGATTGCTTTCATTCTGCATTTTATCAGTATCATGCACTCAAAAATTGAATCGGATCTAACATGACCTCCGGCTACAAAGTTACCAATGTATTTAATAACCAATAATCCGTTTATTAGTATGTAGATACGAACAAATTAGTGGCTTGTGAATCTATTATCTAATATAATAATCATTATAATAAATGCTAAGCACAGTTTTGCGTTTACAAAAAAGTCTGCATGTGCGTAATCGAATCATAACGATATGAACCTCAGATGCCATAGAGCTAGGTGTTAAAATGGTGCTGAATAGCCAAAATTCAAAGCTGTTAAATGCAATTTTTTTCACCTTTATCCATAGCTAATATAAACACGGAGTTTCACGCCAACATGTGCTGAGACAAAGATCGCTCCAGCGGCATTACCCCCTACTTATGAGAGCGAGCACCAAGTTGCACCGTTGCACCCTGAGGATCTTTCCCTCCCCTCCCCTCACCACTCCTCCCCGTTGAAAGAGATCCGGGGCTTTGATCGAGGATGGAAAAATCGGGTTTTTTGAGTGGCCGGACGCACTGACGGAGGAGGGAAGGGGGAGGGCCTTGCAAATAGGCGCCCCCATGCGGTCAGGGTGCTCGCAGTCAAGGGGCCCATCGCCGGGAAAGGGAGCCTCCCCCCCCCCCCCCCCGCCCTGCCCCCAAGCGCAGTTGGAAGCGGCATTCTCCATCGGGAGCGTTCGCAGCCGTGGCATCACCGTGAACTCCGACCTCGGGCTGTGTCCTTCGCGAGGGAGTGAACGGTTTCTGCCAAAGGACGACTCAATTCTCCAACCTACAGATTACACCATTTTCCCAAAGTCAATGGACACAATATATGACTGTCTACATAATGTAACGTTAAAAGAAATTGGAAATCTGACAGTAATTTTCAAAAACTGAGTAATTTCTGCAGAATCATTTCTGGAAATCATTCCCCTCACATAACAGGATTCGTTAAAAATAAACCTTGTTAACTGAGGTGCTAACATTGTTGCGAATATCACTAAGGCAGGTATAACATGTTCGTGTTTACTCCAGGCATTGCTTCTCTCCTGGGCTTCCATTACCGCTACGGAAATAATGAAGCAAAGTCATTACCCAGCCGTTGTTTTCACATAATATTTTAAATTAAGTGCCTGCTAAGGAAAGCATGAGGAATGGTGAATTTTTAATAATTACTTTTGCCAAAACATGATATTAGAGCCAGTAAATAAACAAATATCGCCCCAAAATTGCTAACATACTTACTGCAGTGGAATTACCTTTTCACCGGAAAACAATAACACCGGCCTTACCCCGTGTTGGTAAACACGGGGTTGAGAAAACGCGTCCAAAATTAGGCTTGAAGAGGAATGACTCCCATTGGCTGCAGGGCATGCTTTCGGGGAAGCCGAGTGCGGATTGGTTGGGGGAAGGCAGAGAGGCGGGGGAGGATTAGAGCGGGCAGCTCCATTATGCGGAGTCCCACTCGCGGGGGGGGGGGGAGGGAGGGGGGTGGATTGGACCCCGTGTGCTAACGCGGGAGGATTCTCTCTCAGCGGATGACGACTCCAGGTGCTTAGCGGGGGGAGGATTACACACGCGAAGCGACCAAAACCGTTGCCAAGCCATGGAATGGAAGCTTTTATTTTTTAGCGTGGATACGGAATTAGTATTGAAGCGAGAAATACCATCTTTCTACATCCACACGATACCCTGCAAGCCACCGCGAGGGTGTGTGGCAGGGGGTAAAGATCACCAAGCATGCACTACTAACATGCAAACAAGCAACTATAGGGTATCATGCAACTTGATTGTTAGTATCTATAGTATTTGAGGGGTTAATACATGCATCATGCACTACAGAATACTCTAAAATATTTCCTCTACCTATCCCTTTGCTAGGCTGCCTATTCTGTTCTCTTATAGTATGGGGAAAAATGCCATTTTTAATCTATCGGTACGACAATCTATCTCTCTAATCTTATTTATCTGGTCGAATCTAGCATAATACGCCGGTATTTTTAATATGTGCCTAACATCTTCAGTAAAGCTATCCGATTGAAATGTCTCTAATAGATTCAATCTGTACTTTAACCTACGCTCTGATAAAGATTCCCACCCTAATTCTATTATTAATTCTGAAACGCTAATCAACCTATCGTAACACCTTTTAACGAACCTAGCTGCTCTACGCCGCGCTGCACACTGTCTAGTTCTCTGATCAAACCTAATTCATTAGGATCCCATACACTGGCTGCATACTCAAGGTGGGGCCTAACTAGTGAAAAATAGCATCGCTCTTTTGTCATTTCATCACATTTTCCAAGTACTCCTTTTATAATTCCTAGCTTTCTCTTCGCTCGGCCGCATATTTCCCTTTTGTGTCTTCCCACGATAAAGCCTTAGTGATTGATACACCTAAAAATCTTATGGTTTCAACGTTTTCGATCTTCGTGTTACTAATTTTATAGGTACGCTCTATCGAATTATTCCTCCTCCAAAAATTGATAGCTACACACTTTTTAAGGTTAAGTTCCGAATGCCATTTGTCGCACCACTCTTGAATTGCATCTAAATACTTGCTAAGCGATTTCCTGTCTTCTTCTTTTGATATACCCCTGTACACCACCGCATCGTCTGCAAAAAGTCTAAGCTTACTACTAACTACGGTACTCAAATCGTTTATGTATAAAAGAAACAGAAGCGGGCCTACTACGCTACCCTGAGGAACTTCCGATGTGACTTTGATTGTGTCCGACATGATATCATCCATGACAACCCTCTGCTCTCGCCAACTTAAGAATTCTTTTACCCAACACACAACGTCTTTATTTATACCATGTTAGGCTGCGCCCTGAGTTCCCCTTGGTATGAGCATACGCATGATGTATTGGAAAAAATGAAACTAGGCACTTTGGGACTGACATGAGAGGCATTCAAACAGCTTGGGAAATCCTATTTACAGATAACTGATGCTTAATTTCCCCCCCAAAAGTAGGTACCATTGTAATTGAAAACAAATAGTCCCCCGCACCCAATTTTCTGGGTGCATTACAAGAGCACCCTGCGGATAAAAAGCACAAAGCACGTTGACCGCCGTCGACTTTCACCTCATGTCACTCCGCAAACGGGAGTGAAACAGACTCCGAAAGGACGTCATAAAGAGGTCGTCGCCATGTTGACCTTTTGGCGAATAGCATTACGTCCTTGGATCCTTCATCATAAAACGTCTTCAGCAGAATTCCTCAACGTCCCATTCTACTCCATCCTCCAAAATACTCCCACACAGAAATTTAGAACCAAGTGTAGAAGCGATTTCTCCAATGCAGAAGTATCATCGAGCCATATATCTAACATTGTATACTATCACAAAACATTCCCACCCAAGGAGGGGTTGAAACCTGACTTTATGGTTACAGGAGTGGCCACTGAAGCCGAATAGCTCCTCTTTCGCGATCACTAATATTTACAAACACCGATGAAACTATAATTTAACAGCTACTATGGAGATCCCTTATCGCGGCAAAGAACTCAAACGAATTACTTGAGCGGAACCAGCACGCTTGTCATTAGGTAGAGGCAGCCATATTGTGGCCTCTTTCAGAGAAACCAACGCGGAAGATAACTTCCGTTTTCTCATTGATTTTGTGAACAATAACATATATTGTGTTTTTCGTGAAATTAGCATACATTTTGTGAAAAATTAACAAACATTAAAATACAGTCTGTGTAAATATATTGCCACGTGTTCCATTCAAGTAAATCATTTAAAATGAAGTCAGTTCAAAAAAGAACTCATCATAAAAATAAATAATATTTCTTAATTCCTTCGTAATATTTTACCCAACTTTTGCATCGACTATAATACGCGGGGGTTCTTCATATCTACATCTACGCACTTCATAACTGATAATATTGATTGATCTCTAACCAACAATCTGTGGTACGGATTTCATCATAAAAATACGATGAGTGTTCGTTGCAGCGATACTCGTTTCACTACGGGCGTGGAAACAACATTAACTTCAACAGCTGTAGTACTGCAATGCGGACGTGGAAAGGGTTAATCACCACCAATTCTTTCCTCTGTGGAACCATCTCGGGAAAAATATTCCGGAGGCAAAATAATCATCCATTTAGATCTTGGGTGAAGACTACTCGAGAAGATGTATTACGTAGTTAAGTGTGATAAGTAATTTGTAGTTGGAACATGGAACGTCACCTCACATCAGCCCTGCGGACTATTGGTGAAGTTTGGCAGGTCGAGGCTGGAAGCATTTTAAATGTGGTGACGTCAAAGAATGACGAAGATCATATGATCGGACAAGTGACAAACGAAGAAGCCCTGAGCAGAGTGGGAGAGAAGTCTTCTGAAAACTTTGAGAAGAAGACAACTTGATCAGCCATATCTTGAGACATTATAACCTGATGAAGGCAATCGTTGCCGGACAAGTGCACGGAAAGAATGGCCAAGGAAGTTCTCGTATTCGATACTAGGGACAAGTTAGGAATGATTGGAAAGAGATGAAATATTCGAATGTGATGGGGTTAGCCAATAGGAGAGGAGAGCTGCGTCAAGCCTGTTTGTCTGCATTGTAGGCTGATTATGATGATGATTCCTTTAAAATCTAGTTGACTCGGCTCTGTCTGTCTAAAATCCATGTAAAGTGTGTAACATTATTAGGAGACTTGTGAGGTAAGTATGTACTTAGTATACACAACCAAATTTCTTGCTAAGCATTGCATATATTTGATGGGAATGTAATAAACAATTGAAAACGCAGATGATCTTTCCAATACATGTAGTACGACGACGTATGCAAAGTGTTTCCGTGTTATAAATTTTCGTTTGGATTCTAAACAAAAGTACGACACGCCGGGTCGAGCCTGGTTTGAATGCATCTCCGAGATGGCAGCACGTGCAGTCTGCGCATACGAGTGCGCAGTCGGCAAGGAGCGAGCGGCCGCGCCCTTCCCACGCCCTCTCGCCAAGAGTGAGAGAAACTGGAGAATTGGCCCTGTAAGGCTTTTCCCGACAGGTGGAGCAGTTTTCCCACTCGGTGAATGGATGAAGTTGTGGGTTCCAATCACTCCAAATGCCAATTAGTCTCGGAGGAGGGGGTGGGGGGCGGTGGAGGGGGTGGGGGCGGGGGCAAGGGCAAGGAGATGCAGGAGAACCTTCTCAGAAGAGGAAGGGTGTCGGGGGGTAGGAATTGCCAGGAGATGAGGGGGGAGCAGAGGGAAATGCAAAGGAGATTCGCCAAAATGAGAGTGGAAGGCTGATGATTGCGGATGCTAAAATGTGAGAAATTTTATAGTTAGAAGAAATTTATTTCTATTCAGCAAACAACACGGTCTCGTTTTGTTTGCTTGACATATGCAGAAGAGTTGGAAGGTTATGAGAGGTTTATAGCGAAACTAGGGAGCAGGAGATTTTCAGATATATTCCGGACTCTTACTTGATTAATCCCTCATATTTCTTGTTTTGCTTTATGAGCATATGGTATCTTCAATGTTTAATAACAAAAGCTGATCTTGAGCTGAAATCTGAAACTAAAGCTGAAACAAACTGAATCTTTCAGGATTTTTTCTTCTGCATTATGGCCTTCAACGCATTTGGTGGATTAATACCTAAAAATAGATGAACATCTAGTATCGCAACTCTGGATTGGATGATGTTCCTCCAGACACCCTCACCACTGGAGGATTTAGTTTTTCTCAGTATGACACCCTTCTCACCCGATGTAACCAGTACAAAACGGGTGACTGTATTCCTAGACCCCATCGTAGAAAATTCTGCGTCTGGCCGCTGGTAGAGCGATTAGTACGCCAATGAGCGCGTGCTTTGATGGCTGGGGAGCCGTTCAACACACGACAGCTTTTTAATCAATTTAAAGTTCCGTTGTCCGGCTCAATTCCCGTTCGCCCACACTCACATCCATCTCGTTAAAATACCGATTTGATCTCTGGCAGAATTTTAAAGCGGATAGGTTAAATGAATATATTAGATATACATTGAGCATCCATGCGCGTTACGCTAGATTCGATAAGATTAACAGAATAAGAGAGAAAGATTTTCGAAACGATGGACCTAAACTGTCATATTACCATAAGAGAACATAATAGGTATCATAGCAACGGGATAGGCAGGTGAAAACTTGTTACAGTACTTCATGTTGAGCATAAAGCATGTTTTAGCATTACTAATTCATGCATTTTAGGGAAGTGCTGATATTCACAGAAATGCCTTTCTGACCAGTAGTCACTTCTTCGCTATGAACACATGCTAACCCTGTAGCAGCACATGACACTGGTATCTGACATGTTCCCAAAAAGTAGCAGCATTGCAGCTATTAGTTTCATGTGAGCAGTGCATGTTCGGTGATCTTCACCCCATGCCAAACACCCTCGAGGTGGCTCGCAGGTGTAGATCGAAGGCTCGATTCTTGGCAAAGCTGTCTCGGGTCAGCTGCTCATGTGGCGCCGTCTCCGATTCCGTTCTCTCTTAGTCTATGGGGAAGAAATCGAGTATAAGGAGCCCGTCGATGAAACAACTTCGGCCGTCATTTTGTGGAATTTTTCCATGATTGAAAATAAGAATGAACTTTGTAATTTCCCACGCGTTTTTTAATAACCAACCGGTTTCAACACTCACGTGTCATCATCATCAGGGACTCATGATGTCCCTGATGATGACACGTGAGTGTTGAAACCGGTTGGTTATTAAAAAACGTGTGGAAAATTACAAAGTTCATTCTTATTTTCAATAAGGAGCCCGTTTTAAGAGAAGGAAGTGAAGGGAGCATCCCACGGCATTCTGGAACAAGCGAACGTCTCATTCGATCGCCGCCGCTTACAGCAATGAGAGGCATTTCATTTTCTCCGGAATTCCGCGGACTTACTTTCTGCGCCATTCAAATGTAGTTTCAAGCGATTCCGATTAGCGAGGATCTCCCTGCCTATTGAACCCTTGCTTCCCTCAACATTCCAACGGGAGACAAGGAGGCCGCGATAATTATTCCCGTTGAACTCGGACGGCCTGCTTCTATCGATTTTCGAGTGACACATGATAATTGAAAATTTTCGGGAGCGAGTGAATGAGGCCACGGATCGCCTTCACACGAGTCATCTCCACTTCTCTCCACTTTGGCGGTGAAAGTGCCACAGCTGACGCCTTCGAACAGTCCCCACGACACCGATAAGGAGCCATTTCTCATCCTCGGGTAGAGTTTTATGCACATTATATTACAATGCAAGCATTCACCACTAAAACAGTTGAGTTAGCAGTTGTAGAATATTTCAAGCCTTCCGCGTGAACGGCGGTGAAATTCACATTAATTGTCATGCGAAAAAATTCACCTGGACCGGAAATCGAACCACGGACCTTTGGCTTTCCGGGCCACTGCGCAGACCACTAAGCTACCCAGGATCCCTAATTCACATGGTAATTTTACCGAGGTTCACGGTACTAGATGTTGAGCCCTCGCGGTCCATCAAGGATGGCAACGCAAGGGAGAAAGGGCTTCAAAGAAGCCACGACCAGTGGTGAGCCCCAACCAGCAGTTGAGTTAACAGTTAGCAGTTGACTGAAGAAATTAGAATGTGACACAAGGAGAATCAACTAAGAATATCCGTTGAAGTGAATTGCCCATGCAAGACTCTCGCATGAATACCGCAGCCCGCTTAGCAAGCGGGCTGCGGTATTCATGCGCTGTTATTCGCTGTCCAATTCATGCGAAGATGCAGCATTCGTGAATAATGCCTACTCTCAGGCAAAAGGTCTGGACTGAGCGAAGAAGGTCATGTATGCGCTGAATGAATTTGGAGCACGATTTTCCTTCGAATATCTATCATGACGGCATCAATTCCATTAGGACATATATCTGGAGCATGTTTTATAACGGCAGTGGAACGTGGAGGATAGTAATAGAAAGGTAGTCAATATCTGAAGCATTTGAAATAAAGTGTTGCACAATGTTGATGAAGGTCAAATGGATCGACCTAGTTCCAATCGAAGTGAAAAGAGTGGGAGGAAATAGAAGTACGTTAAAGCATTTCAAAAGGAGACGGCACAACCGAATCGGCAACATCATGAGACAAGATGATCTTAAGATGACAATCTACGAAGTTACAGGGAATAGGAAAATAGCGTAGGAAGGCATAATTGAAATATTTGGAGCAAGTAATTTCGGGTGTAAAAGAGAAGACTCGAGGGCAATTAAAGATGTGAGCCGACACGAGAATTAAGAGGAGAACCGCATTAAATCAATCGTGAGATTTTTGACGAATAATTATGAGAATGTGTCAAATAAATATTGAGGAATACATGGCCATGTTGTCAGTTAAAAATGGAGACATTATGAAGAACTGACGTGTCAAGACCCATGAAAGGATTTGAATTGGTCTATCTCTCGTGCCATTTATGCTACCTGTGGATTTATTTTCATTGTTGCATAGGAAGCATATGATTCCTGAAGAACAGGTGGATGCCGTGAAACAATGATTAGATAGCAAATTGCAGTGCAATTTGAGACCCTGTAACACGAGAGCGTTATAAGTGAGGACAAGGGGGGATTCGTGAAAATGCATTGGCATTTGACCACTTCAACTTCCTTCAACTACTGTGAAACATCTACTGATTTCAACAGTCACTGAGTGCATACTGATAGGTGGCTATCTACCATCGTTGTAAAACTCCTTGATGCCGGAAGAGGCTCTAGGTATCGCGGATTCCCTGTCAGGACAGCCTAAAATAGTATTTAACCAGAGCGATGATATAAATCTGGTATTATGAATTGAATTCGTTGATGAATATCAACCATCATTTTGAAGCTTTACATTAAAACCTCGGGTGAAATTGACGACTGTCGGTTACTGCTTAATTTATTCATCCCTTAATTCCCGAAAGGAAAAAGCAAGAGAAGGAAGTCTCTTTCTTGCCAGGAAATCTCTGCCAGGTAGCGAATCGCTGTCGGCTCGTTTACGGCAGCTTCGGCGAGGCCTTGACCGGCATCGCAACTCCTTCGAAGGCCGTTCTCTTTGGCTTCGAGGAAAGCGGCACGCCAGCAAGCGGAGAGTGACCGGAAGTGGGAGGTGGAGTGGGGGAGGGTATAGAGACCTTGGGGGGGGGGGGTGAGGGGTAAGCAGCCACCAGGAGGGAGTGGAGGGGGACGGGGTGGGGGTCCCCATGCTCCTTCAAATTCATTGTTGTTTCTTTTGGGTGTGTTCATTAATCCCTCCTCTGATCATTATGCGGGCCAGAGCTGTGGGCATTTATAGGATAGTGGCCCGCCCATTCATTCGGGTCGTTCATTTACTCCGGCATCTGTCTCGTGCTTACGCCCCATTCCCTGCAATAAAATCGGTCACTGTCGGAATAGTAACTGAAAAATGAGTAAATTCCACAGAGAAATTCTCATTTTTTATTTAATATTATGTTACGTTCCCACTCAATCACGCCTGAACCCTCAGAATTTTTTCGGACATTGTCATTTAGTTTATCCACAAATCACTCGCAACCTTCTAGATATTACTATTTACACGTTTCATTCCCGCATAATCTCACTGAAAAAAGAAGTGCCTTAACAATATTTCACGTTCTATTCCAGATAAAGTCAGTGACAAAATCAATGGCATTGTTCATCGAAATATTTAAGTCATCAAACTTAATCTAAACAGATTTTTTAAAATTATATGGGCATTAATTGAAATACGCAATAAATATAACATTATTACCCATTAACCGGTTGAATGAAATATCTAGGGGAAATACTTTCTTCATACTGTCCAAGTAAATAAGTGAGCAAACGGAGAATTCAAGTAATGATTCAGCCTCTAATGAAATTTAATGCTCTTCCACCATCTTCCCTAAATTTTACCAGTCCTATTTTAACGTTTCTTAACGTTGATATCATTAAAACCTGCATACATTTCCATTACTTAGCATCTGTTTTAGAGATTTTAAGATGAAGGTAGAATTCAAGCCATATTGCACCACACTTACTTAGTCCCAAGAAAAATGGAAATAAATATCACCGTCAGCGAAACTCTTTAATCACCAAGTTCCATTCTCCTTTTAGGAGATAGCTACGAAATCAAGCAAACATTCTCAAGGGCCTTGGATGACTCCTGTTTTACTTCGCTGCCTCAATGGCCACTTTCATGAAAGCCCACTTAAGCTTCCAATCAATATCTTGTCATTCAGATCTGATAATTAAACTAATAAAGTGATAATAAATTGTAATTCAGTGCTGCAGCCAACATTTCAACTTGCCGTTTTCATAAGCTTGTAAATACTAATTCGAACGTAAATTACTCTTTGCTTCGTTAGACAAAAGGCCAGATATTTAGGCCATGTACGCTCATTGTGGTAAAAATCAATGGTCAAATCTTAACTGTTTTATTCTCGGCCAGGCTAGAATATAAAACGAACTGAAGAGTGAAATTGAGTCCATGAACCTGTAAAATATTTAATTGAATGCTTTGGGTTAAAACTCAAATCTAGCCAACAAGGCTACAAAATAATGCAGACATCTTGAAAGTTTTCGCAGTAGTTTTGCCGCAAAGGCAATTAATGTTTTGACAGGTCTCTTCGCATAAATTGTATGACTAATGTTATCCATTGCCTGTGCTTTGGTCTTCACAATTCCCCTCTAATATGGTTCCAGATGTAAGCCACCACTCTCAAACTATGCACTGCATTTCTACGTGACTGAGACAGGCAAGATGTAGTGGGAAGTGTGCATATTGATAATCCAACAAGATGGCAGTTCTTACACGTGGTTCAATGTCGGTATGACGCGTTTCAACCATTGGGTCATCATCAGGTCGTAGTACCTGTCGTACCGATGCGTCGTCTGTCTCTATGCTGCGTGTTGGTGACCGGAGATCAGAATACAGATGGGTACAGTTGCAACGCCGAAATCTCGAATTCGACTTTACTGAATCCCACCAAGAGCTGGATGAGGCAAGACGAAATATCGTGCCGGAGGTCCACAGGGAATGAAAGGTGGTGTGACCAAAAGAAAGGGGTCAAAGGTCGCGTGCTTTTTCTGACCAGGTGCCACAGGTTGACCTCGTGCCCAAGGGGATGGCTCGCGCTTCATCGCAGGAGGACCCACCACGGGGCACCGGGATCGAATCTCTCCACAGATTCGGATTACACGCGGCGCATGCCCGAGATTACGAGGCAGCTATCGACGCCTGTGCCTACATGGCAGTGGCGATGATCACAGACAACACCTGGTCTTCGGCTCTTCCCAGCGAGGCGTCAGAGTGGGAATTTTGGTGCTAGAAACGTAACTTCATACCACCGGTCTTGAGGCCTAGACTGAAAGACGTTCGAGAGCAGCTACAATATAATGCAATCCGAGGACTTCTTAGCGATGAAGGAAAGAGCCCCCGAATAGATTTTATGTTGCCGCTATGGGCAGACCAACACGCTTTCCATGACTCCGGCCCCAAAGGCGATTTTCAGGAGAATCCAAAGCAGTGTCATTAATCACGACCCATCAAGAGTGGCACTCTGCATAGGGGCAGTTGCGCTTCAGGAAAAGCCACTGTTCGCGAGGAGAGACGCAATTATTTGATCGCAAAGGATCACCGTGAGATTTTACGCAGTCGTCATATAGAGCTAGCAAGCGGGTAGAAAATGTTAATTGAATGAGAACTTGATTATAGATCATCATAAAAATTTATAAATTGCTTTCAACACTGGAATCACGGGTAATGTGATGATCTACATATTCGCCCGGCAAGCCGAACAGGTAAATGGAACGGTCCAGGAAGCCTTTTTTACTCTGTCAACTTTCTACCTTAAGTGAAGAGGATGTAAAAACTAAATGACTAAGAGAGGCCAGAATGAAAGGGGCGGGGAATTCCTCTTCATCACTCATGCAGGCGACGCTGCCGCCGTATTATGTCTATTGACGAGAAGGCCCTGCCGGAGCCGCCCCTGGTCTCCCAGGGCAACCGATACCGCACCGCTAGCCCTCCACCCCTCCACCCTCTCTCTCCTGGCGCCCTCTCGGGTAAACACTTTGGAAATTCGGGCGAGAAACAAAATGACAGGAAAAAAGAAAGCCCTCCCCCCCCCCTTCCCTCTCTTCATCGCGACAACTGCGCCACAGTGCGGCGGATGTGAGAGGCTCATCAAAAATTCAACGCGATATGAGGCAGGGGGATGGGGGCTTGCTTTCTTCAGGGGACGCCTTCCAAGGATCGCTCAGACTGGCTGCATTCAGATCTTGGCCGAGTTCCTTTCCTCGCGAGGAATTCCCCCTCTTGAATATTCACGAGGTCAGAGGGTGGACAGGTCACTGCGGACTGTGGTGGGCAATCGCTTGATGGGAGGGCAGCGCCGCCGTTTGCTTTCACTGATTTCCGTCGCAAGCTGCGCTGTTCCGAGCTCACTGCTAGGCCGCCCGCGAAATAGATAAACGGCAACACAACAGGCGACTTTGAATCAGCGACGAGTAGCAATTATTTACATGGGCAACAGGAAGGGGAGTGGAAAGGAAAAAAAAACAAGCCCACTCCAATGACAAGGAATATATTGATTGATTATCCAACGGCGGCGAGGCGATAAATAATGCTGCAGGGGATCACGCCACCTTGAGTTATTACGCAGAACTATGGCGGAACGCCTTCAGTACTGAAATATTCAGACGGCAAAAGCTTCACTGCGCCGATGAATTGTATCGATGCTTAGTGGTCCGAAAAAATAAAGATTTTCATAACGATACATTTTCAAGGGTGAATATATCACATTAACATCGATTCTGGAGATTAGAGTGGTGGAGGAAAATATTCTCCTTTAGCCTTGAACAACTGGAGTCTCTCACTGAACGCCAAAATTAGAATTCCAGACTATATATTTTTACGAATTAAGAAGGAAAGGTGAAATTCATACGCAATATTATGATTCCGTGTCAGCAAAAAAACATTTTCCCCAGATTTCACAGCAAGTAAAAGCGTCGCGTCATTTTTCCATCAGAGAAGAGCCCTTGAGGAGGACTTAATTAATTCGAGAGTGTTTTATTCAGCAGACAGGAAACCGGGCAATGATGAAGCACAAGCGATAGCATTTAGTTTCCCTTTCGACGACAAACATGGCCCTCCGTTAATTTATTCCGGGCGCAGTGGGCTTCCCTCCCACCGCCGGCTCCGTCTCTCCTCAAAAGAAGTCTCTCCTCTTTTTATTCGCAGCAAGAGGTCTGAGGGCGGCCTTCCTTCGCGAAGACGTCTGCGGGGATGCGCGATTAAACTTGCATGCCTTCCCCTGCAAACGGATTCCCCAGAGGGACCCTGGCAGGTGGGGGGGGGGGGGGGGGGCAGGGACACCCCTGCGTGCGCTGGCAGAGGGCGCGGCGATGAAAAGGCGCGGGGGAGAACCCTCATTCTGCTCCCCCACACTCTGTTTTCCCACTGAGTAAAAAAGCGGTAAAAGAAACACTTCGATAAATTAACGCCTAAATGCCCTCTCCCCTCCCTCCCAAGACACCCTCCACCCCCGGCCACCAAAAGACGTGCAAATGCATAAATAAGTAATGCCCCTCGCTCCTCGAGAAACAAAAGTAGCGAGTCGTTCAGCGATCAAATCAAACATCACATGCGCCACGGAATTCACGCCGCGTGTGACCGTGCAGTGACCGATTCACGGTGCGTGAATCACCAACCACCACTGTTCACACAAATCATCAACTGCTTGACGCAGCTCACGGATAAAAATATTGTTAATATCTTTTGACCACATCATTCGCAAGGATCTGTCCCAAAACATTTCAGCTAGAAGTGAACATTTTCATACTTTCCAATTCACCATCATCATCACCATAATGGGTCAACAATCCTAGTACTAGTTTGACGCAGCCCGATTCTTCTCTCAGTCAACCTCTTCTCTCCCGCTGCACACCACTGTCATAGTCTTGTTCTTGCTCATCTTTAGCTGATATCTGGCCATTGTCCTTCCTATAGTTATAAGGGTATTATTCAGATCCCTCTCTGTCACTCCTACGAGAGACAATGTCATGCGTGACTTTAGCTGACTTTTTTCTCCGTGGATATTCAGTTCGGAACACTTCTCTGTGATTGCATTAATGGCTCCCTCGCTGTGAAAATTAAAAGTTGCGAGAGGTAATGCACAGCATAGTCTCACTCCTTACCTTATTCTTGCTTCTTCACAGCTGGGTCCAGATTTAATCACAGCTACTTGGTTTTTATACAAATTATGTATAATTCTTCGGTCACTGTAGGAAACTCCAATTCCCTTCAGAATTGGCCGAAAGAAGAGTCGTGTGGAGGGCTGCGTCAAACCAATCCTAGGATTGTTGATCCCTTATGATGATGATTCTTTCGTCACAAAGGAGCCCTTCTTTAGTTTTGGCATTCTTGCACTATCTTTCTTCAATCAGGTCTAAGACTTCCATCGTGATCCATGGCTTCTTCTTGGCAACTTTTCTTCCTCCAAGAACTCCCTTTGCGGCTACATGTAGCCCATCTTCAATGTTTTCACATGTTCGCTCTTCCACTGATTTATCAGCCAGATCCTCTTGTATGTTGCTCGCCACTGCTTTCTGAAATGGCACTTGAGACTGAGCCTCCTTCAGTTTTTCTACTTTTGCCACATGTTCTTCACTGCTTCCTTCATTTTCTTGAATTTTAGATGGCATTTCATCCTCACCAAATTATGGTCACTGTCGATGTCTGAACCCGGGTAGCTTTTGCAGTCCTCAATCAGATTCATAAATTTCTGCTTCACTAAAATGTAGTCAATAAGAAATCTGCCTCTGTCTCCTGGTATTTTCCACGTGTATCTTCTTCGATGGTGATTTAAACAATGTGTTGGCAATTACTAAAGTATGTTTTACGCAGAACTCCTGCAGTCTTTCTCCTCTTCTGTTTCAGTTTTCCAACCCTTATTTTCCAGTTAGTCTTCCATCTCTACCTTCTCCGACGACAGTGATTAATCGAGTTTTTTCTCTTCTTACCTGTTTTATACTTCCCAGATATCTTCGAAGACGTCTTCCACTTCTACTTCTTCGTAGTCCAATTCTACGATCATACATTGCTTTGTAATACCCATTTTAATGATTCCAGTTTTCAAAAATTTCCTCATTCTTTTCATTCAAACTTTCTTTTTTTCTCAAACTTTTTAAATCATTCTCGTGCCTTTAACGTGGCATTTACCTAAAGACAAACAAATGGCTCAATAATATCGTTCATATAAGTTCCGATATTAATGACCATCTTTCCTCCAATTACTTGTCTATACTTTGGGGTGCTAGCGGTTAGAGTGCTGATCTCTTACCCAGAAGGCCAAAAATAACAGAAGAGAGTAGCAAAATAATGACAGGAAGGAAGGTACCATTTATTTTTGAGAGAGATGAGATAGGGCTAGGTTAGTACATCTACATCTACATCTACACGATACCCTGCAAGCCACCGCGAGGGTGTGTGGTAGTAAATGCGGTTAAAGATAATAAGAACTGATCGATGTTGTCGGGAAGTGAATTCAATAGGGAGGAGGAGAGCCGGAAGAGGAGCGACCGTTTGGTTAGTGATAGTCTAGGAACGGGTAAATGGAGTAAGGCTTGAGTACGGGTAGGTCGAGATGGAACTCTGAAGTTGACGAGAGTTAGGAGTTCAGGGCTGTCCGTAATGGAGTTCAAAATGTTGTAAATTAATTTTAAGTCGGTTATAAGCCTGTTATTATGTAGAGTGCAGATGGAAAGGGAAGAGAGAATGGCATCCGTGGACATATAGCAGAGGAGGATCGGGACTCTATGCTTCACGATTCTACAAAAGAAATTGGTTACACTGTTAATAACTTTGAGAATAGACGGTGCGGACATGGACCATATGGGGGACCAATGAGAAATAATAGGGAGGACAATTGATGAGAAGTACGATTGCAGTGCTCAGGGATCTCGGATTTCCGTGAAGCGGTAGAGGAGGCCTAATAGGGTCATAGCTTTACTTTTAACTGCCTGGATGTGACCAGAAAAATTCAGTTCATTATCAGTTAACACGCCAACATCCTTAACAGAATACACACGATTCAGAGGTGTGGCATTAATGGTGTAGTTGAAGTTGAGGGGGGATTTTTTAAGATAAATAGACCTAGTACTGCACTTATTTGAGTTTAAGGTAAGTTTCCAAGTATAGCACCATTTAGATGTCTTATTTAGAGCAACTTGGAGCTCATGACAATCTGTTACATTACTTGTCTGCTTGAAGAGAGACATGACGAGTGTTTGGATTTGCGGCTACTTCATCGACTGTCACACGGCGACTGTCCATCACAATGGCTTCAGCTACTGCAGTAGACTCTGGTGTCACAACGCGGCGGGCCTGATCTGGCCATCTTCCATAGAAGTCACGCCGTTTCTCAACTTCTTACACCACTCATACACTACCTCTAGTGATAAACATTCCTCACCATCCTGGATTCTCATTCGCCGATGGATTTCGATAGCTTTCGTACCTTCACTGCTCAGAAAACGTGTTGCACGACGTTGAAGAAAGTTCTAATGCTTTCCCGGCGTATGCAATTCGTGAAGTTTATTCGGTTCTTCCACCGGATCAGGTCCTCGACTTCTGATGACGTTTCGATGACCATATTAGGCACCATCCTCAGGGCTGAGCGTGGTGTTGTTCTTCGTTGGTGCATCTCGCAGAAGCGGGGCAGCCATTGTTCACTGTTATTGTTGCAGCGTTTCGTTTTCGTGCAGTATGCAGCCACCTTTTGGGCACTCTTTAAAGCATTGGTTACACTACTGCCAACTTACAGACCAATGGCATGGGAAATCGAATGTGTATTACCGTTTTCATTTGACTCCCCTACGTATTTTTCAATGTTAAACCATACTTTAGTGCTGTGAGGAAAGCATTCGAGCTCATTACTCCGTCCGTCGGATGGGACGTTAAGCCGTGGTCCTTTTGGGGCCTTTCATTAAGAGCTGGCTAATGACGACGCTGGATTCCTCTACAACCATTCTTGTTACTTTTCACCTGGTCTGAAATGCCTAGTAGTGCGGGATGATAAATCAAGGGTGACAATGAGAATGCCATCGCGGCACACTTCTCCATGATTCCTTATTTCAATGAGGCGTTGAGCAAAAGTCAGTTGAGCCACTAAAAACAGCCAACATATTTGCCTCCCAACTTACCGACGACGCCGCCTTCACGATGGACGCCATGCGATGCACTGAGTGGAATACGATGCAGCCCGTTCACTTGTCGAGGCCGCAGCGCAGGGCCGCACCTCATTCAGTCCGCTCCCTCATCGGAGCCGCATACACCAGGTCTGCGGAGGCGGTAAGCAAAACGGCTCCAAAGGCTTAAGACAGCACTTCGCCATAAACACGAGCGAGCTCAGGACGAAATTCCACCGTTGTCAGCGAGTGGTAGTGAGGGCAAACGCGGTTCGATTAGATACAGTTCGTCCATCTTCTAAGACTTCTCCCAGCTGAACCAGATACATGGAAATCTCGACTTGTTACATACGCATTTCCCAGCTATATGCGGCCATCTTTTCAATAAATTCTTCCACTCCACATATTTTTTCAATTCTGCTCCGCAATTGTAATCTCAACTTCTCTCAACTGCGATACATTCCCGAGGTAAATAGTACCAGTATTCCTACGGTATTCCGTATTCATGTATTTATTAGTATTGTAAAAGTACTTCCACTGACAAGGGGAGTGTCCGAGTTCCGGGTCTAGGATTTTGACGAAATTTGCCAGGCAGGTAGTCCTTGATGAGTTATTTACGAATCACCCCCCATATAGGGTTATATATCCAGAAACTTCGTCAAAAAACGAGTTTGAAATATTTGATTGCAAATATAAAGCCAATAATTAGCCATGTTTAATCAGTGCAGTTTGGGTTAGGGGTAAGGTACTCGCTTCACAATGTTGACGTCCCTAGTTCGATACTTTTCGAGTCCAATTTTTTTTTCATCGCAATTTCGTCGTACGACTTTCCCTCGTTTTACATATTTTTAATCTGTTTACCCGGGATGCATTTTAACTATTTCAGGAGCATGTTAGAATCACCCGAACATTTCGGTAGTCACTTACAATTGTATGATTACAAAACCTAAATTCTTTTTTTCTCTTGCGATTAGTTTTTCCAAAAAAGCACAGCGCTGGAAAATCACGGCACCAGGCGAATTAGAACATGTGTTGTACGTGCGTCGGGACTGCGTAGCCAAAGATACGGAAATTCAAAGTCACGATCACACTTTATGCTCTTCCGTTAATTTCATACACAAAAAACGACAGGGCGTGCGGAAGTAATTCCGCCACGTACTAATTACGTGATTTAGGTAAATAACGTAATTAACTATTTAACGTACTAATTACGTAATTTTAGCAAATTACGTAATTATTACGTAAAATAGTTAAAATGCATCCCGGGTAAACAGATTAAAAATATGTAAAACCAGGGAAAGTCGTACGACGAAATTGCGATGAAAAAAAAATTGGACTCGAAAAGTATCGAACTAGGGACGTCAACATTGTGAAGCGAGTACCTTACCCCTAACCCAAACTGCACTGATTAAACATGGCTAATTATTGGCTTTATATTTGCAATCAAATATTTCAAACTCGTTTTTTGACGAAGTTTCTGGATATATAACCCTATATGGGGGGTGATTCGTAAATAACTCATCAAGGACTACCTGCCTGGCAAATTTCGTCAAAATCCTAGACCCGGAACTCGGACACTCCCCTTGTGAGACGCACGAATGCTACCCAGCAGTATTGATTGATATTCATTATGCATTCATCAGCATTACACTGGAAGTATTTATCGGTACTCCTAACATACTTATCTGCATTCCTTAGACAGTATTTATATGTGTTTCCTTAGTATTTCATAGATATTCTTACGTTGATTTACAGCATAAAAATTGAGACAGTCAAATGCCTGAATTTATACATATATAATCACATGTTAATAACAACATTCAATTGCATGGCGATAAATGAAAGATATATATCCCAAAAAAAGGCAGTCTCTACTGTAGTCATTCACAGCTAAAAAGTATCCTAATTTTATCGCAATGGCGGATACCATCTATTCCATTAAGCGAATTGTGTTGACTTACAATTACTCACGATTATCAGGGTGTCAATCTGTCATGTGGCCACATGGTTACACAGTGATTAAAAGCAAAAACTGGGATTGATTCAAACTTTTGTTGGAGTGCCAATCTGTGGGTGCAAATATCTTTGTGAATGTCCTACTAGTTGGTATACAGTATTGAAACTTTTCACAAAATAATTTCTCGACCAGAGCCCCAATTGGGGCATGTTGCCATTTATTTATGAATGCAAACATACTAGTTATTATATGGCATCACGGGTAGACGACTTCATAACTCAGTGTTTTCACATTCCTCCGTCAGATGTGATAAAGGTAATTGCTGTGGAACCAGTAAACAATATGGAGATTGATGATTAAATATTGATGGCATCCACATAAAATGAATCACAAATTTAACACAATTATTATCTTGTTAAGGCTCTTATTTATTTCTCATCTGAGTTTTGATTACAGTGTATTACGATCTATCATATTAAAATGAATGCCTAAAATTAAATAGTTACATGTGAAAGTCCTCACCTCATAACATTATACAATGAAGTACCTCGGGATGCACAATAATGATGCACTTGAAGGCTAATACATTTCCTCATCAAATTAATGCCTAACTTTTACACAATATTAATATGTAATTATCGATATCTCAGAGGAACTGCAGCAGAGCTGAAGAAAATGTTACTTTTATCACAGCACTTGCTGTTTCCATTCATGAATGGTATCATCAAAGGCACCATTCATTGGCAATTTCCACCACATAAGTAATTTTTATTTAAGAATATAAAAAAATTCTAATGCTTGGGGGACATATTTCATCTTAGGGATACTATGTATCAATGGTAGTTAGTATACATAGATAAACCACATATTCTTTACAGGATCCGAACTCGCGACCTTTAGGTTATCAAACCGGTGCGTCAGTGACCTTATAAGCGAAACAAGCCACACTCCTTGCCAAAACATGTTAAGGTTAATGCCATTCTTCCGCCAGGTCCTTATTTACCTATATTATTGCGTTTTTGATGAGGCTTTTACAAAAACAATGTTTTAAGCGCTGTCAAGACGTTCGGAGAGCTTCCCTCCCCTTCCGTTGCATTCCAAAATATCACATCCTCCGCACTGTCGAGACTCTGGATCCCTCTGCAACTCGTATCCTCACGGGGTATTCGGGCGTTGGCCGAAGGTCATTCGTCTCATGGGGACTGTCTGCCCTGAGTCGCAGCGCTCATTCTCAAAAGGAAACATTGTTACCGTCTGATTTATCACTATTTTAAATGGGTTAGGAGATAAGATACGCTTTTTCATTTTCCTTTTTCACTTCAACTCAATTGTAAGAAGATGGAGAGATACGGTCCCGCTTAATTGGTCGCCGAAAGGAGGCTAAAGAGATATGGCAGGGCCTACGTCACTGACAGGGGAGGAAAATGTTTAATAGTGACCTCCTGACAAAGATCCTTTCATGCAGTGAAACAACTCATTTGAATATGCTTGAGGCTCACTTAATCGCCGGGGAAAGATTCTTTGAGTCATATAAAAAACAAAAGGACGTGCTTTAGAACGTAATGCAGTTAGTGTTGGGAGTGTCGCACGGTGGGTCTAAACGCGAACGACCATCTGCTATGGGCTCACACAGGCGTGCATACCTTTCCGTGGGATAGAGTGGTCACAGGAGGTCGTGAAGGCCCTCTGAAGGTCCTCACGAGGATAGGAGACCTGCCTGCTATGGGCGCGACATGTTGAGAACCATTCCCGAGATTTAAGGATTAACGTCACAGTTATTCACCAATTATTTGGGCAAAAGTTATTTGCATTTGATGCTAAATAAATTTGGAACGACGCGTCGCGACTGAACTGAATAAGCAATTATTTATCATGCCTAAATCAATTTGTAACTATTTTCCCAATCTATCGTCAAGATATATGATTCCATACATTCAACTTGGGACTTTTCAAGCGAGTGAAAAGGCAGTCTAAAAGGAGGCAAAAGATACCATTTTCAAAAATACGATAAAATTTTACGCGCATTCACACCCGAGAGTTCAATTCTCCTCTTAACATTTTAATTGGTGCAGAATGTAACTCTGGCCTAAAAACAACAACAAGAGTTTTCCTACGTCATAGTATCCGCAGCCAATTTGAATCAGCCAAAGAAGTAAACACGCTGCTCGCGAGAGTCTCACTACCGAGGAGTTTCAAAATTATTAATTCATGCGTGCTAGGGATTAATATATTTGGAGAAATGCCCTCATAAACAGTAATCACCTGATTACTATGTGGATACTAACCATTTAGTTTCACGTGAATCTAACGTGCTTCCGTGAAGTGGAGGCATTGTAGCCCTTATTTGGATGTACGCAGCCGATTGGCGGAGCAGGAAAGAAATAGCAATACAATAGTCCATGGAGATAGGGAATGCTAGCAAGAGAAGAATCCACTTACAGCTGGAAATGTATGCATGAAAGTAAGGAAGTAACTCATCAAATCATTCATCTGAAGGATGCTTATTTATGGCAGTTAGGCACGGAAGATAACAGCAGCAGAGAATTCAAGGCTGGATGCATTCGAAATGGGGCGCTACTAATAATTAGTTCTGCAGCATCAGTTGGTCGAGTTTGGACACTTGCGGCTTCGGACCTCTCAAGAAAAATGGTCAAGATAAAATGGATCGACCAAGTGACTAACGAGGGAGTCCTAAGAAAAGAGGGAGAAAAGAGAAGCCAGCGTATAACTTAGCAAAGAAGACAAGATAATCTAATTGGCACTCTGAGACATGATGGCCTGATGAAGATTGTCGTCGAGGGAAAAGTGGATGGGAAAAATGGGTAAGAAAGGTCTCGTTGGGGATATATGAAAGAAGAAGTAAAGACTGGGAAAGAGAAAAGAGTATGCGGGCATGCAAAGTGTGACTAAGGGAAGAATTGAGTCGAGAGCAATGTCACTGTTAACTTTTGATTGATGATGCTTTTCTGAGCATTTCGCAAATACTCAGCATCGGAGCTTAAGTGCTTCTTATTAAATAAAGGTTGATTACTAAACACTGTGTTTTCCTTTGGATTTAATACAAACATTTTATTGCAGCTGAACATTGAATTCATGTCTATATTTTGCCGAGAACTCGGGAATGAATTTAAATTTTATTTTTCTTGCATGATAATTTCAAGTAAAATCAACTGTTTCCTGTCTTTCATATATTATTTACCAACGACGTAAGAAGGCTATCGTCAATAATTCTATACATAGATACATAGTATTACAATCCTAGGATTGGTATACTGCAGCCCTCATTTTCTCCCTATCCCATGCCAATTTCTTCATTTCCCTGTGGTTCTTCTTCCCCGTATCCTTCTTGACTTGCCCCAAGTACTTGTCTCTTGGTCTTCCTCTGGGGACTTCCCCTTAAATTTTTCCCTCCAATGGTCCATGCTTCTGATCCGTAGAGTGCCACTGCCCACACAAATGTTTTCACGTACTCTTTCCTTGTCTCCAGCCTTATGCTCTTCGAGCAGAGTAGTGACCTTTTGGCCAAGAATGCCGTCTTATCTTGGCCTATTCGACATGTCTGTCGTGCTTCTTCCATCCCAGGTGATGATGCTCCCGAGGTAGGTGAATGATTCCCCTTACTTCAATCTTTCTCCTTTGACGAGGAAGTCGGCCACTGTTTTCTCCCTCTTCCGCTTACAAGAATCTTGGTTTTCTTCTTATTGACTTTCATGTTGTATTCCTGGAACACATATTTCAATTATGTTCAGTGAGTTCTGCAGGTCTTCCTTGTTTCCTGCTACGATAGCGATATCATCAGCGAAGCGTAGCATGTTGGTTTCTTCTCCATTCACTTTGATTCCTTTGGTACTTTGTTCTTCCATTTCTTTTATCGCTTCCTCCATATGCACATATTGAAGAGTGCTGGTGACAGGTTAAATCCTCGTCGGACTCCTTTGTTAATTTTTGCCACTACATTTTTTCCCTCTTGCGTACGTATAGTGGCCCCTTCGCCCTCGTAGAGCTGGTATATAATTCTTCTGTCATTGTAGTCCAAGCCAAGTTTTTCTATAGTATGGAGCATCTTATTCCATCCGGCAATATCGAATGCCTTCTCCAAGTCCACGAAGGCTACATACAATGGTTTGCTCACGTGGATCATTTTCTCTACCAACTTAGTCTCAGGCATTGTATTGCCTCCCTTGTCCCCTTAGTCTTCCTAAATCCAAATTTGTTTACTGAAAGGTTTTCTTCGATTTTTCCTTCGATTCTTCTGCCTACTATCCGAGTAAGGATTTTGGAGGCATGTGACACTAGACTCAATGTTCGGTGCTCTCTCATCTCTCGGCCCTTCGGCCCTCTTCGGTATGGTCACCATTGAGCTCCCCTTGAAGTCTTCTGGCAGATTTCCCGATTCGTAGCACTCTTGGATTATTCCATATAGTGCGTCTTGGGCTTTTTCACCAAGTGCTTTGATTACTTCTCCGCTGATTTTCTCTTCTCCGGTCGTCTTTCCTGTCTTCAGGTCCCTTACTGCTCTCTCAAATTCGCTTCTTAGTATTGCTGGACCGCGGTTGTCTTCCTCCACTTGGTTCTGGTCATTTGTGAATGCTTTTCCTAGGCGTATAGGGCCTCGGTATAGCTCTTCAACATACTTTTTCCATCTATTCTGATTTCTCTCTCTTCCATTAGCAGTTTCCCATCCGAATCTCTGAGGTTTTTGCATCTTGGTTTCCTTTCTCCGAAGTGCCTCTTGATTAGGTTGTATGCCGTTTCTGGGTTCCCCTTCATCATATTTTCGTTGATGTTCTCACAGCTGTTTTCAATCCATTTTTCTTCGGCCGTTTTCGATTCCCTGCTGACTTGATTCCTTAGCCTCTTGAACAGTACTTCTTCTGTTTCATTTCTTGCGTTCTTATACTTTCTTCTTTCTCCTATGGGCTATAATGAGCTCCGTTATCCGTGTTTTCTTGATTTCGACCGGCTTGCTCGCCATTTGTACCTCTTCTACTTCGGTGAGACTATTCCATCTCTTCTTCTTCTTCAAGACTATTCCATTCTTCCTTCTTGAGGCTATTCCATCTCTCTACTCCTTTGCTACTTACAGCTTCTCATCAATAACAACAGCGAATTTTCTTCTCCTTTCTTCTTGTTGCAGTGGCTTTAGATTCCATCTTTGTTCACGTTTCGTCCTTCTTATCTTCTTGTATATAAGTTGACTTTCCATTACCACTAGATTTTGGTCACTGTAGATATCCTCCCCGGGGTAAGTCTTGCAATGCTTCACTCGGTTCTTGTACCTTCTCCATACCAGAATGTAGGCAGTTTGGTATCTGGCTCTGTCTCCTGGCATCTTCCATGTGTATGTTCTCCGTCGGTGTTACATTAAGAGGGTGTTTGCCGCCACCAAGTTCTTCTCAATGCAGAATTCCACAAGTCTTTCTCCTCTCTCGCTCCATTTCCCCAGCCCAAACTCTCCATCCATCTGTGTTCCCATCCTTTCCCTCTCCAACCCCGGCATAACCTCAGGACCTCTTCTAGTTCCTCTTACATTTCTTCGATTTTTTCTTCCGAATGTTTGGACGTTGGCATGTTCACCAGCACTATTACTATATCTGTCGGTTCCTCTTCTGTCTTGATTAGCATTATCCTTTCGTTGTACTGCCAATATGCCTTCACTCTTCTTCCCCATTCTTTCTTCAGAATGAATCCAACTCCTGCAATCTTCTGGTTATCGCCGGAGTATCTTACTCTATACCCATCACTCCAGAAGTCATCTGCTCCCGTCCACTTGATCTCGCTCACTCCTACGATGTCTAACTCCAGTCTGTCCATTTCCATCTTAACGTTCTCCAACTTTCCACACACTCCTAGTGATCGTACGTTCCATGATCCTATCCTGCATTTGTCTCCCTTGACTCATGTTCCCCTCCCAGTAGTCCCCATCCGGAGATCCGATTGGGGGACTATTTTACCTCCGGAATATTTTACCGGGAAGGATGCCATCACGGCATATTTGAATGCAAGGCTGCATTTTCTAATCTTTTATAATTTCTAATAGTTCTAATTTCTAATAATTCTAAAGCATAAAATTTATTAAATACAATGTGATTACTCCCCTAGCCAGCCACACTCTCGTACGTACGCCAGAGCGATATTGATGTAATGATGTCGCTGGGCTCCAACAAAATATTAGCACTAATTCTGAACATTTAGGCGATATGGAGTGGTAGCGAAACATGATAACATAGACAGAAAAAACAGGTAAAGTATATCTGATATACTTCACCTGACGATGCTGCAATACAGTAAAACCCGTATCGTAGTAAACTTTATTTTTGTGGATTTGGCTCGTGTGTTTTCTTTCTGTGTTAAAATATTAGCCGTCTCACCACTCATTTTTCAGTTACCATAACATATGTCCCCTCCCCATGGACTACGCCTTGTCGTGGTGGGATTGGGGCTTGCGTGTTCCCGTGACCCCTAGAGCTACACTGGCGGGAGTAACTAATATTGCTCCTGGTAGGGTCACCCATGCCAGACAGGTCGAAGGGTAGGAGCCTGACGAAAGGTAGTCCACGTACCGTACTCGCAGCGTCTGTTCCTCAGTGAGGCGGCTGTGAGAAGGCGTCTGACCCCAGTGGGGCGGCCTAACAAGTGATGGTGTCACGTTAAAAACACTATTGAGGCAGGCAACGGGAAACCACCTCAATTAAACTCTCCCAAGATCACAATGGACTTGAACAATAGAGAATTGAATCCTGGCAACTACGGGGCCCGGAACCAAATTAGTGGAACGGGTGTCGTGCCCGGCAGCAGGGTAAGCAAGGACTCTGCGGTCGTCATCTCACGAAATCCTTGCACGAAAAGAATGACAGCAGCAGCGGCAACAACAGCGGCGGCGAAGAATAAACCAGAGAAGAGAGCAGCAATGCTAAGGATCGGGACATGGAACGTTAGGACTATGTTAAGGGCAGGAAAACTAGAGAACATTAAGCGTGAAATGGAGAGGGGAAAGATCGATTTGTTGGGACTAAGCGAAGTAAGATGGAGAGACCAGGGGGACTTCTGGAGTGAAAAGTACAGGGTTATATACAGTGGAGGGGAAGAGAGCCAGCGGGGAGTAGCAGTCGTATTGAATGCAACATTAGGAAAAAGGGTGTTGAATGTGGAACAGGTAAGCGATAGAATACTAGCCATCGAAATCAAAGCTAAGCCGGAAAATGTAGTCGTAGTACAGGTTTACATGCCGACAGGGGGTCATAGAGAAGAGGAAGTTGACGAAGTATATGACCAGTTGGAAGAAGTAATGGGGAAAGTAAAGGGCAGGAAGAACCTAATAGTTATGGGAGATTGGAACGCTGTAGTAGGGGAAGGGAGGGACGGAAGTGAAGTAGGGGAGTATGGTCTGGGTGTAAGGAATGACCGGGGCGAGAAAGTAGTGGAGTTCTGTAGGAGGAATAATTTAGTGATTACAAATACGTGGTATAAACACCACCCTAGGCGTAGGTACACGTGGAAAATGCCGGGGGATACTGGAAGGTACCAATTAGACTACATCATGATTAGGCAAAGATTCAGAAATAGTGTAAAGAACTCGCATAGTTTCCCAGGTGCAGATGCCGACTCCGACCATAACTTGGTGGTGATGAAATGTGAGATGAGACTAAAGAGGTTGAAAGTAGGAAGGAAAATAAAAAGGTGGGATGTAGGAGCACTGATTGGAGGGAAGAGGAGGGAATACCAGGAGATTGTGGATAGATGCATGAGGGAAGAGGAGGGAAGAGGAACAATAGATGAAAGATGGGAAATGATAAAGACGGGCATAAAAGAAGCAGCGGAGAAAACAATAGGAACAGTAGACACTAGGAGGATCAAGAAACCATGGGTAACAGCGGAAATGATGGAAAGGATAGACGAAAGAAGGAAATGGAAAAATGTAAATACAGAGCTAGGCAAAAGGCGTTATAAGGAGATTAACAACAGGCTTAGGAGAGATACAAAGAGAGCAAGAGAAAAGTGATGGAGTCGGCAATGCGAGGAGCTGGAGAGACTCCAGAGAGAAGGAGAAATAGGCAGTCTGTACTCAAAGGTTAGAATGTTATCTGGAAATAAGAAATGGAAAACGGTCCCGTGCATCAAAGACAGAAAGGGAAATTTAGCAATGGAGCCAGAGGAGATCCAACGTCGTTGGAGGGAATATGTTGAGGAACTGTATGATAGCGAAAATAGGCCTAGCAACTTGGACATAGAAGAGGAAAAGGACGTAGATCAGGATGACGTGGGCCCCGGAATACTGGATAGTGAGATAGAGAAGGCACTGCGAGAAATGAAGGCAGGAAAAGCGGTGGGGGTTGATAGCATCCCAGCTGAGCTTCTGAAGAACCTAGGAAAAGGAGGAAGGGACAGATTTTATGAACTTGTTCGTAAAATATACGAGGAGGGGGCTTGGCCGGAGGATTTTGTAAAAACCGTGCTGATACCTATACCGAAAAAGAGGGTGACAAAGGAATGTGAAGACTATAGAACGATAAGTTTGATTTCTCATGCGGCAAAGGTAGTGCTTAGAATCATCAATAGGAGAATGGAAAAGAGAGCAAATGAATTCCTAGGCGAGGATCAGTTTGGATTTCGGAAGGGGAGGGCCACTCGGGATGCGATTGCAGTGATGAGAATACTAGTGGAAAGGAACCTAGAATACAATCAGGACGTATTCGCGTGCTTTGTTGATTTCGAAAAGGCGTTCGACAGAGTGAGGTGGGACAAGTTAATGGAAATATTGCGGAAGATAGGAGTAGACTGGAGAGACAGGAGACTGATTCGGAATTTATATATGGCGCAGAAGGCGCAAGTGAGAGTAGCAGATGGAGAATCGGATTGGGCAACAATAGGGAGGGGAGTTAGGCAGGGCTGTCCTTTATCACCGGTACTTTTCAACATATACTCGGAGGAAATGGTGAGAAGGGCTTGGGATGAACTGGAGGCTGGAGTGAAGGTCGGGGGGAAATTGATAAAATCAGTGAGGTTTGCGGATGACCAAGCGCTAGTATGCCAGTCTGCCCGTGGCTTGCAAAAAATGCTGGATGCATTGCAGGGACAGTGCGAAAGATACGGGATGAAGATAAACCAGAAGAAAACGAAAGTAATGCGGTTTTCAAGAACAAAAAGAGCCAGCATAACGATAAAAGTGGGAGGTCAGAAGCTAGAGCAGGTAGAACAATTTACCTATCTAGGTAGTGTGCTGGAAGAAAAAGGGTATAGCAGCATTGAAGTGAGAAGGAGAATTGCATTGGCAAAAGAAGCCTTTACTCGTAGGCGTGAGCTAATGACAGGGGCCTTGAGTAGGGAAGTGAAGAAAAGACTAGTGAAAAGTTTAATATGGAGCGTTGCACTATATGGGGCGGAAACGTGGGCTTTGCGAAAAGAAGATGAAAATAGACTTAGGGCTTTTGAAATGTGGGTGTGGAGAAGAATGGAGAAAATAAAGTGGGTCGAAAGGAAGACGAACGATGAAGTGCTAGAGTTGGTAGGAGAGGAAAGAAATTTGATAGATGAAATTAGGAGAAGGCAGAAGGTGTGGATGGAAAAGGTAATAAAAGGGGATGGTGTTTTGAAGGAGGTGATTGAGGGAAGAGCGTTGGGTAAGCGGGGAAGAGGGAGAAGAAGAACGGGTAGCTTGGATGGAATGATAGGTGGCAGAAGGTATGAGGGGCTGAAGAGGGACATCGTGTGAAATTTAGGGGGTGGGAAGAATTAAATGTCCATTTAAACCTACCTTCACCGGTAGAATACTTATAATAAAATAATAAATAATAATAACATATGTATGTTTGCTAGCCACGTATGTTTTTTTGAATCCACGTCAATTGCATAATTATCAATTTATTTTGTATTGCTCCTGCGTAGAAATGTAGATCGCAATAAATAGTCATTCATTCTTTAACTGCTTCTCATTCGTGGCTAGCATTTACGACTCACTTCCGATTTATAGTCCTTCGAACGACAATCAGCGTCTTTATCAGTCTAGTAGGAATGTAAACGCAGAATATGACGAAGAAAGATGATTAAAAAAAACAAAAAGACGTACTGCATGATACAACGAAGGGGTTTGTAGAAAATTGCTAACGCATGTAATTGCTCATCAAAATCCGCGCCAAAAGAGTGATTACTAGAGAACATGATGACGAACGTTTTAAGATGTCCAATTAAGGAATCAAAGTATATGCTGGGGCCTTCAGCAATGGCATTCCACGTCCGAAGATGCCGTGGACGCAGTGAGGGTGTCGAGGGAGGCAGCCGCCCGATTCCACCCTCGCTATGAATTCGCTCCCGGCCAGCCCTCCTTGGCACCCCGGCAAGGGTGGGTGGGAGGGGCACGTAAACAGGGGGGGGGGGCGCTTATCGGATTGCCCCGCTGCTTTGTTTCGACGCGATAGCTAATTGGGTTGCCCCCCTCACTTGGAATTGACGGCGGGAATCGAATTTGTGCGGCGAAGGAACCGACGGCCGCCATTAAGGCCAGAGGGAAGAACAAGTGAGTGTCGGTCGCCTCAAATGACCAACGCCACCTCCCAATACAGATCAACAATCATCTGAATGCTCACGCTACCCAGGTGACAACTATCGCGATGGCCAGAGTGCCTGGAGAGGTTCCTCGCCTCAGTATACCACGGGGGCTCGCGACTCGAAAACAACGGTAGGTCTCTGGGAGACTGAAGCGAATGTGTTGTGTAAAAAATGTGCATCCGAGTAAATACAATAATTCAACCCGCTTTTTACAAGCTCATCACTTAGTAGTTGGCCTAACATTCACTGGTTAAAGATTTAAGCAAACATGTTTTTACCCTCCTATAGAAATATAAAACGGATAACTTTATTGAATATGTTAGATAGATTTTACAAAAACCTGTGTTTTATGCTAGATTTCACCAGATATATAAGATTAGAGAGATAGATTGTCGTATCGATAGAATCAAAATGTCATTTTCCCCCCGTACTATAAGAGAACACACACAGTACGCAGCATAGCAAAGGGATCAATAGGAGAAATATCGGTGGCGGCGTGGTTTAAGTCCTCGCCCTCTAACCTTAGGGTCGCGGGTTCGAGGCCCGCCTGAGTGGATTTCTCACCACTCGGGACGTGGATGCGCGTGCTCGTCTGTTGCTGATTGTTAAATACCCCGAAGTAAAGGCCATACGTACTGCTTTCGGTGGTAATGGAAAAAATAAAAATAAAAAATTGCTAGAGTAGTCTGTGGTGAATGATGTATCTATCATATTTACTAACCCATGTAGGTAAATAAAAGTAAAAATAACAAAGAAAGAAAAACACGAGCCAAATCCACAAAAATAAACTTTACTACGACCCGGGTTTCACTGTATTAAAGTTGTATTAAAGTTCACTGAATGCACTCGACACGGAGTGTTCCGAGACGAAGGGTGATATCGACTGGCTATTTAGCCGTCAGCCCCCCCCCCCCACCCTCCACCCTCCATCCCCCCCGCATTGGGAGTTTCGCTTTCTATCGATGCGTAAAGGTGTTCCAAGTGCGACAAGGAACCGATGCATTCACGGGGAGACACTACCAAGAGAGTCTGGGAAAAGGGTGACGTATTATTGAGAGGGTATTGGTCCAACTATAAGTGTAGATTAGAACTGAGGTCATATTCTCGTAAGGAAAGGATAATCTGAAATGAAGAAGCTTAGTACAATAGTCACTAAAGATATCCAATATTTGCATCTACAAGCTTGTTTGCACTTTCTCCGGCTCACTGATGATTGAGATCATATGTCAAATCGCGAATCGAAATCATATGTCACAATCAACAGATTGGCACATCTCCACTCCATTCTCCTAGCGGCTTACACCTTCATAATTACGTCAACAAATTCAGCATCCATCGCCGCCCGCTCCATGTGATCTCGCAAATGGTCTTCCTCTTCACGCCATTCACTCCTCCCTCCGAGATTGTCTTCGTCAGGTCTGAAGACGTCGCCCATTAAGTTGGCCCGTCTCAAATTTTCAAATTTTTCTCTCGACTTCTCTTTTCTCACACTCATTTTCTTCACTTGCAATTCGTGCTATGTATTTCGTCCTTAGCTGCGTCTTACAAAACAATACGTTTCTCAAATAACCGGGGTAATAATAGTCGTGAAACAAATGTGGAGGCCTGGAAACCGGGGAACTTAAAGTTGGTAAAATTGTCAATAGCTGATATTCAGGAAAATAGACTGATTAGACTAGACTTAAAACGTTCGATGTGATTCAGACAGCGATTCAGGATTTCAAAACAAATTTCGACCAAATTGAACTCATATATTTCAGTCGTATGTATATTTTTTACTAAATATTCGAGCTAATTTGTATAAAAATTAATAGAAGGGTGAAATACGCCCAAAATAATGGACGGTCGAATGTTGCTGCTTAATGACCTTATTTCGTCAACCTCCACCCTCTTGTTCTCCGTACCGGTTCCCCACCCCCACTATTCTAATGCGGTTTGCCCTTGTTGGTTCCTTCTGGGTTGTTCTTCCTTCCCCCCTCCCCCTCCATCTCATTGCTTTTATTTTTTGAAAAACTTCCCCTCACCCCCTCCACACTCTTCGGGTATATATTCACGTCTCTCTCTCTGTGTTTTACTCCTGATGATGACCTGTACAGGTTGAAACCGGTCGAGTCATTCCAAATAAATTGTGGAATTATCTGAGTACTTTTATTTTTACCATGTCTAAATTCCACAAGTAAACTTGCCGACCATCGATTTTATTTGGTTGAATGTTGTCACAGTAAATTGAATTTTTAGCAAAAAGTGACTATACATATCTCACTCGATCAAACTCTTCGAATATAAATCACATTATTGCAGCGTACGCGTATGTCGATCACAATTACGCAGTCGGACGAGAAGAGAAAAATGGAGAGGCGAATTCCGAAAGCAATACACAGTAATCACAGGTCCCTTAAAAGTGCATTTTTATTTGAGGATGTGATTTTCGCCACACGTACAGCAGATTTGCACATTGCGGGTGGAAAAATGGAGGGTGTTCTGCAGGTAATGAATGTGTGTGTTAACTCATTATTGGTAAATTACTCGTGAATTCCAGTGCATTTATCGTCACTCAGGCTGCTACTGCTTATATGATAGTGTGTTGGAAGGTGAAAATGTGACAGCACTAACAGAATTAGGGCCCTTTTCTATTTTATTCTTGTAGTATCACCTGATCCACCACTTTATTTTCTGTAAAATATTTACATATAATGTACTTTGGAAGACCAATAACCAATTATTTATTCTGACAATAAGAAGGCATTTGAGTCGTGAAGGTCTTCAATGGCGAAGAACAGCGGAAGAAGTATAGCACTACAGTATTTCGAGTCAGTCTCCCCCGGTACTAACCAAGGGCTGCGTAGGTGCAAACGGTGCAACGGAGCAGGGTCGGTACTGGAACAGCGCTCAATGTATAATCACCATCGCGTTTATCTTCAATATCACTTCTTATTGATAAACTTATTGTAACACATTTCAGAAAGCCTAGCTGCTCTATGCTGCACACTGTCTAGTTATCTGCACCATATGGGAGTGAGGTACGGACAAGGACAGCAGCAGCGAAGTCAATGATGGAAGCATTCGAAATGTGGTGTTGAAGAAGAAATGATAATAATTAAATGGATCAAGCGAGTGAGTAACGCTAAAGTGCTGAGAAGAGTGGAAGAATAGAGAAAATTAATCGGCCACATCAATTAAACGTGATGGTCTGACGAACACCATCGCCGAAGAAAGAGGAGTCTTAAATAGAACCTTAGGAAGAAGATGAGACAATTTACTTGCACATAGTATGAGACATGATGGCCTGATGAAGGCAAGTGACGGGGAAGTACGGCAAAGGAAGAACTCGTATGATTTATACGTGGAACAAGTGATGAAGGGAGTGAGAGAGAAGACGCACGTGAATATCAAGAGATTGTCTGATGGGAGAGTCGAGTGGAGGGCTTCGTCAAACCAATCTCAGGGCTGTTGACTAATGATGAGGCGAAGTGTTGCTTTCAGATATCTTCAGGCCACAATATTGTTCGTGTGTCATAATTCTCAGCGGTCAAATTATGACTTAAAAAGAAGTATTTCCATAGTTTGAATGAACAGCTGGCGCGTTCAACAATGAAGCAGTGAGTATTCCTGGAGGCACTGGTCTCGCATTTCCCCAGCGGAATTCCCCCGTGTCCCAAGGCCTCACCGAATGCCCACGCCGTTGTGGCCCTGGGACAGGGGCGGCGGGGCCCCGACCCGACGAGTGGGGGCCACGCAGGGAGAGGGCCGCACCGCCGATGCGAAATTAAACCGGGAAAATTACTTATATGTGATATATGACGCTAATTCGCGCGCTGCGATTTATATCCAAAACACGCGGCATTAAAATCGCCAAAATCTGCTCCGCAACCCGGTTCATTTTAGAAATATGAAGTTGTGGGTGGGATGGGGAAATGAGTGCGTTTGCTGAATAAATCTTTCCCGTCGCGTTCGAAGCATTAATACGCCGCTCCAAATTTGCAAACCCGACAAAATATCTTCGAGATAAATGAATTTATACGTGATAACAGAACGAAAACATTATTTGTTTGGCAAAATATTTGATTACAATGAATGGGATCACGCGCCAGTCTGCTTAATCTCGCACAAAATCCTTCAATCTGAGGCTTAACAGCAAGGGTAAAAAACTAAATGACATTCCTGTAGGGAAAAATAGTTTTGAAATTTTATATTCCTCGAGCAAATAAAAACGTCAGCGCTCATAAATCACGTTTTCGGGAGGAATATATATCCTTTCCAGGCGGTAACGCACCATCAATGACTGCGAAAATGTAAATGCGACTCGGCAACCGTATGCTAAAATGTAATTTAAATTTTGAATTGAAATCGTCCCCGCGGTGGCGATGGCATTTGTTCGAGCGATGGCCCTACACAACTGGCTCTGCTTCACTCACTCGCAACGCCTCTCGCGGCGGAGTAGAGGCCAGGGGTCTTTTGAAATCTGCACCCTGAGCGAAACGACATCCAAACTGCGCACCGCAGAGAACTCCTTCACATCGAAGTGCAACGTGGCACTTAACATCCTGTCGGCATTCCGCTGAAGTGCACGAACCTATCGGTGACGAGCAAGACAAGTCCTTGACCTATCAGATAAGGGTCGTGCGCTATTGCCCACATGACTGCGAGGGGTAATACGCGAGCCAGGGGCGGGGGATCTTCCTTTGGACTCACGAGGCAGTGCGTAGGGGCCGAGGAAGGAAAGAGGGCGAGGACGGAGGTCGTGGACCGACGAGAGGTACGTCGCTCGTCGAGTTACATTCGGCGAGCTCGGGATGGAGAATCGTGAGGGCACGTGTGTTTGATTCATCTACATCTATACATCTACACGATATCCTGCAAGCCACCGCGAGAGTGTGTGGCAGGGAATGAAGATCACCAAGCATGCACTACTAACATGCAAACAAGCAACTACAAGTTATCATGAAACTAGATTGTTAGTATATATAGTATTTAATGGGATCATTACATGCATTATGCACTACAGACTACTCTAAAATATTTCCCCTACCTATCCTTTTGCTATGCTGCCTATTCTACATCTACGTAATACCGTGCAAGCCAACTCAAAGGTGTGTGGCAGAGGGTGAATTCTCACCAATAATGCACTACATATCATGCATTTAAAAGGATTAGTATTAATATATTAGTCTAGACTGCAATTTTTAAAAAGATAAAAAGAGCAAACTACGCATGCAAAAACGTGCTGTTAGTTGGGTTACCTTCAAGTCCTTACACCAACATGCAACTACCTATGCTATGGATTCAATCACTCGTATTGGACATATTTACCGTTATTCATATCCCTAATAGTACGAGGAAAAAAGGAATTTTGAATCTGTCAGTTCGGCAATCAATATTTCTAATTTTGTAATCATGGTCCAGTCTACCAAAGTAAGTCGGGGTTCGCAAAATATTTTTAACCTGGTTAGCGTGGAATTCACGCGCATAGGACGTGAGCCAGAGGCACAAATGTGAGCAGCTTACAAGACGGCCAAAACCGAAGCATCAGTACTTCTGATTGTAAGACGCCCCAAGGTGGCAGGAGAAATATGGACCCTCCAGGAGAGAGGATGAAACTCACTGACACGGTTAATGGAAATTAAGTTAAAAGAGTTGGAGGCAGTTTCCGAAGGCAAAAGTTTATGAGAACGATTCAATGAAATGATGAAGATACCGGAAAACGAATAGATATCGAGTCATAGAAGCTCTCGAAAGCTCCTTTCAATATTAGTTCAAAATAATGAAGATAATCAATCTTGAAAAGAGTTTATTCTAAGGTAATTTTTCAACTTCCCAGGGGAATATTATTCGTGTCGCATAGGCCGATACGGGCCACGGACAATGCCTCAACTCAGCTTGCAGTTTTAGGATCGTCTTCTGCAGCTCAAGCGGTCAGGGGAGATGTACAACGACAATTGATGGCTTCAGCCCATTTCACCACAACGTCCATCTCATATTTTGCAGCATGTGGAAAGGTAATACAGATATCGCGAACAGAACGACTACGAATTGAGAAACGAATGCAGGAGTGAACTCCTTGTGAAGGTATGACTTAATGTGCGTAGCAAGCCAATGTTAGTTGCAAATTGGGCATTTCACTTGTCATCTGTAGGGAGTACAAGCAGCAGAGTAACATTACGAATAGCTGGAGTCGTATCGTTGTATCTTACTTTCAACTTTCATCTACATCTCCATTATACCCTGCAAGCCACCATAAAGGTGTGTGGCAGAGGGTAAATTCATGCACTACGTATCATGCATAAAATAGGATTAATGTTAATATATTAGTCTAAACTTCACTATTTAAAAAGATAAAAATAGCAAAGTAAGCATGCATAAACATGCTAATAGTTGGGTTACCTTTAAGTCATTATACTAACATGCAACTATCTATGCTATGGATTGATTCACTCATATTTGACATATTTACCGCTATTCATATCCCTAATTGTACGAGGAAAAAAAAAGACATTTTGAATCTGTCATTTCGGCAATCAATTTCTCTAATTTTGTGATTATGGTCCAGTCTGCCATAGTAAGTTGGGGTCCTCAAAATATTTTTAACATCATCAGTGAAAATATTGCCTTGGAATTAATTTAAGAGATTAAGTATAAATTTCAACCTGCGATCTGAAAATGATTCCCAATTTCATTCATTTAATACACTGGTTACGCTAATACGGTTATCGTATCGTCCCTTTACAAATCTTGCCGATATTCGCTGCACACGTTCAAGTTCATTATTTACACCGATTTCGCAGGGATCCCATACACTGGCAGCATATTCCAAATGAGGTCTAACAAGAGAAAAGTAGCTGATTTCTCGTACACGATCGTCACATTTACCCAGTACTCTTTTGATGAATCCCTTTCTACGATTAGCTTGACCCTTTATTTCACGTATGTGTTTACCCCAGGAAATATCATGTGTCAGTCTTATTCCAAGATATTTAATGGATTCCACGTTTGTTATTTCATTATTACTTATTTTGTACGTGCTAGCAGGAGAATAATTCTTTTTCCAAAAATTCATCACCACACATTTCTTCAATTTTAATTCTAACTGCCATGTATCACACTAATTTTCAATTCCTTGTAGGTCATCATTTTAATATTCTTTATCATTTGGGCAGAGAATTTCCATCTACACTACAGCGTCGTCGGGAAATAGACGAAGCTTTCTTCTAACCACTTTATTGATATCATTTATGTACAGAAGGAATAGGAGTGGACATAACACACTACCTTGTGGGAGACCTGAAAATCAGTGTGTGCTAGCCACTGTGTTGAGAATAGCCAGAAGAGATTGAGTTTCGAGGGCCGGGAATCGGATAATGGACCTTTATCTTGCCAATGCACAGACTACCCAGGAATGGAGTCCCATAGGCATCTGTAGAAGCTGGGTCTGCATGAGGAGGAGCTGAAGGAGCTCGGTCTGAATCGCCTTTTTGATCACGGTCTATGCTAGGAGGAGTTGTGATTCGAGGAAGCCACAGTCCACAAGGGATATGTGCTTTAAATTACTTCAAACCCCCACTGTGAGATTTTCAGTGGCCGTTATGAACAGCAAGCGTGTTGCAAACTGCCGAAGGAAAAAGGATTCCTGGGGGGGTGTGCTTGAATTGCTTGGGATTGATTCCGGTACGTAACTAAGGACTCACTCGTATGTTTTTACATTGTGTTCGGGGTTATTCCGTACCGGAATCAATCTCGAACGATTCAAGCACACCCCCCCTGGTCTGAGAATCATACCAAGGAATTCCTCCCTTTATTAAATACTCCGTTTAATCTCACAGAAAAACCACGGAAGAGTACTTCACTGGGAGAAGAACCATTGAGCTGGCCGATGAAGGGAGAGCATGGTTCGCCTCTTGATCTCCAGGGGCGCCCCGAATCGGGACGGATGCGAACGAACGAAACCGCCTTCCTTGGAGAAATGTCTCCCCGGACACATCGCACCCTCCATGGGAGCGGAATTCAAATCAGGGATCGTCCGTTCTCCCAGTATGAGCCGGACTGTTCTCCACTAACCCTCAAGTGTAAACCTCCTAGAGCAAAATTTCGACAAACAGGAGTCAAATCAATTATCTAATCGTGCCGGGAAAAACAAACGAGTGCAAAAGATCGTACTTTAGAGCTCTCCATTTGCTTCCACAGATGACATCAAACAGAAAAACCACCAGAATTGACGGGTATCTAAATTTCTGGATTTAAATAAAATATGAACCTGCGTTAATTAGGAATTCGAACGAAAGGCAGTGGGAAAACACTTCAATGACCTCTGTTCTTCTGAGTTATAAAGAATTTAATAAACACTTAAAAAAGCCAAGAAAATCTGGAAACTCATTTAAATGTGGAAGAGGGATCTACACGAATACGCACAAAAACTCACGCAAAGAAAGGCGGTAGTTGCCAAAGGAAGGTGAGGAACCACTTCAAGGAACGAAACTCAAGATGTAAAATATCATAAGAAGCAAAAATTGGGAATCTCTGAGTGAAATTGATGAAAACTAAAGAGGCAGATGAAATATTCGGAGAAATTACACAAAAGGCATAGAAGTCGTCGTTAGAGGCGAAGGGGTTAGAGACCTTCCAAACAGACTAAGGCTTTTGCAATGGCCAGACGAGGTTACCTACGACACCGAGGGACTAATTAACGCCCAACAATGCAATCGTAGAGAGGAATGGCCACTTAGATAAGATTTAAGAAATACGCTGCATCACGGGGATGTTCAAATATTTGTTCTTCCCACGCTATATTTGTGGTAGTTACCACATTAAGAATCCCCACAATTTGACGCCTTCACTTAAATATATTTCTATTAACAAGACCATCCTTTACAAGGATTTTATTTATGCAGATCAGGCAAACGACAAAGATAAGTTGTGGGTGGTGGATATTTGGGGAACTAAGCACATCTGCATGAACCCGTAAATACGCATAATGCATGTTTGTAATGTTTTTCTATGTTTTCTCGTATGCTGAATGAAAAATGGAAAGTGGAGTGGGTATCCTGATAATACTGTCTTGTGACTGCTATAAAGGCATGACGAGAATGGAACTGACTACTCAGGAGACGCCGATATGATCAATATATGCAAAGGTGATGACCTGAAAGTATATATTCACGTCAAAACCTGATCCAAATGAACATTCGTACATACTTAAAGACAAATGATGACAACCTCAAGGAAATACGCCTATCCAAGTTGAAGTTCCGAGAGAACGCCACACATTGCATACGCTGGAAAAGAACCAAATCCTTAAATAGTCTGATTATTTTCACACCTCCATGCAATACTATGAGGCGTACCTTTTGTACAAATCATCCAAAATATCTTATGGTAGCACCAAAAACCAGGAATCTACTTACTCTGCCTTTCCACATAATATAACATCTTAAGAAAAATAAGACTTAGCGCTTAAAACTGATATAGGCGCTTAAAAATATATAAATATAAAACGATACGAATTCTGTCCTAAGCATATTATCCTACGCATTTATGTATAATCCATTTGGATACATATAACTATACGTATCATTCATATTCGTGACCATGACTACCCTAAATTCGCTTGCGGCAAATCGTATCAATACCGGTGGATCGAAGGCTATTACAGAATGTGGCTGACTCAGAACACATGCTCGACGCAAAACTTGCTGTTTTACGTTGAACATGCGTGCAACGCATTAATCGAATTACCTTCCTTATGTTTCACTTGGCGAAAGAGCTTAGCACTGAATTCCATATCCTTCTAAAATGCGTTTCTTTCAGCACTATCTTCCTAGAGATTCCATTCTTCCGAGACAATTCATTGGACTCTTTTCGTTTCAACTTTCGGGCTGAGCAGGACTGTTCACATCATCTATGGGGGTCAACCTGCCACCACATCTCAAGTAATTCAGCTGCTCAAATTTCACTACGATAAATCCAACTATCGAGATTTTATTTAAAATTACACCACTGTGCTGAATGTACAGTGGTGTAATTTTAAATACACTGTACAGAATGTATCTCTGAATATTTCGCCTGCTGGACGAGTGGGCGCTCACGATACAATCGACCAATCGGCGAAACTTCCCTCCGGCTGCAAATCTCGGACCTCCCAGAGAGGGAAGTTGTCCAAGGGGGGAGCCAGCTGGCCAATAAGCTTCCCTCATTCTTCGAAACTTGCCCCGGCGGCAGAGGGCCTCTCCTAAGGAGCTTTATCTGGGGCCCACCAGACTTCGGGGCAGTCCGTTACAAATCACTCCGGGTCGATTGCGACTTTGAGGGAGGCCTTTTCAAGACCACATAAGACGACTTGCCTCCCCCCCATCTTCGGAGGGGGGCCCCCCTCCTTCTACTAGCAGCGGACCCAAGAATGCTCTCGAGACTTTGAGAAATTTGCCCTTCGAAAAAGAAAGCCGAAGCTTTGAGATGCTGCATCGGAAAATTCGCCGACTTCCAACGGCTTCCCAGTTACATCCCCGGATAATAGCGGAGTGACCGTGAGTGAGATGAATTCGGTGACGATTAGCAGTCGCTGCATTCACAAAGCTCAGTCTCAAGTCAGGCATAACTAAAGTAGGCCATTCCGACGTTCAGATGCACTAAAAATGCTTTGGGAGGTTTCTCAGCCGACGACAAAGAGTGAAAAGGACTTTATGCCCACTCACAGTGCCACCTGCTATTTAAAATCGACGAATATTCAATGTCTACATCAAGCTAGCCATCCAAGGAGTCAAAGGAAGGTCTAAGGGAGGAAATATCCACAGGTAGAAAATCAGCATGTTGCGATTCGCCGACGACACAACAGTCATGATAAAAACAGAAGTGGATTTAAAGAAGACACTAGGAAATATGGAGAGGAAAATGGCCAGATATCACCTGAATATCAATGAAAAGAAAACTAAGGTGTTGGTATGCAGTAGGAGGAAAGAAGTCAGGACCAATCTTAACCTTGGGAAACGAAAAATCGATGCGGAAGAGTTCTGTTACCTGGGAAGCGAGTAATCAGCGATGTACGATGCAATAGAGATACTGTCAGTAGAGTAGCCCAGGCGAAAAGGGTATTGTACCATAAGAATATTCTGCTTACAGTTGCATATATGTTTACCGGGAAATATTCAATTAGAATATATTGGGCATGCTTCTTTATGGCAGTGAACCACGTACAATAACAGCAGCAGTGAAGGCTGCAAGCATTTGAAATGCGGTGTTATTGAAGATTTATGAAGACAATTATTTATTTACGAAGAAGTCTAAGGAGAGCGGGAGAATATATTAGAAGTATGCTGAAAACTTCATAAAGAATTCCAGAAAACTTAACAGGTCATATCTTGAGATGCGATGGCCTGATGAAGAAAATTGTCGAGGGACACATGAGTTTGGAAGAATGGAAAAAAAGGCTTCGGATGTGATATGTTAAACAAGCAGTACAAGATAAGAAAGAGAAGAAGTACATCAATTTGATGAGGCTAGCCGATTGTAGAATTTCGTATCGTTCCAAAAAATCCAGTTTGAAACTTTTGTCACACACATGTAAAGCATGAAAATTAAAATCTGCGCTATGTCCAGCGTCTATCAAATGTTTGGCAAAGTTAGATTTATCATCTCGGCTTCCGCACTCCTCTTGTGTTCATTCTCACGTGTGGAGAACTTCCGTCCAGTTTGCTCGATTTATGCAACATTACAATCCGAGCACTTAAACATATAAACACCACTGTTTTTGTAAGGTTCAAGAGCATCTTTGGAATTACACTTTAAATGCCGTTTAGGGCATCTTGCTATGACGAACTGTTTAAGCATCAACGATTTTTTCATTTCAGAGACCACAATGGCAATGGCTTTAGCAACGCTCGGAAAAGAACCGAAAAAAACAGTAAATTTCAACATAAATTACACAATGACCAGGAATCTGGAAAACAAAGGGTAAATCGGTTTAAGGAATAAGAAAGTTTAAACATTTTCCCATTAAATACATAAAGAATGAAAGAAATCGATTCATATTTAGGTATTTTACTGAGGGAAAGAAAAGACTCTAACGCTACCATAAATTGAAAGAGTCCTTTTATACCAATCTAACATAATTGGCACCAGGAATCGAACCCCGGCCCTGAGCCTTTTTTTCAATACAGCCTATAGCACCTTCTAGTGTATACGCTAGAATCCTACAAAATTTCAGCTAAATCGGTTCAATAGTTTTTAGGAAATGCATAACATAAAGCTGGCAAACAGACAGACACCACTTCATTTGTATATATTAGTATGATTTAGATAGACTCATCAAGCTTTTTGGCAAAAATTTCATTCACGCCGTGTTTTAATAGTAAAAGGATCTCATTTCACTGAAACAATTAAATTGATCCCTATAGTTAATATTTAAGAACAACATACGCAGCTGACCACTGAAGTACTCAAAAAGGACGACGCAGTGATAAGGATACAACAATATTTAGATGACAATGTGTTAAATTTTTCCGCGTTTTACTACACAATTTAATCGTGTAAATTCCTTTAAAACGGGATAAAATGACGAGAAAGTGCTTATCAAAATAGGTCAGGAAAAAAATGAACCGTGATTCATAAAAAATTGAGCAACTGAACTGTATTAGTTTACGACTGGCGCGATTGAGATAAGGTGCAAACTGTTTTCGGTAAATTGCTTCACATAATATCTAGCCTTCCCATTGTTTGTTACGTGAATAGCTAGCTCACCGACGAAAGCTAAATAAATTTCCCACCCAATTTCAAGGGGATTTTCAGGAGATAATTGCACACCCATATGTCGCATATTTGGACCTGGGCAGTGAAATTCACCGGCAAGCCAGAATTACAGTCCCAGGGGTAAAAGGGGAGCAAGGGCCGGAGGGGACCCTAGGGGGAGGGCCGGGCCCTTTGCTTCGGCGAAACACGAATTGGCTTTCGAGAGATAGCCCTACAACGCCATCTGGGGAAGAAGCTGTGCAGACAAACGCGAGCGCTCCCCGACGAGCAGCAATGGCAAGCCTTCTCAGCGGAAGGACAACGGTTGCGCGGCGCCTTCAACACAAGTGCAGTTCACGGATCGTGAGTATGCTGAATTAATACTAAAGGGGACTCACATCTGGGAGAAGCACCTTATGAAAGCATTGGCTAACTCTTGAATTCATTTCTAACGAGCGCTGAAGGTGTATTAGTATGAGGCTGTAGAAGTATGTGCAAATGACTGAAATTGGAGCAACCAAATGTTTTAGCCTAAACGTCTCATGCACTCGGTGACTTCGTTTTGCGGCCTTCGGGCCTTTCTTCCCAGGAAAAATCTCGCGTAGGTATGACTACAAAAGGAGTAACTCCATTTAGGGTTTTTGTGTCCCTTGAATTTTAGATAAGCACAGTGAAAAAACTAAATATTATTGATAGCAAAAAGATTAGTGTATGGTTCAAGCATTATAAAAAAAATAAATGTGATGCACATATGGATTATATGTGCGCGTAGCTTGTTCTTAACGTGGTCTAGTGATGCAGATGCAGGAAATAGCTGTCCAATCCAATTTATAGGTTAAGCATTTTCACGCCGAATAACACTAATACCTACTTACATTTCAGAACAGACATCTCGAAAAATCATCGGCACGGTACCTAGGAAACCGTCGACGATGACGTGCAGGCGTAACTAATCGTTGCCGCTGAATCGAGGAAAGAACTGTGGGGCTGGGGATGGTGGATTTGAATCTGTGATAAAACGAGGAAAGCGACGGTAGACTGACAGGAAATGAGTCGGGGAGGACATCGAATGAGTGGAATCGGACTGACAGCTATTTTAACTATTATCTGAGAACTTATTTGTTCAACCGCAACTATTAAACAGATCGGTTCAGGCCTTTCCCTGAGCAAATTATGCGTATTAAAAAGAAAAATCTTGAAATTTCAGATTATTACTATGAAAGGCGACTCACATATATTGTATTCACTATCTTATATTATTATTCTTCATTCTTTTACTTTTCATTTCACTAATTAATTTTGTTTGCTAATTTCAAATTTCAATGGAAACTGAATATTTATGCATTTGATGTGCTGGATTTATGTATAGTAATTAGATAATTTTTCCTGTGGTAAATCGCAACGTAATCCTTGCTATCATTGTATATCGGGAATAATTATGAACTTGTCATAACAGAGTATCTTTTCAGAATTTTTTATGTACTTGTTATTTTATTGAATGTTATCATTTATATACATTTGAAATGAAATCCTTGTATAATAGTGCGCTTGAAACAAAATGTTATTAACAATGTTAATTTTTCTTTTCACAAACCTATGACTATCCCTATTCCCTAATGTTATTGTTATCATTAAGAGTTGAAAATATGAATATTTATACATGTGAAGCATTGTACTTTAAGCTCAGTTCCACAAGTTCACAAGCTTACCTTTGTTTTCAATTTATAGCGTAAAAATTCGTGAACTTGAAGCGGAGTGTTATCATTGCTTTTTTATTATGATATCATTATGATGTTATAATTATCATTTTTGATTGTATTGTATTAGCATAATCTTGAATTGAAATTGAATACTATTCGCAGTTTACACTGTACTGTACGTCTAAAAGGCCAATATTGGTCTACGACATTAAACTTTTTATATTAAAACTTTTAATATTAAAACCCTTACAAACACTAATTTTGAGAGCTTGTAACACCATTTGGATTTCATAGATGCATGTGTTGTAAATGTATTAGTGAAATTAAACATATTAATTAGATACAAATACTATTTAAATTTCAAGAATTTCTGACGAATTATTTCCCCCAATTGCGATAATTTAAACCTGTAACTCGTCGCCACATAAATAAGTCTTCACTTCACGAGGCAAATATGAGTGGTAATATTTCTTTCAAGTCTTTAATCAGCTAATCTTTTATTATTTGCATTTCTCTTCTGTTTTGTATTCTTAATAACTTGCTCCACATGTATAATTTGAGGCTTTCCACTTTCATAGGTCACACTCGACGATTGTCTTCATCATATATCAAGACATGGCCGAATAAGATCCTGGTATTCATGTATAGGTTTTTCAGCAAACTTCTCCTTTTATCCACTCTTCTTAGAATATCTTCGTTAGAAACTTGACCTTAGTATTGATCTCCATCATTCACCCTTAGCACTACATTTCGAATGCTTCCAGACATGACTTCTCTTACGTTATCGTCCAAGCCTCACTGCCACAAAGAGGCGTGCTCTATACGCATGTTCTTTAAAAATATTTCCTTACTTCCAAGCTTGTATTCACAGTTGTAAGCATAAAAAGGAAGAGGAAAAGGAGGCAGCTGCGACTCCTTGGATAATGATGAGTTGGTTTCCCTGTGCCTCCCATATCATAGTACAGCAGCCGTTTAAGTAAATGTTGCCAGCTCCGTAACGTAATGAGTGTCGCTGTAACGACCACAGTGGTCTCTTCCTTTACTCACATTAAGAGGAGCTGCTCCCAACTCCTTTGGGTAATGGGATACATAATTGTTGGAGGTCTCCCGTTGCCAAGTGACGGCAAAGGTCTACCTTACCTGAGGATAGACAACTTCACCATCTAGGGATGCTGTCGCTTTTTTCCACAAATACACATTCAAAGTAAAAGTTCTCATCTCGCAACTAGGCTTTATATGGAGAAGTCACCCCACCATCCAGAATCCGGTGTCTTTCAGCATAGAGAAGTAGTATCAATGAACATAATTCAGAGTAAACTTAAGCAAAAAAGCATGTATATCTATGCTTCCAAATTACTCTATCCAGCCGCAAAAATGAAGAAGCTATTACGGGCCTGAGTTGGCCATATGATTTAAAGCGGAATGAGGGGAATGCATGAATTGAAGCAATTGAACCAGGAGCGAAAAACATCGATTGGGTTCGCGAGAGGGTGGGGGGGGGGGGGGAGAGGATCAATAGCTAAGGTCAACAAGGGAATCAAACTATAGCTTCTATGGCGAGCCCTCCCCATCGCCCCTCCCCTCCCCCTCCCTCTCCATCCCTTACAAACAAGGGGGTGGGCAAAAGACGGCCGCCCGCTCCCTGGGGCCCCCTTTTTGGCAAAGCCCTTCCCCCGAAATAAGGAAGGGGGAGGCGATGGAGAGCTTTTGTTTGACTTAAAGGGATACATAGAGGCCTCGCCGCTATGAAACGCCGGGCAGCAAATCGGGTCATATCCCTCCTACCAAGCACTCAGATTGCTTTCCGTATTTCGGCGAGGCCCTCGGACGGTTCGGGCCCCCGAGCAGTGGGCGGCAGGAATGAGGGCCACCGATCCCATAGGGAAGAAGTCCCGGCAAAAGCGAGGCGCACAACGAAAGCGCATCGCGCACTCGGCAATCGCCCCGAATGGCAACACCGCTCTCGGTACAATTTTGCAAGTAACATCCCTTTAGAGAGGAGAAGGTATACGAAGGAGCCTGACCGATTGATCTTCCGAGGTGGCGGGATATCACTCTCGAAAAAGAAGTGCGCAGGATGGCTGGAGAAGAGATTATTGCCAGAGATAAGTAGAAGGCAAAGCAGGTACAAGGAAATATGCACAAAGAGAGGATAGAAAGCTTTGTGTTACTATCGAGGGTAGAGTGCTAAGTAAGCGAAGAAGAGGAAGGAAAGAGTAGGTACTAAGGACATCAGGGGTAGGAGGAATGTCGATTTGAAGAGAGATATATCATCGGGGAGGGAGCCAATAGGCAAGGGACAATTCAGCATGAAAAAACCTCCAGCTTAGAGAGCCAATTGAAGCAGTCAGCGCTGTGACTAATGATGACTTTGGTCCAAACAATCTGAAATGATTGCGGGAGCTGGAACGTGATGAGGGAAACGCGGACGCTTATTGGACGTGTGCCGAATGAATTTGAACGCAATGCTGAAGGACGTAATGGTGGGTAGAATTCTGGGTTGGCCAGGAGAAACGGTATTATGGATAGCGTGAAATGGGGCAACACATGTGCCGAGTTGTCGAGGAATGGAGCCAACAGTGAATGCAATGCAAAGAGCAGCAGGGACACTCCATGGGAACCTAATCTGGCTCGCAGATAAATACACATTGTTTTCTTGAATTATTCATTCATTGCTCGAAAGAAAGATTTATCGGCAATCGTGCTAGCGAAAAAATAATTCCAATGTGCGGTCAGATACAATTTCTTCCAATGTAAATGGGAAATATAAGAAGAAGGATATCCGGCAAGATAAATATAAGGCTTAGCACTTGATTAGAGGAGGTATGAGAGCTCTATCTTCCATGTTCCCAGCAGCTGTCCGAAGGCAAAGGTAGACGACCAGATGGGGAGCCAGCATCCATCTGCTCACGGACTAAAGCGCTGAGAGTGCGAATAATGGGGACGTGAATTTGGCTAAGAAGGAACCGAGAGGAGTGGGGGTGGAGAGAGAGAGGGAGCAGTAGCTGCTCGTGGAGCGGCAATGAAGGTGCCGGGGTCGAGCGCTGGAAAAATGAGCTGGCAGCTGCTACGGCAACAGAATTCGTGCCCCTCAGCAATGGCCGCCAGCGATAAAACAAGATCAGATGGAAAAATCCTTGTCAGAGGGGCTACTGTACACTCCGAACGAATATTCTGTCATGATAAATTAGCAAACCCTTGGCTTTTCCACAATTTTCAATACTAGACTCAGCCAGTTTCAACCAATTAGGTCCTCATCAGCAGTAATTGCAGGGGACAAATGCACTGGCACATGCACTTTGGGCAAAGTGGGGCAGGAGGGAGACTGCGTCTGGTTGCCTAAGGCTGATTGGAAGGTCGACAGCGAGGGGTGGGTGAGCAGGATACTAACAAATGGTCATGTTACGCTTTGAATTTACACTCTTCATATCTCGGAGTATTCAAGTTAGTAGAGTGTACTTCTGAGTGCCGTTGATAAGCGTCAAGTCTTCAAGAGCTTCTAGGAGACTTCCTTTTCTCTCGGCTGAATTCTTGGAAATAAGAACCGCGCCTGGTACATTTACAAGTCCTGTCCAAACGAGCACTCCCTTCGCACTTTCAAATATTTGCGTCGCTACACAAACTTATTTGTGATCCATCCATCGTGATTACATTGAGTTCACCCAGAGCGTCTCCTTTACCGTTATCACTAATGCTAGAAAATTTTGGTCCTTTGTTAATCGCCGCCGCTCTAAACCCAGAATCCCAGAATTTGTTTCGCATGCTAATGGCAATGCTGTTGGAGAAAACAGGGCGAGCCTCTTTCTCAAATTCTTCACTGAATGTATGATACCCCTCTATTTCTGTCAACCATTACTAATAACTGCCTTTTTGAATTCCAAACTGACCCTTTGGAAGTTCTTAATTATCCACGAACAATCCCCCTTCGATTCTCCGCAGGCCCCGGTGGCCTGAGTCCAATATGTATTCGTAATTGTGCTGTATCTCTGTCAATACCTTTAATTTTACGCTTAAACCGTTGTTTTACCTTTGATACCTTTCCGTCTTTATGGAAAACTGCTAATGTTACCCCCGTACATAAATCTGGCCCAAAAAACGTAACGTCAAACTATCGACCCATATTACCCTTACTCCCAGTCCTCTCTTCTGTTTGTGAGAGAATACTCCTCAGCCGAGTCTATTACTTCACATCCCCTCACCTCTTTGGAAATCAACATGGATGTCTTGCGGGTCGCTTGAGCATGACCAACTCAGCTGTTTCAGAGCATAATGCCATAAAATCCTTGAATAACAAAACACAGTTAGATACCATTTATCTAGGCTTTTCTAAAGTTTTTGACTCCAGCAATCATAGCCTCCTCCTTCATAAACTAAGCAAAGGTTTTAATATTTCTGATAATTTTAAAAATCTTCTTTCAAGTTTCTTCAGCAACCGAACTTAGAGGGTCATCCTTTCTGGTTTTTCTTCTCCCTGGCCTCCACTGACATCTAGGGTCCCTCAAAGCAGAGTTCTTGGTCAGTACATTCTTAATTTATAGATTGATGACCTTGCCCCCCTGTGGCTCACTGCCTCTTTCCCAAGCTCGCACCCTACATTATGTCGATGAACGCAAACTTTTCAAGAACATTCAAACACCCTCCAATTGCCATGAACTACAAGATGCCCTATGTCACACATCAAATTGGTGCAATGTATTGTGACGGATTGGCCGTCTTATCTTTGTTTTTCCCTGGTCGCGCCTCCCGCGCGCCGGTCATTTGCGTCCCAAGCCAGGTCCCCGTTACGTAAGCGAGATGAACGCCTGCCTTTTTCTGCGTGGATATCTGGTAAAATGTTCCTTTGTCTTGTGCATTGGATTCCTTGAGAGTAAGAATCACGCCACTTGTGTCTACCCAGGTCATTGGGCAGTGTAAGCCGTGAATCTATTGGTGATTTTTGAATTGAAGTCACGTGTGATGGGGATGGGCGTTACAAGGAAAACACCGACGGTTGAGTCGGGAGAGATATCAGTTGGCAGTTGGTGATTGGAAGTCGAGCAGAGAAGCTCAAGGTGTGCTGGTGAAGCCAGGCGAGAGTGTGGACGGAGAGAGAGAGGCGATAATCGGAGACGGAGATCACCACGACTTCCGCGAGGAATTGATAAAGTCATTCCCTAGCGGTTTTTCCTGCGTTCTGCCCCAGAAGAGGAACGAGACGCAGCGGACCTCGATCCCGGCACCCCAAAGAGGAGGTGCGGTTTCGGGTAGATAAGGGTGACAGACCGCAAAAGGTAGCGGGTCGCCGCATCCCCGGAACCAAAGGTTGGACGAGTTCCTTTCAGTCGGAAGGTGCATTATTTCAACAGGAGTTGTTGAATTCCGTTCTCCACGCCACCATACCGAAAACTCAACGGTGCAGTCTCTCCGCGCTGGATTTCGCCGTCAAGCTCCACACCAGCTCACACATAAGTATCGCCACACCCGTATTTCCCCCAATCCTAAGTGGTTTCAACCCTCTTATTCACGCTTCCCCACTGTGAAACCCGTGTGCGCCAGAATAAGTGGTGTACGAGATATCCAAACAGAGTTAAAGTCCCTTCAGGTCAAGAGAAGAGTCAAACTGATCCCAAGAGTGGACAATCATAGTCCTACGGGACCATATTTCTGTATCACTTACTCCCGTCCTCATCATTAGTATTCATAAAAGGACGAGGAGCGTGTAATTCTCTCCATTTAGTAGTTCATTTTATTTCATTTTTTGTTTGGTCATTTATTTGGACAAAGTGTTACAGGGTTATTATTTCATTTTTGTTAATTTCGTTCCATTTATGTCTCGCCATTCATTCACCTCTTCATCCCTCATTAGTCATTAAGACCTGTGTTATTTAGCTGTAGAGTGCCTTTGTGTTCATTTTCATGCTCATTTCAGTGAATAAATGTTGCTGGTGTTAATTGTAAAAAAAAGGCAGAGGTTCATTCTTACGCTTCGCGTAATTTCTCCCGCGCTCACGTCATACGGCCCTCACTGTTTTACCGTCCGCCCTGGCTTAAAGTCCCCCCGACCCTCGAACAATTTGGATCGTCCTTGCTTTGCTGGCTGAGCTGGTCCGATGCCGCGGTTTTGAGGTGGCGCCCTTCTCAAACACGCGACAAAGGTCGCGATATCCCTTTTTCTCAAAACCATTTCCCACCCGGGAAAGTCCGAAGGAGACGAGGTGTCGAGGCAAAGGTAAGGGTTCCAGTACTCGAAGGCGTAAGGACTGCGGCGAGTCAACGGGCAGAGGAGAATCAAGCCCGTTCCGTCACAGTATGGAAGCTTAAATTAAACCCAGACAAATGTAGTGTGATGTCCATTTCCTTAAAAAAAGGTACTCACCAATTTCATTATACTGTTTTTAATCACTCTCTAAAACGTGTCTCAACATCTAAGGATTAGATATTCTACGAGACAACAAATTAATATGTTCCCATCATATAGAAACCATCAAGTCTAAAGCAATGTCCCTCTTAGGCCTGCTCTATCGTTTCACCGAAGTTAATGACCCCCAAGCCCTTCGAACCTTCTTTTCTTCTATCGTTCTTCCAATTCTTACTTATTCCTGCCCCGTCTGGTCTCTCTCTCCTGTAACTAATCTCTCAATTCTGGACTGTGTCTGCAATTTCTTTGCAAAATTGGTTAAAAATAGATTACCACAGTAATATTTTTTCATTTTGGTTTTCGTTACATGTCCACCAATATTATTCTCTCCTCACTCTCCATCCCTAATCTTAGCACCCTTAGACTCACAGCAGGCTTAAAACTAATTTATAATATTCTCTATTCCACCAACGACTGCCCCGATCTGATCTCCTGTGTCAACTTCAAAGTTCCATCCCGCCCTTCCACCTTTCGTTCTCATCCTTTACTCCATGTGCCCATTCCCAGGCTTTCCATTACTAAACTTTCTCTTTCCTCCTGTCTCTCCTCTCCATTGAACTCCCTCCCACAAAACATTAATCCCTTTGCACTCCCAATCGTTCATTAGCCTTTCTATTTCGCATCTGTCCCCAGAATATCCTTTCCCTACTATTTGATTCTTGTTACTTCTGGTTTTTTGCTAGTACACATATGTCATCAAATTTATGCATTGTTATTTTGCCACTATAAAATGGCATCATTGCTGTATGTGGTTAACTTTCTTTAAAATAAAAAAATAGATAAAAACACTAAGGATTTTAGGGACAAGGTCGCTAGAGTGTCCACTTTAAATTAAGTTGTTCGCAGAATTTTGTGTTCATATTTTTGAAATAGAATTTATATTCTTTTAATCCTTCACGAAATTTGCACCTATTTTGAGCGATACATACAGCCGATCACTCACATGGATGTTAGTGAACACCACTCTTTCCTAAATCAGGATCCTAATCTTGGTATTAAACAGCATTTTTCCAAAGCAGGCTTTGTTGTATGAAGCTGGTTCAATATATAGCTTAGGAATTACTTTCACATCTTTTAGTGATATCTTACCAAGGTACAGAATTCTATTCCATTTTGCGAGTGTTTTCTGCTCTCAAAAACTGCTTCATAAGCTCAATCGTAGTCATGTGGATCCGCCGCCCAACGTTCAAACTAGAGTGCGGCAGAAAAACTTGGACAGCATAGATTTAGGTAAACAGCGGTGACATTGGTTTATTGATTCAGAAGACATTTTTATGATTTCTCACAGTCTATATAACATAAACCTTAACATATGCTATGCTATTCCGATTAGGTAAAAATTTACATTGTTTAAAAGTTTAAATTGAACACCTCTTAAAAATTCCAATGCCTCCAATGTCCCAAACACGGATTTCCCCTCCCTGTTTCATATCTCAAGCATTATTCGACGATTTCAGAATCAATGCTGGGAACAATAATGAAAAGGCACCACTGTCACACATTAATCAGCCAAATATTGTCCATCATACCACGGTAGTCTGGAAACCATAACTTAGCGGGTGCAAATCTCGCAACGGGGATCTGGTATCGTGTTTGTCTTTGGCTGGATATCAGGTTATGTGGTACAATATAATCTAAGCAGTTGAAAGGGCAAAAACTGAATGATAAAAGTCGACTCGCGAATAAATTCAATATCATGGGGAGAATTGTGAAATGTTTCTCCTCAACTGCCCGAAAAAATGCTGGATTTAACGTGGAAAGGAAGTGTACCAGAAATATGCTTCCGAAAGAGGTGTGTAGACAATGGTAGCCTGTCAACACTGCCTTAGTTTATCAGACAGGCCATGAAGACCGGTCAGCGAGGCTCGCGGAAAAGTATCAAACACTTACTTGCTTCGATTACCTGAAAAGCTTAATACGCAGTTACATCCTTACGAGCAATAGACGCCAAGCCACCAATTCTGATTGTATAGCACAGGTAACCTTCTAGCCTTTCTGCAACTCTCCAACTATCTTCAAACAACCATCTTCGACTCACCTGCAAATAAAAGAGAGAGAATCAGTATGTTAACCAAAAATGCATATTGCACATTGATATCGCTGTACTTAGGTAATATAAAAATTTCAAATTGCAAATAAGGGTATTTTGGATTGTGCGGTGGTAATAAAGATTCTGGCGCTGTATTTGCCTGAGTAATATGACTGAATGCCTCACTTTTTTCTACGTGATCGGATGCCCTCACTGGAAGTTTCTACAGAATAAATTGTTAAAAGATGAGACTTTAAAAACGTTATTACCCTTGAAAGTGGAACAACGGAAATAAAAGGAGCACATTAATGCTATTAAATTTATTCTGTCTCCGTTCTTTAACCCCTGAAGAACCAATGATCCAGTATCTTTGAGGGATTGCTAGTGAAATCAATGGTCTAGGCGTGAATTTGAGATATAATGTAAAGATGGTGATATTTTCATGTGCCCTAGGTCCTCTAATGAGTCAATATGTTTTTCTCAAGCGCGAAAGGTCTATTTCCGCTCGTTACTTAAAAAAATGACGAATAGCTCAATAACATGGAGGTAAAAAGAGGAAAATAAAAGCAGTAGAATACACCCTCGTGAAAAGGAATTAACAGAAGAGTCTCAGAAGCCAAAACATCATGGTAAAGAGATCGTTTCCATTTTTGGCACATAAAAGGGAAACCTGGAAAATATAAGGAATGCAATGGATACTGCAGGATTACCAAGACCATAGAGGTTGTTTCAGTCTACAAGAAATGGGGAAGATATTGTGAAGATCATGAAAAATCCCTTCTCGCTGTCAGCAAAAGCTAGAACTTTCCTCGGGACGTCCAGAAATTGGCTCTCGTGCGAGGGGAGCAATTTAGATGGGGCCAATGGCAGGAGGGGCAAACAGCCCTCGGATAGCCCAGAACGGAGCTATCTCCCAGCGTCATCACTTATTCAGCACCCAATAAGAACATCACGCTTTCCTATTGCCCGCGATAATGGCTTCCTTATCTGTTCTTTATAAACGTCAAACCTGAAAAATGTAACACCAACACGTTCTGGCTGCCACTGCTTAACAAGGTCAAATAATGGGCTACCCTAATCTGTTTTCCGAAATATCTCATAATTAAAGTAGTTCCTGCTTTGGTATAGCCTTTTTCAAATAAATCCAACAACATCACTTAAGGACCTTAATGTCTGAACCGAGTGACATTGATAAAGGCCGATGACGAGATATGAGGGTGAAAGTACTTCACAGGAAGCTAGGATATGGGTGCAAAAAGAACCATCCACAATCAGGTAGTCTACGATTTTTTTATTATTCTCGACGACCGATTATTAAGCAGCTGATAAATCTCAATCAATTATTAATTATAATGTCAATTCATCGGAGGCAGAAATATCATTATGATCTACATCTACATAATACCTTGCAAGCCACCACAAGGGTGTGTGGCAGGGGGTGATTGATCACCAAACATGCACTACATATCATGCATAAAAAAGGAATAGTATTAATATAGTAGTCAGAACTACACTATTTAAAAAAGATAGAAATTGCAAAGCAAACATGCAAAAACATTCTGTTAGTAGGGTTAGCTTTAAGTACTCATACCAACATGCAGCTACCAATGCTATTCATTGCTACTCTCCGATGGGACATATTTACCGTTATTCGTATCTCTTATTGTGCGAGGGAAAAAGGACATTTTGAATCGGTCAGTTCGGCAATCAATTTCTCTAACTTTATGATTATGGTCCAGTCTGCCATAGTAAGTTGGGGTTCGTAAAATATTTTTAACATCATCACTGAAAATATTGCCTTGGAATTTGTGGAAGAGATTAAGTCTAAATTTCAACCTGCGATCTGACAATGATTCCCATTTCAATTCATTTAATAGACTGGTTACGCTAATATAATTATCGTATGGTCCCTTTACAAATCTTGCCGATCTTCGCTGCACACGTTCAAGTTCATTACTTAGACCGATTTCGTAGGGATCCCATACACTGGCAGTTAAATACCCCGATGTAAAGGCCACATGTGCTGTTTTCGGCGGCAGTGGGAAATAAATAATAAATAAATAAAATCGCTTTCACCATTAATTTGGAGTGTTCCTTCTGTGCTTCTTGTGGTAATTTCGCACGACAGCCTTGGAAAAATAATTACTAGCATATAAATGATCATCGTCATCGGTCAACAGTCCTGGGATTGGTTTGACGAAGCCCTCTTCCATCGCCCAACCACTTCATACTAACGTAGCTCCTCTCTTTTACATTCTTCACAACTTGCTCCATATACGATGCATCATACGAGGCCTGCCTTATCCATTCTTCCCGTTCACTTTTCCCTCGACGATTGTCTTCATCAGGCCATCGTGCCTTAAGATGCGGCCTATTAAGTTGTCCCGTCTTCTTTTTAAGATTTTCAGTGGACATCTCATCTCTCCCACTCTTCTTAAGACTTCTTCGTTTGTCACTCGATCGATCCATTTTATCTTCATCATTCTACGGTAGCACCAAATTTCAAATGCTTCCAGCCTGGACTTCTCTGCTGCTGTTACTGTCCATGCTTCTCTGCCATATACATCTACATCTACGCAATACCCTGCAAGCCACCGCAAGGGTGTGTGGCAGGAGGTGAAGATCACTAAGCGTGCACTATTGATATTCAAACAAGCAATCATAGGGTCTCATATAACTAGATTGTTAGTATCTATAGTATTTTAGGGATTAGTGCATGCACTATGCAGTGCAGACTACTCTAAAATATTTCCCCTGCCTATCTATTCGCTACGCTGCCTATTCTGTTCTCTTATAGTACGGGGAAAAATGACATTTTGAATCTATCCGTACCACAATATCTCTAATCTCATTTATCTGGTCGAATCTAGCATAATACGCTGGTGTTTTTAATATATGCCTAACATTTTCAGTAAAGCTATCCGATTGAAATTTCACCAATCGATTTAATCTGTACTTTAACCTACGCTCTGATGATTCCAACACTAATTCTTGTATTAATTCCGAACTACTACTCAACCTATCGTAACACCTTTTAACGAACCTAGCTGCTTGACGCTGCACACTGCCTAGTTCTCTGGTCAAACGCAATTCATTCGGATCCCATACACTGGCTACATACTCAAGCTGGGGTCTAACTAGTGAAGAGTAACATCTCTCTTTGGCCATATGGTTGAATGATCCAGATGTATATCCTAATTAAATATTTCTTCACTTCCAAGCATGCATTTGCAGCTGCGAGCAGTATATTCTTCTGGTGAAGTGCCCTTTTCGCTTGAGCAATTCTACTGGCAATTTCTGTTTTACTTCGTCCATCGCTGGTTACTCGGCTTCCCAGGTAATAGAACTCTTCCACCTCCTCGATTTTTTGTTTTCCTAGTTGAACATTGTTCCTGGATTCCTTTCTCCTACTGCATACCAATACCTTAGTTTTCTTTTTATTGATCTCCAGAAGATATCTCATCACTGTTTTTTTCCATATTTCGTTGTGTCTTCTTTAAATCTCCTTCTGTTTCTGCCATGACTGCTATGTCATCGGCGAATTGTAGCATTTTCTCCCCGTAGATATTCAGTCCCGGAGACCTTTCTTTGAGATCTTGGCTGGCTTTCTCTCAGAAATTGAATAATACCGGAGACAGTGCACACACTTGCCTCACTCCTTTCTTTATGCTTACTTATGTACTGCTGGGTCCTGATTTTATTAAAGCCACCTGGTTTTTATAGATGCTGTGGATAACTCTTCGGTCAAGGTATGATACTCTAATTTATTTCAGAACCTTTAGCATCATATTCCATTCCACGTTGTCAAATGCCTTTTCCAAATCTAAAAATGCAACAAACGTCGGTATATTCTTCTCTATTCTCTTCTCTTTAAGTAGCCTGAGGGCCAAAATTTCTTTTCTTGTGCCGTTGTTTCTTCTGAATCCGAATTGGTCCTCATCCAGGAACTCCTCCGCTTTTCGCTCTATTCTTCTATAGATGATTCGGGTCAATATCTTCGAGGCATGTGTCGTCAGGCTTATGGTCCTAAAATTTTCCCACAGTTCTGAGCCCTCTTCTTTTAGGCAATAGGGATGATGATGTTCTTCTAAAAGACCGTGGGTATCTCTCCTGTAGAGCAGGTAGATGTCGCAGTTGGTTTAGTACAGCTGAGTTAATGTCTTCTCTCCGGCGTTTTTATTAGTTTGGCAGGAATATCATCTATTCCAGAAGCCTTATATTGTACAACTCTTTCAAGTTTTCCTTCCATCTCTTCACTTTATCCTCATGTTCAATTAAAAGTTCCCCATTCTTGTCCCTGATGATGTAACACCTTGTAGCCCGTTCCTTGTAGTGATTTCTCACCATTCTGTAGGTAACTTCCACATTTCCATTTGCGTGGTTGCTTTGTATATCTTGGCTTAGATCCTTAATTTGTCGACGACAACGTGTCAATTTCCTAAAATAATTGAGTTTTCTTCTCCTTTAACGTGCTTTTTTACTTCCTTGATATCCTCAAAGGCGCCTTCCACTTCTTCATCTTCGTATTCCAACGTAGGCATGTAAACTTGTATCATTATGTTGTCTGTGGGCTTGGTCTCGATCTTCACCATTGTAATCCTCTTGAAGATGGCTTGCTTGATGAAGACACTGAATAATTCAGGAGACAGTGCAAATCCTTGTGTCACTTCTTTCTTTATGCTTGCTTACTGGGTCCTGAATGTAAATATGTATGACCAAATTACTCCATATGCTGTTAATTTCAACCACTTGAAATTAATCATTGATTTTATAATAAAAAATTGTCTCCAACTCTCTTTTTATGCAAAAATATCATTTTTAAATGTCTTTATATTTGTTTCAGCATATATTTTTACAGATATAATATCTGGAATGGTTTTTAATCTTATGCTAGGTAATTTGTAAATGTTTCAATGCCAAAGAGCTTGTTTTTCCGTATCACCTGCAGTTTCCATAGGACATTCTGTCCTAGAACAATATATTTACATTCTACTAGCGGAAGGTACCCGTGGACTTTAAACGGGAGAGGGGGTGGAAATATTTGAAGTCAATAAATTTAATTAAACCAATAAACTATTTACACTTGAAAACGCATGACCAGATATCACGCAACTCATAGCACTGGAAACAGTTATTAAATTAACCACAACACAGAAAGTGGATACACCAAGTTCTCCATCCCATCGCAACAAACAATTTATATATTTTAATACCTATTTCTGTGCACATAGTCCCAATTTTCTATTAGCATATAAAATTCACCACTGGTACAGCAAATCCAGATGCACGCAAAATAAATGCCAGTAAAGGTGCAGGTACAGTAAGTTATCACCCAGCGGTATTTAAGCTCTATTGACTGTCAAAACATTTAGAATAATTTCAATGCACACTTGATGCTAATCGTTATTGAACTCTGACACGCAAAAAAGAGATAAGGGTGAAATTTCCAACACAAAGTTCTTCAACGACTTATTTAAAAAAGGAAAGAAAGAAATATCTGCACCAAATTCAATGACTTTCAAATGGGAGTAAAGGTTAACAATAAAGGGATATAAATAACCCATTCAATTGATTGACGCAGACCTCCTTTCTAAGTACGCTCCTACACCACAATAGGAGGTTTTTTTTCTCAAAATTCAAGTTTTTATCGCCATAAGTTTGGGTTTTGCATTGATGAATGAATGAATGTCAGTCAGCCAGTCAGGGCATTTCATTTTATATCCATAGAATAGCGGTTCCCGTTGAATTTCACCCGGGGGGAGGGGGAGGGGGGGGGGGGGAACTTAGACCATAATAAACTAAGTTAAACCAATGCTCTAATTGGGGCGTTTACTCGGAACCGAAATCGCAATTTTGTGCACGAAATCGTTAGATGGAAACGAAAAAAGAAATTTAGTGAAAAAATTAATCTTCTAACCACAATTATTCACTCATAAATCAAAAATTAAAATAAGCAAAAGGTGACGCCCACCGAAAAAGCTGGTGTGATAACATTGACTTCATTTTCCTCCCGTCCTTGACTGCTCTTAAGGGGAGGGAAGGGAGTGGAGGGGGGTTCTCGGAAGGCCTGCTCGCACAGATGCTGTCCCAATCGCTTCTATTGGTACAGTCAGCTGTGTCCCCCCATTGCGATAAGGCAAAGTAGCTTCGCGGGCTCAGTAGTGATTGGACGAAGTCGATATACGTCAAAGGTTGCACCACGCCCACTTTTCCGAAAGGAATAAAAACATTAGTTTTTCGCCGCTTATAACTTGACGTATCAAAAAACTGAAAAATACGGGTCTTTTTGTTTTACAAACTCTATCAGATTCGGCAGTAAAAAAACTTTGGTAAACGACCTCATTGTGACTTATAGGACTCGAAACAGCTACTAAATTAACCAAAACACAGAAGGTGAGAATACTTAAAGTTCTCTATTCTAGTGTACATACTATATATGCATTTTAATATCCACATCTGTGCAATTAGTTAAGTGAGTTATCTTCCTGCAGTATTAAATTTCCATTGACTGCCAAAATTTTGGAAGAATTTCAATGCACACTTGATGCTAACCGTTTTTGAACTCAGTCATGCAAAGTGAGATAAGGGGAAAAGTCATCAGCCCAAAGTTTCAAACAACTAATTTAAAGAAGGGAATAATGAAACATCTGAACCGAATTCAATGCTTCTCCTGTGAAAGTAAAAGTTAACAATAAAGTAGTAGAAACGGCCAATCAGTTTCTTTATGCAAAAATCCCTTTTCAGTGTGCACTTACACCACTATAAGGATTCTTTCTCAAAATGTCACGCTTTTATCACCAGTAGTTTGGGCTCTGCGTTGATAAGTGACTGAATCAGTCAGTCAGTCAGGACATTTCATTTTATATGCATTGAATAGCAGAGATTTCCCTTAGAATTTCACCCGGAGGAGAAAATTTACGAACATGATAAATTGAAGCAATGTACTCTCTGCTGTTTAATAGGTTAGACCAGATGTCAAGCAACTCATATGACTCAGAACGGTTACTGAATTAATCGCAATATGAAAGTTGAAAAAATATGAGTTCTACATTCCAGTGTAGTACAAATTATACTCATTTTGATATCCATATCTGAGCACATAGTCCCCATTTGGCAGACTCCAACTCACGTTAGGCCCCTGGCATCCCCTTTGGATTGATGAAGTATTTAGTTTGGTTTCCATCCTGAGAATACGTCTACATTTGGACGTGGATTTCTATCTTCACAGCTACGTACGCTCTACATTTTAGGTGAAGCAAATCATATGAAAAAGTATGAAAATTGTCTTATTTTTAAAACATATTTATGAGCATCTAAATATATCGTTATTTTTGCCATTTTCCAATTGAAATGTACCAATCACGATCATAGTCATTCCAACGCTTTTATTTAAGTTCTTAATTTAAGTTTGATATTCACGTTGAGTAAATGAAGATTTTAATATGTTGATTGAGACCATTGATGATTGAATATAGACGGGGACTGTCTTGCGCTAGGCACTCTCGGTGTAGGATTCAGCATCATGGGTGAAGTTCTTCCTCGAGTTAGTCTTCAGAACTCCAAGAGTCTCTCTACATCACCTCAAAGGGGAGGACTCTAAGCTCTCCACTCGTGTTGAGCCAATACACCTTCTAAATGTATTCACTGAAAATTAAATATTAATAAAGTATCTCTAGTTTTAATCTTCAAGCTCCTTACAAATTTACTCCTTACCTTGGCATGACTGTCGCTAACAGGGCCTCCCAACAAAAATGTCTAACCATGCTCAATATCGATAAATATGAAGGTTAAAGGTATTATTTTTTCCTGTTATCAAGTCACTGCAATAATCTTTCTGCAAACGAGTGGATGAGATTGACTTTTTCAGTTATGTTACTTGTTTCTTCATTGAACATATTAGAAAATGAAAAAATATGTCCATTTTGATCTTACATTTGATTTTTGGTATTATTTTGAAACCGCACGGATACATGCACTGTAAAGGGGCGAAGAAGGATATAGCCCTTGAAAGTAGTGAACTTACTAAAATTTAAGATATAGTGGCACATTACAGTCTCATAAAAAGTAAATGCTGGTATGAGATGAAAGAGGGTTCCCATGGGACACGCAGTGAACAAATGACAGACGGCAGGGTGCGTATTCCCGCTACAAATAACTCCGGCCATTACAATCGGAATGTCTTCACCCTCATGAGAAACGATGGTGAGCTACACAGAGTGGTTATCTCCAAGAGGAGACTTTGCGAGGCACGGGAGTTTTCATTGATGCTCGCTGTAATTTTATACGCAAAGATTCCGCACACTCATAGCTGGAAATGAGCAGCGAAAATCCATTTCTGAAAGTGAATCAGATGTTTGTTCTTCCAAACTAACGTGGAATTAAGTGTTTTATCCGTTTCTAAAAACTGCTTTCCCACTCAAAGTTCACAAGGGCCAAATCACGTGATGCAGCACGCAATGTAATTATACTTCGTGTAACATGCTCTAAACCTTTCTCCAATTCCATCGACAATGCAGCACACCAATTCTTGTGTCGTAAATAACCTCCAAAATGCCAGCACAAGAAAATGAGAGACCTAAACAGCCGAAGGGAGCTTTCCTTAGTCCTCATGTCCATTGCAGGGATGGTAATGGGGTGCCATATGCTTTCAAGCAAACGTCTCAGACGACGTAGCAACTCACCGACAGAGGGGGGTGGGGGAGGGTATGCATTCGCTGCTCTTAAGGGACCCTGGTTGGGGGGGGAAGGGTCTGCAGCCCCGTGCCTCCATCTGCGAGCAAAAAAGGAAAGGTGCAGTCATTCGCAGAGGCTTCTAATGTCTCCATTCGCCGTTGGTTGGTTACGCCGTGGCGCAATTACATCTCGCGCTGGTGCTGCTCTTCTTTTTTCTGCCACCTCTGACGTCAGGCCGCGTGCTCTTGATTGTTGCGACAGTGCGGCGGGCAAAAAGTCAGTGTGGGCCCCCCGCCCCTTCGCTCGCACCTTTTCTTGCACAGCCAACTTCTCAACTGAGTGAGCAGATAAAACTCCGGATGGCCGCTGTTGATTATGCGCAGGGTCTGATTTGTCACTCACCGCCGGCCGTAACTTCTTGCACCCTTGGAGACCCCACAATGCCACAAGGCATGAGGTCGATTGGCAATCCAGCAGAACTGTCCGCTCCGAGCGTATACCAGGCGACAGCCGCTAATATCCCGAGCAGTTCGACCGCATTGACCCGATGAATCTGGACTCCGGCACCATTTTCCATCAAAAGAAGGACAAAATAACGCTTTCCAAGGTCTAAGGCTTGATGGTGACAACGAAGAGATTCATGGGATGCAAGCAGATAAGTTAATGAGCAGCATTGCAGAGCCAACCAATGACATTGGCTACGGAAAAAAGGATGAGATACGGAAGTCCCACAGCGTGAGGAAAATCGTGGCCTTTCCGAGAGCCCTTTCTTCCGCTACATTCTTCCAAACTTCTGCCACCGTTGCTCTCAACCTTCTGAAAGCGCTCCAGCAGGAAACCAGTGGTCAATGGCTCCAAGAAGTTACATTTCCAAAACAAACAAAAATTTAGCATGAAAACGTTTGACAAGTCAATAAAATATTCTGCATGCTTCAGTCAAATCCCAAAACATTAGGTCTCTACCCGAGATGAATTGCATTTCCTTCGCCAACCGTTCATCCTGCTGAGCCTTTAACATTGTACGTACCCTCAGCCATCGGATGCCCTTCTACGCTTAATTGCCGCACTTACAGACACCAAGCCAATTAGAAGAAACCTACACTAAATTGGTACACAGGACCACAAATCTACTTTGCAAAAAATACACTGCACCACGGAGAGATTCAAACGTTCGTTCTTTCGTCAAACAATTCTTGACCATAAAAACTTCAAAAATTTACACGACATGATGCTTTCATATATAAAATTTACCTTGTAATGAAAATGCACACTTTAGAGTAATACGGATTAATAAAATAAACAGAGATTCAATTAAGATGCTGGATTATTTTCATTTTAGTATTGAATAATGCCCGTATGAAAATATAATAAGTGCAATTGCATGTCTGCGGTGCTAGTATAAGTAAGCACTAGTACATGTGCGTTGTGCACGATTGTTGATAACCGGCCCCCTGCCATACACCATCGAGGTGGCTCACAGGGTAGTCAGTGGATGCAGGTAGATCGATAGATGGGCCGCCAGCGTGGCTCTCCTAAATCATTGGCTCCCGACTAACCTTTCTTCCCGCCTGCACTTCCCGCGCTCATCAATAACGCTATTAATATTTCCGCAGAAATTCTCGCCCGGAGATGGACTTTCTTGGGGAAGGCAGGAGAAGTGTCGGGGGACGAGTCACACCCTTGCGGGACGCCCTCCGACGCCCTCCGGCTCCCTCGCACCCATTACTCGCCGCGCCCCGCCGTCTTAAAAAGCGCGTCTTCCCCCCACCCTCCCCCGAGAGGAGGAGAGCACGCTTGAGTGAGACGTGCCCTGAAATCGGATGCGCGGAAAAATTGCTCCAAGGCATTGTTTCGCCGAGTGGAGGGGGGTGAGGGGTGTAGGGGAGTGTAGGGGGGGGGGGGGGGGGGAGGCGATCATCAAAGTCCTGCCCCCCCCCCCCCCCCCCACCACCCCCATGCGTCGCTCTTTCGCTGCTCCGGGGGCGGCCAGACATTTTATAGCGGGACATGATTTCGAGATTTGACACTGCAGCGCAATGTATTCCCAAGAAGAGGAAACAGTAACTCCTCGAGACATAAACACTAACTCCCAGCATACACCAACTCGGCTCCGAATTCCCGTGCAAAATTCAAAAAGTTGTGAATCTAATAACACTACTGAGTCTAAAAAAGTCCATATAGATTTTTCAGACAAAATCAATTCAAGAAATTCTTTTTCTACTACCGTTTCTTTATGAGGAATAAAAAATGTGCAGCATTCAAATAAAATGCGCTCTGGCGTAAGTGGAATGAGAAAATATTCTGGCAAAGTATTTCCTAGGGTTCGTAGGATTGCAAATTCAATGTGGCGTTGGTTATATGTTTTGAGGCATGATGATTAGCCAGTCATTACATTGTCTTGCTTGATCTGGAATGTATCTCGTGTAACTTACTCTGCATCACAAAGCGGCGGGAGAAAAAAAGGAAGAAATTCAAGGTAGGACGAGCATTAAAAGAATATTTGGGGTATGAAATATCGAATTGGATAAATCTTAATTATAAGTTTAAATATATTTCTGGAACTCAACGTGTTGCTAAATCATCTTAAGATAATAGAAATATCTATTTCTAAAATGGCTAATCTTGGAAAACATTAAAATTTTTTCACAATTGTTTCAAGTACAGCCGGTTATTTTAGAACAGTTCAACTTCAAAAAGTTATAATGCAGCACAAAATTATAGAATGCCAGGAAAAACCTACGCTCCTTCATGGAATGGTTAGGCATTAAGGAGCGATGGGTTGCTTTGGGCCTAAACACTTAAGGGAACTCAGGTTCTTTTCCCTCGATTTTTATGCGAATTAAGACATCCAACCGCTTTTCTCAAAAGACAAAAGGGAATACTCTCTTCTGATAGAGAAATGGGGACCAGAATAACTCCCTATTACGCTTACCTCTTCATGCCGAAACTTTAAAGAATTACAACCGGAGTTATGGCTTATGTTTATTGAAGATAGTTTCATTATCTGGAACTACGTGGAACGGTTTTCCTACTTTATCGACTTTACTTCCTCCAGATTGTCAATGAAACGGAGATATAGAAGGCAACTTTTCCTGCGGAGCAACTTAAGAAGAAGGTACTCGTTCTTCAATGTTAAATCAACGTAGAAAACATTACTAAATTTATTTTTGATATGTATTTCAAGAGAATTCGGACGAGAAGAAAAACTTTTTTGCTGTAAGCTAAGCATAAATAGTTGTCACTCATAGCAGAATTTCATTCGAGAATTAATCACAGGCAACTCCACTTAAAAAGCAATAAAAATTTGCTCCAAATTTACAGAACTTCCCTCAGTTCTCTAACTTTATAATAACCTTTACTTCCCAAGCTGTTGCTGAAGTCCACTTTGCTGGTATCACTTTGGCAGCATCCTAAATGACCACTACGGTTGTGTGCGGCTGCTGGAGGATGACAGAAGCGGTGTACACCCCCAGACGACCTGGCAACGCATGAGTCGCAAAAAGAGGCAACTCGGTGGAAACAACAAAGAGCCGTGAGGCAAGGGCACAAGAGGGAAGAGGTAGTGGCCGTGAACATGGACAATGAGTGGACCCGTGTTGAGTAGCCAATGGACAGGGGAAGTGGGGGAGGACAAAAGCGAAGCGACCCTCAAAAGCGACAACAGCCTCCTGGGGACACTCTCACCAATTACGGCACCTCTCCAGCAAATCGTCGAAAAATGCGACTGCAAGAACACGACAAGTGTTCAGGCGAAGAAATGTTATCGGAAACCCGGAATCAGTCCGTCAACCCTCAGTTCATACGAGCCTCGAGCGTTATTACGCACGCCGCTAGCCAGAAACATATTCGCAAAGACGCAAGGAAGCAACAAGGCAGAAAATTCGCGTGTCAACACGAAAACAACTTCCACCATTCCATTGACATCTTCGTGTGTTCAAACAATATGCTACCGTAAACTTGAAATGCCTTACTTCTGTCGCAGGCTACTTCACTTCTGGCGAACATAAGTCATGATCGATTGCGGATGTGAGACAGGAAAGACAAAGTGCCTCGTAAAGTTCGCTTGCAACCTCCGGCTTCGTGAGTTCGCCACACGCAAATCACGCTGGAGGGCTGGGCCGGAGACGTCGCCATTGGAACTAACGGCGCCGACGGAAAGGGAGCTGAATGCATGTCCAATAGTTCCCACCAAATACCTGCTGGGATTCACACCCACTCCAAGTACTTCTCATTTAAAATATGCCATTGGTATATGGGATCAGTACGAGGAATGATTGTTAAAAGAATTAGAGCGTGTGCAAAGGAGATCCGCTACATTTGTTAAAGGCCGTTATGATAATTGTATAAGTGTTACGAGTTTAATAGAAGAACTAGAATGGGAATTACTATCAGAACGCAAGTACAAATTTAGGTGAAAACCTTTTAAGTAGATTCGAAACAGATTTGTTCACAGATGATGTTAGTTATACATTAAGAACCCCTGCGTATTATGCTCGGTTTGATCAGATTATCGAGATTAGAGTTATAGATTGTCGTACCGATAGAGCTGAAATGTTTTTTCCCGCGTACCATAAGGGAGAACAATAGGCAGCGTAGCAAAGGATAGGTAGGTAAAATATAATCAGAGTAGTCTGTAGTGCATGATGCATGTAATAACAACCAACAATCCCTTTGTTATTATGCATATACTAACCATCTAGCTGCATGTGATCATATTATACAGCATGATTCCATTAAATATCCTAGTTGCATGTCATTAGTGCATATTTGGTGATCTTCAACCCCTGCCACACACCCTCGTGGTGGCTCTCTGGGTGTTACGTAGATGTAGATGTACTAGATGTAGCCACCATAAACGTGTGTGGCAGGGGGTTAATTCACACCAATATTGGTATTCAGCGCTCTGTCTACCAGACCCACTGCTCAAATATGCGAAACGCTTTTTCCTGATTTCACCTAACACTTGATCGCGTGGCTTTTTTCAACGATGATAAAGATAGTTATGCCCAACTGAATATTAATTCTTACTTGGAAAAACTTTTTTCTGTAAGCAACCTTCAACCAAGTAACGAGCACGCTAACCCTCTTCAGTCATTAAAAATCACGCTGAATTACGTAGAGCATATCGATTTCAGGCCTCAAGACATCTGTTTACATGGCAGTCAATTCAAGGTATTAAATGGAGTAAATATGCAAGGATCAACATAATGTCAATTTACTCCATATCGCTCGAAGTTTTTTCTGAGAAATGGTTGGATTTAATAAAATTCATGCTGTTAGAACTTCAATCATAATACAAAATTGAACCTATAAATGGAATTCTTCAAACACTGACAAAAATTGGAGAAGAATCAGGGGAAATTCGCTCCCATAGAATGTGGAGTATCGTGCATATTTAGAGCTCGGAATAAGTACCTCATCCGACCGCGGCGCTGCTGTCACTTACTTCAAGCTAAAATGCGTACCTTCCGTCGTTCAACCTTTTAGTTTTGGCCTCCACGGATCTCAGGTCGTCCAACGTCCACAAGCTGTCTGTGCAGAGACCCAAAATCAAGGCATGCGTCATGTTTCACACTTTTAGCGAGCCACTTCTTAAAATGGACACTCTGCACGCAATAACCGAATCCGCAAACGCCTCTCTGCGGACACCGGGCCGGAGAATCCTTCCGTTCCTAATTACGCCCCCCCCCCCCCCTCAACGATCGGAATGGCGTCGTCGGAGCGATCCTCTTAGGGCGAGCTTCTTTAATTAAGCTGCCGACCCAACCGATCGCTACAGCAGAGCAGCACTTTAAGCGGGGCCCCAGGACTCTTTCACTGAGCACTTCCTTAAAGAAACAGCGGAGCACTCCACGTTAGATGACAGGATACTCAGCGACATAAAGCGAGTTTACATTTCGAGATATGCCATTATTAATAAGTCCGTTATTGACAGCGCTGAAACTGCCTCTCATTTAGGCGTCGATTTCAAATTCATCTAAAAAATGTTCATAAGTGGAAACAGTGGACACCACGAAAATTTAACAAATATCAGAGCCACAGATACTGATGAGCGAAAAAATACAAAGTGTGCTGGGATGTTAAAAAAATAGCGAAAGATATAGCACCAAATTACGATTGCCATCGTTTTATTAGAGACAATATGGAAACCTGTTTCTAGAACAAAATTTACGTGAATGAACTCATTTTCAACCAGATAGTGAGTAATCGCTATTAAGTGTTAGTATTAATTACAAAATATATACGAAGTATGAAACTGTTTCACTGCTAGTATACCAAGGCCTAACCAAAGGCGACGAACCAAACCATCAGAGTGTTTCAAAAAGACGAAAGGACACATGTCAGCCAAATTTTAGATCAAATATCCGGGGAAACTAATTAAGAACGGAAAACAGCAAATTTACCAACTGCCGATCACTTCAGCCAATGATTATTACATTTTTATGGCAACGCTAATGCCTATTCAAAGATCGGTGAACAAAAGCACCGCGTAAAACAACATCCTACGCCGTGAAACATGGTGCTGGCAAACAAACCAGCTAAAATCGCCGGGACTGGGGGAATGTTAAAATGTGTATCGCGGTTTCGAGAAGCGCTTATTCATCGGACGGGAGGGGGAGTGGATTGGTCGGGGAAGGATTTTTAGGCTTGGGATTTTTGGGTAAATCCGATGTTTTTAAAGTTTGCTCGAAGAGCGAGCAGATGGCGCTCTGTTGGAGGGAGAGGCAGGCGCCTGCTAAGAGCTTAAAGCGTATTTTTTGCCGCTATAATTTACGAGATAAGAGATGGCGCAAAACTGTACATATTTAAGGGATTTATCAGCCGCAGGGAGGAGAAAGGCCGTTACGATCCTCTCCCCCCCCCCCCCCCCCCCCTCCCCCCCCCGAACCCTCTAAACCGATTCCCCGTTAGAGATTGGTTAATTCGATAAAAGTAATCGCCTCTTCGCAAGCGAGCCAGCCCGTAAGACGTTTCCCGCGTCAAAAGTTGGCTTCGATGCAATCAGGCGGTATTCCGCGTAATCTCTAGCGACCATCTTCAATTCTCGCCTGGATCGGCACGACGGTATAGTCCGGTATCTCCGAGAGCCACGAACGTTTTAATTCTTATCACCACACTCATTTGTTTATGCTTCTACGAGTGGCCGCAGTGAAAGTGTCGCTTCCCCAGATCGAGGGGGGCGCTAGTGACGCCCTCCCAGACGCGCCACGAAATTACCGATGACTTGAACAGCCAAAGTGCTTTCCGGTGATAGATCTCCCTCCATTGCTTAGCCAGCCCATTTATTCAGAGACGGTAGATATTTCCAAGGGATAACTTCGGAAAGAGAGAATATTCTGAATGGCAATTTAAGAGGAAGAATACGTTTGGCCATTGCAAATAAATCATGGCACTTGGATGAAGAGAAATTTCATGCGACAAAGTCAACCACTTCACGAACGTATTATTTCATTCGTGCATTGTCAACTCAAGGTTGAACTCTAGGCTTGGTTATGGCAAAAGTGCGCCTGGGGCAATGATCATCGCTTATTGCACACCACGACAGATTAGATGTACCACGAATGAAGATTGAAAGAACACTGATATTTTAAAATCCACGGCGAGGTGCAGCAGAGTATGGTACACCAGTAATTTGTGCCGCTGCATCGTGTTTTGACATATATAATCGAGGTGGACCAGGGCTATCGTATTTTTCTCCAACGTGGCAGTATGCAGGAAACTTTGATGGACTGGAGTAGGTTGGAGGTCATTTCGGGGCGGGATTCGGCACCAAGTGACCCGTGGCACCAAGGGACGAAGCTACGAGCCAGGCGCCTTGTTTTTCCCTCACTTTCCCCTCCCGGTCTCCTCGGGTGGGTCGGTTTTCGAGTCATTACGGCGGCACGAATGGACAGATATCCGATTACTTGCGCAGTGTAATTAGGCTGTGTAAATTCGAAGCTTTTGTCACGTACAGATATAACGATCGAATTAAACGGGTTGGAGAGAAAAAAACCTAATGGGGAACGAAATGCGAATAACCATTTCCGTTTATATCTCGAAGCGGTGGAGATTAGAGGGAGGGGCTGGAGGGGGGATTAATCGCCATTTCATTTAACGCGGGCGACAGCCGCAAATCCAGATAGCTGGCGCTCACAAAAGAATTCATTAATCCGCGGTGCGCGCGGCGAGGTCAGCTCCGAAGCAGTGCAAAGAGCAACCCGGCAACTTGATGGACGCCTGTGAATGGAAGTGCCGAAGCACAATGAGTGGCGACTGATAGGCAAAAATGTTATTTACACGCCATAGGAGAGAAAGCTGGTGGCAGTACACAGGGGTTGTGCGAGGCATTAGCGAGAACGACTTGGTTCGGACGCGAATCGCTGTCGAGAGAGAAGCCACTCCTTCCCGCATTGGAGCTCTCGTGCATCACGACAGGAAGTGAGTTCTCCCTTCAATTTGCGCCAATTCTTCTCCTCGGCATTACATTAGAGAGATTTCAATCACAGACATCGACCCACCAAGCAGTTTTCGGATTTGAGGTCCTCAACCGGGGATGTCTCATTATTATTACTAGTTACTGTATTGTAACTTTCACCTCCAAGTCTCCGGCTAGCATCAGGTTTCGTTGCCGTCATAATTGCCGGATACTCGAGAGGGGTCGCGCCGAAAGGGAGCCAGGTCCGCCACGTCGGATAGGTGGCTACCTATTATTTGGGTCATGCGCACGAAGCAGGCTGAGGGACCCGAGAAAGACAGCCTACTGATTAGCACTTGCAAGTGCATCCGCTCGCGCCCTGCATGCTGGGATGCACTTGAGATTTTCAACCAGTGAGCTCTTGACACCACCAAGCACGCCCACGATGAGGACTACCAGTTTCACAGAGTAGCCCGCGTACATTTGCCGGAGTTCGCACAGCAGATCTTGATATTTTGTCTCTTTTTCTATTTCCTTCGCTTCCATGTTCGTTTCGGCCAGTGCCGAAAATTCTATCGCGAACATGTCATTTTTTTGACGAGTTTATCGAGGAGATAGATATCAGGCTTCGTCGCGGTCACCAGCCCTGTGGTGTGAAAGGAATAATTCCACCAGATCTTACACTTATCGTTCTCCACTACGGACTCGACATCTGCTGGGGCGCAAGGTGGCACCACAGTCGTGTCGATGTTGCAATGGTGCCTGAGGTGGCAGTAAAACACCCACAGTTCCAGTTCCAGTTGTAGTCAGTAATCCTGTGGCGCCATTCCGGAATTTCTTCCTCTCTGGTTGAGGTCGGTAGTTTCTTTTTAGGATAATTTAAGGGAGTAGGGTTATTTTATTAGGGTAGTTGGTTCAGGAATAGTTATGGTAGAGAGTGTTTTTTTAAAATTATTTATTTTATTTATGGTTTGGGAAGGAGAGGTTATTTTGTTGGGGAACGGATGACCGAATAGGTGGTTTTGTAGGGAGAGGTAATTTTATTGGAGGTGGAGAGTTGGGATTGTTGTTGCTGCTGCAGGGTTGTTGAGGATGAATGTGGTTTGGAGGATAAAACTGGGTTTGAGTTTGAATGGGGGGGTTTTGGTCTGGGAAAGGAGGAAGGAGTAGGTTTAGGTTTGCTGAGCTTCTGCCGCAGCCAGGGTGAAGAGTAGCAGGTGTGGAAGGTGTGGGAGCTGAGAGACGGTTTAATGGTGATGCTGAGTCCGGATCATGATGAGGATGTGGGGCTGCTCCCGTTGTTGTCGGTGAAGGTTCAGCTATTATTGATGGTGATGTAGGTGCTACCGGGGTGGATGAGGGAAAGGGAATGAGGGGAAGGTGAAGTGCCGGACAGTGGGATAGTTTTGATGGGAACTTTGGAATTTTGGTTTTAGATTTGGTGCTGGGATTAGATGGGGGTAAGCGATCTTTTGGGTATGGGAATCTTCCTGTGGAAAGGTTGGGGGACCAGAGGGAGGAGATAAGGTCGTTGGTGGAGTATCTGATAGTTTTGTAATAGTTTAGCAGGTTACAGTCAATAAGATTTTGAAGGGAGGGCATTTTGAGCTCGCGTTGGATAAAAGCATTGGGAATGAACCAAGGGGCACCGGCAATGCGTCTGATTACTTTGTTGAGGCAGCGTTGGAGTTTGGTTTTATTAGTGACTGAGGTGGTGCTCCAGATGGGAGAGGCATATAAGATCTGCGGGAGGATGATGGCAAAAAGGATGTGGAGTTTATTGGTGATGGAAGTGAGGCTGTTATAGGATAGGAGTGGATAAAAGGCGTGGGTGGTTTTGCAGACTTTGTAAAGGGTACCGGCGATATGGTTGGAGAACGTAAGTTTCTCGTCAAGTGTCACACCTAGGAAGGTGGCAGTTGTCGTTTGTGGGATAAATTTATTGTACATAGTCAGGGGAGAATTGTCTCTTTTAACTTGTCTGAATGTAAAGCAAACTTTGGCACATTTGCCTGGATTCATGGTCAGTTGTCAAGTGTCTAACCATTCTTCGATAAGGTCAAGGTGATCCTGAAGGGCGTCGGCGTTCTTGTCTGGCCACTAGCTGTTAGTGGCAATGGTGGCGTCGTCAGCGTAAAGGTATAGTTCTGTGATGGGTGTGGTAGGGAAGTGATCTATAAAAATGTTGAAGAGGGTGGGACTGAGGACTGCTCCTTGAGGGACACCAGTGTGGACAGGGAAGGGCTCGGAGAGGAAAGTATTGAAACACCCAAAGTGAAGACTTGTGCTGGTTTATGTATGCGTTCTCCGCATAAAAGCGAAGCAAAAAGTAGATGACCTAACGCCTCCGTCAAACCTCGGCTAGCTCTGCATATCGTGTCCGTCACGTTACCCCCAAAGATGAGGCGACGGTACATACACGAGGGAGTTGTCGACACCATAATGGCACACGAGCACGATTTCCTCGGCTTTGCACTTCAGACCTACGGAACGCAGGGAGGCAAGCATGAGCTCCATTGAGAACCCATGCGTTTCCAAGCTTCGGTAGAAACATCCATGAAAGGGCTTTTCTGTTCGTTTGTGAAGAAGGGTGTTTTCCTCTCCTTTCTTGTTATCGAGCTTTAGCATGGGCGCCTTCAGCGACAATAATGAAAGCCGCTTGCGTTTCCTTTTGTGGTAAAGCCCAAGTCCAAATAGAAGCTATCTGCTCCTCTTTTCTCCACCTGGAATAGAATTGCCAACAGTGTCCACTTCTTCCTGAGGATTATTCCAATTCGTATTTCGCCCGTATTTTGCCAAATGTCGCGAAACAGCTTAAATGCTAGCAAATAATAAATGATTTGGATAAGAAATGACAAATGCATGGAATTGCTGAAACAAATACACGAAAAATCATTTATTTTTTATACCGATGACTCAACAGGCTACGAATGAATCATAGCACAACAAAACCAAGGGAGAATTGCTGGCCTGGCATACGAGAGAAGAGGCTAAAACCAAAGTTAAACAAGGGAAAATAAAATTTGCAGAGGTGAAAGTGTTCTGTTACCTGGGAAGCCGATTTACTACCGATGGATGAATCAAAAACATATATTCAGTAGAATAACCCAGGCAAATAGGGTATTGAATCAGAAGAAGAATCTACTTGCAGCTGGAAATACAAGCGTGGAAGTAAGGAAACAATTCATCACAACGTTCATCTGGAGCGTGTTTCTTAACGGCAGTGAGGCAATGCCTCTGCTTCTGCTACTTTGGCGAAACCTTAGCTCCATTACAAAAAGAAATGCCTTCTTACTAGCCCACCCTGGTATGGACTGAATGATATAAATGCATTAGTTTTATTCCATGAAAAAGACCTTCTTTGACTAGTAGCAGTCACAGCTGAACGACACGCACATCCAAAGTGATTTCGCAATGAGTGTGGAAAACCTCCGGTCGCATTTCTGCTAGGGTTTCGATTCCACCTACCGGTTTTCATTCAGAACAGATTTTGGAGAATAAACTTCCATTTAAACGGCAAGTGCAGAAAAACGAAACCGAAAAAAGTGAACAGAAGTTTATACAAAATGAGTGTGAAAGGAGGAACTCGACCTTGTAAATGGCAAAAAATAAAAAATGTAAGTATCCATAATGGATAATGTTTTTATTTGTCAGTCAGGTAAACATAACAAACTATCTTAGTAAATATACCGTCGATTTCCAACCCATAACGCGTGCCAGCGAAGAAGAGGAAAAACAAAATTTTCTCATCTGTTTCCTACCCTATAGGATTTGAAGGATGTTAATGCCAAAATTTGAAATGCGTAGGGCACGGCTTCTACTGGTCAAATAGAGCTCATATTTCGCAAAAAAGTTTTCTAGGCATTTCTCATCAAATTGGGGGGTGTCGTGAAAAATTGGAAAACAGTGCCTCATTTTGGACTACCCTAGAGAGAAATGGACGATGACAGCAGCGGAGAAGAAAAGGGTGGACGCATTCGAAATGTGGTGCTACAGAAGATTGATGGAGGAAATGGATCGACCGAGTGACATACGAAGAAGTCTTCTTTATCTACATAATACCCTGTAAGACACCATAAAGGTGTGTGGCAGGAGGTGAATTCACACCAATCATGCATTAAATATCATGCATTAAATAGGGTTAGGAAGTAATAATATACCTACTAGTCAACACTTCAAAATTTTAAAAAATAAAAAAGCAAAAGTATAGAAAAAGTAGGTTAGTTAGGGTTAGTAAAGTTACTAGTAAAGTTAGGTTTAGTAAACTTAAGAGTAGGTTAGTTAAACTGTTAGTTGAGTTACCTTCATGTACTTATACCAACATGCACCTGCCTATGCTACCCATTGATACACTCGTACTTATGCTATTGGATATATTAATAGGTATTCATATCCCCAAGAGTACGAGGAAAAGAGGACGTTTTGAATTTCTCAGTTTTCTCAAAAAAATTCTCTAATTTTGTGATTATGTCCAGTCTACCATAGTAACATGGAGTTTGCAAAATATTTTTACCATCATCAGTGAAAATATTAACCTATAATTTATTTAAGAGATTAAGCCTAAACTTGTTCTTAGCCAACTTGGCAAGAGCCAAGTTGACTCACCGATTCCCGTGGGATGACCGAAGCTGGGCGGCCGGGACGGAGGTCAGATGGGTGTCCTCTACCACGGTGCTCTTGTCCCCTGCCTGCGAGTGGTGGCCAGGTAACAATGTGGGTTGGCACATACAATGGATCTAAAGAGAGGTCCAAGTGGCAGAAGGGGACTCCAGGACGCCCTACCGCCCACCCCTCCTCCAATTTACATTTTAAGTCTAAATTTCAACCTGCGATCTGACAATGATTCCCATTTCAATTCATTTAATAGACTGGTTACGCTAATATAATTATCGTATCGTCCCTTTACAAATCTTGCCAATCTTCGCTGCACACGTTCAAGTTCATTACTTAGACCGATTTCGTAGGGATCCCATACACTGGCAGCATATTCCAAATGAGGTCTTACAAGGGAAAAGTAGCTGATTTCTCTTACATGATCGTCACAGTTACCCATTAACTCACGTATGTGTTCACCTCAGGGAAGATCATGTGTCAGTCTTATTCTAAGATATTTAATGGACTCCACGACTGTTAATTCATTATTACTTATTTTGCAAGTGCTAGGAAGAGGACTATTCTTTTTCCAAAAATTCATTGCCCCACATATTTTTAAATTTAATTTTAACTGCAATGCACCACATCATTTATCAATAACTTGTAGGTCTGCATTTAAATATTTTTTATCGTCAGGCCATAGAATATCTCTGTAAAGTACTGCTTCATCGGCAAATAGAAGATGCTTACTTTTTACCATCTTGTTGTAATCATTTATTATACTCTTAAGCGGAGTGGTTATATACAATTTTTTCTGGGGGATAAGATGTCTACTGAAAACCCTAAAAAGAAGACGGGACCGCTTAATCGACCATATCTTAAGACACTATGGCCTGAAGAAGACAATCGTCGAGGGAAAAGTGAACGGGAAGAACGGAAAAGGCTGGCCTCGTATGAAGTATACGGAGAAGGTTGTGAAGGATGTAAAAGGGAGGAATTACTTTATTATGAAGAGATTAGCCGATAGAAGAACTCAGTGGAGAGCTGCGTCAAACCAATCTGTGGATTGATGACTAATGATGATGATGAATTGCAAGCACAAATAGACCCGCAGCGACCTCTAAAAACTAAAGGGTGGTTCAAAGGAATAAACGGCACTGCTTAATCAAGATGCCTCGCTCCTAAACAAAGGGCATTGTATCAGGGAAATACTGTTCAGTAATGCACACCCGAAGGAGACCTACAGTAGACTTAAGTGCAGACCCTTGTTGATCCAGGAAAGACCAGTTCAAGGCACCCTGACCCCCAACACCACGGTCCTGGCCGCTGCCACCTCCTTCCAAACCAGGATCTGGAGTTCGCTCCGTCACACTCGACGACAAACCAAACCCTCAGCCCTTCCCTTCAACGATGTTCCGCGCTGGGCGAGTTTTGGATTCATTTATAGTGTTTGGCTCAGAGGACGTCTAGAGTCCATAAAACAGAGACTAAGCTCACGCTATTACATTCCTTGTTCATTTTTTTCTTTTTCATATAAGCAGAAGGCTTTCCGAGAAAGGGTGCCTTGCAAAGTTTACGAAATAATAATAATAATATTTCCCCAAAACTTATTATTATGAAAGAGGCGAGCGTGGAACAAGAGGGTGAGGAGACCAGTTCGCCGGAGGGAGGAAAGGGGGTGAGCATTTGGGGAGGGGAGAAAAGTTCCTAATAGGCTGGGAAAAAAAGGAAGATTTTTGGAAGGGGGGTTTCCTGCGGTGGAGAATGAACTGAGCGGAAAGTTCTTCAGGGGGAGATTGCTGGAGGGGGCGGAGGGTGGAGGGCGGAGGGAGTAGGGTGGAGGGCGGAGGGGAGGCGATTGGCACACACAAGGCGTCGTTGCCCGCGTCAACTGGCTGGCTTTCATGCCACCGAGAGGCCCCTCCCCCTATCCCCTAATGACCCGATGACTCCTTTAATGGCACACGGCGCGTTTGGTAGGGAACTTCGGTTCGGACGACGTCGATCCCCGTAATTAAATTAGCCATTCCAGGCGTTGGGAAAAAATGCAGAGATGAAAAATAATGACGCATGCCTTTGAAAGATTGACTCAATTTTCGAGAAACGGGCAAGGGGAGAAGATAGAGACACATTCTCGTGTTAGGGGGGGAGATTCAGGGGAAGTTAAGGCTTTGGGATACTTTGAACAACATGCTGCTCTTTATGGAGGAATATTTCCTCAGATTAAGTGTCTTTATTTTCATCTGAAAAAGTTCTTTATGACTCTAGACTGTGCTTCAATAAAGATTTACCGCGATTTTCAAAACAACGCATACATTTTATGGATTTTAAATACCGACTTATCCTCGCAGGAATTTAGATGCTTAGATTATTACGTCAACAGAGCTCACTCGCAGCTCGACGCAGAGCAATGTTTCGCAAGTGTTGGATCATCACTATGAATACGCTAGGCTCACGATTCTGAATGAAAATGAAATGCTGGTATGGAGGAAGATTGGCAAAAAATAGGAACACAGTCATATAATTGGACATAGGAATTATCAGTTAAATAATTTCCACTTATTTTATACAGTCACTTCCGGTTGTATCCATTAGCGGATATCACCTGGTAGTGGTAATGGGCTACACTAACATTGATGCAGAATACACCAAGCATTTTCATTTGGTGACGAATGATTGATGAGGATCCACAATGTTGAGTCTGACTTCACCAAAATCAAGTACTTGGGAGCTAACAGTTGACCAGCTTCCGTAGACGCCGTGGTGAAGGAGAGAAAAGACGATTGTGTGGAGGAAACAGTCACTTGGCCAAGTACATACATGTCGTCCGGAAATAAACAAGCCAGACAGCAACATACATACGGTACGAAATACAAGCTTAAATAGTGAATTTTCGGGCTTTGCCCGGCTTTTTACGGTACAGTGACTGCCCACCGAGGGATGCTTGAGGTGTGTCAGTTTGGCCTAAGAGTAAGAGATATCTGCTGGGCTCTCACTTATCTTGTCTCCTGCCTCGGGAATCCAAACTGACGAGAGATGAAGGATTAAGGAGAGCAGACGTGTGAGAAGAGGAAAGGACGTGACGCAGGGCGATGGCACGATGTTGAGGGAGGAGGATGATGAATGCGGTGAGATACAAGGGATGGAGACAAGAGTGCCGTGAGGGCCTCTGTTGCTCATCCCACACCCCGCAGTGGCGTGCTTGAGGGCAGAGGATAATACGGCCATTGGAGTTTTTTTTCCGTTGCTAAAGTGCTAAGGCCGTGGAGGTGCACATTTAAATCTTTTATTTAATAACATGGGCATATGCAGAAATGAGATGATTTTGGCTGACGAAACATTCGAAGAAATGAACAGAGTTAATAAATATTTGAATATTTGACTAAAACAAATCTACATCTACAAGATACCCTGCAAGCCACTGCGAGGGTGTGTGGCAGGGGGCGAAGATCACCACGCATGCACTACAGACATGCAAGACAGCAAATGCGGAGGGATATCGTCCAACTGGGAATTTTGGTTGAATGGGGACTAGGGCAATGAAGCGTTTGACACGGCATTTATATTCATGGAAGGTAAGGAGTGTATGATGGGAAGAGCGTTTCTCTCGGTGGAGAAACAAGATTACTCGGGTGGGAGTAGCTTTGCAGCCTAAGACACTCAAAAGTGCGTAATCCCGATTGTGTGAAAAATAGCGTGGATAATACTACTTTTAATAAATTTTCAATCATCACTACCATTATGTGCCCTTCGTAAATTTTCCACCTGCTAAATCCTTGAGGCCGCTCTGGATGCTGAGGGTAGGACCATCAATAAGATCTATAAGATCCACGTGAAATTAGAATGGGGAAAAACAAGCTTGAGGAGGTGAAGTTATCTGGGAAGCCGAGTAACCAGCAATGGAAGAAGCGAGAAAAAAATGACCTGTAGAATAGCCCAGGCAAAAATGGAGTATTACCAAAAGAAAATTCTCATCAGACTTTGAACTACAAGCGTGGAAATAAGAAAGGAATTCATCAAAGCGTATATCTCCACCTCATCTTTTCTATGAAGGTGATACACGAACGATAGCGGAATAACAACATGTAAGGCTGGAAGAATCCTAAATATGTTGCCACCCAAGTATGATGAAAATAAAATGCATCGACCAAATGACTAACGAGGAAGTCCTGGGAAAAGTAGGAGAGAGAGAGAGAAGCTGCTGGAGACTTTGAAAAGAAGACGGAATCACTTTGTCGGTCATGTCTTGAGGCGTGATGGCCTGATGAAGACAATCGTCGTACGATAAGTCAACGGAAATAATGGCGGAGGAAGGCCTCGCATGAGATTTGTGAGGAAATAAGAGAGAAAAATCATGCGGGTATGACGAGGTTGGCTGAGAGAAGAATCGAGTGGAAAGCTGCGTCAAACCTTTCTCAGGATTTTTCACTGATGATGATGGATTTGTTTTTGTCGTGTAATTGCACAGTCGCAAGTGTTCAAAGCAATTCCTTGTATTCAATCTTCTACTACCGGAATTTTTTCACTCCTGGTTGAATCAACGTATCTAATGTTCTTGCTCTAGAGAGTCGAAACACTTGTTCTTCAAAGAACAATTTCCCACCACCATTTCCTTGAGTCCAATCTCTCCGAGTCGATTATCATTCCACATCCACCGCTTCCTCAGCGGCGCCCTGCGACTACTTGGCGGTCGCCCCGCTTCATTCAATATCCAAGATCAAAAGGCTTTCACCTTGAAATGTACTTATCCCCCTCTGCGGCAGAAAATCCTTTCGTCACCACCCCCATCCTTTCTTCTTGCTCATGCTAAACCATTTATATGAGCCCGTCATGCGATCAAGAGTGACCTCAGTCGAATAGATTGACATAGGCAGTACAAGCCCAAAGGGACTCCACATAGAACTGATCCCGGGTCATCGGCTGCACCAGCCCTTGTTGTCTATCGCGGAGAATGAATTCTGTAAAAGAGATGCAGCATGGAGTGCAGCCAAGATTGCACGCCTCAGCTTACGGCCTCCGGGATGCCACTCACCTCAAGTGGAGGCCGACGTTCTATTCGGCCGACGATGCCAAGAAGATACGTGTGAGATTTTGCGTTCCATTCTGGACAACAAGCAAGTGCGTTGATAAGTCTGTCTGAGCAAAAAGGGATCCTGCACCAGGAATCGAACCACGGACTTGGTCCAATGCGCAGACAACGCTACCTAGGATTCCGTGACTGCGGTTTCCTTAGCGCACAACATCAGAAACTGGTGGTATATCACCCTTTGCGACATAGTTTATAGAATCTTTCCCTCGTGGACAGTAGCTTTCTTGAAGCACTATTCCCGCTTAAGAGTGCCTTCCTTGACGAACCGTAACCAAAAAGCGAATGAGACCGAACTCCTATAGCTCCTCCTAAAAATTGTCTTTGGGTCTGTAATCCTGGGTAAATTGTTAGTCTGCACGTTGGACCGACAAGTCAAAGGTCCGTGGTTCGATTCCCAGTCCAGGAAACCTTTCCTTTTAGCAATGTTAGCAGTGGTTTCAACCGTTCAGAATATTCCTATGCGAAGTTGTTCTTCCATAAACATTCGAAGCCGAAATCATGTCCGACACCTCTTCACCCTTTCATCCTGTTCCCTTTCTGCGTGATCAATATCAGGAACTCCTTTCTCTAGAAGGAGGCGCGGCGGACGAAGAGAATCGGGCGTCAGGAAAGTCAGACGTGCCGGGAACACGCTTTGTCACCCTTGATGGTAGAGACAAGCGGGCGAGAACATACCACGCCTCTGCTGCGAATAAACGGCAACTCGCTGGAATGGACGGAGGTGGGAATGCCCACTACGCTGCGTGTGCTTACGGGTGCGACCAATGGATTATAACTCTTAATATTCACCCAGAGAGACCCGTGAATACCTCCACACAGCAGCGCACGGAAATGCCAATGATATTAATACCCATCTGAGCCAGAGAAATAGTGGATTGACAAGAAAGTCTAACACTTGTACTAATGGGTACGGCTTTGTGGATACTAATCTTCATTTGTTACTCGTACCGCCCTTCAAATGATAGGGGGTAAAAATTGCAACGAACACAGAATTGTTCCTAACACATTAATTAGCGCCTCCTCCTGCACCCTCAGGTGAAGTGCCAGTGAGTGAGTGTGCCACCCACACCATTTTGTGTTCAGTGGAGCAGCGACCGGGCATCGAGGTGGTGCTCTTGCGATTTCCGTGCGAAGAAAACCGTGGGATTGGAGTGAAAGGACGTTTCCTTGGCGCACGGCGGCAGTGGCGACGCGGAGCGGAGACGTCTCCCGACCCACCTCGCGGCAATCCGCTTCGCAATTTGCATAATCAAGCGACGAGTGCGTTGGAGCGTTTATCTCCCTCCCCCGAAAGATGACACGGGGAGAGCAGGGAAAGAAAGCGGAGGGGTGGGGCCGTGCAAAGGGGCGATCCCGCCCCCATTCCAAACTGGCGGGTAGCATTAGCAAATTAATGCCTCCCCATAACCTCAACAGAATTACGGCTCTTTTTAGTTCACACGCACTCTGAACACGCACGCACTTCCCCTCCCCCCCCCTCCCCCGGTTATCGCGAGAGGAAGAAAGATGAACGTCAGCGCGCGCTCCCGAGGTTTTAAGCGCGCGCTGCCACTCTTTCACTCTCGACTGTCTTTTGTTCCATTTTTTGTTTATTTCCCGTGCTAAGCGCTGGGGAGCGCTGCGGGTGACAAAAGGCGATGACGGATTGGAGCCCATCCGAGAGTGGTTGCCGCACATCCCATCCATCCGTTTTCCGCTCAGCTGCCTCTCCCCTCGCGAAATGAGGCCTCATTATCCCAAATATGTTTCATTCCGTTTTCGGAAGAGCGGAGAACCGAAAAGCACTTGGGAGGAAGATTCCGAGCGTGAGAAAGCGAGGTGGGGTGGCAGGGAGGATAACAAAGGGGGGGGTGGGGGGGACGCCCACGCTGTCCTCTCGCGGGGACGGGCTGAATTAATTCGGGAGCGCAAACACTTTCGCTAATCACAGAAATGAGAACAATTGACGCGCGACATCCAATCGCGGAATTCCTGGCGGGGATTGTTGTGAGGGGTTGCAGGAAGGAAAGGGGCGTGTCCCAGGGTCCATGCTTAAGGATACAAATCGCTCGCAGATCAGCAGCAGTGCCCCCGAATATTGCATTTTCCTATGCGCCTGGACCACTGACTGCCAAGTATGCGGATTAAAATGGAATCGGTGCTTCAATAATTTCAGTGCATCCAATCTCGATCCATATTCAATCGTCGACGATGCACGCGTGCACCTCGCCCTCGGAAGCAAACACCTATCAGGGTCCTCATGAAGCGATCCGAGTTGTTCACCCTCTCATCTATGTCTACATTTTCAGACATGCACCATTATATTAGCTATTAATTCCTCAAAGGCTCGAAAGGGGTTGTAAACAATGGCCTTTCATGAAGCTGGACGCCGCCATTCTGCGATCTGCTACCTGGTGACGGATATGTTCTTCTGGTAACACCCCCCTTCTCCTTTTTCGGCCCTGTTCCAGAGACGGAATAGGTTCTTGTCATCGGTTTGAAAGATGGGTGGAATCCCCTGAATGCGTTCCTTTGCCTCTAATTTGTGGGGAATGAAAAGAGCAATGATTATGTCCACCATTGTGAGATATTCTCGGCGTTTACAGAAAATGAATAGAGATTAGATAGGTTTCTAACCACTAAGCACTCTTCACACCGGTGACAGATTAGGGCACGAGATCCAGCAGCCCAAGATGAAACATGTTCTGTGCCAGGTTAATACGGCGCCTTTGCCATTATAGCCTTGCAGCCTTTGAGGCGCCTCACAACTTCTTGAGACTTCTTGTCAGGACGACGCAGGAGGAGAGAACCACTGTCGAGCCAACTGTCACGTGCATATCTGAATCACATCTCTTCCAGGAGCAAAATTCCAAAAGGGTACTTGCTCCGAGTATTGAATCTTTATTATAGAGAATAAAAACCCAATAACTTGAGAGCGAATGTTATGGAAAAATGAAAAAATGGGGTGGAAGAAGACGAGTGAGTATGATACCAAGTGGAGAGCGTGATAGAAGGGCCATCTTAGGATTGATGGTCGGACACACCATTTTGAACCCATTTGCAATAGATGTCCTCGTTTAGCCTGACCTGAGTAGTGAATATAGGAGCTGAATGAGAGTACATTTCACCCATCTGTGGCACTACCATCCATCATCACAACTCAACAACCCTAATGTTAGTAAGACGCCACCCTCGATCTTCCTATCGGCTTACCTCTCCATGTTTGCATAATTTACCTCGAAAGAAAAACTTGAAAATAGTATCACCCACACCATTTTATACCACCATTGACCAAGGCTTTAAGAGATCACAGACATTTACAAGGCGGCCCACACCAACTGTGTGTCTCTATAGTGAGGGATGGAGGGGGGGATATAATTGGAGGTGGGGGGGGGGGCGGGATGAAGCGGCGGTGGACGAAGTTCACGACGAAGGAAGCATTGTGGAGTGGGGTTGGCGGTGTGGCAGAGCAGACTAAAGCCAAGCAGACTGGATAGCCCCCTAAGTGCACCATAATGCAACTCTAAGAGACATGAACGGAAGAAAGGCGGGAGAGCGAGATACACATGGCAAGCCTCTCATCATAAGGTATTACAGTACTTACATGACACTTACCTACAAATTCGAAATGAAGTGCTACCCAAGAATGATACGAATGAGAAAAGCCTTGCGTAAACTTGGACATTTAATAGTTTCCTATACTTTAGAGATTCTAAATCCAGAGCATTTGACCAATAATCTCGCATGCGAACTAAAGGATGATCATTTTCATCGATGAATAACGACACATTTATTTGACTCAGCTCTACACTCGATTCTCCTACCGGTTAATCTCTTCATATTGATATATACTACATACTATCTCAAATTTCTCACAACTATTGCATACACCTCATACCAGGCCTGCCGTTCCCATTCTTCCCGTTCACTTTTCCCTCGACGATTGTCTTCATCAGGCCATCGTGTCTCAAGATGTGGCCTATTTAGTTGTCCCGTCTTATTTTCAAAATTTACGGAAAACATTTCATTTTTATCATTCTTGGATAGCACCTTATTTCGAATGAGTAGTTCAGTGTCATGAAAGTGCTGGGAAGCTGTAGATGCTTGACTGGTCGTATTTCTCAGTAGCTTAAGCTTCATCCGATTTTTTTTTTTAATACTCACGTGATGATTCAAATTTCCCTAGAATTCACTTTGCTTCAATTAGAAAAATAGAGAGAATTGCATTTTAACAAAAAAATGCGGATAGGAATCTTACGAAGGATATACTTCTTACCCGTGAGCTACCTATAAGGTAATCGCTATTATTTTTCGTCGAGAAAAACGCAATTTGAATATTACACTGCACTCCAAATATCACCGCTATCAAGTCATTATTTGCATTAATGAGTACCTAAACTGTACAAAGGTATTACACCACGGCGAGTTCTAAGCATCAAAATATGTTTCATAACATATTTTGATACTTAGAATATCTTAATATATTCTTATTCGTAATATTAGGAAAAAAGTAATAATTCAAATTAAGTAGGTACAGGAAACGCTTACTTCTTGCGTTATTTCATTTTACTCTGTTTATGTTTATTTATTCTGTTACTGAGATAAGAATATTGACTAAAATATTACAAAAAATAACGTACACCAAGGTTTGATTCCACTGCGATGGTTCTACTGCACCATCGGAGTTTTTCCAATTTGCCGCGCTTCGCAAGGTTGGAGCCGTAAGCAATGGTAAAAGCATTGCCATCACAATTTCGGGATGAGTTTGGCAAAACACTCCCGTCACTATTAATTTATGGCAAATCATAAGTACCAATAACATCTTAGGCAGGGCGTATTTAAGGATATTTCCCAACGAGTTCAAGGGAGGCATGAGGATTGCTTCACTGGACCAACGAGAATACACATCGATCGAAAAATTCCAATTTGCCCAGATACGAAGCCTCAGAGCTGTCGGGGTCACAACTGGATGCCCAAGAGAGCACGCAATGAAAGCAGACCAAAGTCAGGCCAAGGAGCACAACCACTTCTTCTTCTCGTCACTTCCCCTCAGGAGCGTCACTCTCCTCGACACATCCGATGGAGGCTTCAGATGGTCGCAATAAAACTCCGGAAGGAGCGACCATGGAGTGGGGTGCAGACAGTGATCCAATCAGCTGGGAAGAGGAAATATTCGGCAGATGCCAATTCGCAGTGACAGACTGCACGAATCTGGGGAAAATAGGGAAAAGGCTTTGGATTGGCAGCCGAAGGAGCTGTCGCCGCCCATTCCATTTCGGAAGAGGACGGTGACGTGCGCAGTGCACGCTGTCTCACGTCACTTGAAAAGATCGCAGCGTGATTGCACCCAAAGCACGCTTCTCAAACGAATGTTCAAAAGTCGAGAGAAACGACAATAGCTGCCTGCACAATTGCTTACCTCACGTATAGCGCGTTTAATGATCATAGAGAAAGATATTTAATTACTATTCACTCGCTTAGCCGACGATTATAACTCCTCATTGAGAGTTGCTATACCAGAAAAATAATTTACTCATCACTGGTAGAGTTTATTTGCGAAAAAAACTTCGTGTAGAGCGAAAGATTCCTTAATTTTTTGCGAATAAAACAAATGTCTAATGCATATGAGACGAAAATAAACGATATCATGTGGAATTGAATTAGAAAAATTATCAAATTTTCCAATTAATTCAGTAAACTATATTATAACGAAAACATAATTGGTAAGTGAATCAATGCATCGGAGAATGCAATCGGGGTCCCCGAGGGCCGAGGCCTCTCGGGGACCGATGGACCAGGCCCAAGGGAGCGGCTCCTATTTCCCATGGAGGCAAGAGTCGCTTCCCCATTGAATTCGTCTATTTGGGACTTTTTCCACCTTTCGCCTCTTTTTCTGCCAACATTATTAACAGCAACAAATCAACAGCTGCTGGGGAAAGCAAAGAGGGAGAAAAGGAGCGAACAGACAGCGAATGACAATTCAGACGTGTTATTTATATAGAAGGTTAATCTGGGATACATATCTCAATGAAATATTACTCAATTTCTATGTCGCATTTGCCCTTATTTGAAGGGTAAAAGAGAATTCAAAATGAGTTAAAAGGACGGAAAGTAATGAGAATATTGCTAGTGAATGTACGAGAAAGTACGCAGCGAAATATGGTTACAGTGGCGCATTAAGATGGTTCAAATAACGAGGCCCCTTTTCACTGAACAAATACTTAATGGTAACCTATGTTTCGGTGCATGTATGTACAACATGATCTTAAGGTTAGCATTAAGACCTCGCAAGTACATCGAATGGTATAGGATATAGTTAATGCATCAAACTCAATGTACGTTGCTATACATCTTTATCTTAATGGAAAATTATCCAGTCAGCTCATCTATCATAGTTGGTGTAATTTATGCCAAATTAGAGGTTTCGTCTTACACTGTGGATAAATGTGCCAACAGAGAGGGGTGTAGTATTTCTAAAGGATGCACTTTGTACCTATTGTTGATTGGAATTCAATGTGTCCGAGGAGAAAATTACGTGTTTCAAAAGAGAAGAGACGTATTGAATGTAGTGCATGTTCTGGAGAAGAAATTTGCCACTGATTTCGATAATTCAATATGCATAACGCAGTGAAAAAACATTTTGGAACAGCTCACAGAGGGGTACAATAGAAAAAAATGGATTTTTTCATCACGGACATAAAAACTTCGCATGGTGATTCTCCGTTGATTGGTTAAGGGGTGAAATTTGATAATTTTTTGCCAAAAAAACGACTACAAACACATGGTTTGACTTTTGGCCAGCTTATTCGATTTCAGCCCGCTATATAGCAAGTAAAAATATTCCTCTTTCCTTTGAGTCGATTTGAGTTTAAGAAGTGCAATAAGAACAAATTTTTAAAACATCGTAGTAATAGATTGAGGTTTGTAATCAGGTTGGACCCTCTCCGACTAAAAGTTCGAGTTCGCGCCGCCCGCATCCACCCTAAGAACGAAATACAGCAGCTGCCATTTTTGACCATGGCATTCCCTTCGACCTCGCACGCCTCCGCCCACAATCTCTCATAAATAAAGAACAACTTTAAAAACTTGATACAGCCCATAACATTCTCCTCCCTATCATCGCAACATTTTTCAATCTGTACCACTTATTTCCCTGGCGCACAGTCCGTGGACACCAGGCATAAAGAACTTTTCCCCATCCTTCCCATTTCAAACAGCAATGATATCCCCTGAAAACCATTCGGTCTCCAGCCAACCCTCGCACCATTTGAAAACCACTCTGCCTCAAGTTCTCTACCATTCCCTGCAAACGCGCGAGGTGTACAACATGTCCCATCTTCGCTGCACCACAGCTGTCCTTCACCTTTCCCTCACTTTCCCTCTTCCACCATCGACATTTACCACCCTCAACGCAATGTTTGCCCAGCCGTTAGTTGCAATAATTGCTTCAATGTGTCTCTCCGGCCAACAAATCCATTAAACTCCACACGTTTGAACACACCTTCACCCAACCATACCCATCCTCCATTCCACAACCCTCCAGTCCAACCGTATCATGCCATTCCGTTTCATTGGTTCTCTCCTCGTAGAAAACGGTGGCTAGGTGCCTGGGACACCAAATATATTCCAAAATTTGAGTTCCCTTCTGGGTTCCATATTACATCAATGCACCTATCTCCAGGTGGCATATTCTACAGTACTTTTTAATATATGTGTGTTTATGATATGGGAGATGATGGGATATATATGATGATACGGGAGCATCAATATTAAGATCGGAATTCAACGCTGCAGTGAGGGACCTTCGAATGATAACGCTTCTGGTATTAATTATGTCCCTTCAGAACTAATGAAAATGCAGGAGAGAAGACATTAACTCATCTTTAAAAAGCCATCTGCAACATGTACTCAACAGCAGAAATTCCAAGGGACTTCGAGAAAAACATCATAAAATAGAAGAGAGCGGATGAATGCGAAAATTTTAGGGTTACAAGCCTGACGAAACATGCATCGAAGGTACTAACCAGAAACATCTACAGAAGAATAGAACGAAAAGCAGAGGAGTTCCTGGATGAAGATCAATTCGGATTCAGGAAAAGTAAGGGTACAAGATAAGCAATATTGGACTTTAGACTGCTCATAGAGAAGATAATGGAGAAGAACAAGCCGACGTTCATTGCATTTGTGGATTTAGAAAAATCTCTTGACAACGTGGAATGGACTTCCATGCTTGGAATCCTGAAGGGAATTGGAGTGTCCTACAATGACCGAAGAATTATAGACAGTCTGCATAAAAGCAGTTAGCTGTGACCAAATCTGGACCCAGCTGTGAAGAGGTATGAATAAAAAAAGGAGTGAGACAAGGCTGGGCGCTGTCTCCCATAATTTTTAATGTTTACATCGAGAGAGCCATCAATGAATTCAAAGAGAAGTGTTCTGGAGTGAACATCCACGGAAAAACAATCAGTATGCTACGATTCGCAAGATTCTAGATTCTAGATTCTAGATAGACGAACAAGATTATAGTAACCATGGAAAGGACAATGGTCAGATATGAACAGAAGATAAATAAAAAGAAGGCTAAGATATTGGTGTGCGGCAAGAAAGAAGAGGCGAAAACCAATTTCAAACTACGAAAACAAAAACTTGATGAGGTGAAAGAGTTCTGTTACCTAGGAAGCCGAGTAACCAACGATGGAAGAAACAAGAAAGAAATAGTAGAATAGCCCAGGCAAAAAGGGCATTCTTTCAAAAGAAGAATCTACTTACAGCAGGAAATACAAGCATAGAAGTAAGGTAACAGTTCATCTGAACATACATCTGGAGCATTTTTCTTTACGGCAGTGAATAATGGACGTTCACAGCAGCGTTGAAGAAAAGGGTAGAAGCATTTGAAATGTGGTGCTACAGAAGAATGCTGAAGATTAAATGGATCGACCGAGTAAGTAACGAGGAAGTGCTAAGAAGAGTAGGAGGAAAAGGAATTCTGGTGAGAACTCTAAAAAGAAGAAGGGAAAACTTAACCGGCCACATCGTGAGACACGATAACCTGATGAAGACAATCGTCGAGGGAAAAATGAATGGGAAAAATGGAAAAGGCAGGCCTCGTATGAGATACATGGAACAGGTAGTGAGGGATGTAAGAGTGAAGAATTATGTCACAATGAAAAGGTTGGCCGACAGAAGAATCGAGTGGAAAGCTGCGTCAAACCAATCCTAGGATTGTTGGCCAATGATGATGATGATGATGTGTGTATATATGCTTATATATGCTGTATATACGAGTGTGCATCATTTCCTTTCACAACGCCCATCAAGCTAACCCTTCCTCCACATATTTTCTCATGAAAGACACCGTTACGAGAACAATAATGTCGACAGTCTACGCTCATGTGCTGAGTAATTTAGAACCATCTTTTTTCTCTAGGCTAACCTCTGAACCCTTCTTTTGGGCGATGCACAGACATGACATATTTCTGCAGACCCACGACTGTGGACACATTTCCGTATACCTTTTCTATAGTTAAATTCATATCTTGCCTTTCAGATTCCGAGGTAAATTTCATCGATGTCGACTTCCAAATCGTGGGAAATAGACTCAATCCATGCGTCCATATGAAACCCAGCTACTGCCAGCAGATTCTGTAGTGCAATGGTTGTCATCCCGTTCACACGAATAACAGAGCTCCTTTCCTCCACTCAATGAGAGGAAACCGGTTATGCAACAACACACCTACCCTCAAATCCGACATAATTCCAACTTGTATTTCCATCTTCACAGGCGTGGGAAGTAGCCTAAATACAGAATTCTTTCTCCATCCTCCTCAGACACCCCTCGACACAAGCACGTCACCCGCCTCCCTCTCGTATAAAGGCAACTCCACATCACGATACAAGCGAGGTCGTGACGATAAAGTCCAAAAGAGAAAGACTGCCGCAACTGTGATTTCTTATTTCTCAGACGTGAATCACGATCAGAAGAACACAAAGGCTCAGTGATGCCACCCCTCGCCGCGTCCTTTATAGCATAGGTTCGCAAAGAAAGATGAAGTCGAACATATTCCCCGCACAGCCACTGGCGCATGATGATTCCGGGGCGGGGAGAGCGAATGAATATTGCATTTCAAGGCTCGCAGTCCATCCCCGTCTCCGGCGCCGCTTCTTCCACGCCCCTCCAGGGTCCATTTTTAAGCCAGCTTTAGAAATTCGCCCCCTCTGGGGAGCGAGGGAGGAAATAAATGAGTCCATCCCCCGGGGCACACACCCCCGCACAAAACCCACAACCCCTAAGGCGGCGCGGGGCAGACGGCGCTTGTCAGGGGGGGGGGGGGAGATGTATGGAGAGGGTGCCAAGGAGGAAGTTATTTAAATGGAGGGCGGGGTGCTCCTTCGCCGCTCCGGGGGGAGCGGAAGGATGCACAGGGAGCGCAGTCCGGTCACGTCGGCGCCCTCTGCACCCACCCAGCGCCGCTCCGATGCACACGCGCCGCGACGGAATTAATCCAGCGCCGCCGCCGCCGCCCCTTTCCACCACGCCAACGCGCGCAGTTGGGTGCGGCGAATTATTGCGCCAGGAATCGAACTGGTGGGCCATCAGAGGTCCGAGGTTCGATGCCAACTGCAGACGTGGAAGAGATCCAGTGCACACTGGGAGTCATCAACATTATGAGAAAGGAAAGATGCGTAAGAAATTGGAAGTACATTCCAACTAAGAAAGAAGTGACCAAAGGAACAGCCCGTTATATATCCCTTTTGGTTTATTGCCAATTTATAACCAGATCTGGGAAAGGGCTTAAGCACGTTGTCACACCGGTTCCCGTGAGATGACCGAAGTTAAGCAACGTTGGTCCCAGATTGAGGTTGGATGGGTGACCCTCCTTCATGCCTCTACCGCGGTGCTCTTGTCCCACGTCTTCGAGTGGCGGCAAGATTGAATGTCGGCTGGCACAATGGATCTAAAGAGGTCTAGGTGCCAGAAGGGAGAATCCAGAAAGCCTCCGTCCACCCCTCCAATACAACCAGCTCATCAACATCTACATCATACCCTGCAAGCCACCGCAATGGAGTATGGCAGGGTGTAAGCCATCACCAGCCTTTCATTAACCACCAGAGAGAGCAGTTATTATTAAGCAGGCATGGAAAAAAATCACTCCCCGTTCAGACACTGCTTGCATGAAGCCAAGAGTTACAATACTGCCACCAGGTAGTAAAATATTAAGCATTTAGTTAGACGACACGTGAAATATAGGCTATAAATTACTAAAATGTAGCTAATACAAAGCAAATACCTACGTTCACCCTCAAGTGTTAAAGGTGAAATACACCTGTTTTTCCTTATTCAAATAAATCAGAAAACATATAAACAAATTCACATAGCTCCATTCATACCGTTCATGGAGATTTCCAAATAGTCATTGAATATGATTCGGGAAACGACAAAAAGGAGGAGGTAGAAGTAACGGTGTGCATGGAATCTCTTATAGACTGTTTCGTGAAGAAAGGCTCTCCTCTGGATGAGATACAGTGTCCATTGAAGCATGAGGTCGACTCAAGACCACTGATAAAGGATTATAGTTTCCTCGTCAAAAAGTCCATTGATCACCCTGTTTACTCCGAAAGGCAGGCCTAGCAATTAAAAACCCTTGCCCGATTGCAAACTGACAGAAGAGGACTAGCAGAAGTTGGAATCCAGGAAGCAAGAACCCAGACGAGTGAATCACGACGGTGATTTTGTCACTGCGGCAGGCTGGCCCGTCAGCCACAAGAGGGTAGGCAGAGTGCGGATTCACAGCTGCACCCGCTGCAAGTGTGGTGAACCTGACTGCACCTAAGGATCAATCACTCGCTGCTTCACTACTTTACGAGAAAGCATACGGTTACACTCAAATCGTGCGTTGAAGCTAGGCTTAGCCATCTCCATTCGTGCTTCTAGCGCGAATCTTAGCGTCAAACTACCAGTAAGCTTGAATACTATTGTACACAAGGATGAAGTAAGTGTTATGCACCAGGGTAGTCACTTTTTGGACTATCCTTTCCCGTAATTTACAGTTTTATAAACCGTATGACTGACTAGAAGCAAATCAGGAAATTAAGGGTAATTATCTTGACCCTCCGAAGTTGTTCCTTCGCAAAACCAAGAGATGAACCCTTCCGATGAGGGTTTTGTGAGGAAAAATAGAGAGAACTCTATAGCTAATAACTAGGCAGAGTGCGAGATGGATTAAGGTTAGCTACTAATTGACTAAAGTGAAAATGTACGAGGACAGGAAGATCAGAATGCCAATTAATGTAGATGCACTACTTCAATTGGCATTCTGATATTCCTGTCTTTGGACATCGGCAGAGTGTTGCTAGCGATTTCGATCTTCGTTGCTGTCAGTGCTACCTCGTTGTGTTTCCGAGCACCCGATGATCATGATCAATATTTCAATTCTAGGATTGCTTTACTGCAGCTCTCCATTCTGCCCTATTCAGTGTTAATCCCTCTCGCCCTGGTATGTTTTCTCTTTCACGTCCTCTTTATTTGCCCTATATATTTGTCCCTTGGTCTTCCTGACGGGACCTTCCCTTCAATCTTCCATTCTATTTGATTTCTAACTAATGCATTGTGCCTCAAGGTATGTCCAATCCATCTGGTTCTTCTTTGCCGTAGGGTTTTTCATATTGTCCTTTCTTCATCTGCTCTTCTGTACACCTCTTCGTTCGTCACCTTATCTGTCCATTTAATCTTCAACATTCACCTCCAGCACCACGTTTCGAAGGCTTCAATTCATCGTTGGTCTGCTTTCCCGATGTTTCACATCTCTGATCCATAGAGTGCCACGCTCCATACGAATGTTTTGATGAAGTGCTTCCTTGTTTGCAGCCGTAGGTTCTTCGAGCATCGTAGTTGTCTCTTCTTCACAAACGCCTCCTTAGCTTGTGATATTCTTCGCTTAATGTCTGTCGAGCTTCTTCCATCCCAAGTTATAGTGCTGCCGAAGTTCTCCGCTTGTTCCAATTTCACTCCTCGAACTGTGATATTTGCCCTAAGCTTCTCTCTTGCGCACACTAGGATTTTAGTTTTTTTCTTGTTGATGCTTATATTATATTCTTGAAGTGATGGGTCCATTGTGGTCAGGGATGCTTGCAGGTCCTCTCGGATTTCTGCTACAACTGCAATTTAATCAGCAAATCTTAGCAGCATGTTTAACTCTTCGCCATTTACCTTGAAGCCCTTGATGCTTTCCAATGATGCTTCTTCCAGGTGTATATTGAATAACGCTGGGGAGAAATTGCATCTTTATCTGACTCCTTTATTTATATTGGCTTCTATCTTCCTTCCGTCTTTCATTCGCATTGTGGTGACCCGACTCTTGTAGAAGCTATCGATTATTCTGCTATCCTTTTAGTCTATTCCAATTGCTTCTAGTATCTTTTACCATTCGACGTTGTCAACGGCCTTTTCCAAGTCCACAAATTCCAAATACTACGGCTTGTTTACGTTTATCGTTTTCTCGGCCAGTATCCTTAAGCTGACTATTGCCTATCTAGCTCCTCGGTTTTTCCTGAATCCGAATTGATTTTCCGAAGGATACCCACGATCTTTCCTTACATTCTTCAGTTAATTATCCTAGTAAGTATTTTCGATGTGTGTGACACCAGGCTCAATGTTCTGTGTTCTTCGCATTTTTCTGTCCTTGTCTTCTTCTGGATTTCGATCATTTCACTCCTCTGGAAACCCTCTGGTAGTTCTCCACTATCATAGCTATCTTTGATTATTCCAAAGAGAGTATCTTTTGCTTTGACCCAGAGTGCCTTGTTGTTCCTTAGGTATTTTACAGCCCTGTCAAATGCGCTTCTCAGTATCTCGGGACCCCAATTATCTTCATCCTCCCTGATTTCTTCTTCCGATAAGTCAGCTTCCAGTGGTTTGGGTACTTGATAGAGATCTTCAATGTATTGCTTCCATCTCTTCCTTATGTCCTCTTGTTCTACGAGTGCCTTTCCGTTCGAGTCTCTTATGTTGTGGGATCTTGTTTTCATTTCTCCGAATTGTCTCTTCACCAGTTTATAGGCCATTTTTGCGTTTCCTTTGAATGTTTTGTTGTTTATTTCTTCGCAGTAGTTTTCTATCCATTCTTCCTTGGATTTCTTGCACTCTCTACTGGCTTGCTTTCTCAACTTTTTATATTGGGCCTCCTCAGTTTCATTTCTTGGATTCTTGTATTTCCTTCTTTCCACTATGAGGGCTCTTATTCGTGTCGTCATCCATGGCCCTTTTGTTTCTATGTCTTTAATCAAGTGTTGCTCATCTGCTACCTCTGTAATGATCGTCTTTATTTCATTCCATCTTCCCGTAACGGTTGCTTCCTTCACTTCTAGTATTGTATCGATGGCTGAGGTGAACCTATCTCTTCCTTCTTTTTCCACCAGTGTCTTTGTGTTCCTTCTTGATTCCTTAGTAATTCTTTTCACCTTCTTGTCTCGCAGGCAGCTGTCCATGAGCACCAGGTTATGCTCACTATATCTGCTCCGGGGTAGCTCTTGCACTGCTAAACTTGGTTCTTATATCTCGTTCTGACAAGGATGTAGTCTATCTGGTATCTTCCTCTGTCCCCCAGCATCTTCCATGTATATTCTCTTCGCCGATGTTGCTCGAAGAGGGTGTTTGCTATTACCATGTTCTTTTCTTTACAGAACTCTACCAGCCTTTCTCCCGTAGCATTTCTTTTTCCAAAACCGAACTCACCCACGCTATTACCTTCTCGGCCCTCTCCGGACACGGCATTCCAATCTCCCATAAATATTAGGTTCTCCTTTCCTTTTACTGTGGTGCGGACCTATTCCAGTTGTTCATACATTTCTTCTATTTCCTCTTCAGAGTGGCTCGACGTCGGCATGTACACTTGCACTATCACTGTGTCCGTATATTCTCCTTCTAACTTGATCATCAGAATATTTTCGTTGTATTGCGATTAGGACTTAATTCTTCTTGACCAGTCTTTCTTCAGTATGAATCCCGGTCCCGCTATCTTCTGCTCATCTCCTGAGTAAACCACCCTGTAATCGTCGCTCCAGAAGTCGTCAGCCCCAGCCCACTTGATTTGCGCATTCCCATGATGTCTACCACCAGTCTTTCCATCTCGATCTTAATGTTTTCCAACTTCCCACACTTCTGAGCACCCATCGAAAAGGAAATACGACGTCTTGCCCTCTACTCTCCCTTCGAACGGACATCCAAGGCGTAGACGAGAGAGGGGGACTTATCTACTAGTAGTGCACTTTGGAAGAACAGCGGTTATAGGGGACTCACATACGTCGTTACTGATTCCAATACACGAACCATCATTAGTCATTCAAACATGTACTGACAACACTATAAAACACCTCAGGGGTATTCGGCAAGGGGTAAGTTATTACCTAACATGTAGTACGTACTTGCCTCCATGTTTAAGTATGTAAGAAACCACTTAAAATAAAATACTGGACACATCACAAATTACAGACAACACCCGAAATGCTAGGAAAGTACAAGAAATGACATGCAAGCAGGCATTAATCACCAAAACACACTATCCTATCCTAAATCCCTGGTAACTCAGCACAATAGCTAATTATTTATTTCGCGAAACGCTTTCAAATATTTTATTACTCTAAGGCAAGTTAATTTTTACGAATAAATTTAGGAATAAGATTTCACAATGATGTGGTCACAAAAGACTCGAAGACAGAACGAATATCTTAATCCATACAAGGTGCAGCTTGTTTTTAGTTACGGTGAGTGACTTGCTCTTTGATATTTCTCTCCATGGCAAGAATGGCGGCCATCTCTTTCGATATCTCGAAGCGCCACAGGCAACACAACGAGCATCGTGACTCCCATCTCTGCCGACCTTTCAGTGCACGAGCGATGCGCGCGCTTCATCTGGCGTGACGGGGAAGCACTAAGGACGCCTCCACTTCCTTCACTTGTTTTGCACGCAGCAATGGATCCACCGACGCACAGCCACGGGAAAGAGGGACCTATGGGGGGCAGCGGTATCAGGTAAGTTGGTGAGTTAATGGAAGAACTTTGGGGTTCAGAGGTGGTGAAGTTTTGACGTCGTATTGGGCGGACGGGGGAAAATTCAAATATCCTGTTTGCAAGTTTCATTAAGTATCATTAAAGAGACCATTTAGTATCATGAAGGAGATTTTAAGGGGCATAGGGTTCAGAATTAAGGAGATAGATTGGGGTAATGTAGTTGGGGTTGCGTGGAATGGCGACAAAATAACTTGCAACAACTTCCTCATTAAATCTCATTTAACTTAGCGTTTGACGCAACAGAAGCGAAATATGAGTACTTGAGAATAAAATGTTCTTGCGTATGCCATTGAGAAGTGTTCATGACCATTAACAATCCCAGAAAATAATTCAAGTGAGTAGTAAGTAGCAAGATATTCTACAGAGAAAAAATCATTGGCCTTGACCGAGCGAATGATTATTTTCTCTGTGGAATATTTCGCTATCGTGCAATTCAGCAGGTAACTCTGCTAAAGTTTTCGCGGCTAGCTCACGAGCTTTGAATTTGAGAAGTAATTTTCAGAAACGCTCCTGACGTGAAGTGTTCAAATCAATAGGATGCAATAGCAAATGGCTCCGGACAAACACTATTCCATGCATCAGTAGGTAGTCACTGAAACGCTTTTTATTCAAGAGAATGCTTTCTTTCCTATCATCATTATGGTTTCACTCAGTGCCATATCAATTTCATGCGGGCTCCATTCACTGGCATCAATGAACAAGTGAGACTGGCTCTCAAATGTCATCACTCCCATTCAGAGCATGATCTCGGCTATGACTCGAAGATGTTGCACCATCACGGTGCTGGTGTCTCCGGAACTGTTTCCACCCACGACTGGAGCACAGCTCAAGCGAGGAGAGGGAGAGTGGATCGGTCGAACACAGCCTAATTCCAATGCTTCACCGGGCACTACGGGGACAGTGCAAACGACTACCGCAGTCAATGCGTCGAGAAAAAAAACCTACACAATACATTTCAGAAAATGATAACTTAGATGAACACGCTTTGGGAAGACAGCTATATTTAAGAGCATCTCCAGGTACCAAAACTACTCAGCGGCTGACAAATAACCTAATTACATATTATAAACAACAGGGAGCAAATGAAAGGAGCAAGTGGCATTCGTGGACTTGGGAAAGGCCTTTGACAACGTCGAATGGAACAAGATGTTCAAGAAAATCCCAGGGGTGTTAGTGTTAGCGCATGGTGATGCATATCCACATCCATGGAAAAAGCGCTGCACAGTGCCGTTTTTTTGACATTTAGGCAATAATTTCATACTCTTAGCTTTCTATATCATCGTATTCAGCGAAATTCAACTTCTTTCCTACCAGCAAATAGTAACGAAAGTATTTCTTTATTTTCCTTTCCAATGTGGAAAGCATGCACAGGCCAGACGTTAATAGTTTGGCCTGTGCATTCGGGCATAATCGCGTATTAATTATTTATAAATTTCTATCTGCAAATAAATTTTAAAAACATTAAATATCTGCATCTCCGGCGCAAGCACTTTTCGTTCACATCTAGTCCTTTAGTCGACCGTATTCAACACCTTCACGAAAATTGATTAGCAGCTAGAGGGATGTTCCCTCGTCACATCTCAAAGCACCCATCATTTCCATGGCAGTTAAAGAGGATCACTGAGGAAAAATCCATAACTTCAATTGAGCACCATCCCAGTTTACAGGAACTCATTATCATTTTCAAGGTAACAGATTTGTGGGTGGCTGTGTGTGCGTATTAAATGTATATATAGTCGTTCAAGTACCAAACAAGGTAATACTATCGCAGGAATCTCAGGATTTCGATATCTTCCCTCTCCTCATTGCTAACCAGTGCGCGATGGGAAACACTGATACCTAGATATATTTATGCAATTATCATTGCAATAAATGGTCCATTTATTACTATGTAGATAATAACCTTCTAGCTGCATTTGTATCTATTATCTAACTTTTTTTCAAGTAGTAATCTAGTTGCATGTCAATAGTGCATGTTTGGTGATATTCCCCCGTGCCACACGTCCTCGTGGTGGCTTGCATGGTATTGCGCAGACGTAGATGTATGTGTGTGTGTGTGTATTTTTTGTATTATATTGTGGGGGTGAAAAGAGTTGGATAATGCAAGTGGGGGTGGGTTGACAAAATGCCACTAAGCTACTGATGAAACCTGGGTAGGTGTTCAATTAAAGGCGTTGATATTTACCTATTGATCTTTTTTCTCATGGGTGTTCGTACTTTCCACAGAGCGACGCCTAAAACCATTTCAAACATGACCATCCATTTCATTTTACCATTGATCACGTGATCTCACGTGAGGTGGCGTTTCAGTCGCATCATAGCTCTCACTCTAAGTCGGTTCTAGGCAACCGACCCCATAGGATTACACTCCGACGGACGGACGTTAGTCACTCTTGTCTCGCCTCCCAGCGGCGGATTTCCTCTGGCTGCAGCTGCCCTTCCCTCGTGGATCAGGGAGGTCCTCTAATCGAGGGGGTGCGACGTAAGATCGTCCTTCGTAAGGAGCATGCGTGATGCTGGGGAAACTCCCGCTGTGGCCTCCTAGGTTTCAATGATGGGTAGCAGTAAGTGAAACGCATACAGGAGGGGGGTGGGGGGTGGTGCCGTTATGTGGAGCTGGTGCGTGCGGGATTAATGTCCGGGGCAATATAGCGGGGGTCCGTGCGCCACGGGGGGCCCCAGACTTAATCCCGACTTCCCCTCTCGCGAAAGGCCACAGTTTCGACGGCCCTACTTTGGGCACTAAAACCGCGCCCTCTCCTAGCAGGGCCACTCCTTAATATTTCCGTAATATTCTCTCAATTTTGCCAGAATGGGTATTAAGAAAAAAACTTGTTTTACGGCGGAAGCTTGGTGTTATGAGATTATGAACTTGATATCACAAGTGACAGAGGAATATGCCCCGGCTTATATTCCGCTGTCATGATTTATTTTGCTCTTTCGGTTAACTCCAGCAGCGAAGTTCCGTTCATTACTACAACTGACTCATTCCTTTCTTGTACACACATTGTCATCATATGAGACTGCGTCCTTCCGTAAAAATCCTGATTACGGCCAGAGCCCTCTAGATTGCATTCTCAACACTACTTCAGCAGTTTTATTATTGGCAACCTAGAGGCAATCTGAACACGACTAACCTAATACGCCGCTTTCGATTGTTTTTGCTTCCGATTGATTCCGGGGCTCTACGCTCTGGCGCTGTTTATTCAAGGCATACTTTCACCATCTACATCTACAAAATACCCTGCAGCCACCATAAAGGTGTGTGGCAGGAGGTGAATTCTCACCAAACATGCACTACATATCATGCATAAAAAAGGATTAATATTAATATACTAGTCTAAACTTCCCTATTTAAAAATCAGATAAAAATAGCAAAGTTAGAATGCAAAAACATGCTGTTAGTTGGGTTACCTTCAAGTCCTTTTACCAAAATGCAGCTACCTATGCTATGCATTGATTCACTCGTATTGGACGTATTTACCTCTATTCATATCCCTAATTGTACGATGAAAAAATGACAAACAAGGTGAAAAAATAAATTTTCTGCCACTTATAACCAATGTTATCATAAATTGACGCGTAATTTCTGTGAGGACGACTCTGAAGAGTTGATGAATTTACCTTACCTTAGCTTTAGATTACCTTAGGTACTAAAATTTAAGTATTTACACTGCAGTAAATTAAGAAACACCAGGAAATTGAATATTAGAGGTACATATACACATTAGTTTTATCCCTACCTCACACCTTTATGGTGGCTTGCAGCATATTGTGTAGATGTAGATGGAAATCAGTTTCATGAACTCTTACGCTTCTAATGATGGGAGATATTTCGTCAAATTACTAACACGCCATTTATAATTTAAGCATAGGAAATAAACCGAAGTTCATGAAAATATTCTTTCATTCACCTTTGCCGAAGAACGCTTCCAACAATGTCCGCAATATAATGACTCTGATCCACCTCAAATAAAACCCAAATAGTTTACCCGTAAGGTCCGAAATGCAACATTATGGTACAATAAATAGAGTCAAAGTGAATACAGTACTTCATAGGCTTCCAAAATCTTAAAAGTGTTACACCTACTTAGGATATAAGCTATTTATTAAGTTATACATGAGATGAGGCCAAAAATCCCCGAGTTCAAAAATACCTATCACATATGGATCATTGCTAAAGTCTTTTATTCCATACAAGATTACTTAGATGGTTCATAATGACCTTAGGTGTTAAAGCATCCTAAAACCAAAACCTGATGGGTGGAATGTCTTAGGAAAGCAGGGCCAAGAGGCCACCAATTAAGCAATAAAAAAATCTTTACATTGACTTTCTTAAAATTTTAAGTAAGACTACTGATTTCAATAAATGTGGCTTATCCCCAGGTGTTGCAGGCTTAACAAAGTTGCAAATAATATGCTATGGGAAATTAAAAAAATTAACTGTCTTCTTCTATTCATTATACAAATCTGGGCATTAGTTTTTAAATTCTAGCCTAAAATTAAAGCTTCAATCTTCCAAGTGACATAGAATTCTTTACTATTTTTATGACCAGATCCTATCATCCTCTAGAACGTGTTCCACTGAAAATGGAATTCAAAGATATGCTGTAGTCAAAAGCAGTGTCGGGGGTGCCATAACCCTAAGTAAGGAAGCGTGGGCTTCAGCACCTGTGTAGCCTCAATACCATTTGTAACTGATGTTGCTGATTGCAAAGAGAGTTCCATAAGAGTTCAAGTTATTAGAGGAAGATTCAAGTGTGAGTGGAATTGCGTCAGGAAAGAAATAATAAGATATTTTCATATGAAGAGAAAAGCTAACAGTTGAATCGAGTGGACGACTGCGACACAGCAATCCTAGGTTTTTTGACTAGTCGTAATGACAAAATGACTTCAATGCTTTCCTTTGACTTCACGCTAAAATATTCAAAACCTCCGTAAATGTAAGAGTAACTAACGTAATTTTGAACTAATATTTATTTTTCAAATAGAAGCATTAAATACGCAATAAAACATGTCTTACTTCATAGACATGCCTTATGAGGTGTGATATGCTTGCAATTATCCCCGTCACCCCCGGAGCTGGGCTGTCTAGCGCAATGAGTGTTACTCCTCGTAGGGCCACCCAAGGCAGCGGAGTCGAGGCGCCAATGAAGGGTGCCAACGCCCACGCATATCGCTGTGTGGTGCGTTCCTCAGTGAGGCGGATATACGGGACGGCATGTCCCAGGTATCATAAGGCGGATGTGGGTTGAATACACTATTGAGGCAGGCAAAGGGAAACCACCCTGGTTGAATATATCCATGATTAACGTGGAATGGAGCAATAGAAATTTGGATCCTGGGCCTCTAGAGCCCAGTCCCCGATGACTGAGCCCCCGATAACAGGAAAAGCAATGCCTTTTGCGTTCTTTGTTACGTGAGGTTTTGCCCGGAAAGAAAGGTGACGGCAGCGGCAATAGCAAATGAAAAAATCCAAACAGATGACAAATTAAATAATAAATTGATCAGGAAATGAAGAAAACAAACAGAGATTGAGGGAAGTAAAGAAGAAGGAGAGTGGAGCAACCGCCTGGGGTCTAATAATTTGCCTGGTCAGATTTTGAGACGCATTCGTGGATAGTCAAGTTCTGCATCTAAAATAAGAAAGCATTTTCCGCAACTAGAGAAATTCACAAAATATGAAATTTAAACCTAAAAATATGATTTCCCGCGCTGTCTCCGCAAGACAGTTTTCATAATCAGTCAACTCAGCGACAGAAAAATTGAATTTTAGGACGCCATGGGCGATTTTTCAGTTACGACACTCTTCAAACCATATTCTGACCTAAATAATTAGATGGAGGGAGATCCCCAATGAAAAAATCATGTGGTAACCAAACATACCATCAACAATTTATAAACTATTAGCTAGCTTAGAGGGCAAGGAATGTTTTTGTTACCTCAGTTCACCTCTGAGATGACGTGAATAGCACCGGAAACAAACATGGTCAGAATATCTCTTTGGGAACCATCATTTTCATACCTGCAATAAATGGGAATGATTCGTAAGACACAAAAGTTATTGCCGAAAGTTTCACATAAGATGAGGTGCACAACATTTTCCATGTTACCGTACACTATGTTTCTTATTACCAATATTTGTACTTATATAATATCAATCATAATACCATATATGGTTGCCTTGATAATGGCGCTGTAAACGTCGAAACCGCGGTCGGTTGTTGCAGTAAAAGGTGTGGAATATACCAAGTCAATTTTATTTTCATGATGCTTCCATTCCATTAAGTAACGCCTGAGGGTATTTCTTCGGTGAAAGTGCATACCTGACGTACATATCTAGCCTTGACTGACACAAAATGTAAGTAATCAATAGATAAAAGGTCTCCCTTTCATTAAGGAGAAGATAGCTACCGTTATTTTGACAAAATAGGTCATTAATACCTTATTTTGCATTACCTTTTCATTTTTGTACCGATTGATAGCAGCATGTTTAAGCTATATAAATTATGGCTTAGGTTTCATTGTTTCAGGTAATCCAATACGCTGGTGTGGTTACGAGGGAATTATCATCCTTCAAACAATTTTGAACTAGTCAAGAATTAATCAACAAATAGCCACAAATCTAGATTAGAAAGAAATAAAATTATCCCAAGAGAAAAATACTGCTACGTATACATCTACATCTACACGATACCACATCTACATCTACACGATACCCTGCAAGCCACCGCAGGGTGCGTGGCAGGGGGTGAAGATCACCAAGCGTGCACTACTAACATGAAAAATAGCAACTATATTATCTCATGTAACTTGATTGTTAGTATCTATAGTATTTAAGGGGTAATACATGCATCATGCACTACAGACTACTCTAAAATATTTCCTCTCCCTATCCCTTTGCTATGCTGCTTATTTTGTTCTCTTGTAGTACAGGGGAAAATGCCATTTTGAATCCATCGGTACGACAATCTATCTCTCTAATCTTATTTATCTGGTCGAATCTAGCATAATACGCTGTTTTTTTTATGTGCCTAACATCTTCAGTAAAGCTATCCGATTGAAATTTCTCTAATAGATTTAATCTGTACTTTAACCTACGCTCTGATAATGATTCCCACCCTAATTCTTTTATTAATTCTGAAACGCTACTTAATCTATCGTAACACCTTTTGACGAATCTAGCTGCTCTACGCTGCACACTGTCTAGTTCTCTAATCAAACCTAAGGCTCATACCGTGTCAATTCGACCAGAAGGTGATTGCCTTTAGAATAACTGATTTTGACCTAACTTAGGGAATTTAAAAATAATAATAAATATAGAAAAATGAAAACCCCAAAGCCATTTACAATTCAGGCAACCGTTTACGTAAAATTGCAACGTGGCAAAATGCAGCTTTTGCAAAAGTGACTACAAATTTTACGGTATACCTCCAAGATTACTAAAGCTACAATGTGCAAAAACACATATTTTAAACTCCTTGAATTGGAAAAATAAAATAGGGAATTATATTATAAAATCTAAACAATTTTATAAAGTTTGTAACAATTTTAAATTTTCATAACGATTTTTGACGATGTACCTATATCCCGGATTCTGTTTATTTTTCATGTGTTGTAGATACGTCCTTCCTATACAAATTAAAAATATTTGGTAGAGGTAATATTTAATTTAAGAAAGAAAAATAATATTGAGTGTAGAAGTTTCATTCCAAGTGATATATGACGTTGCCGGAGATACATGTGGGAAACGGAAAGTGAGGGGAAGAGCTGAGAAGATGAGAGAGAGATGTGGGTGGTGCAGTGAAGATGTTTTGCTTCTCGCGCGATTACAATAAGTGGGGGAGGCTTTGATAAGTTGTGAGGCTTTGAGGAGAGGTTGATTGCTTTTAATAATGCTGCATAGGTTTGCTGGGCGTCTGTAAGTTTCAGAACTGGGAACATTTTAGTGGTGGTGGTGCTATTAGAAAGGATAATTCTGATATGAGAGAAATAGAAAAGCCTTGCAGTACACTACATAAGATTACAACAGTAATGAGACCATGGTCATTTGCTCTTACCCTAGTTACCTATGGTATTGGGTGGATACTTCCCTATGCAATTCATCGCCCCATGAATGGTATCTCCCCTTAATTAACTTCCCTGCTAGGGTGAACCAGTTTCTTTCCTGTCTTACTCCCGAGTCCTTTACATTCCCACTCTCTCATAACCGCATCGCCATCCACTCTATTGCTTTTTCTCCTCAATCCTTCCTCTCCCTCCGCCTTCCTATGCACAGCTGACGATAGTCCTCCTCCTGTCCATAGGACCCCTTTCAGGAGCAGGGTGAATAACGGTCCCCACTAGTCGTGCTGTGGTCAGAACTCCATCCATAGGGACGCTCAACCCCGTAGGGCACCATTCGTCATGAGCAGCCAATCGCCAGTTTTTATTTCTTCCTCTCCCTCCGAGCTCCGGCAACAAACACCTGCCCTCTATGGCACTAATCACCACAGCCATTCGATTCCTCCCCCAGCACAAATGAAATGTCAATAGAGAGGTCTATGGTGCTATAAGGTGCAATCTTAACCACACTACCCAATGCTTGCTAAGAAAATACACATTAAAAGAGAAACGCCTTTGCAACTAGTCATCCCTTCGTTTCTATGTAGAAACCTACCATCTAAGTGTAAGTGCATCTAGTTGCATGAGACACTATAGTTGCTTGTTTGCATGTTGGTAGTGCATGCTTGGTGATCTTCACCCCCTGCAACACACGCTCGTGGTGGCTTGCAGGGTATCGTGTAGATGTAGATGAAGTGACTCATATCTAACATCTCCAGGTAATGGTGGCGTTGTAGCTCTCAGTTGCGGGTAAGTAGTGCATATTTGGCGATTTTCATCCCCTGCCACACACCCGCGCGTTGGCTCGCAGTAAATTGTGTAGGTGCGAATAACAACAAGAATTAATTTAGAACGCACCCTTTGAAAAGCATCGTCAAAGAAACCGTATTCAAGTATTTTTGAAGTAAAAAGCAAAGCAAAATATCATTCATATAATTCCATTCAGCGTATTCATTAAATTTTCCTTTGAATTCTGCAAAAATAATAGAAATCACCAATGATATTGCAGTTTGCAAATGCGAATTGCATAGAATAATCTGAAGTATATGTAGGTATTATTTCTTCTCCTTAAAAAGAGGCTTAGTTCAAGGATTTTGTTGTACCACGGACGGCTATTCTTTTTAATCCTAAAGGTGCGGGAAGTACCATTACGCCGTTTAATCAGCACCTTGGACAATCTTTACTCGATAACTTAGAAACTAGCATGGAGTCAAGCACCCTTCGTGCATGAATAGATTATTACAATCCTCGGCTTCAATGGGCGCAGCTGGCAGACACCGAAAGCGGGAGAGGAAAGTGTCTCTGCGCGTACAAGAACATCAACTGCGACTCGTCCTTCCCATCTCCGCAATGGACTCTCGCAACTTCGGACATTATGCGCCGACAACGGCCGCGATAACGGCACACCCTAGCTAGGGCAATAGGGGGTGCAGCAGCACCTCCCCACCGAGCAACATCGTGAGGTCTCCACGAAGCAAAGCCGCCTGCAGCAACGCACCCTGGCGGCGAATCCGTCCCGTCCTAGCAAGGGACGGGGAATGTTCGCCCGAGGCCTTGTACGCCGAGACGGAGATGGAAGGGGGGAGGAGCTGTTTGCCACCAAACCCCTCCCCCCCTCCCCCACCATGCCCTGACGCTATCGAGGCGGGAGGGGGTGGGGAGGGTGCGAGGGTTCATCCCCGAGGGCGGTTCCAAAGTTCTCGTTCACAAGGCCGACTGCAAAGACCTTGGAGGACGCCCCCCTATCAGCGTGGAGGAGAAAAGGGAGACAATAGCGAAAGGATAATTGGGAGTTTTAGGGAGCGACCCCACGAACTCGGGACTTTCAAGGAGCGGCCAATTACTTTCGATAGAGACCGAGGCCTCTTACGCACACACTCCACTTTCTGGAATCGCTGAAACGCCTCTGAACTTCCCCACCGCATCCCCACCTCGTCACCTCCTCAATTGCACCCACGGTCACGTGATCTCCTCACGCATATCTTCTTTTCGAAAGCACGACACCAAAACACTCGAGTGCAATTAGAGAGATTCCTGCTGCAACTGCGCGGCATTTCAAGATACAAGAACTCTGCGAATAAACGGAGGACAACATGAGCGCGCCTTCTATCCCAAAGGGTTCTGAATCTCAAAAGTTAACCAGTGGAGCCTTAGGCAGTCAAAACTGGTAAATCAATCGATAAGAGCACTGGAAGACATTCTAGGGTCCCTTCCAAGACAAATTATGCAAAGGCAAAACCCAGTCCGACGGCAATTCCAGGGAAAATAATAAAACAATAAATAACATTTAAATGCAAATCAAAGTATTTTACGAAAATAGAAGAAAAAAAATATTTTTAAAATGCAAAACGCCAACGCCCAAAATGCAAAAAGGCCGAAAGGCTAGCTTCTGAGAAGAAGACTACAATAGAAAAGGATGCTATAGAACCAAATGATGAATACATCACCGCCCATTGTTTGCAACCAAGTGATATGCGCGACGGAAAAGCACCGAGAAGACGAATTCTCATACCGAAATCCAACTGATTTCCAGTCATACGTTTGTTATCCTCGTCAACTGGCGAAAATATCCAAACATCTGACGAAAAAAATCACACGGAGAGTAACATATTGCCTAGATTAGTAATTGAAAAAACCTTGCTGATTGCTGATATTCAACTCGAGTGCTGAATATTCAGTTGCAGATGCAGTTCAACATAATGCAGCACAAAAAACCGAGGTTGTCTGAATATGCCTAAATTGTTCGAGTGAGAATTTTCAATACAAGCCCACCCTTGGGTTGAAAACACATGCACCATGCGTTCGAATAAACGGTTGCTTGGTTTGCATCTTGGGAACTGCAAGAGAGTGGCAGCCGAGGGTGTCCAAGTGGATTCCCACCTCGATCATCGGGGGGATTATTCCCCCAACTGTTATTTATAGGGAACAGATCTGCATTGTGGAGAATTAGGTGTACACTCCTTCTCGTGCTACCACGGGATATTTTTCAGCAAGAAAAAAAAAGCCAGAAGAAAAGAAAGGAGAGACAAGATTGAGCACTAAATGCTTTAATTTTTAATACTTACAACAAAATGCGAAGATGTAGACAAAGATCATCTATAGAAGGATAGAATGAAAAACAGAGGAGTTCATGGATGAAGATCAATTCGGATTCAGGAAAAGTAAGGGTACAAGAGAAGCAATATTGGCCCTAAAGCTGCTCATTGAGAAGAGAATGGAAATAAACAAACCATCATTCATTGCATTTATGGATATAGAGAAGGCTTTTGACAACGTGGATTGGAATTCAAAGCTTGGAATTCTGAAGGGAATTGGAGTTTCCTACATTGATCGAAGAATTATACACAGTTTGCATAAATCCAAGCAGCTATGATGAAATCTGGACTAAGCTGCGGAAAAGCAAGAATAAGGAAAGAAGTGAGACAAGGCAATATTAATTTTTAAAATGTAAAAACAATCAGTGGTACTGGAAGCCGAAGACGGGACAAGGTTTGCCTATTGTTCTCCGAGGCAGACCAAGACCAAGACCAAGTGCCTCTCTTCATATATCCTAAGGCTGTAGTCACACTTGGACGAAGCAAATAGCGATATGCACGGATAAAGAGTTGGTATACCGCTATTGGTGAGAAGAAGATGAATGAGAAAGTTAAGTAGATCTGAAGACACCAGAGTACCATAACGTCGGCCGCGGTGACCGGCGGGCGTCACGCCTTCACTCAAAAATATTTTTCTTTCTTAAATTAAATATTACCTCGAACAAACTTTTTTTATTTGTAGAGGAGAGTTTTGTCTACAACAAATAAAAAATTAACAAAATCGAAGGCATTAGTACATCGTCTAAAATAGATTTGAAAATTTAAACTGTAATGAACTCTATAAAATCGTTTTAATTTCAAAATATAATACCTTATTATATTTTTCATATCCAAGGCCTTTAAAATAAGACTACTATAGAAGATATACCGTAAAATGTAACTTTCAAAATTCGAATTTTGTAACGCTGCAATATTTCGTAAATGGTTGCGTGTTTTGCAAAACGGATTTGGGGTTTTCATTTTCCAAATCGGTGAGCCTAAGGGCAATCGCCTGTTCGATTTGACATGGAGAGATCCATACATATAGAGCAAGTGGAACTAGAAGGATGTGAGAGATAAAAAATGCGCGAATATGAAGAGATAAGCTGAAATGAGGATGGAGTGGAGAGCTAGGTCGGACCAACCTCAAGGGATTGTTGACTGATGAATAATGATAAAAGCACTGATTCCATGAGATCATATTGCTCTAAAAGTTGCTGTGCTTCATCAGTTATACATCTAAAGATGGGATCGTCGACATAACCGGTTATCAATTGTCATGACGTCACGGGCCAGACAGGAGCTGGTGATTTCAGCGATCGATGATGACGTCCTCGACAGAGCCACTCACGTGGGCGACAGGCGAGGAAAACTGTAAATTCAATCAGGGAATGTACGTCTTCCGCTGCACTCACTACTGTCAGGGCTTTCCTTGTGGTCAGTGGATCATTAGATTTCGTCCCCCGGTCGATTCACGATGTTTCCCCAGATATGATGGAGTGCCTCAATGAACGGGATTTATTATGAATAAGTTCCAGCCGTAATTGAGGCCATCGGTCAGGGGGTCGTATATTATTAAGAGGAGATGAGGCATTCGTCGTCGGGCGGCGTGGACAGGGAGTTGGAAGGGGACGGAAGTGACGAAACGGTTTCCCGGTGCGACCGTGGGGGTGGGAATTCCTCCTTGCCGACGGGCGCGGGCTGCCCCGACCCCTTTCATCAAATGCACGCGTGACAATTGCGCTTGGGTTCAGTTTCAAAATTAAGAGGAGAACATTTCAGGGAATCGTTTTCAGATCGTAGGTTAAAATAGGTACGGATTAATTCTCCTGCGGAAGCTTAAAACACACAAGTTCACTGTTTTGTTGGTGTCAGATATATATTAAGAACTCCTGCGTACTATGCTGGGTTTGATCAGATTAACAAGATTAGACAGAAAGACTGTCGTACCGATAGATTTCAAATGTCATTTTTCCCCCGTACTAGTAGAGAACCAAATAGGCAGCATAGCAAAGGGATAGGTAAGCGAAATATTGTATTCTGTAGTGCATGCATGATGCATGTAATAACAACCAATCCCTTAATTACTGCGTAGACACTAAACATGTACCTGCAAGTGACCCTGTATTTGACCGCATAAATAAGATTGGATCATCATCTCCATGGATTTAAAGTTTAATTTTTCCCGCGCACCACGAAGCGAATAAGTATATTAAGTAGAATAGCATAGGGATAGGTAAGTGATGTACTGTAAGAGTAGATTGTAGTTCACGGGGAATATTTATAATTACTATCATTCTAAGGAAATGCAGATAAAAACATTTACAGAAATGCCTCGATAACCAGTATGAACTTCAACACTATGTAGATACTAACCATCCAATTGCACGCGAATCTTATCTGGCTGGCATGTATCCATGACGTAGTAGGTACAATATTTTAGCTCTCAGTTTCATGCAACTACTGTTTAATGTATGAGTATGACTAGTTACGTTTTGTTTATGTTTTACGTTCATTATCAACTCAACAATTTAGGTTCATTATCATTAGGTTCAACTATTGTTTTATAGCTGCTAGTTTGCATGGTAGTAGTGCATGCTTGGTGATCTTCACCCCCTGCCACACACCCTCGCGGTGGCTTGCAGGGTATCGTGTAGATGTAGATGTAGGTTTGTATATGTTTTAAGTTTACTGATTCCATTGCTGTGTTTTGTCACGAGCTGAATTAAAGAGTAACTTCACACACTGAATTAAATATATAATTACTTTATTTAGGATAAATCCATCCACGTTGAGCAATGAAAATTGGAAATAAAAGATGGTGGAGTCGTGAATTGAATCGAGTTTCTGTTTCCGAGAGATTGTGACAGAGTTCACTCCATCTTGTGATCAAGTCTGCTCCAGTTACCTCCAAAGTAGTCATATCCAGGCCACCAATGCTACTAAAAATTCGAAGGAAATTCTGGAGGGAGGAGTTTGATAATTGTCACAACCTAGTGGAAAATATAATCATGAATCTGATTGAAAATCCATCATTCGCTCCTTGTCAAAATAAGATAACTCCAAGGGCTCAACTCAACAATGGCACTGTCAACCCCACGGTCTCTAGATACGGTAGAAATGTAAAGAAACCTGTAAGATTTTCCTGTTAATTTTGTATCAGTTTAAGCTGAAAGTTTCCAGTGTTCACTTTCAATCAATCTCAATAGGAGAGGTGTTTCATGTACGAGAGTTTGACTAGCTACATACTGTCTGATTATATTTTTTAAGCCTATTGATTCTGTTGTTGTATTGTTGGCACGAGCTGAACTAAAGAGTAATTTCACACACTGAATTAAATATATTTTTGCAGAAGTATTCAAGTTAAATCCATCCGCGTTGATTAAAGAAACATTGAAATAATACAAGTAGTGCATGCTTGTCGATCTTCAACCCTTGCCACAGTCTTTCGCGGTGGCTTATTATGCAGATGTAGATGTAATTACACTTTCGCCAAACTGATAATTCATCCCAAATCCCAGTCGGATGTTTCCGCGGCTCATCCCTGTGTCCACCGCCGAGGTCGTGCTAGTCCCTCAAAAGCACAGCAGCAGCTAGTTGGGGGGGCGCAAGCAGATTGCGTGCGGGGGCCTGGGGGGCTAGCGTGCACTGAGGGGCCCCAACAGCAAAGAGGGAGTGTCTCCCAGGGGTCGAAAGCTGGCGAAGTGTCGGAGGGAAGGACGGGGCAATTATGGACGGGAGGCAAGAGGGCTGGCCCCCTCACAATGGGCAGAGGCCCTTTCACGAGGCCCCATTCTCACCCCCTGAGCCCCATTGGGTCCTCCATCCGCCCTTCATTGCCCCTCCCACCCCCTCTCGTCCCTCGCAGTCCTCCGTTGGGAGATTTGGGCTGGTGTAGTTGTTAGCGAAGGACAGCGAGGGTCCGGGTTCGATTCCCGAAAGTGGAAGATATTTCTCATTTAAAACGGCCTCCACTTGAGGTATTTTGCAGAAGACATTCGAGGACAGTCATCAGTCCGTGGGATAGGACGTTAGCCGTGGTGCGCTTGGCGCCTTTCATAAAGAGCAGGGCAATGCGGTCACCAGGTTTCCCTCCTCCTTCTCCCTTCCACTTTTATCCTCGTACATTTCCTCCCGGTCTGAAGCGCCTATTTGTGTGGACTTGAAGGCACAGAGGAAAGAGCCTCCACCTGGCGAATGCCCGGATGAAACGGAGGCGCCTTCGGAGCGCCAGAGGGCGCCTGGCTCAACGGACGGAGATATCTCTCCTTCGGAATGGCTCCACGTGGGCGTCAACGTGGACGACAAATGATGAGCCGACCAATGCATCTGAGCATAAACTATCAGATAACGTTTCCATAGCCACGAGGGCATAGAGACAGTTGAAGTGTTGAACAGAAACAATATAAACACCGACAAAAAGAAGATAGTGGCATTTAACACAAAAAAGTAACTTTCCGTTTCCATTTGATAACTGCCATAGCCGAATTCAAATACCTGCCATTGAAATAACAGATTGACTGCCTCTTAAGAACACGTCTAATTTCAAATCTTAATTTCATTGCTTTATAGGGAGAAACGGGAGAAGAGAGATGGATCACAATACTTTTTCTCCAAATGATACAAACATTTCTGAGAAGTGAGGATACTAACTGTTGACGCCCCATATAGGTTACATCATACACCACGTAAAACATATGGTTGCTACAAGAAGAGGATATTATTCGCACCAAAGTCGCCGATAGTTTTTTTTTAAGATGCTCATGAATAATTCAACAGTAATCGTTTCCTTATACAAGCAAGATACTAAATTAGTTTTTATTTAGCTATGGCGCAGTATTTTATAATATATGCGAGCACGCAATAATTACAACGCTGATCTTCGATACGCTGAACTTGCATTGTGCTAAATAACCAGCCGGTTTCAGGGAATCCACCCGTTATCAGACCAATTAATGCACAGTCCCCTCAAGTCCACTAACCCGCTGTTGAATATTCGTCGTTCGGGCCAACGGGCATTGCGAGAGCGGCCCTTACTTTCGAGGCGAGGGGTCGCCGTGGTGAGGGCGCGGCGTGTGGACCCCCTTGGGGGTGTGGGGGGAGGCAATTTTAACAAGATTGCCGGCAGAAGAAGAGGAGGAGGGGCACCCATCTTGCAGAGGAGATCATTAAACATCCCTTCCTCTTCGTCTGAGGGCGGGACGAGGGCTCGGGGGAGATATCGAGGCCCAGATAAAGGGCCCCGACAACGCACAAGACCGCAGGTGGAATTCTTAGTCGGGGCTAGCAACGAGCGAATCCGGCATGTCGAAAGCCCAAACAAAACACGGTCGGACGGACTCGAGAACTCTACCGTTTGTCGGCTGTGTTAACCCCTTTGAAGCCCTTTCGCGCCTGCGAGTTGCTTTCTCATTGGGTCGAAGCAGCATCACAACCGCCAAAGTCTCCAACTCTTTTCTGAGGAGAGTATGACAAAGTGGCAGGCATATCAAACCTTTATTAGATGAATCCCTTGGATTCAAAAATTTTGTGCAGAAATTTGGAGTTATTATGAGCAGCTATCGAAATTAAGTCACATAAATACATTTGCGATTACTGTGTAGTAAACACTTGTTAATCGAAAGTATTTTAAAGACGATCAAGTTCTGTTCTAAATCCACGTTGTTCAGAATGATTCTTCAATCGGCCAACCTCTTCATACTGACGTAACTTCTCTCTTTTAAATGCATCACAACTTGTTCCCTATATCTCATACCTACGAGGTCTGCCTTTTCCAGCCTCCCCGTTCACTTTTCCCTCGGCAATTGTGTTCATCAGGCCATTGTGTCTTAAGATGTGGCCGATAAGATTGTCCTGTCTTCTTTTTAGAGTTGTCAGCAGACTTCTCTTTTCTCCCACTCTTCTTAGGACTTCCTCGTTGCTTACTCGGTCGATACATTTATTCTTCATAATTCTTCGGTAGCACCACATTTCGAACGCTTCCACCCTTTTCTTCTCCGCTGCTGCCATCGTCCATGCCTCACTACAATAAAGAAACACGCTCCAGATGTACGCTCTGATGAATTGTTTCCTTATTTATACACTAGTATTTCCAGCATTCTTTTCATAGAATGCCCTCTTTGCCTGGGATATTCTACTAGCTATTTCTTTCTTGCTCTTTCTTCTTCTTGTCGTCCGTCGATGTTGACTCGGCTTCCAAGGTAACAGAACTCTTTCACCTTTCCCACTTTTTATTTGTCTAGTTTAACGTTGGTTTTTGCCTCTTCTCTCTTGCTTGGTTACCAATACCTTAGTTTTCTTTTTATTGATCTTCAGATGATATCTGACCACTATACTTTCCATGGGTATTAGAATCTTAAGCCTGGACTACACGCAACGTTCTGTTGTCAGTCTTGCATGATCATGCCAGATTTGTCAAACAAAACGTTGCGTGGGGACGGCAAGTTGGACGTCTTGCATGAACTGAATGAGGTTTGACAAGCCTGCAAACGACTAATGGGCTGGAGCTTTGCGTACAAGCAAAATGGCAGACAATTCGGTCGTCAGTCTAATCGGTCAAACTTCGCTCCCCTGCCAGTCTGTTCTCGGCAACGCAGGAGGTTGCAACTAGTATTTTAGTGCATGTATTGGCCAAAGAAAATGTCATCAGACCTACGGCACTGGTCCTACGACTTTTTTACGGAGTTCATAGAACTCCGGTGATTTTCATCATGCTTACCTGTTCGCAATGCAGCCAGGTTCTTAAAAGCACGCAAAAAACTGTAACCTGTAGCACTTGTGAAAAATTGTTCCACCCTGTTTGCGTCTCGCTCAGCGAAGCTGATTTGCAGCTACCGGAGGACACAAATCGTGCCCTGGACTGCAACAGCTGCATAGCGAAGTGTCGCTCCGCCTGCGGTGATGACACCCCCGATCAAAGCCCTGGACCCAGGATATCTCCACGTCAAGAGTCAACATGAGATTTCCAATCCTATTCTAAAGGATTGGATCGCGTCAAGGTGATCCAGGAAAACCAAAGTGAGTTTGTGAATTCTACAAAACACGAAATGAGTCAACTAAAGAAAGTTACATCAATCTGGGAATGCATAATCAACGAGCATAGCAAAACTATTTCTCTCATTAACGAGTCACCATCAAAATCAATGGTACATTTGACGGCATGGCACGACCTCCTAAGGTTGGTCACTTGAGTGAATGTTTTGAATGTAAACTCGCAGGCTTCCTTCCGTCCTTTAATATCATAGTCATGAGTAGTGACTTTAACTAGGATCTTTTAGTGATAACGCACGACAGTAATTACATAAAGAACCTATGTTACAGGTTCAATCTGTCTTTGGTACCATCTCATCCGACTCACCATCGGCCCACATCAAGTACCTTATTAGATTTATTAACCATAGATGACCTTCCTAAAATAAAGGAACATGGCCAATGTCCAGTTCCTTTCCTATCTGACCATGATTTAATATACATAAAATTTTATCTCAAGGGGCCAAAAATCAAAGAGAAAATAATTTGCTACCGCGATTTTAGTAAATTCGATCTCCATAATTTTCAGGAAGATTTTGATAATTTGCCATGGATAGACTTCATGACTACAAATTCTGTTGATACCAAGGTATCAATCCTAATACTTAACTTAAATCAATAATTAGATGTTCATGCCCCTTTCAAAAGGTTTACTCCGAAGCGAAATCAATTTTCATGGATTATTCCGGAAATAAAGCGTATCATAAATAAAAGGGACATAATTCGTCGCAGATACACGAGAATTAATCTAAGTAACTATTTCAGGATTACAAAAAACTGAGAAATGAGGCCCTAAGTATTATGAAAAATGCTAAGAGAGATTAATAAAATCAGTGTTATTCTAAAAGTGGGATTCTAAAACTATATGGAACCAAATTCAAAGCCTTGGACTGATTAAGTCTCGGAATGACGGTAGTAAACTCGTGTCCCCATGAACAATTTAAATGAATATTTTATCAGCTTATCAGCCAACACCACCCCCGGGTCAACACTAGGTTCAGCCATTTGTCGTTATAGTGCTGCAGGAGTCAAGTTGCCCAAAGTTAATGAATTTGGAAATAATAAGTATTACTTCCCTAATCGAACTCGCGAGATAATATTAAAATGTTTCCATTGTATCAAGACTAATGTTGCTGGAAATGATGGGGTTAATAATAAAACGCTGAAAATGGTTATATTGTGATATTTCCGGCACTGCTTGATATTTACAATTGCTCACTAAACTATTCCGTTTTTCCTGTTTCTTGGAAGAGAGAAATTATAAAGCCCAATAAGAAAATTCGAAACCCTACCTAACTATCTCATTACCACCCTATTTCACTGCTGCCCATCGCCTCTAAACCACTTGAGAGATTCGTCTACTACTCTAGGTTAGATTTCCTATCATTTAATAATTTACTGGGTAAGTATCACTCAGGTTTTCTCAAGGGACATAGCACACTAACGACTCTCATTCGAGTTAACTGAAGACCTTCGTCTCTCAATAACCCAAAAGAGTTGCCATTCTTGTACTTTTAGATTTTTCAAAGGCTTTTTAATGTGTTAATTAAGATTTGTTGCTGGATAAAATGTACCAACTGGGATTTTCCATCCCAGTGATTAAATGGTTCCGTTCCTACCTGTTCCAGAGAACTCAAGCAGTAAAAGGAGATGACGGCAAACTGTCTAGCTTTTCGGAAGTATCATGTGGTGTGCCTCAAGGTTCAATACTTGGTCCTCTTATTTTCAATTTTCATAAGAGATTTACCACATTAAATCTCCCACTCGCATACGCTCCTAATTGTATAAACCTCTACGCAGACTATTTACAAATCTACCTTGACTGTCATCCAACAAAGATCGATAATGCCATTAAAAAATTAAATGAAGATGTCAATCATATCTGTGATTGGGCCAGGACGAAATTACTAAAACTGAACCCTCATAAAACTAAAGCTATTGGTACTGATAACTGTGTCAAAAAACTCAATTATGATAGAATACCGAAAATAAAAGTTGAAGGCATAGATATTGGCTATTCAGACATGGTAACAAACTTAGGGGTTAATATCAATAATATGCTCTAGTGGAATGAATATGTATCCGCTATTTCAAACAAGGTACATAAAACATTAGCACAAGTCAAACAATTCAAACCACTAATACCAATAGTGGTACGAAAAAATTTGGTTAATACTTTATTGGTTCCACATATGGATTATAATTCTCTTGTTTTCTGACCTAACCGGTGAAATACCTGTATATAAGAAGTTGCAAACACTGTTCAATTCTATGATTAGATACATATATGATATAAATATCCAGGAGCATGTCACTTCTTTTTACACTAAGTTGCAGTGTTTGAACCTCAACAGAAAACTAATTTCCAGTTGTGTTTGTACACAAAATGTTGTCATGTAAACCACCTGATTATATCTATGAAATGATTATACGTAACCAGAGTGAAGCTTGTAGAAAAGTAAGAGCTAGAAGACGATTTAAAATTCCAAATAGCAGAACTACGGCGTACCAACTGTCAACCATAAACTCTGCTATAAGGATATGGAATAATATACCGGACGAAATTAATAACTGTGATACTGTAAATCATTTCAAAATTAAAATGTACTCATATTTGCTTGAAAAATACAATTTTATTCAAAATTTATTGTAATATCATGTAATAATAATAAAATATTGTAATATAACATTATAGTCTATAGATTTTATCTACTGTGTAAGATTAACATTCAAATCCAGGTTTTCCTTTTCTCTGCATTACTGTCAAATGTTTTGTCAAATTTAATATAAGGTAATATTTAACTTTGTAAAATTGTTCAATTACATCACTGGCTTTTATTATTGAGTTACATTATACATTCATCTTCTTATTTAGTTACTTTATCTTTCCACAGTTGTTGATTTATAAAATTGTAAATTAATGTTTTTTTAAGTGTAATGTCATTTCTTATTCTGTATTATTCTCTTTTGATTGCATAAATTTAGTTAGACAAGTACCTATTTCTGTTTTCACTGCAGAGTCTAATTGTATAAAATGATTTATGTTCCATAGGACAAGGTCCTAGAACATTAAATTTAATATGGATACAAGTACTATAACGTAACTTCCTCCTCCGGGTCTCCGGCTAGCATCAGGTTTCGTAACCCTGACACACACCCTGGTGGTGGATCACAGGGTATTACGAAAATACATATTGATGCAGATGAGAAGTGCCGGGACGCACAAGCGATCACCGCGTCGTCACCAGAATGCAAAATAAGAGTACAGCAACAAACTACGAATAATGTAACCGGTGTGTTTCTCCGGTTAAATTCCCAACTTCTAGATTACTGCAGTTGGTGCCAAAAAAACTCCGTTTTTGTCTAGTAATTGTGGATACGCAGTGTTGTTTTTGTTTGAAAAATTTGGTGAATACATGATCTACAAAAGTGATACGAGATCGCCAAGAGGACCGCTTCTTTTAATGCAATATTTGACGCAGACCTTGATTGCGGAATCGAGAGAAGCCAAAAGGTCAATAAAATTTGCTGCTTCAGATGCTTTTTCGCTTTATATTAACGGGTTTGTGAACACTGAAGACCGTTTCACGGTATACTTGATCCACAAAAGACCTAGTGTGCTAGCCACTACCCGATATTGTAGTCTGAATCTAGCGTTATTGGAACCGTCCTAGCACGATTCACACGATCACTGAACTTGTGATAGCTGTTCAGTGGTTTCTCATAACAAGTTTAAAAAGAGCGCAGAGCGACTGGCTTGATTGGTCGACGGTTGTTGGGTCCCAATGGGAAACAAGTAGCAAAGTAGTGCCGCATCACGTGTGAAGGTGATTCGATGCAACGAAATCAATGTAAAGTGATTGCGATACAATCCTAGTTAGTCAGGATGCTGGTTCTATACTTAGTTATAGCCAGATATAGTCGTAGCTGGTTAGCCACGATAATGGAAATCTATCATGATAACGGTATCAGATGCTAGATCAAGTATCCTGTGAAACGGGCTTAACCTGTACAGAAGATATCGGAACACACGTGGGCGATTATCGGTGTGTGCGATAAATCACATTCTAAGGAAGAATTCAATTCAAGAGAGCATCATACACCAGTCTAAAATTAGCGCCATTTGGTCAAGACATCGCACTCGTTAGTGAAATGGCTTTAAAACCCAACCTGGAACGGATGTAGAGATCCCAATCATAGGGAGATTATTATCAAGTCTAGCAAGCAATGAGAACTTGAGACGTAAGTGCTCCCGCCTCGGCAACTGTGAACAAAGCACCCACATAAGTCTTCGTAATGACTGTTGGCCTGCTGCGGGCTCTCTTCTATAATGAGCGAACACTTCGCCTTTCTGGCAAGTTAAATTTGAAGTTCGGACGACATCTCACGTATCTAGGGCCAAAATTTGCCACAGATAGGAGGGCCAAGGAGAGAGTAGGTATTTGGAGTAAGGGAGAGAGCGGGACCCCAGACCGCATCGTTAGGAGCCAAGCGATCCTCCATATCCCTCCTCTTGCATGAACGTCTCCATTTCAGGGATCAACCGCTTGGTTCTCTTTAAAAGAGCGATCCAAACATAACATCACTCGGCACTCTGATTGATTTCCGGATCCAATGTTTGCGTTGAGGATTACTCCCCCAACGTATGTTTTTCAACGAACAATTTAACTGAGTGAACAACAAATACATTTGTTGAACAAGAGGCCCCATAATACACCCACAAAGAGGCTCCTTCGTAGAAAGGATGCCACAGCGCACCTCGTTATGCCATGAGATACGAGGAGAACTAACGGCTCGTGGGTAGTGCTTGTCATCCCGGGTTCCCAGAATTTCGACAAAAATACATTTCCGTTTCCGTGAAATGCGCTGAATTTCCTTGTGCTAGTGGATAGTTTAAAAATTCCCCGATATCCTGGTCCTCTGGCCTTATCTCTTTGGATGAGAAGTCAGGTTGCTCTTGTGAACGATTTAGCGACCGTGCTATCACGCTATAAGCTAAAACTACACCGTACTTCTATTCGCCAAAAACAGAACAAAGTCGCTATTTTGGCTTATGGCGCAGTCACTACATCATTTAGAATAGTAGCGTTAGAACAGTGGGGCGCCTAAATATCTTCTGGGTCGTGACAAGCTTAGGAAAATGTGTAGCAATCGTCAGCAAAACGTGAAATAATAGCACGTTGAAAATCTTCCTCACAAGAACTCAATTTTTTCTCGGAAAATCTTGACCCACCTTGACCATCTTCCGCTTTCTTTCGTATCTCTTATGTACCTGGAAAGAGTCTCCAATAATGTATCCCTTTTAGTTTATTTACTATATTTATAACATTTGGTTTGATGCTCGTACAAGTCTACTGATACATTTCAATAGGATGCATTGTGGTTTCTCATCTAACATATCATATAGAAAATATAATTTTATGCGGAACTTATATACATCAACGTTATCAACTTAAATATTCTGTATCTTTGCCTACTAACTACCCTACATGTGATGTTGTGTTTTATTGAGTGAAAAACGTCTATTGGAACATATGTTATAACACTCGACGAGCATGTTTCGTATACTTTAGTGATGGATTTTCTAACAGTCACTCTGTGTGCAACGTGCCTTTTTGGACGTCCTAAACGAAGAACTCATTATCCGGGCAACTTCACTTTCGAATTTATATAATCTAAGACTAACATAAGTCAACATTTAAATAACAGTTGCTTAAAAAGTAAACGTTTAGTTGGTTTTTATCTAAAATATTAAGAGTTTTTTTTTGTTTCAGTTGAAGCATCAACATCTTTGAAAATCTTATTAGAATTTATTTAATAGGACAAGAGATAAAAAAGACTTTAATTTTTGATTGTTTAAGTAATTACGCACACATGCACTCAGGGTTTAACCCGAATGTTGGATTGATAGGTGATGGTAGAGCTTACCCCGTATTGATCCAGTGAGTTTAAAAAATTCACTACTTATAAAGGGGGGAGGGCATTTGCTTTCCCAGAGCCGAATCATGATTTCCCACGTGGTTCTAAGAATCATAAAATTGTTCATCAAGGATTGTAGGTGGGGATTTCCAGAGGCACTCCACCTGGATATGAACCCGGGACCCTCCGGTCCAAAACTCAGTGCTCCACTCACTAGGCCACTACGACTCCTAATAACTACTAAAAACCAAAAACCAGAAACGAAATTAAATACTTCGTTTCTTAATATTTTCCTAAAGCATTTGAATTTTATATACCTTCTTGCTCAACATTTTCTATACATTTAACGTTCATTTTCATAATTATCTTACATTTGGCGGTTATTTTTGTCCCTATTCATTATCCGGAACCAGGAACATTCTCGACCAACACCAACCGCTAAATCCGGCCACATTATTTCATCTATATCTACATCTACATAATACCCTGCAAGCCACCACAAGGGTGTGTGGCAGGGGGTGATTGCTCACCAAACATGCACTACATATCATGCATAAAAAAGGAATAGTATTAATATAGTAGTCAGAACTACACTATTTAAAAAAGAAATTGCAAAGCAAACATGCAAAAACATTCTGTTAGTAGGGTTAGCTTTAAGTACTCATACCAACATGCAGCTACCAATGCTATTCATTGCTACTCTCCGATAGGACATATTTACCGTTATTCGTATCTCTAATTGTGCGAGGGAAAAAGGACATTTTGAATCGGTCAGTTCGGCAATCAATTTCTCTAACTTTATGATTATGGTCCAGTCTGCCATAGTAAGTTGGGGTTCGTAAAATATTTTTAACATCATCACTGAAAATATTGCCTTGGAATTTGTGTAAGAGATTAAGTCTAAATTTCAACCTGCGATCTGACAATGATTCCCATTTCAATTCATTTAATAGACTGGTTACGCTAATATAATTATCGTATCGTCCCTTTACAAATCTTGCCGATCTTCGCTGCACACGTTCAAGTTCATTATTTAGACCGATTTCGTAGGGATCCCATACACTGGCAGCATATTCCAAATGAGGTCTAACAAGGGATTTCCTTACGTTTTATCCTTCTAATCAAAATGCAGGGATCCATGGTGTACCATTTTCAATTTTACCGGTCATTATTATGTTTCTGTGGATAATGTTAACTACTTTCGCAATGATAAATGCATCATCTCCCGTTCAAGTTGTCTCGCTTCAACTGACAGGAAATTATACCCCTTCAAACATTTCTTTCTCCTTGAGACAGCTCAGGGCGGCCATTCTCCCCCTTAGACCACCGGTGTCTTCAAATACTTTCTAAACGGACACATTTGTACTGCCGGCGCTATTCAGACTTGAAGACTTCGCTCCACACGGAGCAGAAAATTCAGCTTGGTTTTCCCTACCTTAGCATTATCATTAGGTTATGGCAGGTGGACACCCAATCACTATCCTAGTGGCTATCAACAATCTGATGCTGTTCTACAGTCCCTCATACTCCCTGCCACTTATATTTGAATTTGTATAGTCTGACACCCTCTACATCCTGCAAACTTTTGGCAAAACGCTTGAATGAGGCACCTCGAAACACAATGTTTCGTTCAAAAGTGGCGATGCTGTTCACGTGAATCAAATCATCGAATAAACCCCATCCAATCCTCATGGATTGAAAGCTAAACTCAAGGAGTCCACTCAAGTTTTGGCTTACTCCATCTGCTACGGTTATATCACGCCATCTAACCTCAGACAGTCCTCAGTGAAATCTATGATACAAGCAACTTCCACTCAAGACACGGGAACCTGAGACAGGACGGGTTAGCTCCGTCCGGAAAACCACGGCCTGGTCACCCGTCTCAACCCTCTCAAAAGTGCCTCTCAAGGCGTCAAAGAGTGAAGCCCAGAATGGTAGAGCATTCCCGTGATGCGATGCCGAAGGGTGGACTACAGTGTTGACCAGTTCACTGAAGAGGACACATCCCGCAGCCGAAGGATTCGAAGAAACCCAGAACCCTACCATCCCTATCCTTATACCTTTCCTCCCGGTTGAAGCGCCTATTAGTGCCAAAACAGACTTGAAAACACCCATGAAAAAAAAGGAGTCGAAGGAGTGTACGAAATCCCATGCGGAACGCGCCGAAAGAGAAGTATTGGTGAGAACGGCCGTTCCCTCAAAACTCGACTAGAGGAACACCAAACAACCGTTCGACTTGGGTAAACATCGAAGTTGCGGAACATGCAGGACACGCGATTGATTTGGAAGAATCAGATTTTTCGCCGAAGTTGAAAAATTCAAACTCCAACAAATCCGTAAGGCCATTGAGATAAGGAAGAGCAGAGAGAGGATTTGAATAGGGATGGTGGCCTTAAAATCAGCCACCCTCTCATCAACAAAAGTTCCCCACTCCACCCTCCTCCCTGTTAAGCACCAAGAGGAATATAAAAGCCCTTGGCAGCATCGGCAGCGAGCATTCCTTCCCTTGAAGAAGAAGCAACCATCACGGGTCCGGAACGTCGGGCTGTTGCCAGGCAATTGCGATCAAATCCGAAAGTTCTTTTGCTTCACGATGAACTGCAAAAGCTTCAACGAAGAGATGCTTTTTCTATGTGTAAGAAGTGAAGTAATAAGAAGAAAAAATTAATTATTCTCCCTTGAAATAAGAGGAGCATAATGCATACCGCTCTACTGCACCAACATACTCCAACGGTTTTACTCTTAAGAATCGATCGACTGGCTGACTATCCTGAAGTCAATAAATCAAAAGGTACGAATGACTTTTCTAACAGCATTCAATCGATCACTTGTTCTTTGGTGACTTTCCGTTGCACTAATCTTTTCTTCATCTATTCTACCCGAACATGGCTCTCATCTCCTTTGATATTAATTCTTATTAACTAGCATTCCATTTCAATATTACTTCCTTCCAAACCACTGCAGTCCAATCGGTAATAAGACCATCTAAGTGTCCTAGACTACTCGGTTCGAGCCCCACTTACGGCATTGGTGTCGTGTTAAAAATATGGAACAAGGACTAAGTAAAGTTTGAAAATGCCATGTAATGTTAATATTTGAGGAACGTAAAAAGTGTAGTTATACTTCCACTGCTTTTTACAACCATAAAAATGACCACCGCGAGAAGACTCATTTTCCCCATTTCTAATTTCCCGTTTTAAAAGAGGGTAACTCGTCCTCAGTTTAGGACAAGTATTTCTCTTCCACTTTCTGGTATTCCATAGTGGACGCATGCGCATTGCGCAGGTGAAAACTTAAAAAGCAGGAAATCGTCCGCATCCCAATACGCAGGGCCCAAAAATATTTTGAATTTAAGGCGGGCCGTACAGATGACAGAGTTCAGGGTTCTTGTCCGATTGCGCAACTTTCACAGATTTCACGAAAAAATTGGAAGAATTATTATGTATTTAGAAGAAAATAAAAGCTTTAAAGACAGCTTTTTGCGCACCCTTTCATCACCAGCTGGGAGCGTGAGAGTCCAGTGCATCGGGTATGAATGCCTTGCCACACGCCCTCGCGGTGACTTGCAGGGTATCGCGTAGATGTATGAATAAAGAAAGATTAAATCTTTTTCCTGTTTCTATGATACATGAAAAGCAACGCGAAATAAATCCCCTCTTATAATGACTAACAACAATGACAATTCTCCATTATCCAACTCAGCTTCCACTGTGCAAATATTATGGTGCTCTATAATTATTGAGCCTTGTTTATTGTTCCCTTGATCCCTAAAAATGACTGAAGCCACGGGATGCATCACGATTTTATCCTGTTGTTCGTTCGAGACCCCGACATTTATAGCGGCATGCCCAACATTTGCTTCATGTGTTCGGTTTCTCCTCTTGTTTTACGAATTCGCATATCATATAGCGTGGAAGCTTCACCCGTGGGACTCGCTGGGCCGCCGGACCGAGGAGCGTGGTTTGAAAGGAACCGGAGGGCCTCCGGCGAAAACCCCGACCGAATATTCCGACCTTCCCCAGAGGTCCGTCCACTCATTCTTTCTTTTAAAGGCTGCGACGACGAGAGGAGATGACCGGCCACTCGAAAAGGCTCCCTTTGTGCGCAATGCTGGCCGTCCAATTACCCAGAATTCCCTCCACCGCACCCCATTCCCCACGAGGAAACGCACCCTTCCAATTTTATTAATTTCTCCTCCACTCCCGAGTAAGACTCGGGAAACTTCAACTGCGCGAAATTGTAAGTTCAGGCCCAGAAAACATCCCCCCCCTCCCCACCACCGAAACCTTTCCCTTGCAGTTTTTTCCCGCTATGCCAGCTTCAAATTACCTTAATCCTCTCCTACAACCGTGCTCGAGTTTACTTTTTTAAGTAGGACGCTGTAAATATTTGAGCAGCCTCCACCCTCCTCCTCCGCTTCTAGACCGCTAATAGCCGGCCCCTTCCCCTCGGGCCCCAAGGGGCCTTCGCTCTCCTGGGCAGCGCCCCCACAACTGCCCTTTGACCCGACAAACTAAGGGTGGAACGCGAGTGAATGCCGAGACCTCTCAATAGGAGGCGCGGAATGTCACCGGGCCCTCCCGCGTTTCAACCGACCCTCCCCCCCCCCCCCCCCTCGCCATAAATTATGCTTCCCCCCCTCCCCTCCCCCCACCCCCCACTCCACCCCTCCACCCACTCCACCCCCGATGCTTTTTTTGCGACTCGCTCCAAGCCAGACTTTTTTGCGTCATTTTTTTGTAATTAAAGGAATTCGGCTCAGCTCTCCTCTCTCTACATATTCCTCCCTCAGGTATGAGCGATGCATTTAATGATTCCTCAAAAATCAATACGTGCAGAGACTTAGAGAGTCGGCCGGTTTTTCTGCAACACTGTACCTACGCTCTCCCTATTTGCTTTCTGGGCTGTTGCTGCCATACGGAGAGCAAACCATGTCTCTACGATGACTCGCATAATGACTTTTGCACATACATTGCTCATGGCAAGTCACCGCTAGCAATGAATCCTTACTATTTTCAGTTTTTTGGTGGAAGGTTTGAAGGTTGACGAAATCCAAAATGGCGCACGGCCGTTAAAAAAGATTTAGGCGTGTGGATGAGTACAGTACTACAGAAAGACAACAGGTATGTACCCTCACGACAATTTGTGCCAAGTGCACGCGCCTTTCGCCTGTTGCCTGCGAGACACATTCTTTGGTTCATCCCTTTCCTGCAAGACGACTACATCCTGGGACTCAAAGCACAACCGTGAGGTGGGTGTGTCCCGAATGTCCTTCTCCTAGTTTCTAACACGGACCGGCCCCTTTGCTCATTCAAAGCATATATTGATCTGCATACCCGACGCTCTAATGCAAAGTTCACGCATCGGATACGACTAAAAACATTAAAATTAAAAATTTCCCAGTGAAGACATATGCATTCGAAGCGTCGAAAATACGAGTAACATTCGTAATATTGATAGCCAAATAAATGTTAAAGCCAAGGAAATTTCCTGAAATTGTGTGCCATACGAATTTTTTTCACTGGAAATATTCTCCACTGTAGAATTCTTTGACGACAGAGAACTGTTATCTCAATCATAACGATTTGTAACTAAAGGAAGAAGTGATAGTTGTCAAGACAGGAGCATTGTAATGGCCGCGCAATTGGCCGATTCCTCAGAATGAACGCCATTTCTGCAATTTACTCCAGCAACCAATGCAACACCCGCAAAGATTTTTGTCCTGAATAATGCATACAAGGTCAGGAGGTGTCCGACGCATGTTCACTGAATATTTGCTATATATATGGGAGCACAATGAATTCATATGGCTGGTTACGGGCGCCAACAGTACAATGGTTGATATTTTTCATTGGCTTCTACTTAAGTGCCGTGTGGAAAGCACTTCGAGTCCAGTACTCCGACCGTCGGATGGGACGTTAAGCCGTGATCCCCTTGGCGGCGCTTCCTGAAGAGCAGGACGACACCGGGTTTCTTCGCCCCTACCCTTCTTTTGTTCGCATCCATGCACACCTCTGTATCTTTCCTCCCGGTCTGAAGAACCTATTAGAGACGTCGTTAGAATTGAACACACAAAATAGGTAGATTATAAGTTATCAGGCTTAGATAAAGAGAAATTTCACGATGCAATTACTAAACGCTCATTATTTTACTCTGCCATTAAAATTATGCAAGACTAGAAACCTAAAACGCTCTCATGAAGAAATTTAATAGAAAAATAAAATAATGATGATAAAACCACTAAGTCCAGTACTCGAGACTAACTTCCTACGTCAGTCTTCGTTTAAAGCATGAAAGGTTAAAGCAGTCTAGGCAGTGACTATAAATATGTCAAGACATTTAACATAATTAGGTTCTTCGATTTCTTTTCTGAAATCGGATACATTCTGCCCAAGTTTTAGTTTCGGGAGTATTTCCAAAATATACTCACATAAAACTCGGCCAAAGTGATAAATTAAAAGAGCGATGTCTCTACTAATCCCATTTCTCTTCTAAATAAACTGAGCATCAGGCAAGAGTTGATATAATGTAGAGGAAAAGAGTTTGGAATTTTTCTTGCAGAAGAAAAGCGCCCTCTCACAGAGAGCTGCTGCTGCTTGGAGCTCGCCGATTGTGGCGCCGCCCTCCGTCAGCAGAAAAAAACACCTCCTCCCCCTCTCATTCCTTGATAAGGCCTCACCACTCCTCATATCCCTCTCTCTGAAATAAATCTTGGCATTTTCATTCCTACGTTCCGGAAGTTTAAATGGGATCCGCGAAGCAACGTAAACTGTGACAGACTTTAACGAATTAACTTCTGCAAAGTAATAGATTTTGGTGTCAACGTCAATATGTTGAAATAAAATGATTAATACCAATAACATTGACATACAACTGCTTGGTTACAAACACTGACACATGTCTCCATTTTTGTCGTAGTTTTCAGCGGATATTTTTAGTAAAATGATGCACTGAAAACTAAATGCAATATTTAAAATTCCGTTTTTGAAATTACCCTCGATAATTCGCTTTTTTTAAGTAAGTTAAATTAAAGTAAAAAGTAAACCGTGAAGGTAGTACTGCGCAGGTTAATTTAGCATTTCTCATGGAGTAACAGAATAACGCCCAGAAGGATTATTTTGAAAGATTGAGGTGTGACGCTCTGAGCAATCCTTCCACCATTTCGACCCTCACTCTCTCGCTCGAGCACGGTATCGATTCGCAATCCGCTGCTTTGCATGCGTATACCTCAGGGCACCACAATGTCTCCTTCGAAATGAACACGGTTCCAAGGCGTCGATCACTTTTAAAGGATCTCGGGTTCCATTAGGCTTTAGGATTACCTTGCAAGCAGTACTACCTTGCGCACAATCGTACTTTTGGTCTACCAACTGTACGGAACATTTTAAAGTTGCGTATTCCTCACAATATGAAATGGGCTATTTCATATTCTGCCGCAAAGTAAGCACATCATAGGAAAATGTCCACAAAAATGTCACTTAGGTCCGATAATTCGCTTCAAAAACCAGAGTAGAAAGCCTTTTGGAAAGCCTCTGAAACCTGAAGGGATTAGTTCAAAAGAGACGCCGGGGCCTTGATGTTTCACGGGATCATTTGCAAGAAAAAGTGGGTGTCGTCGTACCCCCGGCAAGCAGATCTCCCGTGGACGACTCAGTCTCAGAAACTTTCTTGCAAACTGGAATTCATATTTATACTTGCAACGATGACGGGTTTTGCCGTGACATAGTTGCTTTGGGGACAACAGTTTCACCTGTCGTTTTTTGGCCATCATTATATTATTGGGCCAGTGAAGTCTCTCCACTCTGATTGATTGGTTGGGAATTTTGATTTCCTTGTCCAATAAGTAGGACATCCGGTGGAGGAGGCTCTTACTAGTAGAATGGAGGTGAAATCCGTCATATTTTAATCGCCTCTCCACTGATTCATGGTAAATATCCCTGCCAATCACCTTGGCGACTTCAAAGTTGACTCTTTGATCGGGTTCTGACAATGCCACAGCAGAGAAATGGTATTGCTTATTCTTCTGCGCTCTTGCGGACGTTAATTGACAGATCAGAGTGGAAAGACTTCATCAGCCTATGTAAATACGGCCAAAACGGCACTTCGACCTGAAGACACCAGCTCTGATGCAGGTGAAACTGTTGCCTCTATAGCAACAACGACACGGTGAAACCGCAAAGACACAGCCCTGTCTGACCGCGGAAGACTTCGTATCAAATATATTTACAGGTCTTTTATCTAAAGAAATTTCTTATTGTATTAATTTCAGTACTAATAAAATAATCGATGAAGGCCTTACTTCATGGAAATTACGAACGTTAAACGTGTTTAACGTTGCTGGTGATGTCTTTACGGGTTCTCCACAGGGTCAGGGAACGGCTAATACCAACGTTACGATGGCTAACTTATCTGTTTCCCTGACCCGGTGGAGAACCCGTGAAGACTTCACCAGCATTAAACGCCGGGAAAACACCAGATCGTTCATGTTTAACGTTCTATGCACAATGATTTATTTTCATAAATAAATTATGCAAGCCTGGTTAAGGGAAAAATGCATTTTCCCCTGCCTTTACCAGAAGGATCGCCCTGTGAGCAACTTACGCTGCTCCGCATCCCAACTTCATAACAGATACATCTCTTACGGGAAACAACTTTAAATTCTGTCCAGCGTCTATTCGCATGAGAATGACATATGATCTTTCCTAGGGTAAACATATACCTACGTGAAATCATTGTTCAAGCTAACAGTTCAAGCTAGACGGGAATTTATCAATAGAGTGTTAGGCAAAGGGGACGTTCGGGTACGATAAACACACTACTTTCCCAAGTTAGACGTCGCTTGGAATACGCTGCCAGTGCATGAGATCCTTGCGGAATAGGCTTAAATGATGAATTGGAGGTTGTTCTCCGTGCATCGCTAAGATTTGTAAAGGGACTTAAATTAATTGTATTCGCGTAACCAGTATACTAGATGATCTAAAATTTGAAAAATTATAATCAGTCGGTAGGTGGAAATATAGATTTAATCTCTTAAGTAAATTGAGGCAATATTTTTACTGACGACGTTGAAACATTTTACCAACTCCAACCTACTATGGCAGATTGGACCAAGAATATGAAATTGGGTAAATTAATTGCCAAACCGACATATTTAAAATGCATTTCCCGCACAAATTGAGATCTGAAGAGTTGTGACCAATACAGTAAACCCCCGATTATCCGTCCGGCGCGTGTTATCCCGGGCTGCGGATTATCCGTGCATCGCCAATTCATTTAGTGCATCGGCAGTGGCCTTAAAGGTCAGTGAACTGCTGTTATTGTCCTCCAATCGTGACTTTCATTGCGGCGGCCCTACCGACTGGTCGGATGTCTTCAGGCAGGCTTCGTGCCGCCAGCCGAGGCCTGCGCAAACATTTTTATTGCGGCCCCTGCGGACAGCTCTTCTACTGGATTCCTTTTTGTCGTAAAATGCTATTATGTACAGTGAGCATCTCTTCATTGGCAGACTGTGTTATGTTCTTAGGGAAGTTTATTTATTTTGACTGAGCACCGAACAAGGAAATGAATCCGGAAATAACCAATCATCGGATTACCCGTGCACCCTTTAGCAGTCATTAGCACGGAAAATCGGGAGTTTACCGTAGTATAAATACAAAAGTGAATAGATGGGTAGCCTGACTAGGTGCATGTTGGCGTATGGGTTGCTAATGGGTATGCACAAGCATGCATTGCTACTTTACCCAGCCAATAGCAAGTATGTACAGTGGCGGAAATAATTAACGCAAAGGTGTTTGGCGTCTAAATGCGGCCTATGTGGGAACTAAATAAAATCTGCCAACTTGGCAACACTGAGAAAGTGAGTTCAACACCGGGAATATTCAAACCTTATAAGGATGCCAATAGTTTTTACACATTGACGTAATAGGCATACATTTAAGGTCTACATTCGCAAGAGCTACCTGGAGTTAATATGATGGATCTCCACCACTCTTACCCAGTAGCCAGTACATGTTCCAAAGTTATTATAATTTATATAATGATACTTGCTATCTATTTCATGCATTTACCCCTTTGAAATATTTTTCTCGGTTGAAAATTAATGAATTTACACGATAAGTGAATTTTTCGTTAGGATGCTGCTTGTTTGTTTGCTCGAGATATTATCAAACTAAAATATCCAAAGGGTTGTGGATGAATGTCGTTTTTATTACGTTGTTATTCTACTGCTGGAGGCTAGGTTGACTAGCTAGATGGTTTATGTGGCGGAATAATATCAATCATTCAAATTAACATTTTAGCGTATTACCTGACAACTTTTACGTGTAAATACAGGAAACTGGATAGTAGGAATCTAAATACGTGGAAAATAATTCTCACCAAAAGAATCCACCTATCAAAAGCGAGTAAAACTTATCTTCAAAAATATTGACGATACTCAAATTGGATACTTGATTTCCAGCGCTCAAGAAGTCAAAAGAAATGATTTTACAAATATTTTAACTTTATAGTGCAAGCTTACGTATTTGCCAGGTTCGTAATGATGCTTCAAGCTGATTTCCTTCAATAAATCAGGTCCTCATTTAGTCAAGTCTACAAATGGATAGTTTAATATTACTTTATCTGTGAATATAAAGCCCAACATAACACTTCCTTTCGTAGTGGTCGTAGTAGCCTAGTGGTAAGAGCATTCGTCGACGAACCAAAAGGTCCTGGGTTCAAATCTTGGTGACGCCTCTTTTAACGGCCAACTAAATATTTGTGATGCGATTGTTCTGTCATGAAAACTTCTAAAAAAATAAAATATCCTACGTGCGTAAATCTTATACATGGCAGGGATTAGAAAATTAAGAGATCATTGACTTCACCTCCGTTGGGTTCATCGCTGAATGTGATATTTGACTTGGGTTTTCTGCCCCAATTGCTTCTCAATTCCTGCCCGTCGTCTGATGTTCATGTCGACTGACTTGCTCATTCACTGAACTTCTATTTTTGAAAGCAGGTAGTTGACCGTATCTCTGATGGCCTTTATCACTCGATTTAATGCACTATCCTGATTTTTCATGTATGTTACGTGTAGTGCAGATGAAGGCTTGGTGCAGAAGAAAACTATTTCACTATAATTCAGCTTTCGGGTCCATCTCCCATATTTGCGAATTCAATATCGATTACTGGCCAGAGTGAAGGACCCAAAGAAAAGTAATTGACTTTTGAAATCGTCATTCATTCTGGTTTTAGTTATTCAGCGTTATTTTCTAGATTTTCAGTGAGATATGCGTATGCTATACGCGTATCCAAATAAATTTTTCTTCTTATTTTGGAAATGGAGGTAATAGTTGCTCATAAAACACAACGTATGTGGGAATCAAAAAAAATTATTGCGCATTTATATATGCCAATGCTATTTTTAAATATTCACTTTTCCACTCGAGAAGTTCAATTTTCCATAGCATTAGTTGTTACAAGTGTCCTTTAGGTAAAACTAATTTTGCCAATGTATTCAGTAATTTTAACTTTTATGAGTGTATTTTAACTAGTAACGTTTTGAATTTGGATTGACCCGACGTGAACCGAAAATCGGCCACTCCTTTGGCAGCATTCTTTAAACAGAGGGGACAATATTCTTTACATCACTATGCTTATGCAAGAGATCCGATACTCCAACATCTCTATCTGATTTTAAAAAAGCATTTTTTACTGTTCGGTACACTTCGTCAACCCTACCCTTATTAGTAGGTAGTTAGGCGAATCAAAGGCGAGCATAGGGAGGGGTTGGGGTCTTAGTGGCCGAGCTCCGAACCCTCCCCCTAGACACTCAATGATAAGCTCGTCCACCGAAATGGGTTTCTTACCCGCCTTGGGGAGCCTTGAGCGGACGCACGGTTTGAAAGGCAGTCGCTGCCCCATTTAGCGGCAAGGAGTGCCGCTGCATGGTTGTGCATTTTTCGGTTTTTCTACTTGTGGTTGTGCGGGTCCGCTGGCGTGTGGACGCGATCGCTTGTCTCGCGGGCGAACGGGAGCTCGCCGAATAAACGCATCCTTTTCGCTCGAGAACGTATCTCTGTATTTTCAAGCCCAATGACAACTCTGGGCACCGTGGCCCTAGTATCTCACAGATTCTGTACCATCATGACATTTAATAAGAAAAATACATAATAAATTATAGAGATTTCAAAATGTTTGATTTTTTCAGAGTTTGGAAGAATTAGTTTCACTAAATTAATTGGAGCTGGAATTAGGATCCATACCTCTACTGATATTGGCCTTGAACATAAATTGATTGACGATGTGACTGTCAAATAGGAGATTTATATTCAAATTCTGGTTAACTCAAGTGATAGTTTTCGTGTTGATGTTCATTCAACTGACATATACCCGATCTCAGATTATCTGCGAGTCGTTGCAACGGCATCTCTCATTCATTCATTTCCCTAATATGAAAAAAAATCCCATTAAAAGTAATTTTTTTTCACCAAAATTTGAACCCCGACCTCTCAAATGCTGGTTATATAAGTAGATATCTGCATAATTAACCCTGAATTAGTTATTACATTTAATCCTGGCATTTGTCACCAAACGCAAAAACTACAGAAAAAGTAAATACTAGTTGCTTTTTAAAATATTTTTACTAGGTCGTCGTAGTCACGGCTAGTAAAAATTATAAATTCATGTGTCAATGCGATGTTTATTATCGATTGATAACTAGTGATAAAGGGTTATTTCAATACTAAACATTTGTTACGTGAATAGCACTTGAAATTTCTACAATTTTCAAATGGTCCCGGATCTCCGTTATTAGATAAAAGACAAATCGGAAAAATACGCCGACCTAATTAGGTATTTATGCGCGTATGCAATTTCGGAAATGGTATCTTCAGGTATCTTCTCATCTTCACTCTCGACAATCAAAGGATTAGTGAATAATAGATCACGATCCATTAAAAAATGTATATGCTTCTTGTATCCGCAGATTGAAACCGTGGAAAAATAGGCGTATGCACAGTACTTATTTTAATTTGTGCCTTCTTTAGTATCTAACAATCAGTATTTGTTCCCTCGACAGTTTTATTCCCAGTTAGAAAGACATGGGGCGCATCATATAAAAAGATCCTTGGAAAGTCGATCACAGTAAATGTCCTTTATTTGACCTTAGCATATAAAGAAGTCGGCATATATTATAGATGAATAGGTTAATGATTGCAGTTAACCACTCCTTCATTAAATACCGTAAATCTAGATTTATAAGAGAAATTCCGAAATGAAAACGAGAACGCTACGAGAGAACGTGCGAGAGAATTCGACACTGCGAGAGAATTTGGGAGGTTATTTCAAAGAAGGAGTTATTTATTTCTAAGCTTTAGGTTCCGATTTAAGTGACTTATCTTGTGGATTTCAAACACTCGCGGTTGATGCCTTCTTTTCTCGGAGTTGCCAGTTTTTCACTATTCCTAGAAGTTCCTGCAAATGTCGCATTGGCGCGCAAAGAAATTTGCGTTAATTTTTTCCGCCACTGTACATGCTTGCTTAATCCTTTTTTATCATAATAGTAAAAGAACTTTGGTGTAATTTGCCCCATGCCACACACCTCTATGGTAACTTGTAGAGTACTATGCAGATAAGCTGATGACCATTTTTTCCGACAGTTTTACTCGCAATGGTATCACATACTGTTTAATCTCCAACAGTACACTCGTTCGCCGTAGCTCATAGTTTCTCACACATCAATATTCCAAAAATTAAACTTTTTTCGATAGAAATATCAAATTGTTTGGCTTGGTTTGATTATACGAGTGATATTCGCTCGCAACGTAGCATCATGCACATGCTACCCAATCACTATAATGGCGAAGAATAAAGTGACCCTTAAGAGAGATTTTAGAGTCACATAAAAAGAGACGTTTCAGGCGTTATATGGTGGAATAACATAATTAAATAAGTTCGGCAATTTTCCACAAACAAATCTTTACTTCGACCGGTTTCGATGTGAATCATCATCATCAGGTGAACAAATCTCAACAAAGTCCAGTATATATACGAATGAGGGGAGGGACCAGGGGGAGGGGGCGGGGGGGGGAGAGGGAAGGAGTGAGGAAAGAGGAGGGGAAGGGGGGGCCTAAACCAGGGGTGACAACGGAAAAAGGGGGTAGAGGAGGGAGAACTGGTGCTAGGGGTGGGAGTTGGAAAAACCACACAAGAACTGGAAAACCCTGGCCGTTTGAAGAGCACCAATGCAGAACATACACCTTCAAGTTCAAGAGAGTTCAAGGGGGGGGGGGGGGGGGAAGGAGAAGGGCGCCGACCTGTGGGATGAGAGGCCGCTTTCTCTCCTCCCCTCCCTCCCTCCCCTCATTCGTATATATACTGGACTTTGTTGAGATTTGTTCACCTGATGATGATGTATCACATCGAAACCGGTCGAAGTAAAGATTTGTTTGTGGAAAATTGCCAAACTTATTTAATAATAATAATTTCAGAGTCACGTTGCATTCGATACACTTCACGTTCATTTACGAATCTGTGAAATGAGATGACCCGAAGAAGGAAACTTTTGGAGTCAAAGTTACAGATTTATTCACACCGAGTCACTGAATGGTATCATTATTCTCTCAAAGAGTGCAGAACTGCGTGTGAAGAGCTACTTACAGTCGCGACAGTGAAAGGATTATTGGTGAAGCTTGAAACCAAGCCTAGAGAAACCATTGTGGTGCAAGTCAACATGCCTACGTCGGACTACAAAGATGAAGAAGTGGAAGACGCCTTTGAGGATATCATGGAAGAAATAAAGCATGTGAAAGCAGAAGAAAACTCAATTATTTTAGGAGATTGGAACGCTGTCGTCGACAAAGTAGGGATGGAAGAATAACTGGCAAATATAGCTTGACGTTCGAAATGAGTGAGTAAAAAGAGCAATCGAATTCTGCACACAACACAAGTTGGAGGTGGAAAACACATTGTTTAAAAACCACCAACGGAGAAGATACACCTGAAAAATGCCCGGAGGCAGAAGAAGATTTCAAACTAACTACATTTTAGTAAAGCAGAGGTACAGAAATCAGATGAAGAACTGCAAAAGCTACCCGGATGCAAATATCGACAGTGACAAAACATCTTGATGAAGATATGCCACTAAAAAGTCAAGAAATTGAAGAAATCAAGAAGAACGTACGACAAGTAGAGAAGCTAAAGAAACTTTAACAACGGCTGCCCTTTCAGAAGGGAATGGAAAACAAGATAGAAGAGGATCTGACTGTGAAATAGGTGGGAAAATGATGGGAAAATATCAAAATCGGGCTACAGGAAGCAGCAAAAAAGTTTTGGGGAGAAGAAAAGTTGTCAAGAAGAAGCCATAGACTACAAAAGAAGTCTTAGAATGGATTGAATGGAGAAGAAAAAATAAAAATGTGGAAACTGATGAAAGGCAATGTGGTGAAAGATCTATGCGAAGATGTGAAAAGCAACCTCGCAAATGGAAATGTGGAAATTGCCTGCTGAATCGTGAAGAATCACTTCAAGGAATGAGCTGCAGAATGCAATATCATTAGGAACAAGAATGGAGAACTCTTAATTGAACACAAGAATAAAGTGAAGAGATGGATGGAACACTTGGAAGAGTTGTACAATGGAAGCAGTCTTAGAGCAAAAGTAATCGAAGAAGAAAATGAAGTCAATAAGGATGATTTAGGAGCCCCAACCATAAGATCGGAATTCGACTCAACCGTAAGGGACCTGAGGATAAATTAGGCTTCGGGAATAGATGATATTCATGCCGAAGTAATTAAAAATGCGGGAGAAAAGACATTTATCCCAGCTGCACAAAATATACGAGGTAGATACGAGGAATATTTGATTGCGCATACGACGAAAGATCAACCGTCAACAGATTCACGACGCAATTCTACATCGAACGATGCAGCCGCAGATCGATTCGGAGATGGTATTCCCAATTAATAGAGAACTTTTTTCATGATTTCTATACACAAATCTTCAATGCAATCGGAAACATTGAAAATTCTTCGTGACAGTAGCTGTCAAGAAGCGTGCTGTCTGGCATGAGCAATGTTTAGTATTGCGTGTGTTGCAGCTACGTTCAACAGATGGCGCTGCCATTGCGATGAAAAAGGTTGCTTACAGTGAAAAAATTGTTTTATTGTGTCCCATGTCATATGTCTTACTTACGCTCCCATTTGCTACTGTAATTAGTATTCTCGTTTTATCTGGGCTATTTTACTATTAGCTTCCTGCTTTTACCCACCTCTTGTTAAACGGATTTCCAATAGTAATACCCGCTTACCTTCTTTAGCTTCTGTTTTTCTAGTTCAGCATTACTATTAGCCCCTTGCCTCCTGCTGCGTGCCAATACCTCAGTTTCCTTTACATTAATATTCAGATGATACCCAGCCGTTGTTCTTTCAATGGTTACTAGTCTTTTTTTGAATCCCTCTTGTCTATGCTATGATTGCTATGACATCGGCAAATTGTAGAATGCTAATTTTCTTCCCGAGGATGTTCACTCATGAAACCTTGTCTTTGATTTCAATGTTGGCTCTCTTGATGAAATAATATACAATTACATGTGAAACCAGTTCAGGATGGGTATGGAATAAAGTACCTAGTATTTAATTTTTTCTTGCTTTTCTTCTTAACAGCCTTGGTCAAGGTAGGATTTGAATGAGTGCTTGATAATGTAGAGTCGCGATTTCTTGATTCTCAGACAGTAGTCAAGCTACTCCAGCTACTACTGAATGATTCCAGTCTTCTCAGATAATTATGACGCTCTTTGCCCTTTGAAGAAAATTATAATATTTCATTTGCACAGTCAAATATTCAATGCATGCCAAACTGTAATCGGATGCATGTCAAACTCTGTTGTTTTATCCCCAGGGTAACCTGATGAGAGGCCAATACCTATTGGTATCCCAGGGGTATATGGACCAACAGAAAGGTCTTGATGCCAAAAATATTCAAATTTATACAATTGAAGTATTTTTCAGAATTTCAATGGAGTGGGTGATAAAACTGATGAACTTGGATATACCAGTGGTTACTTTAAATGTACGTGTGGTTACCTCTTTTAATGCATAATTACGAGGAGCTTATCCGCGGCCGTTACTGTGTGATATGTCGAATTGAGAAATGAAAGGCGAATAGGTGATAGAGGGAAATGATGCTGTAAAACGATACGGAGGGAAAAGTTTTAGCAATAGCGAAAGTTGCTCCAAAACCACCAACACTCTAGATCAATGGAATATTTGTGAATTTTATTTTAATTGCAAGCCAGTGGAAAGTTAATGACTTGATATAGCAATGATATCAATAGCCGTTCGAGAAAAAGGGAGACAAGTAATTTGAACAGGCATCGCAATACGGCATTAATTTCCCAGAAAATGTAATTCCTAATATGACGTAATTTAAAATAATGAAATTTAATTAAGTATTTTATAATAAATTATAAAAATATCCTATATTTCTTTTAAAAAATGCATATAAAAATAAGTATTACTACGACATTTTTTCAGTACAACTATGTATATTAAGTCATCATTATTGAGCAATATAGATCAAAAGTTTTCCCGAGTGACAATTATAATAAATTGTGAGACCGGAGAAATATATATTTTAGTAATAAGGTTGTTGTTATTTCATAATTTTAATTATATATTTCCTATAAGGTCGATAAGCATTGCAACTTTTCATTAGCAAGTGCTGAGGTGAATCCGGGTTACCATCAAAGATGAATGCAAATATTTTCTCCAGAATGCCATAATAGAATTCTGTCCGTATGGAATTTAGTAAATTTTTCCTACGTTTGTTAAAGCTCGGGACTGTATTGAACGAGTGTTTAAACTTCATTCCCATCATCATTATCATCGTCTTCGGTATAAATCATTCCAGGGTCGTTTGCGCGTGAGATTAAAAGCAATCAGCGCCTTGGGGGCCGCCCTCTCTCTCTGCCGCGGCGAGTGAAAGGTATTTTCAATTAAAATCGAATTCATTAGGCTGCCCACCCCTTCCACATACATCATCGATCGGTCGAAAGGGCCTCTGTCGCCAGGGACCTCTCTCACTAGGGCCCACCCGCGTCTCTATTCGCCGAAATAGAAAAAAGCGACTCTAGCATTGGAGAGAAAGCGAAAGCATGTAGCCAGTCGGTGATACCACGGTCAGAAATCGTGAGTAGTTCGAGGCAGCTGGAACGCGTTAACCCCAGCAAAGGACTGCGAGCCACTAAGCAGCCGACTGCCCACAGGAGGTTAAACAGCCCATAAATATGTGCACATCTACGGAAAGTAGAACCCACAACGCAATATTTCAAATTAAAATCCTAGATTTGCAAAAGCAAAACAAAAAAATATTCGTACTTCATCTTTGACAGGACAATTTTAAAGAGAAAGGACCTTGCAGTACAATGAAACTTTAAGAAATAAACTCCTGGAGCTCACCGTCCAATTACCTACACGAAAGCGCTAGATTAAAACAAAATAAATATGTCTTAAACTGATAATAAGAATTACGTCCAAGATAATGGATTCCGAGAACCTGGTCACGTAGAAACCCTTACAAGAACAAAATTAATTGCAATAGTTACACTGAATGGAGAATATATAAAAATGAACTGAACGTAACCTAACTAAATGAAGTAATAAAGAAGAGAAAAACCAGATCAGCCCAACAAATCTTTATAATGTTAATAGTGATTAACAATAACGTGAAGTCAAGAATTAGGCTCAATAGATTAGCATAGTAGCAGATTATACGTAGATTAATGACTGATTAATGACATGATACGTTAATTAAAGCCAGATTTCGACTAGCAGTCGGAACCACGGAAGGATTTCCGCCGTTAGCTTGCAATCTCTGAATCAATAATTTATGTTGAATGCAGGCTACGATAGAAAGAAACGCAGGATCACTGATGAATTTTTGCTGCACTGACCTATCGCCAAGAGGGACAAACAAGCACTCAGGTGACTTCAGTTGGATCTCTATAGGTACATTAGCATAGAAGCATGGTTATTGTAGACATTAATTGCCGTGTCTTTTCATGAGAATCTACCGTACGATTCTATCAATCCGAAATCATATTGTGTTAAATTCAAGGTTAGTTAATTAGCCGCAAAAAACTGTACCGCGTTTACCTGTGCATGTCCGGGTATTCCACATAGAAAAATGATCCGTATTGAGCGGTGTTAGACCTAATTTATTTCGGCCGGAAGCATCAGCCTGTTGAGCTACTGAGAATTTCTACTTCCCTGAGGAGTTCTAGAGACACTCAAAGAACTTGAATCACTGTAAACTTGGCTGATTATTCCCTGAGGAAATCATACAATCCTGATCACGTACATTACCAGACATAGTTTCGGAAAATTGAAACAAACAGGAAACACTAAGCAGTGTTACTAAAATAGCAAACAAATATTAAACACTATGTAACACAGTATTTAAATCTGGACACAGCTAGGAAGAAGCAAGAATAAGGAAAGAAGTTAGACAAGGCTGCACACGGTCTCCAGTAATTTTTTATGTTTACATCAAGAGAACCATCAATGAATTCAAAGAGAAGTCTTCTAGAGTGAACATCCACGGAGAAAAATTAAGCATGCTGCGATTCACTGATGGCATAGCACTCATAGCAGAGATAGAGAGGGATCTGAATAAGATTTTAATAACCATGGAAAGGAAAATGGTCAGTTATCAGTTAAAGATCGATAAGAAGAAGACTAAGATATTGGTGTGCAGCAAGAAAGAAGAGGCCAAAGCCAACGTTAAACAAGGAAAACAAAAACTGGAATGGGGAAAGAGTTCTGTAACCTTGGAAGCAGAGGAACCAACGATGGACGAAGCAAGAAAGAAATAGTCAGCAGAATATCCCAGGTAAAGAGGGCATTCTATCAAAAGAAGAATGTACTTACAGCTGGAAATACAAGTGTAGAAGTAAGGAAACAATTTATCACAACATAAATCTGGAGCATGTTTCTTTGCGGCAGTGAGGCATGGACGATGACAGCATCGGAGAAGGAAAGGGGTTGAAGCATTCGAAATGTGGCGCTACCGAAGAATGCTGAAGATTAAATGGATCGATGGAGTAAGTAACGAGGAAGTCCTAAGAAGATAGGGAGAAAAGAGAAGTCTTCTGAATACCCTAAGAAGAAGACGTGTCGACCTTATCGGCCACAACATGAGACATGATCAGGCCGATGAAGACAATCGTTGAAGGACAAGTAAACGGGAAGAATGGCAACGAAAGTCCTTGTATGAGATATATGGAACAGGTCGTGAAGGATGTGAAAGAGAGAAATTAGTTAATATGAAGAGACTGGCCGATGGAAGAATCGAGTGGAGGGCTGCGTCAAACCAATCCTAGGATTGTCGACCAATGATGATGGAACAAATGGTGAGTAATTGCCAATCTAAATCTTTCTTACGCAAAGCTTTGAAGCCATTTAAGAGTAGTTATGTATAGAGATTGAATGAAGGAAAACCTTGCTCTAAAGGTTTACTACGCGTGATAGGATAAAGAAAAAACTAAGGGAATGATCACTGGACTGAGCATTGGATGAGTGGCTCTCAAAGGTCAAGAAAGAGAAATCTCAGCTCCAAAAGACAAGAGCACCACGCAAGGTCTTCACCGAACTTTAGGCCTTAGTTTTCATCTCACGAACAGAATGGGTTTGACTCTTGAGAAACGAACGGAGAGCTTCGTCAAAAATATGATGGGATTGATAATCGTTTGGGATGGACCAGGTCTTTAGTTCCTTTACACCTTTCGTTATTTCACAAAATCCGTATTTGACCCTGTAAAATGAGGGCAGTAGACGTGCCTATCGATAGTAATATTAGGAAACGCATTCGACCTCTGAGCATCCTATAGCAATGGATTGGAATCGTCAGATAACCTTTTAATTCCGTTCTTGCTGAAGCGATTGTCTTCACGGGCAGACACGTTTCGTCACCGAATGAGGGATGACCACGCGACAAATGGCAGTGGAAAAACACGGGAGGAGGTGACTGCTTCCGTGAGCGGCGAAACGTGTGCAACACCCACGTCAGAGCGAAAGCATTCTGGCGAGCAGAATGCCTTTTGAAAGGGGCGTCTGGGGGTGCTGCTTCTCCTTCGACATGCGGAGGGGGGGAGGGCTTCTTCCTTCACCCCCTGCGCTCGTGATCAAAGGCGGCATTCGTGGAGGCCCTATATCACTTCCGGTGCGTTGTTGTTTTCCCCGGAGACTTGTGCGCCGCGCGTCCGTCCTTCCCGTGAGCCTCCAGGCGGGGCCGCCGCGGGACGGGCTCTGCTTCCATCGGGAATGAATTAATTGCAACGCGGATGTGGCGCCACTCGTCGTCATTATCAGAATAGTATTCAACTGTCATTCACTTCTATCATTTCTGTTCCTTTGCATATTTTAACGGCAAAATAGGAGTGTACATAACGCACAATTGTTAACAAAATTAAGAGTAATTAAATGAAGGTATCCTGAATATCGGCGATTGCATTGCCAGACAATTTTGACAAAAATTCAATTTAAAAAGTATACATCACTGTAACGTGCATACATTCCAAGGAATTGCTATCTATGTATGCATTTTTTCGCAATCATAGTTCAAAGGAAATAATGGCCAACAAAATCCGATGTCAGCTTCACTAACAGCGCAAGCCATAATGTCAGTATGGCACGAAGCATTCGAAAAACATTACAACATTTGCAAACACTAATTGAAACTTTCCTATCTAAAGCAGGTTTTGGAGGAAGAAAATAACTAAAAGTTATCGGATTTCTTGGCGGGCATTGTTTACGGCAGGCACTACGCTTTACCCCCGCCACACATATTTACGGTGGCTTACAGGGTATTATGAAGATGGAGATGCATGCTGGTCCCCCCACCCAGCCAGCAGTCACTCAAAAGCGATCCGAGCTGATTTCACGAGATCACTGAAAACGTGGCAAAGAGCGAGGAAAACGGACCGAGTTCCCACCACTTTCTCGGGGAAAGGGAGCAGCATCATTTGTTGCGTGCTCGGCATTGAAGGGTGGTAATAAAGACCGGAAACGGAGGGCGAGTTAATATTTTTCTCGGACGGCGGCCGCCTCCTCCAGCGCCCTCCACGAAGCGCGGGAATGAGGTGAATTAATCGAGGTAGAACGGCGATTGTCATGAAAATTGACGCGGGAAACGAGTGGTTGGGAGGGGGGGGGGGGGGGATCATTTGTTAACGGTCCACTCCACATGGCATGGCCTCGTAAAAGCGAGCAGCAGAAAGAGCCTTTAATCTTGGAAATATGCAAGTTCCAAGCACTGATATTCCATTTGCCGGAGGTCATTAATCGAGCAGTAAGGGGGCTTTGTCAGCGTCGAGAGGGAGCAAGTTTCTTCAATTCAGAGGACCGGCCCTAGTTCAGGGGCTGCCGTTTCCTCCGAACAATTCGATTGCTCTCCAAGGACAACTAGTTTCAGTCGCTCCCCATGATAATGCAGCTCTGAGAGTCAGCAATAGGTTTTATAATTGAGTTCCTCACTGTCGAGGTGGGTTTTTAAGGAGACGCTGCTTCTTGAAGCCTTCCGTGCAGGCTTGACCTCCTACCCAGCCTCTTGCACAACCATTTGATGTTTTCCTACTAATACTCAAAACTCCTAAGTGAATCGCCTGTTTATCCAGTAACACCCTTACCGTATCAATTAAACGCAACCCCCCCCCCCCCCCCCGAAATCTCTGTACTAATCTGGCCTTTACACATTTCCTGAAGGCTCTGTTCAGAATTCAATAAATGTGAATTATACATGACAAACCTTCATTGAGTTATACTATGATATGCAAAATAGCAAAATTCCTAACAGAAAAATTATCTGCAAGACACCTTAAATTGATGATGTTTTTCTCAGTGAAAATCTAGGTATTTTGCTATTGTCAGAAGCAATAAACAGGCTGCTGATAAATTCCTACTGATTAATCCCTACACAATATTTCACTATTACACCCGGCTCGTCCAAAATATATTACGTAAAGATCTTTTTCACCATTTCCAGCCGATGCTCTTCTTCTTTAATGCATAGTTTTGTTTTATATTTCCAGAAGTAATACACAATTTTCATTATCCTATTTTAGGCCTTCATTACAAATTTTACACCAGATTTTCAATAGGTACGGCGGTTGCAATGTTGGGATAAATGCATTAACAACATAACCATTAAACGCCTTATGTACTCCTATGGAATACAATCGTCCATCTACAGGGTGCGAGGTAGGTGGTTAATGATAACTTTAACGCGCCTGCACTAATTAATAAATACTACTTAATCGGAGTAACGTCATAATCATTTGAATAGCAGGAATATGTGAGTAAATATTATCTAATAATAAACGTGAATACAAACCGGGTTTTGTCATTTGTAGTTGTGAATAAGGCGTTCATTCTCTTTCGGGCGTGCAATCGAAGATTTAAGCATGTGTATGATGTGTTACATTAATTTTTCAGGTACATTTTAGCATTCTATCGGAAACAGTTCCCAAGATAATTTATCGATGACTTGCTAGGGTTTTTGTTTTCCTGAAAGAGGCAATCCCCATGGCATATTTCTCCAGCGATGATGAAGTTAACAAATGTTATTGGTAGGTACACAAGATATTTTCCTCTATGGCACGAGTGCTTGGATAGATTTTTCTCCCTTTAAAAAAAGACGGTCACCGTGTATTTTTCCCGATTCAATAAAAGTATCACTGCAACTGCATCTCTTAGAGAGAGCCTGCTGAAAATTATTTAAAACACCCTGATCCTTTGCCATCGGAAAATAGCGAAGTATTTACACTACCCTCCGTATTTAAGTAATTTTTCCAAAGAAGGAATGAAAATGGAAAAAATTATTATTCCTTGAGAGAAGCGAGTTTAGCTGCAATGAAGCTTACAGTAGCTAAACCCACCCTAGTTACGCGTTGATTTATAGTTTATTTTGCCTAGAATACTGTGTTGTTGCCAAGCATAAAGACGCTAACTTTATCAAAAACTTCAATATACGCGACTTATCGGATGATTAAACGTGGTAAATGAAACAGACTTTCCACTTTCAGCTTTCTATGTTCCCCGATCGATTTCGACGACTAAGCGTCGTTCTCAAGGGGGTTGGCTCCCCTGCTGATAAAGCTGCGTGGAAAGTACAAATTCTGTTTCATTTACCATGTTTTACGTTCGCAATTTCCACGAAGTATCGCCTTCATTCATTAATTTATCGGATGATTGTCTTCAAGTTAATGAATAGCTGCGCCCAGTTCATCGTCGCCTTTACCCGATTTGAAACTATCACGCAACAAAAGGGGGTTGTGTTTCAAAACATCCACCAGTTCCGAATAAACACGTGTTTTTTTCAATAAATCTTGCCTGTCGAGGCATCTTAAGCATGAAATTACTACTATGCGCTCTATAACTTTCCGTGTTAAATGAATAAGAGGAGCTGGATGCTCTTTGGGAAGTTGAATTTTAAAAAAAATTGATTATGTTTGCAATTTTCAAGCCTATCGGCATTATTTGTTAGGCCAAGGATTTATGAAAACGTTACCTTAAGAAACCACATAATCTAAGGCAACTTGTACATATTACATCTGGGATGAAATGTCCTGGACCGCAGAACTTATTGGGTCTGGTACGACGTAGTACTATGAAATAAGAGCGTATGCTTTCCCGGCGAATTGATTGAAGAAATTCCTCTCGGGTTCTCCACCCGAAACGTCGGCCATGGACCAACTAACCTGGTGGAGAACCCGAGAGGAATTTCTTCGTAGGACTATGATTGGCGAATGTGTTTGGGGAGAGAAGAAATTTGATGGGGAAATGTTTAGCACACGGGTCGAAGGAGCTATTAAAGCGGCGTCAAGATTTTGAAGGTGGTGATAGGAGCGAGAGAATGAGGATTCATCATTATATTGGATTAACTATTCTTACACTGCTTTAACGATGCTTTCCACTTGTCACTGACTCTTATAATTTAATAGATTCTCCACTTTCGTACCCTTCACCAATTGCTCCATGCATCTCATAAGAGGCCTTTCTTCGCCCTTCTCCCCGTTCAGTTCTCCTCTTTGTCTTCATCAGGTCATCAAATCTCAATAAATGGCAAATTAAGACTTCTGTCTTCTTTTCAAAATATTCAGTAGACTTCTCTTTTGCCCTACCCTTCTTCCCACTTCTTCGTTAGTCACTCGGTTGATCCATTTGATCTTCGTCACTCTCACATGTCACCACATTTCTGATCATTTCAGTCTTTAATTATCTGATCCTGTCCTCGTACGTGCCTTGCTTCCATGTAGAAGACTGTTCCTCAAGTTTTTGTCGCCCTAGTTTGACATCGGTGTTGGCGTTTCCTCCCTTGCTGCTTACCTAACCTTTCTTACCATTGACCCTCAGGTGGTATCTGCCCTTTGTCTTATGTCTACTAGAGTCTTCTTTTAATACGATGACTGCTATCTCGTCAGCAAACCAAGTCTGCCGAAGCCTTCTCTTCGGTTTCCATAAGGGCTTTATCAATTTAAACATTAAAAATCACAAGAGATCATGCGCAAACCTCTTAACTGTAGGAAACATGACGACTTATGTACCTCTCATATGCCCTTTCTGAATCCAAATTGGACTTCATCCAGATATCCCTCAGAATTTTATTTTGGGAATTGGGATATTCTCCTCAAACTTCGTGGGTATCTCTCCTGTTGAGTATATTAGACAGATTTTTACAGTAGAGTGAATGTCTCCTTTATATGATTTTTAATTCACTTTGGAGGAATATCGTAAATTCCAGAAGCCTTATTCAACCGCAAGGTCCCTTACAAAGCCTTGTTGCGCCCCCCTGTCACTTAAACCCTTTGGATCATTTGTACTAACCCACATTTAACCGCCACTTGCAGACAGGGGGCAGGATCTCCGTGATTGAGGTATGGAGGAGGGCCACCCATCCAACCCCAGTACGGGTCCATCGTTGCTTGACTTTGGTGATTTGATGGGAGCCGCGTGTATGACCTCGTTTATATGCTCTTGCCATGTCAGCAGGTCTTTTACCGCTGCATCAAATTCTGATCTCAGTATTAGGAGTCCCAGATCATCCTTTTTGACTGAATTTCTTCATTGATATCCTTCGCACTGAAATTTATTGTGTTATAAATGGCATCTACCTCTTCCCTTTATCTTCATTTCCAATCTAAAATTCTCCATTCTTGTAACTTTGGCTTTATACATCTTTGGCTCCGGCACTTTTAGTGTTTTCCCAATATTCTATTGGCAGTCTCCACCTTTCCATGTGAGAGGTTCATTTTCACGTTTTCGCATGCATAATTCATTCATATTGTTCCAGTTTTCCTCGCTTTTCAAATTATTCCGTCATTTAGTCTCTTGCAGCAAGAGTTGCACTACTTCAGTTTTCGCAGTCTGTTATTTCGTTTCCATCAGGTCTGAGGCGCTTTCCGTGATCCATGGCTTCTTCTCGGTAACATTTCTTTTTCGATGAACTTGCGTCATGCGGCTTTCTGTAGCCCTCTTTTAATATTTATGTACTCATCTATCTTCCATCGAATTCTCAGTCAGGCCCCCTCCCGTGCTGTTTCCCACTTCTTTCTCAAAAGGCCAGCCAATGCTGAGTATTCGTCAATGGTGCTACTTGCAATGCGTTTATTTTTCTGCACTTTTTTATTACGGTTCTTCACCAACAATTTGGCATGATACTGCCGTTATAAGCCCTCGGGTAGCTATTGAAGTCCTTCATTTCGTTCCTGAATCTTATCTTCACCGAAGTGTAAACTATTTGAAATATCCTCTTCTCTCTTGAATACCGAGTGTATCTTTTTTAAACATTATTCTGGCAACCACTTACCTGTGTGATGTAAATAATTATTCTACCAATCTTTATCCTAAGTATTATTATTTAGGTTCATACAATCTGGATCGGTACCCAAAATGACGGTTTGTTTGGGGTACAATGAGGGTTTTTTTTACAATTTCGGACACTACTTAGAAACTCATGCGCAGGTTAAGAACGCCTTTTCATGTATAATTGCTATTCTGCATGCAGGTAGATTGCTGGAGGATAAGGAAAATATAAAGAGGCCTCTTTATGCTTATTTGGCAAAAATTACGAGCGAATTATTTCATTCGCAAGATATAAACTAAGCCACTGAAGACAACGACCAACGTACGGTACATTACAAATTGTGCCACCACGTACAAATTGGTTCCACCAAGTGAAGCCTGAGGGTTTCCTTTTTATTTCTGAAGAAATGTCGCAATTCTGTTCTTTGTAGCTTTTTCTTTCTCACTTACAGCCGTAACTCTCGGAGCCACTCGGAATTTATGCAGTGCAATGTTTCAAAAGGACACATTTCGTAAGATTGGAAGACAAAATTATAGGACAGTAAAACATTAAATATGGATTAATAAATTTGGTGGGCGTGGTGTATTCGGATTGCTTGTAATAACTGTTAAAGATTGCACTTTGTACAACTTTCACAGGACTTTTTTAATACCACATCGATTTAAACGGACAATCGTTACTTTTAAGGGGTAACCCCTTAATAAAAACGCTTCTGTTTTCTTTCCACCGCATTTGAACGTGTCACAATTCCACAAAGTATCGCTTACATCTCTTAATTTAACTGGAGCATACTATGGTTCGTACTTCCATACTATTGAAGCTGTAAACAATATTCGTTAAATTATCACCCAAAGATTCTTTCTCAAGTGAACTCTACATCATGGATATGCCCACAGTTATGGAGTAAAGATTCCAATATGTAAAGTACTCATTAAGTTACGCAAGGGAAATATTATAATGTGATTAATTGGCAGATGATATGGCGCACATGTTTTTAGGGTCTGGATATTAAGACGTAAGGTGCGCCGGGTGAAAGATAAACATTCTCCAAGACACGCGAGGAGGGAGAGTGATTAAGACTGAGGTGGAGCTTGTCGGTGTTGCGAAATGAACGCGGGGTGGGGACCCTGAGGGGCCCTGGGGTGAACAATAGGCCATCAGACATTTTCAAAAGCACGTAAGAAAGAACTAGTGAATGAAATTACCCAACAGAGTAAATAAACAGGGAGCTACCGTTGTCTCTATACAAGGCATAAAAGATGAAATACAAGTAATGGCAACATTTTGTATTAAATCATTCCTATCGATTAATAAATATATGTATATATCAAATTATAAAGCGATTTACTATTCATGACAATTAAAATAAAAATAAAAACGTGATATATCACAACTAAAAAACGTAATTACCAAATTGCATGCCATGAAACAGCTCAAGCCTCAAGTCTAATCAATACAAGGAGTCACTGAAACTCAATTCCACAACAGATACTTTCCGTAATTTCACAAACTCAGTTTCAAATATTGCAATAACCATCTCAAGCTTAATAGCAAATGTTCCACAGAGAAAAAATCATTTGCCTTGACCGGGACGCGAACCCGGACCCCCTGATTTCCGGCCAGGTTCTCTACCAGTTGAGCTACCAAGGCATCCTCATTCTCTGCGGAAATTCAGCGGGTAACGCCGTTAAAGTTTTCACGGCTAGTTCGTGGACCTTTGAATTTCATCTCAAGCCTAGATTACTGTTACTATTTGCAATTATAATAAAGATTACAACTTTTTCAAGTATCATATTGGAAGAATTCCTCTTAGTTTAACTACTAATCCATTTGCGCAACTGCGCTAGTAGTGATATAATGGCGGTTTTGGCGCAGTTCATTTTTCAACAATTACTCCTAAACTAAGCGTCATACAACCAAAGTGAGGCATGATTAACAATAACCAACTCAACCCCCACCACATGAGTAAACAAACTGAAGGTAAAAGGCATCGAATCACCAAAAACGGGTATAAATCTCCGCTAATATCAACATTAGAACAAAATAAACAATCCCTCGCGGAAGAGGAGGCAATTTCAACCCACATTGATATTTGACACCTTAATTTGTGAGAAAAACAATGGCAATTAGATGTTATCGAGTTCTGCATACTACGTATTTCCTCTATTCCTCCGAGACGAACCCAGATGTGTCGATCTGTCTGTCGTCAAGGGCGGTTACCCTATCGCTCCGGTCCGTTCTCCCAGCACGCTTCTCTAAGAAGAAAACACACTTCATCAGAAATGAAATGGGCATTTTTCGTATCGCCGCCAGGAGGGGGGAGGAATTTTTCACTCGGCTGCTTTCATCCGCGTGTTTTTCGATGCGAAGAGCACTGACGCTAGGGGGGCAACGGGCATCAGCTAATATCAACATTACGATAAAATAGACCATCCTGTGCGAAAGAAGAGACAATTTAAGCCTAAAACGATATATTACATCTTAATAAACAATTATATTTAAGTATAATCAATATCAATTAGTTGTTATCGAGTCCTGCACACGAGTGACCTCGTTATATACCCGGAAACAGTCACATGCTAGGACTTTCACTTTTCTTACGCGAACTTCCTCGTTCTCAATGCTTCTGATTGCCAACTAGCAACCGCTCGATTTTACTCCAAGGGTATCCATATGAATAAAAACACACACAGCATATAGGTTTGACAATTTATTGTTTCAGAAATAAACATGTTTCATTTTTAACACATCAATCAGTAAGCTTATAACAATTAATTAATTTTTTCTATTCACATCCCTAATTTTACAAGGATAGAAAGACATTATTATACTCCCAAAACGATATATTACACTATAATTTTGCGGGATTTTAATTATGATCAATCACAATCATCATTATAAATAATAAACGTAGAAAAAAAATGAATAACTTTACGTGAATGATGAGACAATGCATCACACACTATAGGTTGCGGGGTGTTTAGTTAAACAATAGCAAATATAGCAATAATTAACAAACTTAGTGATGCATAACTAAGTTTATTTCAAAGAGCAGTAAATTTAGCATATTAAACGTTCTTTTCAATTTCTTCTTTGTAGGAACCAATATATAATCATTTTTTTATTTCATCGAAGTGTCCAAATGTCCGGTAATGTTCATTAAGTTTTTTTCTAGGCAATTATTTAAATGTTTCTCATCGGATTCGTGTCTCCAGTCTAAAAATCATAATATAGTCACTTCATACCATGCATCTAAATGTCTAATAAAAAAGTTATTTATTAAAAACGATAAAAAATTAAACAATTAAAATATATAATAGATTATTCAGAAAGAGCAATATTATTTAGGTAAAATAGCGTTTGAAGCACTTCATTCTGATGATTCGTTATAGAGATATAGCGCTAAGAAGATATCAATTTTAAAGTTTTAGACTCCCCCATGTAAAAGTAGTTTTGGCTTGAGAGATTCCAACGTACGCTGACCTTCTCGGAGTCAACCACTGACCACATTCCTGAACGCCCCCTCCATCCATTCCTCTCACCACTCTCACTTGTCCTCACTCGCTCGCAAAGACGCTCAGCCCACAGTGTGCATTGAAGATTCCGTGAAGACACAGGCCAAGACGCATAGGAACGCAGAACGAATTGACGGTGAGTTCTCATTATTTAAAATACATTAATCCTATGTTAAAAGGCGCTCACGTGTTAATTATGTAAACCTCAATTAACGAGTGTTTTTTTTTTCACTAGGATCAACATTTAATCAATAATATTCCCTACATCGAGTTGAGCAACCATTTTGTGGACAACTTTGGATTATCGCATATGGTAAGTAACATACTTAAATCAGTGAATACTTTAACAGTATTGTTTATGTGTATGCGAGTTTATGTGTAGGCGAGTGAATTAGTGTAAGTAATTATTTTAACTTACTGTAACCAGTGATAATGTTAACAGAAGAGATATGTATGGGTGTGCGCGAGAATTGTCTAAAGTGTGCATCAAGAAGAATTCTATTTAGGATATAATTAACCAGTTGTATTTCAACAACTATTTTATTCCTGACTTTTACCCACGCGAGCAAAATGATATTTCCCACGATTACATTTTTGAGAGTGCACTTCTAAAAATATAGTAAATATTACTTGATTTCAATCAGTTACTGCTGATATTAAAAAAATGCACGATAACTCCTTTTTAAGCAATATTAACGCCAAGCATAAAGATGAAGGGAACTAAATATCGTAAGACGAGGACACTTCGGACCGCGAGTAGACTCGAGAGCAGGTGTACAGTGACAAATTGTAGCATTGTGAAACATTGAACATTTATTCGACATTAATTTGGTAATAATATCCGTCTTTCATTAAATTATAAATATTATCGTTAGAGTAGAAAAATGCATAATTTGATTCAAATTGTAAATCAGAAACTTCGCAGGTGATATCTTAGGTGTCAGATTCGTATGATGACGTTTTTAATATTACCAACGCATGTATGCAAGATATGTTAGTAAATGTGAATAGGAAATAACGTGAACATAGTAGCAACTGTCAGAAATCATAATACATGTAATTAGGCATCGTTAAACAAATAAAAGCTATACCGTATTAAAATAAAAGCGTATTTAGTCAAAACTAGGATTCTTTTCCTGTAATATGAATATCATAATTTTTCAAAAATGGGTTTTATGTGATAAATATATTGGCTATTTAATTCTCACGCTTCTAATAATTTATATTTTAATAATACGAACGCATATGTGCTAGACTAAGGTAAATTTTAATCATGTATAGTAAATAAAAATTGAGACAGTAACAACTAAGAGTGTCAACTTAATACATATAATTAGGCTTCATATAAAAAAAAAAGAATAGCTATCGTAGCGCTATATATAAAAATGAAGTGTTGACTGTTTACCGGTTTTATGCTCGTTACACATCTCTCCAAAACTTCTGAACCGATTGAGCTGATATTTTGTAAGATTCAAGCGTTTGCACTAGAAGGTGATATAGGCTATATAAAAAAGGCCCGGGTTCGATTCCAGGCACCAGTTATATATTTATACTGGTTTGAATTGACTTTTTCAATTTATGGTAGCGCAAGAGTTTTTTCTTTCACTAAGTAAGATAACTAAATATAAATCGATTTCTTTCTGTATTGAATGGGAAAACATTTAAAGTTTTTTTACTTTACTAACAGATATACACTTTGTCATCGAGGTTTCTGGGAAATGTGTAATTTTCGTTGAAATTTGCTGTTTATTTTGGTTCACTTCCGAGCGTTGCTATGGCCAATGCTATTGTCGTCTCTAAAATTAAAACATCGTTGATGCTTAAACAGTTCATTATGGAGGGATGCCGCACACGGATGCGTACTTATTGCGAATATATAGGAAGGTACTGAAGGCATCGTAAGCTATTCACGAAGCAAGGTCAGCCATATTTAATTTAAACAGTTTGTCATAGAGTGATGCCGTAAAAGGAATCATGCTTTTCGCGAGGATGTAGGAAGGTACTCAAGGCATTATAGGCTTTCGTGAAGCAAGGTCAGCCATATTTTTTCTTGCACGAGGATACCTGCTGACTGCTAGTGCTATTCATGGATTTAGAGGGTTTGCATTCGGTTAAAATGAGGAGTATTTAAATGAATGATTCATCGGTGTTCAAATTGTGAATGTTTCTTTTTATTTACTGTTTTATATTTTTGAACCAACCTGGGACATGAAGAGAAGAGATAGAACGCTTTCGAAATCATCGTCGATAGGGATAGCCTGAGATTTGAGACAGTTTAACAAAAACTGGGAATAAATTCAAAACCCAATAGAGCATAATGTCTTATTAGGTATTCGTGGGATATCTATTGATTTCACTGCAAAGAAGCTAAAAAGTTCATCCAAATGCAATATTGTAAACAGTATTGTTCTTTTCGTGAAGATATTGAAAGATAATATAAAAGGCTAATTCTTGAATCTAGATGGGCCATTTCATTAAAAAAAAATCATACAGGCTTACTTTTCGCACTACTCCCAGATCAATTAGGTTTGCATTCGGTAAAACTAAAAGTATTTAAATGAACGTTTCTGCAGGGTTCAAAAGGTGAATAAATACGTATTATTAGAAGAGTGTAAGAAACGTATTTGAAGTCTAATCAAAAAATAAGAGTAGCAAGATGAAAAAAAAATTGTGATATAGTTATGCGTCAAATATACAGTAGAAGGTGTGAATATGCGCAACCGAGAGACTAGTGCCTGGTTTAATTAGGCTTAATGTGTATTAGGTAATAAGAATTTAATTAACCTAATTGGGTACTAGTGAAATATAAAAATCAAAACAAAGTTAATCATAACTATATATCAATATTTTAATTATTTAAACAAAAACGGGTATTTCATTCTCATGTTTTTTATAATTAATATTTAAATAATACCAGCAAATGTGTGCAAGACACGTTAGTAAATATTTAATCATGGATAGTAAATTAAATTGAGATGTTAACAGCTGAGTTTAACAAGGAATAGCTATATAATATTAAAATCAAAACATATGTAGTAGGATGAGATTCTTTTCTTGGAAATATCAAACCAATGGAGTAATTCCATTTTCTATTATTCGGTTGTCAAACAATTTTGAGAAATTAAAAAAATCTTATTAAATTACTTATGGAAATTCAGTGGAACAATAGACCAAGCGACATTAACCTTTTAACCATAACAATACTCTCTAAATATCAAATGAATTTTAATTATATACATTTAAAATTATTTATAGAAATAAAAAGATTTTTAAATTACTGTTATATTCTACCAAGATGATGCAATGGAGTGATTGAGATTACATCAGCTACGCATACACCTCATTAATGTGCAAATTAAACTGAATATAGCAAGTTGGGTAGTGGATGTTAGCTAACTACCTCTAATTTTACCTTAATCAGTAAGTAAAAAATTTCAAAAGTGATCAAAGCCACAAAATGAAAATATTTTATTGATTGTAGTAGTTGCTGTAGCATTTCTTTTCTATTGTGCTTTTTGCACACACTAGCACCCATTAACACAGAGTATCGTGAACAACAATTACTTTTAACTCAGTCTTGTTTCGCTTTTCTCACTCAAAATTCCTCATATTCATTGATTGGTAGATATTAGTTAACTACTGGCAAGGAATTCAATTTTGTGAGTCAATTTCAGAATAGTATGAATATGTTCACATGGGTTGGAAATTTCTAAAATGTGATGGTTGTTATAATGCTTTATCAATCTCTAAAGTTAATGTATCAAATCCAAGATAATGCATGAATTGTTGTAGATGTAAGAGTGAGTGTAAAAAAATTGGTTCCGATTAAATATCACAACATTCAAGAAGGAAAACTATTGTCTTAGCTGGCAATTATTTCAGAAATTATCTCGTGCTCCATATTTCTCCTGCTGGGTATTACTTGCTGTCAGAATTTCATGTTTCTCGCAATACATGTAGAGTGATGTGATACCAACATAGCTTTGCAGCCTTTTGGCAGTACTAAATAAAGAAGTTATAGCTTTAAAAAAAAATAACAATATTTATTTCATGTTTTTGGAATATTATTGGTGACTGGGCAATAATATTCTTGGTAATACACATCTTAATGAATTTGAATGTTGCCAAGCAGTAGACTAGACTGAACATTTGGCATATATCTGTATTTTGTCAGTGTAATAGCATTATATTCTTATCCATGTTGCTCTGCTTGAAATATTAATTTAACTGTTACCTTTACTAACAATAAGTAATTCTCACTAAGAGCATGAGCCACTTGTTTATTTTAATTTGATATTATTTAATTTAAAATTTTATTTCTTATATTCCAACATCTCATGTCATTGTTTCAACTCCTCCACCGAACTTCAACTCTCATTTATTTTTAAACTTTGCTCTTCTTAAGCACCCCCCTCTAAAACAGTTTAATCAATGTTAATAAAAACAGCAATGTCACAAAAGAATTACTTGGCAATAGTTTATCTAAACACCCTGCAAACCACCGCAAGGGTGTGTGTGGCAGAGGGTAACAGGCAAACATGCATACAGAGAATATACCATTTGTGAGAGTTATTCTTAATTAACTTACTCATACTCTTGTTCATATTATGGAGTATTTATACTCTGATGATACACAGAGCTCTCCCAATTACATACTATTGGTGCAGATATATACAATTTAGACTACCCAGGAATATTTATGCATAATGCTGACTTCATATAGTTGCAATTCTGGTTTCAATACGCGTATGCCTTTTCTCCATTTGAGTTCAAACCATGCATAGTCAAAAAAAACCTTTAAGTATAAATTTATAGTTTTTATGATACCAGAGCAATGATTTCCCTCCAGTGAAATAAATATATCTAGAAAAGTCACTATCATCAATGCCAAAGCTAATATGTTTATTATACTTTGTATGTGCACAAAATTATGGACTAAATGAGAAAACAAAAAAAATTTATTCGAATTTCCCACTTTTTTTTCAGAGAAGCTGATTGGTTAATTTTTAGATCATCTCGACCAATCAGGAGAAGCTTCTTTACTTAGCGAAAGTATTTACAGACGGCGCTGAAGAAAAAAATCGTCAGTTCTATCTCAACTTTGAAAGAAGTAACATCAGTCTACGATCTTGCTGCGGCAGAGACAACTGAACTTCAATCCACCTGCATTTCACCGAATTGACTCCAGGGGGCTACATTGTACTTTAACTTGCTTCGTTAAAGGATTGTAAGGACAATAATCTTCTAAAGTTAATTATTTATTTAACATTTGTTGAGACTTATTACGTGTTGGGGAGTGTAGATTGTGTAGTAGAATAGTGTACATTGAATTTTATATTTAAAGTTTGATAGGCTTATTCGTGTTAATATTGATAACAAAGTGTCTTCGAGCATATTTTTAATTAAATCAATTTTCTTTACAGCACCCACCTTTCCACTACCTTACAAAAACATGCATTCAATCGCAGAAATTTTAAATAATTTCAATTCACGTAAATACACCTCACGGGAACTAGAAGAGGCAATCATGAACATTCATCAACGTGTTGTTTTTGATAATGATGTTATAAATGACATGGAAACCTTCACACGGATGAAAGACACGCTAGACGAGGTAAAGGGTAGAAAATTTTGTAATTATTGCGAAGTTTACTACAACACAAATGTGGCTCTACAACACGAAAATACGAATTTGCACAGACAGAAGGTTACTAACCAACTAGGTCGAGGCTTTTTAGAGGTTGAATCTGCGATCCGATCGAGACTTAAAACCTTTTGGATTACATCCGATGAGGGAACGGAAGATGTAGTAACGTTTCTAAATAAAATTCGCGAGCAACTGATTGACAAAATTAATGAGCAAACAGTTGTTATCAATGCAATTAAATTTAATTTGATTCTAATTTGTAAATTTCGAAAGGGTGAGAATGATGAATTGACCACCTCATTCAAGACGATGAACAAACGAGTGTTGATTTCAGATCAAACGAATGTGATTCTAGACGAGGCTTTTTCAAAACTCTTAAAGGAGAAGTCGGAATTCCAAGCAAAGGGGTCCGGATGGAGTCTTGCTGAAGTTGTAGGTTTAGAACTACGTATAAACAAATACAACCCACTCCGAGGATCAACGTACATTAAACTTCCGGCTAAAATAAAAGTTACCAAAGCTGTAATTAACGTAAAAAATCAGGATCAATACTGCTTCAGGTACGCTGTTTGGGCAAAAAATATTGATAATGATCCTCAAAGGGTTTCCAAGTATAATACGCAAGCGTTTCGGATGGGTTATGTATGGGACTGTATAGAATACCCTGTAGAATTGAAAGACATTACAAAATTTGAACGTATTAACAACATTTCCATCAATGTGTTTGGTTTAACCGATAAAAATGATGTGTACCCGATGAAAATTGTCAATCAGGAACTAGAAGATCATCGTGATCTGCTGTATATCACAAAGGAAGCAACTGCACATTACTGCTGGATCAAAAATTTTAATAGATTGCTTCGATCACAAATTACAAGACATGAGCACCAAATCTACATTTGCAAACGTTGCCTCACACACTACTACGACGAGACCAAGCTAAAGGTTCATCAGGAGTTATGCAAAGGGATTGGAACACCAACTAAAATTATAATGCCTGATGAGAGTGATAATATTTTAAAATTCACTCACCTTAATTATTGTTTTCGTGTACCCTTTACAATTTATGCCGACTTTGAGTGTCTCCTTGAAAACATTAGCTCTTGCGAACCAAACCCTGCTGCTTCTTTCACACGTAATATACACAAACATACCCCATTCAGCTTTTGCTACATTTTAATCACACCTGAAGGCTGTCAAAACCCTCAGTTATATCGAGGACCAAATGCAGCACGAGTATTCATCGAGCGAATGAAAGAGGAGGCTGAGAAGGTACACGCTTTGTATAAGGAGAACATTCCCATGAATCCGCTCACCTCGGAGGAAGAGACCGATTTTGAGAATGCAAATGCATGTCACATTTGCGACAAAGAATTGAACATGGACAGAGTAAGGGACCATGACCACCTAACTGGCAAATACAGAGGACCTGCGCACTCTTTCTGTAATTTACAGTATAGAATGCCAAATTTCTTACCAGTCTTCATCCACAATCTTTCGTCCTATGATGGTCATTTCATCGTCCGCGAACTTGACTATGATGATAAAAGGATATTCGTCATTCCGAATTCTGAGGAGAAGTATATATCGTTTGCCAAGTCAGTCGATGAAAATTTCAGCATTCGGTTTGTCGATACTTATCGCTTCATGTCAGCTTCTCTGGCCTCTTTGGTCTCAAATCTGAAGACTTTTAAATACACACAGCAAATATTCAATGAGAAGACACATTTAGTTACACGGAAGGGGGTATACCCCTATGACTACACTGATTCACTGGAACGATTAGATGAAACCTCTCTTCCGGATAGAGAAAATTTTCATAATCGACTCACAGGTGATGATATTTCTGAGGAAGATTACGCTCATGCTTCAAAGGTGTGGACATCATTCGAATGCAAAACATTGGGGGATTATAGTGATGTCTATCTTATAAGCGACGTCACACTTCTAGCTGATGTCTTTGAGAATTTCAGAGACGTTTGCTTTGGGGCATACAAGCTTGACCCCGCGTGGTATTATACTACTCCAGGGTTGACATTTGACGCTATGCTGAAGCATACAGAAATTGAGTTGGAACTTTTAACAGACTATGACATGCTCTTGATGTTCGAGGCTGGCATTCGAGGTGGAATATCTCAATGTAGTAAGCGATATTGTGAGGCAAACAATATGTATATGGATAATTATGATCCTGAGTCGGAATCAAATTATTTAACATATTATGATGCGAACAATCTTTATGGATGGGCGCTCTCTCAACCACTTCCATATGCTAATTTTAGATGGCTCTCCCCTACGGAAATTTCAAATTTGGATGTGAGAAAAATATCAAATGAAAACGAAAAGGGATATATTTTGGAAGTTGATCTTGAGTATCCGCAGTCCCTCCACGATTGTCATTCGGACCTTCCTCTCTGCCCCGAAAATAAACTTCCTCCAGGTGGAAAACATAAAAAACTGTTAACCACTCTTGAGAATAAGACAAAATACGTGATCCACTATGTAAATCTCAAGCAGGCTACCTCCCTTGGACTTGTTCTGAAAAAGGTGCATAGAGTTATTGAATTTAGTCAATCACCTTGGTTAAAATCATATATTGACTTGAACACTAATCGAAGACAGTTAGCAACTAATGACTTCGAAAAGGACTTATATAAGCTTTTAAATAACGCAGTGTTTGGACGATGTTTAATGAATGTTAGAAAAAGGCTTAGATTGGAACTTGTGACTAATGAAACCAAATTGCAAAAATTAATAAATAAATCTGAATTTCTAGACAGAACGATCTTTAGCGAGGATCTAGTGGCCGTTCATCTCAGAAAATCCTCCATAAAAATGAATATTCCAATATATGTAGGTTACTGTGTGTTAGATCTCAGCAAAACGTTGATGTATGACTTTCATTATGGTACAATGTTAGAAAAATATGGTAAAAACATCTCTCTTGCATATACTGACACAGATAGTCTTATATATGATATAAAAACAAATGATGTCTACCAGGAAATGCTAGAAAACATAGACGTGTTCGATACGTCCAACTACCCAAAGGAGCACTCTTGTTATTCTGAGAAACACAAAAAGGTTGTCGCTAAATTTAAAGATGAATGTGGTGGGAGGGTAATGACACATTTTATTGGGTTGAGAAGTAAACTCTATTCTTACAAGGTACTTGGATGTAAGGATAAAAAGAAAGCCAAGGGTATATCCAAATCTGTTATCGATAAAGGGCTTCATTTTGATGATTATGTGCGCTGTCTGCGAGAGAACTCCACAGCATTTCGCAAAATGAATGTGATTCGTAGTCAAAAACACGAAATTTTCACAATGGAAATGAATAAAGTTGCACTCACTGCCACTGATGACAAAAGATACATTTGCGAGGATGGGATTAATACTCTGGCTTGGGGTCATTATAAAATTCCTAGAAAGAGAAATTACAGGGAAGCCTTCCCCTCTGACAATGACGCCTGCACCATTTGAAATGGTAAAATGAGTGATTCAAAGTATCTAAATAATATAATTACAATGCGAAACAGGTGGGAGGGGTGATTGTCTCATCAGTTTGTTACATTTTGAAAAACCTATATATCGGTCTTGAGGTGACCGGACAGGGGGTTAATATCCTCACATTTGGACTCTTTCAGGTTCGTATCTTTAAAACAATGCACATTCACTCGCAATTGCATTCAGATGCAATGTCTTCATGCAGATGATATTTGTGGAGCATGCTGTTGTCATTATGCAGCTAGTCATAAGGATACACCGTACTCAAATTCCTCATACAATGCCACCCCACCATACGTCACCAACACGATTCTTACATCCTGAAGCTGTTTCAACTGAACTTCAACGACACTAGACGTGGATGGTATCATCCCAGAGCTCAACGATGTCTCAATGTGGCGAGCGGGCAGATGCAACTAAACTTCCACGACACTAGACGTGGATGGTGTCATCCCAGAGCTCAACGATGTCACAATGTGGCTTGCGGGTGGATGCAACTAAACTTCCACGACACTAGACGTGGATGGTGTCATCCCAGAGCTCAACGATGTCACAATGTGGCGTGCGGGTGGATGCAATATACAACCAACTCAAAGTTGAGTTTGAGTCTTGCTCCAGAGGCTGTTCCCATACCCCTCCTTAGACTAGTCCCTCTTAAGCAAGATAAAATCCTACCGTCATCATCCTGTCGTCATCAAAGTAGGAGTCTCCACCAATCTAGAGGAAAATATCATCTGGACATCCTCCCATTCCCCAACATCTTCTTTCAACAAAAATTAACCACTTCAGTGTATTATTTGAATGGTGTAAAAACGAAAAAATGTGTGTGTGTGTGTGTGTGTGTGTTACGATCGCTCAAGAGACTTGGAACCAGTTGTACTATTTAAACAGATAAATAAGAAAACTGATATTGTTTCACGCAGTGAATGGACTAATGTTATATAATCTTGGAAAGTAATTATTGGGGGTAAAAGGTCAGCTCTCATCAAATTCCTTGTCCTATGCAAATTACTTTGGGAAGCGACATTTGTCTATTAAAAATATTTTATCAGAGAGCTCATTTAACCTGAATGTTGATGTTGAACTGCTAAAACTCCCCAATTCGATAAATCTATTCCTCCGGAGACTTTCGGACAGCCGTGATAAGGTTAGACAATTTCTCGCTACCGGGTTATCTAGCGATATCACTAAATTTGATTTTGAAAGACTGGAATTTGAGATGGTACTCATGATGAATGGTGTGTTTGGTAATCAAAAGGTATAACTTGGTTGTACTTTGATTACATGAGTGTATGCAAAGGGTTTCTGACCTCTGGCACGAGGTAAAATTCTGCAAGTCAGAAGCTCTTGTAATCTCTTGAACCTCTGGCATTGGGTGTAAAACCTTGTAAGTTTGAGAGATTACGCCATGATTGCCATTATCAAATTTCAAGGATTCACCAAAAATGATAGTGGATACATAGTCAAAGAATTGGATATCATTAATATGCAAACGAAATGTTGCAAAACGTGGTTTAATAAATCACCAGCACTGTACGCGAAAGACTCGTTTTGGTTAAAGAAGAACTATTATGGCTTGTTTGAATTCTTTGGGAGATGTAGATTATTCGGAATGGGAGAGCATATTATTTAAATACACAAAGGAATATCAGTTTTTATTCACAAAAAAGGTGCAGAAAAGGCATTCTGCTTGACCAGAATTCTTCCCAAAGGAATCTGCGTGGGTAACTTGGAAATTAATACTGTTTAATTAACTAGCATTCTCAAAAATAATGTGTAGAAAAATTGTTACGAGCTGGCAGATTGGTGTGTTAAAATGAAACATGTTTATTTCTGAAACAATAAATTGTCAAACCTATATGCTGTGTGTGTTTTTATTCATATGGATACCCTTGGAGTAAAATCGAGCGGTTGCTAGTTGGCAATCAGAAGCATTGAGAACGAGGAAGTTCGCGTAAGAAAAGTGAAAGTCCTAGCATGTGACTGTTTCCGGGTATATAACGAGGTCACTCGTGTGCAGGACTCGATAACAACTAATTGATATTGATTATACTTAAATATAATTGTTTATTAAGATGTAATATATCGTTTTAGGCTTAAATTGTCTCTTCTTTCGCACAGGATGGTCTATTTTATCGTAATGTTGATATTAGCTGATGCCCGTTGCCCCCCTAGCGTCAGTGCTCTTCGCATCGAAAAACACGCGGATGAAAGCAGCCGAGTGAAAAATTCCTCCCCCCTCCTGGCGGCGATACGAAAAATGCCCATTTCATTTCTGATGAAGTGTGTTTTCTTCTTAGAGAAGCGTGCTGGGAGAACGGACCGGAGCGATAGGGTAACCGCCCTTGACGACAGACAGATCGACACATCTGGGTTCGTCTCGGAGGAATAGAGGAAATACGTAGTATGCAGAACTCGATAACATCTAATTGCCATTGTTTTTCTCACAAATTAAGGTGTCAAATATCAATGTGGGTTGAAATTGCCTCCTCTTCCGCGAGGGATTGTTTATTTTGTTCTAATGTTGATATTAGCGGAGATTTATACCCGTTTTTGGTGATTCGATGCCTTTTACCTTCAGTTTGTTTACTCATGTGGTGGGGGTTGAGTTGGTTATTGTTAATCATGCCTCACTTTGGTTGTATGACGCTTAGTTTAGGAGTAATTGTTGAAAAATGAACTGCGCCAAAACCGCCATTATATCACTACTGCGCTCCCAAGTAATCCGGGAGCAGTTCGAGGCCTAGTCTTCAGATATAACCAGAAGCATTCTTTCTTACATCTACATAATACCCTGCAAGCCACCATAAAGGAGAGTGGCAGGGGGTGAACTCACGCCAAACATGCACTACATATCATGCAAAAAAAAGATTAGTACTTGTATAGATACAGTTCAAAACTACGCTATTTAAAAAAAGTTAAAAATAGCAAAACGTACATGCAAAAACATGCCGTTAGTTGGGTTAGCTTTAAGTCCTTATACCAACATGCAGCTACCAATGTTATCCATTGCTACTCTTGTACTGGATATATTTACCGTTATTCGTATCTCTAATAGTACGAGGAAAAAAGGACATTTTGAATCTGCCAGTTCGGCAATCAATTTCTCTAATTTTATGATTATGGTCCAGTCTACCATAGTAAGTTGGGGTTCGCAAAATATTTTTAACATCATAAATGAAAATATGGTCTTGGATTTTGTTAAAGAGATTAAATCTTAATTTCAACCTGCGATCTGACAATGATTCCCAATTTAATTATTTAATAGACTGGTTACGCTAGTAAGGTTATCATACCGTCCCTTTACACATCTTGCCGATCTTCGCTGCACACGTTCAAGTTCGTTATTTAGACCGATTTCGTAGGGATCCCATACACTTGCAGCATATTCCAAATGAGGTCTTACAAGGGAAAAGTAGCTGATTTCTCGTACATGATCGTCACATTTTCCCAGTACTCTTTTGACGAATCCTAGTTTACGATTCGCTTGACCCATTATTTCATGTATGTGTTTACCCCAGGAAAGATCATGTGTCAGAATAAACTGAAAAAACTAATCTCAAAGATGCCATAAGTCATGGTGGACAAAGTTCGTGGATAAAACTCAGTTTTTTGCGTTTACCAAAATCGCTTTCCAGTACGTCTACAGGCTTGATTACAGGCCTAATGAACACGAAATCTTCGCCACATAAAAATCACATCGCTTCTGAGTCGACCAAATCAAGCGATTTAATCAGAGCAGTCTTCGGATGTGTCTGCATGAGTCAACGCTCTCAGGTGAAAAAAAAATCAATTTCACTGCTTGGTTTGAGAAGACAAATGTAGAATGTGAATTTTTTCCGATTCGCACTGATCCTGTGAGCCCCGCGGTCCGAATAAAGTTTGGCGAACAAACCTCTGAGTTCCAATTGGGGTGAAAGAACTTTTCTTAAAGTGAAGAAGTAAGGTGACTCTTTGACTGCTAGCATCATCCGTTTCTCGTGTTTCTTTATAGCGATTGCTTTTTTTATACGTCACTTCCGCATGTTTTCATCTGTTAGAGCAGATCATATTCACTCGAAGCGAGATTTTAAATAATGACGTGAACTTAAAATACCTGCGCAGGAAACTCCACTTTTGACCCCTTACATACATAAACACAATAATAATTTAAAAACTCCCACACGTGTATTTGAAACTGAACACGTAGCACGTAAAAAGTATGGCATTTTTATTGTTACTACTTACGGAGAGAAATTAACTTAAAAAAAATAATCTCCTTAATACTTAGTGAACTGAAAAAACTAAATTAACAGCACCACTTTTCAATGTACCCCATAGACACATTTATCATGGATGGTCATTGAATTTAGGCTATTGCGGTAACAATGAGAGTCACCCTTCTAGGCCTTTCCTCTTGAAGGCCAAGCTGGTAAGTTCCGAATATATATTTTACTGACTACGTCTCTATTGGGGATAAGAATTCATTTTATAGGAAAGGTTTATGCCAAATTCACCCGGCCCTGCCCGGGCCTTACTGATAAAACCCAAATTTAATCACTCAATTCATAATATAAAATATGCATCCACTGCCTAAAATTTTAGTCATAACAATGCACCATTGCATTTTCTATTTATCTTTCCGCTAAGGCATAATGCAGGAAAATAATAAAGAACAAACTACGTTGAAATAAAAGAATTTCTCAAGTAGAAAAGTCCCGTGGAAAGAACAATCGAAGCTCACAAAGTGTGATTTCAGGCTTAACATTATGAAAATCAATGTTCGCTGAATAAGAATTGTACTTTGTATGATTCACAATAATTTTCCTCTGCGACCGGCTTATTGGCTTAGGTGACATCGTCCTTTCAGTCCAAATTATGTAGCCTAACGGACGAAAGCGTCATAGAAAAATAAGTTATTGTGACAGAAAGTTTTCTTCGTCATCATCGGTCAACAATCCTGGGATTGGTTTGACGCAGCCCTCCAATCGATTCTTCTATCGGCCAACCTCTTCATATTAACGCAGTTCCTCTCTTTCACGTCCTTTATGACTTGCTCCATATACCTCATACGAGGCCTGCCTTTTCCATTCTTCCCGTTTACTTTTCCCTCGACGATTGCCTTCATCAGGACATCGTGTCCTAAGATGTGGCCCATTAAGTTGTCCCGTCTTCTGTTAATTTTTTCAGTAGACATCTCTCCTCTCCCTCAATTCGTAAGACTTCTTCGTTTGTCACTCAATCGATCCATTTCATCTTCATCATTCTTCGGTAGCACCACATTTCAAATGCTTCCAACCTGGACTTCTCTGCTGCTGTTATTGTCCATGCTTCGCTGCCATATAGTAGAATGCTCCATGTATGATCTAATGAAATTATGTATGGTCTAATGAAATGTTTCCTCACTTCCACTGTATTTGCAGCCATAAGCAGAATCTTCTTCTGGTAAATGCCTTTTTCGCTTGGGCAATTCTACTGGCGATTTCTCTTTTACTTCTGCCACCGCTGATTACTCGGCTTCCCAGGTAACAGAACTTTTCCACCTCCTCGATTTTTTTTATTCCTAGTTTAATATTGGTCCTGCCTTCCTTTCTTATACTGCACTCCAATACCTTAGTTTTCGTTTTATCTATATTCAGATGATATCTGATCCTTGTTCTTTCCATATTTCCTAGTGTCTTCTTTAAATCTCCTTCTGTTTCTGCTATGACTGCTATGTCATCGGCGAATCGTAGCATGCTGATTTTCTCCCCGTGGATATTCTCTCCCTGAGACTTCTCATTGACTTCTTGGACGGCTTTCTCGATGTAGAACTTGAATAACACGGGAGACAGTGCACAGCCTTGTCTCACTCCTTTCTTAATGCTTGCTTCTGTACCGCTAGGTCCCGAGTACATTATGGCCTCCTGGTTTTTGTACAAGCGCTTCGTTCATTGTAAGATACTCCAATTTATTTCAGAAGCTTTAACATTATATCCTCACAATCCACGTTGTCAAATGCCTTTTCCAAATCTAAAAATGCAACAAATGTCGGTAGATTCTTCTCTATTCTCTCCTCTATAAACATCCTGAGGGCCAAAATCGCTTCTTTTGTGTCCTTGTTTCCTCTGAACCCGAATTGGTCCTCTTCCAGGAACTCCTCAGCTTTTCGCTTTATTCTTCTATAGACGATTCTCGTCAGTATCTTCCGAGGCATGTGTCGTCAGGCTAATGGTCCTAAAATTTTCCCACAGTTCTCAGCCCTCTTCTTTTTGGCAAGAGGGATGATGATGTTCTTCTCAAAGACCGTGGGTATCTCTCATGTAGAGTAGGTAAATATTGCATATGGTGTTTTACAGCTGAGTTAATGTCTTCTCTTCGGCGTTTTTTATTAGTTCGGCAGGAATATCACCTATTCCCGAAGCCTTATTTATCCTCAGATCTCTTACAGCTGCTTCAATTTCTAATCTTTAGATTGGGGCTCCCAAATCATCCTTATCGACTTCATTTTCCTCTTCAATTACTTCCGCTCAAAGATAGCTTCTATTGTACAACTCTTCCAAGTATTCCTTCCATCTCTTCACTTAACCTCATGTTCAATTAAGAGTTCTCCATTCTTGTCCCTGATGCTGTTACATCTCGCAGCCTGACGCTTGAAGTGATTTGTCACCATTCTGTAGACAACTTCCACATTTCCTTTTGCGAGGTTGCTTTGTTCATCTTGGCATAGATCCTTCATCCACATTTCCCTTGTTTTTCTCGCTTTGCGGTTCATTTCATTCCTGATCCTTTTTTAGCTATATTGCTCTTCTTCTGTTTCCACATTGTTATATTTTATTCTCTCTTCAATCAATTCTAAGACTTCTTCTGAAATCCATGGCTTCTTCTTGATAACTTTTCTTCTCCCCAAAGGTTCTTTTGCTGCTGTAGCCCGATTTTGATGTTCTCCCATCTCTTTTCTACGGATTTCACATTCGATTCCTCTTCTATTTTGTTTTCCACTGCCTTCTGAAAGGCCAGCCGTTGTTGAGGTTCCCTTAGTTTCTCTACTTGCCATACGTTCTTCATTGATTTCTTCAATTTCTTGAATTTTAAGTGGCACTTGATCATTACTAAGTTGTGGTCACTGTCGATATCTGCACCCGGGTAACTTTTGCAATTCTTCTCCTGGTTTCTGAACCTCTGCTTCACTAAAATGTAGTCAATTTGAAATCTTCTTCAGTCACCGGGCATTTTCCAGGTATATCTTCTCCGTTGGTGGTTTTTAAACAATGTGCTTGCCACCACCAACTTGTGCTCTGGGCAGAATTCTATAAGTTTTTCTCCTCTCTCATTTCGATTTCCCAAGCCATATTTTTCTGTTATTCTTCCATCCTTGCCTTCGCCAACGACAGGGTTCCAATGTCCTTAAACAATTAAGTTTTCCTCTCCTTTTACGTGCTTTATTACTTCCGTGATATCCCCATCTTCCACTTCTTCTTCTTCGTAGTCCGACTTAGGCATGTAAACTTGTTCCACAATGGTATCTGTAGGCTTGGTCTCAAAAAGTTTTCTTATTCTGTGATAATTGAGTGAATTTACATTTTCCACTCACAAAATACAACAATTTGAGGGAAACTGAATGATTAAAACACTGCACATATTTGAAATCACTGCTTCTACTTTTGACTACTGGAAACTTCGATTAAATAGTTTATGAGGTAAAAGCATACTAGATAGGAACTGCACATGCGCAAAACAAATTATGAGACTTGCTAGTTTTACGCGCGATATTATAGTTAGTTAGAGACTAAGCTCTCTTCATTCGTCGCGCTGATTAAATGATAAATGAGGTGAACTCCGACTTCCTGGGCAAAATATTCATGTTACGCACTTATGCAAGTTTTCATTTGGGAAAGTAATGGTTTTATGGAAGCAATAACACGCGGGGGGCTCTAATGGCCGTCTTCGGCCTTTGCATGGCCGTTCTTTCTTTTTACGAGCAGTTCACATGACGCGCGTTATTAGCGGCGGTGGGGGGTGGGTAGGGGGGGGGGGGTAACCTTGACCCCCACCTCTCCTATCACGATTCCACTTCGGCCTCCTTTCAAGAAATGAACAAGTGAAGGAGGCCTCCCGTCCAAGGTGCCGCCCACGTGATCTCCGCCAACCAATCCCAGCGGCCATGACTTGCCTCGCGCAATGGAGAGGACTGCTGTGCTTGAGGTGTTCCAGGGACCCATCCTTTTTTTACAGTCCACGGTGTGATCCGGGAAGAAATCAACTCTTCACTCTCGAACTTCTTCTAGCCTGCTGCCTGAAGGTCGGTTGGTGTCGACCCTAAAATGGCCCTTACAATATCTCACTAAGGTGGACATGAGTTCTTCATTTTTGTTTCAGTCGAAAGACCAATCGTGGTCTCAGCCACCTAGAAAGCGTTGAAATTTTCCAAGAGGACATTAAGTGTGCCACCGCTTTCGTTTCGTAACATTCATAATTAGCGTATTGTGCACCATCTTGCTGAATGTCTTCTTAAAATCCAACAAAACTGCATCTGCTTGCTTTTAAATGTCACCTGATTAATGCATGTCTTGAAGAAGTAATCCTAGCTGAGTTTTAACACGGGTATCCTGCATAGAAGACAATTGTTGCTAAGTAGTAATGGGAGTAATTAATCATTCATTTGCAAACTGGATCCACTTTTTCCCACACGTTTGAATACTACTCTGGTTCTTTCAACTGGCATCTTGAAAACGGCCGAAAATGACAGCGGTCGATTCAAACGAATTCACGTGGCCGAGAGCGCTCCGTCTGCACGCGGCATCACCCACCGGCTGCTGTTCCCAGCTTAGGGTGCGTTATGTCGGCGTCCAAAATCTTGATAGATTAGAGGCGAGGCTCTCGAGAGGGGTTGATGTCGAGGGAGCAGTGAAGTGGGTTTGGGGCAGAGGTGCGTGCCGACCGCTTCATCGTGGGAACGAAACGAAAACGGGAGCCCTTTGCGAGAGGCTTATCCATGAGTCCAGGCCGAGCGAATTAGCTGAGCATCGCTCATAAACATCGATTCCGTCGGCGGCCGAGGCATAACGGGCGATTCACTAACTGCTCCTGCCCACACCATATCTGTGTCGAGAGTTCACACAAGTGGGCAGAGAGAAACATGAATCACTCGCACTCCTCCACCAATAAACTTTGAAAGTCTCGCCCCGTACTTAAGGGCGCACACTCCCGGAAAAACATTTCAGTCAGATTATCGAGAGGTTTTAAGGGAATATAGGGAAACAGGAGGTTGGCTTTGAGTAGAGGTTAGAGTGATGGCCTTCAACCTACACGATTAGACTTCAAATCTCAGCTGCTGAAGATATTTTTATTGGCTATCCGGTCCCCACTTGAGTGCCTAGTGGAGGGCATTAGAGTTCAGTACTCCGTCTGTCGGATGGGACGTTAAATCACTGTCCCCTTGGCGCCTTTCGTAAAGATAAGGCTAATGCCGACGCCAAGTTTCTCTCCAATCCTCCTCATATCCCTTCCATTCCCTCCCTTACTCCTCTACACCCATTCTGATGCGCCTATAATATGGGGTAGGCATACAATTGAACACTCAGATAGATAGGTTGCATGCAAATATTGCATGTTCGGTTATAGTCACTCCCTGCCACACACCCTATTGGTGGCTCGCAGAGTATTGTGTAGCTGAAGATGTATTTCCAATTCTAGGGCAGAACGATGCCATATGTGTAACGATAACAACGATACGATACTGGCGGGTATTCTCCTTCAAAATATACCTCGATACATTAAAGTACAATTAAAAGGCGAGGATCAAGTTGCCTTCACTCATTAAATCCTTGCTCTATCTGAGACAATCCTCTTCACGGGAAATCCCAATCATCAATAGTGAAGACCACAGTTCCCAAATTCAACCAGCGCCCTCTATCAGACATCCAATGGGATGTCTGGTAAAAGTCACGAGTGCATGCCGGAATGTGCAACCGGATGCGGAATGTAAGAAAAGTAACATCAGTTAATGACAAATTCTAGTTCTTGCCTTTAATATCCTCCACAAAGACCCCGAAAAAATATTTACATACTTATTCTTAGGTTTTAGGTACAGCAATTTTCCTGAGTTCATTGTTTGAAACGTATTGCATCATGATTCGGTGAAGGAAAATTCAAGTCGAAAGAGATGGCTCAAGTAATGGGTCAGTATTAGTATCAATCAATTCATGCCTCCAAAGGCTACTGCTAGATGACTGCTTATGCTGCAGCTGGAATTTTATACGGTACTAAATCAGCATATTCATGCGAAGGGTCACAGTCAGAGGCATGAATTCAAGTACCTCGAAAGAGAGCGGAACTGATGAAACAAAGAGAACAAAATTGAAGTCAATACTCCCAGGAAAAAAGCCGTTTGAACGAGACTTTGAAATCGTAGCATCAAACACCTGATATTGATAAATAAATTCCATAGATGAAGTAAATATCAGTTTAAAAAAATTAAAACTGCCAGCAGCATTTGAAACCGACGACGAGAACCTTGGACATTCGTGTCTTCTAGGGCTGTGGCCACATCTACGGGAAGCAAATAGCCAATGGCATGGGCCAAGGGGATTTAAGAGATTGTAAGCGGTTGAAATTGGAGAATATAAAAGATGAAGAAGAGAGTGCGCTGAGGTCTGACGACACCAGAGTGCCGTAACGGTCGAACGAGAGGCTGACGCCGCCGCGGCCAATGGCGGGCTTCAGTCCTGCACATTAAAAAAATATTTGTCTTTATTAAATGAAATATTATCTCCACCTAACTTTTTAAATTTTCACTGGAAAGTTCTATCTACAGCATATACGAAAATGAGCAAAATCTAAGGCATAAGTACATTGTCAAAAATCGATTTTAAATATGAAGTTGTTATAAACTTCATAAAATTGTTTATATTTTACAATATAATCCCTTATTATATTAATCCAACTATTGACCTTTGAAAAAAGTCCTTTTTCACATCTGTAGCTTTATTAGTTTCGGAAATGTACTGTGAAGTGTGTAGTCACTTTTGAAAAATTCATGTTTTTCCAACGCTGCACATTCTCGCAAATAGCTGCATGTTTTGCAAAAAAGCTGAAGGATTTTCATTTCCCTATCATATGGTGACGTTTTTCCAAGTTTGGTCAAAGTCGGTTACCCTAAGGGCCACTTTCGCTGATTTTCTGGTCGAATTGACGTGAAATGACCCTTATATATTAGGATCCATTAAGTACAATAAGGAAGATATGGCGATATTTTAAAATGGGAGTGATGAAACGGAGAAAATTCGATCGACAGAAGGAAGTCTGAAGAGCATTTTCCGTGCCACGAAATGAGATCCATTAACGAGAGAAGAGGGATAATGCTAGAAGGAAAACGTATCATAGTGTGTGACATATAAATTTAACCAAAATACTAAAAATTGAAGAGAGAAGCGGATGAAAATGAACGTATAGAAATCCAAGTAACCGGACGTCTGGTAAAGAGGAAGGATAAGATATTGAGAAATTTACCTCCTAAACACTTACTATGACCTAGAATAAGTGTAAACACATCATGCATGAACCCTTATAAAGCTCACTTTGTAATACACATTGAGTCTTTGAGTGAACGCAATGGCCATTAATTCTTTTCTAATTGGCTGAAATATGTTGGCCGTCGATCCTCAACACGGAGCACAGAGGATTCAGAAGTTTCGCTCGTCCGAATATTTCGCTGGAAAAGGCGACCCCAGGAGAGGTCAGAATTCCGTCTTCGGTCTGGACCCGATATGCTCCTCGGTCTCAGAGAACGGACTCCGCAACGATCCCAAAATGCCTCAGACTTCACAAACACACGGCACAAGGGGCTACAATGCATTATGTTTATCAAGAGAAATTGAAAAATTTTCAGCCGCACGAGTCACTAATTTTGTATATCTACATCTACATAATACCCTGCAAGCCACCATAAAGGTGTGTGGCAGGGGGTGAAATCTCACCAAACATGCACTACCTACATATCATGCATAAAATTTGCAAATAAAAATTAAAATAGCAAAGCATACATGCAAAAACATGCTGTTAGTTGGGTTAGCTTAAAGTCCTTATACCAACATGCAGCTACCAATGTTATCTATTGCTACAGTCGTACTGGATTCATTTACCGTTATTCATATCCCTAATAGTACGAGGAAAAAAGGACATTTTGAATCTGTCAGTTCGGCAATCTATTTCTCTAATTTTGTGATTATGGTCCAGTCCACCATAGTAAGTTGGGGCCCGCAAAATATTTTTAACATCATAAATGAAAATATGGTCGTGGAATTTATTTAAGATATTACGTCTAAATTTCAACCTGCGATCTGACAATGATTCCCAATTTAATTCATTTAATAGACTGGTTACGCTAATAACGTTATCATACCGTCCCTTTACAAATCTTGCCGATATTTGCTGCACACGTTCAAGTTCGTTATTTAGACCGATTTCGTAGGGATCCCATACACTGGCAGCATATTCCAAATGAGGTCTTACAAGGGAAAAGTAGCAAGTAAAACCAGTTTACGATTCGCTTGACCCATTATTTCACGTATGTGTTTATCCCAGGAAAGATCATGTGTCAGTCTAATTCCAAGATATTTAACGGATTCCACGGTTGTTAATTCATAATTACTTATTTTGTAAGTGCTAGGAGGAGAGCTATTCTTTTTCCAAAAATTCATTACAAGACATTTTTCAAAGTTTAATTCTAACTGCCATGTATCACACCAAGTTTCAATTGCTTGTAGGTCAATATTTAAATATTCTTTATCATTTAGGCATAGAATTTCCCTGTACACTACTGCGTCATCGGCAAACAGACGAAGCTTACTTTTTAACACCTTATGGATATCATTTATGTACAAAAGTAAGATCTGCTGAGAAGAGAGAAAGAATATGAAGCCTTCCGTGGAAGAAAATTCCGCGGATTTTCCTCCACGGAAATCATTGGTGTGAATTTGCACACATTCACAAAGGCTTATGGTTTCCCGAGGGTGATTAGCGCCGGCCTCACTGTCTGCCGTTGGCCACGACCGGGTTGGAGTCACCCCCTCCTGGAGACAAGGCAAGGGGGGAAATGCGAATGGGGCCGGAATGAGGGGTGGGGGAGAGAGGGTGGGGGTGGCGAGGGTGAGGGGAGGGGGGGGGACACACACGAGCACATTTGCGCCCGGAAGACATCGAGTGGGAATTTAAAGAATGCGAGGGAGGAGTTGTGTTTGTGGAGTTGAGGGGCGATCAATCGCCACTTGCTGCTGCGACCCCCCTCCGTTGGCCACCTTTGCCGGAGGGGGGGTAGAGAAACGGAAACAGACGAGCATCGTTTCCGGGTCGTTGCGAGAGGGCCAGGGTTGTGGCATTCATTCTCCCACTTTTATTTAAAAAGGGGTGAAATTGATGGCGTCGTTCGAGGACTAAGCCGTCTCCGAGGAGCATATGTCTTAAACACCCCCAACTCGACGCCCACGCTCGCTTTCTTTAAATGGTCCACATCTGTCTTCACAAGGTGATTCGGTTCCTGCTCAAATAGGCCTGGAAAAAGTCTTAACTGAAAAAGATATGAATTGAATTTGAGTTAATTTGATGAGAAGCAGTACCTACTTTACGTACACTATTTTCGTACACTATTCTGTACATTACGTATATTTCTCAAAACTTGAAGTGTAAAAGAGCTGTTCTGCATATGACAAGTCTTAAGTAAATTGGCACCCAGGGAATAGAAGTTTCCTATCGTTTTCTGTCGAGTGCTGATGAATTATTTTATCATGACATAAAACTCCCAGATCGTTGTCATTAGCGCCACTTATGAATTTCCTAAAATTCGATTTCAATATTTTCACAGTTTTTAATGTCTGGCTTCAGAATATACGTGGAAATAATATGTTGCAAGTTAAACTCGTTTAAATAATCTTAGTTTTCGTGACTAATGTTCCTATTTAATTATCGGCCGCCATTTCTATGATTTTAATGAAGATGACTTAGCAACTAAGAATTTATTGAAATAGAGGTATAAGATTTATATAGAAATATATAAATAATAATGAATGAAGGCATTAGAATATATGTACAAAGATAGCCTCTTAACCCTCGCTACCTGTTACTAAAAAAATCACGTCCTCCCTACTTGGGGTCTTTCTTGACCCCATAGTAAATTTTAATTATTTTAAGTGATAATATTATTCCAATGACTCATATTCATTCGTATTTTAATTCAATACATTTCAGATAAATTAACAGAAAAATACCACAGTATAATATACATTGCATAATTAAAAAAAAATATTATAATTATTTAGATGGCACTCATAGTATAGTCTTGAATAATGAGGATTAAATTTACCTAAATACGTATTTAAGTACATAGTTTACCTATCTGATTACAATATAATATTTAAAATATTTAAACATTTGCAGCATAGTGCCAAAACGTGATGACCAATTACAAAATTTCATGACTCAATAAAATTGTGCTAAATTTTTAATCTGAAATCTCCATCTACACACTCACTAATGTCACATTGCAGACGCTTCTTTGTTGAACATGATCACCTTACACGTATCTGTTGCAAACATTTGAAAGATCATTGGTTGTTTGTCTCTCTTACGAGGGCAATAGGAACATCTGCCACCCATTTTCTGGACACAATTTCTCTGTCATTTACTAGCAGAATACCGCCAATTCCAGCATTTTCGATCGCAGTCCGAAATCTATTTTTTTTGGCATCCGGTTTTTCCTACTCAAAGATGAATTTCAGGTGCTAACATTTCTTTTGCTGATTCTAAAAGGAATCGCAGCCTAGAATTATTGTTTGGCGGAAAGAGGGGTATTTTCTCGAATACATGTGGTATGCATTTATACCAGCAAGATCTACGATATCAAAAAAAAATAGCCAATGGCCATTTTGCTAGTCCCTCTTTTCACAGAATAATTTGATCTACAGTATGCACACCGAATTTTGCAGAGTTGTAATACAAAATCACTTCCCGTTTATTCTTTTCAGGGCAACAAATTTCAAATGCCTTATGTTTAGCAGACCATAAAAACCGGCGTCCTACCTGATGATATTCCTGGATAATATTTTTTTCAGTCCACTTTGGTTCTATATCATCCCATTTTATTTTTCCTTCCTGACTCCCCGTGGATCGTCTTTTTTGATACATACGCCTTGGATTTCCTCATGAAGCTCGTCCTCCTCCTGGTCCCTTATTTCCCCCTCCCTGTTGCCTGCCTCTGCTTTACTTCCATCACTCTCATTTTGAATGTTTTCTTCATCGTTAATCTTTCGATTCTAATAAATCGTTAAAGGCTTCGTTCTCGCTGTATCCAAGAGCAAATTTGACTCTAAAGGCTGCCATAATCAGTTATTGTTCTTGTATGACCGCCAATAATTCCCCATCGGGATCCCCAGTGCGGGATGTACGCTTGAGCGAGGAAAGATGTCTTCTACAGTCGTCGGAGGAGTGACCATGAGTGACGATTCTCATCGTAAAAGCCTAGCTCGTATCAGAGGTTGAATACTACAAAGTCAAAATACAAGTGGAGAAAAGAATGACTGTTATTTCTGACTTATTGCTGATTACAAAGAAAGCACAGCATTGATGACTCTGTTGATGAGCTCTGCGAAGATAACAGTTAGATTAGAAGTTAGAAAGCAATGATGGCTTCAAAAATCGTCGGAGGAGCAACCACAAGTTACTAATTCTCTCTATATCAGCTAAGTTCATTACAGAGAACAAAAATTACGAAGTAAAAAAACGTTGACTGTTGCTGATTACAAAGAAAACACGCTGTTGACGAAGAATCCACTGTCCGCAGATAATAGTTGGATTAGAAGCTGCAGAGCAAGTTGAAATCATAGTACGCTAGCAATCACTTAGCAGTATTCAGCTTCTGTTATGTGATGGGATGAGGTCAATGTGATCGACTTATTATGCGTTAGTCTCCAAGTTCACCCATTTGGAAACTGCTGACATTTAATAGATTTTGCAATTGAATAGCTAAGCCTCTATTTGATTCACTAAGTTGTAACGTTGATACGACTGTGTATATTACCGGAATATCTATCTTGGGTGTCACATGTGAGGGAAATACATCCATAGCTCAACAATTTCTTCTCTTCTAATAATTGTAACACTCAGTGCATTACTCATTTTATTACATAAAATGCTAAAATTCTTTCCTTTCATGACAAAAGCTATTATTTTTTCAATTTTTTCTAAAGGAAAATGAAAATTCATCTCCTTGTACAAAAATACGATCGGGTATATTTTAGTTCCACATACCCTACCTGGGGTCAAATTTGACCCCAAGCAAGAAAATATTTTTTGTAAAGCGTATTGTCAGAAATATTTAAAAAATGAAAACTGGAGTCGATACAAAAATGTTTTATCGGAGAATTCCTAAAATATGATGCATAAATCTGTAAAAATGAATGAGTTATTCAACTTTTTCTGTGAGCTGGGGTCAAAAAAGACCCCAGGTAGGTAGGGAGTGTTAAGATCAATTAGGGTAATCAGGCCGTTATTGTCTCCGTCTTAAAAAAAACAGGTGCGTAGTGTGGAGAATATTGCGCTGTAACTTTACTGACGTGGAGAATACCGTATCAGGAAAAATTTGAACTCATTGAATCAATCAACTTGCAACTGATTTCTCACCGAATAGCCCTTTATTTCATGTTTTCACAATTAGAGAAAAAATATTTTGGGTGATAAATGCACATTCTTCTCTTCTGATTTAAAAAATCTTTTTAAAACACCACTTATGTTGAGGAAAAATGCACCGAAGAAAGGTGGACATTTCCCTTCACTCTTGATAGCATACTTCGTTGCATCTTACGCACGCATCTATCCACCATTTAAACTAGTTCTTGCTCTTTTCAGAACTCAAAAGATCAGAGGGTAATGCATTTCATTTGATCGAGTCACCTTTTGCAGTGAGCGCGTTCCGTGCCCTCCGAGTCGCGATGCCGCACACTCGATACCATTTTTGGTATATTGCGTGACATTCGTGAAGTAGCCGTGCTTCATGAAGCAGCAACTGAACATTCTACGATCTATTTGTCACTCCGCAGGAATAATTTATTGTGCAAAGAAAGAGTACCACAAGTACAGCCATAAATAAAAGTGAGTGTTATTGTTTTAAAAATAAAAGCTGAAATCGCCCGCAGCCCGGTTTAAAATGAATTAGAAGAAAAAATGGCTTTCTCTTCATGCAATGGTATACTTCCAGATGCATTGTGCAGTTAAATATTTACAGAAAACAATCGTAAAGCTTGAAGAAAATTAAAGCCGTACCCATAAATAATAAACATTTGAAACATAGTGGAAGGCGTCATCGATCCAACGATAGTTTCGCAAATAGATTTATTATTTTCAGCAATTATATTATAAAACGGAACTTGTGGCTGCCTCTACAATGCATTGGCAACTAAAAGATCCAATATAATTATAATTATAATTAAATAATAAACATTTGAAACATAGTGGAAGGCGTCATCAATCCAACGATAGTTTCGCAAATAGATTTATTATTTTCAGCAACTATATTATAAAACGGAACTTGTGGCTGCCTTTAACAATGCATTGGCAACTAAAAGATCCAATGGAAAATATTCAAGGAAATATCTTCCCTAATGCCACTTTGTCCCCAAATAACTTGTTGGAAAGAGATGGATGCGTTACAACTGATCGGACTATCAAACCCAGAATACTTGATGACTGTTTTGTTACCTTCTACGATAAAATAGTGGCAACGCTCTATTGCTGATGAATGTTTTGCTAAATAGTCAAGCTCTTATATAACAAAGGGTAAAACGTAAAACGGTTTATATAATAAGGGTAAAGGCAAAACATTTAAAAATACCGACCAATTTCACTGCTGTCAATATTTTTTGAACAATTTAGGGAAGCTGGTGAAGTTGAGAACAGTAAATTTCTTGACAAAAAGGTACTTCTTTTTTCCAAACGAATTTCGTTTTTGAGTGGTAATGGAACGGAAGATGTGTTGGATAAGATTTTCAGGCCTTCCTTAGAAATTAGACTTCGTCAAAAACCCAGTATTCGTCACACTCCGATAATATATACAGGTAACGGATAAATCACATTTGGGATATTTAAACTTTTTGTTAAAAATTCCAACAAATGGTATTTCTTCTCAGTCGCTCACTTTTTCTTCGCCTCTTATATATTTTTATCGAGTTCAAAATGTGATTAATCATAAGAAGCCAATATATATATTAGAATACCTGAAGTGACCTGTGACAAGGGCCGAAAAAGCCAAGGGAATGACAAAAGGGAAATTTCATCATTCTTATCATTAAAGGTCAACGATCATTTGATTGGTTTGACGAAACTATTCACTCTATTCTCCTGACGGCTCTTCATATTCACGCAATTTTTTAAAATTCTTTTAAAAAGCATTTTCCTATTGAAGTTTAGACTAGTTTATTATCACTAATCCCTTTTTTATGCATGATATGTAATGCATGTTTGGTGTTCACCCCCTGCCTTTCACCTTTATGATGGCTTGCAGGGTATTACGTAGATGTAGAAGTAATTCATTTCCTTCACGACCTTCATACTGTGCTACCTCATCCGAAGCTATCTATTCTTGGCCACTTTCTTCCACTCGCTGTCACCCACCACTTCTTCCATCAGTCAACCTCTCCTCAAGGAAAATGAAGTGCTTCTAGGCTAAAAGGCCTTTTTTTCAAGATTTTCTGTAGAGGTCTCTCTTTTCTCATCACCACTTCTTCGTTGGTCACTCAGTTGATTCCTAGTTTTATCATTCTATAGCACCACATTATATTTTTTATCAACCACGACGCCAGTCTAGACCTTTTTATTCTTTAATACAAGGTATGCATGAATGCAAGGTATGCATACCGCATGATTGCAGCGAATAGAAGAGCAAGCGATCTTGAAGATGATTGTAATGCAATCGACACCTAGGTCGGTGTCACAAAAAATTTTGTGGAATCTTACAGTGGTTTTTCTATCTGCTACAAGGTATTAACGAGCGAATGTTAAGTAACTTCCGGAGAGGTAAAATAAAATTGTGACGAGAAACAGCATTGATTTTTTGTGTAAAACGTATTTCATAACGTACAATAGAATCTTAAGAAACTATACATGGAGGTAATAATCACATAAAGAATATCAACGGTACCTCTTGAACCAATTAACTCACTTAAAGCTCGGAGTGCCCTACTCTCATTTTTCCTCCCTTTAGCATAATGGCCTCCATCTTCGAGGGCGGCATCTTCCGATGGCCATCCACCACCGAGGCCCTCTCCCAGTAAGGGCCCTCTCGAGGCATCTCGAGCTCCCTCCCAAGTCCTATCGATTGCGAGGCCTCGCTCCCGACGAAAACAAAACGGTCGCTCGGTGCTTCGCAACCCTCTCTCTCTCTCGGCGATGGCCCAACCCTCTCCCCCGGCTATCTCGCCAGTTTCCCGTCCGAGCGCAGGATCGTCCAATCCGCCCGAAACTTTGCAGTGGAGCTTTGGGCGCGTGGGCTTCCAGGAGGCCTATACTATCCACATGTACCATTCAAGGCACCATAAAGATGTGTGGCAGGGGCTGAATTCACACCAAACATGCATTACTTATCATATTTACAAAGGATTAGTAACTGCATTCCAGACGAAACGTAACTATTTTAAAAAGAGTTATAGAGCTAGAAAAGTATGCGCACACATGCTTTGAGTTGGATTAGCTGTAAGTCCTGATACCAATATGAAACTATTTACGCTACCCATTGATAGAATTTGTATTTTTTTAGCGCTGAATATATGTTTATGTGCCTAATATTACGAGGGAAAGGCATTTTTAAACCTGTCGATACAGTAATCACTTTCCCTAATTATACGTTCATGGTGCAGTCTACCAAAAGAGTTGGTGTTCGAAAAATATTTAACATCATGAGTAAAAATAATTTCTTAGGATTTACTCAAGAGATTAAGTCGGTTTCAACCCAAGGTCTGATAATGATTCGCTAATATGCCTACTTAGTTATCATACCGTCCACTTCGTTATTCGAGAGCCTATTTCGTAAGGACACTCCCATACACTGGCAGCCAAATGAGGTCTCACCGTGGCCTCGTGTTTCGGCCAATCACATACCACGCACGCCTCGACGTTGCCATGGCAATCTTGACCGCAGCTAGCTCCGAATGAACCGCGTTGTGGCACACAGCCTGCAAGGTCCCGGTTCGACCGATGGCCGAAGGGGCGGATGCAGGCGGCTGATGGATTTCGCATCGGCGGACCCGACGCGGAGGGAGCATTCGATAAGCCGGGGAAGGGAAACGGTGACAGCTATCGGATATATCTCCGTGCGAGCCTTGACGCGTCCAAGCGGACTGCTTTTCGCTCCGCCGTCATTTCCGCGGCGATCGAATCAATGTGGACCGCCCACTTGGAACGGTGACGCACAGGGAAACGGCTTTCGGCGGCCTCAAGATCGGCTGTCGCCACCACTGCAGGCACTCACAGCTGCGCCTCAACACTCCACTCATGTCTGCGCACAAATGATTGGCAAATGAATAACAATTAAATTAATTGTATTCCCAATGAAAGTTTTGATTTGAGGTAGCTCGCTTGTATATAGTTATTTCATCTCGTTTTGTAGGGATTGATAACGCTATTGTTTTGAAGTAGATATAAATTATTTAATTTAAAATTTAAAAAAAAAAACACGCTAATTTGATGTGAATTATACATTGTTGGAAAGCATAGACTTTCTGCTATTTTTCTACAACATTCCCGTTGCAATCGATGTATTTGTGCATGCGGTGTAACATTTTTCGTACGCCGATTGCTGCACGGGCGACGTGGAGACGAGCGTTGTCCTGCTGAAAACGATTTGTCAGTCCCTTTGTCAGCATGCTCCTTCTATTGTTTTGAATTGCACGGCGGAGGTTCTTCAAGGTTTTCTGTAGTAGCCTCACTGACATCAGGAATCAATTTGCACAGCTCCCAAATCTTCACCCGTCAAACATCAAGCATTACCCTCTCCACTTTTGCAATCGTTTCGTCCGAAACCGATGGTTGTCCGGCACAGGTCTGGACGTCTGTACGTCCGTTTTTACACGCTCCGCACCAATTTCACACGTTTTTTATGTCCATGCACTGTTGTCCATACACTTCACATAACTCTCGATAAACTTCTACAGGCGTAGTGTCCTTAGCACACAATAAACGAATCACAGAACAAAACTCACAACCAGCGCCAGAGGCGAGTGGAAGCTCTATTGCGAACGGCTACCAAACCAAGGCTAAGTGTCGCAGACAGCTCGCAGTGCTCGGGATGGTTGCAGGCGAGGAACCAAGCTACACGCCAGAGCTGCAGGATCTTTCGTTTTAGCATTCCTCGCGACTCCAGTGCCTTGGAGACCTTATTTTACGGTCAACACTCGTACATTTATGCATAGGGTAGCGACCGCCAAGGAGACATTTTCAGATGAGGTAGCCACGCGAAGACGCGAAGGCTCGCATGCCTTACTCGGTGACATCATGTCGTCAACACTAAATGGCTGAAACCGATAAAGAAGGGTCGCCTAAAAACCTAAGACGGGCAACCCGAGGGTGAGGGATTCATTCAAAGTAACGTATCTGCTACAACGCGCCATTCTACGTTACTCGGTGACATCACTTCGTCAATGCATCCGAGAGAATTGCGAGTAATGGTGCACAGGCACACCCCCAGCATAGAATGCAACGAAGCCGTTTTAACTGCAATATTACTCTTGCGATGTGAAGGGGTACTTCACATCGCAATGTTGGGATCGATATCGAAAACTAACCTTAACGCACTTTCTACATGAAGTAAACAAAATCAAAGAAAGCAACACCAATTCATACCAGCATACATGCCGAAACACGTTATTATGCAAATAAACTGCATACTGCAACTCGGTCGGTCGGTAGTGATGTTAGATGGTGGGTGCGGCTATTGCGTTTGAGGTCAATGCCTAAACTGCTTCCTTCTGCAAAGAGTGGACCTCCACATAATACGATAAGCCGACCCCCACCATTTTAGAAGAGCGGATAAATTTTGTAGTCCTCTAGTTATTGCCATTTACTTCTTTAAATATTGCATCAGTTTTTACTTTTAAAATGCCTTTGTTGTGGCTCAGTATTTTAAATATTTTAAATAAATGGATACGGATAAGCAATAAGTTAATAGTGTTAGTAAAAATGCCAAAAATATGCCCCTTTACACGATAGTATAACAAGAAAATTAATAACTGTGCTTCTATTTAATATCTTGAGAGGTTTTGAGTTCATTTTTGCTGAATTTCCAACAGAATAAAACCTTAAAACAATCCCATAGAAGTGGTACGAGTCGTTAAGGAAATAAGTTTTTCCTGGAGTAAAACGAACTACAGCTTGCATTCTTGTTAAGGTTGTTGAAAGGAAGCATGTCTATTATAAGGGTTGGAAGAAGCACAACGAAAATCCAACATAGAATAGCTCAAGATAAGAAGGTATTCAAAGCAAATAGGCAGATATTATGCTCAAATAACATAAGGTGGAAGACAATAAAACCTAATGTCAGAGCATTCATGGGGGCTGTGGCACATTGCAGGTCAGAAGCACGGACCATTATGAAAGATATTCAGAATAGAATAGAAGCCTTCGAGATCTGGTGTTGGAGGAAAATATTGAAGATCGAATGGACGAACAGCGAGAAACAAGCAGGCACACAGAAGGGAAGGAGAAGGAAGACGCTATGGAGAGCCATGCGTCAAAGAAGGACGCGGTGGTATAAGATCTAAGGTTCTTGTGGAGTTGTAGATTCCTGGATTCCCAAGTTCTCCAGGTTTTTCAACGTTGGTTGTCTGAGCTGACGACAGTTTCACCTGGATACCTCCGGGCGTCAAGTCAGGACTTTATTGGCGCCCGGTGGAATCCAAGGCGAATCGTCGTCCCGTCAGACAACCAACGCAGTGAAAACCTGTAAAAGAGGAAATCGACAAATCAAGAACACAAAGGTGGCACAGAAGAAGGCCGTCGAAGACATGATGGCAGGAAGAAATCGAAGAAGCAACACGAGGAAGACCAATAGACAAAACTTAAAACAAGCGAATAAGGATCTGGGTGAAAAGAAAAAGCAGGAACCAAAGGAATAGGCGCGGGAAAAAGTAGGAGGACACCCAGAGCATGCACTTGGTGAATAGCATGCACTATCAGATGAATAAAGATTCAGTCCGTGAACTCAACAAGACACTAAGGGAAGTGGTAACTAACTTGTGTGGACGTACGGAAAGCGTGGCTTTAGAATAACTCGGTCGGGAATCCCTAGAAGATAGCACGCAAGATTATAATTTCTTGAAAAATTTTAATGAATTGGGTTTAAATGTGATACTGTAGATATTTTACACTCACACACTCATCGGTAGGCCAGACAAAAGCTACAAATAAAGAGAAATGACCAGTCGGGCTGAGCGATCAGAGAAGAAATTGTTTTCCCACGCACAACATACGAATATAACGCAAACTAGGAATAAATTTTCGAAGCACATTGCACACCACACTTCAACCAACAAAGTTTTTTCTTCAGCTAAACCCGACTTGGCCAGTGACCGCCACACACACCCCTTCGCTCAATGTGTCACGGGGGGGATGGTGGCCCTCGCGAAGCAAAGTGCATCGGGTGCATTTCGCTGGTGCCGTGAGTCGGTGCGGCGTTGGTATTATCTCCTAGGAAGCACCAGGCAAGCGGAGCCGGGAGACAGGTGGTGCCGCAAGGGGAATAGCCCGAGCACCAAGCGTTCCTCTTGGCGCGTGTTTGCACGTGGGGTGAGGGTTGGGTTGTCTCCCCGCCACCCCCCAGCCCCTCCTCCCCCCCCCCCCGGCCCTCCTGCAAAGAGGGAGTCTCTCGGAGAGGTGTGATCGGCAAGGATGCGACGACACTCACCTGTCGCCCCGAATATAAGAAGTCTGATATCCAAGAACGAGGCATGACGCAGGCCGAATATGCGTGCCCAGCCCACGCTGTTGATGCCCGTGCAGATATGATCTGGTCGATCGATCCGAAGAAACTCAAGAAAGACAGCAATGTAGTGGAGAACGTCTGAAAATGACGACCGGCCTAAGTCTTTTCAAACAACGATATTTCACAATGGAAAGGGAATCGTACGGCATGTCAAAGGCTTCGAGCTATGGAGCTATGCCAAGGTATGTTAGACTGAGAGAATTAATACACCGACCACATTAAACTTTTAATTCCACCGCTGATTTCAAGAATGCATCAGCGTAGCCTCAATCTGGCTTAACACTGAACAATGTATTCTATTTGTAAAGAGTGATCCATGATATCAAGGTCATATCCAATCGTCTATAAATAGATTCTTTTAATTAAACAAACTTTCGCAATCAGGAAGAGCGAAACCATTTTCTTAAACAATTAACAAACAAGAAGCACCAGATGTTTGCTTGATGGAAAACAGAAGCTCTGTTTTTCCACTAACCAATACTTCGAAGCGTGAATGCCTCTGGAATGAAAGAAAAAGACGATGTTATTCTGACTCCCACACATTCCAAGCACAAGGCAAACGTAAGTTAAACACGATCCCTTTCCTTGCAGAACACAACGCGAGAGTTGGCCAATCGTGAGTGCTGTTGCGTTCTCGACCCAGACAGAGAGAGGAGGGCATTGTGGGCCGATTCCTGATGGATCACTTCTGCCCCAGACCAGTCGTCCGATCACGCGAGGCGCCGTGATGAATGATTCGATGCGGGGGACAGTAATTCCGAAAATCCAACGGCGAGATTCCACGACACGCCTCTGGCGGCGCGGCGGTGAGAAATAGTCACGCCAAACGCGAGACCACTCACACACGGAGGGGGAAGGTTCGCCTCCAAAGCCATCACCGCTCGTCATTTGTCAACGTTGGTCGGCGCGATAATCTCTTGTTTTTTGGATCCGCCTTGTAGAAAATACAATTTCCGGGAAACACGCCATATTTCACTCGAATTATCTAATTCAGTTTAAGCGCTCGGCAGGGTTTATTCTGTTTATATGTACGCCCCCCACCACGACAGGAGGGACCAAGGGAGGGCACAGATTGGTAATGGGATATAACGTATCGAATTATAAGGTAATTTGTTTTTCTGCGTTTCGTAATCCCTAGTATCGCCCGGGCGCCATCTTTCATTCCTCGCTGTCTCCACTTCAACGGTCGAGATCGACAGTCCCGAAATCGATTCGTGATTGCATCGAGCGTGCCTGCGGACGAGGGCCCAGCGAAATAGATGTCGACGAATAGAGCATTTCCAAAACCACAAACTCATACCGAAATTACGGATCATCTGCATGAGAAAACTATTTTTGCCACGTATTGCAGTGAAATTATACATTATTTTGCATTACATTTGGACTCAGCTACTATATAACTTCACACGCCCCAATTTTATTATTATTGCTCATGATTATGAAGTTTTGCAGTCAGTGACAAGCCCAGCATGTGACTTAAACCATTGAATCAAGATAATGGGATGTCAATATTAAGCTGCAATTATAAAAAGTTATGTACGGCGTAAATTCCAAATCGTAATTACGAGGATGGTTTTTCAGCAAAGTATCGTATGAAACCTGTGCACCAGCTTGAAATGTGCACATTCCAAACAAACAATTTCCTGGAAAATCATTCCTTAATTTATTTTTGGAAAATATCAATTCTTCTGAGGTAGGTTTGCCCAAAGATCCATTCTAGAGTTCAATTTCTATTTCCTTTTCCCCAATTCTAACCGGAACAATCAAAAATGATATTTGGAGACATTCACTTTGACTTAGTATTGTTAAGACGTAGTATAGTAATATATAATATTGACAAATTATATATAAGAAAGTGATTTCTAATATATAATTTGTTAACGTATTTGGATTGAAAAATGATTATCGATATGATGATAAATAATTAGATATATTCAAGGATGTATTGCATTGTATTATGTATATGAGACGCAATATGTATATGTATGTATGTATATGTAAAAAAAGGCGTATTATTTACACATATGTATATGTCTTTGCTGTTTTTGTTTGTGTGATGAACAATGCAATTATGCCTTTTGTTGTCTTTTGCACAGTATATATTGTTTTCTTTTTTCTCTTTTTACAGATAATGCTTTCATACGAATATTTATTTATTTATATTTTTTATAATTGTATATACTCTGTACAAATGTACATGGTCGAACAGATGGTAGCCCCACAACAGGTGCACCTTATGGGCTATCAATGCTTCATTTTTTCTAATGTTACACTTTATAATGATTTACTTTGGAAGCAATTAAATTTATTATTACACAACCATTAAAATATCTAAGGTAATCCAGAGGACACACGTAGGAATTCATAGGAGACTGAACTTCAGTGACTGGGTCAAAATCAACTCCTCACATAATTAACTTCAGGGCACAATTGGACAGGCTATGGCCGATAAGATTACTCAAAATTCAAAATGTATTTTTGCGAAATGATAATCCTCCGTTCATTCGAAGAATAACCAACTAATATTAGTCACTTCAGTGAAATTTTGGCCGTAACACGGCAATCCTAGAGATTTATACAGACAACGGGAAAAAGTAGACATGCTCCTAGATTGAGGTCCCTTGAATTTCGTCTTCCACTAGCCTAGAGTATTTCGAGATCGTGCGATGCAAGTGAATCCAGAGGAAGGAACGTCAACCAGAGGCGCTGGATGAGAAATACCACAATCGCGGTCGAGTACTTAAAGACTCCTGGCACCATATACACCGCATTGTGGTGCGATCGGAAGCTTCCCTCCAAGAGGGTGGGGAACGAACTTGCACCCCTAGCGGTGGGCATTCTCATTCGAAGCATTCTGGGAGACGACGGGTCTGCGAGAGCCACGCATTCTCAGGGATAAGCGTCCGCCGGAGGACATACACATCTGTTAGGTATAATCACATTAGGAGAATACCCGGCAGGAAAGGTACTCTCCGTCACCTAATTGAATGCATTATAACATGCGCCACTGTTTCCCTAAATTTAGCAACCCTTTCACATAGACACACATGCATGACGCAAAAAAACATGTACACATGCAGATAAAATTTTAGGTAATAAGAAGGTGAAGGAGTTGTTAGCAATATTTTCTGCTCACTAGGATTAGAAGAATTTTCTCACCACTGAAAAGATGCGAAATTCAATTATTTTCGAAAATCGTTGTGGGAAGCAAGGATTTTCACTGGTAGCTGAATCGAAAGAGCTTTTCTGTTATTATTTTAAAAGTTACATACCCGGTCTTTTCATCTTATCCCCATCATTCAACTGAAAAACCACTTTTAAAATGCCTTTTCTGTACCTTTCCATGTTCTCTGAAATTTGGAATATGTGACTGACTAAGATAAACATGCATCATAGCCTTTCTCCTTTCCAAATTGTTTCCTGGCGTTAGCAGACGCTTACACCGCTAAGGTTTCTGCTCGAGTCCTTTCATTCTGTTCTTTTCATCTCCCTTCCCTCATTATTCCGATCCCCTAGCACTCCACTTCAAGTTGTCGAAATTATAACCGTTCAATTCCATTTGATTCCAAGTCACTGGTCATATGGCTAAGCTACGAACGATCTCCAGCATTTTCGATAATCTCTGTCAAATCGTTTCCCGGCTGTTGTCGCAGAACCCTGTCTGCTCCTTTGAAATCCTTCAGCGCGTCCAATTCGATTCCAGCCACTCCAAATATTCTTTCCAGTTATTCTCTCGTCCTTCATATTCAATTATAATTTCTCAGTTCTTGTTCTAAATGTATCCCATATAGCATCTATTATTTAAAAATAATAAATGACATTTACCTTCCTTTCAACTCCGACAAAACTTTCTCCAGGCTCTATTTTCGAAAGGTATTCGGGAAATAAGACCGTTAATTGACCCTACATCCGAAATGTTCCATCCCCCATGGAAAGGATGACATTCTGTTCGTGAAGCGTCACACAGCTGCACCTATTTTGAATTCCTCAAGCCTCCATCGGAGCAGGAACGCACTTTCGAGCGCCAGCACGATTAACGGATTCTAAGGAAAATTAATGATTCTCTGCAATCCAATTAACTTCTTTTAATTTGAGCCTCTGACGTGTGGCAGAATGTGAGCCTTCCGGGTTGCTCTCCAACCCCCAGGGGGACTCAGCGGGAGGCCGCCATTGGTCCACTGACACCCCCCCCCCCCCCCGCCCTCCGACGAAGGAAAAACATTCCCCCCCCCCCCATTCGGCGACCGCGCCGCGGTGGGGTGTAACGCACGTATGCAAGCGGTTAAAACGTCGAATTGCCGCAATTAAAGTCTTAATTTGTGTGCCAGTGTCACTTTGAACGCGTCCACCGGACACGTGACTTCATTTCACTTGGAAAACCGTTAATTTCAGTTCCCCATCGACCGCGCAGTCCGCGGAAGAGAGGTTCCCCCACACGCCGGCAATGGCGCTGGCGACCTGCCCCTCGGACTCCGGGCATCCTGCCGCATCACTTGCTCCCGAACATTCTCATCCTCCGTGGAACCAGTGATATTGTGGCCAGCCATGTTTTGGTGAGATTAGCCACGTTCCACGCACCGGTGAGGGTTCAAAACATAAACAGTTACTGCACGGGGTTCAAATTACTCACAGAAAAATTCGAAATCTGGATGTGCTCAATGATAACAAGAAGCGAATGCTTCTTAATCGTAGCCACCTCATCTCAACCGGTTTAATCGTTCACATGTCATTATCAAGAGGCTTACTTAAACCAAGGAGTGTCTCCGTCATATCCATACCATGACAAAAAGTGGTATCTTTATGTGGAAATTTACAACACGTGAGTATGACTGCGTTTACTTCGGACAAGCTGGGAGGAAATTTGATATGAGAATTAATGAACATAATAAATCACTTTTTAATTTGGACAACGACTCAAAGTTGGCTAAGCATATAATCGATAACGATCATTCTTCTGATTTTAATCTTAAATGTTTCACATATAAATTAGATTTTAGCGAGAATTTTGAAATCCGAGCATGCCATAAAACGTCTGAAGAGCAGTTGTTAAATGAGGTGGCGCCTAACTCACCATTCCTTTCTGCGCGACTCTCCTCAATAGAGTGGCCCCCAAATACTGGACTCTTCCCCTAAACACCAACCCCTCACTTCCCTCTTCCCTTACCCCTCCTCCCATGGTACAAATATGACAGAGACAGCTGCTGGGTTTCAGTGAACCTCTAGATAGGGAAGTGTAAACGTTGAAACCAACAGGGATAAAATAAATAACGTGGGAAATTTATTCACTTCCTGTTAATATGTTGAAATTGCAAGAAGTCAGCTCGTAAACGATTAACTTTATACTCATTGGGTTCGTGCTGGAAACGACTCATTCTAAATCAGCAAATAATTTTTATTCGAATAATTTTTATGTCACAACCGGTATATATTTGATCTGAGAGGTCTAAACCGTTGATTCCAAGTGTGCAAATTGTGCAAAAATCAAAATTTTTGCCCATTTTTAACGAATCCTGGATTCGAAAAACCTTATTCGTCACGGAAAATTGTAAAACAAAGGTGAACCACAGACTCTTCACCAGAGTTATTCCTGATTTGCCGTATCGCTTGCTGCATTCGCTTTACGTAACACCATCCGAGAAGTCTGTAAAAAGAAAGGCTTGACATGAAGTACTGTTCAATGGTAATTGAAAGATTCCCAAATTCCCGACTATTATTAACATTCCAACAGTGGCATTTATTTCTACTATAATCAGTTAGTTACCACGGAGTTACCATGGAGATCTACGGAAATTAAAAGAACCTTTGGAGAGAAATTGCGCAGTTAAATCGTTGTCTTCAAGGCTAAAGGTGCTTGTGGGCTGTAATGAGATAAACGTGAAATGAAGAGTAGCCAGGAAACAACCTTTGCATTGATCAACAGTGGATTTCGACTCCTCAGTATGCTCATTCTGACCAAAATGTTCATTCCGAATACACCAGCTGTATACAGTGAAGAGTAAACTCATTTCTGATAGAAAATGGTGTAACTTATGCCAGAAAATAGTAAATAAGACCCAAATTTTAAAATTAGTGAAGAGGAGAATTAATACAGCAGCAGAACAATACCACTTAAGTCGACATCACGTTAAACTCTCGGTTACATTTTGAAATTACAGACGGCGTGGGAGAAACACATTCGGGGAACAACGGACCCTGTGAATTAGTATCCGCAAATGGAGTATTTACGAATGTGATGATTAGGCACTGAATCTGTACAACTTCCCTTTATTCAGCATTCGTGCAGATAAAACGAGGAATTTAAGCCTGAGGCAGACTTCTGGATCGTGTGCTATTATACTTGACGAAATTTAAGAAAGAGAGTTATTGTAACTTTGCCAGGTTGAGGCTATTAAGAGAGGTTCCCTGGTAGGCTAGAGGTTTAAATTTATGCTGAATACTTTATTTGTAATCTAATCCGTTCTCACTTTTATTGATCATAAAAATGTTTCGAGAGCTATCACGCACTACTACCATTACTTCGATCACTAAAACAAAGGAGGTATCTAGACTGTGGAGTGCACTGCACGTTTGGACCTTCGTCCCTCACATAACACGTGACCACATAGGCTTCGTTGAGGTCCAATGGAAGATGCGATATTTGACCAACTGGATGAGGAAAAAGTACTAACGTTTTTCGCAACTATCGAGAATATAAGAAATTAAATTAAGATACGTCTGATATTGCTTCTCAAATCAGAACTAGTTGAGGGGGTCTTTGTGGCCTGACAGATAAAGCACTAGGCTACGGGGCTGCAGGATTCAAATGTGGGTGAAGCCTTACACCCCCCTCAAAGCCTCCGAACTTGGTGGGAAAGCGCAGGTGGTCCAGGGAAAGGAACTGCCTGCCCTCCCAGATTACGTGAATTTCACACGCCAATGGCGTGTACAGCATGGCAGTACAGGGTTAGTTCTACCCTCACCTATCCAGCCAACTTTACCTATCTGTCTGTGGTTTCCAAGTCTGTGCCCGCACTTTAGCCTGGGATGTGAATTACATGAATCTGAATGGAAGGGTAAGAAGGAAGGGTAGAGAGAAACCCAGCGTCTGCATTAACCTGCTACAAACAAAAAGCAACGCGAGGACCACTGCTCAATCCCACGTACTCGAACGCACTACAAAATGCACTCACGAAATAGGGGAAGGTATAGCAATGAATAATATCTTCCACTGACGGGATTCCAAACGAAGCCCTTGGAGTGAAAGACTGAAAGACGGCGAGTATCACTGAGTTTCCGATCATCATCATTTATCATTAGCGGCGTACGAGCCGATAAAATAAATTATTTTTCCAAAAAATAAAGTAAACACACTTGCGCGACAGCGAATGTCTCAACGCCACTGTTTAGATGGTAAGTTAACTGGCAACGTTGACCAGCAAAATCCATATTATAGCCACGTGAATGGGAATGAAGTACAAACTTTTGAGGTTCCAATCGAAGATGTTTTAACCCATTCTCCATGACTGATTGACCACGTCGCCTTCAGGGCTCACACAGACATGGCCACATTCCCTTGTCGCGCTAAGGACACATCGATAACGCGAATGGGACTTTTCCATTAAAAAAACTGCAATCGAATACCTGACCCCAGCAAAAGATAAATTCCGTGTGACGGACGGAAACCGTCCTGAACATGACTCTCTATATATTCATAAGAGGAAGCGCTGAGGGCAGTTAATTCGCCAAGCATGAGGCCGCAATCGCCACAGGGGCACTGAGTTACATTTGCAGCACCCAGCAGAAATCATCTGTCACTTAGTGGCCACAGGAAAGAGAGGGGGAAGCCATCGTGGTGTCACACTATCCATTACGAGAAAACGTATTCATTCTTTTCTTAATTCAGAGCGTTTAATTATTGATTACCACACAAAATATGTACTGTTAGCGATGAGACACTCTCCGTAGTTATCAACTGTGTATTTTCTCATTATACTTTGAATTCAATTCCAAGTAAATCAGAATAAGCAGAGAGGCTGCAGCTGCAGGAGCCTTACTTTTTTGATCCTAGCACTAAAGTCTTTCACGACTCTTCACTAAGTAGGCAGCTTGGCAACACCACTCGGCCAGTTTATGAGTCCTGTCTTAGATCTTCCATTATTTTATCTCATGTCTCTTTGTTTGCCTCCAGCGATTCTCCGTTCATAAATTTTCCCAACAGATTTTTAGTGATTCCATGCAGTGAAATTGCTGAAGCCACCTGATACTCTCCGCTTTGGTGCCTTGCCTCGGATTGGATTCTTGATTTCCCCTTTTTTCCGCATTCTATGGTCAATACTCATAGTAAACTGGACTACAGATTGCTCATTATACTCGCATTTCAAAACCATTTAGAATTACTTCATTTTTGTCTGATTGAAAAGGGTCAAACCGGAATACATGCAACTGAACATGCATGAATCTGTAAACTAAATACTTTCTCAATGGAGAGAGCAAATATAATAGCGAAACGTCTGAATGATAATAACCTTCGCTCTTATTTATTTCCAAAGATTTTACATGTTTACGACAAGGGCTTCAAACTGGAATTCCTTGAAAAGTTTTACTCTCTTTTATGTTTTAATGTACGTGACGACAACAGTGGCCTATTCACTTCCACTTTATCCTCTTATTTTTACACCGCATCTGTTCCCTAAACCTTTAATCCGATACTTTGATCTGATGGCATCAACTGTTTGTAAGTTCCATCTCTTCCTTCATCCCCGTATTTCTCCACCATGTGTGGATGTATGCAACGACACACCCTCTTAGCTGTATCTTTGCACAGAAACTAATGACACTGAACTGAAATGGTGGAAACAGGTTCATTTGAAAGTGCATCAAAACATGCGGAATGCAACTATAACAATTACACCTTTGTGACATTATGACCCAATTCCACTAAGAGAACTTGTAAACAATTGAATTCGAACGTTATGCAGGGTGGCGAAAAATAATATGAAAGGATTTTAACTGGTAACAAGTACCTAAAAAATAAAATGAAATAGTTCCATGGGGAAAGTAGAAAAAATTGAGGAGATGGTTAAATTTAGGACCTGTAAAATGGAAGAAGTGGATAGTGGTAGTGTGGGAAAAGCTTATGCCATGAATTCACATTAATTGCCATGTGAATTAGGGATCCTGGGTAGCGTAGTGGTCTGCGCAGTAGCCCGGTAAGTCCGTGGTTTGAAAATTATACAGTATAAATGGCGTATGGTATTAGCATTTATCTGGGTTATATCATCATTAGTCATCATCCTCGGATTGTTTTGACGCAGCGCTCCACTGAGTTTTTCCTTCGGCTAATCTCTTCATATTCACGCATTTCATCTCATTCACATCCTTCATCTTGTGGGGCATATATCTCACTCGAGGCCTTCCTTTGCCAATCTTACCATTCACTTTTCCCTCGACGATAGTCTTCATCAGGTCATCTTGTCTTAAGATGTGGCCAGTTAAGTTGTCCCGTCTTCTTTTTAAGGTTTTCAGTAGACATCTCTTCTCTCCCACTCTTCTTAAGACTTCTTCGTTTGTCTCTCGACCGATACATTTTATCTTCATCATTCTTCTGTAGCACCACATTTCGAATGCTTCCACCCTTTACTTCTCCGCTGCTGTCATCGTCCATGATTCACTGCCGTAAAGAAACATGCTCCAGGTGTACGTTCTAATGAATTGTTTCCTTACTTCTACGCTTGTATTTCCACCTGTAAGTAGATTCTTCTTTTGGTGTAGTGTCCTCTTTGTCTGAGCTACTCTACTGTTTATTTCTTTTCTGCTTCGTCCATCGTTGGTTAATCGGCTTCCCAGGCAATTGAACTCTTTCATTTCTTCCAGTTTTTAATTCCCTAGTTTAACGTTGGTTTCGGCCTCTTCTTTTGCTGCGCACCAATATCTTAGTTTTATTCTTATTGATCTTCAGATGCTATCTAGCCATTGCCCTTTCAATGTCATTAGAGTCTTATTTATGTCTCTGCTACGAGTTCCATTTCACCAGCGAAACGCAGCATGCTAATGTTATCTCCGTGGATGAGCACTCCAAAAGACTTCTCTTTGATTTCATTTGGCTCTCTCGATGCACATATCGAAAATTACGGAAGACACTGCACAGCCTTGTCTCAACCCTTTCTTTATTATTCCTGGTTCACAGCTGGGTCCAGATTTTATCTCAGCTTCTTAGTTTTTATACAAACTGTGTTTAATTCTTCGATCGGTGCAGGGCACTCCAATTCCTTCCAGAATATCAAGCATTGAATTCTGATCCACGTTGTCAAAAGCTTTCTCTAAATCCACAAATGCAATGAATGTTGGTTTGTTATTCTCCATTCTCTTCTCTATGAGCAGCTTATTATACCTACTATACCTACTCCAGCATTGCCATTTAATGATCCCGTGAGTATAATCCTACAACCTCCGCTCCAGACGTCTCCTTCTTCGGGCCACTTTATTTCGCTGACTTCTAATACGTCGAGGTTTCTGGGATTCTTCTCATTTCCACCTTTATATTTTCCAATTTTCCTCAAGCCTGCAACGATCTCACGTTCCATGTTCCTTTCCTAACATGTTTATCATACTTGACTGATGTACTCTCTCGGGTAGTCCTCACCCGGAGTTCCGAATGGGGGACTATTTTACGTCCTGAATATTTTACACGAGAGGGTGCCATCACGTCTTGATTGAAAGAAAAAGTGGAGCAGCTGCGACTCCTCGGGATAATAATGTGGTGGTATCTCCTTGCCTTCCACTTCGCAGTACTACAGCTGTTAAAGTAAATGTTACCACGCCTGTAGTGAACTGGGTGTCGCTGTACCGACCACTGTGGTCTCCACCTTCACTCATGAGAAGAAGACCTGCTGCCCTCTCCTCTGGGTGATGAGAATTGTTGGCGGCCTCCCGTCGCCAAGTCACGGCATCTTCAACGGTTCTGTATTATTTAGAGGCCTACCTTACGCAATGATAGACCAATACCCCCTCGTATTGCCGTCGCTTACGGTCCGCAACTGCTTATTTGACGAGTAAACTCGCTTAACTCGCAGCTAACCTCTATATCTAGAGGTCAACCCACCATCCGCAACCCGGTGGCTTTATGCTTAGCCGCGAGGTTACATACATTCAAATTTCCCCACAAGTAGAACCCTCGAAGTGCTTGCTCCTTACGACGGGGTAGGACTGGGCATGCCCGAGCTCGAAGCAGTAACGGCCTGTTTCGTGAATCGACGCATTTTTCCTGGCAATTACTAAGCCTCTCCTGGCAGAAGAAGCGCACATTGCGCTTCGGTGACAAATGAGGTTCCTGTGGCACCTCACATCTCACCGAAGCCAAAAAAAAAACATAAAAGCTGTCCAAAACACAAAAAGTATTTTTTTAAGCCTGCGGTTTGAAAATTTGCATGGTGATTTTTCATTGATTGGTGCATTTCGTTGTGCATGCCATTCTAACTGTCAAGCCCCAAGCGATACACTTCTTTCGACAATTTCCAGGTTGGTACAGTACATGACAATAATACAGCTCTGATAAACCAATCTGGGTGGGCAAATGAAATAATTTCTATAAAACACTATTTATTCGGAAATAACTTTGTAGATGAAAGATCTGGTGCTTTCCCGGCGTATCTGCTGCGTGAAGGTTTCTCGGGTCCTCCACCGGGTTAATGCGTCCATGTCCGCCGACGTTTCGATTTCCGACTCGGCAATCGTCTTCAGGGCTACTGAATGAAGCCCTGAAGAATCGCCGAAGAAAGAAAGAAGACGTCGGCGGACATGGACGAATTAACCCGGTGGAGGACCCGAGAAACCTTCACGCAACTTTGTAGACTTTTTTATCCACCAACAAGCGAACTAAAGATAGCGTAACCCCACGTGAATTACCATCATTACGACCGATTTCTCCGTATTCGACATCATTTTCAAGCGACTGCTTTGGTAGTCTCTAAATTCTATTGATCGCTGTGGGCATGGCAAACACCAGTAAGGGGTAATGGCATAATTTGAATCAGGGAACGGGTGGAACAAAGGTCCAGCACCATCTGCACCAACGTCTCATAATAGCATTAAAGTGCGAGCTCGGGTTCAATGGTGAGGGGGTGGTTGCTTTATAAAGGTAATGCAACACAGTGCTTTTATGTATAATGGAAGGGGGTTTGAAATAATTTAATTGCTACACAATGATCAGGACAGAGTTGTATGGCAAAATTCACAACTATACAGTGGACGACAATTATTGTTTTTACCAAATCAGCAAGAAAATATTTGAGTCTTGAATTTTTTTTCTATTTAGTAGGAGATGCAATAAAGCAAAGAAAGAAACAAACTTCCTCACTTCTATGAATCCGATTTTGAACCTTATTTACCTCTTAAAACCTGATTTTAACTCCACTTACGAAGTGAAAATTTTGCAAACACATTACGCCACATTAAGCAGAATCCGGCGCAGAGTGCAAAATGTGAAATCGATCAGAGTGCTCTTGCTTGTAGCATCAAAGATAACTAAAAGAGTATCAGTAACGGGCTGAAATAAAAAAAGTACGAACCCGATAGCATGGTCACCAATGAGCATCACAAACAAATGGAGTGAAATTATTCCCCCTCCCCATGAAACACTCACGTGAGAAAGTCCTGTCCGTCATTGCCTTTACTTTCATGCGTACAATTTCAAATCCACGATCCACAAATCGCTCAACAGAAAAAGAGATGAATGGAGATGTTGGAGATACAACTTCCTCGAGCTTCCCATGTTAAGGTATGGCTTTCTTTGAAAGTTGGATTGGTTATGGATTTTCCATAAATCACGGCCGTTCCCAAGGCACGGAAATGATGCACGTGAGCGTGACCGCGCTGTTCTCTCATCGCTCACGCAGACAAGAGCCCAAACTGATGACTCCTCCAATGTTAAACGGGTGCGACGGAATCGCGACGCCGAGGTTTATGCTCGCCGAGGGCGGTGGATTAAGGGGCGTGGGCCTCTTTTGTTTGCGTGGGGCCTTCGGGGGCCCCAAAGGCAATAAATAGGAGGGCCCGACTCCGTCCACCGGAAACACGGGAGGGGGTGCGGTGTTTCCAAGCAATTAAGACCATTTGATCGAGCGCCGCGCCCCCTCGGATCCACTGCGGCAGTTTCGGCACCCGACGGGGATTATCCGTATCAGTTGTTACCGCACCATTTGAACGCGATGCACAGAGAGTCTGATGCACGGCGAAAGCGTGAGATATATATTGAAGGGAATCAACTGGTCGGGGGTCTATTCGCTCCTCGCCACTCTCAGTCTCTTAAATTCCGCGAGAGAGGACTCTGGCGTCGGGGCCGCCGCACACTGCGGTGAATGGCAGTCTGTTATTAAATTCCTCCGTCGCCGATCTGCCTTGTATTCTGCTCTACTTGTTGCCTCTCTTTCTCATGGATACGCCTAGGTTGCCGCATACTTAATTACGGTGAATAATAGTTCGACACAACTGGTAAGGGAATTTGCAGAGAGGAAAGGAAGTGGAAAAAAACTGTTCTCAACTCAAATTTTAACAATGAAAAATGCTGTTTAACCAACGTTAATATTTTTTATTGGTTGAACGGTAGCTACTTCCAGCACCCATATGCTCGGCAGATGAGAAAATAAGTTTAAATAGAACGCTTCGACTCGCAGGGCAGTTAGAGAGAGGTCACAACTTCACTAAGAGTTTCTTGAAATAGCAGTAATTAACAAATTAAAGCAATTTTATTACAATTTCACGTTAAATAATAGCCAACATAGAAAATAAAATCTAAAAATAATTTTATCCCGAACTTGTAAATATATTATGCCCCCAGTATCACATCCACTCCAATAAACTTGCACTGAAAACATAATTCTAAAAATATATTATATTGAACTGCAAGCATACCATTGACTCTACTATAATAAGGCTCGATGACACATTGAATATTTTTTTAGAGTCAAAGCATTTGAATTAATGTACCAAACAGATAATGTTGCATTAACAAACTTATAATACAAATTTTGTATCAACAAACAGATAATTTTATGATACGATTTCTATTTAAATTTTCCATCAACAATTTTACAACGGATGACATGAATGGACAATGGATGACATTAAACGAAACTCCTCGGAAGCAAGAGTTCTGGGCAGTCAGTTGGTTTCAAGTCAATATAAAATGCAGGATTACATGGCATTGATTCCAATATCAACAACTCAATGGTTACAAGGCACCATGATAGCTATAAAAAGTTATAATTCCCGTCCATTGGCTTAAAAGTAAGAAAACTAAACTGATAAAATACTACCCTCAGGGCCGGCGACAAGGGGGGGCAAAGGGGGCAAATGCCCAGGGGCCCGGGCCATCACGGGGCCCGGGCCAAAATAAATTAATTGAAAATAAAAATGTAAAATATGAATAAATTTAAATGCCAAAAAGAATACAACATTTTGTTGTTTATAAAGTGAAAAAAAAACAAATGAAGGTAGAGCGTGTGTCAGCGTGCAATAGAGAAGTATGGCGTTAGCATTGTTGTTGTGGTCATCGAGGGTTTTGGGGTGATGGGGACGATAGAGCGAGAAGCGCGGGCGCCGTGATTCACCTTCCCTCCCTTTGCCGCGAACATTCGCCACTCAGTGACATATTGTAACTTGAACGACAAGAAACCCCATCCCCCGTCTAAAGTCTATTGTTTACTTGTTAGTGGACTGTAAATAATCGTTTATTCTACAGTCAAAGTTACAGATTATCAGTTGCAAGCTACACATTCTAGTGTTGTGTCATTGGTTCTCAATACATGAGCGCCCATACACGGGGGTAGGGAGGGAACGCGGCCCATCAACCTAGCCTCCTAGTAAGGATTGCAATCCCAGAGAGATTTTTCAATCCCGGGTTTACGGAATCATCATCAAAAGTTAGACAACATTTTCTGGAATTTTCGGACGGAGTACTGGACTTGAAATATCCTCCACTAAGGCACTCTAGTGGGGCCCGGTTTTCCACTGAAAAATCTGCCACTGCCAGGAATCTAAGCCGGGCCCTCGAGATGGGAGGCCAGTACACTAGCCACCACACCAACCCGATCCCCTTAGTCGGTTGTTTATTTCGAAAGATGGTTCATTGTATGGTAGTAAAAAGTCTTTTCCATTGTCAACTGCACATACATGGAATCGGTTTTCCTCGTGAGTGGTGAGGTCACCTTTTTCTCCTAAGAGATTATCAAACTTTTTAAGGGGTTGATTGACATTGACAAAATTCCGAAATGGCTTTTTTGGAGATAGAATCATGAAACTTGGTAAAAATACTCACAACTGATTGGCAACCATGGAATGGCATGTCATTGGTCATGTTCTGTCGCCGTTACCGAGATGACAAACATACCCAAAATAACCAAACATAACCATAATTCCAAAATTACACCCGACTTCAGTTTTCTACGAAAATCTTCCTATGTAAGTTGAGGTTGACGCTGTGGGAGGAATTTGGTCGAATAAAAAACTAGTAGGTCTGTTAAAAACACACTTTTACTTTACTGTGCTTAACTTTGGGAGTTTTTCCTAAATGTAGGTGATATTACGTAACAGAATGGCGGACGCTATTTTCACGCAAAAATTCATTTTAAGGAGTAAATATCTGCCATGTTAAGTGCTTGTCAAGTGACTCATATTAAATCAATTGTTGATGATTTTTAAAGGTAGATCTGAAAAAAAATGAAAATTCGTTTGCGGCGCCAAAAATTACATTTGATTTTTCATACGCGTGTTCCGAGCTTAAGACATGCACCGGGAGCTGGAAATGACGTGGCGCGAGTAAGTTTTTCCAAGCCATAAAGAACATAACGCTTCTTATTCGCCTTTTTTAATATGTACGCATTGCTATCGATCTCCACCGGCTCTACACGTATAAAATCATGGGGATATAGAAATAAATATTAATAACCTGTAAGTGTATGCGAAATCTCGTTCAAGGTTTCTCTCTCAAAAGTAAACTTCTCATTCACACCCTCAAAGCCTTAAAATTCCTGTATTTTTCACATGAAACATTATTTTACGTTCCAGAGGGACACTACTAAGGACTTCTTTCCGTTTATTTGCCCCTTCGCTCCAGCAGTCCAAGCTTTGACACTACTAGGAGGTTCATGCAGAAAGGTACATTTTGGACACCGCGGAGCTATTGGTTGTTCATCGAGGAAATGTACTCAAATCTTTCATTTTCCCTGCGTTACAATATGCATATCCCTGATTTATACGTCACATTAGACTTTATTCATCTAGGAAAACTTTCGTTTCTACTTTACTTGAATTATGCACACAGGAAGGAAACAAATTATCGAAAATAGCTTAATATTGAGGCACAACAAAATATATTCTGTTCGTCAAAACCCTTAACTTACATTATTTTTACCCATTCCCTGCTGTTATGTTTGATTAAGACAGTTGTAGTGAAAGCAAAGCTTAGTAGAAGTGAATACCTACTCTGCATTCATTTTAATTTCGTGGTGATATAATTATCTCCGTATCTCTGAAAAGATGGGAGTAATTAATTACTCCCATCTTATCCACAATTGTGGATATGCTCGTTTTGAAAAAAAAAAAGAAAAGTACGTTTTATAAAATAAATTATAAAATTTTCAAGCTTCAACTTTCAATTTTCAAGGCTTTTTATAAAATTTTCAAGTTCAAGTAAGTCCTAGTTTTGATTACTGGAAAATTAAAGTGTAAAGTGTGTTACACCGTCAAAAAGTTTTCATTTTGAAATTGTTTCCTTATCCCATTCCACTGACATGTGTTTAATTTAGCAAAAAAGGACAATTTATAGTAAATTACAAGATAATTTATGACAGTGTGCAAGTTTCTACTGCAGAAAAAGCTGATAATCAGGTAAGTCTTGGTTATAAAATAACCTGAAAGTTCGCCGTTCTGGTCTAAATTGAGTGAGGGGGTTTGCCGGGATTTAGGGGGCCCGGACCACTCAGTTGCCCAGGGGCCCGAAAATCCTGTCACCGGGCCTGACTACCATATCCCTCTCTCAGAAAACAGACATCAGGTACTAAGTGATAAGTAAATACATTGTAAACAAATGACAAGATCATGAATTTATGTACTAATGTCATCGATATATGTATTACTTAATTAATAATTATTATATTTGTGTAACTACTGAAAACATTTCTGACATGTGATTCGTTTTGAGGGCAATGCATTTCGAGTGTGAAATTGAGTCGATATTTAACGTCAATTTGGAGTATAGCCGTGAATAACAATAATCGCTGAGGAAATACAAACCCGCAGGTTGAATTGATGAAAGCGTGTCAGACGGATGGCAGAAACATAATGCCCACGAAGAGCACTACAATCGCAGACACAAAACAGAGCTGAACTTCTCTGAAAAACTGAACCACCACTAACGTTTTCACTAATAGTCATCTCTCACCCACAAATACCGCATTACTTTTTACGAATTCTTAAAAAGATTTCACATTCCTTTGAAAGCATCTGCCGCAATCACGCAAGGTGCGAACCTGTCCCATCACCATCTTCACTTATTATTCGTCTTCCCCGCATTCGCTACCTCTCCTGCGATACTACCTTCGTCTTCGCCAACTACGACCTGCTCTACTGGTCACAGGTGTGGTAATCAAACATATTACGCACAAGCATAACAATCACAATTGAAAAAAATATTTCGGTGGTGTCAGCCACATTTTTCAGCCAGGACCAGAGTAACTCTGAATGAGGAAAAGGAATGGAACGAGACGGTAGGAGTAAACGTTTAGGCCGGGATACTCGAAGGTACTGTCCCAACTAATACTTGGCGACCATGCAAAGCTGCGGTCCAATTCCTTCATCACGATTTCCTATTTACTTTCCAATTCCATTGTCACGATAACCTTTCCGCGGTTGCGCCGAGTCCAAAAGTGATCACCTACTGAAAACAAATGCAGTCACTAACGCAGGAGCCTGCGCAGTCGTATCCATAATCACAGTCGCGCAACATCTACACACATCCCGTTCGTTTGAAGAGCACAGTATGACGTGGGCGGGCCAGTGATGCCGAGCCGCTTTCCGCTCGCCATCGCTCGCTGAGCACACCCCCCCTCCTCAAATGGTTCACATACATCGGAGTGCTTGGCTCCACTGTCGCCACCGCCCTCTTGCGCATTGTGCTGCAACATATCGGCCCCAACGGGCGGGAGCCCTCAGGCCCCAGCGGGCCCTCAGCCTCGTGCGTCGCTAAAAATTATCGCGCTCGTTGGCTCGCTCCTTAATCGCGCTAGCTAATCTCATTTCCTTTGACTTTTTTCATGATAATATTTAATTCGCTCCGGCACAATCAAGGGACCATTTAATCCTTTAAGGGCATGCTTGAGCGAGCACGATTTAATGTACGCCGCCGTAAGCAGACGGTTCCCGAGCAAACGCTTTGAAACGAGCGCTTTTACGCTCCAGTACGGATTTTAGGGATATCTCGTGCGCTAAAGGGTTCTATGCAGTTCACTCGCAGCGAGAGAGAAAAACAGGGATTCGTCAGGCGACGACGCCATTGACCTCGCTCCGGGGATCGCTTGAAGCTACCGACTCTTGAGTGAGTAGGACCCTTCAGCGCGGGGGGCCTGACCGAAACGCCAGACCCCGACATCGGAATCGCTAGCAGCATTCCTATTATTCCATCTGGGCCTCTCTCGAGGAGATAGGTAGTACTTCTTTATATTTGATCGAAGCATATTTTACGTTATTTTATTTGGGGTGAGACTGTTTATTTTGTTTGCAGGTTAGGACTATGTTTAACCAAAGATTCAGGTATTTTGCGTTTGTTGACGGGTGCAAAAGGGCGGCGTCTGGAGATCAGCATTTGGATGAGCGAAGTACATTTACGCCCCAACAAGACACGGCCATACCTCGGGCCATTTCTTGTTATGGAGGCCAAAGAGCTGAATTTCCGGAGGTTTTCACGAACACGCAATGGTCTTTTGTTTTCAGGGTCCATTATTATTAACTATACGGCTGGGCAAGTCTTCTATACTATATGCTACAAATGAAACGCAGCGTTTTATTTAATCACGCATGCATCATAACAAATGGAATAAAATTTATCAAATAATATTTCGGTTATTTCCGATTAAATTTCGATATATACATACACTTACAGCTCTATTCTAGGCATAATTCCATCAGTAGTGAACCAATTATAGGAAATATTGTAATATTTGAAATGCCTATATCAACAAATCGCGAATTTCTTGTTAGTCACTATACATCGTCCAGTTTGCAATTTCATTGCGTAATATGCTTTTCCTTAAAAATCATCAGATGTAGCCACTAGTCCCTAGTCATTCAAGTAGCTCACGGGGTGATTTCTTGACACGCATTTACGCAAGGGCCTTTGTGAAACGATGCTTTCAAACACTTCCACATAGTATTCCCGCCAAGTAAAGTACTTGGGTATCCTAGGACTTCGTAGCAGGAGGTGATAACCAATGCTAGACTATAATGCAACACATTGAAAAGCAACGTGTGGAAAGGGATGATGGGCGGGAGAGCCTTACTAATCACAAGTTACGCATATGCAAATGGCAAGGCACTTGTCATTGATGCGCAGGTTCAACTAGCGATTTCAGCTCCTGGGATGAGAAGGGCAAGGCGACTGCACACAATCGGTCTCCCAACTGCGCATTATTTCATTTGAATAGTCAATGCTAGACAAGATTCCAGTAAAAGATTATTGGTATCACACTAACGAACCGCATCCACGACAGAATTTATTCAAATGAATACGGTCATACGTTTACACTTATAGGATACATCATTGTACCCAGTGGCATCATGATTTAAAAGTGCCTTTAACGTTATTTAAAACGATTGAAATTTTCCCAAGAAGAAGAGGCAATGGCGAGATAACGGCCCACGCGATTATACCCGAACCACTTTTTTACTTTTTATAGAAGTAATTGCAACGGTGAATCTCTTCTAGATTTTATAGGACAAAATAAATATCCTGATAAAATATTTCTATATTTTCAGGTACAAACCGCGTCTTGGTGCTCCAAATTCATCACCAGAGTACAACACTCACGAAAAATCCCTTGATCTCTATCCATAGAAGTTATTTTGCGAGAGAAGCGCACTCGAGAGGCAACAGAACTAATTACCCGTCGGTTTGGATTCGTTGAGAGGGTTCTTGGTTAACAGGGTAATTAAGTTGGGGAACGGCGCTATCTCTTTCTCGATCAAATTTCGGGGTCGACGGAAATATGTGGACCCCGTATATTCCAGGTATGAGAATGAAATTGGAACGTGCATCGGGAAAATTTGCAAGATTTGTGGAAAGTCCTTGTAGTAGATTTTTCATGTCACAGGCCAACCAGTGAGATCAATTGGAAGTTCACACCACACTGAGGAGTCAATAGTTCACCAAATAACCACTTCCGTTCATTCAATTGTGATATTTTTCCCAAAGATGACTTGAATATTTCGAGAATTTTCCTGTTTTGTTGACGATTTTATCATGGAAATAAGTTTGGAGGTATTAAAAATGCTCTTCTCCCCATGAAAATTGATCGAGTATGATAGGCGTCTAGATATATCCTTTGGATTCTCCTTGAGATTGCCATCTTGATCTAGAATCCTCGGTACCCAGTAGGCGATTGCCTCAACTGTGGCAAAGCAGAGGTCCATGAATATTTTCTCCCTATCTCAATTTCCAGCGTACGCAGATGCCGCCAGAATCAAGTCATATCAGGCAATAAGTAACATTCATAAGCTTGTGTTTAATAGTGTGTGCTGACTCTAATAGTGGGCTTCCTTCCGAGGTCCCGGGTTCATGTCCCGGGAGTATAAAATTTTTTTATTAGCATAATGAGTTTTATATGGAGAGCACTTAGACTCCAGTACTCCTTCCGTCGGGCGGGACGATAAAACGACTCCTAGGAGAGTTTCTTAAAAAGTATAATGCAGACGTCGATTTTTTCCCACCGTATTCCCGTTCCCTAGAACGTTCCCAGCCCTTTCCCACTTCCATAAATGGCAACCACAGCAGGCTGCTGCCTTCTACAAAAGGTCATTGTAAATAATCAATAGTATCATTGTCCCATTGACACACAGCAGAATTTATTCCAAGTGAGTTGGCAGAGTGAAATCAAGAGTATATTACTGTGCAAATAACTTTTGCCACAATGTATCTCTATCTGCTCCACCGATAATATTGACTATTAAACACAAGCTTATGAATGTTACTTATTGCCTGATATCGCATTCTCATATTCTATTGCTGTCTCCAGCACTGTAAAAAAGTCACAGCTGAAAACATTGAATTTAGTGAAAAAAAAGTACTTAGTATTTATTTTATTTTACGATTTATTTATTTACTCGATTTATTTTGAATGACTTGACCGGTTTCAACCTTTACAGGTCATCATCAGGAGTTATGATTCCTCCAGACCACTCCTGATGATGACCTGTAAAAGTTGAAACCGGTCAAGTCATTCAAAATAAATCGTGGAATTAACAAAGCACTTTTTCTTCACTATGTCTCAATTCCACCACGTAAACTTGCCGACCATCGATTATATATAACATTTAATTTATTTCACTTCCATAGTCACTTCTTGATTCGACTGGAGGATTGACATGGGAAGCTATCTAAGTATTTTCCGAATGTGACTCATGGTTTAACGCTTAACTTTGTCGAACTTCTCCATATCAGAAATTTAAAAAAATACCGTATCCTACCGAGGAGCGTACTAGGTGTATTTTTTTAACATTTCCGATACATTTCCGTAGTTTACTTTTTTTCGTTAAAGACGAGAAAAGAAGTAGCCATTTCACTATTTCCTTCAATCGGAGTTTAAGAGCATGTTTGTGCGTGATTCACCTTCGAACGTCACTTAGACCTACAACAACATAATACCCTGCCAGCCACCACAAGGGTTTGTGGCCTGGGTATAATTCACTCCATCATGCATAGCATACAATGCTTGAAAAGTATTTATGGCTATATTCTAGCCGAAATATAATAATTCAACAAACATTTTATGAGCAAAGAAGTCATGCAGAAACATGCTGTTAGTTGGGTTGCCTTAAGGCGGCTGTTTACAAGTGTAAAGATTTTCTCCATAATTGCAATATTTGTTCCTTTAATTATGGCCTAAAATTCTACTAGAAAAACTAGTCTTCGTCCGCATCTTCAGTTTCAGCGCCTAACTTCTTCATGGAAAGGAATTGCTTAGCCCTCCTTTCAAACGCCTTCTTCGAAACAAAATTCCCTTTGCTCATTTAATACGAAGACAACATGAAATGTTTTCAAGGCAGAGCTTCGAAAAGACCAAAGCAACTCTTAACCATATTTCACACCGTTTCACCAAGAGCAACCCAACAAAATCGTGTAAAATGAACGCTAGAGAAACCACAGCAAATCACGCCACAAAGTCCACGAATATTACAACGTAGTCCCCTTGACAGAGTTCTTGGGAATAGACGAATACGGCACCTGCCGTTACGACCGCTGAAACATAGAAACAATTGCCTACACAACAGCAGTGCCGGATTTTAGAATGTGCGTTGTTGCCGAGTAAAAAGGAGAGATTAAATAAATGGTTTAAACAAATGTTTAAGATGTTTAAGCGTTTAATTACAATTATTTCGTCACAACAAAATATGCGAATACCCATAGCACAAAAGTGTTTACTCTTTCAATCCATATATTAAAACCAACATCTCCAAGGTCAAAGGATATGCACAGAGTGACAACGTTCAGGTGGCCTAGAAACAGAATCGAGTCAAGTTTTATGTAATGTTTCATATCAATATTTAAATTCAAATGGGCAATGTCTCAATATGACGTGAGAATTTGAGGCACCTGGTAAAAATATTGTGTAATTAAATCATGTCCAAGCAATTTTTAGTGCCATTGAAATTATATGAGCAACAGTTCTCTACGACTCATGATTACCGAACCAGCCACCTAAAAGTCTACATGCCAACATGTCACTATCTTCGCTACCCAGTTCATACACTTTAATATATCACTCACTCACTCACTCAGTGATTCAACCCGAAGGTTGGTCTTTGATAGGTGAGAGTAGAGCTCACACCGTACTAAGCCAACGGCGTGTGAAATTACATATTCAGGGTAGGAGGTATTCACTTCCTTTCCCTGACTAATAGAAAATCGAATCTCGAGGATTTTAGATGGGGGTGCCCAGAAAGGCTCTTGCCCTGGATTTGAACCCGGGACCGTCCGGTCAGTAGCTCAGTGCTCCACCCTCCACAACCCCCACTTTTATGTATACTATTGGATATATTCGCAACTATAACTACTATGAGAAACCAATCAGGTAAGGAGAAAATCCAATGAGAGACGACCGATAGGAGGAGGCCAATGACTCCGAAAGACATCGCATCCGCCTCTAATTCACGAGGACTCGCGAAAGGGGCGAGGATCATGGCGACAGCGCGCACGCATCCTTTTATAACACAGCGGGCCAGAGGGCCCCGACGGCTCCTCGGAACCATTTGTCAGCGTTGGTCGGTCGGGTCGAAAGGGCCTCGATCGGGGGCAGGAGACGTGAGAAAGGTCGCCAAGACCCTCCTCCCACATCTTTTTTATATCTATTCTCAGCCGAGAGGAAGAGGGAAGGCGGAATCCCTCGAGGACACGGCGAGACTTGTGTTTCGACCAGAGGCCGAACGCTAGGGCAGTCAATGTATGTACCGGAGCGGAAAGGGATTTTCTGGACGAACGTCCTTGCAAGCGAAGCGACTGCAAGGGAAACGGAGGAAGAAATCGAAATTGTTAGCCCTAAGGAGAATGGCGGAATGCAGGGAAATGAAAAGTGAGGAACACAGCCTGACGTCATGCGTCACCCGGTGAGCCACGAAAACGCCACCGCTCCCCTTATAAATTGCGGCAAACATTTCATCACAAGTAGGGAATGCTGCTCTCATCGAACCATACAAAAATCACAGAATAATATGCAATACATCATGTAAGAATATAACGAGTCCCTAGGTGTAACGCTGAGTTTCATGGACGTGAGGTATGAGCAAATACACATCAAATGCAAATTTGAATCATTTTAGATTGATGAGGTTAATAAAAAATGTTACACACACACTTAGATCACACGAAAGTCAATGATACCGAAGTAATTAAAGAATGATTTACAGTGCTGGCGCAAGAAAAGACAATTCCTATATAATTTGCACTAAGTTGTAAGAAGAGACTCTTGATGAGAAAGATTTTATTTACGAACGTGTTTAACTGAATGTTTACGCACGTGTGCTAATGACGTTTATTTTGTTATTAATCCCCTGTCGGTACTTTGTGAAGACAACACTTGCCCGTGGATCGCATCCCGCGATATTCCACGAGAGTCAGAGCGCTAGCGAGAGCTCGATTCCGAAAAGAAGGCTCTACAGCCGTCTTCAGAGCATTCAAGTGATTCTCGGCTATAGCATTGGGGCGCTACATCTCACCTAGAACCCCAGTGGTGCATTAACGTTTCAGATTCTTCGAAACCAATGCTACGTCGCACCATCTCGCCTAATATTTAGAGGCTTCCTAGGGTGATGGATCTTCCCCATTGAGTACTGTACTCTCTACGACTTTGTTAGGCCGTGTGTTCGGACTCGGGGAAATAGCTGTTTCGAGGAAAACACGACACTTGTCAGAGCGTAGTAAATTCAACTTTTTTTTTATGTTAATCCCTACAGCGAAAGCTGTTGCGCTATAACCCCCAACACGATATGGCGGAGTACACCGACATCTGATTGAATGAATTTGTAATCCGCGAATTAGGGAGGGGAGGGCTAACTTCTTCCCCAGCGCGCCTCGTTAACTTTCGAAGAAGAATGCCATACACACTGTAAGTGACTCAAGGGGTCTTAGCGTGTTTGAAGAGCGGCGAGACAAAACATATGTATATTGATTTCTTAGATGAAGTATGAAGACATATGTAGGAATACCAGATTAAACTATACTCACGTCAACTTGGAATCGAAGACTTGAGCCAAGGAAAGGGCAACACACACGTACCTGAAAATAAAAGAGAATACTATCATTCAGGATACACGGATGATGATGTCATCGCCCTATTTACCTTACCATGACATAAAAAACATGAAGATTATAAAATCTGAACGCTATCAAGGTAAAAGCACATCGTTTCGCAGACAAGGAGATCTTGACCTAAGTGTAATTCTTAGAGTTCATCCAAATGAATTCCTCCATGGGGCTTGGTGGAGCACCTCTAGCGGGAACAAAGGGAAAACTGCAGTTACAATGAAGCGCTGTAAAAGCACAATATATACAGACAAAAACACCAAAATACGTTTAAAAAACATACACAGAAAATCCGCAATCCATGTAATATATCTATAATTCTTAATGGGTAAAATTCAATGCTGGTGAATCAATATTTTCTCCGCAGCCAAAATTAGGAAGATCTTCTGAAGGCATCATACATGACTGGACTGCTATGTTTGGAATATAAAGTTCAAATATAAAAATTTAACAGTTCTTTAGAATGCAACTTTACAGTCATTTATGTCGTTGGAAGTATTCAAAACATGTTCTGTCGGAGTCCATTTAAGTTATACTACGATTGATGTCCATATTATTTCAAATATATTAGCCTTTACAATGAATTTTTCGTTTTGCTTGAGAAAAAGTACGTCTTTCCAAGCATAAAGTTGGCGTTCATAAGTCAACGATGGCGTATTAAAATCCTTGACCTTTGGCCATGCTTAACGCAATAACAAAAGCTGGTCTTAAGGACAATGTAGGTCATCGCATGGTATAACTGAGCTTACCAGAATTATTACTGAAGTAAATCTCTGCCCGTTTGTATTCGATGTACCCTTGTACGTAAATCGATAACACTTCATTAAGCCCCACTGTAGAGTCCTTCAGTTTTGCCCAATTTCAGTTAGAGGATCATCATCATCTTGAGTCAACAATTCTACGAATGGCTTGACGTAGCTCTCTTGGTGTGGTTTCACTATTGATTATGTTTCGATAAACACAAACAGTCTCCATGAGAGACCATATGGAACGTAATGTCATGTGCGGAGGAGGCGGGGCCTAGCCGTTCCCAATCACCCCCATTCTGACTTTATTGTCACGCACAGGATGGAATGCCAATGCCTCCACCATTCTAACCACCTAGGACCAGAAAAACCCGGGAGATGCACTCAACTGTTCTCACCCTTATTTCTGTAGGAGTCTGAAATCACATTGAATGTCTATAAGAAAATACATGGGCTTGGCTACATGCCATCACGTTGGTCGTCAAGATTGCTGAAAACACAACATATGGTTTGTATGAAAGTATTCAGTTATCATGTTAGATGGGCGCTCCGATGGAATTTGGTGCGGGTGTGACGCGAGATAAAGTATTGGGAGATCAACTTCGCATTGATTCCATAACACGGCCCAGCATTCTATTCGAGCAATGCAAACTGAAACAGGTGCAGGGAATTTACATAGGTGGAAAACCAACTACCAGTATAACGGATTCGATAAACTCTGGTGGAGTAACATCCTGTATCAAGCAGGGACACATAGATGCAAGCTTTGGTCAGCTAGGTGATAGTTCCGGTCGGAAATGAGAGGCACATATAGAAAAAGTGTCTCGTCTGGTAATCACAATAGAAAGTAGACGTCGGCAAGCTGTATGCGCGTGTTGAGTGATATTGATGGTGGCGGGATTATATTTTAGTCAGCTTCAAAATTCAGACTTGAAATTAAGGAGGGGAAGTGATAATCAGGCTCGCTAAAGTAACGTTTGAAATGATACTTGTTGCTGTACTTAAATTCTTCAGAGAAAATTAATTAAGTTGGCATATGAAGCAACATCAGCTATTTTGGATAAATAAATAAATTGGCGTTAGATTTCAATAGAAATTAAGAACGGCTCAAATGAAAGACGTCACGTTCTGGGCAGCGAGCGTGCGCATCGATAACTAAGGCAACCGAATTTCCAACGAGATCCTTGGATCAGGATTTATTTCCACATTCCTAGAAGCCAAAGGAAAAAATATTTGATTGGCTTTCTGAGTGGGCCTAAAAAGTAAGACCATTCTTCTACCTCCTTTATTTGCGCGTTAGCGCCAAGAAATGAATTTATGCATTTTATGGTTTCAATGCCGAACTGTCACTGGTTTGGGTCTCATCCATTGTCGTAATCGTCTCGAAATTGGTGGGAATTAAGACCATGGGAAACAGATTTGCCGCAATTATGCACGTTGCTAAATGGCAGACTGATGTCAGGTTTCATTTCCGAAGGTTTACGATTGGGCGCAAGTTTGTTTCACTTCACTGAGAAACAAGTGAGAAGGCTTCATAGAGATTAACAAAAGGCCCTCCACGCTGACAGTTGCAAACTGATCACTCATGAGCTGGAATGGTGGAAGGCACTGTTCCAATCATGCCAGCAGAATTGCACAGGGCACGACATGTGGCGAGGGAGCATAGGTTGAGAGTTGCACGTTGGGTGGTATATGCGACGGAAAAATGGGTATCTGCCTTTTCTCATCTCCGGAATCTCCCGCTCCCTTCGAACACATGACTCATCCTTGACGCCACTTACCGTAGTAATACTTGTGTTGATTTTCATCAAATGTGTATCATTTTCATAATATTCAGACAAAAAAGCCTATTCCTTTCTTAGTGTACTTTAGAAACGGGACTCATCCACAGTTTTTCATCAATTAACTACCATTCTAATACATCTACTTCTAGTACAATAATTTCACGTCAATTGAGTGCCTTTTAATCCACCTATTTAGTGACATTAATTAAAACTGATTATTCCGTTCGTGTTAGCACAACATATTTATGCTCCAGACTGTATCTCTGAGAAAGATGAAGAGGTTATCCCTTTCGATGTCTACCCGTGTTCCCGAATGGTGACGATGTTATTCCTTCCATTCATAGAATTATGAATAATAACACCACCATTTAATTGCTACAATAAAATACGATGACGCTTAGAAAAGTGTTCACAGTGCAGACTCCCGAGCGCCTCATTGCTTCACGACAACTACCTATCACGCTCCTTTAAGCACAGCTGTGGATTGAACTTCTTCAGTAATTAGTAGCGTCCATTGTCAATTGTATTACCTCTCATTCGAAAAGAAGGAATTCAACATTGCATTTTAAAACCAAAATTCGTTGCATCACATTTTTATCTCCACTGGTACACATTCTTTTCTTCTGCAAATGCATTTTTATGGTTTATTCATACTGTCTTCTTCTCTCTAAAGCTTCTGGTCCATGGCAAAGGTTGGTAGGCAAGCAGAGTTGGTATCGCTGGGCTCCCAACGGGGTTGAGCGATGGGAGGGGGTAGCAACAAAAGGAAGGAGGGTGGGAGGGAAGAGTCTTAAGAAGAAACGCCTCACGAGGGAGAAAAAGAGGGGAAACTTTTCCTCGCCGGCAAAAGTTTTCAGATCGAGAAACTACTCCACCGAAAGCTTATTCCCATGAAACTGCATAATGACGTCTTGGGAAAAAGAAAAATTAATCTTAGATTACCCGCAGCTGTCAACAGTTTTAGAAATATCTCTCCGGGAAACATTTGACCTCTTGTCTCCTGAGAGGGTATTGTTCTTCGCTCGCTCCGAAGTAATTTCTGGCTTAAAATTACCACTCTACTACTTATGCAGCATTGGATACTAGGAAGTATTTCCTGGGAGTAGCTCCAAAGTGGATACCCATTTCAGTCGAACTTATGAAAATGGAATTTGGAATTTTTGCAAATTAAATGTATTTTATACGAGGGAATAGAAACTTTTCTTCCAGGCGACTGCATAACTCGGGCGGGGTCAACCCTAGCGAATTATCCCCACCCTTTTGGACAGCTGCTTTCGTCACAATCAACCTGCGGGGAGTATATTTATTAGGTAAAAGAACAGAGCAGCGAAGTGGATAGTATTTTGAGGTATGTTATTTATTAAGGCTGATTTTACTAACTTTTGTCTGCTGACGGAAGATATAACTAACTGCAGGTGTCTTTATGGTATATAAGTGGGATTATGACCCCTTTACCGAATCTTATCGCAAAAGTAGCGGATTAAAGCGATCAATGTGAAGATTATGGAAGAGAAATGAAATGACCTTAACTAGTTAAACGCCTTCCAAGGAACACGGTATATTTAAAATTTTCCTATTGGTTATACATAATAATGAAATGTGGTGTGACCCTTTCTAGAGTCCGTCCAAATCAGCCGGGCAGATGCGAGATAAGAGTTAATCGAGAGGTTAAAATTAAATAGCGATAAAGCCAGAGTAATGAAACGAATTAGACAATTTAACAGCAGGTTAACTAAGCCAAAAGGTTGCATTACTTTTTTCGTAAGGGGAAGCCTTAACGCCGTATCACTCAATCTGTTGGCTTTTATGGATATTGCAAGCAGATCCAATCACACTGGCCATCAATTTCACAAGCCGTTTGTTCAACAGTAACCAATAGGGTCTCGCCTCTCTGTCTAGTGCTGATTGTGCTCTTATCTTGTACATACGCTGCTACATATTCAAGATACCAGTGAATTAAGTGCCTACTTTTTATCCCACCCCAATAACATTTATACTATTATGATACATCCTCCTAAAAAATAGGTAAATAAATGCAGCTAAATGATGTTTTAACTGTGTTCTAAATACCTTTAGGCAACACAAAGCATCGCAAATGGTAAACACAGAGATCACGTGTCCGCGAGGCGAGACCCTATTGGCCACGGCTGCACAACCGGCACCCGATGTGAAATAGACGTTCTCCTGTCCTTGGACCGACACTCGTAGCAGAGAGTTGGTCGGCACTAAGAGGTCGAAAGCTCAACCGACAACAGCTAGTGCCATAGCACCAGCGCGGAATAGGTACATACCACAGCATTTTGAGAGTACCATTATAATAGAATAAGAATAATATTAGTCATCCGAAATGCGTAAAGAAAAATAGACGCCTGGCCCGTGTGTTGCCTCGAAGCATCTTGCCTTCAGACAAGAACACGCTTCATACACTTCCACGATCATCTGTTTCCAATGGCTCTGGCCATTCATGGCATCTGGAAGAGGGCTTAAAGAACTCTTACACTCAAATTTGATAAGTAGAAATGTGCTTAAGAAGAACATCTGACGTAATAACAACAAAAATGAAGATTTACACTTCTTTACTATCCCTTATAGGCCAAACTAAAACTTAAGTCACCATTAACATTCATGTAGATTAGATACATCATCAAAACTTATACTGTTTTTAGATTAGGTAATAACAATTTTGTATCATAAAGTATTACAAAACAGTTGATAGAGAGTTATTAAATAATTCTCGCACAAAAGTAATGCAAATTATAATTACGAATGGTATCAATGCGTAAGCTGTTCAGTGGCTCAGCAACTTCTCTCAGGACTTAGTAAAAATAAAATTAAAGTACTAAGTTAATTCCACATTTTATTTGGAATAACTCGACCGGTTTCAACTTTTACAGGTCGTCATCAGGAGCAATATACAACAATATCAACTCCTGATGATAACCTGTAAAGGTTGAAACCGGTCGAGTTATACCAAATAAATTGTGGAATTAAGTAAGTACTCTTATTTTCACTATGTCTAGATTCCACCAAGTAAACTTGCAGACCTTCGATTTTATTCTCTCTGGACGTTTTCATTTCCATACCAAAGCTGATGTTATTATGCTGATGGTCACCTTTGCGTGGATCGCTGAATCTACGTAGTGCGTGGGTGTGGCGATATTTCGCCCCCTGCCACAGGCTGTTGAGGTGGCTCACAGGGTACTACGTAGATGTAGACACTACCGGCCGAAATACCAGTTAACGACATGATTTTTTTCCCATCTACTTGCCTCCTATCTTGTACCGTCCTCTTGAAAATGGTATTGCAAAGTTTTTTTGGGGAACCTGATTTGGACGGCACATCGCACCGTGCAGGCCTATCATATGCGCGAAAACATTGACGCTCAAACAAGGACTAAAGCTCATGACTACTCTGAGTCACGGGGCCGTTGGCTTACCAACCTGTCCTGCACTCCTGCACGCACCCCTTCCTCCTCAAAAATGGCAAATATTCAACGCCACCGAGAACCAGGAAAGAGTAGAATTTAAGAAGTCTGTTGGCACAAATTTGAGAAGCGGATCTCTTCTTGATGTTCCTTCGTGACCTTCGACCATATACTTAGCTCGGTACAACAATATCATCGTGGATGAGTAAAAAACTTTAGCAATTTTCCACAATGTATTTTAAAATAATAAAATTACACAACACGTGTTTCGGCTTACTAAGCCATCATCAGGTGTACACTTATAAACTTCCGTGACAGCAGCGCAATATATAGGAAACGGGAAGGGGATGGGGATAGGGGAATTGGTTGGGGAGGGGGGGGGGGGGGGGAAGAGGATGAAGCACTCTAAGGAGTTTGTCCTTGGGACTGTATTAGGTAAGTGGTGGGTTATTTGAAAAAGGAATAGCTAGCAATGGGGAATGGATTCGGAAAAGTTGGTCATTCAACAAGAGGTCATTATCACTATGTATAATTTCCCACTGTTCCCATGCGTCCAGTCTTGGGCCTTTTCTTTCAATATGCAGGATTTCCGGAACAAAGAGGCAATGGTGCGATGTCTCCAGGAGGTGTTTGGCCAGCAGTGACGATTTGTCTCCCTTATCCACACACCTTCGATGCTCTTGAAGTCTGGTGGTAAATATACATAGTGATAATGACCTCTTGTTGAATGACCAACTTTTCCGAATCCATTCCCCATTGCTAGCTATTCCTTTTTCAAATAACCCACCACTTACCTAATACAGTCCCAAGGACAAACTCCTTAGAGTGCTTCATCCTCTTCCCCCCCCCCCTCCCCAACCAATTCCCCTATCCCCATCCCCTTCCCGTTTCCTATATATTGCGCTGCTGTCACGGAAGTTTATAAGTGTACACCTGATGATGGCTTAGTAAGCCGAAACACGTGTTGTGTAATTTTATTATTTTAAAATACATTGTGGAAAATTGCTAAAGTTTTTTACTCATCCAATATGTATAAATTCCACTACGTGGCGCCTGATACTGTGATCAATATCATCGTGTTATTGGCCAATCAAAATATGAATAACGACAAAAGACAAGAGGCTGAGGTGGTAACTGGAGTTTTGCATCAATATTGATGAAATTCCTACAATTTATAAGATGATCAAGAAAGATATTAAAACCTCCCGACTACCTACTATGATTTTGGAGATGTATAATGACCTCCCTTGCCATTAGAGCCGATCATTTTGAAAGAGAAACAGACACCAGAGTTGGCAGATAAAAAATTGTTTCTACCCTGCCACAATTTTACGGCACAAAATACCAAAATGCAGGAGCAAATATTTGCTAACGCCCGCAATCACATACACACAGGACGAGACTTGCTTTCTAAAGATGCTTGCCTCCGAGCTAAGGCGTAGTGGAGAGCAGCGCACTAATTACGGATGTGACTCCGGGGTGCCAAAGCAAAATTCACAGCGTCATGCAGGGCAAGGAGCGGAGTCCTATTCTCCAAGGACGTCCCTCCCGACGGATCACATTCACTGCCTTTTGGGATGTGTTGGACTTTACAACGCGGAGCCTTAGGTCTTCAATTGAGTTCTCGAGAAATTTTATCCAATAGACTTCAAAATTTCGGAACTGAGGTGGTACAGAATAACCATGTGAATAAATTGACAGTTATGGATATCTAATTTGACCAAAAACTTTGGATTTCTATAAGCATCTGCTCAAAGTCATTGCACGATATAATCCTGAGAAACCATCTAGAGTTTATAAGATGAGGAGAAGAAATATTTATGCAGAGATATTTGATAAAGAAATGGAGGTAAAGAGAGCTATAAGGCACTAGATGTAATAATGCCAGAATGTTCACGATTTCCTTGAAAAGTCACGAGGAATGGAATCGGATGACTGAAATTCTCCTTCCGTATTCCTCTTTCATTAGCAATTTCAAGACCCCATATGAATTACTGGGCCAGATATTCGACAAAACGTACTCACACGACAAAATGGATAAAGAATTCAAGCGCGGTATCCAATTCCTCATTCGTAGCTTGCGACACCTATTTCTGAAGGATTGCTACATTCAGTCAAAACTGATCCTACAAAAAATTCAATCATCGACGTGATTTCGCTTTATCGCAAAATGCTTTTGAAAATTTTAACGAAAAATTCAAGCTAATTGCTTCTGAAATTTAAGTTTGGGAAATAATTAAATCTAAATTCTAAAGAGAGCCTAAATGAAAGCAATTAGTTTAAGATCAAAGGCGCACATAAGAGTCACGACAACTGGGATGAAAAGAAATTCCACTCGCCAGCTTAGCTTTCTTCAGAGCGAATGTATTTATCAAAATATATTGGGCCCCAGTTCGGCCGTGGCGTGCGAGGGGCGCAGGGGGTTCTGGGAAGGGGAGGCGCGGGACCGCTGCTCCGTGGTCCCGCGCCGTGGGTGCCAGGGGGCCACCATCTGGACCGCGAGATGCCGGCCGTCGGACACCGCCTCGCCCTACACGCATATGCTTCCAGCCTTCTTGACTTCTCTGCTGCTGTAGTCATTCATGCCTCAACGCTATAAATACACACGTGTTCTGATGAATTGTTTCCTTACGCACACGCAAGTATTTCCAGCTGGAAGTAGACAGTTATTTCCGTAGAATGAACTCTTAATCTGCAAGGTAACACTTTTATTTTATTTAATTAAGCTATCGTGGTAGCAAGGCGGCTATTTTGATGAACAACTGGGGGTAGTTAAAGAAATAATCCTATTCCTCAGTCAACTTTTCAATGATTTCTGCATTAATTTTGATTTATTCTAAGTTTGTGAGTGCTAGTATAGCATTATATTTCTTTCCATCAGGCATATTATTAAAATATGTATAACTTCCAAATAATTCATCTATTACCTTTATTAGAAAAAACGCTGTACTAGTTTAATTACTTTCAATGTTATTGCGCTTATTACCCTTTACAATTATTCAACAACTTGTACTTGTTCATGTACCCTCAGTTAGCCAAAATAATTTAAAATCGCGCCAAAATTCCTTATTAAAACAAATATATGCATTACGCCACTTCTATTAGCTAGTGGTTGAAATTTTCTGGACTTTACAGTAAGCATCAGTGCTTTCATGCCGCATCTAGCGCACTTCATATCACCTCTTCAACCGCGCTGCGTCATAACAAAAAATGCAGAGGCAATGGAAATCGCATGAGTGGATGGTTAGTCCCAACCAGCATCGGAGAACCTGATCGAAATTGAATTCAAACTATTAAGCAACTAAATATATACCTGTTATTACGAGCCATTATTGGAGCTAAGTAGCTCAGAGGGTATAGTTTTTAGCACCTATGTCAAGCTGGCCTAAATATTGCCTACCTTCCAAAATTTCAGGGGCAAAAAATAAATGAGCATGTAAGCTTTAAAACTATTGCAAACTATTTTCCTATTAAACTCAATACGTTAACTTCCATACATCATGTTAACCTAAAAACATCCATATTAACTTCTGCAACTGCATATTCTGATGACAGGATATTAAATACGAATAAACATTCCATTAAAAAGTAACAATTTTTCTCAAAGTTAAACAATTGTTAATTATAAAACGCTACCGTAACTTTTTTTCGTAAAACAGAGGATTAATCTTCAATGTCGTTTCTACATAACAAACATAGTGTGTAGTTTGTGCCCTTATTTTTATAAAAGTTATTTCATGCCAAAAAAAGCCTACCAACCGTTTTGAGGTTTTATCGCTACAATTAAATGGTGTTATCATATAGAATAGAGCAAATAAAGTAGTAAAAGCGCTCATATTGTTAATAATTACACATGCAACTACCGTTCTATCAAATGCAAGCAGTCGAACATACAAAGACAAAAGTTCAGCTCATCAAATAAATATTTCAACTTTTGCAAAATTTTAATGGCAACAGAAAAAAAACCGTGCCGACGATTTTTTTTAAACTTGCTGTAAACATTTAACATACAATTGCCTGTGAAACTGCATGTGGCTCATAGTTTGTGCCCCTCCAGGAGAGATATTACTATCAAATGAATTTACCATTACATGCCGCAGCATCGGAGCGTCGCACTTTGCATAACTACCCTAAATAGAAGGGGCCTAGAAGTTACGTAAATGTAATCTTTAAAACTATTGAGTATTTTATGCTATTACATTTAATATGGAATATTTTACCATTCCTTGTAAACACAGCAAGGTCCATATTAACATCTTCAACTGCGTATTCGGTTGACGGTATATTAAATACGTACATACATTCCATTAAAAAGTAACAATTTTGCTCAAAGTTAAACATTTGTTAACTATATAACCTTACCGTAACTTTTTTTCATACTTCGGGAGGATTAATCGTCAATGTCGTTTCTACGTAATAAACATAGTGTGTAGTTTGTGCCCTTATTTTTTTAAAAGTTATTTCATTTCGAAAAACTGCCTGGAAACCGTTTTGAGGTTTAATGGTAAACCTAAATGGTGTTATCATATAGAATGGAGCTAATTAACTAGTAAAAGAGCTCATATTGTTATTAATTACACATTCAACTACCGTTCTATCAAATGCAAGCAGTCGCACATACAATTAAAAAGTTCAGGTCTTTATTTCAGCTCAGACATTTATGTTCTCGTGCAAGTATACTTTGCAGCAAGTCATTTACTGGAAGTTTTCTCTCTTAAGTCTAAACTTTCTCTAGTGATAATTACTAATTATCTAGGTTGATGACCATTGTTGTTTTATGAGATAATACGTTAAAACATTTCTCAGAAAATTGGAAAAGCGATCTTAATGCAAAGGTGGAGTAAAATGTTTCCTTAGTAATTTAGATTTCCTTAGATTGTAATGTTTCCTTTCCAAATAATCTTGTAATTTAACTTTAAATATCTAAGTTCATTGTCATTAGACATGTACTGTCATTATTGCTGTTAATTATTGTTTATCAATATGTAAACACGACAGATTCTGGTAGTAGAGTTTCACATGCCAAGAGACATTTGGAAAATAATTCTGGAAGACTGCATATTTTACATATTTTTGCTTCCCTAGTTCTAAATCAATGGTACACCACTGCCCTGGAAATACATAACTTCTCCCGCAACTTTTTAATATTTTCATTGCTAGTTTAGAATGATAATTAGTTTAGCTGGTAATACATTTTTTTTGTTCACATTTGCTTTTATAAATACACTGTGTAACTAATTTATAGTATTTAGTTTTTATATAGATAGGAATATGCATTTGGTAAGTATACTTTTATATCTTTATGCTAAAATGTTGGCATACGTTTTCAACAATAAAACCCAAACTAACCCAATTACCCAAAAAAACCAGTGGGCCAGGTTTTTATACAATCCTGATTAAAGAGTAACACATTTTATTAAATTTAAACTCAGGGCCACGGATTGTGTGTTTATGTATGTAAATTAACAATGCACCCTCGACAGCACAATATTTCCGCGTTAGCCCTAGCTAATTTCTTTTTGGAGAAAAATGTGTCACTAGCTATGTTGTATTGGGGGGGCTGCAGGGAAGGCTCCATTTTTGGCAAGGCTGCCTTATATTTCCTGGGTGAAAATTCTTTGAATGGGAAGAAATTAATCCAAACATTTTGGAAGAGAAACTCTGATAGCATTCGCGATCACTTCATTAAGGTTAACCATAGTTCTTCATTCAGTACTTAATGTGTCACACCTCTGAAGCGTGTTCAGCGTTTACTCAATTTGAGGGTAAATGTAACGAAACTGGAAAATATCGCTGAGAGAGATGATAAAACTCATTGCTATGCCCCTATGACCCTGGAACCTCAAGTGGAGGTTCTAATCGCGGACATATCCCCATTTAAAGACCAGACTTATCCCATAATCGAGAGTACTAACCATCAGCCATTTTCTTCAATGGAATCCCTGTTTTCGGGCTAAGTATCAATGGCATGGAGCCTGGAAGGCACCTTTAATTTGAATTTTGTTGAGTGGGATGAAGTTTTTGATCTAGGAAATCTAGTAAAAGGTAGATGGGGCAGTGTATTTAATAAGAAGTTCGGAGCGGTGAATCAATCTTGTGTGGTCCAATTTAGAGGATACTATTTTAACAAAGTTATACGATTCAACTCCCCCTACCTAGTTGTGAACGCTTATTGCAAGCACATTAACTGCAAGGAGTTTAAGTTTACCATGAATCATGCACCAACCGTCATACTTACTTCGCTTCTTACTGTCTTGAGTCGCGGAGAAGAGAATCGTGGAAGGGAGAAGTTAACCCGGAATTTAAGTGGGTACGATAGAGTTGTCGCAAAGACAGAGCTGAAACATGAAAAAGTTTCAATATATAGGTCTCGCATAGTATTGGAAGCAAGCACTTCAGGTATTCTTCACGGAAACTTACAGGGCATCAAAACCTCTCAGGTATTAAGGCAGGCTTGTGCCGAGGCAAAAGCATCCGATGACTTGGATTCGGACGATTTTTTGGATATTCTGTACAAATTCATATAAGGGGCACATTCCAGTGAGCAGTGCATTCAACGCGTTGGGGAACCCTTAACGGTGTACTGCTTTTCCGCCGGGCAAGTGAATCTTTTAAACTCCATCCCAAAGACATCTCTTCCTATGCTCCACTTTGATGCTACGGGTTCTGTGGTTAGATCCCCCACATTCTATGATAAGAAGGCATTCTATTACGCGGGTTTAAGTAACTTTGATGGAAAACTGATACCTATGATTGAAATGATTACAATTTTTCACGACGCGCAATCAATAGCAGCTCTATTAGGAGCCTATAAAGTGTTCGCAAAGAAGTTGGGGAGATGGCCACTGTTCTCAGACGTGGTATGTGACTTCAGCTTCGCTATCCTCAATGCTGTATATGGTAATTGGTGCAATTGTGACATGCCTTCTTATTTAAAAGTTTGTTATGATATATGCATGGGGAAAATCCGCGGGGATCAAATAATGTATGTTCGAATATGTTGTGCCCATTTCATGCATATAGTAGCAAAACAAATCTGGAAGTGCTCCGAAAAAAAGTCAATAAGGAAAATGGTTATGGAAGCAGTGGCGTTATTAGTGTGCGCTTCTTCTTTTGAGGAATTCTCCCATATGTTCAAAGTGCTTATGACCATCTTAAGCAACAATTTCAGGGGTGAAATGTGTATAATTCCTTATTAATGCTGCGTAAGTTTACGAAAGCATTAGGCCATTTAGATGAAATGTTACCTGATGACGTTAAAGATCTCCCTCTCGATCCTCTGTACGCATCCAGCCCATTTTATCAGGTTTTCAGTCAACATTCTGCTAAAGTTCCCTTTGATTTAATTGGAGAAGAAAACGTTTATTACTGTCCAAAGCTATTTAACTTCTTATTAAAACGTTGTATTCCTTATGCCACTCTATGGTCAGGAATCCTTGGGGCTCGGAAAGAGAGTATATCTAAAGTTTGCAACCGGTTCAGCAACGCCTGTGTGGAAAATTGGTTCGGACAAGTGAAAACCAATATTTTAAACGGGGAGTGTAATATTAAGTGCGTGGGTTTCCTGCGGGCAATGCACACTCATGTCGCTGCACTTGTTAAAGAGATAGCATTAGACATACCAAACTATGGAAAGAATAGGAAAAGGGGGCGTAAAGGGGAACCAGGGGAGAGATGGAAGAAAAAGAAGCTCAGGAAGAATACATACTTTGCTAACATTAACTGTAGCGACGTTTCTGAGCTCACGTTAAAAAATTTTCCTTTCAATGTATAAGATGTTGCTTTTGTTAATAAAGAAGGTACTTTGTATGTTTGTTTCCTTGATATTCCCCTAGTTCTGCCCCAAGTGCTATTTTAATTCATTAAGCGCACCTAATATCTTCGGAGAGTAAGCAAATTGCTATGAACGACAGCCGTGGCATGTAGTGGTATCATTTGATTATAATACCTTTCCTGTAGGCGAACAATCTATGAGCACCATGTTGTTTGGTAGACAAACGGATGTTTTGGTTTTTTTTAGTATGTTTTAAAGAAATCTTAGGCACCCTTTTTTTCTAATTGGCGTTCAATATTTGCAAAAGTTGAAATATTTATCTTATTATCTGAAGTTATGGATTTTTATGTGTATATGCAACAGCGTACATTTAATGAAACGGTAAAGGTAAAACCTTCCTTCTAACAAATGTCGATCATTTGCTAGTTAATTAGCTATGTTCGAGAAAATTTCACAATTTAATTTTAATAATAAAGACGTAATGGCTTAGTGGGCTGTTATTCCCAGAGTGGTATTTTTTTAATACACTATACACAAAGTAAGATGCGTAGAAAAGAAATTTAATAATACATGTTGTCAATAAAAAAATTATTTCACAGTTAATCATTTAATAATTATTCAACTTTAATGAAATGTGTTACTCATTTATCAGGATTGTATAAAAACCCAGTCCACTGGTTTTTTTGGGTAATTGGGTTATATTGGGTTTTACTGTTGAAAATGTATGCCAACATTTTAGCATAAAGATATAAAAGTATACTAAACAAATGCTGATTTCTACCTATATAAAAACTAAATTCTATAAATTAAATACACAGTGTATTTATAAAAGCAAAAGTTAACAAAAAGTTGTATTACCAGCAAAACTAGTTCATATGCTAAACTAACAATGAAAATATTAAAAAGTTGCGGGTGAAGTTATATATTTCCAGAGCAGCGGCAAACCATGGATTCAGAAATAGGGAAGCAACAATCTGTGAAATATTCAGCCTTCCAGAATTATTTTCCAAATGTCTCTTGGCATGTGAAACTCTACTACAAGAATCTGTCGTTCTTACATATTGATTGACTATAATTAACAGTAATAATGTCAGCACAGTTCAAATGACAATGAACTTAAATATTTAAGGTTGAATTAAAAGTTTGTTTGGGTACTTAAAGAAACATTTAACGACACCTTTTGGATTTAGATCACTTTTTCCAATTTTTCTAATAAATATTTTAACGTAAAATCTCATGAAAGAACAATGGTTCACAGCCTATATCCATGGTAATTATCACTAGAGCAAGTATGGACTTTTCGAAGAAATCTTCCAGTGAATTATATGCTGCTAAGTATCCTTACACGAAAACATAAATTTCTGCGTGAATAAATGAGTCATTAAAATTTGCACACAGCTCAATTCTGAAATGTACTTAATATGCCGTCAACCGAATACGCAGTTGAAGATGTTAATATGGACCTTGCTGTGTTTACAAGGAATGGTAAAATATTCCATATTAAATGTAATAGCATAAAATACTCAATAGTTTTAAAGATTACATTTACGTAACTTCTAGGCCCCTTCTATTTATGGTAGTTATGCAAAGTGCGACGCTCCGATGCTGCGGCATGTAATGGTAAATTCATTTGATTGTAATATCTCTCCTGGAGGGGCACAAACTATGAGCTACATGCAGTTTCACAGGCAATTGTATGTTAAATGTTTGCAGCATGTTTAAAAAAAATCGTCGGCACGGTTTTTTTTCTGTTGTCATTAAAATTTTGCAAAAGTTGAAATATTTATTTGATGAGCTGAACTTTAGTCTTTGTATGTGCGACTGCTTGCATTTGATAGAACGGTAGTTGAATGTGTAATTATTAACAATATGAGCTCTTTTACTAGTTAATTAGCTCCATTCTATATGATAACACCATTTAAGTTTACCGATAAAACCTCAAAACGGTTTCCAGGCAGTTTTTCGAAATGAAATAACTTTTATAAAAATAAGGGCACAAACTACACACTATGTTTATTATGTAGAAACGACATTGACGATTAATCCTCCCGAAGTATGAAAAAAAGTTACGGTAGCGTTTTATAGTTAACAGTTGTTTAACTTTGAGAAAAATTGTTACTTTTTAATGGAATGTATGTACGTATTTAATATACCGTCAACTGAATACGCAGTTGAAGATGTTAATATGGACCTAGCTGTGTTTACAAGGAATGGTAAAATATTCCATATTGAATGTAATAGCATAAAATACTCAATAGTTTTAAAGATTACATTTACGTAATTTCTAGGCCCCTTCTATTTAGGGTAGTTATGCAAAGTGCGACGCTCCGATGCTGCGGCATGTAATGGTAAATTCATTTGGTTGTAATATCTCTCCTGGAGGGGCACAAACTATGAGCCACATGCAGTTTCACAGGCAATTGTATGTTAAATGTTTACAGGAAGTTTAAAAAAAATCGTCGGCACGGTTTTTTTTTCTGTTGCCATTAAAATTTTGCAAAAGTTGAAATATTTATTTGATGAGCTGAACTTTTGTCTTTGTATGTTCGACTGCTTGCATTTGATAGAACGGTAGTTGCATGTGTAATTATTAACAATATGAGCGCTTTTACTACTTTATTTGCTCTATTCTATATGATAACACCGTTTAATTGTAGCGATAAAACCTCAAAACGGTTGGTAGGCTTTTTTTGGCATGAAATAACTTTTATAAAAATAAGGGCACAAACTACACACTATGTTTGTTATGTAGAAACGACATTGAAGATTAATCCTCTTTAGTACGAAAAAAAGTTACGGTAGCGTTTAAAGTTAACAATTGTTTAACTTTGAGAAAAATTGTTACTTTTTAATGGAATGTTTATTCGTATTTAATATCCCGTCATCAGAATATGCAGTTGCAGAAGTTAATATGGATGTTTTTAGGTTAACATGATGTATGGAAGTTAACGTATTGAGTTTAATAGGAAAATAGTTTGCAATAGTTTTAAAGCTTACATGCTCATTTATTTTTTGCCCCTGAAATTTTGGAAGGTAGGCAAAATTTAGGCCAGCTTGCCATAGGTGTTTTTAGCTGCGTTGCTACACCGAAGATTCAGGATTCGATTGCCTAGAGTGGTCACTGAACGTGTCCAACAAAGTGAACCTGGGTTTGTTCTGGATGTCTCTCTGAGAAACTGCAGAAGGCCACGGAAAAGTCGTTGGGAAGAATATTTGGTGTGCTCCACCTTCACATGCCTGACTGACCTTGAACACAATTAATAAAATAACAGTAAACCTTTATAAACATCAATCACGATAGAGCTAAATGTTTGCAATTAAATTGTATCCTCGCCTTAATATTTCTTCTATGTGGGTCTAAAATCCTTACATAGGTACTGTTATGAGAATATGAGGGATCTCTTACAACAATCACGTCGTTCGTCGAGGTCATGGATTGCTGAAAACGAAATATTAACAAATTTTTTATCTATGTCACTAAATGTCTCGCAAATCCGAATAGCAAACAACATTTCAAGGCCATAATAAATTTCGCTATTTATTTTTAATTCGTACGGTTCATGTCTCGATATTATAGGATCGTTATTTCTAATTAAATTTTGTGGAATAAGTAAAGCCCTCAAGAGACTAGAACGTAATCAACATGCATTTTTTATAGGCGCCTAGTGACACAGAACCTGGCACTTTTTAGCATCATGCCGAATTTTTATGAATATGGAACCTCATTCACTCGATGTACCATGATAGATGTACTTATGTTTTTGATGTCAATATCACTTTTGGTTTTTTAAATAAACGTCTTTTTGAATCATGGAACACAAATTTACTCGGTTCTTTATGCGGCCCTGAAGCGGTTTAAAAACTTGTAAATATTCAAAAAAGTATTAACGCTTACGCTATCTCTTGTGAAGACTTCCTAAAAATACAATTATATCCCTCCCTTTTCATCCTATAACTATTATCCTCAATGAGCTGATTGCTTGCAATTACCCAGTATTCTTGTGTTCCCTCCTTAACGTCCCCCATCAAATTTATTTTCTATGGCGCATTCAATTATTCCAGTTCCCTCGCCATTTTATTCTCAAAGCCTTAAATATATTTCCAGTAGCTTTACGCTACATCCAGTTTCTGAAACAAGGACTTCAGTGTTCAATCATGAGCTATAATCTTATCCCTATATCAGTTGTCGTTAACTCTTTCGCATTTGAATCTTTGGTCATTCCAATTCTTCTCCTGATACCCTTACTACAACATCTATTGCTGAACTTGATCATCGTTTGGCAAAGTTTAAAAAATACAGAATTGAATTAAATGCAAACTTCAAATTGCACCAGTGTCATTTAGATCCACCCACTGCACAATACCTACGCTGACCTTTAGAGCTGAGGAACGCCGAAGATAAGCCGCTGTTCGAACAACACTCGCAGCGAGTGTTGTTCACTTTGACCAGTTTGCTCTTTTCAAATAAAGCAGAGGAAGTGGTTGTGAACTGCATGTGTCGGTTGCTTATGTTGTCTGCGTGAAAACATCTTCAAACTAATTTTGGATAACATTCTTACAGCATAACTGAAATTTAAACTATTAAACTCTTTGTACTTGGGTTCAGTTTCCCACATCATAACTATTTTTTAATTATTCCGCATCAAAGTTTTGTGCAGATTTGTTTTTTTTTCGTATTTTTTGCTGAGGTTACGTATTATTTCCCTTTTTTCAATATTTTCATTCATTTCTTTGTATTTTTGGAGCTTCGTTAAATAAAGTCTGGAGTGAGTATTAGTGAATGTATAATATTTTTTATAATTTGGCTATCATTGGCTACTATTCCATTTTGATGATAAATATTCCGATGACTCCGCCCATTAATAACTGTAATTGTGTAGGGCAAACTACGTCATGATATCCAAACAACGCTTCCTACCAACTTTAACAATGTCCAATTCTCTTACGGAAGTGGTGGGGATGTCTCCGAATAATTTTACGAATTGTTGAAAGGGCCCCCGTGACGAAGTCACGATCCTGGTGACGGAGCCACGATTCGTATCTGAATTCTCGGCGACAATTGGGTGGCTGTGATCAAATTTTGGACTGAAAAGTGAAAAAGCCAATCAAAAGGAAAGAATACGGCAAGGGTGAGCCCTCTCTTCCCTAGATTGCATCACATAAATTAAAAATTCACAAAAGAAACATTTACCTACGGGTAAAGAAAACTGAAACATTGGCCAATTTTTAAATCAATTTCAATCGAGCTTTGCCAACATTTGTAAAAAACTGCCATCTGTCTGGGGTGAAATCAAGAACCTGTTTTCCTTATGGCACCAGACGTAGTGACGAAAAATCAAAATCCTGGGAAACTATTTTCACCCGAAGTATCCTCAACTGGTCACCAGAGCAAGAATACGTGCACAAGGATGGATTCAAGACTTCACGAGTTTCATTCTTGTTGGACGCCAAGTAAGCTGCTGGACGCAGCGGGGCATCCTGGACATTAATTAAATGCCCCTGGGTTGCATATGTCAATCGTGGGTTCATGGTGTAAATCCATATATTTCCTTACAACACCGATCCCTTCGTTATCACTCACTCACAAAGGAATAAAGGGTGTCTTTAAGGAGGCATAACAATGTGCGCAAAATTTTGCATTTTAAATTATGGTATTCGTTAATCAGCTACAAAATGCCTTTACTGCCTTCTTGTAAAATATCCATCGCATAAGTAACCTGAGTCATCATTGGTAGTGCACTCTGAAAATTAATGAAAAGAAAATCCACAAAAGCAGGGGAAGGACGCGGCAATTGAAATAGCAAAATCAGGGGGAAAAAATGACGCCTCGTAGCAACAAGATACTCTTGAAAATACTCGGTTCGCACCTTTAATGGTGTGTCGGCGTTCGCCGCGACGTCGGTCGGGGAAACGTCGCCGTCAAAGCCGGCGAGGATGAAGAGAATATTCTCATTCTCCCCCGGGGGTCCAGCGAGATATGGGGCGTGGAAATGGAGGCCTCTCTCACACGGACCTCACATCCCGAAGCCATCCTCTTCCCCCCTCAGGGGATCCCCCAGGAATACACATGCACGAATTCACTCGCTCGGAAACGGATCGAGGCTCGGTCGGCCTCCTGGCGGAAGCAGACAACGGCCGACAGCGAGGCAAGCTCACCGTTCGAGCAGATTGCTCGTCATCTTGCACGGAAAACATTACCATCAGTACAAATCTGACTGGGGCACAACACCACTAATGTGAACTAAGAAAGTTACTCAGCGTCGCATCAATTTAATTTACGATTACTAATGCACCTTGTAGTGAAAATTAATAATTTATGCATGGCATTTAAATCGCGTCATTTCGTCTAATTCTATCATTCGAAGGTCGGTGTTTGCCGGCTAGCTCCTGGACTACAGGGGCATTTTCTTATCGGATGATCTAGAAATTATGGTGAGAAGTTCCTACACATAAACCTGCACCAACATATCACTCTGCAAACCAGCACATGGGCGCATGGCAGTGGGCATAATAGGCATACCATTGCGTGAAATCGATCAAATCAACAGGACCTCAAGATACATTCAGCAAATATTAACTGAAAGCAATTCCAGTAACTTGTAATGAAACAATTCAATTTCCATACACCGCACGTTTCCTTTGCCGTTAACATTTAATTAAAAAGGAAGCAATAACGCTTACGTTACGTCTTTACATGTTATTAACGAGACATTTACAGTTATTTCTACGTACTTCTTACCGGATGATAAATGCTCCATAAAGATACCTATTACAGGTACAGCTATGAATTGAAAGAGTTCTAGTCTCCCGCGAATCACATCACTCCAAGAAATGAAAGCAGCAAGTTTATAAGATGAGTTTGGAATTGACGCAGGTGTTTCAAGAACGAAAGGACGGCGCAAAAACAATTGGCAAGGACATGATTATGTCTCCAGTTGCTTATGTTCAATGCTGTTGTACTTTTACGATAAGTCAACGTAGAGCTGAGGAGACTAGGATATATCAATGATTCATTTTGTTATCATTGTGATTATGGGATAAATCAAACGACCTTTGGGAATGTGTTCAATTATGAGAGTAAGATGCAATTTCACACTTATAAGGCCTCACTAGCAGTGTGAGTCAAGAATAGCAGATATTCCACAGAGAAAAAAATCATTCGCCTTGACCGGGACTCAAACCCCCTGATTTTCCGGTCAGGTAAGCTACCAAGACGTCCTCTTCCTCTGTGAAAAAATTATGGAGGATTTAAAAGAACAAGATGTTGCCGGACAGATGAATGTCGCAAAGCAGCCAAAATTTTGCGAGACATTTACGAGATTGAAGCCGACTTTTTTTTCCGCAACAATTTTTTCTCAGTGGAATATCTGTTACGGTGCAATTTCAGCGGGTAACGCCGCTTAAGTTTTTACGGCCAGTTCGTCAGAACTTTGAAGGTGTATCAAAAATTTTGCATCCAATGAATGAAAGTACTTATTCCATAACTGAAAAATATACAAAGGGAAGTATCGCTTATTATGAGTGTACTTAAAGTGCCACTCGTCTATTTGAAGTACCTGGTTGGGGAAAACCTACACACCAGAAGGCTGTTCGCGAGGCTGCTAGAAAAAATTCATATCTGACGCAGGCCTATTTCTACACTCATCGGCAAGTCAGGAAGAAGAGACAAATCAGCTGTCTGACCGAGAGACACAAGAGTTCGTCTACAGCGCAAACAAAGTGCTACTCTGTCAAAAATATTACACAGTGTACTTCAATGCTCGAATTTTTCTTACAGCTAAACTCAACTCCGGATGGCAGGTGACTTACCGTTCCTTCAAAAGGAGGTTCAACAGAGTCAAGTGTAGCTGAGGATTCTCCATCGGAAGGGAAAATGAAAGCAACACCATTTATACGCTTAAATGCTGTTTTCTAGTATTATTTCCACGATGCAGACTGGTAATTGCATCATTTTTCAAAGCTTATATGTATATATACGCCTCAAATTTCGTGTTTTTTCAGACCTGATGATGACGCGTTAGCGTTGAAACACGTGTAGTCTAATTTTGCATTAAATTGTGGACAATACCACATCTTAAGAAGGTTTTGTACTTCATTTATTTAAGATGCTGTTCCACCAAATCTCGCCTGACACTGTTAAATTCGACCGTCTAACTTATCTAGGACCCACTCCTTTAGAGCACATTCCTTCACGGCCATGGGGGCAGATTAATGTCTCGTTCACTGGCTTTGGGGCGACCGTTGCTTGCGAAACTTATTTCCTCCTTGGTGCTGGGGCTCTACTGGGCCAAAACGCTGTTTGAATATCCCTTGGCTGAGGGCCTGGTGTTATCCAAAACAGGAGGAAATTTTGGGAAAAAGTTCATTCGACATAGAAATGGAACAAATTTTACACTTCAATCTGCCGGCATTTAACAAGAGAGGTTTGCAGCCAACTAAGTTTTTTTTTTAATTCTCCACTGTACTCACCTGCGCCACGCTGGAGGAAGTTTGTTGTTTACTTGCAGCGACTAGCGCCTGGGTAACGCAAAGAGGCAAATGCTCGCGATTCAATTCCACCCCGGCTTGATGCCATTTTTCGGCTCGATGAATTCCTACCTCATCTTCGATGGAACAAAAGCGCTCGCGGCGAACGAGCGTTGGAGCAAATATCGGCGAGAGCGAGCCGCTCTCCTCACGTGGGACGATGTTATTCCAACCGAAATCGGAGAACTTCCTCGCCCGGCTTCCATTTCACCTTTCATTCCAAACAGCCGCATTATCAATTATTTCTCGTGTTGGGAGCTGAAGAGGGAAACTTTTGGAATGCGAAACTAAAAAGGGCAATTGTTTGTGGCGAGCGCACGCTATTTGAGCTCCCCTCCCTTGCCTCCGAGTATCACTTCGGGGATACGAACAGAAGGCCGTCCACAATGCAGCGATGGAACCAGCAGCGTTCCCAACTGCCCTCTCTGCGCCAGCGGTCGTAAATTCATCGAACTCATTTCGATCCAGGAAACATCTAATTCGCATGTTTATTCGAATTCACATCCAACAATTCGTTGGCCGCATCTTTCAGGGCCACCGGACGCCAGATCCACGCGACAGCGGACAAGGGAGTTATTCCCTTCGCTGCTTCGAAAGACCGCAATGCCTGTAGAAAGACATGCATATCTACGTGATAAACGAGTGGATGTCATTTAAATTCAGCTAGCTTGACCACGGTAAAAACCATTGTGGGAACCAATTGTTTGCATAACATAAATAATGGTGGCGTGTGTAACTTACTTAGTGAAAATTGTTGATGGAAACACCTTGAAGCAACCTACGCAAAGTGACACCTAAATCCAAGCATTTAATTCAGGTTAGAATCAATATATTTCGCTAATGCGTAGAATTTGCCCATAGGCTAAGGGAAACAGTCTCTGCATGTGTTTGCCATTACGAAAGCTGTAAAATTATACAGCGCTAAACACATATAAAAGTTGTGAATAAAATTTTCAAAACAGTCGAGGCCTTTTGTTTTCCAACTGCACACCATAATACATGGACTGGCCGCAGATATTTCGATCGCACTTTAACCCTAATCAACTCAGGAAGCCCGCTGTTAACATGCAATTCAAGTTACAATTAATTTTTCCAGCACCTTCATTTGAATGAAATTTCGGCTGAGTATCCTGCAAACTACCACGATGTTGCAAAACGTTTAATATTTACCATCGTTAGATCTTAAAGCCAACTCATTGAGTGTCAAAATTGAGTATCTAATGTAAATGAAGAACTATAATGATTCCCTACCATAATTAACATTCCCAGCATTCTACCAAAAGTGGCGAACTACAAAAACTACCAAGCTACTGTAAAAACTACCAGAAAGAAAGCTCAGGCAAAACGCATCGCGCTTGGAAAATTCACGATTTCTTGAGTTGATTCGGCGAATTCACGATTACGAGCACGCGTTTCCGATTTCCCATGAACATCTTTCTAAATGATTTCACACGTCCTTCTCCAACCTATTCTTTTCACTCAAGTGATCACTTTATTTTTTAAATTTGCATCGCTCCATATATCCTTCGTCAACGAAACGTTCAGGGCTGTATGCGAGCTTAGACGCTGACGGACGACAATCGCCGTTCGCCGCGTGCTGACTGCGGACGACGATCGTCGTCCAAGCTCTGAATCCGTTCTCAAGGCCGTCCACGTAAGATGCCACCTCGTAGCTCTTTCCTTTCTCGTCGTCCGTCATTCGATAGCCCTCGGAGCTTGTGCAGTTGTCGCAGCCAGAGTTTCCCACACCCATAAGCGTCTTTTCATTAATTTATTTTTTACGTGGTAAGTTATGGTTTTTCTGCGAGCATTCGCTCTATATTTTCAGTTGTTGTAGAATAATAGAGAATAATCTATATCCTCCACAAGCACTGTATTGGAAAATGTCAGCCATGTTCATTTCATTTGGTAAGCATTACATATTGTTAAGAATTACTGCAAAGTATTATTTATAAACTTAACGGAGATTAGCCCACGGACTTCCATCCCATGCCCCTCTGTAAACTGACCGCCGCAAATACTTTCGTAAACCGATTACTATTTATAAAAGAGAATAGTAACAGAAAGATAGCATGAATCCATTTGAAGTGGTGGAGGAGATATTTACTAACCATATCCGTGTATCGTAGGAAGTGACAATGTTTGTAGTGAACTGGCTTGACAAAAACGAGAGAAATCCTTCGGATGAAATCCTGGCTTGATGAAGCGAAAATCTCATTAACAGATCATAAAAGTAGAAAGGAAGAAAGTGTGATGTGCCATATGCCTTATTGCAAAGGCAGTTTATTAATGTGAACGTATTTGCAGTTTATAATACCTTTGATTAATTCATCACTATCACTGGTCAACAACCCTAGGATTGGTTTGATGCAGTTATTGCAGCTTTAGTTATTTACTTGAAAAGCAATAAATCTCCGGCCGAAAATAATATTTTCCATTTTATTGACCATTTGTAACGTCTCCATGGAGATACGTGTCCCCTGTCCCGGTCTGATTCAAAAAACCTCTTCCACTCCGAGGCTGCCGACGACTATAAATTAATAATTTACTATCAGTTAATTTTGGTGTTAACAATAACTTTATTGTGAACAAAATGTGGAAGAGTTGGAGGGGGTATTAAATTGAGTGGAATGTTGTGCAATAGCACAAACAGGAGATGGTTGGCAAAGTGGAAAAGATAAAATAGCATTTGTGGTCCGCTACTGAAAGGGTGGAGAGTGGAGAGGCTGAAGAAATAGGATTCCTCCTCAAAACGGCTCCTCAAAAGTGATGCTCAAGAGTTCTTGCTTCGAGCGCCGGACTCCGTGGGAGAAACCTCACTCATTTCTTTCATTAGCTTCCGATACTGTCTCCTTGGCTAACCATAATTATCTCAAAGTTATTGGATTTCGCGAAGCATAAAAACATTTTCCAAATGTAATCTGATTCAAGGAACTAAATTTTATTCATTTTAACATCGAAATAGTACTTTCCCCGCATCATTCATCCACAGAAATGTTCGAAACTTTTTTGCTAAATCAACGGTATTTATCAGCTTTGATCGCAACGCTCAATCAAGAAAGTGAGTCGCTGATTGTGTTAGGGCAAACAGTCGACGCGGGTGTGCTGCTCCACGAGATGACGGACTGGAGATCGTCAAAGGGTGGGACCCTGTGTGGCAGTTGGTAGGCAGCGAGCACCCCTGGCGCTTCAAGGGTGGCGCCAACCCGCGCAAATACACACCCTAGCAGCATTCTCCAGCAAAAAACGGAGACACGGCACAGAACATGACCGCAGCGCCCGGGAGGATGTTTTTCACTCGCTGTCATTTGGAGGGGCCCCGACCACGCCCCTCCCCCCTGGGACCCTGACGCCGTCCCGCCGTTGCATTGGCGCCTCCAGGGAACCACGCTCGGAAAAGCTTACCGGCGAACATTATCTACACTTCCTCCATCTTATTCCTACAAAGAACAATTAGAAGTACGCACCCTAACTGCATATTTAAGGAGAGCAGAAGTATAAAGGTCTTCCAGATGCGATGCAAACACAAAAAAGGAATACACAGTTGTTATGAGAACGAGGAGGCTGCGAACTAAACCCGGATCCATCTGAGAGAAGGGAGAGAATGAACGCAGCATGTGAGAGCACGGAGGAACACTGCCTGCCTTTGTATTTCACGCCTATGCTGAAGCAAAATGAGAGAAGGAGTAACATAACCGCCAAGGTCTGTCCCATTTTTAAAAACGGAGATCGCAATGACGTAAAGAAATACCGCCCGGTGAGTGTTTTGTCGATTTTCTCCAAAATATTTGAGTGTATTATATATAAACACGTCAGATTCCAGCTCAAGTGTCATATGAGTGAACTTCAACATGATTTATTGGCAAATAAATCAGTAGCAACAATTCTAACTAATTTCACAGATTATGTGATCACTATCGTGGATAGTCGTTCTCAAGTAGACGCCATCTATCTTGATTTTCAAAAAGCATTTGACACAGTTAATCACTGTCTGTAGACGAACAAACTTCAAAGCATCGGGATCTCTATTCTACTTGTTGGGCTCATTCTGGAGTGAAAGAAAGCAGTATGTAGTACATTAAAATACTACATCAAGTGACTACTTAGCACTATCAGGCGTACCACAGGGTTCGAATTTTGGCCCACTACTTTTTTGATATTTATAATGATCTTCCGCAATACCTTCATAATACTAAAGTTCATAATGTTTGCTGATGACATTAAGCAATTTTAAGCAATTAAGAAAGCGGATAACTTGGCTGAATATTTACTAGTACAGAATGATTTACATAATTTAATTATGTGGTCTCAAAACAACCATATGCACTTCAACATTAAAAAATGTTCTGTTTTAACCTTTTCAAGGAGACAGAATGAATTAATGTTCAATTACTCAATTGACGAGGTGATTGCTAAAAGGAAAAGTGAAATAAAAGATTTGGGCATTATTTTTTACTGTAAAATGACCTTTGTAAATCACATACCATGTCTGCATGTAAGGTGCAGAGTTTTCTATACCGTACGTCAAAGTACTTTAGGAATGAATGTGTGCTAAAATTATTGTATTTTTCTCTTGTACGGTGTAAATTATAATATTGCTCTGTAATATGGAACCTTTATGTAAAAAAAGTAGAGTGAAATTATTGAGAGAATTCAAAAAAGGGGTTTAAGGTATATGTATTATATTCGGTATCGCGTTTATCCCATTATGGAGAATCATGTAAAATACGACAACTTATTGGAAATGTTTCATTAATTCATAAATTTTTTTCATTCCCACTTTCATTCCCATAAATTATTTGATCGGAGAATATTGAACGATATTCCATTTTTACATTACGTAATAAATAAAGAAGAGTGTGGCATACTGTTGAATCGATTAAATTTCCATTATCCATCTAGAAAGAGCAAAATTATGACGAAATTTTGTCATGAATGTCAATAGTGAATACTGTTAAAATTCTACTATTAATACGTTGTGTATTACATATAACAAATATTGCAATGATCTGAATTTGTATCAAGATAGAAATAAATTTTTAAGAGAGATAATTTCAAAACTAATCACACTGAGGTAATGTTGTTAATGTTGTTGATGTGTCGAATGAATAATTCATACATGTGTTTAACGAACTGATATTTATAAATGTCCAATGTTATTAATGTTAGTATTATCTTGTTTGCCTAGCGTTTTTGACCAGTTCTAATAATATTTGTATTATCTTGTTTGATCGTTATTTGTTTACCCTGTAATTATATTTATATGTTGGGTACACATTAAAAACAATAAATAATAAATAACGCTACAGGAGTATTGGGATAAATTACCACACGATGATTTACACGTAATTTACAGAATACTAGCTTTAAACGACCGGTTTAGGCAGCTGAGCCATCATCATGCGCAATGAAATGGATTCGGTGATGTCAACTGAAAGAAACTGACTGCTTGAGGAAAAGGGAGGGAAAGGGGAAAACTGTAGCGACTCCGGTCAGTGAGGCCTGGCTGTTTTGTTGTGTGGTTGTCAAGGGGACGAGAACGGAGCAAGACAGACCTACGTCTGCGACTGAGAACAGCGGGGAAGAAAGTTGTGTCATGGCACACTGGAGTCTTTGGCTCTGATTCCAATCTTCTAACGCAATCATTCACATTCTCTTTGGAAACTTGAGTAGTATTTCAGGATAGAACGCACTTCTCTCTAACGATATGCTTGGTAAACTTTGATTAGGTATCCTCACTGCGGAGATAGTCTTCAAGTTCCTTGGATCCCGTTACAGAATTCTTTTCTGGCCAAAATAAAAATACTTTCGCTGACCACATTGCAGGATTAAATAATGGACGGCAAAACCAAGCATATTTACAGCTTGTCAGAACTCTACTACCCTTGTATTTACTCTTGATTACTCTTGTCAGTACTACAGTTACTCTAGAGGAAGAATATCTTTGAGAAAGAATAAATCCCAGAAAATATATCAAACGAGGTAAAACATGGAGTTAAATAGAAAAATGACAGATATTATGGCATACAGTACAAGCAGAGCAAAACGCCAATCTAGGAAAACAGAACCTTACGATAAGATAGACTATTCTAATTACGAAATTAAAATTATCGACGATTGGCAAAGCACACGTACATTACCAATAAATAAGATGAAATATACTTTATACGAACAATAAATTTGGGTATCATGTTAGTAGTGCATGCTTGGTGATCTTCACCCCCTGCCACACACCCTCGGGGTGGCTTGCAGGGTATCGTGTAGATGTAGATGTAAGTTCTTCTCTACGCAAGATATATGGTTATATTAAGAGCCCTGCGATCTTAGTTGGAAAGAGAAAAACTGAGATGCGACTATACCCGGATCCATCTGAGAGAGACTGCCACACACCAATCTTAAAGAGTGATGACTATAGATGATGGTGGTTATTATTTTCACTTCTACACAATTGACCGAGTTGCAACTTAACAATATATGTAGCAAGGTAAAGTGACGCTGGATTTCTCTAGTTTCTTGGTTATCCTAAATAGATGTACGATCTTCGCAATGTAAACTTGAATTAAGGTGTTCTATGTGAATCTCTTCAAAAGTCAGGTGAAAATTTAATCCTCAAGAGGGCACTGCTATTTAGTTCCCGAATTCACTTACTGTTTAATCTTGCATACTTCCGAGGTGTCTCTCCAATATTTCGTCGTATGATGCTATAATACATGTACATACTATAATGTTCGATTGCAGTTCACCGGCTGTCCTGAAGGCTTCTTCGGGTCATGTAGATAACCCTGCTCAAGTTAAGAACCAATCAAACGATTAAAACGCCTTTAAGGTCAAAGCACTAAGCACAAATTCTCATTCCTCCTTTCTTTTCTGTGCCCCAAATTAGGGCCTAGAGGTTGAATGTAGTTTCTTGTCCAAATATTTTTTGAATGTACGGCGTCTCAGAATTCTGCCTCATTCCAGCCTGCCTTCATTTCAGAATTACTGCCTCAGATACACGTTGCAAATTAATTAAATACGGTTAACCCCACCTCAGGAAAATTCATGCTGACAGAAAACATCCTTCGCAAGAGAGAGGCATTGACAGATGTGTAATGAAACAATAGGCCAGGCCCAGTGTATAATTGCCAGAGACAAAGTTATAACAAAGGCCAAATGTCGTCGCATCGCTACACCACAATAATGCCTTTTATGTATTGTTAATACCGCATTAGCAATATACTTGAACAAAGGGTTTTTCCAAGGGGAGTGTATAAAAGACCCGGATACCAACAATACGGGTTTGCACTTCCTCGTCGACTCCCGCGAGTGAGGTCACAGTCTCCTCAAGTGAAGTTACCTTTCTTAAAATGTGTGTTTTCATCCTGACTGGCGCCGGACTCTCGTGTGAGAGAGGTTCGTGGAGGGCATGTCAGGAAATGTTCAACAGGACGAGAGAGAGGGAGAGAGTGAGAGCGAGACAGGAACTGCGGGACAGAGCCGGAGGACCAAGACCGTCGAGGGAACGGACCAAAGGACCACGAGACGCGTGACAAAAGTGCATGGCCCGATACCTCTTGCTAATTGAAGTGCACTCGTGAAATTCATTCATTGTGTTTTGACATGTGGGCGCTCAAAGCCACGCATGAATCACTTGGGATTCCTTTTTCATTTTTTTTTTAAATTTCTTCGTTTCGGTTGTAATAAATGTTTCGTGTTTTAACTGATACTATGCATTGCCTGTGTTATTGTAATTTTCTTGTGAATACAAAACCCTACCTGTCCACAGCTAGCCGGGGAAAATGAGCTAAACATGGCGGGTCTTACGAGTGAAGGGCATACGTTGCAGATGGCTAAATGCAAGCGAGATCATAAAGTAAATGAAGAGGTGCTCTTGGGGCTGATCGGAAACAGTATCCAACAACGGCTAGTGTGACACTCGGGCCTCGGGCACAGCGAGCAACAAATATTCCACGAGAAAATGGGGTCATTTGCCATATTTTTTTATTGCCGAATCTGATAGAGTTTGGAAAATAGAAAGACCCATTATTTTTCTGTTTTTTGATCCGTCAGTTATTTCCCGAGTTACAGGCGGCGAAAAACTGATGTTTTTAACCCTTTCGGAAAAGTGGGCGTGGTGCAACCTCAGACGTATATCGACTTCGTCCAATCAAAACTGAGCCCGCAGAGCTACTTTGTCTTATCGCAATGGGGGGGACACACAGCTGACTCTGCCAATGGGAGCGGTTGCGACAGGATCTGTGCGTGCAGACCTTCCGAGAATCCCCCTCCACTTCCTTCCCCTCCCCTAAAAGCAGTCGAGGACAGGAGGAGAATGACGTCAATGTTATCACAGCAGCACTTTCGGTGGGCGTCACCTTTTGCTTATTTAAATTTTTTATTTATGAATGAAATGTTGTGGTTATAAGATTAATTTTTTCACTAAAATTCTTTTTTCGTTTCCATCTAACAGTTTCGTGTACAATATTGCGATTTCGGTTCTGAGTGAACATTGCCGCCATTACGTGCGGATGAGACGACTCACATTGCTCAAGCAGAGCGACGCAAGTGGGGGTAGGAGGAGGAGGAGGTGACCGAGGCGGCGATAAAAACCCGGGAGCACTTGGGCCGAATGCCAAGGAATGAGAGGGGCCCTATTAATTGACCCTCTTGGAGAAAAGGCGGGAGAGGGAGGGGGGCATCTTCCGCTCGAGTGCCTTACGTCGCCGATGATGAATGCGGTCGGCGATTGAGACACCCTCTGGCGACGGATGCGCCAAACGGAACGATTCTTCGCCACTTTCACTTAAGAGCCGCTGCGAACATAAATCAACGGCCACAATTTCTTGCGGCTGGTGGCGTTGAGCGTGTGGCTCCCTCGAGTCGTTCGCAAACCCATTACTTCCGGCTTTGAGAGGCATTCCTTAGCCTTGCCCTCCCCGCCTCCAAGGCAGGAAACGAAATAAGACGAAGGCTGGAAAGAGGGGGGCGGGGATGAGCGCCCCCGCAAAACATTCGCAAACAAGAGGCGCTCGAGGACATGCGCAAACAATGCCGGGGGGAAAGGGGGGGGGGGGGTAAACTCCGGACGAGAGAGAGAGAGAACTCTCCAAAGGGCGATAAATCAGGGTTTTTCAGCCGCGCGGCCACACAGCAATGGAGGGTCGTCGGCAAAAAGCCCCCCTCCCCTGCTCGACAGGTGAGCCTACTCAACTCGCCGATCTCCGGAAGAGCCTTCCAACGGGGCAGAGTTTGCAGGGATTCGATCTCTCTATCCACGAATAGATAGTAGTGCACACAATGAAAACTCAATTTGTTGCTTCATTTGTTCCCCAAGAGATGCTGGAAGGGAATTTACCCACTCGAGTAGTAGTGAAAACGAGAGAACAACATGTAATAACCCCTAAATTTCTTAAATGAACGTATCAAGAACTGCCTGGATCTCTCATCCATCTGATGGCATGACTTTTTCTGGTTTCAAATCTAAATAGTGGGTCAGGGTTTTTGTGAGATGCGTTATTCCTGTAGTAAGGTTTTACGAAATTCCCTTCCTCGGTGATGACAACTAAATATTTCATTGTTTCAGCATTTCGTATTTCATTTTTTTCGAACAATTTCATGGCAAGTAATTCTTTTTTTCAAATGTTTCTCTCAATTTATTTTGTAATTCGAGTTTAATCGGCAGTAACATGCCAATCATTAGCTACTTTCAAGTCCTTTAAGAGTGATCGTCTATTGCTATCATTCTGAATTATCCTACACACTATCGCATCATCGACGAAATGGAACTTGCTGATTTCTAGGAAAATTAAGTACTTTACCAAAAAAATACAGAAGTGCTGTTATTAACCTTATCTGAGAGACACCCAATGCGACTTTCACGCCATTAACGCCATCTTCAACCACTCTCGTTACTCCATGGATTAAATAGTCTCCTATACAACGTATTCAGTTTTTTTTCGCGCATATGATGCCAAATGAGCAACTAGGTTGAAGCAAGATCCCCCAATTGAACCGTTTTTTTTATTTAAAAAATCTCTGTGTTCCTGAACGTTAACATCACTATGGCCAAAAGAATGAGTTTCTTTTGACAAGACGTACCTTCTCTAAACCAATGCCGGTTTTCTCAGCAAATCTTGGCTAACATTTCGTCCCATTCTTGAAGTGGCATTTTCTTTTTTTTTATATGAATGCGTCGCTAGTGACATGGCACTGGAATTTTGTACTTGCCCTCTAGTGCCGAATTTAAAATTAGGGGTTACGCATGTGAACTCTTTGTGTAGAACTACATGTATTTTAAAACACTATGCAATTCTGTTCCATCGCACAAAATTTAGCTCTTAAATAGGGCTCCATCAGTAAAAACGATACAAGTGACGATTGGCAATGGGTGTCAAGCTAAGGATGCAATAAGCAGCCGCTGGATCCTCCAGGAGCACTGCAAACCCTCACTCGGACCACTCTGTCCACAGCTATCCATTCATTCGCTCCCCAAACAATTCCCTCCCTCCCACCAGCCCCAATGCTGCCACTCAATGATTTTTCCTCCGAATATGGAGAGATATGGTTCGACGTGACTTCAGGGCCTACAGCTCCGACACCGGCGCTTCATCACACGACCTAATAATTCTTAATTCTTATGCGAGCCCTTCTCGTCGGATGTGATTAATGCAAAGCTTTTTGCGGTCATCGGCGTCGATGGTGGTCGGGCGCCGCTGCTGCTGCAGGCCGGCGCTTCGCGTGTCACCGGTGCACGCCTCTCCCCCGCACCTTGGAGAGAGTTCATCATCTTCACACGGCTCTCGCGTGACTAATGGAACGCGGCGGTCGGGGAGGGCGATTCATCACCATTGGGGGGTAAAAACGAGCTGCAAGAGAAGCTAAATTGAAACGAACATCCGTTGCCATTCCGAAATGGTTCCTTGAAGTGGGCACGTGAAATATGACCTCGGCAGCACGGCATTTGGGCCGCCGTCAATTCATTTCGGGCGCACGCCGTCCAGAAAATCGAAAAGGCGAGCAATACACACCTGCAAATACATGCACAACAGAGGGCGGATGCATCTTACTCAGGGTGACTGGGAACATTTTCAAACATGTGTGAATAGTCCAAGTCCTGCTTCAGGACTTGGCATCACGCCACTAAAGGGGAACCGGGTTCCATTTGCCCACGAAGAGGCGGTCGTCCAAACGTGACCATAATATTTAACAGCACAGCAACCATTACAGATCGATTTTAAAGTAACAATCTTTCACACCCATTTGGAGAATGAAATCAATCCATGAGATAGATCAAGGAAGTTGGAGCCAAATAATTAATTATGAGTTCCCTATGTATTTAAGAAATGTGTGCTTTGCTATATGCGACGGTGTTACAGAATATAAGACGCGTCAAGAGCAACAGCTAACATTAAAGTTCAACTCGAAGTTTGGTTCTCGATACACATACTACGCCATTTGCCTGTGTAATTCACGGTAGGGGGGCAGTTCTTTTCCCTGGGCCACCTGCAATTTCCTACGAAGTTCTGACACGCAGGAAATGCAATAGCAAGGATCTTCGGTGGGGGTGTCTGGAAAGGATCCGGGATTTGAACCCGGGACTCTCCGGTCGGTAGCTCAGCGCTCTACCCACTAGTCCACCACGGCCCCTCGAACAACAGATACACGACTGATTACAACCCTAAATTCCGTAGTGCTAAATAACATTACTTGGAAATCGCAAAATGTAAACTTCGATAGATCATGAAAAAGTAGATTGGTTAAATGGAGATCCTGCTTAAAAAATACATTATCTATCCTATTTCATGTCCTGGCCAGGGAGAGTGTGTAATGCTGCAAGTGTTCAGGTTATTAAGTCATGACATAATTACAATCTACTAGGAGGAATAAGAAAAATACTTTAAATGTTGCTGGAGAATAATTTCTGTTTGTTACGCGTACGCACATAATCATCAGCATCCAATCCACTCGGCCATGCCCACCGAAACCCAATTTATCAGTTTCCCACTTTCCCAATCAAAAATCCAGCCTTCACTCTCCCACATAAAACGATATTTCCGCCTCACATGCCTCATAACATGTCTTCTTCCTGCTGCCGGAAATCGTTTGCCCTTCCTCCACTGATCCACCCTCATCGCTTCCCTCGCACTGCCCTCCCCCCCTCTGCCCCCTGATTAATTCCCCCCTCTTCCTCATCGCCACTCCTCACCAACACCCGACCCACCCTCACTCCTCCCGACATACAAAGAAAGCACGCCCTATGTCAACGCGTGATTTTTTTCCGCACTCGATTCGCAAGGACTCGACGGTTGAACGAGATGCCCTCCGCCGCGAGAAATAGTTCTTATGTCCATTTTTCTGTGGCCCACGGCGCCTGTGGCTTCCAAGCCTCTCCCCGGGACCTCGTAAGTTATTTACCCCTGGGCGGCGGCCAGGCACCATCTGTCTTATTCGTCGAGAGGGAACCGCTGCCGGCGAAGGGACGAGAAGGGGGAGGGTTCACTCGTGTGGAGGAGGAGGAGGAGGGGGGGCTTGGCCCCGGAGTGCTCATTAAAGCAATGTTTTCCGCGCCAGGCCCTCCCCCGCCCCCCGAAAACACACACAGGGGGGGCGGGGGGAGGGAAGTGACAGGCTCGCACGTGCGCCCGAGCGAAGGCCTCCCTCCCGCACCGCCGCAAAAGACGAATTTATTTACTGTTCGCCGCCGCTTCCTCGACGGACCTTCCTCCAGATTATGACGTCCCTACTCCCTCACTCACAATCTCCCCCACGCCAGGAAGCCACCGGTTCAGCCTCGAGAGTTATTTAATGCAGCCTGCTCCAGGAACATACTTCGCCCGTTTTACACGATTTTATATACTTTCTGCCAGCATAAATGTATGCAAAGTGAAGGATTCCAGACTAGCCAGGAAAACCCTAAAAAAATCAACATGTGCATAATGCCAAGATTTCTGCAGAGATAAAGTCGTTAACCTTCATCGAGATTCCAGATGGGAGGTCAAGATTAGGGTCCTCGCCAATGTTGATGAATGATTCCTTTCTATGTGAAGGACTTGCAACAAAGTTAGAAGTCTAGCGGTGAATGGCAGACTCTCACAGAAACGCATTAAAGTAAAATGTTAAGGCTAAGTAATGCAAATTGTTTTTGAACACAATATTTCAGTGGTTTCAACCACACAAATTACAGAACACGTGACTTTTCGAGCGTTTGATCACCAATATCACGTTCAGTGCGGCCATAAGGATAGACATTCTCATCCATTGGCTTTCATAATTATGTGAACTGTCATAGTTTCGTACTTTGGTAGTGCTACATCCAAATATCAGCCACAGAAAGACGAGATCATCTCGAAGAATGAAAAGAATAAATTGCTGGTGTAAATCATCATTTTGAGCTCGGGGATGGCTGACAGTACCATTAATGCACCAGCGGAATAATTGTACTCCAATGTTTTCGAAGTAGTGTCAGGATGAGAAGATCCCATGCGTACAGTTTTAGTCGGGCGATTAGGACGATAATAGACGATTAGTATTCACTAGCAAAATTAAACCACTGAGTGGTCTCAAGCCGTTTAGCTGGGACAGAGAGAAAGACATGCGAAGACGCACTTCCACTTTGAGATCGGGCCAGGAACTAAGTGGACTCGCAGGTCACTGGATGTTGAACACCGTCTTATAATACCTCCTCTTCCTTAATTTAAAGACTTTTATTTAATGAGGAGAGGCAGCAAAAAGATTTGTGCGGATGCAATCCAAAACATCTGATGATTCCTCTGGAAATAAGTATGTTCGTGGCTGTTCTTACCACAATTGGACATCCTCCTCCGGTGGTAAAGGCATCGAGGTAAGGCGTCCTGAAGATCGCCGATCCGTTTGACGAGAGTGGAGATAACCTTTGGCGAAGCCAAGCCCAACGGCGTGAGAAGCTCACACGTTGGGCAGAAAGGTCCTTCCCAGAGCTATCTGCGGTTTCCTATGAATGTCTGGCACCAGGAAAATCACGGATCTCGTGTTAAGCTGGCCATTTCCATGGCGGTCCCTTCTCGATATTAACGAAGCGCCTATTACACACGTTCGATGGCCGACACTTCTTACTCATGAGCTACCTAGGCTACCTAGAACGAGATACTGCAATATAGGACAAATCAGGGCTAGAACTAGAAGATAAAATATCGGAGGTACAACATCCTTCTATTTTCGGGTGAATAGCGTCATTGACGACCAAGTAAAAATGCAAACCATTGAAATGTTCCGTGAAAGTGAATCGAATTATACGCGGCATTCTCATAATGTGTGTTATATTATGGCCACCTTCTGAGATCCCCATGACACTGATGGTTGTAAACAACATCTAAACTATGATCAAATTGCCATGCCAATGGTAACGATACTTCATATTTATTCCTTAACAGTATCGTGTGCACATCCCATCTTAACACATATTTATCTCATATGCTATTTTAATTAATTTATTTTTAATGGACCCGAAATGACAAATACAGTGCGCAGTGTCTGGCGTATCTGCTGAGTGACGCTTCCTCCACCACCTGGGGTCACTGCGTCCAAGGGCCGTGGAGGCACAGAAGCCTTCACTCTGCACAGTTGGCTTTGCACATCAGAAACCATCCTTAATACCACATACACACACACATACCCATGCCCTAAATGGTGAAAATCCGAACCAGGCGGGACTCAAACACACGACACCTAGGTAGAATGCGAAGACTTCCGAAATAGTCCATTTGTGTCAGCATATATGTGAATCGACGCAGGGACACAGGTGCAGAAAGCAAAATAAATATGCAACGAGTAGTACGGTAGCGAGTAGTACCTTTTTTCATAGTACTAGAGTAACCAACTCTAATCCTTCCTGCGCCGACCAAATAGAGTCTTCGACATTCTCCGTTTTGGAAAGTAGGACGTGCAAGGCAGGAAGCCCAAAGACATCGCCAACCTCACTGAAAGATCCACCCTACAAACAACTACGAGGCTGTGGCTCACTAAATTTCATGATATTAAGAGTGGTTAAGAATTAATAAAATAAACATTTTGTGCGTTTCAATGGAAATTACGCCCTTTGGTGTATTTTGTGCACCCTGCACCCATATTGTTATAAAAACTCACGCGCATGCTTACGGGTTGAACCGAATAGAAATGGAACTGCAGCCGAATAAAGCATCTTTGGTGCTCGGAGTGCGCAGAGTAACACGTATTGAGTGTGGTGGGAGATGCCATTTGGAACGAGCGCCGGGATCAACTGCTCGTTGCAATGCTTAGCGAGAGTGTGAGAGGGATACGAAGCCTACCGTTCGTCATTTGTCCGTAAAACAGCGCACCACGCGAATATGCTTCATGCTAGGGCATTCGAAGTCTTTTTATCGCTTCAATAGAGCAGTAAAAAAAACAAGGAGAAAGTTCAATACCGCACGATACTAAAAGCGAACACGTTTATGCAAGAGGCAGGAATATAAAATTTAAAAAGACGACTATTTTTGACGGCTACAATTTGAAAACCTACCTCGCAGGAATGAAGTTTGAGTCCATCTCGAGTCTTAGGCCCTCTGCAAATAAGCAAACTCTGTCTCCCTTACCTTCGTCTAGTTTGGGAATGATGAATTCTAATTTCATAAGACGCAGCTATCAAATAAACGTCCAGATGTGTGCCCGAGGGTCGCCTGGCCTGGTTGGCGGTGGCGGGGAGGGTGCCTTCCCCTCCCTCCCTCCCCCCTCGCCCTTTGATCGATGCTCCTCCCCCATCCCTCCCCCTTCTCCACCCGCCAAGAGATTTGGTTAATTAGTCAGCACGCCTAATGAGGGCGCCACTACACTGGATCACTCACTCAGCCACTCTCACAAACTCCCAGCACACTCACACACTCGCACACCTCGGTTTTAAAACTTTGCCTCGTACACGAGTGGAGAGGGTGCGGGGCCCGTCGCAAGAGGGCAGGCCCATCGCCACCGTCTCCAGAGAGAGCGAGGGTAGCAGGGTACGACTCGGTCAAATAACCGGGTCAAATGATTCGGTTTTAATTCTGTTCGGTGCACAGTGGTTCCAATTACGATTCTAGCGGGACAAAATTATTTTCCCTCATAAACTAGTAATTCTTGAAGGGTATGCATTAGATAGGACCAATTCATTGAAAATGACAAAATGTACACCGCGGTGGTAAGAACACCACCACAAAAATATATGGATACGCACAAGAGCCAATTGCAATTGATATGTAGACATATTCGTATTAATTGTGAATTAAGAGTCAGCATAAAAAACTTCCTCGGGGATACTATGCTACAAATCCAAAGTGAATTTTAGGCATAAAATCTAAATAAGTACTAAGGTCCTATGAATCATAAATAAAAAAATCCACAATATGAAGGCAAGCTCTTATATGAGGATTTGATGAAATTTTGGTAATGACACAGGAAATATGTTGAAAGGAAAACAATGGGAAGAGGTGGAGAAAAATTTATAGCTCAGCACACAGTGTAATATGTATCTGACGGAGAAGCTTTAGGGTTGAAGGAAGCAAGGACTAAACCGTTCTGGTGGGATCGAGAATAAGATCAAAGCATTAAAGGAAAGGAGAGGCATCATGAAAGACGAATCACAACTTAAGACGGTGACGATTAAAAAGATTAAATGAAGACGGAGGGAATCATTGTTGACAAAATAGAGATCCCAAGGTTGAAAAACGAAATATTTACACTCTAATATTTAATGGGTTCTTGAAAATATTTTTAAAGGAATCTTATCAGTGCAAGAATGAATATTGAAATCCATTAAATTAAGATTTCTTTTTTAAACATTGAAAGTTTACGCGGAGCACAACCAACACCACAGAGTCTCCATGATGCATCAACAGAACGAACAACAGCGAGATATTTTAGGGAGATCAACTGCCACACCGAGGGATGTCCGTTTTTCCCACTCAGAGTACCCAATTACAATATCAAATAAGCATAATTTATAAAAAGACAAATCCATAGTTACTTCCCTAACGTGGTTTTGACAAACTCTTTTTCGCAAAATCTTTTCCCCCCTAGGTAACAGTTTCAAGGCTAATAGCCTACTACTATCTGCCACACGCCCTAGCGATGGATCGTGGGATGATATTTTAATGCATATATATATTGTACAAATTACACTCATACATAGATGTAACTTCTACTTTTTGCGCTCCAAGTCAAGCGAATGCAAAATCGTGGCAAAATATTCTTTTAACGACACAATGTAACGAAATTTCACGTTTATCACGTTTCCATAAAAGTTGATTATTTCAATTATAGATCACAGTTTACGTGGAGAGGGTATTGTCATTTCCAAACTCTACTGGTTTCCTAGCTTTTCTAGTTTCACAGTCTTTTAAGACTCAAATATGTACTAAATCACGAAATGCACTAGTTCACTCGTCGTCACCATTATTTTTTCACTGAAATCGGCCCTGAACACTGTGCCTCACTTTCCAGCGGCCTGGCGAGTGGCTGGGAGCATAGTTCGAGGCTGTGCATCACAACGTGGCGACGCACAGAGCACCAGCCGGCCATTAGCGACCTCTCTACTCGAACAGGAATATTTTCGTCACGCGGAGCAATGATGACGCCCGTGTTAGGAGCTGACTCAGAAACGAATGATTACGACATCGGGCAACAGACACTCCGTACAGTGGGGAGTTGCAACCACTCCAGTTAGATAACAGTCTTTCAGGCCGATGGCAACATCACAAATATCGCAATGTATCGTATATCGAACCTGACAAATATAAGCAAATATTGTACATCTGTTGACACATAAGGACGAATATGGCGCTATTCTCGCCTCATAGCTAGCAAGTGATTCAATACAAAGAATGCAATTAAAGAAATCAATTTCAAAAAATGAAAATATGCTAGCTCAATTTGTGTTTATGAAACACATCCTCTACCTCATATGTTATACCATATTATTTGATCGTGGGTACGTCGTTCGGTACTTATTAAAAATGACAAGCAAGTCGTTGGAAATGGTTACGAAAGTGTAAAGTAATCCGTTCGTTTGTGATTTCATTATAAATCCATATTCCAGTTACCTTGTTCGTGAGATTTTCCCTCTTTTGATAATTCACGATGCATTGCAAATAAATATTGTGCAAAAGCTGGAAGCAAGTAGTAAAGCGGAGACCGTCCTGAGCGATGACACTTATCGATCGACTTTTCTTACGATTCAAGGAGGTAATTTCCTTTGGGCAATCTGTGAAATGTAACACATGTATAAACAACAATTATGATGCCATTAAGTTAGTGCCTTATACTTATTTTCGTTATTTGTTACTTAAAGTAATAAATGGGCACCCGGACTGAATTTTTTTTCTGGCGACTCCGATGTACACCTATCGTGTGAAGTGCGAACTTCAGAAAAGAATATACTAAAGTAGAGCAGAGGGTAACATCCACTTCTCCTCATCGCTCCCATTCTATTTAGACTCGATAATTTTTCATTTTGAGAGCTTTACGTTGCTTTAGGGATTTTCTAACCAAATGTTTGTAGTTTATGAGACTTCTCTAACGAACTAGTGTTTTCAAAATTACTGTGCTTTAATTTGTAGTGAAGTGAGTTTGCTCGCATTGTTGTTAATAATTATGCCATGTTGATACTACGTTCAGAATTGCATTAAACATATTTATGTTAGCCTGAAGAGGTAATTCATATTTGTATGTGTTCCGATTATTTTATTTTCCAGTAATAAATATTGCATTGACAATCGTTTGTATGATAATACAGTGACATTCGATTAAAATATATTAAGCGAGCTAGATTCCATTTACGCGGGTGATTTTGTCTATATACTGACCCGCAATATGGTGGTAGCACTGTCGAGTGATAATGTGCGCTGTGTGTTCTTATGGTATTCTTAGTGGCCTGGAATTATGTCATTGTGATTCTGGCCGTTTAGACTACTCGTAGACAGTGCGCGGCTTGGTCTTTGACCTCTGGGAGATATGCGAGTCATATAATGTGTTTTTAATGTGTTTTTAACATCTATACTATTATGCATTCAGACCTCATCAGTTAATTTTTCGTATGAACATTACAACCAAAAAGTCAAAACACGGTAATCCAAGATAATTATATTTAAGTATACTTAGGCTATATTTTTCAATGAAATCAATGTTTTCTTACCAAACTTTGAGAACAAAATAAACTTATTTTTTGCGAGCACAACAGCATCAAAAGTTTTGGCGAAGAACAAGTTATGACACTTAAATATTTCATAGCATAAATCTTTATTACATAATTGATAAATGAACTTGGAAGTGGTAATAAATACATATTCTATGATTACATCTTGAAAATGTAACAAGTGTTTTCATGATAAAAAAGGAGCACAATTATTTCTTTTACAAAGCCAACGTGATATACGTAAGGAAAGCTGAAAGGGATTCCAGAGTGATTGGTTTTGGTTGGTTATTCAGGGGAGGCGACCGACAGCTGAGGTCATTTGCGCCATATAGGATAGGTGGATAACTGGATAATGGTAGGAATTTTCAGGGAACGGGAAGGGTGGAGAGAAACCCGGCGTCGGCATTAGCCTACTCTTAACGAAAGGCGCCAAGGGGACCACGGCTTAACGTCCCATCCGACGGACGGAGTACTGAACTTGAAATGCCCTCCACTAGACACTCAAGTGGGGACCGGTTTTCCACTGAAAAATCCGCCACTGCCTGGAATCGAACCCGGGCCCTCGGGATGGGAGGCCAGTACTCTAGCCACCACACCAACCCGATCCCCTCCAGAGTGATTTTAGAGAGGCAAGCGCTGAGAAATTACTTAAGAAAGCAGCTGAAAGTATTTGACGAGAAGGGCTGCTCTAGTTAGACTTCGAAAGCTGGTAGGAATACTAAAGGTATGTAATAAAGTCGCCTTCACTTACGCAAGATAAAATACTCATGAACCGAAAGTTATAAATAGATTCTAAACTTAAGGTTCATATAATTTCTCAAGATTTAATATGCGTAGGTGTAGCAATTATTTTCTACGGAGAATTATGCGCGAGAATTTTGATCAGTGAGGAATAAATTATATTTTGGTCATATTTTTATTATTTCACCTCCATAAAAGTACGCAAATTTCCAAAATAGCAGAATATCAATTCGCAAAACGTAATCTGATGACAGTGATGATATAATAATTAGAATATTACAAATATGAAAAATGCAAGAAGAAAATGCACTTAAAACGGTTCGTTACTTCATCCAATTTAACGAAATAATATCAATGAGAGACAGTTTGGTCAACATATGTCGGCTTGACTCTTGGTTGAAAGAATGCTTCAAAATGGTATACGGCGTGAAGTTCCATGGAAACTGAAATATATGCATAGGAATCCTCATGCATGTGAAAATAAACTTTCAACCACATGCAGAACGTCCCGAGTTCTTTACACTGGAACCTACACGAAGATCATTGAATGCTCAAATGTCATGCATTCCATATCATCCGGTGAAGTGGAAACACGAACTGAGAACGTGCCGCGTACAAAAAATGAAAATGTGGTTCCAATATTACTATTAGCTAAATACAGGCTGTCCCTCATCACGTCAATGACACCAACGAGCGCCAGACTCAGGAGACCTTATTACGCGGCAACGATTCCATTGCATGTCACTTATGCCTGAGCACAAAGGGGGGGGGGGGGGCGAATCGTTGGGGGGGGGGGGGGGGTATCCTGGTATCCTTTGAGGCGGACCACTCATCACACGGACGTGTCGTGCCGTCAGCAGATGCCCAGGGGTCAGAGCGTGATGCGGCCGGCCGTGATTCCACTAGTGACGCTCACGTTTGAAACTGTTTCCGATTCCTCTCGGCCTGGAATCAATATGTGAATGCTAAAACAGATGAAACGATGGGCATTCTACACATGGATGGGTCCATTGGGACTTCATAAAAGAAACAAAGAGAAAGGAAGTTAGGAATGCCTTAGGCCATTTCACACTCCAGTGGACTCCCCTCTCCCAAAAGAGAAAGTGGTCAATTTATTTCAAAGATGAAACGAGAAATGTGAGATCCTCGACGATGAGAATCACAACTATGCCAGTTGAAGGCAACGATATGCACGCATCATATCACTTCCTGCAGGGGCAGCGAAAGGTTATTCACACCAAAGTCTCCTATTCACATCACCGTGCAGCGACTTTTGCTAAGTTTACATGGGAGGCTTCCACCGTTTACGAACGTAATATCGAAATGCTCCTTGCCATTAACCATGCTCAGAACTTCTTCCGTGGCCTCCTACACCACCTTGGCGGAACAGTATCTCAAGTAGACCGGTCCACTCGAGTGACGGGGTGGTGAAATGGGGTGAATGACCATATTTTCGACTACTTGATGTTGCAACTAACGCTCAGCCAATATGATACCTCCAAAGAAACTGCATTCTGGCCTAGGTCACTCAGGAGAAAATAAAAATATTCCGGAAACCAAATTCGTAGAGGCGTGGATTTTTCGAGTATCGAACTCTGATAGGACTCAAAAGTTGCGAAATTGTATGCTTGCCAACAAAAAATACTGAATAAATCACGTTGGATTAACGTACCAAATTTTGGAAATGTTACAAAAAGACCACAAGAAACAAGTTACAAATACCGATGCACTCATAACATATACGTAATGTTTTTGGGCTTTTAATAGCGTATGAGTACTTCATTTGAGCTACCAGATAACAGACAAATTATATTTTTAAATTAACATGCTACAAAAATTGATGGATTTTGACTTTATGTAATTTACTTGCATTCATGATGAATGATAAAGTAACCTTACCTTTATATTTCCACATTTATTTATTTCGCACGACCATGGTTTCGACGATTAACGTCATCATCAGGTACAGATTACAGGAATATTGTAACTTATATACAGTTGAGGTTGGTGGGGGGGAGGTGGAAAGGAATGTGGTGGGGTGTTGGGAGGGAGAGAGAGATGGGTGTGGGGGGTGGAAGTAGAGCCTTCAGTGCAATTACCAGAGGGTGGTGGGAAGGAATTCAGCGGTTGAAGATAGTGGAACACAGACGTATGGAGGTGGGGGGCTAATGGAAGAGAGAGAGGTTTAGGAGGGGGAGGCATACATGAGGTCGTTTACTATGTTGCAATCAGCGTGCACACCTTTTAGGATTTCAACTTGTTCTAGAGCATTTAGCCGGGGGTCTTTCCTTTCAAAATATGATAAGTCCGGGGAAAAATCCCTTTTATGACCGCTGTCCAAAAGATGCTTGGCAAAGTTCGAGTTTAAATTTTGGTGTTTGAAACATGCAATGTGCTCTTTCACGCTTTTCTCCTGGAACGTCCTTACCGTTTGGTTCATATAAATTGATGAGCACTTACACTTAAGTTGGTACACACCACTCCTTTCCAACTTCGGGATAACATTTGGATTAAAAAAAACGAAAAACATTAGCCCGAACAAGTCCTCAGGTCCCGATGACATGATCTTTCCTGGGGTAAACATATACGTGAAATAATGGGTCAAGCTAATCGTAAACTGGGTTTCATCAAAAGAGTATTGAGTAAATGTGACGATCATGTACGAGAAATCAGCTACTTTTCCCTTGTTAGACCTCATTTGGAATATGCTGCCAGTGTATGGGATCCCTACGAAATCGGTCTAAGTAATGAACTTGAACGTGTGCAGCGAAGATCGGCAAGATTTGTAAAGGGACGATACGATAATTATATTAGCGTAACCAGTCTATTAAATGAATTAAAATGGGAATCATTGATCTTTGATCTGGGAAACTTAATCACTGAATAAATTTCTAGACAATATTTTCAGTGATGATGTTAAAAATATTTTACGAACCCCAACTTACTATGGCAGACTGGACCATAATCATAAAGTTAGAGAAATTGATTGCCGAACTGACCGATTCAAAATGTCCTTTTTCCCCCGCACTATTAGAGATACGAATAACGGTAAATATGACCTATCGGAGAATAGCAATGAATAGCATTGGTAGCTGCATGTTGGTATGAGTACTTAAAGCTAACCCTACTAACAGAATGTTTTTGCATGTCTGCTTAGCAATTTGTATCTTTTTTTAAATAGTGTTGTTCTGACTACCATATTAATACTATTCCTTTTTAAAGCATGATATGTAGTGCATGTTTGGTGAGAAATCACCCCCTGCCACACACCCTCGTGGTGGCTTGCAGGGTATTATGTAGATGTAGATGTAGACGACATTTCAGCGCGTGTGTATAAAGAATAAGATCTCGAAATGGTTCCGTATCTTAAAGTAATATTTAACAAATCCCTCGAAGACACGCGTTTCCCAAAGACTGGAAGATAACAAATGTGACCCCAATTTTTAAAAGCCGTGATAGTGAATAGCCATATAATTATAGACCAATATCATTAACGTCACTATCATGCAAAATTATAGAGCATGTTATATTTACATCAATATTGGGACACCTCAATAGCCAGGATTTATTGATCTCATCTACATCTACATCTACACGATACCCTGCAAGCCACCGCGAGGGTGTGTGGCAGGGGGTGAAGATCACCAAGCATGCACTACTAACATGCAAGCAAGCAACTAAAGGGTCTCATGCAACTAGATTGTTAGTATCTATAGTATTTGAGGGGTAAATACATGCATCATACACTACAGAATACTCTAAAATATTTCCCCTACCTATCCCTCTCCTATGCGGCCTATTCTGTTCTTTTATAGTACGGGGGAAAAATGCCATTTTGAATCTATCTGTACGACAATCTATCTCTCTAATCTTATTTATCTGGTCGAATCTAGCATAATACGCTGGTGTTTTTAATATGTGCCTAACATCTTCAGTAAAGCTATCCGATTGAAATTTCTCTAACAGATTTAATCTGTACTTTAACCTACGCTCTGATAATGATTCCCACCCTAATTCTTGTATTAATCCTGAAACGCTACTCAACCTATCGTAACATCTTTTAACGAACCTAGCTACTCTACGCTGCACACTGTCTAGTTCTCTGATCAAACCTAATTCATTAGGATCCCATACACTGGCTGCATACTCAAGGTGGGGCCTAACTAGTGAAAAGTAGCATCGCTCTTTTGTCTTCTCATCACATTTCCCAAGTACTCTTTTTATAAATCCTAGCTTTCTCTTCGCTCGGCCGCATATTTCCCCGATGTGTCTACCCCATGATAAATCTTTAGTGATTGTTACACCTAAATATCTTACGGTTTCTACGTTTTCGATCTTCGTGTTACTAATTTTATAGGTACGCTCTATCGAATTATTCCTCCTACAAAAATTGATAGCTACACACTTTTTAAGGTTAAGTTCTAACTGCAATTTGTCGCACCACTCTTGAATTGCATCTAAATCCTTGCTAAGCGATTTCCTGTCCTCTTCTTTTGATATACCCCTATACACTACCGCATCGTCTGCAAAGAGTCTAAGCTTACTACTAACTACGGTACCCAAATCATTAATGTATAGAAGAAATAGGAGCGGACCTACTACGCTACCCTGGGGAACTCCCGATGTGACTTTGATTTTGATTTAATTGATAACAAACCAGCTGATTTGATTTGATTTTGATTTGATTGATAACAAACCAGCATGGGTTCAGAAAGTGACGGTCTTGCGAAACTCAATTTGGTCTTTTTGTTCATGATATTTTAGTTTCCGGAGAAGGTAATGTATAGGTAGACGCAGCATTTCTTGATTTAAGAAAAGCTTTCGACAAGGTTCCTCACTGTAAACTACTCGCGAAGTTAGCATCATACGGGATAGACATTAACGTAGTAGGCTGGATAGGAGACTTCTTACATGAACGCGTTCAAAGGGTGGTATAGATGGTGTCAGCCGAAGCAGAGTAAAAGTTACGTCGGATGTTCCCCAGGGAATCGTGTAGGCCCAATTTCATTTCTTCTCTACGTAAATGACTTGAGTACAGTAGTTAAAAATAACAAGCTCCGTCAGGGGACATTCTGTCTTTAGCTAAGGATTTAGATGCAATCGATGATTGATGTGATAGTTGGCAACTAGAATTAAATTTAAAGAAAAGCGCCGTTACGAAATTATGGAAAAAGAATAGGTTTCCCCGGAATAATTACTGCAAAGAAAAGAAAATATCTAACGCAGAATCTATTAAATACTTCGGCAACACCATCACTGGAAACACAATGTCATGCGGGAAACACATCAGGGAAATAAATAGTGTAGCATACCGTAGATTAGGATTCGTAAAAAGGGTTCTAGGCAAATGCGACGAGAGAGTACGAGATATAAGCTATTTTGCACTTGCCAGGCCTCATTTAGATTATGCCGTTAGCATATGGGTTCCGTACGAGGAATATATGATAAAAGAATTAGAGCGTGTGCAAAGGAGATCCGCTAGATTTGCTAATGGCCGCTATGATAATTGTATAAGTGTTACGAGTTTAATAGAAAAACTAGGATGGGAATTACGTACTATCAAAACGCAGGTTAAAATTTAGGTTAAACCTTTTAAGTAAATTCGAAACCGATTTGTTTACAGATGATGTTAGATATATATTAAGAATCCCTGCGCATTATGCTCGGTTTGATCACATTATCGAGATTAGAGAGATGGATTGTCGTACCGATAGATTCAAAATGTCATTTTTCCCGAGTACCATAAGAGAGAAGAATAGGCAGCGAAGCAAAGGGATAGGTAGGTGAAATATAGTCAGAGTAGTCTGTAGTGCATAATGCATATAATAACAACCAATAATCAATTTCTTATTTCGTAGATATTAACCATCTATCTGCATGTGACCCTATTATCTAGCATGTCTCTATTAAATATCCTAGTAGCTTGTCAATAGTGCATATCTGGTGATCTTAACCCCCTGCCACACACTCTCGTAGTGGCTCGCAGGGTATTACGTAGATATAGATGTACGTAGATATCTTGATATCAACCCAGACAGGAGTCTTCGCAGTGTAGTTCTCAAGCATCTGGAGTTCGTTTGTCGGAATTGTTTGGGAATCAACAAACGCAAGACTCGGATTGCACATGACAGTCATCGGGAGTGTACTGAGAGGTCCAGGATCTCTAACAATACCCAGAAGATTCTAGTTCTCTTTAAAAATATGTTTCATTCGCATTGATTTCATATGATTCGATTACTCCAAAATTTACAATGTGTGATTTCTCAAAATTAAGCAGTTGTTTACCGAGTATCTCATAGAGTGTCGCTGGTCCATTCATCTCCTCGACAAGAAAATCAAAAGGCTCCCCAAATGGTAAACAATTGAACGGAATTAAAAAAGTGAACCACTGCTCTGCGCGTTGAATTTCAACCTGTTATGCTGCGGATGACACCATAATTTCGTCCTATGTTTGTTACTGTGCCACGGCAACTAATCGCTTCCAGATCATTTAGCATTTTTCAGTAGATCACAACCCAGAATAAATGTAATAAGCAACCTAAATTGATATTTAGATATGGGAACATGAATAACATGCAATAGTCATCTCATTTCCTCGAGCGAGTCAAGTACCACGTATATTTGTAAAAAGCAAAACCTGGTGATGGGTCGAATCCATTTTTTATCGATACCGAGTACGATACCAGTAAGTATTCACGATTCTACTCGATATCAGACATTATGAATCACTTTAAAATTTTAAAAATATTTTTGTTTAAAATACATCGTAAACAGAAAAACTACAGGACTGGCTACAAGCAAACATAATAACAGTTTTGAAGAGCATCTGGAAGAATAAAAAAATAAGTGTCTGATAACTGATCAGATTTACTTTGTTTTATTGAATATGAATATATATTAGCATCCTAATCAATAAAGAATTTTGTACACATTTTCCAACGTTAAAACAGTCTTTTGTAAATTTGGCATGCTATCTTACAGTGGATATGATTAAATGCTTAGACAATATGTGTGTGGCCCACATATTTCCATATGCCGTATGTGCGTTGGGAATCATGGCGACCAAATGTTCTTTCATTTAAAATGCCACACTCTGTAGTTATAATTCGAATTGGTTGGAAAAAATCAAGGCAACTGAGATTGCAGTGAAGGATTATTTTAAAGAGGGTTGACGATATAATATAATTAAAGGACACAAATTCCTAAATCTCTACCTTCTTCATTGAATTTTGCTTTACTTCACGGGTAGTTTTTTTTCAAATAAATGCTTCGTTATGCGCACGTTTGTGTACGTAATCAAACAATAGCCATTGTCCAAAAGTACATATTTGGCAGCAGTACGACATTTAATCTTCAGTGGTGTTCATGGGTCCATTTACCAAATATTTCATACTCTTACTGCCTTCTCCACTCGGGATGGTATTTGTTTAATTCTGATTATTTTATTTGTGTCTTCTATTATATTTATTGGGGGCCGAATAATATTTTGAGATTCATGTCGTCAAGGAAAATCGACTGAATTTCTGCTATTTCAGGTAAACCTGCTTTTCTTCCTCTTCCAATTAGTGACACCATCTCTTCAAAATCGACGGATTTCTGGCTAAACATGATAGTACTTAAGATTGTAAAAAGGACCTCGGCCATTCACCCCCGTTTGCGCAATTCACGAACACCCGGAATTGGCATGGGTTATTTTCGATATCCATTAACGCAAATTAATAATGTTCGAACAATTAATTTTCATTCGCTGATGAATGCGCGCAGGTATATGAATTTTGTATAGAGTCCTGTGGATTAAAGTTCTCGATTTCTGAGGAAAAATATTTGATCAAAAATTTCTGGTAGATAAGCTGTGACAAGGAACTTGGCAATTAATGACATAATTAATAATTCCAAATAGGACAATAAAAATATGGTATTATAAAAATTATAAGTTTTATGCGATGTATCATCCGTAACGCCCTTATTAGGATGCCTACTATGCCATGCAATATTTCCGTCACCCGCGAGTTTGAAGACCAATATCTCCTATATGGGTATTGAAAATTTAAAGTAAAGTATATCAAATTAAAATTTGTTTATTTCTGCGTTTATTAATTGTATTAAAATATTTTTATAAAAATATTTACTGAAGTAGGTGTTTAAGAACGGATTTTTATCGAATTTTTGCGGGTACAGGATGGATCCATCGAATTTGGGGCATCGTAAGAACAACACATATCGAGATATCAAACTTTCCTTTTCAAATGTTGTAGCTAAGGGCTTTGTTAATATACTTACGAACTATCATACTATTACGTTCATCAGTATTTTTATTATTGACGAAGTTGCCAGACATCGTTATTTCCCGTCCCGCACGCTTTCCGTTCCGAAAATCACCGTTTGGACTTTTATCTTGCTCTCGAGTCATTAATATGAACCCACTTATGAAATCTCAATACAAGTCGTTGGTTATTTGATATCGATACATATTTATTTTTTTGCAATAAAAGCACGCTCAACCACCCAGAGCATGCTTGAAAGAGAAAGGCAGGGCGCGCGTAGAATCTTCTGCCGCAAGCAGCTCGCTTATCGATGCGAATGAGTCATGAGGACTCGACAATAGCGGAAAAAAGGAATTCAAGTCAGCGTCAGTTTAAGAACTGACGGTATCTTTGGAAACATACCGTCACTATGCCTCTTTACGCAAAGTTTGTGGAGACGGAGTTGAGGATAGTTTAAAGTGCAATTAGTTTCATTTGTTGAGAAGCCGAGAAATGTGGGGAAAAAAGCTACTTCACTTATCGCCGATTTTATTTTGGTGAATACTGCAAATTGCACACTTTTATTCAAGCATAGGCAAGGATATTTTTCCTGTGCATAGTACAGAAATGTTTGCGTGGTGTTTGGGGCTCGCGGTACCAACCGTTGCAACGGTAGCAAACGACTTGGTAACCTCGAGCAGCTTTGCATTTCCAAATTCCGCAAGCTGAGATAGCGCATGTTTTTAAAATTTGTCGTAACTTAATTGTTAACTGAGAAATCTATTTTAAACTTTGTTTAGTCTACGCTAAATATATGTTCCATATCTTATGCGAAGAAAAGAGAAGTGGCTTTTCTTGTTTGTCTTCAATTGGGCGTCAAAGTACTTCCCGGAACTTGAAAAAAATCCGGACTTTTTAGCTGTCTCGGTCGAAACATTAATTAATACAACCAACTTCAAAATATATTTTGACATTAGTAAACGTATCAATAAACAAGCTTTAGTTGGAAATAATTTATTTTAAAATGAAACTCGAATATCTTATCTACTGAAAAATAAATCTTTTTCGTCGATGTATTCATTTGCTCGATGCTATGGAAATTTTGCTGGTACTCACTCGATACTCGATACGTGTAGTATCGAGGGTATCAAGGTATCGAGAAATCGAGTGTCCCATCCCCAGTAAAAACCCCAAGTTTTCACAAAATTGCCATAACTTTATCCCTAATATACGAACTCAAAATACGGTGTACGACTTTAAAATGTAATTTATCCAACTTAAAATCAGCGCAAATGAAGGTAATAGACGCTGTTATACGCAATTAAAAACGTCACCAGCATATATAGATGGTTTTTTCAGGAGTTTAGGTTCTTTGGAAATTTTTGAGATTGAATAATTCACCTCAAAAGAGCTTAATGCCCGGATGAATAGAAAAAATATTTATTTTCTGAAACGTCGGGAAAATAGTCCAATCTCATTATTTTCACAAGGATCTAAACTCCTGAATAATCCATCTATATATTTAAACAAGAGGTCTGGAAATCAGCTTAACCTCAAAATATACCTGTAGGTATATTTCGAGGATAACGGTAAAATAGGGCGTTTTTGAAACGTTTCCCAAACCTTTTCGGACCCTGGCCATTTTCGCGAACTAAGGAATGCAATATTTTTTTCAACATTTTTCCATTGATAAGCATGCAAATGCCAAACTTTAGAGTCATAAGAGAATTCCACACCCGAAAAAGTGATTTTTTCCGACCCATTCTAAAGCGGATAAACTTGAGTGGCCGGGTTGAGGGACCCGCAATATTTTTGCCATGGCGGAGGAGAAACATTTCTGGAAATTTTACGAATAGTCGTGGATGGTTAGGAGTCATGAAAGAGGCAGTGAACTTAAGTGGGAACGTGCTGCACATTTCAGCACTCCGGCTACTGCGCCTAGCATATGCTTCCGATGAATGAAGGATGTCAGTAACCACGGCCGAAAGCTAGTATCTCTGTAGCAAGACCTTCAAGATATACGGCTTGATATGTCATCAACAGGAGCCATGATATCTGGACGGTAGTTTATACAAAAATATCTGGAGCAGAGTGAATACCCAAGGTTGAATGCCACCCTGTTAGAGTAAAACTGCCGCCCGCATTTCACGTCCCTTTCATTTCGCCTTTGACCTTAGTCTCTTTGCAGCTCATTGAAGCCAAATGAAACCCATAAACACTTCAAGCAGATGAGAGGTGCTTCATACGACCGAGATAGCAGTTGTTAATTACCCTTGAAAGCGTTAGAGACAAGGCTGTCACATCAACGAGGCGTGGCGTACAATTCCAAGTTGTTGTTGTCAATTGTAGATGTCGGGCGACCGCGCGGCTGAACTCAAAAATTCTTTCCTTTTCTTTATGAGAACCATGCAGCAATAATTCTGCATTTCGACACGAATGAAACTTATCTGTACATATTCATCCTTGGCTTTTGCTCCTATGATTAAAAATAATATGTTTTATGCCATATTTTGTATGATTCGTATAATGACTTACTTGCGTCCGACCTTCGTATTTGTTTGCCAAAGAGGCGGTTAGCTGCAGAATCATTTAATTAGTTATTCTTCATTCTCGATGAGGACTCATCTGATAATCACCCGCAAAGATACTTTCAGCACCCGAACATAAGCAAAGCACCGCTATAATCCATATTTTTTTCCGTTGCAGCAGTACGTAGAGGGCGTGGAGCCCAGCGGTTATTGGCTGAAAAGGCCATTTGCGGGGGGGCAGGGTGGGAGGTACACGGTCAGGGGCGTCCGCAAGGGTGTTGTAGCCGAAGGATGATAAAAGTGTGCGGCCCGCCCGGCAGTTGTTTTATTCGCAGTTCGACGCCGTCGCAAGTGAGGGACGGGGTGGAGCGGATCCGCTTGTAAGCGGCGCCGGCGCTTGGTGGTGCCGTGTCCATGAACACCGAAATCCACTCTGCACCCCCCGTCCGCCCCCGCATCGATGTCCGGCGATTGTTAGCCGCCATTAGTCGCCCAATATGCACTTCCGCGCGAGAGGGCCACGGTCATTAGGAGCGACGCCACTATCGCCGACGCCACAAATCGCCCAGCAATCTCCCACGTCGCTCACTCCTTCATCGGCCGTCGCGGTGCACTACGCTGCCCCACGGACCAGCTGGGATCCAGGGAGGGTCACTGAGGACCCCTCATTACATTCGTCTCATTCCGAGGGAGAGGCATCGCCGTAGAACAAGAGGGAGGCCAACCACGGATCGCGGGAATCAAGGGTGGTAAAATAGAAGGATTCCGGAAGTTAGTCTCTGTCGAGAATTGAAAACTGGACTAAAATTTCCCATGACGGAATCTCAGATAATAGTTTTCCACCAATGCGATTTACTACACAGTCTAAATCTTTAGGCCCCGAGTCGGAAATACCCACAAGAAATGGTTCCTTCTATTATGTAATATTGAATACACATGTATTGCCGGGTGAAATTTATTCAACTGATTACCTTTACACCACTGCTTGGAAAGGCAAAAGCAGTTAAAAGTACCAAAGGATGCAGATCGCGATGAAATATGGCTCTCATGTATAGGCGCTCACATTACTCGCGTTCTATTTTCTAAGAGCTCACGAAAGAGGGCTCTTTGGGACGAAAATACCTTTGGAGTAGGTACGACTTGTACGGAAACGTCAAAGTACCCCAAAATAAAAAAAAATGCAGGTGCTATGAAGATTGCTCAATAAATACCTATAAGCTACTGAACTCGTTTGACTGAAAGAGGAAATTTTGCTAGACAGAGTCAACATCGACATGGTCTTTCTTTTGTCCATCTCTCCATTAGAAGACCTTTGTTTTAAAAAGCAGCTACGCGTCACTGGCTTTCTTGAAAAACGGGAGCGAACCAAAGCCTTGCCTTCTCTCATCTGCGAGATATACTGTAAGGAAAAAATCCAGCTCGCAGCGAATCATTTGACGGATATAAATGCAATACACTATGAAGGATCCTAGAGTTTCGGAATAAATATACTTTCATTCCATAACGTTCATTCTACTTTTTTCCGAGTAACTGCTGTAAAATATAGCAGTAAAATCAACATTTGTTGTTTTTAGAATGAACATATAGGAAAAATTGTAATTTTTAGATTATGTAAAAATTTGTGCAAAGATTACATCATTTTGACATTACATTTTTTTGCTTTCCATTTGGTATTTTAGTTCACGGTCCATGTATATTTACAGACATATATCTAAGAGTATAATACGGCCAAATTCCACAAATTAAGCAGTTGCTTGTCAATAATTGCAAAGTTACGGATGAGTAATCCTTTATGAAAAGGAGTCGCCAACACTACCCATAGTACATACACTCCACAGGACCGTTGAAAGAAGTCACTTTCATGGTACACACGTTGCCCTCCATGAAGAGGTTGTTGAGTCCTCTTTGGGGCATTACCAACGAGTAGGTACTCTGCCCCTTGAACCAAATACAGCCTTATTTGAATGAGATTAGATATTTCCAATCCAGTGGACGACATTCACTCAAGAGTTTGTGGACATTGAGCTTATATAGTTTTCGGCTAACAGACGCACTTAAAGCTACGCTTCCCTTAACTTTCCCAATACTCCTAGCTTTGATCACCCTAATTAGAAATTACTTCTCAGATGAAACCCTTCAAACTTACAAGCATTTACCCACGCCAAAGTAACATTCACGTCACTGTGCTGCTGGGGAGAGGAAATCTAGCAATTATCATTTATTGGTTTCTAACTCAGCTGACGAGCTTGACGATCCCTAACTGGCGCGGCGTCCAAGAACAAACCTCGGAACCTAAGCGAGTTACACTTCCTGAACATCGATGAGTAGCACTTATTTGGAAACATTCAGCTGCTTCGGTGTGCTATTGTCATCTTCAATGAATTATCAGCCTCTAATTGAGCTTAGATAGATAGATTACATACTACGTGACTTCACTTATACGACATTACCACTTTGCAAATATGGCTGGATTATTTGGCGAGTACAAGTCCGAAGGGGGATTCCTCGGGAGGGTGGTCGCAAACACAGTGAGCTGACAAGTGGTGGTGAAGGCGGGGACGCTTTGAATCGCGATGTGCCGAGAGAGAGAGAGAGAGAGGGAAGTCGCGGCACACTCGACAGCACACAAAAAGCGACCACGGGACAGCGACGCTTTAAAATCGGAACTCTGCCAACATTTCCCATGCTTCCCTATCACCCCACACGCGCGTTGGGATACACCGCAAACCACCCCAACCCCATTCTCGCATTTTTATTTCGCTGATCTTTTGTTAGCCCAGGCCCGCTTCGTCCGTCATTTGCCACGCGATAACACGCCGCCGCCTGCCGCTCCTCCAGCGAGGCTCTTGCGAACTAGGTGACGCAAAGTGCGCCCACTCCCTTCGAGGCAGCCGCACCCGATGCTGCTCCCACTCACTGCACCCGCAAGCACATTCACTAGTCGTTCCGTGATGTTTCTCACCTGAGAGGTGTCTTCTCATCGACCTCTATTTATTTAGTGCTCTTGGCAACGATATAGAGTTCCATCAGCCGTTTACCTGTCGACGGGACATAAATATAACGACTCTTTTGAAACTAGAGCATTCTACTTACATTTTTGCTTATTTCGCAGCTTAGGATCACTACTTCTAGCAAAATATAGGAATATAGCAAGATTAAAAAAGCATAATACATTAAATTAATGAAAAACCATCAATTAAACGAGCAACAAGTAACAAACAAAAAATAATTTTAAATTATATCAAAACATATTATTCAATTATTCTTTGTTAAATACACTCTGCCTCTGCCTTTTTTTAAACAGTTAAAAATATTTAAAATACTATTATGATGAAGCCTTTCTCCATATATGTAACTCATGGCATGGCATAAAATTTCCTTCTCACGTTATAATTAGGACTAGCTTAACTCTATTTTATAATTGAAAGTAATTTTTAATTAAAAGTTTTATTTCTATGACGAAAAATGAAAGTAGTAAAACTTGGGAAAAAATAAAGCTATTATAACACTTACCATGAAATTCGAAATTGGTGTGGTCACTGTACAAAACTTTAAGCATGGACTTTCGCATCACGCCAATTTTAGTCACAGTCTTTCCGCGCCACCCTAATAATAATTCTTTACTAGTCTCCTAACAATATATTCACGAGCAATGTTGGAGCGCCTGCTTCCCATCACTAGGACTCGATTCCCTGCTGTGGCCAACTAGCACGCATTAATGACATATTACACTTAAAACAACATTTATCTTCCATATGGCCTTCTTGTTTATAACTACCATAATTAATAGTGTGAGTGCCTTTCAACAATAACGATTGTCATCTCAGCATATACAAAAAACAATTCAGTATATATAACCCACTTCAAACTAAAATAATATCAAAATATGCAATTATCGGTAGTTACTCGACAAATATTGAGCAGGAATTGTCCACGCGACAAAAAGCCATATCACATTCAACAAAAATTAACCACTGAACTAGAGTCGGGTCCAGACTATTTCGGCATCCATCTGTTGGCACGACAATTAAAGAATAAAAACTAACATACTTTACGCTGGTTACTGCTATACGAAGTTTGTTTTTTAATCCAAAATTTTAACAATTAAGTAAACATATACAAAGTAATATAATATTTAAATATATTTTAATATGCAATACAGTTCCAGAATCCTTCACACAAGTATTCAAAAGTTTTGTTAACTCGGTATATTTTAATAATGATTTCATCTACATTTAATAACGTGAATGTATGCAAAAACATGAGTAAAAGCTGTAAGTACGCATCCCAATTTCCCCCAGGCGGCTTCGTTATCGCAGTCTTTAATTGTGCTTGATTGACATTAATTGCTGATTCACTGATCTTTCTCTCCAAGTTTATCTCCTAATCTTCCTTTATACGCTGAAGCATTAGTACATCTTTAATATGCTTAGGGAACCACTCCGCCTTATATTTTTCCTAGCTGTCTTTTAGCCTACTTTTTGATAATTTTTTTCAGCGTAATTCATTCTATCATTTTGATAATCTCCCAAATATATCGTAGAACCTTTTATAAAACTTGTTTCTGATCACTTCACGCCGTCAAATACCATGGTCAAACCTGATTTATTTGGATTCCATACCTTCGGTGCATTTTCAAAACCAGACTGCATATTCGAAACCTTCTCGATATGAACATGATGAACAAATTGCCGCTTTTGGCAATAACATACGTGGCAAATTTGCGCAAAGAGTGCAAAGCCGGTTTCATTTATATATTGATACAGTGTTTGATTATCTAATATATAAGGGGTTAAATTCACTCAGTGACTTACACAAGAGTGAAATTTCTATTAGAAAGTGAATGAAAAAAATCAAATTAATAAAATTTCTATCGTCAGCCTTAGAAACAATGTAATATATATTGATCACAAAAGGTTAAAATTGCCTTACGCCCTGATTATGTGCATACCAACGTAAGAAGCTCAGTAACTAAAGTTCTAAGTAAGAGCTACGTATTCCAGTCATGAGAATCAATTGTTTCAAATCATAACGGAATAAGAAATACTTGGTCAAAATAACCAATGAATGAGACACAGGATGATGAGATTTCGTGGTGGTGCCTATCAAAGAGAGGCAAACAATTTATGAAAAAAAATATTTTTAGACCCCGATAACGAGCAAAATTCTTCAAATCTATTTTATTTAACATAGGAACATTTATTCATTTTTAAAAAGTAATAAAATTATGCAGAACAATGCAACGCAGCAGTAAACATTTTCACGTTCCCCACTGAAGAAAATTTCAACCTGCACTCTCACACATTCGAACACATCATGCGAACCAACAGAGTGGGGTAGTTTACGATGGAACGCAAATATGAGATCGAAGTTTTTCAAATGGATGGGTGCAGAGTCTGCAGATATTCCAGCAAACATGGGCGATTATTGGACTGAGCCCAAGGGACAAAATCCAAGGGTCACGCATCATAGGAGGAGATAGAGAAAAGACAGGAAAGATTTAAAGCCTAAGATACATTTTCATAGCGGAACAAAGCATTTCGGTGGCAAATCTTGAAGAAGACCTTTCTCTGGAAAAAGCATAATCCTTCACTCCAAGCTGCTAGTGTCAGTGGACAATGAGCTTCAGGGTGAAGAATAAAAATATTCAATTTCAAAATGCATTTGAGTAGCATTTTGGGAAAAATTCCACTAAAAAAAGGCACACACATAAAAATAAGTCATAATTTGTGAGTTTTCTAAGGTTTTCTACACATCTATTTCTGTCTCTAAAATGAACGTTTTGTCATCAGCAAATCGAGGAATGCTTATTTTTTTCTACTGATTGAGCATTTGGTCCTAAGGCCTGGTCTTAGATTTCTTTTAGAGCTTTCTCTCTTTAAAAACAAAGTTACTGGCGAAAATGCACAGCCTTGCCTCACTCCTTTCATAATACTTCCTTTTTCAATGCTGGGACCATATTTGAGGTTAATCACCTTGGTTGTAAACAGCAGATGACAACCACAGGAGCTCTAGGCAAAGGTTGCTCTTGGATAAAGAAAGTGCTAAAACAAGAAGATGACAGGTCAGTTGCATAACGATATATGTTAAGTGGAGTAGTGTGTGGTGCGTTTGAAACAGGAATTTTCTACACAAATGAAATGATAAAGGCGCGTTGTTTATAGTTCAAAAAGGCAAAAGCTAGTTCTCTAATACAGCGCTGTTAATGTAAACTTACTGGATGTATGAGGCATACGGAAGGGGTGGAACGGAGTGCAAATTTGGAAACAGACAGGTAGTCCATATGTCCACAACCTACCGGAGGTGGTGTGTTCACCCAACTGGCTTCATGCCAAGACTACTTGGTTTTGTGTGGAGCTGGAAACGTTCAAAATGAGCTTAAATGCAAATAAGATGGTATAAATGAGACTCTTAACGAGGAGAATCGTTAGCAAAAATACCATCTCGAAATAGTTTGTATGAGAATGATTTCGCTGGCTAGAACTTCGGGAAAAGAAAAATGCAGGTAAAAGAAGTGTTCGAGAGATTGCCATAAATATGTCCCGGAAAAAAGACTCCAAGAAGAGAAGAAACATCATTATTAGTTAAGAAACATGAAAACTTTCGTCGAGGGCATACACCAATGGAGGTGTTGGTTAGTGGTAGGGAAAGGGCGGAGTCAAATGAGAAAGCAGTCGAGTGAATGGGCGAGGAGGAGAGAAAATATGATGGGGTACGCGAATGGAAGCCTCATTGAGGGGCCGAGGTGGCATTCGAGCACGCAACATGCGTGAAGACCAGCTCTAAGGTCAGAATGTGGCTTGCATGGTGAAAATGGAATAGTGAATATGGTATAGTGAAGAGAACGCAAGAGGTTGCTGGAAAATGATTGACAGAGATTACCTGTACATGCCAGAAAAATACTGTGGATCATTCAGTAAATTAATGCCTCATAATTAACCAAAAAAAATACATATCCCTTTCCATTCTGAGAAATTCACATAAAATAAGAAATAATTAATTCATCAGATAAGGTTTTGAAGATTACTTATTTTCCCTTCCGCCCGTTTTAAAGTTGCTTTTCTCACACTTAATCTTCTCCCACCCATAATTCTACTTTTATCGCTGAAGACATTGGTCATTTCACTAAGAAACAGGACTTAAACATTCTTTGACTATTACAGTGGTTCCGAGGTATCTCTAGGAAAGAACGCGATTCAAACCCTTAGTGGGATGGCTGTAGCAATTGGTCTCTTCCATCTTGCATCATCCAAGGGCACTCTATGCCCATCAATCAGAAGGAACTGGAACTTTATCCTCCGAAAACGGCAGACAACAATGGCGCGTGACATATCCAACGCCCAGGAGAGAACGCGAGCCTGGGCGTCCAAATAACGCGGCATCGGAAGACTGCAAGCAGCTTGAACACATTTCATGACAGGTTAACACTACATACTGTAACGGTTCAGGCCGTTACACCTTTTCCTTCCTCCACCCACACCACTCCTTCACCCCCCTTCCCCATTTCCTTTTTTCCGTCCTCAGTTCGGATCGTTGGGGTGGGAGGAAACATGAGTGAATGGTTTTTGTATGTGTGTGTGTGAGAGAGAGGTACGGAAGGAATGGGTAGGTCAACTGCATCAAGTGGGGCGTGCATGAGTTACAGGGGATGGTTGACTGGTGAGGATCACCAGAAGTGCGAGGATGCCTTGGTGTGCCCCCCCTCCATCAGTTTTTCCTCCTCCTTCCACGTCCCCTTCCCCTCCAAACGAGGTATAAAGAGGCGATCGCCGGGAAGAGACAGGGAGAATCCACAAAGAAAATCACGGAGCGGAAGCGCTGCCGGATTGAGATTACCGGAGGTGGAGAAGTCTGCACGGCATACGCGGAGACCACGGGTGGCGTGTCCAGGCCTGGCGGATACAGCGGGATTCCAGTCGAGTTATTCAGGGTCCCGAGCCAGAGTCCAGCCCCGTAATTTTCGGTCACGTAAGATTGCTGTCCGACCAAATCTCCCCCCTTGTTAAGTAGCCTCGTTGCCATCGAGTTACGATTGGGCCCGGCTACAGTGGCGGTGTGCTCCTCGATCTGTGTACTTAATGCCCTAACGTGGGTTGCTCCGTGAGAAGCATTTTCTCCCTTGGGAAGAACTTACAATTACCCCCCACATTCCCTGGTTTGTTGGGAAGAAGAGAACTCCATATTAGTTCACGTGTATTGTAATTGAATAGTGCAATCCATTCATCCGCATGCTCACGGAAATGAGCCAGAAGAGAACTCAAGATTAGTTCACGTGTATTATAATTCAATAGTGCTATCCATTTACCCGCATGCTCGCGGAAATGAGCCTTCTTTTATGTGTTGGCTGATTGGCTCTTAATTCATCATTTATGTTATCTGATCATGACCGTTTTTGGTCCATTTTTTGTTTCATTTATTCATTAATCATCTCATACAAAGATATTCTCATGTCTCATCCCTCATCCATTCATCATTAGTTGTAAGAAGGGTTTTTTTGTATTGATTGTGTCTGCAACAGAATATATTGGTTTGTTACGTGAAGTGAACGATACCTATTTTTTGTTCGACTTCCTTCTCGACGATCCGAATTACCCAAAGACCCATTACCTGCCACCTTTCTTCACCCGACCACGGCGGTAAGGCCAGGGAATTGTTAGTTCTGAACGAGGTCAGGAACCTGGCGATTGAGACCTGCTCAGAGAAGGTCTTCCGTTTATATCCGAAAGGTGACGGAGTTTGTCTTTTTTGGCCCGCGCGTCTCTGGGGCGGAGGGGCACGAGTGGGTGGAGTGTGTCGTGTCCCGTCTGCACGGCCAGAAGGACGGGACCGGTACAATACAGAGTCAACAGAACTAAAAATGATATATTTACAGCAGTAGACCGCTAGCGAACTAAGCCGAAATAGGATTTCCCTCTGCACTACTGCGTCATAAGCAAAAATACGAAGCTTAACATCTTACTGATATAATTTATGCACAGAAAGAACAAGAGTGGGCCCATCACACCGCCCTGTGGCACACCCGAAGTGACTTCAATTGCCGGGGAGATAACACCGTCCAAAACAACCCTTTTCACGCGATCATGTAGAATATAATGTATCCATGATATAATATTCCTGTCTAACCTTTAAGATTTTAATGTAACAATTAGCTTGCTTTGAGGCACCTTGTCAAAAGCTTTCTTGAAATCGAGAAGTATAGCATCCACTGGAATACTATTTTCACCGGAAACTAAAATATCGTGAGTACAGTACACTAGCTGATTTTCACATGATTAGCCCTTCCGGAAGCCATGCTGAACATTTGTCAGTAAATCCTGGTTATCTAGATGTTCCATGACTGTGCTGATAATTATATGTTCCAAGATCTTGCATGAAATGGTTGTAAGGAATATAGGTCGGTAGTTGGATGGCTGCTCCTTATCACCACTTTTGACAATGGGTGTTACATCGGCTGCTTTCCAACCATCGGTATGACGTGTTCGGTCAGGGATTTATTAAATACTATTTCAAGGTAGGGGGAAATTTCGGAAGCTAACTCTCTATATACGCGGGAGGGAATTTGATCAGGGCCACGAGATTTGTTGGGGCTTATTAATTTAAGTAGCTTTTCAAAACAATGAAAAGAAATTTCAATTGCTGGCATCAGGCGCTGAAAGAAGTCAGACAAGACGACAGTTAATTCACCAGAAGTTGGGTTAAAAACTGTTTGGAAGAAGGAGTTAAGGAAATTAACTTTGTCACGAGTGTTTATGGCAATTTCTCCGTTATTATTTTTAAGTGAATGACGGCATGCTTATGGCCTTGTACCTCCCTTGCGAACGACCAAAAGACGTTTGGATTTTTCTTGAATTGTTCCCTAAGCGTTTTTCTTTTGAATTCTGTAATTTCATTTTTAAGACTGTCATTGCAGTGGATTTGAAATTTTAAAATTTTCAATTATTACGTTACGCTCATCAATGGATATTTACTAGTTAGTTTCAGTTTTGCCTAAAGAGAGGTCCCGCCATAATTGCTGTTACTACAAAAATTTCCACATGATATTGACAAGGAAGCTAGCGGAAGACAAAGCTATACTTTCAGCCATATTTCTCACACGAAAGGAACAAAGAAGAGAGTAATTTACAGGAAATGTTTCTTCAAATGATATTTCAAAGAGGCAGCTCGTTGCCACGTTATTTGTAACAGAAGACTCATTTATTATGCAAAGCACGTACATTTGGTCTCTTCAGGGCTTAATTACTATCCGGTGGCATCAATGGAGGGAAAATGATTGGAGGGGAGGCTGGAGTAAATCGAAATTTTCTAGATCTCCATAGTGCTTGGGAATAAAGGCAGGAATGCTGAGAATTTGAACGCCAAGTCAGAAGAGATTACTTTCTATTTATTGAGATATAATTACATCAGAAAAAATTGTTGAGATTCAAAATTGTGTACTAAAGGATGGATAAGGAATAAAATAAAAATAGTTATTGTATTGAGGTCAAGTTTCCAAGTAAATCTATTTCTTTTATTGATCAGTGGCAAATCATTTCTTTCCTCAGGAAATCCGTTATTCTGTAGAGCAAACTGATTTTAACCGAAAGAGTACATATACCTGAAGGGATTTTTTTCTACACCAGCACGACAGCTTATTTTTAAAAGCCGGTTACATGGCTCTTAAACATAAGGATTCGAGTTTGATATGCAAAAAATAAAAAACTCACGTGCACACACTATTTTTTTGCCTCAGAAAAGTTATGCATGAATGAAAGACCAACTTCGAGAATTAGACAACGCAATACTTCCAAAGTTTTACGTTGCAGTATCTTCATTTCTATCCATACCTTAATCTCTGTAATATACTTTTTGTATGTGCAACTACGATAGGGTTCACCAACCCTTTATGGTTTTAATGCCAACGCACCACAGCGCCCCTTTAATTCCCCAATTAAGTCGGCCGAGGAGTTGGTCGGTTTACTATTTCAACAGTGCGCGAAATAAAATTCGCGAAACGCCGTGATTATTCCCCTTAACGACCGACATCATTTGGCTTGCACTGCATAGAATTAGCATGTTAATTAAAACCCTTTCTTCGGAGGGTGAGTTTACGAGCACTTCAAAACATTCCCTCCGCAAAGAACACACTCCTTCCGCCCACAGGAAGAAGTTGAAGTTTGGGATGTCTTCTCCAAGGCGAAGAACAGCCATTGTATGAAAGCCCCGAAAGGCAAAGTGCAATAAAAGCACCAGGCTTCAATTAATGGCCGCGAGGAAGACGAGGCGGTGAATGGGATTCTGAAACAGAGAGGGAGGGAGGATCGCTAAATGCTCCCATAATCGAACCTAAATGACGCCCCGACACATGCGCGTCTACAGGTTTGGAATGCTGTCGTACTGCTCGAGGAAGCAGGCAGAATGGGACCGTAATTGAGGTGGTGATTTTCGTGAGCTGCAATTCAATCGCCTATTTCAAATTTTCCCAGTTGAAAAGATTTATTAACAGGCAATACTTAACTGCAAATATTTCGTTTACATTCATCCCCTCGCTAACCTATTTATCAACAACAGAAGTATAGATAGAAATGTCATCACCACGTATTTTTACTCCGAAGAGGAAGAAAAAATGGGGAATAAAAACCAGGAATATATAATGGTACTTAACACCTATTATCTTTCCCAAAAATTGCTAAAAAACATGAATCATTAACAATGACAATCACTATCTGAAAGCTCGTTGCACCAGCTTCAAATTTCTATTTCCCATTTTTGTCACTCCACTATGGACTATACTTTTATTCGACTTGCGTTTTGAAAATTTTATCGTTCTTATTTTGCAACGCACAAACAAGGAGCGAAAGAGTAAAGGTCTTTGAGGTTAAAGATAAAAATCAACTCGTTACTGATGAAGCACCAACATACAGGCATTAGGCTACTGCTTCATTGCGTGCAAAGAGTGTTGATTTAAAAACCAAATGTTAATATTGGTAGAATTTAACCTAACTTGAACTAACCTCACACCCAAAATCTAACATTCATCCACTGGTTTCTACGTCTTTGAAATCCACTCCCGTTTGCAAAGAAATTGATGTTTCCATCACTTTACAACACTCAATTAGTACTACAATATCTTCGCCGGTTAAATTTTCCTTCTTTTACGATATAAATATCAAAAATCAAAAAGTGCCCACGGTTTTACAATAATTTGAGAATGATTTATTTTTAAAGAGGTTTGAACAGCCTTTAACAATTTGGGAAATAATCCGAATCGATTCCTCCGTGAATACCACCCACGGATTCAGAGGAAGTTTGCGAACTTATGACTACGCCTTCACACGGAGTAAGTTTCTTAGCATGCACACATTTCAAGCAGGGAGAAATAGTGAGGATGCAAATCGGGCAATAATACAAGGAGGCAGAACCAGGCGGGGATTGAGGCCTGCTGAACAAATAAACTTAAAGTCAGTGGGAGTGTTAACGGATGCATAGGAGAGTAAAAGGTGGTGACCTGATTAATTCAGCTAGATACGGTGGTTTTGAAGGGCTACATAGTCCATTAGCCAAAACATGATGAAGCAGCATAAAATACACGCGACAAAGGTGAGTCATACGAAAATAAAAGAAAAAATGACTCCTTGTGGGCAAACAGGATAGCGAAAGATTTCATTTTTAGACATAAATAAGGACATCATATTCTTGTATCATAGAGGGGCATATTTGTAGGGATATGAATTAGGATGTGGTTGCATATAGGGATCCTTGAGCAGTTCTTCATGCAGATAAATAGAGAAAGAAACAGTGAAATCAAACATGGGTGAGTGGAGACGAATGGAGAGATGAACGAGGGTGATCAGATGGGGAAAGTGGCTGGCCATCGGAGAAATCTGAAGACGGCAAGAGAGAGAGAGAGGGGCAACATTCGAGAGGAATACTGAAGGGGAAGAAGTGGGAGAGAATGTTAGGAGTCGAAACATCATTGAAAAAACCGGCCTTAACTTTGGCAGGACAAGGCTTGCAGGGGCAGTCTCTCCAAAGCGACATACATGTGCTAAAACCAGTTGGGACTCATCAAAAGGTTTTTGAGGAATGTTACGAATTTAAGTTTTTTCGCTCACTGAGTAGTAGCAACCACCCTCATCGCCCTCGTTCATCTCTCCAGAATTCGTCCCCGCGATTCCATATTCAATGTGGCTGATATTTTTTATGCATCCGCATGAAGGACACCTTAGGAATTCCGTCCTATGTACAAACACTTCCTAATCGATATCTCTACAGGTATACCACTCTTGGATACTCACAAAAACTCTGTGTCAACTAATTTAGAAAAGTACTATTGCAAATTCCAACTATACCTAATAGTATTTTTCATCCGGATGATATGAAGGCGTACAGCTTAAGTAATGAGTGTTTAAGTTTTCGGAATACTTCTTTGCCCTCCCCCACTCTCTTACAACGCCGTCATTCCTTAAGCCGTCGATCCATTTCCTCATCTTTCCATAGTTATTTGCAGGAGATAATTGTTGTGTAAGACGCAGAACGTGTAGAAGAATGTCCTACTATTGGTTGAGTGGAATATAATTACTCTCGTGCGTTAAATGTTAAATGACACCCAGTTGTGCCTTTAGAAATGTGAGTTGTACTATTATTTTAATTATTTTCTATCATTAATCAAGACTAGATTTTGAGGTTAATGATGCATCATTCTCTAAAGTCAGTGAGGGTAAAAGTTTGCTACGCATAACTGCTCTACGAATTAGAAATTGTACCCTCAAGTTCAACTTAGAAATTGTCTTTATGACTCTTGAACTTCCCTTTTACAATTTCCTTATTCTCCAAGACTGCGGAAATCGTTCACGAAGAATTTGAGGCACTTGGTTTCTAGAACTTGGAAAAGCAGAGACAGCAATTGCAAAAACAATCGGGACTAATCGTAGGAAGTATATTTATGTAGCATTTTATGTGAATCGTTATATGCAAGTCAAAGAAGAATCTGGTGCGTGGATTGAAAGGATGAAGGAATTTGACCGCTAAAGAGAGAGAACTTTGTAAGCTACATCAGCACAGAAGAAGGGTGCAAAACATTTATGTAAATATTAAATATTTTTTAAAAGTAAAAAATTGTCCACTTAAAGTTTAAGAAGGGAGATTAATGAAATAAAGTCTTGCCTAATTTAATGACGTAGGATGACCATGCTTGGTCGTCAATGCTGAGGCCTAAATTGTCAACAATCTTGCTACTAGGGATGGGGACATTTCCGCTGATTCCGCAGTTGACCAGTGTTTATTATTGCAGCTAGCATTCTGACAGTAAAGTGAGAACAAACGGAGAAAAAAAGATTGCAATGGGAAATCCAAGCTTTCCATTTGCAATCCATAACGATGGATGAAATCTCAGTTGTTTCTCCGCGGCTTTGGCTAAAGGAGCAGGGCCGTTGGGCCGCACTTTTTCTTGCGCGTCAACCCTGTTCGCGGACAAGGAGCGGGCTGGACCTCGTGCCGCTCGAGGGAGCGGGGGGGAGCGGGGCAGCAGCGCTCTGCTCCGCCCTGAGACACACACACTCCGCCCGCTAGGCCGCTGCCCCTCGGAAAGGGAATCAGGAGCGGCCAAGTTTGCAAATGACTCGGCCGATTAACTGAGTGTAGCAGTGGGCTGGAGTCGGAAGGGACAGTAAAAAGAGGGAGCCGATAAAACAGAAGGGAGCCGCTTAGGAAGTCGTATAAAAAAGAAGGGCCGGATGAATGGGACGGCTCGGGCTTACTTCTCTCCTCGGAGGTCTCGAGGGGTCGGGAGTTGGAGGGGGAGAACCTCCCCTCCACCCCCTCTGCTTTGACCACCACCGCCTGCCCGCCATCCGGGCCTCTAGCGACGGACACAAAAGAAGGGAGGGGCTTTCACTGGCTCGCTGCTTTTTCACTCAAAGATAACCTCGCGAGCGCTTGCATATATTCTAGGATGAGTGCTAAGGGTGAGGAGGAGGTCCAGGGGCAAGCCTCTCCCCCACCCTCTCGGCCAAAGAAGGCCTGAATACTCTCCACTCAAATATGAAACGAAAATGCTTTATTGACAGACGAGAGCGCTCACGAGAACGCTTAACATGCTCAGGTGAAATGCATCAATCGGAGTCAAACGACGGTTTCCCCGAACTGTTTCATGGAGTGTCCCACCCCCTCCCCACTTCAACCCCGTTCAGCCCTTCACCCCCTCACCACCCCATGAAGACGATTAGTATTTTGTACAGTTGTACAAAATACTAATACATTGGGCCGTCAGAGAAAGTATTCACTGAATGATTTAAGGAGTTTCCCTCGCGGGACAATTTTATATTTTAACCTCAACTTTGGCCATGTTGCGAGAACCGATACCTATCGAAAATGACTAGCGACTCACGCGCATCTTCGGAAATGTCCTTCTTCACTACATCCCGGACACCATTGCCATGAGAAGAAGGGCAGATTGAGAACCAAATTGATTGATAAGCAAATAAGATTAGAGAATACTACGTAGAGCGCTAGAAATCTATACCTATGAAGAGAATTATGGAGGCTTGAGAAAGGCGGAATAAAATTGTAAACCACGTTCTATGATGCACAGCATACCTCGCAAAAGAGCTCAACATTGAAAACTAAGGAACACTGCCGACTAGAAGATTAAAATACTGCGCTTTCTTCATAGTATTCAAATAAAGAGCGTCTTCCACAAGAGTTCTCTAACTTAAAGACAGCACCCGAGCCACGGCCCTTCGGGAAAAGGAAGCAGTTCCCCAGCAAACACCTGACACTTACGTAGCAAAGGAAGAACTAAAGTTTGAAAAAAAATTGTGAGACAACTGACTAAATTCGGCGAATTCTGTACTTTTAATGATAAACGGTTAGAACGCTAAAGAGAGGGCAAAAGATTTATTTGATAGAGATTTAACATGAGTTTAGAAAGGAGGAATATTCGTGGTGACACAGCAATTACGAATGCATAATAAAAATTAAGGATTTAAACAACATTTTTATCGGTATTATTGGCATCTATAATATCAAATATGATGATATGATCAGCTAAAGTGGTTCAATGGAGGAAATTAACCACTGTACCCATTGAAAAGTGGCAGAAAGAGGATGTAGAGCATATTTAAAAGTTGGGTACGCCCCAGAAATCCATGGTGAATAAGAATTTGAGTTGGCAGTTTCAGGAGGTAGAGTGAGGCAGAGTTGTCCACTGCTTCCAGTATTCCTCCACAAGCACGCCGAAAACCACCGTGAGAGAGACTTGATCCGAGCATAGAAGTGGGATGAGAACGGACTAAATCAGATATATTCGAATTACAATATTTTCCTTCTTTTCCCGTAACAGTCAGCCACTTCGACACAGAGAGGCGCTCGCCAACGGAGTGAATCTTATGACCAGAACCATGAGCAAAAATATGACGATTAGAAAAGAATCTGCTCAGAGCGGTGTGCTAAGCAGGAGCAGTTTAGTTCAGGAACTGCACTGAAACAAGTGATGTGGCTCATCTCTTTGATCATCCAGCCCGTCTGCGCCCAACAATGCCCGTCCCCAAAGGGACACATCCCTTTCAGGGCACCCCTCGGGAGGACGCAGATGTCGTCTCCGAATGGCAAGGGGAACACATGAAGAGGCAAGAAGGGGACGGGTTCCCGGGGGACATGTCTGCGTGCGTCGACCGCACTTCGGACATCCCACGCCCCGGGTTCCACCGAAAGGGATACGCATTTTACTACACATGCAGGTAGTCGGCATAAAAATTAATATGGAAATGAAACTTCACGAAATACCAATCATACCGAGCAACCAAAGTAAGTAACATTTATCAAACGACTTACTATCACTGTTTTTTGCCAAGTTTATCCGGCGTGCATCAGATAAATGGAAATATTAGACTTTGTCCCACCCTTAGATCTTTCGCTAAAAACGGATTCTTAAAACATGTAAACCGCACAGGGAAGTGAAAAACTGTAGCAACGGAAACATTGAATCCAAATCACTTTTACGAAACCAAAATGCCGGCTCACGCGCCTATCACTCAGTGAGCAGATGCGGCACAGTGTGTGGCACGGAGGTCAACCAGATTAAAATGAGAGAATTAAGCAGACGGCGCCTTCGCCAGCTTTTTTCTGCAGTCCTCCTCATCTTTACTCTATTTCTGGTCCATGGATATCAAGAGCGACTTCCCGAAGCTTTGGTTGAATGCCGGTCAATCGTTATTTATTGCTTCTACGTGTCATGACGGCGTACTGCAGGGGAAGTGATTTATAAGTTGTACCTCGATTAATTAGAAGTTATTTCGAAACCTAATCGTCTCCCAAGTTTCTCAAGTAAGTCTTTCTGCGAATGGCTTACGACACCAAATGTACTTGAACCTAAATATTTTCTTAAGTGAGGTGTATTGCAGATATGTTTCAAATCTAATCACTATAATCATAACTGTAAACGATGCAAACTCCAGGCGAGGCGTAATCAAGACTAATCCACATCATACTTTGCCAGTGGAGAGACCCTTCTCTGTTAGCTTGATGAAGCACTTTCTCTATACACAGTGCTACAAGAAAATTGTAATACGATTACCCCAAGATAAAATCAAGGTAACAGTAATTATCAGACATTTAATATCACACCCCTAACTTGCCAAAATTATAAATTCAAGGTTTGTACAAAAAATATATTTAAAGGTTTATGGACTCCTACTAGTTACCACAAATGCTTTTTTCAGCATGAATAAATATTGTTAGCATCAAATGTGAGTAAATTTCCTGGTTTTTCATTCACACGATTCAATTCAGCCCAGTTCGTAACGCATGCTTCCTTTCTACCGCGTTAGCATCAAGTGCAAAATTCTTTTCATTATGGTTTTCCAAGAAAAAAGCTCTAACGTTCAAATAATGATTATCAAGGCAGAAAAACACTTCGGCACTATTGCTATTCCGAAAGAATGGTGATAAGTGGAGAGGCGGAGAGATCCTTGATCCTCGACCAGATCAAAGAGCAGAGAGCTGTCTCGGTTTCCAATTACGAATCCCCGCCGCTCGACGCTGTGCGGAGTCGGTTGAGGCGACAATTACACGAGTGGGTGAGCTCGGATAATTCCGGTGAAGCGGCTGCGTGAAGCGGAACGGGCAATCCAGTCACGAATGGGGGAAAGGAAGGGGGGAAAGGAAGGTGGGAAGAGTGGGCGGCAGGCGCCACTTAGGGCCGAGAAATCCTCGCCACGGCGCAAGGAGGCAGAAACCGCGACATCGAGGCAGTTCCCTCGGCAAACCCCACTGCTGCTGTGGACGCTGCCGGAGAATGAGATGAATTTCCGGCGATAATTGTTTGGATAGGTGGGAGAATGTGCAGGAATATACGCCGAAGCATGCGGAGAGACATCAGGATCAAATAAGGCGCCAGTCACAACTTCATCTCAAGTGTAAACCAACGTCAGATGCGAAGAATCAGTTTTCCTATCGTATTTGAGTAACTGTATGAATGCCAAACATTAGATATCAGCCCGATTGCTAAATAAACCTGCAGGACATAATGATTAGTTCTCCACAATCCATTTAAAAGTTATTTTTCATCTCGTTCGTACTATAATGTATCTTCCTTTCCTTCTTCTGCTGATGACATCGAGTTCAATGTGTATGTTTGAGTGTTCTCAATGTATACTTCTAACGCCAACGGTAAAAGGACGGCTTCAAATTCTTTACAAGGATTCATTAAGCTTTTAAACCAAGGTCCGATTCCATTCCGACCTCCTTTGGTTGGCTTTGAACCATTATAGTTATCACAATGACATATCACTAGTTTCTCCAATGTTCGCTGAAACGATTTAATTCCTGAATCAAGCCACCGGCAGCGCTGAATGAGGCCTGAAGGCATAAGAGCACCTTCTATGCTCTAACTTCTCATCGCTCTTGCTTGGAACTCGTTTCAAGGGTCCTAAGGGTTAAGAGATCGGGTGCTTTTTCCAGAAAGGTGGTGAAGACTAATGTCATTTTCAACTGTGAAGCTCATAAATTTGATTGACTTTCGGAGATCACTTAGGTTACAGCAGTAATGGGATACCAGCATTCTTATTAATAAAGTATTGCCATTGATTAAAGTTCTCTGATCACGGGAGTAATCGTATCCATTTGCGCTCAGTTGACTCCACTGTTCGACCAATCGGCTCTTTTTGATTTCAAGATTGAATTCTCGTCGGATAATGCTAAACTGATGACGTTAAAGTTCTGTAATATAGCTAGACCAAATTAATTTACTTCATGTCATTTATCGAACTTCATTCGATTTATTCAGCTTCATTTTAATAAGAACCAAGTAAATCGTTTAACTGAACACAAATTAATACCTATTTTTTCTCCTGCATTCATTACTGAATACTAATGCATGCCACTGGGAGGACGAAAAGGGATCGAAAATTGCATTGTAGTATAATATACATCGTCAGGAGTCAGTTGCGTCATTTTTCCTTTTAATCCGCTTACAGCGATATTTTCCACGTAGAGAGTACAGTTGCGAACTCATCGTGGATGCCAAAGTCGGACTAAGGGAAGGCCAAGCAAGGGATCCGAGTTCGAGGCTGCTCCGAGAGGCTTCCCTCATAGTTTGCAGACGCACACGGAAATTAGCTGCCTCTCAAATGCTCCGCAAAAGACGATTCCGGTGAAAACAAGTTCGGCCGGAAGACATGAAAAAGGAGGCGCTGAGATGCGGCATCCGCCAATGAAACAAAGCAGTGAAAGCAAGCGATAGATAAATGACCAGGGCAACAGAAATAGGATTAAAATAAAAAACATCGACGGTTAGTTTTCTTGAATGACAGATATTATTTTATCGCTGGCTACCATATATAAAACTTCCTTTGCAGCGGATTCAACTCCCTGTAACTATTCTGGTTACTCTGATAATATTTCAAATTCATACTTTTCAAGTCAAAGAGTTTTAAAATATTAAATCAATGTCGAGAAGTACGTTAATGATGTTCTTCACGATTGCGTTTTAATTTTGTACGTCACAAATTTTCAGCATAATTCATATTTAAAATATAATTTCGAGTATTCTAGCCTGAAAATCTAAAAAATATCTGCGAAAAATTATAGAAACAGGAAACCAGATATTCTAGCTCAATACAATATTTTGTAGCATTTATTTAATGATCAAGCTGATGATATTATTTCCAGTCAATGGTGCACTATCACCACAGCCGTGACACTACTTGTAAGAAAGATCGGCAATTTCACACATGACGCACTTGAAAGAAAAGACCGAAAACCAATGGATGGAGAAAGCCATGATTTTACTGTAGAAAAATAGAAATGGAAAACGCTTGAGAATGACGGGAGGAGTGCAGGGAAAGGAATTAGACGAAGGAGAGTAAGATCGACAAGTCTTCAGTCGATCCCTAACATCAACTTGGTGGCGGATGTAATCTCCGAGGAGCGGGAGGACGGGGAAGGAACTTCTTAAAGAGGGGTTTGTGTGTGCGGGGGTGGAGGGGGTGGGGGTAGGGGGCGGGGGGCGCAGTTGCCTGGAGAGCGCGGGTGGAACGAATCCGGGAGACGGGCAAAAAAATTGCGATTTCCGCCGACCTCAGTAATCAGGGAAACTTTTAATGCGCTTATACACGAGGAAATAGGTTGTGCGGCGCAGATTCCCAGGGGAGATGACAAAAGCCATCATAAAATCACTCGACGACGATGGAGTCCGCAGCAGGCTCATCACTGAGGCTGTGTCAGCTTTATTTAATGCATGGACAGCCGGACTCGACAGACAGTGCCCAGCCCTTATTTGGGAGTATATGATTCTAATTGGACGAATTCTTGAAATTGAAAGGCCAACGGATTTGGACAAGAAGGATTTGACGAAATTTTGAGACTTCGTAAGACTCTACGGAAAGGTTGAAGAATAGACCAAAATCATGTCATGTAGCGGCGAAAAACTTTCTTGGTAATTACGTCAGGAAACATTCGTTATTCCTCCACGATGTTTTCAATTGTTCTGAAAAACGATTGCTTCAATGCTCTGCAAAGAGTTAAACAAATTCACATGCCGTTAACTGACCCACGGAAAGTCATAAAAACAAGTAAGCGGAGTCTGCGGATACAGCAGACATGCGCAATCTTTTCACAGGCAGTTAAGTGTGCATGCAGAGAAAGGCCTCTCAGAAGTTGAATTTTGGAACTAAAATTCTTTATGGTAGGCCGTGCTAAGTTTAGAGATGACAGTAGAAAAATATTGACAAGGCAATGAATCCATTCACCTCTCTCTCAAATATTTCAACAATAATACAACAAAAACGATCTCAACGAGAAGGAAATAGAAGACGAAAGAGAAGTCGAAAAAGATAATAGTGGAGCTTCAGTCTAAAGATCGCGATTCGAAGCCAGCAGTAAGGTACCTACTTGCGGGCCTGCCAGAAGTGAATAGCACTTCTGGAGCTAATCATTTTCCTCGCCGAGCCAATCAAAAATGCAGGAGAGAAGACTCATCTTTACAGAACTATTTGTGACATGTACTGAAAAGGAGAGATGCCCACGGACTTCGAAAATAACATCATCATTCCTATTCCCGAAAAGAAGGGAGCGGATAAGGGTTAAAATTTTCGGGCCATAAGCCTGACGACACATGTCTCGAAGATAGTGACCATAATCATCTACAGAAGAATAAAACGAAAGTGCTTGGATGAAGAACAACTCGGATTCAGGAGGAGCAAGAGTACAGAAGAAACATTGTTGGCCCTTATAATGTTCATAGAGAAGAGAATGGAGAAGAATAAACCCACTTTCTTCCCAGCGTAGAGTTGTAGAGGGCTTTGCCTACGTGCATTGGAATTCAAGGCATTGAATTCTGAAAGGAATTTTAGTGTCCTACAACGACCAGATTATAATCCACAGTATAGAAAAAATAAATAGCTGTGAATCTAGACAGAACTGTGGAGATCAAAACTAAAGAAAGAAGTGAGACAAGTATCCAGTTTCATTTTCAATGCTTACAGCGAGAAGGCCATCAATGTAATCAAAGAGAAGGCTTCAGAAGAAAATGGGAAAAACCATGGAGAAAAATTAGCACGCTGCGATTCGCCGATCACATAGAAGTCATGGCAGACGCAAATATGTATTCAAAACACTCCAGTAACCCTGGATTAGATATAGATATCACCTGAATATCAACGAAAAAAAAACTAAAATATTGGTACGCAGCAGGAGAGAAGAGGCCAATACTAACGTTAAACAAGGAAAACAAAAACTTGGGGAGGTAAAAAGGTAACTGTTGCTTGGTAAGACGAGTAACCTTTGATGGACAAAGCGAGGAAAAAAGAGTGAATACAATAGCTCAGACATACTTCCAAAAGATGTAAATACAAGCAAGAGAGCACGGAAAATTCATTAAAAATAATACTTCGAGCGTATTTCTTTATGGCAGTAAGGCATGGACAATGCCAAAAGCAGAGAAGTCAAGGATGAAAGCACTCGAAATGTGGTTCTATAGAGGAATAATTAATATTAAATGGATCGACCGAGTAGGTAGCGAGGAAGTCCAAGGAAGCGGGGAGAAAATATAAGTCTTCTGAATACCCTAAGAAGAAGACAAGGCAACTTAATCGGCCGCTCATGAGACACGATGGCCTGATGAAGACAATTGTAGAAGGACGAGTGGACGGAAGGAATGGAAAAGACAGGCCTCGAATGAGATATAATGAGCAAATGATGAAGGATGTGAAAGAGAAGAAATCCTTAAATATGAAGAGCTGATATGAGAAACGAGTGGAGAGCTGCGTCAAACCAATCTGAGGATTACTGACTGATGATGAAATGACATGTCATGATTGACAAAACACAAGACACCTAAATGAAAGAGCCATGTCTAGTGCACTGCCAGCAAAGACCGCTTTCGCCGGATTTCTACCTAGCCAGCATTCCATCACAGCACTGTAAAAAGTTTATCCGATTTTCAGTGCGATCTGAATTTAAACGCTGTCTGATTTTACGGTAGTGGTCTAAATTTAAGACTCAACATGCGCGACAGACACACCTCCGTCTTATTTTAAGACCTTAACAACTGCATGCTGAAAATAAGATGGTTGTGATCTTAAATTACGATCACCCGGGCTGAAAATAAGCACGCCTTGGTTGGCGGAAAACAAATGAGCACCGGAATGTAGTATGCGTCGTGTTCTTCACTGATATTACTTTTTAAAAGTTATCGACTAGAATTTTATTTTAATGTGTATACCTTTGCGTGTTTAGTTTAAATAATGTGAATAGTTGAAATTGCATAAATCATTGCTGAATATTAATCTAGTCCATTGTGTACCTACAGGTGAGAAATTTGATTTTCATTGTGTATTTGTCATTCAGAGTCGCCTAATTTGTGATCAGTCTAATAAATACCGTGACGAGGAATTAATTCATGTTCAATTACATTCCAACCCACGCCTATATACTTCTTGTTAACGGAAAGAAATCACGATGTTTAGCTGTTTACGTTTAAAAGTTCACTCAAGCAATTACCCGCAAGCATTTTACCCGTTCAAGGTAATCGATGTGAATGACACCGCGTGCATCCCAAAAACTGTGGCCATGGCCTTGTTGGCCGACAGACCCATCTTGGCTTTATTTGGCGAACGTTCACCCGCAGAAACCCATTGTCTTGATTGTTCCTTGGTTTCTGGTGTGTTGTGGTGGATCCATGTTTCGTCCACAGTTACGAAACATCGCAAAAACTCGTTCGGATTGCGTCCGAACATCGTCAAACACACCTTTGAAGTGGTCACACGGTTGCGCTCGTGGTCGAATGTGAGCAATCGCGGCACCCATCGCGCGGGTAGCTTCTTCATGTCCAAATATTCGTGTAAAATGTGATGTGCCCGCTCAGTAGAGATGCATAGAGCCTCAGTTACCTTACGCACTTCCATTCTCCGATCGTCCAATATCATTCCATTGATTTTATCAACGATTTCTGGCGTGACGACCTCTTTTGGGCGCCCTGAACATTCGGCGTCACTCGCGCTGGTACTACCACAAAGGAACTTAGTAAACCAATTCTTCACCATGGACATTGATGGTGCAGAGTTCCAATAGTATTTATCAAGTCTTGCCTTGGTTTTGGTGATGGCTTTTTTACGTAAAAATAATGCTTAATCAGCACACGAAATTCCCTTTTTCCATTTTTGTTAAAATTCACGAAGTTGCCTGCTTTCATTTGCAGTCAAACACAAACTAAATGACGAACCTTGCTCAAAATTTCACAGTTGTTTACTAATAGATAGCAACTGACAAGATCATTGTTCCATTTAACGTTACTATGCGGGAAATTAAAAAAGTCATTGACTTATCAAACGACCCTCGTATAACAACAATAGCAATAACACTGCCTTACTTTGCTCCACAAGTCACGCTCATGCCACCCGAATTAGCAGTATCCAAAAATATAAGTTTTAATCGTTAGCTAATTTGTCGCAAAGTAATCATGGAATAACAAATTAAATACTTTAGGAAAACGTGACATTTATTTCGTATTAACAGAAGGACGTAGTTTTAGGGTTAATTTTTCACCAAATACGAATTAAGCACTTATCTTTGTATTTCGAAACTTTCGAGAGTCTCGTGGATGTGGTATCGTCTCGTCAAAAAGCGGTCTCGTATCGAATTCAAGATGAGACGAGAAAGTCTGCAGTCTCGCGGCAACACAAGTCAAACAGAAAAGGGCAAAAACGATGCCTGAGTTGATAACCTTTCCGATTATTGGTGGTGATTTCAATACACTATTCACACATAAGCATCTAACACACAAATAAAAATAATTCAAATCCACTTCAAACGCCATAACGGTCCTTACTAAACATTAATGGGTAGGATTACCAGCATGAATACTATATCACCACTTATCGATGGCATAAATTCAAAACAGTTAAGCATGGAATTAGGGACTAACATTTTTAGCTGGAAGAGTATGTTCGACTATATGAGAATAAATGAGAAGGGAACTGATTTAAAGGAAAATAGTGCCGTGGATGCTTAATAATGGCCTGGTAAGGGTGAAGCGGGCGAATGAAGGGGTAAAAAGGGAGGTTTTAATCCAGCTCGAGAGCTTTAATCCCTTGGATTAATGTGGCCAGTGGGCACGACACCCTTGGCTATTTCTTTACACCCTGGGAGGAAGTCACATTCATAATTTATGATGACGTTACTCGACGTTCCATTAGTAAACGTTGGGCAGCTGTTTTAAGAGCGAAGCTGTATTAATGGCATTAAGCTAGAATATAGAATAGGCAAAGTATTTCATTTCTAAAAAATGGGCAGATTCTCATCTCACTTGTGTTTTCAAGTTTGTACCCGCACTCATAAGCGCTTCAGTCCGGGAAGAAAGGAAGGGAATGGAAGGGAAAGGGGGGGGGGGAGAGAGAAACCCGGCGTCGGAATCAGCCTCCTCGGAACAAAAGTCACCAAGGGAACCACGGCTAAACGTCCCATCCGACGGACGGAGTACTATGGTCGAATGCAAAAACCATGCCTGGATTCTATGCTTACAAACAAATCCTATGCTACCGAAACTCAAGATTAGGCGTAAACATTTGGTCTTATTTAAATTCGGTTTAAGGCCAACTCTGAAGGATAAGAAACTGAATAACTTTACTCCCAAAATGTGAGGCGCTTCAACGGTTATTTTTATCGAAACAATTCACGATGTTGCTATTCTTTGCACTCGAATTTCTCCCATATCGGACTTCCGAGCGAATTCTTCACGGAACTCCCATCGGATTTATGATTCAGGCGTCAACGTTTCGGTGGCTTAGAAGAAACAGAAAAGGAAAACAATTATTGACCCACTCTTATGATGAATGGCAACTGATCTTCCTTGCTAACGGAATGAGACAATTTAGTTATTTCATCCTTTCCAGGGGCCGCCGCAAATTATAGAAACCATTGGCCATTGAGTAATGTGATCTTGAGCGCCCATATCAGGCGCATTTGGAAAAGTCACTGTCGTCGTATACATTCCAGGAAGCAAAAAGCAGGCTTCCGCCTCTTCACCGACCTTGCCGACTACCCTTTGCCGACTCCGGGGGAAAAGAACAGTGCAACTCCGCAGTATTGAGCGTACTATGAAAGAAAACACCTTATCAGGCCATGGCATATGCCACATGGTATATGGCACATATTGTATATACTATTGATAGATGAAAAGAATGTTACTTAAAGTCACGTAAGTAAATTACGTCTGCAAAAATTCAATTCCTCGGCTAAATAATAGACATGCCATAAAACAATCATATGTGAGTTATAATGAAAATGAAATATTTTGCAAAAAAAATTACTTTTAATGTAACACATTTATTTCAATATTATCCTAACGCCTGGTATTCAACGTTTATTTCTTTCGTGAAGAACGTTTATTTCAGCATTTCATTATGGACTACCGTGGTCTACGTGGCCATTATGTCACCAGTTACACCACCTTCGTCGAATTCTCACTATTTTTTCCACTAAACTAACTGTAATGCAATCCTATTCGAAGCGAAAGTTAAACCTGATTTCATTCTATAATCTGATCGGCATTATTGGTACGTGTACCTATTAAGAATGGCTGCCATTTTTCTTCTGCACGCCGTTTAAAAATATATTCCTATTACATTCTCTGCATTCCTGCAATTCACCTCCAAACGATAAATCTGACGTTCTTCTGTTTTTTTAGCGTAGGACTAGCTCGTGGATCGATATGGAAGCCACGTGTGTGTGAGGCGATCAATGCAGGCTGGCTCATCCTCTCGCGATAGCGTCTGCCTTAAAGTGAGGGGAGGCCTAATCGGGCATAGTTAGGTCGCAGCCGTATGCTAGCCTAATGAATTCCGATCAAAATACGTTTAATTCGAGCTGATTTTCACTATCCCCTTTCTGAATTCCTCTCCTAGCGGGTGTAAAACGCGAGATTGTAGCAAAAATGTAATTTGCTTCGTGGGATACATTTGTCATCGTTTTGGTTCGATCGTTGATTTCTCATACCCCTACTCACTCCGATGCCCTGGTCGCGAATCGCTCTCACAAGAAAGTGCCACGTGTCATTTTTATAATCATTTGTGGATACATCTACATCCATACGATACCCTGCAAGCCACCGCGAGGGTGTGTGGCAGGGGTGGAAGATCACCAAGCATGCACTACTAACATGCAAACTAGCAACTATATTGTCCCATGCAACTTGATTGTTAGTGTCTACAGTATTTAACGGGTAAGACATGCATCATGCACTACATAATACTCCAGAATATTTCCCCTACCTATCCCTCTCCTATGCTGCCTATTCTGTTCTCTTATAGTACGGGGGAAAATGACATTTTGAATCTATCTGTACGACATAATGACATTTTGAATCTATCTATCTGTAGCATAATACGCTGGTGTTTTTAATATGTGCCTAACATCTTCAGTAAAGCTATCCGATTGAAATTTCTCTAATAGATTTAATCTGAACTTTAACCTACACTCTGATAATGATTCCCACCCTAATTCTTGTATTAATTCTGATACACTACTCAACCTATCGTAACACCTTTTGACGAACCTAGCTGCTCTACGCTGCACACTGTCTAGTTCTCTCATCAAACCTAATTCATTAGGATCCCATACACTGGCTGCATACTCAAGGTGGGGCCTAACTAGTGAAAAGTAGCATCGCTCTTTTGTCTTCTCATCACATTTCCCAAGTACTCTTTTTATAAATCCTAGTTTTCTCTTCGCTCGGCCGCATATTTCCCCGATGTGTCTACCCCACGATAAATCTTTAGTGATTGTTACACCTAAATATCTTACGGTTTCAACGTTTTCGATCTTCGTGTTATTAATTCTATAGGATCGCTCTATCGAATTATTCCTCCTACAAAAATTGATAGCTACACACTTTCTAAGGTTGAGTTCTAACTGCCATTTGTCGCACCACTCTTGAATTGCATCTAAATCCTTGCTAAGCGATTCCCTGTCTTCTTCTTTAGATATATCCCTATACGCTACCGCATCGTCTGCAAAGTCAAAGCTTACTACTAACTACGGTACCCAAATCGTTTATGTATAAAAGAAATAGAAGCGGACCTACTACGCTACCCTGGGGAACTCCCGATGTGACTTCGATTGTGTCCGAAATGATACCATCTATGACAACCCTCTGCTCTCGCCCACTTAAGAATTCTTTTACCCAACATACAACGTCTTTATTTATACCAAAACATTTATTATTTGCCTGGAGGACAGCTTGCTGGAATGCAAGTATTTCCTCTAGCTGGCGAGCCTAGTATACTTATGGGTGACGAATCAATATGTTCGCTTCCTTCTCCGAGTATTGAAAACCGTTGTCCGTCCTCCTTCGGTGGTTTGCCTTTCGCTGTTTTGCTCCCAAACAGGTTTTCACTCTTTCACTTATGACAATTGAGCGGTGAACGCGATGTGCCTCTTCTCTTGTTGTTTACATTGCTGATGATGGTTTGGTCTCGCCAAAGTACCTTTCGAAAATGTGGACAGCTTTGTAACTGTTTGTCAACGTTATATATGTAATGCCTTTTTATATTTGAATGTGAAAATCTACAACTCATTTTTAAGCCCTTCATTCAGTTGCTGTTGGTTGACCTGCTCTACATAATTTGAGATTTTTCGTGCGTAGCGCCCCTGGAAAGGATTTCTTTCATTTACCAGAGAGTATTTCAATTTTTAGTTATACCATTCATTTTTCTAATTGCAATAATGTAAATCCGCATAAAATTTCTCGCGATCAGTACATATCTTTTTTTTGCATGATCACACTTAGACGCAGATTCGGAACAAGGTCAAATCTCACGACGCATCCAACTCCTATCCCGACACCGTGAGGGTGCATCTCTCCGATCGCTCTGCCATCGCCATATAAAATTGATTCCACGAACTTCCTCCCTCCCTCAATTCTCATATAACATCTTCATATAGATGTCTTTTTTCTTTTCCACAGCCTTCACCACTTGCTCCGAACTTTGTCCCAAATATGTTTCGGAAATGGTTTCTTAGAAAGCGTGGGTGCAAAGTACGAAGGGATACGTGTAGCAACTTCCTTGTGCTATATCACAGAACATTTGGAGGGATCCCTACTAGATCACGACTTTACAAGACGAAAAAAGCATTTAAAGAAAGTTGCAAAAGAAATGGTAGGAGATTCGCCTGGTTACTGGTGGGCTATTAGTTTCGTGAACTAAGTAATTGCCAACAATGTAAATAAAATGGAGTCATCACTTAAGATAAGGAGAGACTGAAAAGGATGTGTCCTTATTTTAAAATACATTCACACTATTTTAGATAATATTTCGGGTAAAATACAAGTCGTCGGACCGCTTGTGCCAAAATAGATGAATTATCAGGAAAAAGAGGATAATGCTAACAAGTTGTGAAGGTAGGCTTGTGCGATGAGTCGATTAATCGAAGTCATCGACGATGATTTCAGTCATCGCACCGCGATGACTGAAATCGATGACGATGAATGCCATCGACCATCGACTGCGATGAGTCGATGAGAGTCACCGATGTCGATGAGTCGATGCGAATCATCGATGTCGATGACTCGATGAGTTGATGCGAATCATTGATATCGATGAGTCGTGATGTGCTGCTGACACGAGAAACGCTACCTCTGCTGACGACCCCTTCCTGGCGGAGCTCCACAAGTACAAGGAGGTCCCAGATTTATCCAAATCTTTGAACGTCCTACATTGGTATAGGGAGAGGAAGGAACTGTGTATCCCCGCCTTCAGAAGTACGCGAGGAAATATCTCTATGTATTCCTGCCACTTCACCAGAGCGGTTCTTCAGCGATGCAGGAAACGTTGTGTTGGACGACCGACATCTACTCACCGATGAAAATGCGGATATGAGAATTGTATTACACCACAACAAAGAGTTGTTGCTTAATTTGTAACTTGGTTCTTGTTTCTCTCTTATAAAATAGGCCTTGTCCTTCTCAATTAAGTTTACCCCAATTCAGTCTTCACTTAATAGCCAAACCAAACTGCCAACCGACACATCTGCACCGATCATCGATAGTCATGGATCATCGGCAATCATCGATCATCGACATTCATCGATCATCGACATTCATCGATCATCGTAATTCATCGATCATCGATAGTCATCGACCATCGTGTACACTCTATTCGATGATCGATGACAGCCATCGTCATCGAAGCATTTCGATGAAATTTTTTCATCGAAAATCGATGACCAAAATCGGTCATCGCACAAGCCTAGCTGAAGGTATGCTTACACGACACACTTCGAAATTTACTATCGTGAAAATATGTTAAAATAACATGGTTCAATGTGGCATTTTCCTCCCGGACTCAAATAGTCACTTTGAAATACGAGTAAAACTTAGGAGCCCATTGAAGATGCAACAGAAATAGCGGTGGGAGATGAAGGCCAAAAAGTTGACCAAACCAATAATTTGCAATGCACAGGACTATGTCACAGGATGTTCCAAAGGAAGGCACACCATCGAATCTAATAGCTGGCTTCAGTTCTACATTACTGTTTCCGTGAATCGTTCTAATTAATGATTTTCAACAATGTCTTTGCATTGCAATATTGTATTTTAATTTACAGTACCTGTATTGATGCCAAAGGTACTTGTAGTAAATTTATTCTACTGATATTATTTAGCATATTTAAATAGTTTTTAACCCAGCCGACGCAAAAAAAATGAATATCACAAGCAAAAATAATAAATTTTTACTATTTAATTACTATTTACTATTTAATTTAATTTTTTTAAATATTCAATTCATCTTAATTTTCAACATTGTTACTTATTTTCAAACTGAATTAATTAAGTATATCACGTTTTATTGTTAAATTTTGTGTTTTAGTTTGTTTTGCCAACTAATTCAATGATGTAACAACTTGCCCCAGGCGGGGGTAGGTTGATACACTTTGGACATCATTGAAAAAAGCCGATTTTGTGGTCGGTAGTTAAATAATAGCCCATAAAATAATCATCTACACATTAAGAAAGCTTCAAGCTTATATTCAGTTATGAGTTTGATGAAGAAAATTGTTTATAAAAATTATGAAAATTGAAAATCCTAAAACTGCATCAACTAGCCCGGCTCTCCCCTGCATCCCATTTCATGCCAACGACTCTTCGCTAACGTCACCTCATTTCAAATGTCTGACCCATTTGTCTTACCCCATTTGGAACCGTTATCGCCCATGGCTCACCACCCTTCAAGAACACATTCCATTTGAAATTTCCAGGAGTGATTTTTTACACGCTACCTTTTCGCTACTCCAAATATATATTTTTCATTTACCCTTGCTAATTTTATGCTGGGTCCAGATTTGACCATTTGCCCAGTTTTTAGATGAACTGTGATTGCATAATATCCCCATTTACTTTGAAGTTCCAATCAATGTTATTAACGTCTATCTACAAATTAACAACTGCAGTAATAGTAGGTGATTCTTTCTCAATACCTTTCTCTATCATAAGACTTATAAAGACTCTATACTGAAAGCCGTATTTGGACTTAACTTAAGTCTCCTTCTATTTCTTACTTCTCAAAATATCTATCTAATAGGTACCAGTCAAACTGTATCCGGTTGGTATGGTGACTAGAGCAATGGCCTCCTATCCCAAGAGCACGGGTTCGAAACCCATTCATTTTTCTTTGGTAAACCAGTCCCTACTTCATCTACATCTACATCTACATAATACCCTGCAAGCCACCACAAGGGTGTGTGGCAGGGGGTGATTGCTCACCAAACATGCACTACATATCATGCATAAAAAAGGAATAGTATTAATATAGTAGTCAGAACTACACTATTTAAAAAAGATAGAAATTGCAAAGCAAACATGCAAAAACATTCTGTTAGTAGGGTTAGCTTTAAGTACTCATACCAACATGCAGCTACCAATGCTATTCATTGCTACTCTCCGATAGGACATATTTACCGTTATTCGTATCTCTTATTGTGCGAGGGAAAAAGGACATTTTGAATCGGTCAGTTCGGCAATCAATTTCTCTAACTTTATGATTATGGTCCAGTCTGCCATAGTAAGTTGGGGTTCGTAAAATATTTTTAACATCATCACTGAAAATATTGCCTTGGAATTTGTGGAAGAGATTAAGTCTAAATTTCAACCTGCGATCTGACAATGATTCCCATTTCAATTCATTTAATAGACTGGTTACGCTAATATAATTATCGTATCGTCCCTTTACAAATCTTGCCGATCTTCGCTGCACACGTTCAAGTTCATTACTTAGACCGATTTCGTAGGGATCCCATACACTGGCAGCATATTCCAAATGAGGTCTAACAAGGGAAAAGTAGCTGATTTCTCGTACATGATCGTCACATTTAAAAAAAAACTCCCTGAATCTGATTAGCATTGCCGCGGACGTAACACAAGACGTCTCATTTCTGTCCTTTTATCTGTGCATTGCCCCGTGAATTGTTGCAATTCGTTACGTGGGGTGTGTCGAGTGGTCGTCTCCCAAGTCCACCTTACTTGAGTACCTAGCGGAGGGCATTTCAAGTTCAGTACTCGGTCCGTCGGATGGGACGTTAAGCCGTGGTCCCCTTGGCGCCTTTCGTTGAGAGCAGACTACTGCTGGTGCTGGGTTTCCCTCTCAATCCGTCGTCCCCTGTTCCCGGAACACTCACACCTTCGCCCACCTATCCTCTCTCGCGCAAATGGCTTCAGTCACCTCTCCCAAATCACTCGCAACCTACTAGCGAGTGAAACTGGTGCACACCTGCAGCAGTGGAGAAAACCTTCTCAGCGTGACGCTTGTGCGCTCTCTGCTTCGAAGCGTATCCACTGTGAGACTGTACACCATTTTAAACCCCTAAGAGATCTTATGACGCATGCAGTAGAAGTGAGACTGTAATTGAGAATCGGAATATGGATCTAAGGGTCGAAATTCCTTCTCCTGTGCCCTTGTCATGACCAAAAAATTTTATTTATGCCATATCCAACCTCTAAAAGTCTTCAACCCAAGAATGAGTTCGATTGGCATAAGAGCAGTACAACAACACCCGTGAACACTAAAAAACGGAGTCACGCGTGAATATGGATCCTTTCCCTTCTCCTCCTGTGATTTTCCAGTCGGTAGAATTCACGTCTCTCCAGCTAACCTGAACTTATGCGATGGATTACTTCAGTTCTGGTCCGCTGCACAGCCGACCCGGGCAGCCATGAATGAAGCCATGGCACGATGGAACCAGCGGAGGGAGAGATGCGTGCCGTTAAGTGCGCTCCGCCGCTCGAGGGCGACGCGTGCGTCCTTGCAAAACCGAAGCGAAACCGGGGTCGGCACAGTCCCAAGCGGTGGGCCCTGTTTCGACCCCTCCCCCCCGGCTCACCATCGTAGAGCACCAGGCGGGGCCAAGCGTAGAGGCCCTTCAGTCTCCTCTCAATCAAAAACCCTTTTGCAAGAAATCCCTTCGGAGATCCCCCGGGTGGGTGGGGGGGGGTCTTTTGTCATTCCGTTTCCCTCAAAGCAACCCCCCTGTTGGACGACGAACAAGAAAAGTGAGGGCCAGGGGGGGAGGAGAGTCCACTGCGGGCCTACGGGGGGCGCAGCACATGACAAGGCAAAAGTAATCCGGGTCGGACACTCGCGTTCTCAATAGTCTTAAGGATTTTCGTACACTGCTCTTCTTCACGCGATGTCCTTCTTGCAACTTCCGGTTGGTCCGTGCACCACAGGGCCGTTTGAATTCAGATGCAGCATGCACAAAATAAAGGTAGCGTGCCGCAAGACGTGAAGAAGCCGAGGGCGAAGTCATTTCACAAATCCCTTTTTTACAGTCACAGATAAAAATCGCCGTTTCATATTTCAAGTTGAAAGAAGAGTGTAGCACTCCTCTCGGTTAAACCGCGCACACTTGCCGATCAACAAAAACAAGAATGCCATCACAAACTTTGGAAGAGGAGTCCATTTTGGCAACAACAGTTCATTTTGAAACTTTTAATGCTTAGAAAATGATTGCTCCAGTCCTCTTAGTGAACTACCTTAAGATTCTGGTTTGAGGGTGATGGACCCGACAAATCCTGCAGAAGACGCTTTCAAATCGTTAAATTAAATCACAGTGATAGCAGGTCTGTGTCGGACTGTGGAAACTGCGACCCCCTAACCATCTGGTTGGCAAACGTACGCTGCCCATTTGACTGATCCTTAATTGGTCAACATAACCTCCCCGTGGCAAAGCCGCATACTAAGGCGTTTAATTAAGCCGTGGCGCTGCATCAAACAAAATAAAAGGCATTCGACATTAAGAAACTTCGCGGACTCACGCCCGAGATAGAGCAGAGCAGAATCGGGTGTCCGAAGGGAGATGGTGCGGAGGCGAGCGAGTTGGCCTCACATCTGCATGGCCCGCATTAGGAGTCTGATTGCAGTGGCATACCGGTACCAACTTGTGAGAGAATTTGAAGTTCAATACTAAATAGTGTGTCCTTCCCAAATAGTGTGTCCGTCAAAAAATTACCGAGGAAAATTTTAGTTGGAAAAGAGCACCAAGAAAGGAACAGATTGGAAGAAAGAATTTCAGTGATAGAAGTGAATTGCCGTAGTATAAGAAATAAAGTAGCAGAATTTCACCACCTCATTAAGAGTACTGATGCAGATATAATTATAGGTACAGAAAGCTGGATTTCGAAGGACATATCAGATCATGAAGTATTTCCGAAGTGTTTTACCGTATACAGAAAGGATAGAGTAAGCAGAAACGGAGGAGTATTCATAGCTGTGAAGGACCCGTATGTCAGTAGAAGAGAACTTATTTCAGAGCGAAATGTAGAAAGTATTTGGTGTTCCGTTAAAAGTAAAAGTAGTAAAGCAAAAAAGATATATGTAGGTGCATATTACAGGCCACCGGACGCAGACGTCAATTCTATAATGGAGCTAAAGTCAGAGATACGTATATTACTTTCTGGCAAGAATGATAGAGTAATAATAGTAGGCGGAGATTTCAATCTTACTTCGATAGACTGGAATACGTGTAGTTTCATTACAGGAGGTAAGGATAAGGAACATTGCGAATCACTGTTGAACACCGTTACGTCACATTCTTTACAACAGCTAGTAACAAAACAGACCAGGGGAAACAACATTCTAGACTTATTAGCAACAAATATACCCGAAAGAGTTCTAAATACAGTTACAGACATAGGAATTAGTGATCATAAAATAGTGCATGCGAAATTTATTGTAGGCGTTGAAAGACATTATAAACCAAGGAGGACAGTACTTATTTGGCAAGGCTAATTACGACGGTATGAAAGAGGAATTAAGGGAAGCGTTTCATTTATTTAGCGAACGAAGCAAAGGATTAAATACAGAGGATTCATGGAGAGATTAGCAAAGATTTAGATGCAATTCGAGAGTGGTGCGACAAATGGCAGTTAGAGCTTAACCTTAAAAAGTGTGTAGCTATCAATTTTCGGAGTAGGAATAATTCGATAGAGCGTACCTATAAAATTAGTAACACGAAGGTCGAAAACGTAGAAACCATAAGATATTTACGTGTAACAATCGCTAAGGATTTATCGTGGGGAAGACACAACCGGGAAATATGCGCCCGAGCGAAGAAAAAGCTAGGATTTATAAAAAGAGTATTTGGGAAATGTGATGAGAAGACAAAAGAGCGATGTTACTTTTCACTAGTTAGGCCCCAACTTGAGTATGCAGCTAGTGTATGGGATCCTAATGAATTAGGTTTGATCAGAGAACTAGAGCGTAGCGTAGAGCAGCTAGGTTCGTTAAAAGATGTTACGATAGGGTGAGTAGCGTTTCAGAATTAATACAACAATTAGGGTGGGAATCATTATCAGAGCGTAGGTTAAAGTACAGATTGAATCTATTAGAGAAATTTCAATCGGATAGCTTTACTGAAGATGTTAGGCACATGTTAAAAACACCAGCGTATTATGCTAGATTCGACCAGCCAAATAAGATTAGAGAGATAGATTGTCGTACAGATGGATTCAAAATGGCATTTTTTCCCCCGTACATAAGAGAACAGAATAGGCAGCATAGGAAAGGGATAGGTAGGGGAAATATTTTAGAGTATTCTGTAGTGCATGATGCATGTATTAACCCCTTAAATACTGTAGACACTAACAATCAAGTTGCATGGGACAATATAGTTGCTAGTTTGCATGTCAGTAGTGCATGCTTGGTGACCTTCACCCCCTGCCACACACCCTCGCGGTGGCTTGCAGGGTATCGTGTAGATGTAGATGTAGATCAGTCGGGCCTCATCTTTGAACAACGAAAGTCGCCGTGGAATGGAACACACAAAGCGAGCAACGGATTCTCGTTTCCTTCCACTGGTTTTCAGAGGCTCGGCCAAATCCCTCCCAAACATATTCAACTCTTAAACTAATCGTGACACCGGTGAAACTCTGGACGGAAGTTACTCAACAAAAATAAATAATGAAAAATTCTGACGACGTCTACTGTACACATGCTATTCACTCGAGAAGAGCTCGCGCAGTGAAGTCTTCCTGGGATGCAGAACTGAGCATGAAGGGAAAAAATAGAGCTTCATTTTCATATCTTTAAAAGGCTCTCACTCGTGAATAATATCGTTTGAGCAGTGCTCATAGGAACATACATTCCACTCTCGCACAATATAAAAAATGTATATTTTACTGCAACGAAAAGCATGGATTCTATGAAAAACTGTCGTAAGAACAACGACACTTTGTTCAGTAAGAGGGCTAAGGATAGAAAAAACTTCAATTCTTTCTCTTTCCCACAACGCCCGTAGACTTGTGTTAACAACGCAGTGAAGGGCGAACTCCCAAAAGAGACTCCTGGCGGTAGGCCAACGGGAGAGTCGTTTCTATGTAAATTGAACGGGAGATCATAAGCTGAAAGCGCGATCCTTGTGCGGGCGGCATTGTACTTCCTCCTTGAATATACTTTCGCCTGGTATCGGCCATTTGTAGCACATCGGCAAAGAACGTACGACTATTCATTATTATTATCTACGTCAACCGTCCACATCCAAACCCTCTTCTACATCTACATAATACCCTGCAAGCCACCATTAAGGTGTGCGTCAAGGGGTGCATTCTATGCAAACATGCACTACATATCATTATTAAAATATTGGTATTAATATACTTGTCTAAATGTTAATTTTTTAAGAAAAGATAAAAGAGCAAAATAAGCATGCTATATAATGTTGTTAGCTGGGTTAGGTTTAGGTCATTATTCCAACATGCACCTGCCTATGCTATCTATCCATTGATACACTCGTATTTATGCTATTGGATATATTTACCTAGATATGGAAAAGTTATATGGAGTTGTTTGGTCGTTTTCGATGAACACCAATTTTCGCCAACGTTTCGCCTCTTTATTGCGGCTTCTTCAGGGCTATTTAGTGCACAATGTAAGTTTTTACATTTCCATTACTTTTTTACAGACTTAGATCAGAACAGAAAGAGAGAAAAAAAATTTACAGAGCAATCCTGTTACATACCTTTGGTGACAATTTTTTTTAACAACAACAACTTATGTTAAGGCAAAAATTTGTGATCATCAAAAACGACCAAACAACTCCATACAACTTTTCCATTTCTACATAAATAAAGGGGTCGAGAACATACTTCATCATAAAAATATATTTACCACCATTCATATCCCTAATTTTACGAGGAAAAACATTTTGAAGCAGTCATTTCGGCAATCAATTTCTCTATTTTTTACTATGGTAAAGCTTACCATAGTGAGTTGGAGTTCGCAGAATATATTTAACATCCTCAGCGAAAATATTATCCTGGAATTTTATAAGAGATTAAGTCTATATCAACCTATGATCCGACTGCGATTCCCATTCTGATTCCTTTAATAGACAGGTTACGCTAATCTAATCGAACCGTCCCTTTACAAATCTTGCCGACCTTCGCTGCACACTTTCAAGTTCATTATTCAGGCCGATTTCGTAGGGATCCCATACACTGGCAGCATATTCCCAATGAGGTCTAACAAGGGAAAAGTAGCTGATTTCTCGTATGTGATCGTCACATTAACCCAGTACTGTTTTGATGAATCCCAGTTTACGAAGTAATCTTCACATGTTATTAATATCCCTGATTGTACTAGGAAAGAAGGACATTCTGAATCTGTAAGTTTGGCGATCAATTTCTTTAATTTTCTGATTATGATCCAGTCTAGTATAGTAAGTTGGGGTTCGCAAAATATATTTAACGTCATCACTGAAAATATTATCGTGGAATTTATTTAGGAGATTAAGTCTAAATTTCAACCTGCGATCTGACAATGATTCCCATTTCAATTCATTTAATAGACTGGTTACGCTAGTATGGTTATCGTATCGTCTCTTTACAAATCTTGACGAACTTCACTGCACACGTTCAAGTTCATTATTTAGACCGATTTCTTAGAACCCATACTCTGGCATCATATTCCAAATGAGGTCTTACAAGGGAAAAGTACCTGATTTCGTGTACATGATCGTAACATTTACCCAATACTCTTTTGATGAATCCCAGTCTACGATTAGATTGTCCCATTATTTCACGTATGTGTTTACCCCAGGAAAGATCATGTGCCAGTCTTATTCCGAGATATTTAATGGATTCCGCGTTTGTTAATTTATTATTCCTTATTATGAAATTGCTACGAGGAGAAATATTCTTTTTCCAAATATTCATTACTACACATTTTTTAAATTAGGTAAAAATATAAATAGGGTAACGCCGTCCAAAACAACCTTTTTCACGCGACCATGTAGAAAATCATTCATCCGTGATGTAATTTTACCGCCTAACCCATAAGATCTTCATTTTACAATTACTTTGCTATGAGACTCCTTGTCAAAAGCTTTCTTGAAATCGAGAAGTATAGCATCCACTGGAATATTATTTTCGCCAGAAACTAAAATATCGTGGGAAAAGAGAGCAAGTTGAGTTTCACACGATCTGCTCTTTCGGAAGCCATGCTGGACATTGGACAATAAATTCTGGCTATCTAGGTGTCCCATGACTGTGCTGACAATTATATGTTACAGGACCTTGCATGAAATGGATGTGAGGGATAAAGGTCTGTAGTTGGATGGCTGCTCTTTACATCACTTTTGAAAAGGGGTGTTACAGCGGCTGTTTTCCAATCCTTCGGCACGACTTATTCTGTCAGGGATTTATTAAATGCTATTTCGAGGTGGGGAGAAATATTGGAAGCTTACTCTCTATAAACGCGGGAGGGAATTTAATCAGGGCCAGGAGATTTGTTGGGGCTTATATATTAAATAACTTTTCAATACCATTACAGGAAATTTCAATTGGTGGTATCAGCCGCTGAAAGAGGTCAGGTAAGAAGGCAATTGAATTTCCGGAAGGTGGGCTAAAAAAGGTTTGGAAGAAGGAATTCAGTAAATTAGCTTTGTCAAGAGTGGTTGCGGCCATTTCCCCCATATCATTTTTAAGTGAACTGACGACAGACTCATGGCCTTGCACCTCCCCTACGTAGTCGGCGCCTTCATGCATCATCGCCTGCACTCAAAGGTCCTGGCAACCTCGCCTCCGATCTATGAGGCCCGGCCGGAATTCCTGGTAATTGAAATAACGGGGGGAAACCTGTCGAAACTGTTATTGTTCATTGTTTATCGACCACCTAAAGTGGGGCATTTATCTGACATTGAAAATGCTTATTTGAAGTTTTGTCCCACCTATAAAAATGTAATCATTGTTGGGGACTTCAATGCTGATTTGCTTCGTGATGGTTATTATAGTATATTTCTGAGAAACTTCATTTATTGTAATGACTTGTACTTGATCCCATTGAATGCAACCCATCATACCGAAAACTGTCATACGCTTCTTGACCTATGTATAGTTGATTCCCAAGACAAAGTCTCATCCTACTGTCAGTCACCTGTCACGTTTCTCTCGGCCCACGACAAAATTGCCGTAACGTATAAATTTCATACTGCCATTTCTCAGTCACCTGCTATTACTTTTAGACAAGCTAGGAACATGGATGTAGAAAGATTTCAGACAAAATTGGCCGAGGTTGATTGGGAAAAGCTGTTTACTTCTCCTAATGTTGACGAAAAAGTCAATTTTTTCAACTCCAATTTTATTAGCTGTCTTGACAGCTTTGCCCCAAAACGTTCACTAATACCTAAACGACCCTCAGCTCCGTGGATAACGCAGGAAATAAAACGAGAAATTAAAGAAAGAGACAGATTGAGACGCGCTTTCATCCGGACGCAAAACCCAACTCTACAAAATATTCATAAAACAGCGTAATTTTGTCAAAGGCTTAATAACGAAAACTAAGAGAGGGTACTACATGGCTACCTTTTCACAACTTACAAATTCAAAAGAAATATGGAGAGAACTGAAATACCTTGGTCTCATCAGACAGCCAGATAAATTTTCATTAAGTGGTTTTTCCTTGAACGAACTGAATGAATGCTTCTCCTCGAGTGGTATTTCCCCTTCCAGCAACACCGGTGCTGCCATTTTCAATATTTCGTCTGTGGATGCCGTTGTTCCGTTCGACGACAAAAATTTTTACTTTCATCACATCACACCTGAAATGTTGCAGAAAGCTCTACTCTCCTCTAGATCCAACTCGGTTGGTGTAGACGATATCTCGATAAAATTTCTAAAAGCATCATCATCAACTGTGCTTCCTGCTCTGCTCAATATCTTTAACTCCTCTTTAATGACTGGCATATTTCCGTCTGACTGGAAGTCCTCCCTAATTCGACCCATCAAAAAAGTTAAAAATCCCTCGTCACCGGCGGACTATCGCCCCATTTCCTTACTTTGCGCCGCCTCAAAATGCCTTGAGAAAATTGTCCACGAACAGATTGTGGAGTACCTCAATGTAAACAAACTGTTTGACCCATTCCAATCTGGTTGTCGTAAGAACTTTTCAACGCAGTCCACTCTCATTAAAGTCACAGACGACATAAGATACGCCATGGACAAACAACTGTTAACTATCCTGGTACTATTTGATTTTAGCAAAGCATTTGACCGCGTAAATCATGCACTATTACTTCAAAAAATGAAAAATCTGAATTTTTCCTGTTCCTCCCTAAATTGGTTCTTTTCGTACTTACATGGGCGACGGCAGTCAGTGAAAGACTCTCTTGGAAACCGGTCAAAATGGCTTCCTATTTCATGTGGTGTACCACAAGGGTCGGTGCTTGGTCCACTATTGTTTTCATTATATGTTCGCGATCTCCCAAACTGTATTTCAAACTGTAAGTATATGATGTACGCTGACGATCTACAAATCTATTGCCATTGTTACCCAAAAGACCTCATGGAAACGATAAATAAGGTGAATGATGACGTTTCTGCCATCAGTTTGTGGGCTCAGGAAAATTATCTTCTATTAAACAGTAACAAAACAAAAGCTATGATCATCGGAAATTCCAGGGTCATTGCTAAACTCAACCTTGTTACGCTGCCCACGATAAAGGCGCAAAATACTAGTGTTCCCTACTCCAACAGTGTAAAAAATTTAGGTGTTACGATAACATACAATTTGTCATGGAAGGAACACATAATGAGTGTAGCCAATAGGGTTAATGCAATCCTTCATCAGCTGAAATTACATAAAACCCTGCTGCCCACCTATATTAGGACACGGCTGATTTCCTCCCTTATTTTTGCACATTTCGATTACTGCAACTTGGTATTTCATGATTTAACGGAGGAACTCAATATCAAGCTCCAGCGTCTCTTAAATTCTTGTGTCAGGTACGTCTTCGATCTGCGGAGGGAGGATCATATTTCTCCCTACCTCGATAAGCTCTCTTGGCTTGATCTAAAAACCAGGCGCAAATTCATGATGGCCTGTTTCATGTACTCCCTCTTTAAACACAATGAACCCCATTATTTAGTTGAATTTTATCCAATTAAGGTAAAGTCCCTTAATGTAGTAACTAGGATGGATCCTAATTATCTTTATGGGCCCCAAATTAGATCCACGACTTATCAAAATTCGGTCACAGTCGTAGGATCGTATATATGGAACAACCTCCCGAAAAATATCAAAGACTCTCCATCCTTGAACATATTCAAGAGGGAACTCTTAAAGCTACTGAAAGAAAAATCCCTTTATTTGTAATATTCAAAGGAAAATCTCTTGTTTTGTTTTGTTCTATCTACCAAGTGATGTTCTATATTTTGAGTAACCAATTTTATTGTATTCAGCTTATGTTTATTATTACTGCCTATGTTGTCTTTCTATCGCTGACCAAAAAAACAAAATTGTAATACCTCAAACAAAAGTCACTTAGTACTCAATGTTTTTTTGTAATATTCTATCGAACCCTTAGTTTTTTTGTTATAATATCACACTGTGAGCTCTATTGTAACATTTCTTACTTACACTGTTCATAGGGCATGTAAATCCTTGAATATAATAAACGTTATTATTATTATTATTATTACGACCAAAAGACTTGGATTTTCTTTTAATTGTTTCCTAAATGTTTTTTCTTAATTCCGCAAATGCCTTACAAGGAGCTGTCTTTGCAGTGAATTTTGAAATTTTATAATTTTCAATTATCACCATACGCTCATCGATGGGCACTTTTTTTTCATTTTTGCCTGGTATGCTCGCAATTGTCCCAGGGATTTTCTTACTTCGGCATCGCACTACCTTGGTTCATGGCTTTCTTTTTTAAATTTACTAGGGATATATCTACTGATCCAGAGCACATGATGTTGATGAACGACTTCCATGAACTTTTGTGCATAAGTTTTTGGAAGACTGTTTAAAATCCGATTAGGGATTTCTTAATTAAATTTTAGAGTTTCAAAGTCTGTTCTTTTAAAAATGTATATATTTATTTTTTCTCCTAAATTCTAGTCTAAAGTTAAAAATAATTTTGTAGTAAGAACTCTGTGGTCTCTGATTCCTTCAACGGTGTCAATCACAGTCAACTGTTGAGGGAAATTGGTTGCCAGTGAATGAAAACTCCTCCTGCTTTCTCTCTGTCTCTCAACAGTTTTTCCCCTGAGGATGCACCGGCCACTCCCTTTCACAGAGTAACCATTCCAAGTTATAAAGTAACATTATCGATTGGAAAGCGAAAAAAATACAAAAATATTAGTAATGCACAAGTGGGCTTAAATAAGAGGTATTTATGACAGAAGAGAGATAACTTCAGGAGTTTCTTTTCTGCATCCAGATAGCTAAAACCTGATAAATTTAAGGGTACGCCAATTGGAATGCATGTTCTGATTGGGGAATACGTCCTTGAGCTTCGGGGCAATTTCGTCGCGTTCCTTGTGGGGGAGGGGGCAAAGGATGTTCAAGAAAGTCTTTTCTAATCAGAAGTTACATATCGGAATGTCTATATTTAACATGTTATAGCTAACTGCATGCATTGATGACGCCACACATGTACAGAAATATATCTCACGAAACTATGAAAATATTTCGGCAAATTGAAAGCGGTTAACTCTCAACAAAAGTGGTTACTGCAAGCATCTATTACACCTATCCATTTAGCAAGATCCATTACAGTTACGTAATTTACATTTTTAGAGAAATTGCCAATGCGTAAAAATAAAAGATATTTATGTTTATATTCCACGATAGAATACAAAAATCCATAGGCGTGTATCGTGCGCGTGTGCCTATTTCTTAACATAACCCCGTAATCGACGTCTGTTGAAATGACTTGTGTAAATACACTTCGAAATTTCTGCTCCTTCTTTTTGGGAACTCACTATCCTCGAATCATGTTTTAAATGACCGTCGCATTTGCCGGACGGAAATATGATTTCTTACAAATTCTTTTTATGTATCTGCCATCATTTTTCAGAAGCAATGAAAACTGCAAAAAAGGATATGAATTCACGGTCAAGATGCACTCCGATGAAAATTTCAAGTTGCTGACTTGATTTTCGAGTTTCAAGATTGGCTGACGTTTTTGGTCACCTGGCGAAACGGAAAGATCTGACTGCCCTCACTTGTTCGATGAACAGAAGAGCGTTCGATCAACGAAACATTGGGACGTTCCTGGGCAGCGGCAGCGTCACCCACCCACACCCCCTCTCAAATCATGCACTGGAGATACACATCATTCCAGATCCATCACTTGTACACATTTGGCTTTCCATGACTCGCATGGATGCAGAAACCTGATATTACCCCGTGGCAGCAGCAAAGCTGTACGGAAATCATATAAACAAGAGAATCTGTTAATTGGAGCCCGAAATTATTTGCGGAGTCCTTTGTAATGCGGCCTCCATTATTCATTAGTACTGCCTCAGGTCGGTTTCTGCATTAAAAAAACTGCTGCACATGAATATGCGGTATAAAAACACCAATCCTTTCCAAGAGAGCACCTTTTCTCAACCACATGCACATAATGCAGCCAATTCTTAATCAGTCACTGTTCTAACTAATTTCTCGTGCAGCGCTCTCTGGATTCCCGTTCACTTCCTCCCGACTGCCTTCGTCATTTCTGCAAAGGATCACAGCAAATCCAAATGGAAGGTACGTAGACGATGACGATTTCCTCCTCCTACGACTGTGCGCAGTTCTCTGAGTTCTCCCTTTCCTATCAGCAGTGACTATCGGCTGAGAATGAAAGACAGCCAAACTCACTAACACATAAAGGCTTTCAGTTTCAAGACTTAATTTTTAAGACTGAGTTTATTTAATTTTTCCATCAGTGTTAATAACTTTCAAAATCCTCGATGGATAGTTTGAACTAATGTCAGAGTAATACAGTCACGTCTTAAGTACAGAGTAAACAGGCACGTTCAAATACCGTCGAGTACATACTAGCGTATTTCCACATTATGCAGATGAACTGCTACCTATTCATTGGTGTCGAGCAGAGGGCAACTCATAAGCCACAAGTTCGAGCCTCTGTTTAGGCATATCCACTGACGAGCGCTAACCCTTCAATCGTAGGCATACAGTGCGGTCGATTGCTCTTTTGAGTGCTACACCTACAGACCTCATCAATTCGACGGGACAGCAGCCTTCAACTGCCGAACTTCCCCCGAATCCACCACTCTCCACCACCTGCCATCTGCGGACATCTCTCCCAGCATCGCTCGCCCCACTCATTAATCACTCCCAGCGATTAATGCTCATGCGTTGACTGCGGTTTCGAGACCTGTCCCCCACTTTCGCCGCTAGAGGCGTCACGGTTGCCACGGGCGCTATTGCTATTGGAGGCAAGCCTTGCGAGGTGGATAGCCGATTCCACGTAGGTGTATACAATTATGTTTATAGGACGATTTCACCCATTGGACACTGTGCTCACTAGCGGCCAGGATTCTCAGCGGCCCTCGCCCAAGGGCTTCCTGTGACAGATACCTATCCATCTAAGTATTAATCCTGAATATACACAAGCTGACTTCCAAAATGCTTGCCACCTCGCTAGCTTCTTGAGAGACCCGTTCATTGGCGAGACGGAGAGGCGATGTTCCCACAGCCCTCCTCGGAAGAGACGCCCGGACAAATCCTCCCGAAGGGACAGAGACGATTTCCGCTTCTGTGCTGATGCTGTGTATCGGACAATTCTCAGTCCAGATCAATGTAGTGAGTTCTCCCTTTCCTCCCAGCTGAGAATATCGGATGAGAAGGAAGATTACCTTCGGCACCAGCGCGGCAGCTTCATTTACACATTTACTACTTCATTTACTACGCTGTGCCTCCGTCATACACAGAGCTATAACATCCCCCCTCGTTTGAAACGTATTTATCTTCCAACATCCAATCCTAGTGGTGTTCTAAACAATGCCTCTCCCTTCAGCGTTGTGAGCGCAAAACAAGGTTGACCTCTTTCATCATATCATAACAGGCTGTGATTTCGGTTGCGATGCGGAGATATAATTGCATGAAAACCGTAGACGTCAATGCTGGGTGCCTGATGAACTGGGTTGGGTTTAGATTTCAAATTAATTAATTCCAGTACGAGCAGCCATATAAGCATCAACATAGAAAATTAAAGAGGATATTCTTGCCATTATGTAGCGGAAATAAAACACACACCTGGTGAAATAAAGTGCATCCGTCGTCACGAAAGACATTTACTCAATCACAAATATGGGCAGAAAGAAATAGTTGCCTAAAAAAAGAATTAATTCAAAGATTTATTTCTAAGATTTTTTATGTGAAATTTTATAAATGATTTAGCCCATTTCTGGATGATACGTACAGCAGTCTCCGGCCCATGAAAAAGACGTATTTTGGATGGACTATCATATTTCTTTCCAAACTAATGTCACTAAAACAATAAAATTATCCTAAAAATACGTTTTAAATGTAAAAACTATAGGGCCTAACTTTTTTCATCTAAAATACAACTACAATACTACAGAGAGGAGGAAAACTTCAATGATGTCACGAAATTATTACTAAGCTGAGAGAAATCAGACTGCAGGCGGTTGTTTACAATCAATAGCAAATGAAACAAAACTGTCGACGATATACCTTTTAGTATCCAAATCACCACCGCGAAAACATTTGCTTTTACATATATTTACATATTTACTTGAAAGTTTTACTTTTACAAGAAAATATTAAATAATTTTTACGGCGTGTTTATTATGCTAACTTCCGTTTTGTAAAGAGGGTCAGAAGATGTAAAATTGCGGGTGAAGAGAGCACAAAATGTGTTCAGTTGCTGTAATATCCTACATTAAGGCCCGTATCGTAAAAGTCCCCTCTACGTAGAGCCACAGGCTGGCCTACTGTGAGGCTGGCCTTGCTTGCGAAGGAGGTCCCTCTATCTATTCGTATGTTAAAGGTCTCCTCCCTCTCGGCTTCTAGGAGGAGAGGTTAGAGCCAGCGGAAGTGACGCATTTTTCAAGAGAAAGTTTCTGCTTGCGTAGTTGACAGTCTTCTAGTAGTATGCTATGGTGATTTTTTCGAAGCGTATTCTGTAAAGCAATGCGCAGTGGAGATAGACGCTCGAAGTCACGCAAAATGTCTCGCTGTCTGTGGGATCCTCACAATTTCTGGCAGTTGCCTGGCTAGTTGTGTGTTAATAACCTGAAGAGCATATGTCCCAAATTATCAGTACCATCGTGTATGACTTACATTGACAGTAAATTGTGTGTATGTTGCCTGTTTGTGCAGAAGTACTGTGCCTTGTACTGTTGTAGCATATTACACATAATTATTCATTAAATCACCTGTGCACCTTCAAAAGTCAACTAATTTTGTCTCTCTGACGAGGACTTTATCTGTATGCATGTTAAATACTCTGAAAGGTAAATAAATTACAAAGCTTGCCGGATACTGCGTTCCAAATTAGTGGTAAATGTAAAAACGGGACGGATTAATTTTTTCACTTATGTGAATAACAATACAATCGCATACATTTATCAATCTGGACATTGTAGATTGCGCCAATCCATGAAAATCGCCGGAGACAATCTAAAGCAAGAGGCGAAGGTATAGGAGTACTTGTGAATGCATTTCAAATCTATGAACCAGACGTAACTTTTCATTTGAATCGCTATAATGTTGTTAACTTTACAGTGTGGTATTTATTTAACAAGGGGAGTGTCCGAGTTTCGGGTCTAGGATTTTGACGAAATTTGCCAGGCAGGTAGTGCTTGATTAGTTATTTACGAATCACCCCACATATGAGTAACTTCGACAAAAAACGAGTTTGAAATATTTTATTTCCAATAGAAAGCTAATAATTAGCAATGTTTAAACAGTGCAGTTTGGGTTAGGGGTAAAGTACTCGCATCACAATGTCGACGTCTCTTTTTTCTTTTTTCTCAAAGTTCTTTTTTCTCTTGCGATTAGTTTTTCCAAAAAAGCACAGCGCTGGAAAATCACGGCACCAGACAATTTAGAACAAATGTTGTACGTACGTCGGGACTGCGTTGTCAAAGATACGGAAATTAAAAATCACGATCAGAATTCATGCTCTTCCGTTAATTTCGTACACAAAAAACGACACGGCGTGCGGACGTATTTCCACCACGTACTAATTACGTGATTTAGGTAAATAACGTAATTGACTATTTTACGTACTAATTACGTGATTTTAGCAAATTACGTAAGAAGTACGTAAAATAGTTAAAATGCATCCCAGGTAAACACATGAAAAATTTGTAAAACCAGGGATAGTCGTACAACGAAACTGCGATGAAAAAAAAAATAATGCCGGAGAGTCTCGAACCAGAGACGTTGTCATTGTGATGCAAGTACTTTACCCCTAGCCCAAACTGCACTGTTTAAACATTGCTAATTATTAGCTTTCTATTGGAAATAAAATATTTCAAACTTTTTTTATCGAAGTTACTGGATATATAACTATGTATGATTAGAATTAACGTGCAAACGTTAATTGCACGTTAACTATAACCATGCAATGTATTCACTAGCATTGAGCTCTAAATTACCGCTGCATAAGTCGTTTTTAATAAAATCCCACTTATTGATAACTTCCAGTGGCGTAAAACCTTAATACAGCCAATAACTTTATTATTCTCGGGACAGGAAGGCCTCGCATGTCCACGTTTTCTGGCCGTAGCATAAGTAATAATACGTCTGTTATTATCGCTTTATGGAACCTATACCCAGCGAAAACCTCATCGTCCGCATAAAAGTCTAGAGGGTTATCCCTGTCGTGAAGTCTTATGCGTGGTACATATAAAAAGACCTCATTATCCTCAAAGTGACGAAGAAACTCATCCAAGTCGTTCATTTCATAAAAATTCATCAATTCAGCCATCATTTCACGCTCGCACTGTCACTTTTACCCAGTCCTCTACGCTTTGAGGTTACTACAAACCAACCTCTAAGTATAAGGTCGGATTTAGAGGTAGAGGTGACGATTTTGAGGTAGAGGTCGGATTTAGGATACCAATTCGCCCGCTCCTGACGTCATAGAGGTAGAGGTCAGCCTAGAGGAAGCTTTTACGATACGGGCCTCAGTCTCATTTCAATCCATTGAGCCGAATGGTGTTAATCCGACTGAAAAAGATCGTCAATGACGCTAAAACAGAATCCGACTTCTCCGTCCCATTTAATCGAGCTCTCGTGCCATCGAACAACCGAAGGAACACTGTCAACCGGTCTACCTATAGACGGCAATTCCAGCCATCAACGTCACTTCAACCTGAAGATGCCTACTGCATTTAAGAAAAGACCGTTGTGAAGGGATTGCAGCGTACGTTGTGGACACCTGGAAGCCCCAACCACTCTTACGCCTTGGCACCAATCTCATGCCATTCTTAGTGCAGGCATCTTATAAGCTCTTGGTAACACAGGTCATCTGTTTCTGAAAGCAATTATTACCCGCGTATAATTTAAAATGCTGGAAAGTTATGGGAATACATTGGATCAAGCTCAACACAGCTGATCAAACTACATTGCGATAGTAGATATATAGGGTCATATTCGGATTGGCTTGGCACCAAGGGTAATTAGTATGATTAAACAGCCCTCATTCTCCTGCACCATAGGAAAAAATCCATCGGTTTCGATAACATTTTTTAATACTGGCAATTTTATTTTATTTGGAGTAAACTGGTGTTCACACGTGAACCTATTGCGATGAGTTACGCAATGCATAAAATCGAGCAATTTTTTAATCACGTTAAATTTATTTACACAATTCTTCAAGGTAACATAATTGGACAGCGCATGGTGCAGCGACATTATACACACGTTCAAGTCCAGAATTCACTTTTATCACCAATAGCAAGGCATTTTCCAAATTTTACACGTCACGCTATCCAATGATAGGCCACCTGATGCACGAAAGGAGCATTTTTGCTGTTATCTATTGCGGAAGGCATCAATTCTCCGCACGATTTTGTATATTTCTGGCGTTTAGGAATGCATTATAAGGGCAAATGAAACTCAAACTAAATAGAAAAGTCGATTAATCAGTCACACTCCTTGTAAATTTATTCAACTTCATGTTATGGAAAGGCATCTCCACCTAACGGAAAAGAAACTCCATCGTGTACGACTGTCTCTGGGCTAGAGCTGTTTTTCTTTCAACGTCAGTTTAATTTGAGCTCCCGGCGTAAAAGCATATCCGCCGAACGGAGGTGTGGGAGTTTTTAATTTCTCCGGATTCAATTGCAGATTATAGTGTTCGTTCCAGTTCTCCTTAACATCTGGAATTTAAATGCCAGCTTCATAGATTTTCGCAAGTTCTGATTAGTCATAATCAGCGGATTCAAGAATTAAACCGACCACCACCGATTGAAAGCGGAGGATGGCTCCTTTCCCTGCGTACTTGAGGGAGAGGGCCAAGAAGAATAAAAAGACTGCAGTCTTGATGCTAAGTTTGATTCTGCTCAGCCAGCAGGAAAAACCTCAATATTTTTCGATGCTCGCATCAGCTCTGGATTCACAGAAAATGTAGTCAACTTCCTTGGTGTTGTAGTGCTCCATTAGTGGAAGAGAGGATCAACAGCTGAGGTGTCATGTGCCCCTCTTAGAACACGGTGCAGGGTAGAGATGGAAAAAGGCAGCCGACAGCCTCATCGTGACGAGAATCACCAAAAGGTGGCTCACGGTTTAGCGTCTACTGGGGAAGTATTCATCTTAAAGAGCTTTCAAAGCAGCACTAAAACCCAGGATTTCAGGCTTCGAAGTCTAGCCACCACAACCCGATTCAAGCGGATCCTCATTCGCTCTTCTTCCAAAAGGCATCAGTCTATCAATTACTTTTTTCCTAACAATTTTTCAGTTCGACAATCTACCTTGAAATCTCAAAAGCCTATAAGGAAATCTTTAAATCTGAATCTCTCCCATCCATAGAAGTGTACCGGAGGATAATGATGCAGTTAAGTTAGCCTTCCTTGCGATACGAATTGCGTTTAAATTTCTCTAGCACCAATTCGCCGGTGGCGCCGGCCCACTTCCCGCAAGGGCCCTCCCGAGGCCCCCATATGGCCCCCCCATATGGCCCCACATATGGCACATCCTCTTCAGTGTCTCACTTGCCCATCCGAGATCCTGGGAAGTCACCTTCTAGATGAATCTTATGAATCTAGGCTTATACCACGAACTGGAGCGTGGTTGGGTGTGTGTTTGTGTGTGATCGGCAAGATTTGTTAAGGGACGCTATGATAAGAACATTAGCATAACTAGTCCATTAGATAAACATTGATATGTGGATTTCGTAAATCCCTGGGAAACATTTTTACGGATGGCGTTAAAAAAATTTACGAAGCCCAATACTGACCTTTATCTGTGACTATATGCAATAATATATAAACAAAGGTGTCAAAGAATAGTATAGATAGTTGCATGCCGGTTTGAGGATCTTTTGCAAAGCCAACTAAAAGTATGATTTTACATGCTTGCGTTGCAACTTAAATATTTCTTATATTGCTATATTTTGGCTATAATATAGTTAGTAGTCCTTTTGTAGAAATATTTCTAATGCATGTTTGGTGTAAATTCGGCCTCTGCTGCACGCCTTCATGGTGACTTGCAGGGTATTACGTATGTGTAACTAAGTCTCTTAACCTTGGTCTTGTTAGCAAGATAAACGTTAAGAGCTATGCTCCCTAAGAGGTTTTCAGTAGTACAGAAATTACAATAGTAAATACAGAAGTGAAACACCAATTACAAAGAAGTGAGATCAGTTGATACTTTTTCTAAACATAAACTTCCTTCGCGTAAAAAAGTCCCAACCAAAGCGGTTATTACAAATTTCGAGAACGTCCAAGAATCACAGAGAAAGACACGTAAGAGGTAACGTCACATTCGCGACCTTCTGATACGCATCAAATTAATGTAGCGAAAACCACTCAGGCTATATTTACCTGACGCAAATAGTTGATGGTTGAGTATACGTGTAGAATGAGAAATGGTTTCTTAAACACAATCGTTTCGGCAGTAACTTTGTGGTATTTGCTAAACATATTGAAAAAAACAATTAACTTTGTATAGCCACATAAATTTATTTGCACGACCTAGGTTTCGACTACACATTCATCTTCAGGTTATGATGTTGACATGAGGTCAGGACCTAAAGATGACTGTGTAGTCGGAACCTAGGTAGTGCAAATAGATTTCTGTGGCTATACAAAGTTCAGCTTTTTATTTCAAAATTGGTTTCTTGTTTCGGGCGGTGTAATACAAGTACCTGCAAGATTACGGCGACCGCCCAGTTCCGTGGATTTTGGGCGTAGATGCCTTGGGTGAAAACTCTTTTCCATGACTTTGATTTTTCGGCATTAAATCTGCTTGCATAGAGATAATACATTTTTGCTTTTCGTATTAAATGAAACAAAGACGCCACTCTGTTACAAATGTGACAAAGGTTGGCGAAACAGGAGTACTCTCCAAACAAGATGATGCTGCCATCGCGACAATGTTTTGAATAAGAAGCAGAATATCTTGTTCACTCTACCTGATTGCTGCTTTTCTATAACAGATGTATGCATTAAAGAGCGTTATTTCAAAAGATAAAAGATTATTTTGAGACATATATCATTTTTATGGCTTCACATTTCCTCTCATATCAAAGTTCTGCTCCCCTAAGTTTGGATTTTTGGATAAATTTACTGTACTTAGTTTTTTTGCGAGGGTAGAGGTAGACCCCATACTGAGTCATTGGCATGTGGAATTCACACATTTATTTCTTTCGGTCGTCAATTCATTTCTCTGGGGACCAACAGCAAATTCCTACGAAATTCTATCCCACAAAACAGAATCGCGACGATTTTTTGGTGGAGTGTCCAGCAAACATTCTGCCCGGGATATGAACCCGGGACTCTGCGGCCTGCATTCCTCCACTCTACCCTGTAAGCCACAATTACCTCCCTAAAAAATAAACCTTCGGTAGATTAAGTACAAAACCTTCTTAAGATGTGGTATTGTCCACAATTTAATGCAAAATTAGATTATTTGTGTTTCAACGCTAACGCGTCATCATCATGGTAATGACGCGTTAGCGATGATGATGACGCGTTAGCGTTGAAACACGTGTAGTCTAATTTTGCATTAAATTGTGGACAATACCACATCTTAAGAAGGTCTTGTACTTCTTTATTTAAGATGCTGTTCCACCAAATCTCGCCGGACACTGTTGAATTCATAAACCTTCGGGTTGAATACTGATTTTTACCCTAATGTTATTCATTTTTTCCTGCATGCTATGCATTAACACCTTATCGGAAACATTTGCGACATAGCGGCATTTTTCTGGCATCAAATGGTGGAAATTGGAACCTGCTATCATAGTAGCCACGGATGAAGTGGGGAGAAGCGGAATGTGTGGCAAGACACTTTATTTTCAGCCGCCCATCGGACGGGCAGCTCAAAATCACAGGGCGACAGACTGGAGGTCGCCCATTCCACCCATAGGCCTCTGCTCCAGCGAAGACGAGATAAAGGAGCCTCCTCCCCACGGGATATCCCTCGCACAGCGGCAATTGTCGCTTTTTACGGCCGCCACCCCGTGGACACGGTTATAGCTTCATTATTCGTTGCCTAGGGACGACCCTTTGTCGGGCCCAAGACAGCGGGGGGGGGAGGGGGAGAACAAAAGGAGTCCTCCGGCATAAGAGGCCTCCCCCACCTGCCCCGTCATGCCTTGCGGCTGCTGCTGCTTTTCACATCGCATCTGCTCTCCACCCCCTAACCACCGGATTATATATATATATATTTATATATATACACACACACACACTCTCTCTCCCCATGTTTTCCGGCGATTCAAGCCGATCCGAGCATTGGCCAAGGATTTGCGAAGACACCGTTGGGAGCCGCTCCCGAATGAAAGATTCATTCTTATGCTCACTCATTCACTGGGTCCCTCCCCTGGCTGCCCCCCCCCCCTCCCCCCCCCGCAAGCATGTGGGGCGAAAAGGGTCCTTTTGGGGCCGAACGAAGGCCCGACGACAAGCAGTGAGAGCCAGATTCCGCCACTGCAGCGCCGCTAGCGACCTCCCCTGAACCGATGGCTTCAACTACTGGTGGAGTTCAGCCGTCGTCACAAATGCACATTGAACAGGCGTCGAAAACCAAAGGAGCAGTAATCTCCAGCTTCAGATGTCTTTTTCCAGGCAGCAAGAACAACTAGGGTACGATAAAAAACTTCCAAAAGACGGAAATGTTTAAGTTTATGATTGTATACTTCATTTGGAATGATGCATACCGCACCATGCAGACATTATAATACATTAATCTGAGAATAGATCCGAGGAAATTGCATATCAACTTTAAATATGCGTTTGAATGCTTAACAGATGTCTCGGCCGAAGTCAACTCGAAGCCATCCCTTTCCTGGCATCCGCTTTCCGACTAATTTCACGCAGCGTGCCATGAATGTGGCGCAGATTGTCGACGCGTGGCCGGGTGCAGTTTTGAAGGCGGTCTCCCACAATACTTCAAGTCCTTGAGTACGTGGGGCTCTGGAAGGGACCTCTTTCTAGGCACGTAGGGCGACCGCTTAGCACAAAAACAACAATGGAAATACATTTTATGGGGGCGTTTACTCGGAACCGAAATCGCAATCTCGTACACGAAATCGTTAGATGGAAACCAAAAATGAATTTTAGTGAAAAAATTAATCTTCTAACCCGAGCCATTCACTCATAAATCACAAAATTAAAATAAGCAAAAGGTGACGCCCACAGAAGAAGCTGCTTTGAGACCCTTGACGTCATTTTCCTCTCGTCCTTGACTGCTTTTCGGGGAAGGGAAGGGAGTGGAGGGGGGTTCTCGGAAGGTCTGCTCGCACAGATGCCGTCGCAACTGCTCCTATTGGCAGAGTCAGCTGTGTCCCCCCATTGCGATAAGGCGAAGTAGCTTCGCGGGCTCAGTTGTGATTGGACGAAGTGGATGACGTCAGAGGTTGCACCACGCCCACTTTTCCGAAAGGGTTAAAAACGTCAATTATTCGCCGTTCATGACACAAGAATGACTCGACGGATCGAAGAACGGAAACACACTCGACTTTTTATTTTTACAAACTCTATCAGATTCGACAATAAAAAATATGGTTAACGACCCCATTTGGATATCTATCCATAGACTTAAGTAAAGGGCCGGTGATTCCATCTCCAGCTCCCAGTTTTGCAGGAAGAGAACGCATAGCAATCTCTCTTTAAGGATGAAAGTTGCAGCTGTCTGCGTACACAAGTCATGAACGCTTATGTCCCTTTTGACCCACAAGCATACGATTCGGGGAGAGGGTTCTGAGAAAAGGACGAAGGTGATCATCCACGACGGTGGAGCCGCCATTGAATTATGCGAATTTGCGTGCAAGGCGAGCGACTGAGGGTCTCCACTCGCAGCATCAGTGTCGTTCCAACTGGTCACCAGCCCCTTCATGTTCTATCGAGATGAGATGACAAGGCGATCCCAAACGTGACTTCAAGGACTCGACCTTAGAGGCAACATCAACATTCCCTTACAGAGGAGAGTGCCGGAAGAAGCTACTGATACATTCTTCGACTTTTCACCTCTTCTACCGTGCGTGAGGCGTTCGGCAATAAATCGTCAACTTAAAAATGATTAAATTTCGCTGACCTCTATACAGAGTATAAGTTAAAATAATCCTAAAAAAATATACGCTTCAGTCTAACGCAGCATTAGATCGGTGCGTTCATGACCTGAATATTGTAGCAAACATTTCAGGCCTTCTGAAATATGTCAACTCCGGAATATTAGATAGATAGATAGATAGATAGATAGATAGATAGATAGATAAGAGTCTTTGTTGGGGTGAGATTGAGACTAAAAAGTCCCCTCACTATCTAATATTCTGGAATGAATGGAAGAGGACAAATGCCAAAGTACAAGGCCACAAAGGACCTACGTTAGATACAATACAATAAATAGTCTTTATTTGAGACGACATTGAACTTGTATAAACCCTTCTTCCACCTGACCTGAATCGGTGTTGCCGGAAAATGACGAGAAAGTAAAAGGAGAGCGATGAGGAATGACAAGTTGCAGCTTCGCTTCATTCCTCGGATCATTGAAGACTGAAGAATGGCGCGCGCCACGGGATTGAAGGCCCCGCAGACGGGAGCGCCCCCTGCTGCTGCATGACGGTGAGTGAGGAGGGAGGGGAAGGGGGCAGCTCTGACACTCAGGGTGAAGGGTAAGGATTATGCATCGGGGGGGGGGCAAAGGATGAGTGGGGCACAACACACTTCTCCGAAGATGGCTGTCGATCAACATGCTCCACACTAGCCCTCGGTCAGCCACAGTCCATTCGCTTTAACTCGGCCGACACTCGGGGGTCCACTGCGCAGGTGGTCCAGACTCAAGAGAATAGCGGCGGCAGCGCTTAGGGAACTCACATTCCGAACCAAAATCGGTAACTGCGCATGTAGGCACACTTCAAATTCTCCTCCTCCTTTTTCCACTCTCGCGAGTTGTCATCGGCCCAGTCAACACGAAAGATATGTACCTTCCTTGTTGCCTAAACGAGGCAAATTATTTTCCTAAAGTGATAAATTTCGTCTCTCGATAAACCTACCCACGGAATTATAAAAGAAATGCACGAAAATGTTTTATTCTCGAAAGTCCCCCTCAGAAATGTCCACCACACCGGCGGAGAGCAGAAGTATGTCAAGTGACAGGTCGCCATCAAAGGAAACGAGAGATTAAACTAAATCATGCATCCCCAAAAATTATTAAATAATTTGAATGGTGGCAGTTGAAGCAAATACCAATCATAAATTTTACACAGAGGCGTATTTATAACTGAGAAAAAGCAAAAAAAATCAATTTTTTTTAGATATAATGATTTAAATATCTCTTAATTTAGAGACGAATTGGTCAAAAGAGTATTGACATAACTGGTTCGTTTTTAGTATATTGCAGTTAGATGTTATGATTTGGGGTTAACTGAATTTCAGGTGCTCGAGAGGCCAAGGCAGTATCGCAAATTGTGACGACGGATCCCAAAACTAAGGCGATGAAAAACATCGAGGTGAGACTCGAACCGCGATCCTTCTGTTGCCACGCCGGCACGTGTCTGCCACGGCCCGTCGCGTCTCATCCAGCTCCTGCTTCACACATCCGGAAACCACTTCAATAATCTGTGCTCACGCCAAGAGAGAGTGCATTATTAGGGCCGTAGTATTCAATTCAGTGTGGGGAGTGACCTTTCCAGCACGCCTTCCATTTTGCTTGAAGGGCGTTGCAGGGGCGGGAAGGATAGTCAACGCTCATGCTCGACCGATGACCGGAAGGCATGCTCGAACCAAGAACGACACCCAAAGCCCTTGGACTCTACCGTGCGGAGTTTCTCAACTCAAGGCTAAATTTTCGCACGCGACAGAGTGATTCCTTACTCATAGCTCAGCAATCCTAACAGATTTGATGCAGTTCTGCACCCGATTCTCCTCTCTGCCCACCTCTACATATTACATATTTCTTTCCTTTCGCATCCTTCAATCCATTTATATCTTACGACCACTACCGTTCCTGTTTCTTTTCATACTGTGGATAATTCATCGGTCATTGTATGACACAGTGATTTCGTTTAGAATTCCCAGCAATGAATCTCAATCAATGTTCTTAAAAGCTTTCCATTGATCCAAGAATGCGATGAACGCCGGCTTGTTCTACTTTATTGCCTTCTTCACAAGCTATCTAAGAGCCAAAGTAGCTTCCTTGAACGTTTCATTTCGCGAAATAAAAAATTTTCCTCGCTATGGAGCTACTCTGCTTATCGTTCTGCTTTTAACATAATTTTTGTCAATTATTTCGAGGCACGTGTCATCATGCTAGTTCTCTAAAATTTTTCACAATTCTCTTCTCTCGGAATAGCGATTATTAATTTTATTATTCTTGATTTGTACACGTTGCACATGGTATAACTGGGTTAAATTTTTCTCTTAAGACATGTTTGTCATCAGGAACATCGTAAATGTTAGGAGCAGCATCTCTCCACAGGACTGCGACAAATTTTTATCCAAATATAAAGTCCCCCATAAGATCCTTTTCGACTTCGTCGATTCCTCTTTGATTACTTTCTTTGTTGCATAAGTACTCCCAATATTCCATAAATATCTTCACCATTTCTTCATGTTCCATACAGAGCTCCCTATCCTTGTTCCTAATGCTATTACATAATTCAAACATATATATAACTATGCTAGTTAATGACATTATATACATATTACATGTTATTACATAATACATATTGCATAATTTGAAGTGATTACTCATCAGCTTGTATTCAATTTCCAAATCTCCATGAGAGACATTGTTTTGTACACGTGTGCATGGATCCTCCATCGACATTTCTTCATCTTTACTACTCATTTAATTTCTTATTCTTTTGCACCAATGGCCTTGATCGCATTTCCTCCTCTTTCCCATGATCCAACACTGCTAGCCGCATTATTATTTTTTTTCTCGGATTCACACTCACTAGCTCATTAGTGCATGCATAATACCTATAGATATAGGTCCCCAATCCCTTCCATCCCTATCCATATACCTTTCCTTTCGGTCTGAAGCGCCTATTAGTGCATAAACAAACTTGAAAACACCCATCTCTCAAGCACTTATCAGGACACTGCATTCGTCCCGAATTTCACATAAGACAAGCTATCCATAATTTTTCTTCCTCGCTAGAAAACTCGCTACGACACAACTATGAAAAAGCAAGTATAAATTACAGAGTTCGAAAGAAAGTCGCCGTAATTTTTATCTTATATTTCCGGAAAGTCACAATGTAAATTTAACAGCGTTGATAAATCTAGCCGTCTGGATTAAATATTGTTAGCATCAAATGTGAGAGGCTGCAAGTCCAATTTCATGGTCACTCTAGGTATGTGACCACACCATCAACAAATAGACTGTTCATGTGGTTACTTCATAAATAAGAACGATATAAAGAAGAGAAGGTGAGACCGAACACTAACTTTTGGTACTACGACAGAGTCCCTTAAAATAACGGCAACATTTCCTTTGATTACCCCTAATATATTGCTATCGGAAGAATTGCTGCGTATCTAATTCTCTACTTTTACAGCACATCTATTATGCAAGACTTTTGTTTGTATGCTAGCTTATGGTGAGGAACCTCGCTTAATATTTTGAACATAAAACATTCGAACACTTTCTTGACTTTCCTTTGGATAGGTGGACGTCATCAAGATATAATCCAAGCTATCGTTAAAATATTTTTAGTAACTCCTTTGATTAGCCCTGAAGGGATTTTGACTCTAAGATCGCACCAAAATGCTAACTACTCTTAATTTAAGAGTTTTCATCTACATCTACACGATACCCTGCAAGCCACCGCTAGGGTGTGTGGCAGGGGGTGAAGGTCACCAAGCATGCACTACTAACATGCAAGCAAACAACTAAAGGGTCTCATGCAACTAGATTGTTAGTATCTATAGTATTTAACGGGTAAGACATGCATCATGCACTACAGAATGCTCTAAAATATTTCCCTAACCTATCCCTTTCCTATGCTGCCTATTCTGTTCTCTTATAGTACGGGGGAAAAATGCCACTTTGAATCTATCTGTACGACAATGTATCTCTCTAATCTTATTTATCTGGTCGAATCTAGCATAATACGCTGGTGTTTTTAATATGTGCCTAACATCTTCAGTAAAGCTACCCGATTGAAATTTCTCTAATAGATTCAATCCGAACTTTAATCTACGCTCTGATAATGATTCCCACCCTAATTCTTGTATTAATTCTGATACACTACTCAACCTATCGTAACACCTTTTGACGAACCTAGCTGCTCTACGCTACGCTCTAGTTCTCTGATCAAACCTAATTTATTAGGATCCCATACACTGGCTGCATACTCAAGGTGGGGCCTAACTAGTGAAAAGTAGCATCGCTCTTTTGTCTTCTCATCACATTTCCCAAGTACTCTTTTTATAAATCCTAGCTTTCTCTTCGCTCGGCCGCATATTTCCCTTATGTGTCTTCCCCACGATAAATCTTTAGTGATTGTTACACCTAAATATCTTACGGTTTCAACGTTTTCGATCTTCGTGTTATTAATTCTATAGGATCGCTCTATCGAATTATTCCTCCTCCAAAAATTGATAGCTACACACTTTTTAAGGTTGAGTTCTAACTGCCATTTGTCGCACCACTCTTGAATTGCATCTAAATCCTTGCTAAGTGATTTCGTGTCCTCTTCGTTCGATATACCCCTGTACACCACCGCATCGTCTGCAAAAAGTCTAAGGTTACTACTAACTACGGTACCCAAGGTAAGGTGTGCAAGGTAAGTAGTGCAAGGTAAGTTTTGCAGGATGGTGACATCAACCATAAGTAATAGTATTGAGATCTTGTACCAGGATAATTGTCACATCCGCTTCATCGCATAACATGCTACATCAACACACACAACGGAGAAATGCAACTACTGAGGTCACTTGACATCAATTAAGTGACCTGCCTGCAACCTGGCTGCCTTTCTCGAGAGGCATGTAATCATGACCTATTTTTGTCCCATTTAGTATTTTCATTTTCCATGAAACGTATAATTCAAACGTAAGTGTAGCCATCGGCGCCTAAAGTTATAAACCCTCGATTCTACCATCAAGATTTGAAATATAATCCTCAAGAATGCACCAATTCGTTCAAGAGTTTCTATGGCGAGAGTACCCGAACCAACGTGAACATGACTGCGTACCAAGAGGCCACTTTGGCTTCGGGAGGGAAAGGGGATGGGAAATTCAGCGTTGGAAAAGGAAGCCCGAGCGATCCGAAATGAGATTCAACGATGCAAAACGAAGCACGCCCTCAGGAATCGCCCTCAGGCCATTGAGTAAAAAGAGCCATTTGTGCCCGTGACAGCCAGGGAGAGGAATAAAGGACAGGAAAACGGAGTTTTCTGTCAAAGCCTCGTGTTTTGCTGGATACAACAATTGACTCAATCAACATCCACTTCCGGATGCCAAGTTCATCTGCGGTGGTCAGCTTTGATGAGCAGCATCATGTAACCCTTTTTGACGAGGGGGAGACTCTTCGGGGAGTCAATCACATCATCATACAAGCATGCTGGATACCAAAGAGCTTGTCCCAATAAACATACCTTCGATATGAGGAATATGAAAGAGCATTTTATGATTGAATTAAAATAAGTTCGAATTCGCAGAGTCTCGCTTGAATGGCAAAAGCAACAACACGATGAGTCGAGGTTCTTGATAAATAGTTAAAGCCGTCAGAAGGACCATCTACACGTCTACATCTACACGATACCTGCATCCCACCGCAAGGGTGAGTGGCCAGGGTAGAAGATCACCAAGCATGCACTATGAACATGCAAATATGCTCCCAAGATGGATGCTAAAAAGCATTTATTCTGTAGTTCAACAAGAAAACTAATTGTTAGGCTAATAAAGTGAATTTTTTAATAATAAGAAGAAGAAGAAAAGAAGGTCAAGCGCATTCTGTCGATCGCCGGCCGATAATGTTTGTTTCTATTTGACAAGCACATGATATTTAAAGTCATTTCACCCTATTTGACTTAGTTTTGGTCATATAACAGGCTTGACTTCGGATCCAAAAGTGACCTCGAGAAATTTTCCGCACCCATTTTGCGCGGTCATTGGAAGCAGACGCGGCTCCCTCTCTCGACGCTGCCGCATCCGCCAGGCGACCCACCCCCGCCATCCCTCGAATGCACTTGGGGACTATCGCGGAGCACTCGCCAGCACACGCATCGGATGGACTTGTCCACATGCGTGGAGGAGCAAAGCGTGAGATGTTTCTCGGCGGCGCGACGTCGTGAGATGAAATGGAATTGGGTCCATCGGTCTGAGCCCTCATCAAATGGAATCCCGGAGAGTTCCCTGCAGCGACAGGCAAAGCCCCAAGCACATACCGACCACCCTCAGATTTGTCACTTCGACTTTTGCACAATGCCATGATATCGAAGAGACAAAACGTCGATGGAATCCGAATGATACGTGTTTAATTTTTCTTTCATTCGTCATGTCGAAACAAGATCACCATTCACTGATTACCTGTCGAAAAATATCGACCTTATGTTACTTCAAAATAAACAATCAAAACATAATAGCCCAATACCGTATCAGCACCTCAAATATCAGTCTCTTGCTTACACTGGTTCCACCAAGTCAAGTCAAAAATTACTTTTTCCCCAAAATAACAATACAATAAATACAAAGCCAAAATTAGCAACATTTGGAAGTCCTGTTATAGGAAATTTTTCCTCTCCAGGGCAGACATGAATCTTTTTTGGCATAAAACAGTCCGGGCATTCGCCCTGGGTTCAGGGAAACCCATTAAAACTGCGCGTATTGGCCTGCTTCCATTTAATAACTCGGATTAGTATATGCATTTTCAGTTCAGGTGGACTGATATTAATTCTCCATCACGGCAAAATAATGTTAATTAGCTAGCCTGTTACACTCAGAGAAGAGTTAAGAGTCCATTACTACCAAATCTGCTAACATACGACTGTATTTTTTCAATATTCCAAATGGAAATTATAGGAAAATGAAAAGGCTGTGGACTGTTGTTAATTGCCATGATTAACTCAAAGGTCGAGGCCATTCTTAAATCCAATTATCACCTTTATTTTCTGGTCTCTATAAAGAGAACATCCGTACTTAAATTTCCTTTCTCAAGCATTTTCAGCAATGGATCCCAATTAAATCACAGCCCACTAATCAATCAACAACAGACACGAAGAAGCACAAGGAAAGAAAAGCGACGAAGACTTCAAGATCAAATGAAATCATATCACAAAATATAGCCTTCTGTTACAAATAAAGGTACTGAGGATTACATCGAAGATAATTCTCAAGAGCAACATTGGCCATTTTGATAGTAACTGGCTCTATGGGGAAAAACAGGCATTTGCAAGGAATGCGCTGTAGACTGGAGTGCCCTAGCTACCACGCCAACTCGATCCCAGATTCTTGAGTTTTTACATTTTAATACGCGTAAAATCTCCATCGGTGTCCATAAAAAACGCAGTTTTGTGCCAAGAAGTTTCATTCTTCCCCCTTTCTGGATTCACTATCGGCCAGCATTCATATGGGAGACGGACTTGGGCCGATGAGATACAAATTAAACTTCAAATGAAATCTTAAACTATTGAGTGAACTATCTCCGTCTGCTTCGGAATCTGCTAAAACGAGTGTCACGATAATTCACGCATGGAGACTTTAGGGTGCCAAAAATAGAAATTATGCAAAAAGGTGACGGGTTCGACTCCAGATAGCGTCCATAAAAATGCACGGAGAGGTCATTTTCACCTCATGCAGACTTAATTCCTTTTACAAAATACAATTAGAACAATGCTCCTACGAGATCGAGGCAAGTACCAATAGGAATTATACATAAACCTCTTGATTTATTTAGATATAATAATAAGCTTAAGCTTATTATTATGTAATAATAAGCCAATAATAAGCTTAAGCTTAAATATACATAGGTATTTGTAGCTTTAAATTTTAACGTGATGAATAAGTATAACAGATAACAGAGGCATTCAACGCCAAGATTGGTCTTGTTAGTGAGGGTATATTTAACCAAATACTAAACCTAACGGCGTTTTAAATTCACAAACTATAGTGTGCTAGGTCAGAAAATAACTTTCCCTGTGCCTCCTGAAGTTTCTCAATAAGATATCCACTAAAACCCCAGGTTGGATTTCGCTGAATACAATAGTAGACTACTGACAGCAATCGAACCATCGACCTCCGATATAATAACATGGCCTAACACTCTACAAAACGAGCAATTAAACTCGAAATTCGTCATACAAATAAGTAATACCATCAATTTTCATGGAATTTTAACTAAGTTTCGTGAACCTATTTTTGCGTGCATTTTTGCATGCAGCGCAACATGACTGAAAGGTGAAATAGTGAATTAGAGTGCGCTTAACAGAGTATGAAGGCAAGAATGCTGCTTGGCTAGTTCGAAAAATGTTCAAACACAAGGTAATAGATGTGAAATGCTAGATCTTTTTAATTGATGTTCTCTTGAGATAAGTCCTGTACAAGTGTCGCTTTGAGTCTATCATCTTCATGGAAATGGATACTCATATGGAATGGATGTGCATAATTCTAGCCGGCGGACGTCAGTGAAAAATTAATATATGTTTTAAAAGATGTTTAGTGTAATTAGAAATAAATTTTGCTGTCAGAAAATTTCAGCTTCTCACCAGAACAACGAGATTTTAATGAAATTTTGTAAACATGTGGCAACGGACACTTACAAGGATGAAATTCACCTTACACAGGATAATCATTCTATAGGAATTCTAATGGATGGAGTGTTTGAAAGTTGTTTTTTCTAGTAACGGATTCCAAGACATTAAACACTGAGCGAAAATAGCATCTTTTAACAAAGAATTTTAAGGCTAATTAAAAACTTCATCTTCTAAACGCCATTATCCGGTGTGAAACTCAAGAACTAAGCTCTTCGTTACGCTTCAGTTTTCTTTAGAAGTAAATAAAGTTAACGCAGGCATCATTAAAAACGCCACGTCGGGGAATAAAAAGTCAGCTACAACGCTTGAGTCATTCATTCACTCATGATTTCCAGAATTCCGTCAAAATAGCAGATATATGAATAAACACGAACTAAAAACAAAATAAAATTATTTTTATTCAGGCGAAAAGGGTATTCTACCGAAGGAATAATCTAACTAAAGCTGGAAATATGAAATGTGGTGCTACAGAAAAATGATGAACATGAAGTGGAATAATCGAGTGATTATCCAAGAAGTGCTAATATAGAGCCAGAATTAAGAAGTCGGCTGAAACCTTTGAAAAGGAAAACTAATTCTGCCATATTTTTACACAATGAGAAAGAAAATCGCCGAGGGAAAAGTGACTAGAAAATAATTGCAAAGGAAGTCCATGCATGAAGCATAGAGCATATGTTTTCAAACCTTTTAAAGAGACGAACTACGTCAATAAGAAGAGGGTTGCTGACATGATAATAAAATGGAGAGCTGCGTGTAATCATTATTAGGAATGATGACTGATGATGATGATTCTCTGACGTACCTAAGATTAATTTGAAAAGCTCTAAAATGTGAGTAGATTAAGAGCGACTTATGTAAAACAAACATCAAAGTGACAGTAATTAATGGTGAATTACATAGCCGAGAAGAACGTACTCAATTTGGTTAGCAAGGCTGTACAAGGAAACTAAATCAGTTTCCAATAAGACCATTTCTGACCATGACAGTACGAGGCCAAACGTCAAACATACGAACACGTCGCGAAGACTTACGAACAATAGTATTTATCCATGGAATGATGTACATTGCTTTTCCTTAAGTCAAAAGAGAAAGCGGAGTTTAATAGAAGTCAATCGCTATATAGCACGATGAATTCTGACCAAGACATTATTTTTTATTCCTATTGACATAAACGATTGTCATTTAAGCTTCTAAAACATTATTAACATTTTATTTTTAAATTACATTGTTACTTGCTTTCTCTCATAATTATTTCAACATTTTTGGAAATTGCTTTCTTTCCCCCCATTTCTCCCCCAAAATTCTCATGATAAAATATATCTACTGCAGCTTTCTATCTGCAAATATGCAGCAAATACCTCCACCGAGTCACCCGCTGAAAATCAGGGCTGCAGAATTTCCACCGAGAAAAGCTCAACCTCGAAACCCGGGGATAATCGGGAGATTACAGGTTCAGGAGCCATTCAAGGTGGATTTTTTCTCTGTGTAAATTCTGCTTCTTTATTTGTTCAGCAGATATAGGAAAAATAACTCGTCACTTGCAATTAACTGAGTGAACTGCACAGAGATCCCTGCATCGGTAAGTGAAAACCCTCTCCGAGCTGGACTCGAGCCCGAGACCTTGAGTTTGACCACCGGCCACTTACCCCTCACGGCCACCGAGAAGGGGGAAGCGTGTATTGTTCCCCCCCTTTGGCTCCCCGTGGTGATGCGTGAGGGACAGCGCTGGCTCATTAATCGCGGTGGAAAGGCCCCTGGCTGGGGAACAAGGGCCATTACACGTGCGCTTAGCGGAGGCCCTGCATCAGGGCTCTTTCCGGCGTTGCCCGGGAGACGGGGGGGGGGGATGCTGGCGGCTCCTTATCACTTTATTTGTGTCGGGAGGCCGCATTCATCTTCGCTCGATCCCGGACTCGCCAGTTACAGCGCCCACCGCCGCATGAAACACGGCGGCCCTGCCGAGCGCCATAATTTTTAATTTCCCTGCCGGAGCCACAAATATCCGTCGGGAAAAAAGGGAGCGGAAGCGTTGATGCCGCCCACGCCTCCGTGTTTTTGCCCACCTGTGAACAGTTATAATTCTTTCGCTATATGGGAGCAAATATATCTCCGGAACACACACACACACGAGTCAGTCTTTGGGCCTTAAAATCCATTCGGGCAGTGGACGAGACGCTCTCACATGGGAAAGGGAGGGACATCAACGCAAAGTAATGATTTCGCGTCGAGAAGTCGCAAGGCGAGGCGATCCAAAAGCGTTCAAGTTGAGCCTCCTAAATCTGTCGTTTCACAGCGGCAGACTCGAGCACAAGATCCGAGAAGTGCAATGAATGACGCAGGCGGATACGTGACTGACAGAATATCTGGCTCCAGTGGCAAGCCGGTTATTATTTTCATGCGATAAGGATTAATTTCAAGCTGTGACTTTAAATTAGAAAAACAACCAACTGAAAACGCCTAAACGCATTATCTAGAATTAAAAAAAAGCAGAGGTCATAGAATTCTTTCCTCAGTGAAGCGCAAAATAGCACATTTCATACCTACGTATGCGTAACAATTCGTTGGCCAGAGAATTTCTGATATTCAATAGCTTTAAAATAATTTACAAACTCACGGACACGATAGCAACTTTGTTCCACAAATTTTACACTGTGAGGAGAAAGGCAGAAAATTAGACGCTTTGGAAGAATTGGAGATATATCAACATTTGAATTCTAACGGTTGTATCGTGGTATACGATATTTTGTTCCCCTCCCACTCCCCTCTCTTAAAATTCGTGAGTCCAATAATCCTGCCTTACCCACTCCTTCCCCCCTCCTTCCCCCCTCCTTCCTCCCTCCCCACAGGACTCCACCGTAACAGCAGGGGATGGTGACACCCACTAACCACGGTTTTGGCCTTCACTCCATACCCCTCCCTTCCAACCCACCACCCCTCCCTTTCCCTCCCCCATGTTAAATTGTATATAAGGGCCTTACAATTCTCTATTTGACACCTGAAGATGATGCTATGCATCGAAACCATGGTCGTGAGTGAATAATTTATATATTTTATGGAAAAGCATTATTTCATTAACCTCATCACCTTTAAAATAAATGACATATAAGTGAGTCCCGCTCTGGATAAATTGGACAGAGATTAGAACGGACATAGGAGTTACTAAGGTCAGTCAGTCCGTGGCCGCTGTCCACTTGCTGAGGTCAGCGATGGGGTGCAAGGTGCAAGCACGATGTCTGCACACTGACTCGCGAGCGTCACTCAGAAATCGAAGGACATCTCCAACCTCGCTGGTGGAAGCCTCGGTGATGAGTCCACGGACGTCAGGGAGTGAATTTGACAACCGTTTTGAAGTAAGCTAACTATTTTGGCTGAAGTGTCACATTAAACGAGTTCATTCCGTCGAGATTATGCCAGTTCAATAAATCCAAGTAAAACAGAAATAGTTGAACTCTTGAATATCAAATGCAGCTGCATCGCAAAGGGGACCCATTCGACTGATGCCTTGTCACTGCTGCTGATTAAGTCTTGGTGGTCCAGGTTAGCGGAGGCATTGTCTGAGCACCGAAGACATAAGGGACTGTTTCATTGGTTTTGGTGTCGAAAATGACCAGGTGCAGCCCAATTTGGGATGCGGAGAGGGTTGGATGGAAGTGAAACGGGGGCGAGGTGAAAGGCAAGCGACTTGGACGGCGACGGGGGGGGGGGGGGGATGATACGGAGGAGGGATAACGCGGGGAGGAGGCGAGGGGTCCTGAAGATGAGATAATAATGGTATCGGGCGAAATGAATAGCCACGTCGGTGCTGACAAAGTGGCTGGATCCTCAAGTGAGCTCTCGAGCGGGTGATAAAGGTGAAGCATTGGAAGGTCAGCGGATGACTGGCTGTCTACCCTGAAAGCTTGAAACATTTACCAGTACGCATGGAAACGCCAGGATGTTTAGGAGGTAGTGTGGGATGAAAAGGAACTGGCAATGCGATACAGTGGAGCCACATATTTGATTGTTGGTGAAGGACGCGTGGTAAACAACAGAATAGAGGAGCTGGTTACATATGCGTCAGAAGATCATCTATTAGTCCTATATCTGTGTAAAACGTTTGTTCCTCGGAAAAAACAAAAGGTTAGGCATGCTTATAATCAATTTCACTTTCTCCTTGGATAGCCTTCTAGATGAGATTGCTTCCGTAATATAAATACTCCAAATATTGCTTCCAAATCTTCATTGTCAATTAATAGTTCTCCATTTTTATTCCTATTGGATTGCATCTTGCGATTCGCTACTAGAAGTGGTTCCTCACTATCCTTTTAGCAGCATGCACTTTTCCTAGCACGACTTTGATGAGCGTTTTTGCATAGATCCTTCATTCGCATTTCTCTAACTTTCCTCGCTGTGCGACTCATTTCCTTCTTTGGATCAGATGCTCCTTCTTCAGATTTGGTTTCCCTTCAATCTAAAACTACTCCCGTGATCCTTGGCTTCTTCCTGACAATTTTTGTCCTTTCAAGAACATCTTTTTCAGCTTTCTGTATTCCGCTCGCTGTTTTCCCGATTCTCTTTCGCTCTATTTAATGCTCATTCAGCTAGTTTTACACTCTCTTCTAAGAAGCCAACCAAAGTCCAGTCTCCTTCAATGTTTTTACTGCCCTATATTTTTCATTTATTTGTTCAGTCATTTGAATTTCAGATGGAATTTATCATTGATAAGTTGTCAACCTTGTCTATATCTGCTCACCATTATATTTTATGGTCCTGAATCAGGTCCCTGAATCTGCTTCAATAAAATGTAGTCTACTTGAAAACTTCTTCTACCTCCAGGTAATTTTACGCGTGTGTGTGTGTATATATATATATATATATATACATACTATATACATTCATAATGTGTTGGTACCACAAAATTTAGTGCAGAATCCTAGAAGTTTTTCTCCTTACTTGCTCCGATTTCTCAATCAATTTTTCCAGTTATTATTTCATTTTGACTTTCACCGACGATAGCACTCCAAACTACTAAAATGATTTTCTATTCTTTTCCTCTGACTTTTTAATTACTTTTCAGTTTATTGTATTTTTTATGATTTACTTTATTTGCTACTTCAATTCTTCACCTATGTCCGTCGCAGGGATGGAAAATTGCACCGACACGGTATTTGTTTGGCCTCCATCTTCACAATCCTTCCGCCATACTGTTGGAGGCTCTTAATATGCCTTCCGGCACTCTTCCTAAGCATCGTGTGTACTCTGCAACACCATTCAAAGATCCAGGGTGCCTAATACCGTGGCCTCCTCCCAACAGTCCTTCTTGTGGCCTCTCCGTTTCGCATACTCCTAATGTTTCTCCTAACGCCAATTCTTCACATTCCCACCTTGAGGTTCTCTAATTCTCCAAATGCCCGAAGCGATTTCACGTTCACTGTTCCTCCTCTCAAATGTTTGTAATACTAGACTGAGGTCCAAATCAATATATTCAAACGAAACATACCTCGAGATGCACAAAATATTCAACGAATATCTAAAAATAAAACTACCCCACTTAATCACTTCCGGACTTCCAGTCATAAATATGTTGGCATTCCCATATTTTTAACAAAAGTTCTCATCACCCCCGAGTTCAGAGCATGCAACTTGTGATTATAATAGGAATCTCGCGATTTCGGTGTCACCTGTTATGAGAGCATCTCTGCTGGAACATACACCGTAAGATCTAAGATACCTCGGATAGAACAGAAAACCCCACTTTGGCCGTTATTAAAGCACGCGAGTCACAAGATCAGTGTGGCTTGCGCCTACGACCAGCTATATCTAAATTATTTGAGAATCTAGGCAGTCCAAGGGGGAAGATTGCTTCATTTGCTGCTAATATGAGCTATATCGCATTTTGAATAATATATACATGATATTCCACCGAAATGTTTTAGAACCAAGGATCAAAGCGTTCATTTAAGAATCGGATAGGTGACGGTACAAAAAAATTTGCCCCTCCTTTTAAGAGTTCACTGGTTTGGTGGGTAGTGTAACAGTGACGTTTCAGTAATAACCAATGGCTAACGTCTATGAAATTGGGAAAAAAGGGCCTGTTATGGGAAAGGCTGCCGTCAATATCGAATGGCAATCGCTAAGCGTACCCCGTGTTTTTAGAGCATATCCACTATAATTTGCAGGTGACTTGATTCGAGGAGTTAAATATAGAGTGGCTCCTGACGTCACAAGCCGCATGCGCAATTTTGCATCTATTTTCCCATAGCTGTTCGCAAAGGTGTTTCGTATATGTAATAGACCGCATCTCGATACATTACAGATGGTGCAGTCACCACAACCTCTCTTAAAGTCAGTGCCCCAAAAACGAGACGGGACGAGAAAGCCTGGCGAGATTTCTACTTCCACATCGTAGTACTACAGCCGTTCAAGTAATTTTTACCGCGCTTGCAGTGGAATGAGTGAGGCGTAGATCGGGTGAATGTATGTACGCGGAGGCGACGTTCATGTCGGCTGTGAGCGGGGGTCGGAGGTCACAAGCAGTGCTGGTAGAAGCGGGGGCAATGTGACGCAAATATGTGGATTGTATGGTCTGATCTCAGAAAATAAACCGCTTGTGGAAACCCACTTCCCTTATTCATTGAACTTACGGGTCATATGCATTGATGTACCGACCAAAGTGGTCTTCACCCACCCGAATATGAAGAAGGACCTCCTTTTAAGGGGAGGGGCTGCATTATCGCAAACAGCCTGGCTTCACCAAGGCACAGCAGGTCCAAAGGGCATTGCGCCTCTCGATTCTCAGTAGAAATATTCGGTGAGTTAGATATAATGGAAGCGCATGCCTTTGTGCATAATATGAACCGCAATAAACTGGCGGCGCTACCAATCGCATACGACAGGGGGGGGGGGATAATTCGGCTACAAATGAGTTCTCAGACACTCGGCTTCTCCGTTGCTATGATTACCACTATGATTAAGAGTTTCAATTTTCACTATTTGATGCCAGAAAGATGCTTCTATGCTGGCATGAAAGATGCTATAAGCATTTTGGTAGGAAAACTGAATAAAATTAGAGAAAATATAGCCACAAATCACCCATATTTGGGAGAGGAGTCGTTGGATATAAAGAAAAATATGAACCTATAAAAGCGTTTATGACCTAAAAATATAATTTCATCTTTGAAATTACGCCTTTTTGAGCATAAATGTTCACTAGAATCACAGCATTCAGGTAAAGCGTGAAACATGTTCCGCATCTTATTGGGGGCACTGCTGCAATGGCCTTCCTGCCAAGGCACTCGGATTCCGTCGAGCGTGGTTACATGCCAGCAAAGTGGCATCTTTCTCGCGTCGAACAGTGAAAACTGTAACCAATCATCTTCAATCAAGCAGACGAAAAATCCGAAGCCAAGTAAAGCATTTTCACCCGAGGCAATCCTCTCTCTCTCTTAGGGCCTGCGAGAACTGCCAAGCAATACTTCAACTGCACGCGCCTCCGTTTCCAATTAATATTCATTCGGCGCACACGGAGAGCTTCCAAATTGACGGCGGCAACTGACAGTGAGCCTTCTTAGGGCTTCCTCGAAACGAATGCCTTGAATGGGACCCCTGGGAGAGAAAGCAAAGAGCTTTGGGCACAAAAGGTGGTCGACGAGGAGGAGAGGCGCCAAATTAGCGGCCCGCAGTCACCCCCCCGGCGAGGCTCGCCGCGCCCCTCCGCGGAATACGCAATCGCAACCCGTTGAAGTCCCTTTTTAACACGCCTCCACTATAGTGCGCTGCATGGGGAGAGGGCGCGGAGAACGCGAGGGAGTTAGGGAGACGCTATTTGGCATTCTCAAAGCCATCCCTCCTCGAACTGCCAATGCAGGCATCCTTTTAATGAAACACGCGTCACTACACTTCCAGACGCTAAACGGACAGATTCAAAATGTCCTTTTTTCCTCGTACAATGAGGGATATGAATAACGGTGAATATATCCAGTACGTGTGTAGCAATGCATAACATTGGTAGCTGCATGTTGGTATAAGGACTTGAAGCTAACCCAACTAACAGCATGTTTTTGCATGTTTGCTTTGCTACTTTTATCTTTTCTTAAATAGTGTACTTTAGAACAGTATATAAATACTAATCCTTTTTTATGCATGATATGTAATGCATGTTTGGTGAGAATTCACCCCCTGCCACAATCCTTTATGGTGGCTTGCAGGGTATTATGTACATGTAGATGTACTCAGCAATATGCAACCTAATAGGAAACATAATGCCAATAGAGATTTCATATGAACCGCAATACGTTTGTGTCGCTAACGTTTAGAATAGCATACTGCATGCATTATGGTTTTGTAGCTGGCCTGCGAGAACTGTTCCTATTTCATTTCGTTCCTTTAAATGCTCAAGATAGAGGACGTGTAGGTAGCTTAAGGTAGAGCAGGTAGAGCACCTGGCCGGAAATTATGGAGTGCCGGGTTCGAGACCCGGTCACGAATGATTTTCCCTTTGGAAATTCAGCTATCGTGCAATAGAGACCGTGTCAAAAAGAAGAATGCAACGCATGTGATTACGATGGACCACATGGTAAGAACACAGCTCTCAATTCCATTCCGGCTAACCTCTTCATGCCTACACAGCTCATGCAAGACTTTACGTTTCAATTCTACCGTTCACTTTTCCCAACACGATCGTCTTCGTTCAATACACATCGGGATCCCTACGAAATCGGTCTAAATAATGAACTTGAACGTGTGCAGCGAAGATCGATAAGATTTGTAAAGGGATGATACGATAATTATATTAGCGTAAAAAGTCTATTAAATGAATTAAAATGGGAATCATTGTCAGATCGCAGGTTGAAATTTAGACTTAATCTCTTAAATAAATTCCAAGACAATATTTTCAGTGATGGTGTTAAAAATATTTTGCGAACCCCAATTTACTATGGCAGACTGGACCATAATCACAAAATTAGAGAAATTGTTTGCCGAACTGATAGATTCAAAATGCCCTTTTCCCTGGTACAATTAGAGATACGAATAACGGCAAATATGTCCTATCGGAGAGTAGCAATAGATAGCATTGGTAGCTGCATGTTGGTATGAGTACTTAAAGCTAACCCTACTGACAGAATATTTTTGCATGTTTGCTTTGCGATTTCTATCTCTTTTAAATAGTGTAGTTCTGACTACTATATTAATACTTTTCCTTTTTTATGCATGATATGTAGTGCATGTTTGGTGAGAAACCACCCCCTGCCACACACCCTTGTGGTGGCTTGCAGGGTATTATGTAGATGCAGAATGCTGAGACCGAGTGTAAACTATCTGCAAATGCTGAGGAATGAAATCAATGAATAGAAATGAGCTCACCAGTTTTACGAATTCACTTGGCACATTGATTTGCGAAAAAAATTCTATTATCCGTAAAAGACGATCCAAATTATATAATGATGAAACTTACAGAGGAAAACGTTCCGTCATTTGCACAATTTGATGAGGTGGAATAGATTCCTTCGTAGCGTTTCGGAAGGCAAGTGAAAACTTAGGTGAAAACGTTGGGGTACTTACATTTGAAGTAGATAACCAAGTTCACACATGACGTAGGCAATACATTAGGAATACTTGTGAATTACGCTATATTTTGTCAGAAAAACGATATCAGAATGATGGACAGCCATATTGATACATTTTTACAATCGCCATCAATGGTAAGAAAAATCCTAAGAATAGTTTGACGCAGCTCTTTAACAGAATATCCCATGAGGTAACCTCTTCATGCCTACAAAACTGAAGCAAGGCCTTCCAATCTGCCCGTTCACCAGTCCTTCAACGACCATCTTCCTTAGCCCATCGTGTCTTACGTTATGGCCCATTCAGTTGTCCGGTTTTTTTTAAGATTTTCATCAGACTTATCTTTCCTCCGACCATATTCCCCCTCTATCCCTGCCCGCTGATGTAATCGTGCATGACACTCTGCAATAAAGAAGAACACTCGAGGCGTACGACCTAATTAAATGTTTCCAATCTTCCAAGCCTTTATTTCTAGCTGTCAGTAGATTCTTCTTTTAGCAGAGTTCTCTCTTCGCCTTCAAATATCCTTCTTCCTTCGACCGTCGCTGGTTACTTGGCTTCCAAGATAGCGATATTCTTTCACCTCTTCCACGTCTTGCTATCCTAGTTTAACGTTGGTATTGGCTGACTCTTTCCTGCTGCACACAACTAATATTGTATCTTCCGGTACTTATTTTCAGCTGATATCTGGTTCAGGTAGCTGATATCTTATATTTAGCTGATATATATTACATATTAACCACAATCTTCTTTCATAAAATTCTTTCTTCTCTTCTCCTCTATATCACCCCGGAATCGAGACACATCGAAGTATGTTGTTTTTACCCTGAATCCATCTCTTTCATTTAATTAATGGCTTTCTCTTTGTATGCATTAAAAATTACGGGAGACCGCGCTCAACCTTGTCTCACTCCTTTCCTAATTCTCGCTTCTTCACTGCTAGTCCTAGAGATTTAATAGCATCCACTTGATTTTTATGAAAACTGTATAATTCTTCGGTCATAATTGGCCGCTACCATTTCTTTTAGAATCGCATGTATTGTACTCCAATCCAGGATCAGGCACCTAATTCAAATCCAGAATTTTAATATAGATCGAATTGTTCCTCCCCATTCGCTTCTCTTCGAGTAGCCTAAGGAACAAAATTGTTCCTCTTGGCTCCTTGCTTTTCTTCGATCCAATTTATTTCTCTTCCAGCAAGTCCTCCTTTTTACATTTTACTACTCTACATTCAATCCTTTTCAGAGTCATGAGTGGTCGGGCTTGTAACCCTCACAACTCACAGTTGTCAGCCCTCTGTTTTGTAATAGGGATCATTATCCTTTAATAGTTAGCTAGTTAGTTATTCAGGGGAGGCGAGGTCATTTGCGCCATATAGGCAAGGTGGCTTACTCTAATGGTGATTAGCTTTAATGTCCATCGATCTATATTATAACTGGTTAATGGTAGGAACATTTCATGTAATGGAGCAAGGGTAGAAAGAAACCCGGCGTCGTCGGCATTAGCCTACTCTTAACGACATAAGCCAAGGGGACCACGGCTTCACATCCCATCCGACGGACGGAGTACTGAACCTGAAATGCCCTCCACTAGGCACTCAAGTAGGGACCGGTTGCCTCTGAAAACTCCGCCACTGCCGGGAATCGAACCCGGGACCTCGGTATGGGAGGCCAGTACTCTAGCCACCACAGCAACCCGATCCTTTATAAGTCCTTCGGTATTTCTCCTGTTAGTGACCTTTCACAGCATCTCCCGTGAGTGCGCTCGAGAGAGCCTGAAGGAAAGGCACCAGCTCATGTGAGCCGGGTGAGCAGGCTCCTATTCACCACAACACCACTTACTCCGGCAATGCTCCTCAGGTCCCGTCGTTCTTGAAAAGTGTCGATGACTTTGCCCATAGTTGAAGCCTGTTACATCTCGGTCTGCTATGTATCTGTATCTCCTTCGTCCGATTGCAGTATTCACTGCATTTACTGTTCCAGAGACAAGGACGCGCTTTACTTTAAAATTTGAAACTTTCTGCGCCAAATACGGAGATGTCTTTCTCCAATACAGCGCTCATTTTTCCCAATGGTACCTCGAGAGCACAAGACACAGCGAACGGTTTGCCAGTCGGAGTCAGAGTGACGAGGAATCCAGCATATCTGCCGCTCTCCTGAGCCTCGTGTGAAAGGCGTGTATATGCAATGGGGCGTCGCAAAGCTCCCCGCCAGTCGCCGGCTACACCAGCGGGTTGAGCCGCATGCCGGCTCGAGAGCCTCCGACCGCGGATCATATGGACTCGTCTGAAAGGGTCTAGCTCAGTTCCATTACATTTCACGGCGGTTCAAACCCAGCCGGTCGCTTCACGAGTTTTCATGAGCGTGGTCTCGTGACAGGGGCGTACAAGTAGAATATGGCTTTGAACAGTCAGTTAAATGTTTACTCCCATGAGCGTTTATTTCCATGGCAGAATCATTATATATTCCAAAATCCCTTCTTGTTCTCAGTTCCCATTACTCCTTCGTTGTATTCTGATCTTAATACTATCCCAAATCATTCTTTTCGCTTCCATTTTCCTCATTGATTACTTTCGCACTGAGCCACATCAGCGACCCACTTGTATTCATTCAGCATTATGATGAAGGTTTAGGCGGTGTCGCATAGTTGTCGGTGTACACATCACTTCAACAAGCGACTCTTTGGAATTCGTCCCTTTCGAGTCGGAGAAGCCATTCCTTCTTCGCTTCCTGTGTTGTTCATTAGCATTTGCTGAGGATTCATGATATGGCGAATAAGCAGGAATTGGGGTACAGAGCCGGGATGAGAACGCATCGGAATGGGTCTTCGAAAACACCGCAGTTCTGATTGAAAGACTGAGATTATTACAAATGAAGAAACGAACACGAAACGCAAGTGGATTGACCACCAACTTATTGGGGTTTGCACAGCAGACGGGGAGCACAGATCACTTCAATATTACCTCCTCTTTGACTGAGCGGAACCCGAGTTGTGTGGAAAACAAATTGATTTCCAGTGTTCATTATTTTAGCAGCAAGAATTGCGAAATAACGTTCTCTGATACAACAATTTAACAGAAAATCACGGCCAAGTACTTTACTGCTACCTTTTACGACCGATGTAGAGAAATTAGGAGAAGACGTTGCAAAAGTAACTATCGTAAACCTCCAGAAGAGACTCGTTCCGGTTCTCAGAACATTGAAAGAGGAAACGAATGCAGTCCGAGCAAAACAATCGTTTCTCAAGATGATCTATGCCGTTAAACTTCTGGAAACCTCAAGATTTCAAGATGCATAATGTATCCATACTGTGGTTAAAAGCTGTAAAATACGATATACCTGTTAAATGCTCTCAATTTCCTTCCCATAGCCTCGAAAGTAGCCTGGTTCTTACCTAAAATAAAGAGAAACAACTGTTAGTGAAATAAATATGACTTAAGGATAGACTTTAGATTTCAAAGGCATTGATTTATTTAACATGAAATCCAAAAATAGCCAACGATACTTTTACGTTGGATTTTTCTTAACATGATAAGTGCATGAATTATGAGTAAGTCATCAAGTCATCCAATGCGGTTATTTCAGCAAATATCATCGCAAGACATCTGAAAACTTGGGATTTTAAATAACATGGAAGCATAACATTAGTAGATACAGAAAATGTAAAAGTATTTTAAATAGCAAAATTTCAGAGTCCGAATCATTGCCGAAGGGAAAGTAGATTGGACGGTTCATAGAAATTCGATTTCCCCAGAAACCTCTGCACATCACAGCCTTCACGTTCCCTCTTTTAGCTGACAGTGATTGACTTCAATCACGAAAAAAGGCATGCACTTGTGATAGCGCATAGCGCATAGGTTGCTGATATGGCAGGGGATGTTGCGAAAGAAGAAAACATTCCATTAATCTCTCAGGAAGGCTCCGTTATTTCACTATTACTGTCTGTTATTTCTACATATCTTGGGCACACACAAGTATTGTCCGGTTGCCAGCAGTTGAATAGATCATCAAATGAGTGATACCTTTTAAAGAAGTCACCAGAGTACGATGACGTCGGCCGGTAGGCGAGCGCCGCGGTGGTCGGCGGGCTTCACGCCTTCAATCAAAAATATTTTTATATCTTAAATGAAGTATTACTTTCTTTATAAACTTTTTTATTATATAGAGGGTTGTGTCTACAACATATAAAAATGAGAAAAATCTAAGGTACAGGTTTATCGTAAAAATCGATTTGAAGCTTTAAAAATGTTATAAACCTTATAAAATTGTTTATATTTCACAATGTAATACTTAATTATATTTTTCCAATTCCAGGACTTTAAAATAAGCCCTTAACCACGTCTGCAACTCAAATAGTCTCGGAGACATAATGTAAAATGTGTAATATCTTTTGCAAAATTCGAATTTAGCAACGTTGCAATATTTCGGAAACGGCAGTGTTTTTTGGCAAAACGACTTTCATTTTCTTATCAAATGGAGCCGTTATAATCGGTGACCCTAAGGTTCATTTGTGCCGAGTTTCTGGTCGAATTGACGTGGAAATAACCAATTGCTTTCACGAATTTCACGTGGGCTTCGCTTATATATCATACTCGCATACAATTTACGCTTTCAGGTAAGATAGCGTAGCATTTGAATGCGTTAGAAGCGCAGAAATGAGGCAAGCTTCTCTCACCCCTTCACTCGCATATTCGCCAATGTGGTCCACTTCCCATTCCCAGCCATTTCCTCCGGACGAATGCGGCCACACTCCGGTCCACACAACCTCTTCTCAGCTGGGCGGGTGCAGAGAGACCCTTCCCCCCCTCACCGTTCAGAGGTGAGTGAGTGCGGTGACTACGGCTTAAATGATGTACTGTTTCTCGCTTAAAGTACGCATTCGCGATTTCCTACAATGACCTTTTCATGACAAGTTATGTAAAGTGTATGTAGCAGAATTTCCAGAGAGTAAAAATCATTTGCCTTCACCGGGACTCGAACCCAAAACTCCCTAATTTACGGCCAGGTGCTCAACCACCAGAGCTATTTAAGAAATAGATGAATGGATCTATTTAATCAGGGCATTGCCGTGTGTAAATAGACTCATTTAAGTAGTTCTTTGTGTTTCTAGTTCCTTTTTCAACGGCATTCTGAGCCTATCTCGCATAGAGACTAGCTGACGCCAGCTTACTGTGTGCGGAGAGGAAAGTTCGGGAAAGAATCGCTTTTCGCAAGCGCAGTTTACTTCGACATTTGAATCCCTTTGCTAGTGGCACGCTGCACGTTTGCTGCTTACACCGACAATACGGATTAAGCAGTGCAGTGCAATTATGCACATAAAATTTTACACATTTACGCATGAACATAAATACATGCGTACATAAGTACAAAAAATACAAATATATCGTGCAGATATATTTGCATATTTTGTATTGTACATCGGACAATGGATGAGAAAAATTATTTTCCATTCAGGTTTGCACAGAAATTTTTATTCGAGTGAGCTGACATGAGCCTGAAACTGGTGGGTACTTTTTACATTCCAGGTTTACACAAATGTATTTACATATGACCATAAATATATATGGTCATCTGTGTATACCTTGAAAAGGGTCACTTAATAAACCACGCTATGTTTCGTATTTCTACACATCAACTTACATGCGCTTCCAAAAGGTTTCACCTAAAAATGTATAGCGTATTGTTAATACGCTATTTGCGATACGATGAATACGATAGTATGACACTTTCTCCAGTACAAGTGTTATAAATAAAATTAACCTTGTTCCATTGGTACAACCATAAAGAAATTGTGACTGCATTCATGCAGGTAACTATTATTTCTACTAGCCGTGAAAACTATTATTTCTAAAATCTTGGAGTTTCCAGTAATCCCTGGACAATGACACTTAATTACGTTACTACTACGCTTGCGCACACCACAATGATATTCATGGCTCGGCTGCCACACAACGAAACTAAATAACGGACCCACCTTCTGTGAATGCAGTCATCTTGACTGCATTCTGTGAATTATGATGAATTATGCATGACATCGCAACACTATTCTTATGCACATTCATGTTAGTACATCCTAACGGCAAACGCGGTACGCTATCATTATAATCAAACTTATTGCTTTGAAATAAGAGAGCATTTTCAATGTAGAACAGTCAGTTTGATCAGTGCCATACGAAGTAGCGTCAGAGATCACCTGACCTAAGATTGATTTGACTCGACTATTTACTAAAATTCCTGAAAGCTTCTTCTCTTGCAAAAGGATGTTGCTCTATACTCCTCCAAGATGCTTATTGTTCATCATCAAAATGAAATACTAAATTTAAATTTAACAGGTATAAATTTTCTCAAGTGTTTCCATTAAACTTAAATAGTAACTAATCACATAGAATCTCCTCAAATTCAAGCAATTTTTTAATAATTTCTCTTGAATGCAAAGTAAATCTGTGATGTATTTTGGTCAAAATACATAAAAAGAGCACATAAAAATAATAAAAGCGCTTCGTGTTTTAAAGGCATAAGTTTGTAAATATGTGGCTCAAAATTACTAAGCCAAATTAATTGACCGTAGTAGGTGGTTGTCAATGATCCTACATTTGGAACTCAATGGGGTGTCTGTCACAGTAATCATCAGGCAATAAATCATTTATTTGCGGCAGCCTCATTGCTCTTAAAACGCCATTTAAATCCAGGCGTCGTGACGGGACGAGGGAGTTGTGGAGCGGCCAAGCACCAATGCGTTGGCGAGGTTAGACTGCGGCGAGGAGACCGCTCCAATTACCCTCAGGATCCCCCAAATCCCTGCTGCATTATCCCCCGCCATCCCCCAACCGCACCCTTACCCTCGGACAACTGCCCAGCACGAAGGAGGGCAGCAAGGGTAACGCCACGCGCACTCGGCGACAGATTAAAGGATATCGTCCCGTGCCATTTCAGTGGCTCTCCTTTGACCCCCATTCTCAGCTTGTATCAGTGAAATTTCATTTACGTACCATCTCTACATGAGATCTTATTTCTTAGCAATATTAACAGCGCAAGAGTTGATAGAATACGTTTCGAAACTCAATTCTCAGGGACGAACTTTCATCCCTCGATTCGCAGGCATCTACCCAGAGGGGGCATCTTGAGGCTGAATTTGAACTTTCTCGACAAAATGCAAGAGAAATATCGATTAAAAAAAGATAATAATTAATACAAAAAGAGGCTAATTTATCGTACATTCCAAAGAAAACACACTAAACATCCCTTTGGTCTTTGACATAAAAACATAACTGTGAAGGCAGTGAGCTTTATTTTTAATTGCAATGAAATACAGGATTTCCTCCTCGTTATTTCAGAAACAAACTCCCTCCCAATGAAATCATTCCCCACTTTAAACACCCAAAAGTAATCTTCACGTTGGAAAGACATTTTTCATTTCCGTGAAAGAGCAGAAAATGACGTTTGTGCCAAACCGATTTACGTGAACATCTTTACGGACAATTTTGAAGCGTGAGCGCTGCACCGCTGGAGTCGGTAGGTCCAACGAACAAGCAAGCAGCTCCCTGTTCTTCCCATGCGAGATAACCAAACGGCAGCTACCTCCACCGATCGGGTCAAGGGAGTGAGTTAGGACGCGAAAATATGTGTCCACAAATCCGCAATTATGGGAATCGGTGACTTTTAGTGAACTCTGTTTGAACAGAATAATTTTCTCATATAGAATACCGAATTCCCCGAAAGCAACCTTCCTCCACCATTGTGAGTTAATTAGCAATATCAGTCAACGGGGTTTGCTCATGTGGTCCTTTTAACGTCTAATAAAGTTGTTCAAATCCTAATTAATCCACACAACGTTTACCGATTGAAAGGAGAATATCTGCGTATTTCATTAGTACTCTTCAATCCATCCAGCAATCTGTTTTTCTGACGAGAGCGCTATTGCAATCAGCGTCACGCACGCAGAACGCATTGATAGGGAGTTTATCGCCTTCCGGAGTACGCTCACCGATAGCGAAGCATCCGTGTGTAATGCACGCATGCGTTCCGCACCACTTTGCATCTCCATGCAGCTAGCCAATGGGGATAAAATTAGACAAAGAAAAACAAAAAATGTACATACAAAGAGACCATACATTATTTTAAATTTTCTCGACGTGGAAGACTGCATGACAATCATCCCAGGAACAATTGTTCTTGAACAATAATTAGTGACATAGGCTAATTTTACGTATTTCTCAAGCGCATACCAATCAATTTAGTGATTTCCGCCAAATTATATGCAACACGCCGTACAGAAATAAAAAAGACTTTTAAGTATCAACTTCAATCCGAGATATTTTAATTCACACCTTCGTACACGTGGAGCGGCAGTCATTGTTTTTTTTTGGTAATTTTGTACCGAAAGTATCCGTCCGTAATTGAATACAAAGTCATCAGATATTTAAATCGATCATTTACCGGTGTGACTACGTAAATCAAGGCATACTCATGGCAAGAAAAAACACTTAAAAATCAGAAAAGAAATTACTTTTCCTGGAAGGTAGGCAACCGGATGTTCTGAAAGTGCGACTGCGTGGTCCAGAATGGTTCCGGGTGACAACTGACATCAAACTATGTCACTTTTGTTCAATAAAATTTTTTGTACGGTCAATAACAGAGCTCTGAGGTGCAAAAAGGTGCCATTTTGGACAAATTCAGTATTTCAGATTTCCCCCACCCTGCGCGACCAATAAAAATTATCGCATGGACTTCCGGTTTTGGATTTGAGATCTGTATGTAGAAACAAAACTTTGGACAAGTCCGCCCCTCACATTTTTACCCACTTTGCGGATATGGACCACCCTAACCACTCACCCACCACCATAAGAACAGTAACAAAAATCCATCTTATTTTGCAATTAAGTTCTACGCACTAAGAATCGCATTTCCTTTCAACGCTTAACCGTGAATATACCTGAATATTACTGAAGTTTGAATCACCAACTCACCGTAACCTTTTCCAATAAACTAACAAGGAGAGACTAGGTGCTTTGTAGTAGCATTTTGAGTAATGCATGTCTTATCAGATACAAAACGATACTTTCTCCGAGGGGCTGAAAGATTTAGAGCTTCGATAGCATAGGGTTCTCGTGCCATGTGGATCACGCAGAGTGCAGAACGAGTGCAAAGCGGAGGTAGCAGTGCACTCCGCACTGTCGTTCACGTTGCCCGCGGCGCGAACTGCTGCAAGAACAGTTGACGACAGCACTCCGCGATTATTATGCTTCCCGTGCACAGCCCTACCGGGGAGGTTTTTCAATAATCCTCGCCGTGATTTGGAGAATATCGGCGGTGGGAAGCGCAGAGCGTTAATGTGCACCATTTTCCCGATGAGAGCGCCTCGCCCAAGGTCTCCTCCAATCAGCAGTGTCGCCGCATTGATTCGTGAGAAAGACGAGGCCGCGGAGGCTTTATGGCGAGGTTTTCCTTTTTACCTTTGAATCTATAGTGCAGGAAAAATATTCAGAAGGGTCTGAGAGCTCCAGCAAAATATATTGTTATTCTAGGAAGGAAAGCGATAAGTTGTGTGTGTTTCTTGTCCTAGTGTGTGACCACATAGACACGGCAAAGTATTGAGAATGGAATGGCGAAGAACCTTAATCGTGACAGTAATTAAAATTAAAGTCACCCGGTTTTTTTCTGAATTCCAGAGATCATCACCTTTCCTGGGGTAAACACATACGTGAAATAATGGGTCAGGCGAATCGTAAACTGGGATTCGTCAAAAGAGTACTGGGTATATGTGACGATCATGTACGTGAAATCAGCTACTTTTCCCTTGTAAGACCTCATTTGGAATATGCTGCCAGTGTATGGGATCCCTACGAAATCGGCCTAAATAATTCGAACTTGAACGTGTGCAGCGAAGATCGGCAAAGATTTGTAAAGGGACGGTATGATAACCTTATTAGCGTAACTAGTCTATTAAATGAATTGAAATGGGAATCATTGTCAGATCGCAGGTTGAAATTTAGACAATCTCTTAAAAAAATTCCAAGACCATATCTTCAGTGATGTTGTTAAAAATATTTTGCGGACCCCAACTTACTATGGTAGACTGGACCATAATCATAAAATTAGTGAAATTGATTGCCGAACCGACCGATTCAAAATGTCCTTTTTCCCTCGAACAATTAGAGATACGAATAACGGTAAATATGTCCTATCGGAGAGTAGCAATGAATAGCATTGGTAGCTGCATGTTGGTATGAGTACTTAAAGCTAACCCTACTAACAGAATGTTTTTGCATGTTTGCTTTGCATTTTCTATCTTTTTTAAATAGTGTAGTTCCCACAACTATATTAATACAATTACTTTTTTATGCATGATATGTAGTGCATTTTTGGTTAGAAATCACCCCTGCCACAAACCCTTGTGGTGGCTTGCAGGGTATTATGTAGATGTAGATGTTGTTAGGTTAGTCGCGCTTCGAAGCAAATTTACGTGCTTTATTACTTCCATGATATCCTCATAGATGTCTTCCACTTCTTCATCCTCGTAGCCCGACATAGGCATGTAAACTTGTACTACAATGGTATCTGTAGGCTTGCCCTCAATATTCACCATTGTAATCCTCTCATTGTGCTGCAGGAACCTCTTCACGCGCAGTCCTGTAGTCTTACTGAGCATTATACCTGCTCCAAAGTTACCATTCATTCATCCGGTGTGAATAATTCTATAAATTCCACTCCAAAAGTCTCCTTCTTCGGGCCATCTTATTTCACTGATTCCTAATGCATCCAGGTCTGTTCTTCGCATTTCCATCTTCAGATTCACCAGTCTTACGCAGGTCCGAATGATCGCACGTTCCACGTTCATACCCTAAGATGAGTATCACACTTGACTGATGTACTCTCTCGGGTAGTCCCCGCCCGGAGATCCGAACAGGAACTATTTTACCTCCGGAATATTTTAATCGAGAGGCTTCCATCACGTCATGATAACTTGGCTTATCTCTGATAAATACAACCATTATCATCTTATACCCTCAGGTGAATACCAAAAAACACACTCTTCCGAGATGATGTTTGAGAAAATGATCGTTATAAATTTGCCCTTCACTTTACTTCTGCAGCAACCATTCTCCGTGCATTCCCCGCACCCTTACTTCTCCGGCTAACTCACTCAAATCCTCCGTCATTTGAACATTTTTTCCCTCTCACTATCGCCCATCCATTCTTCAAGATGACAGTATTCTTGGCGACCTCTTCCTCCCCACACTTCCTCGCATCACCTGGGAGGCAAAGTAATTACTTGGGTCTACTCTTAGCGGAAAATAGTCTGCCATTTGACTGATTTATTCTCATAGCCTAACTCCCTCCGTGTAAATGCAAAATCATTGTCTTTCTACACTAACCTCCTCTCTAAAAATGTTGTGCTAATTCGCACATCCTTTCCAACTTAGTGCTTTCTTGTGCCCATGACCACATTAAAATTACCTCAATACACGTTCTATTCTGAATAGTTTTCTCAGTCCTCCGGTAGACCAAGTCAAAGGGTGTTTACTTTCCAATAGTCTAACACAGTAAATATAACACGCATTTATTTCAAATGCGTGCATCTTCGCCAGCCGCGCATGCGTTTTTCACAGCGGGGCTTCGTCGGGCCCCTTCGCGGTCAGAAACCTCTATCCTCAGAGGAACGGACCTCCGTCTGCCTGGCCTCTCTCACCTTCTTAGACCTGTCTGACCCTTGCTGATAATAACTGCCCCCCCCCTCCCCCCCGGCATTTCCTACACCCTGCCTATCTCTCATCAGTGTCGCTATGAGAAGGACTCTCGTATTCCGTACGATCCAAATACTCACCTAAACAAATTAGCAAAAGTTACAGCGCTAATAGTCTTGAGTAAAGGGGCACCAACGACTAAGATTATAGTGCTTCGCATAGTCTGATACCTAAATCTTGAAAAACAATATCCATGCCCTGTACTAGATTAGAACCCGCGACCTTCGGGTAGCCAGGTTAAATTTTTTGACCCATCTACCACAGCCGACAGCTAAACTCCAAACAAGAGCAGTTTTCTCTCAAAAATAATATTTTCTGGCATCAAAAACTAAGCGCGCTCAAGTACCTCACACAATTCCCTTGCGTTGTCAAACATTCGACTTAAGTTCCTATTTAATCTTCGACTTCTCTTCCGATCTTGAGCTTCCACGGCCAACTTTCACTCGCCTCCTTGTCCAACACTCATTCAGACAAACATTCATTGTTGCTGCGGGTATGCGTTCATTTGGATTCAGAACAGTTTTCTACACTTCATGCATATTCCTCTATTCAAGGAAAAGGGACTAAAACCGGCTAAGGAAGTTTTGGGCATTTCCATAGATTCCTTCGCCATATTTTGTCACTTAAGCCGCAGCGGAAGGCATTCACTACAGGCCGCTTCGCCGGTACTTGTAAATTCTTCAACCCCGCTTGATAGCATATCGCAGATACGGATGGTGCAATTCATTTTAGCGGCGTTGTGAATTTAAAGCAGTCCCAAAAGGCCTCCAGATTTTCGCCCTTACATGACCCCGTCCACCAATGGGGAATCCCGCTTTTTTTCCCGAAGGCAAGGGGACGCCCGCGGGCCAGCCTTCCAAAGGCCTATTATTAATTTCGGGCCACCCTAGCAGTCAACCACGTTGGCTCATCCACTTCCCGGACTTGAAATTTTAATTAAAGCAGCGACACGGGCCGAAATTACGCAGCGCCCAATGGAATGAGGACAAAGTGCTCCCCTTCAACGTGAGCACAAACGCACGGGCACGCCCTCTTACAGAAAAGGCATTTGCATTGGCCAGCCCGTGGACACGCGACTAATTCCTTGAACCAATATAATAAGGGATTCAAGGAATGCATGGATAAAAACTTATGTCCACAGGTCGCCGCTCCCTTCGCGCAGTACGTTTCCTTAAAAATGCTCGCCGGAAGTGAAGTGTCGCCCTTACACGCTGGTGAAAGTAGGATCCTTTTTAATACCTTCCGTGAATCGAATATCCTCACAAAGCGGAGGAGTAAGCCCACCGAGGGAGATAGTTTGAGGACTCGAAACGAATGAAAAGCAGAATAAACAGACACACTCTGTCATGTGTTGGCGTGTCAGACGGAGAAACCTCAGCGATATTAAGTGGATACTGGCAGACATGCTCACAAAACGATATATTCGGGTGTATTTAGAGATTTCAGAATCTTGTAAAGAAGGAATTTAAGGATCTAAAAAAGAGAAGCTCTATCTAAAGATTCAGGCACACAAGACGGCTAAAGGCACACAAGACGACGGATTCTGAGAAAGAGAGAGAGAAAATATCATCTCGCCCATGAATAATCTACACCTACGCAATACCCTGCAATCCACCACGAGGGTGTGTGGCGGGGAGTGAAGATCACCAAACGATCCCTATTGACATGCAACAAGGCTAATGCATGGAAACATGTTAGATAACAGGGCAACATGCAGTTATCTTATTACAGTCTGCGTAGATACTAAGTCAGTTTCTATCTACACAGTAATAAAGGAATTATTGGTTATGCTGGCATTTACCTACATATATTATCTGCATTTACCCACCATGCATGGTTAGTAGGTGTGAAAAGACTTAGCGATTCCAGTGTTAAAAAAAGCATTTATTGACGACTATTTTCGCTACGCTGTAGCATCTTCAGGTACAATTATTATTATATCCGTTTATATCTTTATTTATACCTATCTATTTATGTATTCGTCTATTTTATACCTGAAGATGCTACAGTGTAGCGAAACTAGTCATCAATAAATTCCTTTTTTAGCACTGGAATGGACTTTCACAATGCATCGGCCGCTTCCATCAAATGCATCAAGTTACCATGATTGGATTCGTAATTTTAATGCATGCATCATGCTCTACGGACTACTCTAACAAACTTCACCTAAAGGATATTCCAAGCCTGCCGCGTGAACGCGGTGAAATTTACATTAATTGCCATGAGAAAAAAATTACCTGGACCGGGAATCGAACCACGGACCTTTGACTTTCCGGCGCAGACCACTACGCTACCCTGGATCCTTAACTCCGATGGCAATTTTTACCGACGTTCAAGGTACTAGATTTTGAGCCCTCGCGGTCCATCAAGGATGGCAATGCAAGGGAGAAAGTGCTTCAAAGAAGCCACGCCCATGGTGAACCCCATCCAGCGCTAAAGCCGCGCTTGGCTGTAAATGTAGGATATTCCAAGCCTGCCACGTCAACGGCGTTGAAATTCACATCAATTGCCACGAGTTCCGTGTTTTGATTCCAAGTCCAGGTGAATTTTTTCTCGTGTCGATTAATGTGAATTTCATCGCCGTTCACGCGGCAGACTTCGTTGTGACTTCTCTGAAGCCCTTTCTCCCTTGCATTGATGGACCGCGAGGGCTCAAAATCTAGTACCTTGAACCTCGGTAAAAATTGCCATGGGAATTAAGGATCCTGGGTAACGTAGTGGTCTGCCAGTGACCCGGAAAGCCAAAGGTCATGGTTCGATTCCCGGTCCAGGTGAAATTTTTCTCAAGGCAATTAATAAGAATATTTCACCTAACTTTCTCTTTGCTATGCTGCCTACTGTGTTTTCTTATGGTAAGGGGGAAAAGTGAAAACTTGAATCTATCAGTGAGATAATCTATCTCTCTAATATTATTCGCCTGGTCAATGGATACTAACACGGGGATACGCACAACACATGATTTAATTTTCAGGAGGCATCACAGTTCACTTCTCTTGAATAATATATCACCTAATTCTCAATAATGCCTCATAACAACGACAAAAGCATGCGCGGAAACGATGGCGTTCTCAGACTAACCGGAATACGAAACATTGTGGTCAAAAAAGACCCCACAGCACACAGTGGGACACAGTGAAAAAATGTACTGGACGTCAAAATTTAATTGAATTCTTAACAAAACGAACGGATCTAGGGGTAATTTTGTGAAACTTTTCCATGATGGAAAGAAAAAGCAACCTTTGCGAATTTCACTGATGATGTGATTTCCTCACGACCCGGGTTTCGACACCTGAAGATAGATGGCATCTAATTGTCGAGGGAACCCGGGCCGTGAGTAAATTACATTTTCAGTGAAATTCGCAAAGTTTGCTTTTTCTTTCCAACCTTAATTGAATTCCCTCACCTAACAGAAATATAGAACTGTTATAATGATTTATCTGATTCCCTTGAACAAGGTTTTAGAGTCACCAAAAATATAATGTTTGGCTCCAAATCAGTTTCGTGAACTTTATTCACAGATTGATATGATAAATTTAAATTTTTTATTCTCAAAACTTGGACTTAACAAGTGTTTACGAGAGATAATAGTTTGTCCATGCCATAGACACGTATGTCTATGGCATGGGCAAACATCAAAAACTGAGAAAACATTGTTCTTGTGCTTGTACAACCGAGATTTCTGAATAATGCCTCACGCGTCTGCCAAACGATGGCGCTGCATTACGACTCTGCAACTCCCTTCCTTGTTAACCTCATCCCGCGATGCGCAATACGCCATATTCCTCCAGCGAACACGTGTAGGTGAGCGTGTACATTTCCTTAGAGTGTGGAGAATAATAAAAGAGAGGTTTTTCGGTAGCAAAATCACGAACCGCATCCTATTCGTACAGGGTGCACGGCGGATTGTTTAGCAAACAGCGAAGGCCTGGCTCAAGTTACGGACAACAACAGTGCGTGGCGCGCAACAAAGGGAGAAAACCCGGCGAGCGTGGTAACGAGGAGTGCTTTTGATGAGCACCCCCTCTCCACTTTGCGAAGAGGGGGGGGGGGCTGAAAAGACTGGGATTGTGACGACGGTGGTTCCTTGAATACGACTCCCGCGGTCAAATGCGCTCTCGTTCGGAATACGGGCTTCGACGCTAATGTCGCGTGCATATGTCACGGGGCGTGCATTGGCCCCTCCCTCCGCGTGACCTATGCCCAATGGGCCCCAGCCTCACCCGAAGCACGCACCTCATCCACGGAAAATAATTGATTCTCACACAGCCTTACGGCCTCGCCGCGTGCAGATAACGCCACTGCAATGGTGGAACTTTTAATGAAGCGATGAAGAATAGGTTCCCGGGGAGAGTAGGATAAAGGGTGCACAACTCCCCTCCTCAAATGTAGTATCTGTCGCTCACACTGGGATGTATAAGAAGGTCGCTGATTAGGTGAAGGCAGCATTTGCCGAGGACTGAGCTCCACGAATATAAAAGCCACACATTCTATGTATCAGGGGAACACGCGCTTATTAAATCCGCAGTAGCTACGCTCAAATTCTGCCGTCGGATTATACGAAGGCTTAAGAAGGATACGTGCAGATGGAGTCCCAAAACATGGTCCTTGCATTGCAGCCCCAGTCCTCTACTCGATCACTTTCTCGAGCCTTTCTTGCAGCCGTACTACTCCACGCAAACGGATATGTTATCCGCAAGAGAAACGATGCAAAGAAGCCTTAATTAGCAATTAGCGAATTATTTTCACAATCGTATTCGTGAACGGGTGAAGAGACGCCAAGTGGAAGGGAAGGGGAAACCAGCTCATGATTTTTCAGCGGAGACGAAGAATCTCTTCACTAATAATTACTCTCCTCTAATGTTATTAACTTCACAATACCGCTAAAATAAGGGAATACTGAATACCATTCAAAAGTGTTTTCGCAGAAGGATAATGAAGTTTGATTAGTTAGATAAGAGCGCGAAAATAAAAATTAGCTCCTAAGAATAATTTTGAAAGAGTAATCATTCCGTAAAAATTGATCAAATTCTGTTATACGGTATAACTTGTGTGTATGCAAAAGGGTTTATGACCTCTGACACGGTGATTTGTTGTGTGTGAACCTTCCAATAACTTGGCGCAGAAGTATCCTTATCTTTCCAAGTCCAAAATCTGTATTTTATACCCAACTGCCTTCACTCAAAATGCCCGGCGTAAGGATAAGTTCTTGCATTTTTAAACAAATTTTTGTGGATGAAAAAGGTGCTTTGACCGGTAGTGTGCCCTGAAAGACTATTTATATTTTGATACTCGCTATTAAATTTTAAACTCCGGAGAATTGCTTCCATATTAGCGAGATCATTCACAAGGTGAATGCTGCAAAACGATGCAAGGCCCACATAATTCGGTGCCCACATACGGGCACCGAATTACTAAATATCATATACTTAGGGAAGTCCAAAGTAAAACAATTAAGTGTTGAATTATCAGCGATCCTTTATGAGGACTCGTGCAAAAATTATTGAACTTCCAATCGAAGATCAAGCGAAAATTTAAAAAATGGAAGGAATATAATTGGTGGAAAAGTTGGATGTTCATCCAGATATTCCGAGGAATTAGGTTATTTCCCAGTAATAAATATTGACTGCTGCCCAACTGAGATAGGGCAATGGGAGAAGGTATTCAAATACCTTCGCATAAACACATAATTAATCAGCTGAGATTTGACATGGTGGTATTTCTCTCTCATGAGAGAAAAAAAGACAAGCAAATAACTTCCTCTGATTTACTTGAGACGACCCATGTTTCAATCAAACCAGTGAAATTAAGTTGATGAAGTTTTATTCCTTCAACCATCGTGTACAGTTTAACAAAAAATTAAAATGCCAGTAACTCAGTTCAATCGTTATCGTTAACACCCTATGGTTGTGTGGAAGAATAGGTGCTGCCATTAGTTCGCCACTCGCCGCAGCCTCACCAGTTGAGCCATGAAATTCCGAGAGTTCCACAGGGCCTCGTCATGAGAGTAACGTACTGGGAGATGGAATTTCCGTGATAGTAGTGAATTGTCGTAGTTTAAGAAATAAAGTAGCAGAATTTCACCACTTCAAGAAAAAAACTGATGCAGATACAATAGAAGGCACAGAAAGCTGGCTTTTGAAGGACATATCAGATTATGAAGTATTCCCGAAGTGTTTTCCCGTATACAGAAAGGATAGAGTAATCAGAAACGAAAAAGGAGTATTTATAACTATGAAGGACCCGTATGTCAGTAGAAGAGAACTCATTTCAGAGCGCAATGTGGAAAGTATTTGGTGCTCCGTCAAAAGTAGAAGTAGTACGCAAAAAAAGATATATATATATATATATATATATATATATATATATATATATATGTGCATATTAGATACCACCGGATGCCAATGCCAATTTTATAACGGATTTAGAGTCAGAGATAGGTGCATTGCTTTCTCGGAACAATAATAGAGGAAAAATGGTACGCGGAGACTTCAATCTCCCTTCGATAGACTGGAATACGTGTAGTTTTACAACAGGAGGTAAGGATAAGAAACTCTGCGAATCACTACTCAACACCTTTACGTCACATTCTTTACAACACCTAGTAACAGAACCGACCATGGGTAACAACAGTCTAGACTTATTTGCAAGAAATACACCCGAAAAAGTTCTTAAGATAGTTACAGACACAGGAATTAGTGATCATAAAATAGTGCATGCGAAATTTATTCTAGGCGTTGAAACACATAATTAACCAAGGAGGTCAGTACACTTATTTGGCAAGGCTATTTACGATGGTATGAAAGAGGAATTAAGAGAATCGCTTAATGCATTTAGCGAACGACGCAAAGAATTAGATACAGAGGATTCATGAGAGAATTTCTTGAGGTCACCCGTAAAGCAGTTAATAAATACATACCAAGTAAATTCATTAGTGATAATACAGAGCCAAGGTGGTATAACGCGGAGGTTAGGAAATCACCAAAGCGACAAAGGGTATGCCACGCTAGGATAAAAATGCAGGACGGGGTCTAACGTAAGAGGAAAAAAATGAGTTAGATCAAAACTATAAAAAATCGAGAGCATTAGCAAGTAAATCATGTAGGCAAGCGTTATCACATTTCAAGAGCAAGATGTTAGGAGAATATTTAGATAGCAATCCTAAAGCGTTTTGGACATATGTGAGAGAGCTTAAGGGAAAATGACCCACAGTGCACAATTAAAAATGATAAAGGAATCAGAGTCACCAGCAGTGTAGAAAAAGCAAATACTTTAAACACCTTCTTCCAAAGTGTATTCAACTTATCGTCACAAAACGCAGTGGAACCACCGCCGAACACTTTCAGTGAGCAAATGCCCGAAATAAACATTTCATGTCGCGGAATAGAGCAGCAGTTAAAAAGCATTAGTATGAACAAATCACCAGGTCCCGATCAAATTCCTTCCAGAGTATATAAAACATTAGCTTCTGAAATAGCCCCCTATCTAGAAATAATATTCAATAAAACACTAAAGAACCACACAGTACCCAAGGATTGAAAAGTAGCTAACATTACACCTATATTTAAAAGCGGTGATACGGAACAACATAGTAACTACAGACCCATTTCACTCACGTCAATCTCTTGTAAGATATTTGAGCACATAGTACTCAGTTCGATCATAGGGCATTTGGATAGACAGGGATTACTCATAAACAGCCAACATGGATTCCGGAAAGGTAGATCTTGCGAGACACAATTAGCTTTATTCGTACACGATATTTTAGTCCACGGCGAAAGCAGTACTGAAGTTGATGCGATATTTTTAGATTTTAAAAAGGCTTTCGCTAAAGTTCCTCGTGACAAATTAATCTTGAAGTTAGAGAGTTTTGATATAAATAAAGACGTTGTATGTTGGGTAAAAGAATTCTTATGCGGGCGAGAGAAGAGGGTTGTCATAGATGGTATCATGTCGGACGCAATCGAAGTCACATCGGGAGTTCCCCAGGGTAGCGTAGTAGGTCCGCTTCTATTTCTTTTATACATAAACGATTTGGGTACCGTAGTTAGTAGTAACCTTAGACTTTTTTCAGACGATGCGGTGGTGTACAGGGGTATATCAAATGAAGAGGACACGAAATCACTTAGCAAGGATTTAGATGCAATTCAAGAGTAGTGCGACAAATGGCAGTTAGAACTCAACCTCATAAAGTGTGTAGCTATCAATTTTTGGAGGAGGAATATTTCGATAGAGCGTACCTATAAAATTAGTAACACGAAGATCGAAAACGTTGAAACCGTAAGATATTTAGGTGTAACAATCACTAAAGATTTATCGTGGGGAAGACACATAAGGGAAATATGCGGCCGAGCGAAGAGAAAGCTAGGATTTATAAAACAGTACTTGGGAAATGTGATGAGAAGACAAAAGAGCGATGCTACTTAGTAGTGTATCAGAATTAATACAAGAATTAGGGTGGGAATCATTATCAGAGCGTAGGTTAAAGTTCAGATTAAATCTATTAGAGAAATCCAATCGGATAGATTTGCTGAAGATGTTAGGCCCATATTAAAAACACCAGCGTATTATGATAGATTCGACCAGATAAATAAGATTAGAGAGATAGATTGTCGTACAGTTTCAAAATGGCATTTTTCCCCCGTACTATAAAAGAACAGAATAGGCAGCATAGGAAAGGGATAGGTAGGGGAAATATTCTGGAGTATTATGTAGTGCATGATGCATGTCTTACCCCTTAAATACTGTAGACACTAATAATCAAGTTGCATGAGACAATATAGTTGCTAGTTTGCATGTTAGTAGTACATGCCTGGTGATCTTATCTTATAGGTAAGGGTATCGTATAGATGTAGATGTAAAGCGATTTGGTCATATGTGAGAGAGCTTCAGGGAAATAGACCCACAGTGCACACACTTAACCACTTTGATCAATGGATTGATTGGATTTAGCGACACCAGCTGTGCGGAAAAAACCTATGCATTAAACACCTTCTTCTAAAGCGTAATCAACTCATCATCGCATAACTATGTGAAACCACCGCCAAACACTTTCAGTGAGATGCCCGAAATAAAATATTCATGTCGTGGAATAGAGTAGCAGTTGAAAAACATTAGCAAAAACAAATCACCAGGTCACGCTCAAATTCCTCTCAGAGTATATAAAACATTAGCTTCTGAAATAGCCCCCTATCTAGAAATTATATTCAATAAAACACTAAAGAACCACACAGCACCCAAAGATTGGAAAGTAGCTAACATTACACCTATATTTAAAAGCGGTGATAGGGAAGAGCCTAGAAACTACAGACCCATCTCACTCACGTCCATCTCTTGTAAGATATTTGAGCACATAGTAGTCAGCTCGATCATGGGACATTTGGATAGTCAGGGATTGCTCACTAACAGCCAACATGGATTCCGGAAAGGTAGATGTTGCGAGACACAATTAGCTTTATTCGTACATGGTATTTTGGTCTACCGTGAAAACAGTATGTACCTACTGAAGTTGATGCGATATTTTCAGATTTTAAACAGCCAATCCATTGGGTTACTCTGATAAATTAATCTTTAGGTTAAGAGTTTTAGTACAAATAAAGATAAAATATGTTGGGTAAAATAATTCATAAGTGGACGAAAGCAGAGGGTTGTTATAGATGGTATCATATCGGACACAAACCAAGTCGCATCGGGAGTTCCCCAGGGTAGCGTAATAGGACCGCCTTTATTTCTTTTATACGTAACGATTTGAGTACCGTAGTTAATAGTATGATTAGAATTTTTGCAGACGATGCCCTAGTTTACAGGGGTATATCAAAAGAAGAAGGCCGTGAATCACTTGTCAGAATTTAAATGTAATTCAAGAGTGGTGCGACAAATGGCAGTTAGAACTCAACCTTAAAAAGTGTGTAGCTATCAATTTTTGGAGGAGAAATAATTTGATAGAGCACTAGGTACAGTAGAGCACTAGTAACGCGAAGATCAAAAACGTTGAAACCATAAGGCACTTACGTGTAACAATCACTAAAGATTTATCGTGGGGAAGTCACATCGGGGAAATATGCGGCCGAGCGAAGAGAAAAGAGAAGACAAAAGAGCGATGTTACTTTCCACTAGTTAGGCTCCACCTTGAGTATGTAGCCAGGGTATGGGATCCGAATGAATTAGGTTTGATCAGAGAACTAGACAGTGTGCAGCGTAGAGACAGCAGGTTTGTTAAAGGTGTTACGATAGGTTGAGAAGTGTATGACAATTAATACAAGAATTAGGGTGGGAATCACTATCGGAGCGTAGGTTCAAGTACAGATTGAATCTATTAGAGAAATTTAAATGGGATAGTTTTACAGAAGATGTTAGGCACATATTAAAAAAAACAGCGTATTATGCTAGATTCGACCAGATAAATAAGATTATAGATTAGAGATTAAATAACATTGTCATACTGATAGATTAAAAATGTCATTTTTCCCGTAATTTAAGAGAACACAATATGCAGCATAGCAAAGGGTAAGTTAGGGGAAATATTTTAGAGTAGTTTGTAGTGCATGATGCATGTATTAATCCCTTAAATACTACATATACTAACAATCTAGTAGCATGAGAACCTATAGTTGCTTGTTTGTATGTCAATAATGCATCCTTGGTGATCTTCACCCCTTGCCACACATCCTCGTGGTGGCTTGCAGGGTATGCCATAGATGTAGATGTATTTCCAAAATATTTCTTCTCTTGTCCGTTAACTCGAAATTGCTTCTCACTCTATCGTGCGTGGCTGATAGCCACATCCATCTTCCTGCGTCACCAAGATGTTAGAAATGTTTTCCTATTTTCATGGCCAAGCTGCGGGTAAAGAGTAGTTTGTTGTGCATGATGCATAGATCGCTAATCGTAAACTGGGTTTCATCAAAAGAGTATTGGGTGAATGTGACGATCATGTACGAGAAATCAGCTACTTTTCCCTTGTTAAGACCTCATTTGGAATGTGCTGCCAGTGCATGGGATCCCTACGAAATCGGTCTAAGTAATGAACTTGAACGTGTGCAGCGAAGATCGGCAAGTTTGTAAAGGGACGATACGATAATTATATTAGCGTAACCAGTCTAATAAATGAATTGAAATGGGAATCATTGTCAGATCGCAGGTTGAAATTTAGTCTTAATCTCTTAAACAAATTCCAAGGCAATATTTTCAGTGATGATGTTAAAAATATTTTACGAACCCCAACTTACTATGGCAGACTGGACCATAATCACAAAATTAGAGAAATTGATTGCCGAACTGATAGATTCAATATGTCCGTTTTCCCTCGAACAATTAGAGATACGAATAACGGTAAATATGTCCTATCAGAGAGTAGAAATGGATAGCATTGGTAGCTGCATGTTGGTATGAGTACTTAAAGCTAACCCTACTAACAGAATGTTTTTGCATGTCTGCTTAGTAATTTGTATCTTTTTTTTTAAATAGTGTTGTTCTGACTACTATATTAATACTATTCCTTTTTAATGCATGATATGTAGTGCATGTTTGGTGAGAAATCACCCCCTGCCACACACCCTCGTGGTGGCTTGCAGGGTATTATGTAGATGTAGATGTAGATGACATTTCAGCTCGTGTGTAAAAAGAATAAGATCTCGAAATGTCCACCCTCCATTGCAATCGCATTTTCCTCCGGATGCTGCACTTTCAGTTATGAAGCAAATAGACACTGGCCTCAGGGACCTCAAGGTCTTAGCCACCACAAATGCACTGAATGGAATACCCCAACGTTCCTTTTCAGAGTTCCAACTTATGCTAGTTAGCTGTGGCATACGGCAGTGTTGAGTCTACGAAATCTCCCTGCCCCCATCTATCGACGGCAGTGCTCATTCGCCGATGCGAGAACCAATTAATTAAATAAACACAAGGCTCTTTGGCGACAGAACGAGCCTACCATCACGCAATCGATAAAAGCGAAGAGCAGAAGGAAGTAATAAAGTAGTCCGCTGCGGTCTCCCGCCCACCTGTTTGTCATTACGGCCGTTTAAATAACACTTTTTGAATCCACCGACGGGAACGGCTTTCCCATTCGTTTCCCGACATCCTTCCCGTAGGTCCCCATGATTCCACCCCACTTCCGGAGCGCTGCCGTCGGCCACATCCTTCTCCCACCCAATCGGCCAATTGTTCGTCGCCACGCCCCCTCCCCCTCCTCCCCCCCCCCCCACAGGCCACCCTACCGAAAAAAAAAGAATCCCCTTCGACGGAGAGAGATCTCCTATTCGCAGATTACACCTCCCTTTGTACACCAAAGCACTGAATAAAACGACAGCGTGCGTGTACACTGCATGGAACGCATCATCAGACACCGCAGGAGTTCATCTTAATCAGGTTATTACGCGGCGTCCATGACATTTCCGCTTAACGTGTTTCATCACATGTTCAGTATATAATCAGGGCCGAGATAACGGGCTATCCAAAATATGTGATCGTATGATCAGTTCCGTAAACGCTGCAGCATGTCACTTCGAATAATGATATAACTGATTCCAATAATTCATGACAAAGAATATTTAAATGATGACCTACAAACAATTGAAAGATGGTGTGATACATGGAAGTTAGAATTAATTTTTTTAATGTGAAGTAGTGAATATTTGGAAAAAGAATAGTTCTCCTCCCAGTACATAAAAAATAAGTAACAATGAAATAACAAACATGGAATCCATTAAATATCTTGGAATAAGACTGACACGATATTTCCTGGGGTAAACACATTCGTGAAATAATGGGACAATCGAATCGTAGACTGGGATTCATCAAAAGAGTATTGGGTAAATGTTACGATCATGTACAAGAAATCAGCTACTTTTCCCTCGTAAGACCTCATTTGGAATATGATGCCAGAGTATGGGTTCTAAGAAATCGGTCTGAATAATGAACTTGAACGTGTGCAGTGAAGTTCGGCAAGATTTGTAAAGAGACGAAACGTAACCATACTAGCGTCTATTAAATGAATTAAAATGGGAATCATTGTCAGATCGCAGGTTGAAATTTTGACTTAATCTCCTAAATAAATTCCACGATAATATTTTCAGTGATGACGTTAAATATATTTTGCGAACCCCAACTCACTATACTAGACTGGATCATAATCAGAAAATTAAAGAAATTGATTGCAAAATTGAGAGATTCAGAATGTCCTTCTTTCCTAGTACAATCAGGGATATTAATAACATGTGAAGCGTAACTACGTCCTTCTCCATCATCGACAACTTCACAATACCGTGGAAGCCACAGCAAGGGTGTATGGCAGAGGATGAAACATCAACAGGCATGACTTTTAAATCAAAAGAGAATTAAAGCCCCACTCAACATCATACGGGCATGCAAAAATAAGAGTTCATGCATGCACTACATGCATGATACTGAGAGTTACAATACTTCTCCCTTGAGAAAAAATGCAAGAAATATATTCACGAGGCATGTATAAGTAAATTGTTTGTTTAATCAAAGTACTGTATTAATTACTATTAGCCAGGCGTTTCTTTAGATTCAATCAAGAGTATTCAGGTGTAATACATCAGATCAGATATAAAGCGTAAGAGGGAAAGAAGCAAAATGATCTATCTGCACGAAAATCAGCGCAAGCCAATACGAGGGTGCATTGAAGAAGCTGTTTTATACACGCTGATTACTGACTAACATGCAGCGAAGAGTTACAATGGTGCTACTTGTTAAACGGCATGTTAGACACACCATTACCAGACACGTAATTTCTTTTTCGAGAGTTCCTGTGGATAAATTACTAGCATATACATCCCATGTATGCATGGGGCAGTGATGCTAAAACACGTATGCATTCCCCCCAGTCTTTCCATAGTTCACCCAACGATCTCTTGTCCCTTGTGTTCCTATACGATATACAGGAAAGATGGCTATGAGTAGGGGAGAGTAGATGGAGCTTCCATGGAGTGCACTTCAGCTTTCCCCACTGTTCTGACTGCCAACGTTATCTTTCATTTTCTCATTGCGAATACCATTAATTTTGAATCGGTATTGCGTACGAACATTGAACACGAATTGAATTCTCAGCGCGGTTCATTCTAGGCATTTTAAATAGTAACCCGTATTTCAGCAGGACTTGACTTCTTAATTTTTAAAAATTCGTGATGATAGTCCCCCCAGAAGCGCACCTTCCAGTGGCTCGCCGGATAGTGTAGATTTAGATGATGCTAAGAACATTGAGTACACTTGCGGTGCAATGGAAGCGTCGGGAATCGTACTTTTATTTTTGGTCATTTCTATTGAGATTGGGAGCAAAAACTCGCCTTCCATCTAAGTAAATATTCACCGACCAAGAGACCCCTGCCAATTCGTACCTATACACATCATACAAAGTAAATGCCTTCAACCCCATGCCCCACTAGCTTTCCAGCATCAACTCCCCCACCACTTATCATCGTGGCGAGTGCAGCTCATCAACTCTTTGTTCTCGAAAAGGCGGCAGAAGCTACCCATCAATCTAAGAATCTTCCTCTTGTCAGCACAACGCACCAACGGACGTGGTGATGCAAATATTTTCATTATGAAGCAATTATCTATATCTACATAAAACCCTGCAAGCCACCATAAAGGTGTGTGGCAGGGGGATTATCTTACTGGATAGCGAATATATACCCCAAAGAAAAATGCAATACATCATAAAACGCACCAGCATCCATAACAAAAGCTCTGAGTATAGAAAGAAAAGAAAAGTTATTGAAAAGATAAAATAGAGAGGTTTTCTCAAGTAGGCCTGCAAAGTTGAATAGCCAGTCACATCGGCCGAACGGGAAGAGGAGAAAAAGGGAGGTGTGCACTAATCAGGGTAATACCAAAGCAATGGGGGCTGCAACGTCTGAAGGGGTTGGCTAGTCTGCATTTCAGTCAAAACCGCAGAGAAATTCCACTTCACTGCTTGTGGGTGGTAGAAAAATAATACTCTCCGATGACTTGTAAGAAAATCAAATACAGACAATGGTTAGAAGTAAATTAATTTATTAAATGCTAACACCAAAATTATTTATCTATATATTGAAATCACATTTAAATTAAAATATTCCTTCGATTCCAAATAGAAATCTCTTTTACAATGAATTGATTTATTTTGTATACATTTTATTTCCTATATACCTATGTATTTTTAAAGCCTCTTCCGACTGCAATGACATTCCCTTCCAGCACCCCTCTGCAAACATCAGAAAAAATTAACGTGCACTTGTAAACACCATTTTTCCCAGATGAGGCAAGCGATTATTAGGTGGTATTTAACTTTATTTTACGTGCCGTAAAATGGAAATGGAAGTGACAGAAAACCGTAGGGAAATTCTCCTTCATTGGATAAGTCTGTACAAGGGTAAAATAGCAGCTCTCTATTACAAAATGCACTTGGTATCGAAATGAAAAATCAAAATTGACTAAAGTGTATCAATTCCACTAATTGTTTCCACAACTTCTAAATTTGTGAGTATTTTCTAAGAGTAAGCTCAGAGATAGCCGAAGCAAGAGCTTTATCGATGCTTTAGAATAATCGTTTCGCACGATTATCGTAGGGCACAATGAGAAATCATTTCCATTTCGGACGAGAGTCGTTTCTCCTGCTTCCAACACATCCCATAGTCCTCGATAATTGGGGAAAGCGGCTATTACCCTCAGCGGAAGATATCTAAGGCAGTTAAGTGAGGGCCACTCATTCCAATCAATTGAAGGTAATTCAGATTAATTGAAGTCAAATCCTTACTCCCACCATCAAAGATCCCATAGGCTAATGCGAACATTATCGCAGCCATGTTTTGTCTCTGCCTGCGTCCAAAAGTCTTTCCTAACGGTTAAGAATGAACAATGGAAGGAGATTTTTTACATCTACGTCCTCAAAATACACTCCAACCCACCATGAGTTTATGTCCCAAGGGGTATTTAATAACCGAACATGACTTAACTATTATGTATAAAGAGGATTGAAAAGCTACATTTTAGCCCAATTAACCCATATTTATCAGCGTGTGTTTAAATACACGCTGAGTATGCTGAAATTTAAACAAATTTTACTGGTCACTTTTGGGAGGTAAATCATTTCTAATCGCTTTGACTCATTCTTTGAAGGCTCATATCTCTTGGAGTACACCCTACTGTCTCCAGGCTGGCCACCACTGAAAAAAATGCAATCATATTTAAAGTCGTTATTAATTAAAAAAATACAAAAGATTACTACGATGTTTTGTGAATGATTGCCAAGTATTGGTAAAAATAATTACATAGGTATATGGAAGCAACACTATTATAATTAAAAAAGGGTTATGCCGTGGGGCGATGGTAAATTGTTATGGATCTATTCCGTTCACACAGACGATTAACAACAAATAGTCTGCGATTTTACGACGGGAACAGCGAAAAATGTAATTGTTTGGATGTAACGAAATCCAATTTATAACAAAATGAAAGGCCTGTCCCCTAAAATTCGATTCAAGCGAGTTTTACCGCACAGTATTTCTATATTAATATCTATACAATATCTACTATATTAATACTATTCCTTTTTTATGCATGATATGTAGTGCATGTATGGTGAGCAATCACCCCCTGCCACACACCCTTGTGGTGGCTTGCAGGGTATTATGTAGATGTAGATGTAGATGTAGATTTCCTCATACAACAGCTTCCTTTGCCGCTCTTCCCGTCCACCTGTCCTTTATAGATTCTCTTCATCAGGCCATTACGTGTTATCTGACCGATTAAGTTTTCCAGTTTTTCTTAGGTATTCACAAGTCCTATTTTCTCCCACTCTTCTTAAGACTTCGTCGATACTCACTTGGTCGACCCCTGTAATCTTCATCCAACTTCTGTAGCACACTATTTCGAATGCTACCACTTCTTTTCTCTTCTACTGCTGTCGTCTGCAATAAAGAAAAACTCTCCAGATGTATGTTCTGATGAACGTTCCATACCTCCCCGCCAGTATTTCCAGCTGAAATTAGATTCTTCTTTTAATAGAATGCCCTTTTCGCCTGGGTTAACATACGGACAATTTCTTTCTTGCTTTGTCCATTGCTGGTAACTCGGCTCCCGTTGTAACAGAACTCTTTCATCTCCTCAAGTATTTCTTTCTAGCATAACGTTGGTTTTGCCTCTTCTCACTTGCTGCACACCGATATCTTAGTCTTCTTCTTATTGATCTTCAGCTGCCATCTGGCCTCAGATTCGTTTCTGTATCCGCTATGAGTGCTATGTCATCAGCTAATCGCGGCATGCTATTTTTTTCTCTGTGGATATTCGCAAAATGCAAATACTCTTTAATGCGATAATTAAAGAGTAAGATACAACACTCTCTCAAAAGACTGACGGATTTTGAGAGAGTGTCGTGAATACTGAACCCTTTAAGCAACAAATTGATCATTTTATAATGATTGCGCACATCAGAGAGTTATTCCTTTAAGGTTTTCGATTCTGGTACACGACCTTTCATTCGCAAATTCAGTAAGCCTAACCTTCCCTTGTAAGACCTCATTTGAAATATGCTGCCAGTGTATGGGATCCCTACGAAATCGGTCTAAATAACGAACTTGAACGTCTGCAGCGAAGATCGGCAAGATTTGTAAAGGGACGGTATGATAACCTTACTAGCGTAACCAGTCTATTAAATGAATTAAATTGGGATTCATTGTCAGATCGCAGGTTGAAATTAAGACTTAATCTCTTAAACAAATTCCAAGACCATATTTTCAGTGATGATGTTAAAAATATTTTGCGGACCCCAACTTACTATGGCAGACTGGACCATAATCACAAAATTAGTAAAATAGATTGCCGAACTGACAGATTCAAATGCCCTTTTTTCCTCATACTATTAGGGATATGAATAACGGTAACTATATCCAGTACGAGTGTAGCAATGGATAACATTAGTAGCTGCATGTTGGTATAAGAACTTGAAGCTAATCCAACTTTTTTTACTTGAAGCATGTTTTTGCATGTGTTTGGCTATTTTTATCTTATTTTAAATGGCGTAGTTTTGAACAGTACCTATACAAGTACTAATCGTTTTTTTTTGCATGATATGTAGTGCATGTTTGGTGAGAGTTCACCCCCTGCCACACACCTTTATGGTGGCTAGCAGGGTATTATGTCGATGTAGTGGTTCAGCATAGCTGCTTGTTTGCATGTCAGTAGTGCATGCTTGGTGATCTTCACCCCATGCCACACACCCTCGCGGTGGCTTGCAGGGTATCGCGTAGATGTAGATTTTAAAGTTGGCCATATCGTCGTGGAGAGTTGAGCAGAAAACGGCTGATGGGAGATGGGTTTGCTCGGCAGACCACGTCACACCTTGCTCCTCCAAATATCACCCATGGGGAGAAGGACGCCTTGGTAACTTAACTTGCAAAAACACGTGGCACTGTTTAGAAGGATATGGGGTTCGAATCCAGGTGAAGGTGAAGGGTTTCTGATCTCCGAGGGAAATATGCTCTTTTCCCATTCGCTGCAATCTACATTCTCGCTCCAGCGCCATTCTCTGCTGCTGCTACACAACCCGAGGGTTAAGAAAGGACTTGAGTACTTACGTAGCCATTCTCTCAGTGTTTCATTTGCCAGAGCTCTAAAGTATTATCCTTTACCTGAAAATAGACGAGAGGGAAATCAGCATCAGTGCTTTTACTCACAGAACATCAAAATGCAAAGACAAATGTTTGTCGAGAATTAGAGGCATGCAATGCTATGCGCAGAATACAGTGTCCCGTCACTCGAAGTAAAGACAGAGTATTCACAGTCTTATTTCAATTCGTTTATGAAGTTTAAAATTTAGCTAAGAGAGATTATCGAGTAACGCTAATCACATCTGCTCAAATCCACATATTGAAATGGTAGTAGTGATTGCAATTTCTTTTCAAATTTCTTTCGTCCGAATCTTGTGTCGCATTTTACGGCACTTCTCATTCATTTTCTGCAGATTTTCGGCGAGCAAAGCATAAAACTAGAAAAATTCAATGCTCTGCTCATAGCAAAGCTCCCTCTAATTTTCCTTCATTGGGGCTTGCTTGTATGACGCACGCCCTAGGGAACATATATTTATCGAGTCAACGACGGGGATTACGAGAAAGGGAGAAAGGGAGCAGCGTGCAGGGAGGATAACGTGAGGAGTCACGGTTTGTGATCCGAGCGACGAGAGTGCGGGGATGAGTGCAACGGACGAAAGATTGGGGGAAAGGCTTACAAGGTCGGGTCGAAAACCAGCGTGTTTCTCCTGCGATTCCAAATGGGATGCACAACATTCGACAACAAAGCATTCGGAGGCGATCAACGCGTTGAGGTTCTTGAAGGAGCAGCTATAATCAAAACATTGGAAAGAAAATTGGAATGATATTTTCCACAGATCAAAGTAAAGATGTCTCATAGATGTACCATACACGTGTACATGGATTACTTGGATGACCTTCCACTTGGATAACTCCCCTGCTGCCACCACTTGGCGGAAATAAAAAATAAGAATGCTTTCCCCAAGGAATATTCCTAACTCACTTTCAGTTCCAATCATTTAAGATTTCGGCCATTCATCTACATCCACATCTACATAATACCCTGCAAGCCACCACAAGGGTGTGTGGCAGGGGGTGATTGCTCACCAAACATGCACTACATATCATGCATAAAAAAGGAATAGTATTAATATAGAAGTCAGAACTACACTATTTAAAAAAAAGATACAAATTGCTAAGCAGACATACAAAAACATTCTGTTAGTAGGGTTAGCTTTAAGTACTCATACCAACATGCAGCTACCAATGCTATTCATTGCTATTCTCTGATAGGACATATTTACCGTTATTCCTATCTCTAATAGTGCGGGGGAAAAAGGACATTTTGAATCGGTCAGTTCGGCAATCAATTTCTCTAACTTTATGATTATGGTCCAGTCTGCCATAGTAAGTTGGGGTTCGTAAAATATTTTTAACATCATCACTGAAAATATTGCCTTGGAATTTGTGGAAGAGATTAAGTCTAAATTTCAACCTGCGATCTGACAATGATTCCCATTTCAATTCATTTAATAGACTGGTTACGCTAATATAATTATCGTATCGTCCCTTTACAAATCTTGCCGATCTTCGCTGCACACGTTCAAGTTCATTACTTAGACCGATTTCGTAGGGATCCCATACACTGGCAGCATATTCCAAATGAGGTCTAACAAGTGAAAAGTAGCTGATTTCTCGTACATGATCGTCACATTTACCCAATACTCTTTTAATGAAACCCAGTTTGCGATTCGCTTGACCCATTATTTCACGAATGTGTTTACCCCAGGAAAGATCATTTGTCAGTCTTATTCCAAGATATTTAATGGATTCCACGTTTGTTAATTCATTATTACTTATTTTGTAAGTGGTAGGAGGAGAGCTATTCTTTTTCCAAAAATTCATAACAAGACATTTCCTAAAGTTTAATTCTAATTGCCATGTATCACACCAAGTTTCAATTGCTTGTAGGTCAATATTTAAATATTCTTTATCGTTCGGGCATAGAATTTCCCTGTACACTACTGCGTCATCGGCAAATAGACGAAGCTTACTTTTTACCACCTTTTGGATATCATTAATATACAAAAGGAATAGGAGTGGACCTATCACACTACCTTGTGGGACACCCGAAGTGACTTTAATTGCCGGTGAGGAAACACCGTCCAAAACAACCCTTTGAACCCGATCATGCAGAAAATCATTAATCCATGATATAATGTTACTGTCTAACCCATAAGATTTTAACTTCAAAATTAGTTTGCTGTGAGAAACCTTGTCAAAAGCCTTCTTGAAGTCGAGAAATATAGCATCCACTGGAATATTATTTTCGCCAGAAATTAAAATATCGTGGGAAAAGAGAGCAAGTTGAGTTTCACACGATCTGCTCTTTCGGAAGCCATGCTGGACATTGGACAATAAATTCTGGCTATCTAGGTGTCCCATGACTGAACTGACAATTATATGTTCTAGGACCTTGCATGAAATGGATGTGAGGGATATAGGTCTGTAGTTAGATGGCTGCTCCCTATCGCCACTTTTAAAAATGGGTGTTACATCGGCTGCTTTCCAGTCCATCGGTACGACGTGTTCGGTCAGGGATTTATTAAATACTATTTCAAGGTAGGGGGAAATTTCGGATGCTAACTCTCTATATACGCGGGAGGGAATTTGATCAGGGCCAGGAGATTTGTTGGGGCTTATACCTTTAAGTAATTTTTCAATACCATTACAGGAAATGTCAATTGGTTGCATCAACTGCTGAAAGAGGTCAGGTAACACGACAGTTGAATCCCCGGAAGGTGGGTTGAAAACGGTTTGGAAGAAGGAATTTAGCAAATTAACTTTGTCGAGTGTGTTCGTGATCATTTCACCCCTATCATTTTTAAGTGAATGGACGGCAGACTTATGGCCTTGCACTTCCCTTACGTACGACCAGAAGACTTATGGATTTTCTTTCAATTGTTCCCCAAGTGTTTTTCTTTTGAATTCTGCAAATGCATTACTAAGGGCTGACTTTGCAGTGGATTTTGAAATTTTATAATTTTCAATAATTACATTACGCTCATCAGTGGGCATATGTTTACTAATTCTTTTCATTTTAGCATGACATATTCGCTGCCGTCTCAGGGATTTTCTCACTTCGGCATTGTACCACCTAGGTTCAGTGCTTTCTTTTTATAGCCATTCGTTCCATTCGTGTTGGCTGAATGCTATACAGCGGAGAATACCCTGTAGATAGAAGATTTAAGTTTCCAAGATCCATTTCTCACATTGACTAGCAGCCAAGACAACTGAGAAGTCCTTGTTACAAGTAGCACGTGGCACGATCCATTTGAATAAATCCCTGCGTTCAAACGCACCATATGGTCTACACTTGTGTAGAAGTAATTTCCCAGCATGGAGTGAATATGGGACTGGAGGATTATGACGGGGCCCAGCACTGGCAAAAACGAATGGGGCGGGCAACGGTAGGGCCCCGCAGGGCCCATCGTCGCTGCGTCGAGGGCCCGTACCTGCCTGTCACATAAAACATTACCGATGCCGGAAATAAATAATTGCTCTCAGGCTACGAGGAATTGAAACATGTGCACGCGGTTGATGCTAAAAAGGAGAAACTCGGGGAATGTTACCCTCTTAGTCACTTCAAGACGGCGAGGTGCCTACTGGGGTGGCGCCTATATCATCATCAGGGAGCGGCTGAAAAGGCGCCTCTACCTCTGGAGTGGCCGCAAGGCCTCATCCCTCGAGCACCAACGTCCGCCGTCCCGCAAAACAGAGGCCGTCCTGCCCCGGTTACGATTGCGCCAATCCGCCAATCAAATGCGGGACCTTCTCATAGGAGCCGGACCCTTTTCTTAAGAGCCGGGCCTTTCAAGGTTGGCCCCTGCCAGCGAAAATAGTTCCGACGCCCCTGTAACTGACCACGGTTTAAGCATACGAGCCAGTCTATTTGCAAGCGGCCATTTGTGCAACAGTGTAGCCAATAGGGCTGCCGACAACGGCAACCGACAACCAGCGGTGTGATATTATGTATTTATTGTTTTTAATATGTGATGCGGCCTTGACTCCCACAGTACAGTAGTAAGGTATTTGAGCACATTGTATCTATCTACATCTACATAATACCCTGCAAGCCACCACAAGGGTGTGTGGCAGAGGGTGATTGCTCACCAAACATGCACTACATATCATGCATTAAAAAGGAATAGTATTAATATAGTAGTCAGAACTACACTATTTAAAAAAAAGATACAAATTGCTAAGCAGACATGCAAAAACATTCTGTTACTAGGGTTAGCTTTAAGTACTCATACCAACATGCAGCTACCAATGCTATTCATTGCTACTCTCTGATAGGACATATTTATCGTTATTCGTATCTCTAATTGTTCGAGGGAAAACGGACATATTGAATCTATCAGTTCGGCAATCAATTTCTCTAATTTTGTGATTATGGTCCAGTCTGCCATAGTAAGTTGGGGTTCGTAAAATATTTTTAACATCATCACTGAAAATATTGCCTTGGAATTTGTGGAAGAGATTAAGTCTAAATTTCAACCTGCGATCTGACAATGATTCCCATTTCAATTCATTTAATAGACTGGTTACGCTAATATAATTATCGTATCGTCCCTTTACAAATCTTGCCGATCTTCGCTGCACACGTTCAAGTTCATTACTTAGACCGATTTCGTAGGGATCCCATACACTGGCAGCATATTCCAAATGAGGTCTAACAAGTGAAAAGTAGCTGATTTCTCGTACATGATCGTCACATTTACCCAATACTCTTTTAATGAAACCCAGTTTGCGATTCGCTTGACCCATTATTTCACGAATGTGTTTACCCCAGGAAAGATCATTTGTCAGTCTTATTCCAAGATATTTAATGGATTCCACGTTTGTTAATTCATTATTACTTATTTTGTAAGTGGTAAAAGGAGAGCTATTCTTATTCCAAAAATTCATTACAAGACATTTCTTAAGGTTCAATTCTATCTGCCATGTATCACACCAAGTTTCAATTGCTTGTAGGTCAATATTTAAGTATTCTTTATCGTTCGGGCATAGAATTTCCCTGTACACGAGAGCGATGTTTTGCAGTTATAACTCTGTGGTCACTGATTCCATCAACCGTGTCAATCATTGTCACATGTTGTGGGATATTGGTTGCCAGTAAATCAAGAGTGTTGTCCCCTCTATTAGGTGCTGTAGCTAATTGTGTCCGGGAGTTATTGGAGAAAACATCTAATAGAGTCTCACAGATGTCTTTGTCCCTTCCTCCAGCTTTGGAGCAGTATGTTCTCCAGTCTATTGATGGTGCATTGAAATCTCCACCTATTATTATATTACGTTCGCTGTTACGGGACTTTATAGTATTTATCTGGTTTCCCAGTTCTAATAATGACTCAACATCAGTGTTTGGGGGCCTATAGAAGGCGCAGACAGATATTGATCTGGATTTAGGGCATGCTAATGAACACCAAACACATTCTAAGGGGTTGTCGGGAAATATTACTGCTTTGCTAATGATTGAGTTCTTGACTGCAATGAAAACACCACCACCTGCTCTGTTATGTCTATCTTTTCTATATATTTTAAAAGATTTGGGGAATATTTCTGAGTCAGGAATGTCATCCGTCAGCCAACTTTCAGTTCCTATAATTACATCTGCATCAGTAGTATGAATAAGGTGATGGAACTCAGGTATCTTGTTTTTAAGACTTCGGCAATTAACTACCGCAACGGAAATATTTTCACCTCGACTATTATTAAGGCTACAAGGGAGAGCTGTAGTCATGTCTGAAGTATTTTGAGGTTCAATTCTGCTTTCATGAAAGTTAGCCGATAAAGCGACTGGCAACGAGAAGTTATTTACCCCACTACATGACCTACTCTCTACCCTACCATCTACCCTAAAAAAGGCCTGCAATGATCTAATACCCTATCCGCCACGCGTTTGGCGGCGTCCGGAGTGTAATGAACTCCAGAGCGGTTTAAAGGGTGTCTACACGACCGAAGCGACGGCTGAAGGTCAACGAAGGAGGCTCCAATGTCCTTACAGAAACGGCGTAGCCTCTGATTTATGTCTACCACTCGACGCCAAATCAGAGGTCCACGATCGATCCTCGGGACCAGACTACAAATCGAAAGCGCCAGTTCAACGCCCGCGACTTCACTTACCCGCTTCACCTCAGAGTTCAATTCCTTAAAGGAATGCAGAATCTCCTCGGGTCTGCGGTCGGTGGCATCGTTGACGCCTACGTGGGCCACGACCTGCAGCCTAGAGCACTTCGTGCCCGCAACCGCCGCTCCCATCGCCTTCGTCACCTGAGGAATACCGCCACTGGGGATGCACCAAGACGTTAAGCCCTGATTGTAGTCAGTAATCATGGGGCATTTGGATAGTCAGGGATTGCTCATAAACAGCCAACATGGGTTCCGGAAAGGTAGATCTTGCATGACACAATAAGCTTTATTCGTACACGATATTTTAGACGACGGCGAAAACAGTACTGAAGTTGATGCGATATTTTTAGATTATAAAAACATATTCTATAAGGTTGCTCATGATAAATTAATCTTGAAATTGGAGAATTTTTTTTATAAATAATGACGTTGTATGCTGGGTAAAAGAATTCTTAAGTGGGCGAGAGCAGAGGGTTTTCATAGATGGTTTCATGTCGGACACAATCAAAGTCACATGTTAAAAAGTGTTACGATAGGTTGAGTAGTGTATCAGATTTATTATATGAATTAGGGTGGGAATCATTATCAGAGCGTAGGTTAAAGTACAGATTAAATATAACAGAGAAATCTCAATCGGATAGTTTTACTAAAGATGTTAGGCACACATTAAAAACACCAGCGTATTACGTCTATACTACATAGTGTAGATTTAGATGTAGATGCTATGCTAGATTCGACCAGTTAAATAAAATTAGAGAGAAAGATTGTCGTACCGATAGATTTAAAATGGCATTTTTCCCCCTTACTACAAGAGAACAGAATAGGCAGCATAGCAAAGGGATAGGTAGAGGAAATATTTAAGAGTCGTCTGTGCATGACACTCTATAGTTGCTTGTTGGCATGTCAATAGTGCATGCTTGGTGATCTTCACCCCCTGCCACATACCCTCGCGGTGTACTCTACATTACATCTACACAATACCGCAGGGTATTGTGTAGATGTAATGTAGAGTTTCTTTGAAGTGGTGTATCAATAGTTTATTCGTTCTGCACTATTAAATACTCATTTCTCGATGCGTTCCTCATTTTCAACTATTTCTACGGAGTCTGCACACATCCATATGCCGTTATCTATTTTACCACCTGCGGAAAGTATTTAGGCGAAACTAAATTCTTCTAACGGAACACTTATCGCATTTTACCATATTTATAGCCATCTATCAAATATTCTTCGACAATTCACGGCGTTATTTCGAAAACCCCCGACTTTTCCGGCATTCTCTTAGTCAATAGCAACGGAACGAGACAGACACCCCACTGCTTTCCCTGAGCTGATGCTAATTTTTCATCGCCTGGCAAGTCCTCAGAGTAACGCCGTATGTCATCGAATTCACGGAAACTGTGATGAGAGGCGTGGCATCAAGAGTGGTTGGAAAGCAGCAAAATTAAGTCTGGGGAACGAAGGGTTACAGAGAGAATACGTTCTTTTGACTTGGTGGGGGCCCCCTCACGCGTGGGAGGCCCTGCCCTTCGACGGGGGGCCCGGAATAGTTCACAACCCCTTCGTTCCTCGTTTTGAATGCATCTCACACAGGCAAGCAGTGCTCCTGTCCCAGGCATTCGCAAACCCTTTTAAATGCCTGGCGAAACTGAGAGGAAATTGTTGCCCCCCCACTCGCCCCCCCCCTCCTCCATTGCCCCGTTCCCAAGGCGACGCAACCCCCCCACCCCCTCGAAGCCACCCCGTGGGGACCGCCCCCTCCACCGTCACGGTCAACAATGCACCCCCAACCCTCCCCGTTCAACCTCGCAGCGCAGGACCACCGCCCTTGGCCTACGACTATGACATTCACTTTCGTCTCTAAGAGAGAGTCCAACTGGCGAAGAAAGAATATGTGCCGACCGTATTAAGACTCGGTCCAGGGGTCGAAGGAAGCATGTGGCAACACGGGATCGATCGGGAAATCAGGGGAAAATTAGAACGTTTAATGGATAATTGTGTAATATTACCACCAAGGCCCACAAATTGGTATTTTATTTGCAATACATGCATTTATTCCAGCGAACAAAATATAAGATGTAAACTTGAGGAACGAGTTGAGCTAAAAACCCTTCCGCTAAAACAGTTTCAAGGCAGAGTTGAGTTTATCGAAATGCTATTTCGAGCCTAGAGGCGTTGGGGTGGAAGCGGAGGAACATGAGGCGACGTCTCGCGGAGGAGAGGACCATCGGAGAAGAACGCTGCGAGAAATTGTTAGCGGGAATCCATAGCGGCCGGAGGCGAACGTCTCGCTGCAATTTAAAACGTGCAGCCAATCCCACCATGAGGAATTCCAAAAGGAATCTTCAGGCGCTATGTTTGCTAGCGATCGTGAGGAATTATAAAATCAGTTTGCCACTGCCCTCACACATCTGAATTATTTGCTCATTCTCAAGCTACTTGACTGTTCCTCTTTACTATAACCTTCATAATTAAGACCGGTATTCTTCACTTCTTGATCTTTCTCAAAATTTCCCTGCCATTCCACCTGCATCAGCACAATAAACAATTCTGTAACTATAAGTGTATCTACGTCAAACCGTCAGTTCCTCAACTTTCATTAAATATCTTTGGATAAAAATTAATGCCATAGTGTTAAAACTCAATATACATCACAAATTCTTCCTCACTATACCTTTCTGTGCTTAAATGAGATCTAATGGGATTGGCGACTATACATCGTAATCTCTCTTATGTTAAAGAGATAATAAGGCCAATTTTTACGTTAAATGGTAGAGCCATTTTTTAGGTAATGCTTATATACATTGATGTGTAATTGCCAAACTGCGATATTCAGGGAACGGTAACCCCACCAAAGGAACTTGGTCTTCTGCTTGGTCTTCTAATTAGACTCTTTTTTTCGAAATGTGTAGCGCTAATCGCTAGAGTGGAATAAATAAATTATTATTATATTATATTCCTTGAAACAGCCAAATAAATTGTTCCCCTCGAGAACTCCACTGATGCTTTTTATAAACACTAAAATCTGTAAATATTGTGAATATTGACGATACATCTATCTCACGGGTAGTCACACAGCACTGAAAAAATGCAGCCAATTGAAAACGATCCAAGACGATCCCGAAGACAATCCTAATGCACAGCCCTCCCAGACGCAAGGGTCCTCCTCCCTCGGCTCCATTCCACGACACGAGTGATTTCAACGGGCATTGTAAAGGCCACAAGGTGATCGCTTTTTCACTCAGCCCCTTTGGCGATGCCTGAAGAAAGAAAAAAGCAGGAGAAGCCGTGGATTCGAGCGACGCTCTCGCCTTCCCGAAGCAGAAAAATGTGCAGCAACCTTGCAAACGCTTCAATTGAATGACATTTATGCATCGATTGTCTTCCCGCCCCGATCGGAATCGACGCTTTCCCTCGCCCCAGCCACACGCGCTGCGCACCACAGACAGAGAGGGAGGCGAGAGAGCACCACTTCCCTCCTTTCTTCCCCTCTTCCAGAGAAGCGAGAGACTCGCGTCGACCCGACTCCCCTCCATCCATCTCTACGCAAGCGATATGAAGCCTAAAGAAAGAAATGTTGAGCCTGCGAGGCTACCTCGTTCCCTCAGTTCATTGTTCCGCGGAAGAAAATGCGCTCGACATTCATTCGTTTAGTTCTGGTGCTGGAATTGAATCAGCCATCACCACAACAGTTAATAATTATTCTGCTCGGTTCCATTATCTCAGGAAATTCTTCAGTCTCAGGAAATAAATAATTTTTTTCTTAAACTTTGGGCCCTGGGCCTCCGGCTCTGAAGATAAACGGATAGAAAAATGTATCGGCTTTCAAAGCTTAAATCAAGGCCAGTATCTTCACTTTTGATTTGTTGTCTTACGACAATTAGGGAGGGATTGGTGTACTTTTTTTTACAAACAATTGATATAAATTAAGAACTATGATTTTTGGGATTTTATGGGTATCTCGTAAAATCTATGGCTGATGGGTTAAAACCACATGCATATTTGAATTCAGGGTGAAAATGAGTAATAGGTATTTTGCTTTGTGTTTAAAAAAATGTACAAATTTTGTTTTACGGTGTAAGCAGCGCGTTTGGTAACGCAGTTCAATGGACGTACAGAGAGTGTGACTCGGAAATTGGAAGACCTCTGTTGGAAAACCCTAAACCCTAGAGGGTTTTCCGCAAGATTGAAGTGATTGCTTCGAAAATTTATATCACAACAATTTCAGTCTGGCACTCCAGATATATTTCAGCTCCAACCCTACACCAGCAGGGTAGACAGAAGCGGGAAATTAATAGAAATGAACGGTTGTGAATATGAAACAATTTATCGTCTTTCTAAACCAAAATGCACGAAGAAGAATGAAAGAAAACAAGGGATATCTTTTTCCGAAGATGATACGGACTACACTTCATCATTAATTTAAAATTTATTTTCCAGGATAATATGGTCACAAGGCTGGTGGGTCCTTTCAAAGGCCCACGGCAGGGATTCGCTCGAAGCACAGAAGGAACAGTCTCGTCTGGAAGGCAAGATGAGGTAGAAGGTGGCGCCGCCATGAGAAGGTGAGGGAAACAATGGAGACATGAAGCGACAAGAAGTTGGATATGACGAGCGACGTCTCCGGGAATGAATCCGGTGGAGGATTTTTCCAGTGGTTTAAGAAAACTGGGGCAAGGCGAGTTACGGGGAAGGAAAATCATTAAAGATACGTGAGGCCCCGTTATTAGAAGGGGGAGATAGGCTCCCTTTCCAGCAGGAACACACTCGAGGACTGTGGGGATATAATTTCCAGCCAAAGTGAGTGAGTGGATGGTGTGAACCCCTGAGCTGGGGACTCTTATCACTTGCCGAGAGCCGTGTGGACCTCGCCACAGGATGCGAATCGCCCTCCGTTGGCCCCAGAGGTCGTCATAGTCTGCGATTCCCAAGAGAGCTTTGCAAGTCCACCGCTGATCTGACAGGATTGACTCGGAGGAGGGCATGCTCCTCATCACAGATCTTCTAACTTCTTCTCATCGCCTTCCTTCTTAAACTTTGACTCCTTCAAGTCCAAGATATAAACCCCCGCACGCCAAAGCAAAAATTAAGGATAAGATTTCAAAACGAATTTTTTATCGGTTACGATAACCAAGCACTCTCTTTTATTTCAAAATCTGAAAACAGCATTTGACTGGAGGAGCGTACATGTACATCTACACGATACCCTTCAAGCCACCGCGAGGGTGTGTGGCAGGGGGTGAAGATCATCAAGCATGCACTACTAACATGCAAACTAGCAACTAAAGTGTCTCATGCAACTAGATTGTTAGTATCTATAGTATGTATATATAGATGTATCTATAGTATTTGAGGGGTTAATACATGCATCATGCACTACAGAATACTCTAAAATATTTCCCCTACCTATCCCTTTCCTATGCTGCCTATTCTGTTCTCTTATAGTACGGGGGAAAAATGCCATTTTGAATCCATCGGTACGACGATCTATCTCTCTAATCTTATTTGGCTGGTCGAATCTAGCATAATACGCTGGTGTTTTTAATATGTGCCTAACATCTTCAGTAAAGCTATCCGATTGAAATTTCTCCAACAGATTTAATCTGTACTTTAACCTAAGCACTGATAATGATTCCCACCCAAATAGCCCACCCACCCAGCTAGGTTCGTTAAAAGTTGTTACGATAGGTTGAGTAGTGTTTCAGAATTAATAAAAGAATTAGGGTGGGAATCAATATCAGAGCGTAGGTTAAAGTACAGATTGAATCTATTAGAGAAAATTCAATCGGATAGCTTTGCTGAAGATGTTAGGCACATATTAAAAAAACCAGCGTATTAAGCCAAATTCGACCAGAAAAATAAGATTAGAGAGATAGATTGTCGTACCGATAGATTCAAAATGGCATTTTTCCCCCGTACTATAAAAGAACAGAATAGGCCGCATAGGAGAGGGATAGGTATGGGAAATATTTTAGAGTATTCTGTAGTGCATGATGCATGTATTAACCCCTCAAATACTATAGATACTAACAATCAAGTTGCATGAGGTAATATAGTTGCTAGTTTGCTTGTTAGTAGTGCATGCTTGGTGATCTTCACCCCCTGCCTCAAACCCTCGCAGTGGCTTGCAGGGTATCGTGTAGATATAGATGTAGGTAATGACTGCAGTAAGACTTCCGGGGGGATGGCAAACAGAGGCGCCTCTTAGCAGCCAAAAAAGAGCGAAGGCCACAAAGGATAGCGCAGCCGAAGTACATAATGTACTTCAATTGAGGAGTATTTCAGTTGGAGTCTTATCGTCTTATTCAACGCCGTTTCCAGTGCGGTAGTAGGGTGTCGTCCAATGCCAAGACCGATTACTTCCAATAATTAAGAAGGCCGACACGTGGCCGAACACCCTACATCCATTCCGGAGCGGTCATCTGCGAACACCTCGCCACATAGCCAGGGGTGTCACCTCGCGGGTAATGAGTTGATTGACTGACTGAATTGATATTTGGCAGTGAATTCGTCGAGCGTTGAGCACATTGATGTAGCCATGTCAGCGAGAGGAAATCAATAACATAGTGCGGGAAGTTTAATGTCCTTGTGGCGATTAAAATGGGATGTAGCGATCCGAAACGCCTGTTTGGACAGAAACTGAAATAAGCGTAGAACTCCCGAGGAAACGCGATGCGTTCGCATTCGAAGCGGAATGAGAGAATGACGAAGAGAGAGTCACTTGATGTGCGGCGGAAGAGGCGGCCAATGGGTCACAGCAACCCCTGCCATGCCCCCCTCACCACTCGCGACAACAGCCACTCGTCCATGGAAATGTGTTCGCAGCGGAACAACCCTCTCGCGGCGCAACCACACCCCTCGACGACACTCTCTCGCCCTCTCAGCAAGGGCTGCCAACCCGACAATAAACGCCTCGCTCTTCAAAGTGCTGTTGTCGCTGTTCAGGGCCCCAGATTAGTTTGTATTAGTGTTCTGCCACCAGAGCGAGCCAGGAGCGTTGCTCTTGGGACACCGCACTCGACAGACAGACAGCTGAAGGCGTCATTTTGCAGGGCAGGCAACAAAACAGCGGGCAGGAAGGAAAAGAGAAATGACATGGAGGAAATGAGGTTACACGGAGAGGGAACAATTGAACTTATTCCCTTACTCATTGAGTATAACACATAAACTTGATACAAGAGGACATGTTTCTTTTTTACGTGAGACTACCGTCAGAGTGTTCAGCTAAAATTTACAACATTACACGGGGGACAGACGAGAAAACACATCATCTAGGAAGGTGACTTCTTCCTTTTCTAAGAGACAATTTCTTAGACGAGGCGTTTTTGAGTGCGGCCCCAACATATTAGAAACGGCCGAAACGACGAAAACTAAGGAAGTCCTTTAGCCAATCGCATGGACAATTATTATTGCCGAGCTGACCGATTCAAAATGTCCTTTTTCCCTCGCACAATAAGAGATACGAATAACGGTAAATATGTCCTATCGGAAAGTAGCAATGAATAGCATTGGTAGCTGCATGTTGGTATGAGTACTTAAAGCTAACCCTACTAACAGAATGTTTTTGCATGTCTGCTTAGCAATTTGTATCTTTTTTTTAAATAGTGTAGTTCTGACTTCTATATTAATACTATTCCTTTTTTATGCATGATATGTAGTGCATGTTTGGTGAGCAATCACCCCCTGCCACACACCCTTGTGGTGGCTTGCAGGGTATTATGTAGATGTAGATGTAGATGACAAATAAGACCCGGAAGCAATGATTTTGGTGCAATATACGTGGGTCAAACGTGGAGGAATTTCCTAACTGAAGCATATGAGCACATCTGCTCATTTATAGCCGGCCAAACTGAGGATTTGCTTAGCGAGACACAAACCGAAACTCACTGAGATTTCGTTGCCATTTCCCTCCACACGGTGACACGGGACGGACGCGTGAATACAATTAGAAATTTGAATCCATAACAGTAATTATAAATTGGCAAAGGACCTGGCCCTGACCACCTCTCGTCAGCCCCCGGCTGAATTCCTTCCCTCCCCGCAGACACAGGAGGGGCCCACTTCACGTTCATTTACCCGCCGTCGTATTACTGATATGACGGAATATGACAACAGTGATCCGTCATCTTCAATCACTTTCATGACACGTTGATGGTTTACAACGATGATTTGTAAATTATAAAGGTTGCAATAAATTACAATGGAACGAATACAATTTATTTAAATCCTTGAAATGACATCCTGCCTTTAGAGCGAAATGAGGCTTCTCCGACGCCACTCGGGGAACATCGATGCGAATGGTGTTTCACCACGCTTACGCACCCACCGCCTTCGGTGATCCACTGCCCGCCGCTCCACTTAACGTCGCGGTTTTGTGAAACCTAACACGAGCGGAGGCTCACACCGCGTACTTTAAATCTCTGTTTTAAATTACGTTCCGACCGGACGCCGGTACGCCGGTCCGGCGTACCCGACGATGCCGTACGTGGAAAAACTGACACATAGTACATACAACGATCAATAATTTTCGGAAACTTTCAAAGTACCGGTGTTAATTGTAATCTTAATTTTAAATAACGTACCTGGGCGTGTGCAGTGAAGATTGGAAAGATTTGTGAAGGGACTCCTGTACTTCACACCATTACTTTTATTCCCTTTTCATTGTCATTAAAGTGATATGTAACTAACATCTTTTCTAGGCTAAGTAGATTTCTCTTAGATTTTTACTAAAGTTATGCACTCATAGTAGATTATCATTCGGAAGATCTTGTTACTTTCCCCACTCTGAGAGAAAATGTGAAGAATGTCAAAAATTGGATTAAGGGATGATGAAACATTAAAGTACTCACATCTGTGATAGGAAGTGATATTAAGTGAACGGTTGGAAAAAAAATTTACATTATAAAAGTCATGAAGGCATAACGAGCTTAACAATGAAACTAGCTGCACCTGCTGCCTGCTTTGCAGCCACTTTTCATAAGCATTTCGTGAGCAGAGAGAAGGAATTGGCTATTTTATAAATAGAGAAATGTGTCCCACTCTAATTATCTTATATGTTTTTGTTCTTTTTTCTACACCACATTTTCATTATATGCTGTCTCCCACTCTCAAAAACCACGTTTATTTTGCATTTTTCTCTGCACTACAAATTGCTAATAACAAAAAACTACTACCCAATCATACAGAGAGAGAATCCACACTCAACGCACCAAACCTCACTCTCTTAGCTCAAAACTTGGGAGAGAACAACACAAAACGGATACAGAATGACGGACGGACTGACTGACACGCCACTAAATGAATACCTACATATAGAGAGCGCAAGTTATTAGTAGTTAAAAGTAGGCCTAGTTCCAACCCATCCCGACCAATACGTAGAAAGAATATTCCAATTATGACAAATAATTCACAGTGTTCCCAAAATTGCGGAGCGAAATTAAATTACCTCTCTTCCCCGTCAAAAAATTATAGCATTCCTTCTATCAAGTATAGTCATTAATAACTGCATCAAGGAATCAAACTAAAGTGACTATAATCATAGACTAAATATAGAGTCTATACTCACTGCATGATATAATAGATGTCGAGTTATTCAATGTGTCCACTGCTGAACACTGAATGTTCCAATCCGAGCATCTCTCGTTTGTCTTCCCCCAGCATTCCCCTCCGCAGCCGAAATCATTCGGGACACATTCCGTGCGCTCAAACACAGCCCTCGACTCTTTTTCCAAGCCAGCGACCCCCAGGAATGCCCTTGCTGCGAAAAGGGAATTTCGACCAATTTAAAGCTTGCCTCCGCTTGGGATCGGGCCGGATGGACGAGTTCATCAGTCGTTCCTTCCGTGCGAGGGAAATCGTCTCGCAAGAAATGCTCACGGGGCGATTATCCCTGCGTCATCGTACACGTCACTCGCCTCTCACTTTCTTCGAGGAACTTCCAACTTGAGCCGCATTGATTGTCGCCCTGGCGAGCAACAAGAAACGACGACGACGATCCGATTCCTAGGAATATTCCATGGCGAACAACCTTGATGCCATGTTAGAAGAGAAATGGTAGATAGTGCAATTAACACTGCCCTATCCACTGAATCTAGACTTTCTTTCAATATCAAATTGACCCGGTGTGCAGCTTCAGCTCTTGACATTCAAATCTGAATTGGGGACAGATTTTCAATTTCTGACCTGCGTTTGTAATCAGGCACAAAGATACTCTAGCGGAGAAGTAAATTAGATAAATGCCTATACTACTACAAGCCTCATCCAATTTTTAGACAAATTTGCTTGAAAAATTCTTTTCAACTTCAATTGAACGGTTAACAGCACTCAATGCGAAATAACGTGAAGAAACAGTAATAAAAGCATGGGGATCGTTTCAAAACCGATTGTTTCACAGCAACACTCCAGCTAAGATGGGCACACATAATGAGAAAGTCCCGAAGCAATCTCCATGATCTCTATCAAACTAACATTAAAAAATATGAATGACGTTTCTCTCTAACCCTAGAATTATTTAATTTATGTAACTACATCTTAGCGTTCGGTCAAGAGTTACAACCAGAGTGCTCTAAACAAGGGCTCCCATCACAACCTTGGTCCATAAGAAGAAGCAATGAGCAGTAAGAATCCCGAGGTTCAATTCTCAAGGCGCTACACTTGAATCGAGAAATTGACAAGACACTTGTCTTGGCTTTCCGCTGCCGACCAAGCCCATCCTCGCTCCGCTCCTTCCAGCGATTTCCAAGAAGAGGAATTAAGGGAGAGCAGCAGCCGCAGCAGCACACCGCTGTTCCCTTCCAGCCGAATTGCTACTCCAACCGCTGCGACTGGGGCCGCGAGGAAACATTCCGCGCCAAAACACATTTCAGAACTTCCCATCGTTCAATGTTTATCTCACCCCCCTCCCTCCCGACAGGAAATTCGTCGACGAGATCTGAGGTTGGCAGCGCCGCTCGCCCTCGCACCGTCACTCATTTCCGCGGTGCCACCTGTGCCGCGCTCAAACCGAGAAGGGCCCCAATTTTCCACCGGAGGAAAGTTTATGGGAGCTCGAGCAGCGGAGAGCATGTTTATGGCCGCCTCGTTCACTTTGTCGAAATCTTTCCTCAGGCAGGAGGCGATGATGCAATATTACCATAAAAGTAAAGTTGCAGGCGCTAAACGATATGGCTACAGACGTCTAAATTGGCAACGCCATCAGCTGACAAGAAACAGAGCCACGATTGCACATTGTCGAACATCTATCTATTCTTCCTAATTGCGTTCCCCTATGTTCTTGCTGAAATCGAGGAATTCTTACGCTACGATTAAATTTGGGGACCACGGGTGAAAAAATAAACCCACTTTAATCATTTTTCTGCAGATTATATGCAAAGGTTTAGGCTACAGCTATCAACTGAGGCTTTTGAAGCGCTTTGTAGACGAAATAATTATTTTCATTTCAATCGACCAATGTAGGAAAATGTCTCGCTTGCTTGCGAATTTCAAATCCATCAAGATTTTATTTGACAATGGCTACTTTAATTTTCCTCTGCGTATCTCGTAGCTTGGCATGGCTGAACAGAGATTCAAATGGTCGAACCGAGAGATTGATATGACAAGGCTTCAGTCATTGAATCTACATCTACATAATACCCTGCAAGCCACCATATAGGTGTGTGGCAGGGGCTGAACTCTCACCAAACATGCACTACATATCATGCATAAAATTTGTAATTAAAAATTAAAATAGCAAAGCATACATGCAAAAACATGCTGTTAGTTGGGTAAGCTTTAAGTCCTTATACCAACATGCAGCTACCAATGTTATCCATTGCTACACTCGTACTGGATACATTTACCGTTATTCATATCCCTAATAGTACGAGGAAAAAAGGACATTTTGAATATGTCAGTTCGGCAATCTATTTCTCTAATTTTGTGATTATGGTCCAGTCTACCATAGTAAGTTGGGGTCCGCAAAATATTTTTAACATCATCACTGAAAATTTGATCTTGGAATTTGTGTCAGAAATTAAGTCTTAATTTCAACCTGCGATCTGACAATGATTCCCAATTTAATTCATTTAATAGACTGGTTACGCTGATAAGGTTATCGTACCGTCCCTTTACAAATCTTACCGATCTTGAATCTCCCCATTTATAAAATTATTGCCAGCCACAATGGGTAACTTCAAATATTGTGCTTATTAAATTATTGTTGTGCTTAAAGAAAGAAACATATCCTGCTGCGTCACTTTCACGTGATTCATACTGAGAGAATTTTAAACGGCCAGGCCAGTTAGAAGAGGAGTGACCGGCATTTTAAAACGACGTGTACTAACAAATATTCTGCTGCAATTTCAATACCAGAGGTCGCTTTCTCTAGATGCACTGACAATCAGAAAGGCAAGGTTTTCCGAGCTTGAAATTAGAACCAATAGCTTTAGGGTTTATTAGGATTCAGTGTCGTATGGCGTGATGGAATCAACCAAAAATCAACAAGACGATGTTTTTCGGCGAATATAGAGGGCTGTACTCGCTACATGACATACGCAAGTGGTGGGTTGCGGCCGATCAAGTGTATACTTACGTAGAGTCAAGCTGAAGAGCCCCTATCGGTCTAAGTAATGAACTTGAACGTGTGCAGCGAAGATCGGCAAGATTTGTAAAAGGACGATACGATAATTATATTAGCGTAACTAGTCTATTAAATGAATTGAAATGGGAATCATTGTCAGATCGCAGGTTGAAATTTAGACTTAATCTCTTCCACAAATTCCAAGGCAATTATTTCAGTGACGATGTTAAAAATATTTTACGAACCCCAACTTACTATGGCAGACTGGACCATAATCATAAAGTTAGAGAAATTGATTGCCGAACTGACCGATTCAAATGTCCTTTTTCCCTCGCACAATAAGAGATACGAATAACGGTAAATATGTCCTATCGGAGAGTAGCAATTATTAGCATTGGTAGCTGCATGTTGGCATGAGTACTTAAAGCTAACCCTACTAACAGAATGTTTTTGCATGTTTGCTTTGCAATTTCTATCTTTTTTAAATAGTGTAGTTCTGACTACTATATTAATACTATTCCTTTTTTTGCATGATATGTAGTGCATGTTTGGTGAGCAATCACCCCCTGCCACACACCCTTGTGGTGGCTTGCAGGGTATTATGTAGATGTAGATGTATCCCTTCCATTCCTATCCTTATACCTTTCCTCCCGGTCTGAAGCGCCTATTAATGCAGAAACAGACTTGAAAACACCCATGAAATTTGCGACTTGATGATTGGAGAGAATGAACAGATGGTGAGTAACGAAGAAGTCGCCAGGATTGAAGAAGGCAAAACCACGGGGAAACAGATTCCGGGCGAAAGTGATAGAATGGAATGTCTCGGGCAACAAGAAAAAGATAAGAAAACAGCACGAAGGTGAGGAGCACACTATGAAAGATCGAGGCTATGCCAGAGGCATCGATTCGTGCACTCTCGTGATCTCAACTGTGATAAAATATAATTTATTGGCCAGTAGATCATGCGCTGTTGTCCAAATTAAGATGATTTTTTTGCACCACGTACAAAATTGACCGTATGGTATTGCACCACTACGCAATAGTATAGCGTAAAATTTGATAATGAGGTCTGCCACTCGTCTTTAACTCTACTCACGGCCAGCAACCGATGTGAAGAACCACACTGCGTATTTGCAAATTGAGGAGTAGGCAGAGGGCTCTATTTCGACAACCGGGGCGCTGTGCAACGGGGGTGCGTGTCCCTGGCTTCGGAGGGGGGGGGGGGGGCAGGAAGGGGGTTAATTGCGAGGGGGAACACCAAATGGGACACACTCTAACTGCTCTCATCCGCGTTTGTCATGCGACCTCCCCATTCCTCTCCGCCACGGCGACGCTCGCGTCAAAATCAGGAAGCTTTTGATGCGGGCAAGCGAGTACATTACACTGACAAACCTTCGCCACTCTGCGGTTTTCATCCTCCTCATCCGCGGGAATATTTTTTGCTGAAAGACATTTCGGGAGCAAGCGAATGAAATGAAGAAATAAATGAAATCAGCGGATGGAGGGTGGAGGAGGCCGCGACGACGCACTAATTAAAAGAACGGCGCGCGCACGGCCCGTGTTCCAGGTCAAGAGAAGGTGCACAAAGAGCGCGCACCACACAGCAGCATCAGAAGGGCGCACATCCCCCGGGCACGCTGCATGTCTCGCATTCGCCACTGCTTTAAAGGTGACGTATCAGTGATTGCTCACAGTCCGGGGACCACCGTGAATGACACAGCGACGACTCGGAAGGAAACGCATCCACCCAAAACACATCCAACCTAGGAATAATCATAAACATCTCATTTGTTTGATTCCAAATTTAAGCTGCAAATGATATGTGCCTAAGCTCGCTGGGACTGAGTGGACGACGGTGGCATAAATATCGATATTCAACTCCATATGCATGCACGAAGGAACACGTGTTTAGGGCTGTCATTCCCGACTGCAACTCCGGCAGTACTCTAGGACATATGGACAGACTTGGAGAACAACCTCTTTCCTCATCCTAATGGCACCGCGAAATCCTCAACGAGGATACATAACCACGAGTACAAATTTGTTACGAGCCAGCCAAAAAAACGTAAGTGCAATGCTCCCAGGATTCCCACCAGGTTGATACTCCAAATACTGACGTTCCGATGGCTGAGTCTGCCATCGTCTTAATGGTGTTCAACTACATCTACATAATACCCCGCAAGCCACCATAAAGGTGTGTAGCAGGGGGTGAATTCTCACCAACATTCACTACATATCATGGATAAAAAAGAATAAGTACTTGTATAGGTACTGTTCAAAACTACGCCATTTAAAAAAAGATAAAAATAGAAAAGCAAACATGCAAAAACATGCTGTTAGTTGGGTTAGCTTCAAGTCCTTATACCAACATGCAGCTACCAATGTTATACATTGCTACACTCGAACTGGAAATATTTACCGTTATTCTTATCCCTAATAGTACGAGGAAAAGAGGACATTTTGAATCGGTCAGTTCGGCAATCAATTTCTCTAATTTTGTGGTTATGGTCCAGTCTACCGTAGTAAGTCGTCACAAAACGCAGTGGAACCACCGCCGAACACTTTCAGTGAGCAAATGCCCGAAATAAACATTTCATGTCGCGGAATTGAGCAGCAGTTAAAAAGCATAAGTAAAAACAAATCACCAGGTCCCGATCAAATTCCTTCCAGAGTATATAAAACATTAGCTTCTGAAATAGGCCCGTATCTAGAAATAATATTCAATAAAACACTAAAGAATCACACAGTACCCAAGGATTGGAAAGTAGCTAATATTACACCTATATTTAAAAGCGGTGATACGGAAGAACATAGTAACTACAGACCCATTTCACTCACGTCAATCTCTTGTAAGATATTTGAGCACATAGTACTCAGTTCGATCATGGGGCATTTGGATAGTCAGGGATTACTCATAAACAGCCACCATGGATTCCGGAAAGGTAGATCTTGCGAGACACAATTAGCTTTATTCGTATACGATATTTTAGTCCACGGCGAAAGCAGTACTGAAGTTGATGCGATATTTTTAGATTTTAAAAAGGCTTTCGATAAAGTTCCTCATTACAAATTAATCTTGAAGTTAGAGAGTTTTGGTATAAATAAAGACGTTGTATGTTGGGTAAAAGAATTCTTAAGTGGGCGAGAGCAGAGGGTTGTCATAGATGGTATCATGTCGGACACAATCGAAGTCACATCGGGAGTTCCCCAGGGTAGCGTAGTAGGTCCGCTTCTATTTCTTTTATACATAAACGATTTTATACATAAACCGTAGTTAGTAGTAACCTTAGACTTTATGCAGAGGATGCGGTGGTGTACAGGGGTATATCGAACGAAGAGGACACGAAATCACTTAGCAAGGATTTAGATGCAATTCAAGAGTGGTGCGACAAATGGCAGTTAGAACTCAACCTTAAAAAGTGTGTAGCTATCAATTTTTGGAGGAGGAATAATTCGATAGAGCGATCCTATAGAATTAATAACACGAAGATCGAAAACGTTGAAACCGTAAGATATTTAGGTGTAACAATCACTAAAGATTTATCGTGGGGAAGACACATAAGGGAAATATGCGGCCGAGCGAAGAGAAAACTAGGATTTATAAAAAGAGTACTTGGGAAATGTGATGAGAAGACAAAAGAGCGATGCTACTTTTCACTAGTTAGGCCCCACCTTGAGTATGCAGCCAGTGTATGGGATCCTAATGAATTAGGTTTGATCAGAGAACTAGACAGTGTGCAGCGTAGAGCAGCTAGGTTCGTCAAAAGGTGTTACGATAGGTTGAGTAGTGTATCAGAATTAATACAAGAATTAGGGTGGGAATCATTATCAGAGCGTAGATTAAAGTTCAGATTAAATCCATTGCAGAAATTTCAATCGGATAGCTTTACTGAAGATGTTAGGCACATATTAAAAACACCAGCGTATTATGCTAGATTCGACCAGATAAATAAGATTAGAGAGATAGATTGTCGTACAGATAGATTCAAAATGGCATTTTTCCCCGTACTATAAGAGAACAGAATAGGCAGCATAGGAAAGGCATGTATTAACCCCTCAAATACTATAGATACTAACAATCTAGTTGCATGAGACCCTTTAGTTGCTTGCTTGCTTGCATGCTAGTAGTGCATGCTTGGTGACCTTCACCCCCTGCCACACACCCTCGCGGTGGCTTGCAGGGTATCGTGTAGATGTAGAAGTTGGGGTTCGCAAAATATTTTTAACATCATCAGTGAAAATATGGTCTTGGAATTTGTTTAAGAGATTAAGTCTGAATTTCAACCTGCGATCTGACAATGATTCCCAATTCAATTCATTTAATAGACTGGTTACGCTAGTAAGGTTATCATACCGTCCCTTTACAAATCTTGCCGATCTTCGCTGCACACGTTCAAGCTCGTTATTTAGACCGATTTCGTAGGGATCCCATACACTGGCAGCATATTCCAAATGAGGTCCAACAAGGGAACCCTGAAAGTGGTGTTGACCCTTGGATGCCACCGAAGCAGCTCTCCTGAGCCCTCTTGTCTCACCCACTGGCTATTCACTCTTCTAGCACGGCCCACGGTCACTTGGTGGCTCCAGGTCCTACCTCCTCCGTCTCGGCTCGGGATCCAGTAGCGAAGAACGTAAGGCCTCAAGTAATTATCAGGAAATTAGGGAATCAAGGTTTTTAAAATCCACATCATACTATATGAATATACCATTCACTTTCCGCAGGGAATGTTTGATTTTGTTTTGGAATTGTAGCGTCACACGCAAAGATGTGTTATTTCGCAGCAGCGCCACTCCAGACCCCGTTCAAAATCAAGGGAAAATATGTCAATGTTGGTAGAGGGCCAAGAGATAGACAAGGAGACGGAAGGAGACAACATGCAGAAGAGGGCAGTGGGGCTCGTTGACGAACCGAAGGAGAAATGCTTCGAGACGGGTGCAGTGGAACTGCGACCTTCCAAACTCTCCAAATATTATTCGGGAAGCAGCTGAGGAAGACTGGCCCGATTCCACAAGGAACTGGCATAGTGAGGAGGTGGGATTGGGGAGTGAGTTAAACAATTCCATGGCATGCAGGCACATGGAATGCCATGATGAGTGTTAGCATGAAATTTGAGACTTTTCTGCGACGTAGCTTCAATAATGGAGTCAACTCTGGTTCCATGAATATGTCATCACCTATAAATCCGGCATTCGGATCCTATTTCAAAAAGGCAGAAACATGGCCGCTCGTCGATTCCAAGGAGAACATTTCTGGGATACATGCCAGCCCGTCGCAAGTGAATTCAATAAATGCGAGTGTCAGAATCCTCGCCAGTCGCAGTGTAAGAGCTAATCCATCTGAAATTTCTTTCCGGTAAACGAGAGCTTCCACACGTTTGTCGTCTAGTTCATTCACGAATGTCAATCTGAAGAATTCAGTGTGGTAGGAGATGACGGTTTTGTAAATTAGGTAATAAGTAAACAACACAAGTATTTGCAAGTATCCCTGCAACATTTATTATGAGAAACCCCAAGCTCAGACTGACTGAGGAAGAAACTTTTATTTAATATTAGCGGAAGGTGTCCCTTGATTCTCAACGAAAGGGATTAGTGTAGGAAGTAATAGAGCAGTCACGAAAAGTCACGACTGTAAGAATAGGAGAAAATCTTACACCTAACTGCTTTAAATAATTTATGTTACAAGGATAAGTTTCCCCATACCGTCACTTTATTCTTAGTCTGAAGGATGATTTTTCCTGAAATTTGTTATTTTTAAAACAGTCTAACCATGTCTATACGATACCTTCTTCGACCCAGAAAGTCAGTTTTTACGAAGAAGCATAGTTATGGGATTATCATTAACAACATTTCTAGTTTCTCGTAAACTGGAATACCGCATTCAACATTTTGAACTTAGCAAAAAACAGGGAAGCCGTTTAAAATAAGAGGAAATGAATAAATACTCACCAATACGGACTAATACCAGCGATGAAGAATTAAATTTAGGTATGCAAATGAACCGCAGTAGCGATAAATCACCACAAATAATTCAAAGAAATAAATGTAGAGAAAAACACAAACGAACCTCTCTGACGACGAATCATATCAAACTTATTTGTAAACAAATCATTTGGTCGCCATGGGAAATGACTTTTTAAACTGTAAAATTTCAGAATGTTCGCAGAATATTCAATGTTCTGGTAATTTTAATTAAAATCAGTATTTGACGATGAAAACGGGAATATTTATTGAATTATATTTCGGATAGTGTACGTGCCAAGTTTATGCAATGGATATTTCTAATTAAAATTTACAAATGAAACAGTTGCGTCAAGCAATTAGACCTTTACATAAAAGTACCTACATCGTATGGTAAAGCTTTGACTCGTGTATTTTTACTTGAAAAGTAGCCTAATAACTGCACAATAAATAAATGTATTAAACTTCAAAATTTGAATCCCGTACTACGCTTGATTCTCGAGTTTTAGGTGAATGAATTTGCCTTTAAACATGACTACATTCAAATTCCTAATGTAACAATCCCTTTATTCGTCAAGGGATAGGGCTATTTGACATGGAAAAATTCACCAGAAAGCGTCATATGTTACCAAAATACCAGTAAATTTGATCAGAAATTAAACTTCGACGAAAATAATGAGAATATTGAATATTTTACAAGTATATTTCGGCGGCTGGTGTGCGTCTCAAGTTTGTGCATAAGGTATTTCTAGCTGAAATTTTCAACTGAAAAAAATATCTGCGAACTGTAAGAAAGCATTTTACATGCATGTCTTATGGAGACCCTTTTGACTCAACTGGAGTCGAACCGAGGACCAAAGAAAAGTAGTCTATTATTTGTCCAAGGATGACATTTAATTAACCTTAAAGTTTCAAAGCACTGATACGAATGGTCCTCGAGTTTTAGCCGAACATATTAACATATTTACAAACATAAAATCTTATATACAAAGCAGAATGTAAATATTCTATGGCATCTCCTCCAGTACCTTTTAAAGGCAGGTTCTCATGGACCAAATGGGTTTTTATCGCAGACGATGTCATGCGGAATTCCACGTTTCCCTCAGGTGTAACTCCAAAGCTGTAATTGCTATCACTATATTTTTCCAGCTATAGGATGTTTATTTCCCCCATATCTCCATTATATAATCATTAACATAGGCTGTACGACCCAATGAAACCCAGCGATGCTTTTAGCCTCGTTTGTTGATTGAGCGAGCAGACCTCTAACATAAGTTACATAAATACCCATCAACTGTCAGCAGTATTTCTTTGATTGGGGCGAGAGGTTATTGAGGATAAACCTCTGATTTTATTAGGGGGCAACCACTGCCAACCACTCGTTGGAAAACGTTTCCATGACGTTAGGAGTGCAGAATAGGGTGAAATAAGGTTTAAACTTGTGGACATTATCTAATTAAGTGAGTTGCTAACTAAATTTCGTCGAGGTGGATGGCAAAGGTGGAGCTTAACTGCCGTCAAAAGCAGGTCATTCTCTAAAGAGGAGAAGGATTTCTAACGTGGCAGCAGCTCGCTGATTGCAGCGAATACGCCTGCTTATAACCAACATTGTGTTAACATTTGCACAAGGGGCAAGGGTTCCTTCTTTTCGCGTCAAGTTTCCTCTTTCTGTCTGGAAAAACGTCTTTATTCAGCAAAGAATACTCAATGCATGTTTCTGCACCCTATTGACTCTTAAAAAAAGCTGTCAATTGGCTTGTCAATATTGACAAGAAACACGATTGTGATGGCTCACTAAATTGTGAATATGTAGAATGAAGCCATTGTTGTAAATTTTTACCTGCCTATTCTCTGCAGTCAAAGTAAAATCGAAAATTTCAGACTCCTAGTCGCAGAATGTAAATGCATATCTCAAAACCTTTAGGTACCCCTCCACTCGAGGAAGAAGCAAATCAGCAACCCGTAAGCATTATTTCAATGCAACCCAAAACTGACATTAAGGCTCTCAGCATCCCTGAGAGGCATTTAGGGTCAAAGGATACTCTGTCACTGAAAAGGCAAATGTCGAGGTGTAGGTGGGGAATAGCGTGATGCAAAAATTCTACCTAACGATGATAATTTGGTTCATTGAAAGAGAGCTCTATGGTAGCATTCAAAATACGAATTGGACAAACGGCTGGAAACACCGAAAGGAGGAGGAAATGAAGGGTAATAGGGAAGTGAACATGCATAGCAATCCACTCAAAATTCCAAGAAAGATGATACAAGAAGAACGTAGCTAAATGAGGGCTGGAGGAATAGCAACATGTGCATTAGCCAGGTCTAAACGCGTCCCGCGTGATGGAGGAAGGAGTTGGGATGCAGAGGCTGTCTCACATGCAAAGGAGGAATCAGTAATCCACTGAAAATGTCTGCCACAGTGAGAAATCATATCCATTCCCTCCATACGGGAAGCATTAACTTATCAACATGGAAAGCAGATCTCCGTGGTTATCTGAATGCAAAAACGCTACAGCTAATATAAAAATGAGCGGTGGTATTGTGACAGGTGAGATGTTTCATGCACCAGTAATGCGAGAGGAATTTAAGACAATCGTGAAGGATGTGTTGTTAAAGCGCGGGAAGCATTTCAATGATACGGAGATTGACGTGGAAGACTTGATAAAAGGCACAAGAAAGGTCAGACTTAAACATGAATGGTGGAACTTCGAAAATAGAACCGAGTCTTCGGTTAACGGACTCTGAGATGTGCGAGGGCGTATGGATTGAAATGGCACGGACTGGATGGATTGATGAACTGATTGAGCGATGAGAGGAATGAGGATTGCTTACGGAGAGTGAGGCGAGGGAATGCCGAAAACTGCGATATCCGCGAAAATGCTGAGCAAAAGCCGTGGATGACGCAATGTGATAAAGACTTTAAATGTCTTGAATCACGTGGAGCATTCTTCAATGATGGTGATGATTCTTAACTTACAAACGGTATGTGCGCTCGGAATGCTTTGCGATTATAACAGTGTCCGAGGACCGAAATTTCTCAAGGTCCACAATTTTAAACGGGGAATTTACACAATTGGTCTGTCATATTGGCCGTCGTCGCTATCCAGCTGAGATGCTGATAGCTTAATTTGGAAACGAAATATTTAAATTAAAACTAAATACGTACACATGATATGAAAAAATAAAAGGCAGTAGAGATACGTGGGCCAAGTTCCAAAATATATTAAAGAGAAAAATTGCACAAAATATGAAGAGGCTAGCCAATAGGAGAATAAGAGTGGAGAGCTTCGTCAAACCAATGTTAGAACTGTTGATGCCCATCAAACTCACGGTGGCTCGCAGGGTATTGTGAAGATGAGGAGGATGATGACAAATACGAAAATGTAAAATATCCCAAATCCCCTCCACAACAAGCATTTTTATCGCTTAGTCCACCGACCCTTAACTATAGATATGGTCTGACGATAGAGGCGAGCGAGGCGAGCGAGGCGCAAGCTGCAGCATTTTGAGCGGCTGTAGAAGACGGTTGGCGGTCAAGGACGCAAAACACGAAGATCGGCAGCTTCCAGACGTGAAATAGGACAACTTGTGCATTGTTGCTGCTGAGAGGACGGCATGAAGGTGGAGGGGGGACACCCCTCCGGCAGCAGGAGGAAGACAACATCCCCCGCCCTTGCAGTGACCTCCAAATCGACCCCCGCCAGATGGGGGGTAGGGGGGTGGAGCCGTCCGTTATAGCGGCCCCTCACGCAGCGAAGGCGGGTCGCGCTTTTCATTTGAGGCGGCATCGAGAAGCACGGATGCCGAAGTATTAAATGCCGCGCTGTGCAATGCATACCTACACTGTCCACTGGCAGCCCCAGTGCTCCACGAAGGATGCGGTCGTTAAATATGGAGAGCTCCGTAAGCACTTGTGAAAGAGAGCTACATTTCCAATCAGAGTGCCACGGTGCCATTAGGCAAGCAAGGATGTCAATCTAGCCCCAATTATTATTTATTTGAGCATCAATGACCCTGACGTGCAAAGGGATTCATAAATAACTGCAGCTGTCAATTGATTCTCCTCGCACGATGAAAGGAAAACCCGAATTTATTCAGTCGAGAGACGAACCGCTGTATTCATCCACAAAATATTCGAGTCGGCGAGAAAGCACCCGAGCGGCCAATTTTGTTCGAATCGAATTCACAGGATAATTAGGCTCTCGTTGACTTCCAAGAGGAAACGAAAGATGATCAAGGTGATTACCCCCTGCCATCATTCCATCCACTTCCACACGATCCTCTTAGCACGCCCTTCGAGGTCAGGCCTGCGTGGGCCTCCGTACACGGGCCCATCCCAGGGCTCCACCGAAGCCCATCCACAATTTCCCACCTTCAACACCGTCTTCATTCAGTCAAGACGCCGCCGCCGTCTCCGCTCTGCTCGGCCGATCCTTCTCCCTGCCACGCCCTCAGCCAATGAGGAGGGCCTACGAAGTGGTCGGAAGGCACATGGTCGGAGGAAACGAGAGGTTTATCATTCCACTTCCATATTCAAGTACATTTCAAAGAACGTCACAGGTTCACTTTTCGAGAATATTTAATAATAATCATCATCCACTCAGGATTCTACGACAATTTTCATTATCCAATACAGGCGTCCGCATTTGTGGCCGGACCACATTTCATTCACTCGCATTTAATTCCACTGGGACGAAGAACGTCACAGTTACTTCCAAATTTTAACGGGACGCGTAAACCACGATAAACGGATACAAAGTATCATAATTCAACTCCTCAAATATTCTTGCCTATGCTTCAAACACCTCAACTTTTCAAAATTTTAGCACGCTGATCTTATTTCAGTGACAGATTCATTATTGTGATAGGATTGTCAAACAAGTAATTTGAATACATATGACCAAAAAATCAAATATAAAGTCAGTTCTAGGCTTGATATGAGCCACAATCCGCGTAGTGCATACTCGTTTAATGATGCTATAAAATGTGCCAGTGGAATCTTTTAGCCAATGCCACTGCACAAATCAAATATTAACATGCATTCAAAATATTAATAACGGAAAAAGGAGCCCTTTGTCATGCACATCAAACCGCCCTTGAATATAATTCCTGCTAGCATAAAGAGATCCGCCGAATTGCTAATGACGGTGTTCTACGGTTGCTGGAGACGAGGGGAGAGAGGCAGAATTGGATCCACCTGGCGTTTGTGGCCGGACTCGCACTTATTGCCACTGGGACGGAGATCGACACAGTTACGTACTTCCACATTTCAACGGGGCGCGTAAACCGCGATAACGGTTTAAAAAGCATCATAATTCAACTCCTCATATTTTACAACCTAAAGCTGGAGCTAAAATTGTGAGCCATTACATTTGGAGAATTCAATTCCTTCCACTTGTCGCACCGAGCCTTCGCTAGTGGGGGGGGGGGGCAAACTTTCGATAGAGATCCTCGTTGCGTAATCCGGGGAGTGGTTGAGGCTAATCGGTCATTTCCGCCTTGCTCAGGGGGCGGCTCGCACGACCGCGGTTCCCGGCCATCGATGACGCCCAGTTCAGGAGAGGCCGCAACGCACGCCTTGCTGAGGGAGTTGCTCACTCCTGGGGAATGAAATCGTGGAGATGCACGCATTTGCCGGAGGTGCCACAAAGACGGGTCAAATGATGGAAACAGACCTCGGGGCAGTAACCAAGCGACTGAGAGTCGATAAGAGCGTTGTGAATGCGCGCTTCCGGTTGGGGCTAGTGGGTACAGGGGGATGAAAGTAGATTGAGGGATGGTGTCCGGCGAGGATTGACACGACTGCATAGGGTACGCGTGTTTGAGTGGCATATATGCCTTACTGCCTTCACTGAGCATCTTGAAGCCACTGAGAACAAACTGCCATTGTCTTGATAGAATATTTCCAGAGGCTCCTTGGCGAGGCATTGAACATTTCCACGCCTTGGTTCCTCGAGCGTGCACTTGGTGAGATGCTGTGCTGTTGTGAGTTCGTCGCATTCCTGGCGGTCTATCACACTCGTCGTGCTTCCGACTCTAAAAAGTCAATGAAACTGTGATATGACTTGCTTAAGTAATTTTATGATCGAATTTTTCACTCCAAGTTTATATCTTGTTGCATAGATTTTATATAAATGCTATTGTTAGTAAGGGTATTTTACTTTTCACAACAATTACTTTACTTTGCCAACTATGAACGACGGTGTCTAAAACTGGCTACATTTCAATGCACGAGAATCATTTCAGTGCTCAGTTGCATGTTCCACTGTCGACCATCGTCAGTGTACCGTCACCATTTGCAAAAGCCAAAAAAGCCCTTCTTTCACGCGATAGAGGGTGATTATCGAGGCATTGCGTTCATTCATCTTTTCATTCATTCCTATTTTGGATGAATGCCATCGATATCAGATTCTCCAGCGTATAATTTCTCCTGAAATGGCTGCCATACTCACATAGAACATCCGCTGGGGTCCCTACGACACACCAGCAGACGACTCTCCACCCCACATTCACTGCATTACATGCATATCTTGCCTTTCTTTATTACAGTTGTTCCGTTGATGGCACAACTTCCTGTCGTTTGCGGTGATACAATTAAAAACGGACTAATCTGAAAGAAGTGTGACCGAAAAAAAAACAGTCCCTGCTGATGTATACAACCATTGACAACAGTTGGTTTATCTTATCGATAATTTTGTAGTTCATGTATGAACAAAATATAGAGCAATTATTGTTTCAAGACCATATTTCCAGTGATGATGTTAAAAATATTTTGCGGACCCCAACTTACTATGGTAGACTGGACCATAATCACAAAATTAGAGAAATTGATTGCCGAACTGACCGATTCAAAATGTCCTCTTTTCCTCGTACATTTAGAGATATGAATAACGGTAAATGTATCCAGTACGAGTGTAGCAATAGATAACATTGGTAGCTGCATGTTTGTATAAGGAGTTAAAGCTAATCCAACTTAACAGCATGTTTCTGCATGCATGCTTTGCTATTTTTATCTTTTTTAAAATAGTGTAGTTTTGAACAGTACCTATATAAATGCTAATTCTTTTTTATGCATGTTATGTAGTGCATGTTTGGTGAGAATTCACCCCCTGCCACACACCTTTATGGTGGCTTGCAGGGTTTTATGTAGATGTATTGATATCAACATGCTTATTCGTTAAAGAACAGGCTAAACCTAAATTTCTAAGTCTGTAAAACAATCACAGTTTCTAGTCTTAAATAACTACCTAAATAATATCTGCCTCTGCATCTAAAACCTTCACATTGTGACAATTGAACATTTCCCGTACAGTGATGGAGATTATATGACAGCCTCCGTTACTTCACCTTTAATCAATGGGATGGAAACTTCTGTCTCTCCCGTATCTTACGGAAGTAATTTCTTGAAAGGCATATCGCCTCATCGACTCCCTGAATTCAGCCAATAAAGCAAAAACAAATCAACGCAGAAGTGAAGTTCATCGTTGGATGGAGTCGCCCACAAATCTCAGAAGTGACTGAAAGGCCGCTATTTGCCGAAAGCGAAGAAGAAGAGGCACTGCGAGCATAAGGAACTGCGTGGGGGCAAGGAGCAGCGCACAAAAGGTTGACAGCATTATATTTTCCTGAACGAAACAGATCGGGAGGGACAATATTCCGCGGGAAAAGAATTTTTCACTTCAAAGAAGACCGTCTCCGTCAATAACGATATTGATCGAAGCCACCATGGGCATTATAGTGGCGCAGCTGGCGACACAATGATCGAAGCAACGCGCAGTCACTTGCGTGAAAAGTGGGGCATCTTCAAAGGTTTGGTGCAGGAATCAAAGGGGAATAAGGGCTCGCGGAAGTTCGGCTCCACGGGCGGGAGGAGGGGGCTACGGCCTCCACAGAAAAAGGATTCCCAGAATCCCCAGATATCCCGGGAAGGTGGGGGGGGGTTGTTCAGGGGGCCACTCCGGGCCTTGTTGCTCCTCGGGAATATTTATACGGCCCTGGAAACCGCAGGGGCGGCTCAGAGGACCGCTGGGCAAACTCGAGTCGGCCATTAGTCTTCATTCCACACCTCCGGGCTGCACAGTGGCGCCGCCATGGCGAAATCTACCGGCCTCGAGGACAAATCCACTTCCACTTAAACTAAAAAAGATGACCAACTCTTTTAGAACCTTGCTTGTGTGCCGCCGGTAAATAATATCCAACTGCCGCCAGGATACACGAATGGTTGACTGGATAACTTAATGCACATTTATCCCACCATTGCCTTAATTTTTCAGGACATTTTCTAGAAATAAGACAGTAGGGAAAATATATTCTTTTTAAATCCACTCGTTTCAGAAATGGATAAATCAATCCCTAAATATCAATACTGCCATGCAAAAAAGAATTGAATACACTTAAGGACAGATACACACCGCTTCTACAAGTTCAAAAGTGGAATATAATTAGGCATGCTGATAGAAAAACTTGAACACCGTATCGCCAGCGAAGTAATTAACATGGAGGCTCGGTGAGCAATCCTCAGGAAATAGTTTTTCCAGAGAGGCGGCCAAAAGCGGTTGAAGAGTTCACTTCCGCTGTTTAGAATGATAGAAAGCGTTGAAACCATAAGGTATTTAGGTGTAACAATCACTAAGGATTTATCCTGGGGAAGACACATCCGGAAAATATGCGGCCGAGCGAAGAGAAAGCTAGAATTGATAAAACGAGTACCTACTTCGAGAATGTGATGAGAAGACAAACGAGCGATGTTACTTTTTACTTTTAGGCCCCACCTTGAGTATGCAGCCAGTATATGGGATCCTAATGAATTAGGTTTGATCAGAGAACTAGACAGTGTGCAGCGTAGAGCAGCTTGGTTCGTTAAAAGGTGTTACAATAGGTTGATTAGAGTTTCAGAATTAATAAAAGAATTAGGGTGGGAGTACTATAAGAGAACAGAATAGGCAGCATAACGAAGGGATAGGTAGGGGAAATATTTTAGAGTAGTCTGTAGTGCATGATGCATGTATTAACCCCTTAAATACTATAGATACTAACAATCTAGTTGCACTAGGCCCTATATTTGCTTACTTGCATGTCGGTAGTGCATGAATGTGATCTTCACCCCCTGCCACACACCCTCGTGGTGGCTTGCAAGGTATCGTGTAGATGTAGATGTAGCTCCCTTTTTACATCCTTCACAACTTGCTCCATGCATCTCATTCGACGCCTGCCTTTTCCAATCTTCTCGTTCACTTCTTCAACGATGATTGCCTTCATCGGGCTATCGTGTCTTAGGATACGGCCGATTAAGTTGTTCCTTCTTCTTTTTAGAGTTGCCAGCAGACTTCTCTTATCTCCCACTCTTCTTAGGACTTACTCGTTACTTACGTGGTCGATCCTTTTTATCTTCATCATTCTTCTGTAACTCCACATTTAAAATGCTTCCACCCTTTTCTTCTTCGCAGCTTTCATCGTTATGTTCGATTACTGACAGTATTTATGAATTAACATTGGTTCATAATAGATTTACGGCTCAAACTGAGACTTGGAGCGACCGATATCTCCAAAATCCAAGTTGGGTTTCGTCCCTTAAGGGGCCGTGATACATAGCTGTTTTTCAGACCTATTTTTCAAGGAAGATTGCTCCAACAGGAAGCTAGATATCGGAATGGGGTTTTCAGTAATTAAAAGAGAAAGTATCAAACTATTACTCTATAATCCTAGATTTTACGTAATAAGCCTTGTTAAAAATATATCTCGATGTAAAAATAGACCTTTTTGTTGCAAATATTGGGAGACAGAGGGGCTATTTTTTTAACTTTCGTTATTATAGAGTACAAGATTCAAGCTTAGTCTGTTGATTCCTTGAAAATTATTGATTTTTATTAAAAGACACGCTGCTGAGATATTCTGAAAGTAATTTATGTTTTTCGCCAACTCCAGCTCAGGGATACGCCTCGAGAATCGTGCAAATCACTAAACAGTTCACACATTCTCCGCCTACTGCGCTACTCAAAAAGTGGCACGGTCCCTCTACCCTATATCCTAAAACGGTAACCTTGAGGTGTTGGAGCTAGGGGGAAGGGAAAGTGAAGGCGGGTGGGAAGCAGAGGCGAGTGAGACGGAGTGTCTGCTTTACTGACGGGTTATTTCTTGAGTCTCAGCTTAGGTTGTCGCTCTCGGGGTGTCTAGTAACAGTCAAACTGACTAATTGTCAAGTCTCGAAATTTCATCGGAAGCGTACCGATATCGGAAAATTAAAGTAGGCAGTCGCTTGACATTTTCGATGGCGAGGAAAAAAAGAAAGGGTGAATTTTTGGCCAAGCGGAGGGAAGAAAAAAGGTAAATATTGTCATTGTTTGTGAAAACACTATCTTAATGTAATGATATATTCATGTGTAAGTATGCAAATTTCTATTATCCGAAACAGGCGTCTCAAAATAATGGGAACAGAGTCGCACGTAGGAGGAACTTCTTGCGCTATTGAAGAAACCCCGTCCAATATTGACGATTCAGTAGCTGATGAAACTTTGCATGATTCATTTGACGATATGGCAATTGCCGAAGAAGGGAAAAACGAAGGTTTATCCGGTGGAGTAACGGGAAGAAGAATTATCGACTTAAAATATGCGACAAATCGGTTTCCAATTTACTGAAAAGGTTTAACCTAAATTTCAACCTGCGTTCTGATAGTAATTCCCAGCCTAGTTCTTCTATTAAACTCGTAACACTTATACAATTATCATAGCGGCCTTTAACAAATCTACTGGATCTCCTTTGCACACGCTCTAATTCTTTTATCATACCTTCCTCGTACGGATCCCATATACTAGCGGCATATTCTAAATGAGGCCTGACAAGTGTAAAATAGCTTCTAGTACTCTCTCATCGCATTTGCCTAGAACTCTTTTTACGAATCCTGATATATGGTTTGCTACACTAGTTATTTCCCTGATGTATTTCCCCCACAGCATGTCTTCAATGTTGGTGACGCCTAAGTATTTAATAAATTCTACGTTAGATATTTTCTTTTCTTTGATGCAATAATTTTTCTGGGGAAAGTTATTCTTTTTCCCAAAGTTCATTATCGCGCATATATTCAAATTTAATTCTAGCTGCCAACTATCACACCAATCATCAATCGCATATAAATCCTTAGCTAAAGAATGACTATCCTCTTAATTTCTTATTTCCTTATACACTACTGCATCAGAATAAATACGTAAATATGAAGAGATTAGCCGACAGGACTCAGTGGAGAGCTGCGTCAAACCGATCTGAGGATTGATGACCAATGATGACTGCTGCATCATCGGCAAAAAGACGGAGCTTGCTATTTTTAGCTACTGTATTCAAGTCATTTACGGAGAGAAGAAATAAAATTGGGCCTATCACGCTGGGGAACACCCGCTGTAACTTTTGCTTCGCCTGAGGTGACACCATCTAATACCATTCATTGAACGCGTTCATGTAGGAAATCTCCTATCCAGCCTACCATATTACTATCTATCCCGTATGATGCTAACTTCGCGAGTAAATTACAGTGGGGAACCTTGTCAAACGCTTTTCTAAATTTAAAAGCGCTGCGTCTACCTGTACGTTACCTTCTCCGGAAACTAAAATATCATGAACGAAAAGACCTAACTGATTTTCGCAAGACCGTCCCTTTCTGGACCCATGCTTATTTGTTATCAATAAATCCTGGCTATCGAGGTGTCCCCTTATTGATGTAACTATCATATGCTGTATAATTTTGCACGACAGTGACGTTATTGATATTGGTTTATAATTCGATGGATGTTCCCTATCGCCACTTCTAAAAATTGGGATCACGTTTGCTATCTTCCAGTCTTTGGGAACCGCGTGTTCTTCGAGGGATTTGTTAAATATTACTTTAAGATACGGTGCCATTTCGAGAGCTATTTCTTTATACACACGAGCAGGAATTTCATCACGACCTGAGCTCTTGTTCGGGCTAACATTTTTAGTAAGGATACGATTCCGTTATAAGATACAATTATCGATCGGGGGCATTATTTGTTGAAATCGGTCTGGTATTGTTTCGAGCAAACTACGCTTAGATTGATTAAAAACGCTCTGGAAAAATAATTCAACAAATTAGCCTTATCTAAATATTTCGCCCCTATACCCTTTCAAGGAATTAACCGTTGAAATTTTAGTTCCCTGTACTTCCCTAACATATGATCAAAATGCTTTCGGATTCCCCTCTAGTTGTTCTCCAAGTACTTTTCTCTTGAAACCACTTTACGCTTTTCTAAGGGCTATTTTTGCGGCTGCTTTATATGTAACGTTCGATAATTTTTGTAGATCGCTATTAGCTACATTTTTCTTAGTTTCGCGTGGATAACTCGTTGTCGTTTTAAACATTTTTTTAACCTCCACGTTGTACCACCCTGGTTCCCTATTCTCACTCTTATACTCACTCACCGTGTAATTTGGAGGAACTCTTTCCATGTCTGCATCACTATTTTTTCTGATGTTTAGAATTTTTCAAAAGAAGTCTGTAAGTCACGCCTAAATCCGTTAAAATCTGCTTTACTTAAAAGGCAAATCTTTCTTTTTAATTTTACATTTTTGTCAGTATTGAGGGATAATTTAACGTGTGCTACCTTGTGGTCACTTATTCCATCGACATTTTTAACTTCAATAACTTTTTCATGGATGTTTGAGGCAAGTAAATCGAGAACATTCTCCCTTCTATTATGCAAATTTACTATTTGATGTACTGCGTATTATGCGAACAGGTTAAAAAATGACGAGCAGATTTCTTTTTCCCTACCCCCAGACTAATGACTACATGTTTTCCAATCTATCGATGTTGTATTGAAATCTCCACCTTTCAATAATCTGTCGTTCGTTGGTATGAGAATTAATGTGCCTGATCTGTTTCTCGAGTTCTAATACTGAGTGTACATCGGAATGGGGTGGTCTGTAGTAGGCACAAACGTATATTACTTTCAAATTACCACATTTAGACATTAACACGTGCAAGCCAAGCTACCAGCTGAGACCACCTCCTATTTGTTGCAGTTCTTACGGCTAAACTGTTGTCACAACAACCAATCAACGCGGCTACCCTGAAAAATGAAGTCTATTCATGACTTGGACCGCGGACGCGTTCTCCTGCAGCTACGAACCCCACTAGGACCAGACGGGCTCGGTTCTTAGAAAAACGTAGCGAACGCATTTCCGCGAATTCCACGTTGCCACATGGTATAATGTGGAGTCTGCCAAACAGTTTGGTCCCATCGTATGTTGAAATGGCAACATTGCGTCTAGTGGTCAGCCATGGTACGAAAACTCCGCGGACAGAGGGGATGAGAGGGAAGGGTCGTTATTGCCTCATCACCTCTGCGCAAAGAATTAAAGCGTAGAGGAGACACTGAAAAAAAATATGGCTGGTTGGGTAGGCGCCGACTCTGGTAACTCTACCGGTCGACGGAAAAACTATCTCCATCATCTCAGCACTCGAAAGCGAAAAAATAATCATGTACCACGGCGCCTTAACGATAAATGTGTAAATGTCTTAATACATACTATGAATACATTTGATTTTTCATTGTCCCGTCGCATTTCAACTGGCATCTTCAGCTAGTATGGAATAAACGTCCTAGTTCATAGTGCAATCCGCGCTCTCTTGACGGCGCGACGGTCGTCCCGGGTCACGGCGACGGAGTCGGGTCATTTTGCGGATCGTTTCGTTCGTAATCGGTCGTTTGCTGGCGAGCAGGCGCTGCGATCGCATTGTCGTAGCTGCAATGGTAGCAGACGACGTGTTGATCGCGCGGAATACAATGTGGGAAAGCATGTAATCGCAGCTAATGATCGATCCTTTCATGTCTCCGGCGGTGAACGACGGATGGCGAATCGTTCTCTCCATCGCAGCTCTCCGCATGAGCCGAATTCCTTTCGACTCCACATAATCGGCCCCCAGCAGGTATGATCGCGAGTACAGCGCCCACTGCATAACTCAAACGCAGTCCTCCCCACGGAGTTTCTTTAGATGTGTTCAACTACAGTTGCACCGTGAAGGTAAGCATGTTAAAATGCTGCTCCCTAGAATAAAACATGAGTTTTGCAGGTGTAAAGTCTGAACAGACAAAATGAGAACGGGTTGATGGGTCGATACAATTATCATCGCCGTCCAGAAGGTCCCGAAAGAAGCTCTTCTTCTCCATCCCGGCGCAGCCTCACAGAATCCGGGTATCGTTTTAATTTCCTAAAAGGGTCAATTAGGGTACATCGCAGGATTTACGTACTTTTCCCGAGTGTTTTTAGGACTGAAAGTCGGACTAAACTGAATGTAGACGAATAAGACTCATTCCGAGACCGTGGAATCCATTTTTAATTAGCATACCTTTTCGGCATTTACGTGGTGTTTCATTCCGGCAAGATGATTGCATGTTTGTCTTGGGTTAATTTTGGACATCAAACTACCGTCCCTTCAGACTGAAATCAACCCACCAGCAAATAAAATCATGCTCCACATCTTGCGTGGTGTATTCTGTGGAAGGGACTTTATGGTTTTGGTGGGCTAGGAACCCTTAAAATATTGCAAGGCTGCTATGCAAGGCACTCTCCTATGCAAGGCTGCCCTAAGAAAGCATCATTAAAAGATTCATGCAAACATTGTCAATGAGTATGTCTCACAGAGCTAAAGAAAAATACTGGCAATTTTCCACAAGAATTCTTGTGGAAAATTGCCAGTATTTTTCTTTCGCTATGAAATTACACCAAATCAAGCCTGAAACAACTACTTTTATTCTCACAGAGCTTTTTCAGCTTACTACACTCGTAGTAATTCGTTTAATAGGCTGGTTACGCTAATATAGCTAGGTAACATACCGTCCCTTTAGAAATCTTGCCCATCTTCGCTGCACACGTTCAAGTTCATTATTTAGACCCATTTCGTATGGATCCCATACACTGGCAGCGTATTCCAAATGAGATCTAACAAGGAAAAAGTAGCTGATTTCTCGAACATGATCGTTACATTTACCCAGTTCACTTTTGATGAATCCCAGTTTACGATTAGCTCGAGCCATTATTTCAAGTATGTGTTTACCCTAGGAAAGATCATGTGTCAGTCTTATTCCAAGATATTTAATGGATTCAGCGTTTATTAATTTATTATTGCATAGGACTAATGAAGAATATTGCTAGGACTAATGAAGAAAGTGAAATGTGTAGACATAGTGACGCTACAATGAAGGCCTAAGAAAAGTGAGAAAAAAGAGCTACAGCTGAAGTGTGAAAAGTAGGCGCGATAACTTAATCGGCTGTATCTTGAGACACGATTGCCTGAAGAAGGCAATCAAAGAGCTTCCCTTTTAATCACAAAATAAGTCGTGAACGGGGAGAATGGCAATGACGTTTATGGAGCAAGCTATAAGGGATGTGGAAGGGAAGGAAAAACGTACAAATGAAGAGGTTAGCCGGTAGGAAAATCGAGCTGCAATCTTAGGATTGCTGACTGATGATAACGAAGAGCAATCTTGAATGTGTGTCATGTGCTCTCTTACAGAGCAATGCAGGATGGAATAATAAAAATAATCCAAGCGCCTTCCACTCATTTCAATAGGCAGCTTCTAGTTCGGCCTGACGACGATGCAATTACATCCAACGGTTGCCATTACTAAAACGAGTAGAAAGTATTATTAAACCTACGTAATAATAATAGCAGCACAAATCTTTACCCGTTTTTCTGCTTCCTTCCAATTGAATACTGATTTCTTCCAATTGAATTCTCTCCTCTGTGGGGAGACCAGTTCTTCTTTCGGGCTTTCGCTCTCATACGACTCGAATATCTAATTCTCTCAACTTCACAGATCTCTCGTCCATATCTTCGCAAGATGTTAACACCATAACAGCAATTTCAAAGTCTTCCGCAACTTTCCTCGTGTCCGCTTTCTTATAAGCTTTTACATTTGCCTTTCCTGCCAGAAGCCTTCATAATTTCTTCGCCCATCTTGTTCGACGGCCACTGTTCTCGAAATCCCTTGGAGCTCCAGCGATTCTACATCTCGTCACATGTGAATCCCAGGGAACATTTCTTTTTATCACAAAATCTTCCACGACTTTCGGTCTCTCGCCTGACGCCACGCATCTGTCACATACACGCAGGGCTGCCAGCTGGTCGATTCCAAAATAAAGTGAGAAAAGTGAGTTATTCTCCAAAAAAGTGAGCTAAAAGTGATATTTTTATGGAAAAAGTGTGTAAATATTGGCGGGCTGTCTTTAGGTGCATATCTCGTGCACATGCACGCACAGCCATGGCACCCCCTCATACACCTTGGGCAACTCTGGCTCCTTACAAATCCTTTTTCTTAAGAGCATCCTTTAACTTTTGATCGGCTATGCTAGTTAATTTGTCAGCCATTTGGTGCTCGCCTTCCACAGCTGCTTTTGCAGCCCTCAGTTCTTCCGGCAGCTTATTTAAGGTCTTCAAATCCCATCTCTTATTTGCGCCTTTTCATCTTTCTTGCAACATTCATTTTCAATCCTTTCTGACCAATTAATCTCTCAGCTGTTCACATTTGGCTTCTATTTGAACATGGTAGTGCGAAAGAGTATTGACAATGGCTTGCTTTCCTCTAGCCAAACCCCTTGCTCGATTTCCGCACAGCAGTAGCAGCAGGCAAGAGCAAGTCAAGACGCGAGACATGGAGCGACCAGTCGAAGAAAACTTTTTTTGACTATACATGACTCAATAATAAACAGCGTGCATACATGATACAGAGGACATGCCGGGGAACGTAGTCGGCAAGTCGAAGGAATAATAAATAAAAGTGCAATCGACAGAACAGCAGAACTGAAATCTGTGCATAAGCCAATGAGTTCATACATCGAGCAAACCTATGCACAAAACTATGATAAGATGCATACATATGTCTGACATGGGTGTTAGAAATAGGCAGGCCATCGCACAGTGAAAACAAACCCCACCGGCAAGGGCCCTCTATCCTGCTGTCCGAAAGCACTTACGCATGCTTAGAGTATCGCTTAGGTGAGTCTAACACATTTCTCACGTCCAGTTTTAGCGTTCAGAACAGGAAAAGCAGAAGACAATAAAACATTAACCAAATACTAGCCTAGAAGGTGCAAAGACCGCTTGCCGGCAGCCACGCATCATACGCCGTGCACTCCAGTCACCACAAATTACACTAAACTCCCGATTATCTGTACGCACGTTATCTGGGCTGCGGGTTATCCGTGCATCGCCAATCTATTTAGAGCATCAGCTGTAGTCACAAAGGTTTTGTTATTTTCCTACAACCGTGACTTTCATTGCGGCCCTACCGACAAGTCGGATGTCTAACGCCAGGCTTCGTGCCGCCACCCGAGGCTTGCTTCGATGAGTTCACTTATTTTGGCAGCGCACCATATAGGAATGAATCCGGAAGGAATCAATCAGCAGAGTATCAGCGTTTCGCCACTATACCAGCACCCTTTAGCAGTCATTGGCACGGAAAATAAGGAGTTTACTGTTCGAGTCCCTGGGCTGCTGCATCGCACTTGTGCGGCTGCGGACGCCAAGAAAACCTCACTTGGAGCCGAAAATGAAAGTGCATTCTGAAATTCTTTGATTCTGCTGTCGTCACTAATTGCTAGGAAACTATAATGGCACATTTTGCGAGTTTATGACAAATAAAAAATCTCAAAAAGTGAGAATATGGATGAATAAAAGTGAGAAAAGTAAGTCCACCGGCAGCCCTGGTTGGACGGCTTTCTACTTCCTAGCTGTAATATATTAAGCCACGCGATTGGGACATCGCTGGCATAGTGAGCACAATTACCGCCAACAAAAAAGCCGACGTCACAGAATTTTGACTGGATTAATCAGTTGAAAGATGAAGGCGGGTGAGCTGAGAACGGTTACGCCAAACAATTATTCGCAGAAGAATGGTTTCTAACGTTTCCAGGAAATTGCTGTTCAGAGGAATCTGTGGTTTCTCCACTCGCGGATTTCAACCCGACAGGCGACAATTCCTCCGACAATTCCCGTGACACCGGGTTTCCCCCACGAATCGAGGCTTGGAGCGACACATGAAGTTCCGTGAAGGCAACAACAGTCGGCCGGAGCCCGCAATGTGTTTCTGTCGCGAACGCACAAGAGAGGTCTGTCCTGGAATCCAGCGAACCAAACGGACGTCGATGCTTCGCTCCGGTGACTACCACCAAGCTGGAGGCTAAAGGGCAAACTGGCCAGCCATGACTGCCAGTGGGGGTAACATTTGGCATTCCCGACGCCTGTACTCCCTCCCCACCAGGGCTGCCAACCAAATGGGAACAAATTTTTGCCCGTTGGGAGCAATAGTGCGATCCAATTTTGGTGATCTTCACCCCCTGCCACACACCATCGCGGTGGCTTGCAGGGTATCGTGTAGATGTAGATAGGACCCGTAGTGCATCTGGGTGCTTTGGTAGTATCCGTTTTGTCTGCGATTCCATTTACAAAGCAGTTTATGCTTTTACGCCGGGTCATTATCGTCTGCTATAGTGAAAATATTCGCCTTAAACTCCTCCCGTTCAAATGCTTTGTAATGCATTACCCACAGCATCGACCTTGACAATATTCTCCTATAACTATCCTTAGGACATGTCAACACCGCGTGACAAAAGGTTCTACTCTGCATAGGACTTCCGATTCACAAGTATTACTACTCAGCATTTAAATACTGCGATCCAAATCCTAATTTCTTTAAATCCGATTTTTTAAAAAGCGTAAACTACTACTTCTTGCATTCACGGACTTCTTGCATTATATCGGGTTTCCCTGCTCTTTTATTTAAAAGTATTGAAACCAAGCCGGAAAAAAACCCAATGCAAGGCAACATTTAGCACATCAACACCGCGTAACCTACGACGAAATAACAACTCTCAAAATTCTATAGACGTTCACTCTACTTACTTTGGCCCAGGAAATAATGTTTTGCGCATTTCACATTTGATTATTCATATCCACTTGTAAGTTGAGTAACTTGTAACTTTTAGTGAATACTATTTCCAGATTGGCGGCTATTTCAGAAGCTAATGTTTTATACACTCTGGAAGGAATTTGATCGGGACCTAGTGATTTGTTTTTACTAATGTTTTTTTAACTGCTGCTCTATTCCGCGACATGAAATTTTTATTTCGGGCATTTTCTCACTGAAACTGTTCGGCAGTGGTTCGACTGTGCTGTGTGACGATGCGTTGAATACGCTTTGGAAGAAGGTGTTTAAATAATTGGCTTTTTCTATACTGCTGGTGACTCTAATTCCTTTATCGCATTTAAGTGTGTGCACTGTGGACCTATTTCCCTGAAGCTCTCTGGCATATGACCGAAACGCTTTAGGATTGCTTTCTAAGTATTCTCCTAACATCTTGCTCATGAAATGTGATAACGCTTGCCGACATGATTTCCTTGCTAATGCTCTCGATTTTTTATAGTTTTGAACTAACCTAGCCATGATGAACTCATAATGACTATTTTTTTATAGTTTTGAACTCTGTGAGTAATGCAGGCTACAGGATACGCAAAACCAGCAACTGCGAAGAATGGTCTAAAATGGGTCTACAGTTTAGCTAATGAAAATGTTTTATACATCCACTACAAAATTTAGCCAAAAATAAAAACTTGATTAAACACGAATGAAAGTAATATGAATAAAAAAACTATCACCAAATAAGCTCCATAACAATTTTATAATACTAATTAACTAACTTGTCGGCCCCCGTGGTTAAGTCCTCGCCTTCTAACCTGAGGGTCGCGGGTTCGAGTCCCGCCTGAGTGGGTTTTTTCACCACTCAGGACATGGTTGTGTGTGCTCGTCAGTTGTTGATTATTGTTAATACCCCGATGTAAAGGTCACATGTGCTGTTTTCGGTGGGAGTGGAAAATAAATTTTAAAAAATAAAAATAAATGACGCTTAAATAACTCCACAAGTGTCCGTAAACAAGGTGTGATCATCACCAGCAAACTCTCTTCTCTTGGACTGACCATGTGTCTTGTACAAGGTCAACAAGGTCAACTCCGTAGTATACCTCCTGAAACTAAACTGTTATACTATCCCTCAACACACACGTAGTTAAAACATCTTTCCTCTATTGGATTATTGCTGTCTTTTTTACAACAATTTCCGAATTAGATACTAAACTACAAATAACACTCAAAAATTGTACTCTCTTTATTTACAATGCTCGGATAACTGATCACACCAGCCCATGCATACGAGAATTGGGTTGGCTTTCAATGTTTCAAAGAAGAAAATATTTCCTGGGAGTATTTCTTAATAAATTGATAACAACCAAAAGACCGGGTTATTAAGTCGACCACCTTGTTACTCGGCCATTCCCAGACACTCCCCCGAATACAAGGAGCCAAAACCTAATTTTTTATGGACTTACACAACAAATTACTTATGTAACTAATAAATTATAAAATATCTCCAATTGCCGTAAAATTTTTCCGCATTTTTTTATTTGTTACTTAAAATTAATTAAAGTACCATAGTTGCACGTCAATAGTGCATGATTGGTGATATTCAACCCATGCCACACACCCTCCCAGTGACTTGCAGGGTTTAGCTTAGATGTAGATGTTAAAGCGACCGTTGAGCTCAAGGTACTTAGAATATATTTAATTGCATTTCATTCGAATCGAAAATCGTTCATTATGACTATTTTTTGGTTCTTAATCTAATCTAATCGTTTGACAAATGTATAATGGAGATATAACATGTCCTGGCCTTACCTACCTAAATCTACGTCAACGTCTAACGTAATACCCTGCGAGCCACCACGAGGGTGTGTGGCAGGGGGTTAAGATCACTAAACATGTGCTATTGACATCCACTGGAATATTATTTTCGCCAGAAATTAAAATATCGTGGGAAAAGAGAGCAAGTTGAGTTTCACATGATCTGCTCTTTCGGAAGCCATGCTGAACATTGGACAATAAATTCTGGCTATCTAGGTGCCCCATGAATGAACTGACAATTATATATTTCAGGACTTTGCATGAAATGGATGTGAGGGATATAGGTCGGTAGTTATATAGATTCTCCCTATCACCACCAACGGAATTTAACAAATATAGTGGATCTCCTTTGCACACGCTCTAATTCTTTTATCATACCTTCCTCGTACGGATCCCATATACTAGCGCCATATTTTAAAGGATCCTGAAAAATGTGAAATAGATTCTTTCTCGTGCTTCGGCTTCCTTTGTGCTAATATTATGCTATTTGAGCACCGATTATTAGGTGTTGTGCATCGATTCCGTTTATATAGAGCGGTATTTTTGGGCAGCGATACGAGTATTATACTACATTATTACACTCAATTACTTTTGCTAAAGAAACGCAGAATGCATGAAGCAAGTGTATTGGTATCCTGTCAATTGCGTCAGTCATTGAATTATTTCTCTCCGTTAAAACCCTAACAAATGTATTATGCCCTGATGAAGAAATAGAAAAATCCGTCGGAAAGTTCATAGTTACATTTAATTCGGTGCACGTCGATTAGGCCGCCTCCCACGGGTCGGAAAAGAGCCGGCCGGCGACGAATCAAATGTCTAGAAAAGGATTGGCGTTGCTTGAGGAGGGAGCGAGTACATGAGTCCGGCGACGGGAACAACAGGTCGATGAAGAGCGGTTACGGCGCGGCACATTGCGGAGGGAGCGGGAGGGGGGGTGCGGCTGACGGACAGTGGACGCGCGTTGTCGCGGGGGCGGGGGCCAGAGGGGGGGAGGGGGGCTTGACGTCACGCACAGGGAGGAGGAGGTCAGGGAAAGGTCGGAGGGGGCAGTTGGATGCCTCCTCCCTTGGGAAGGGACACGCTCAATTCACTCGCACAGCACCCGCGTGACTGGGTTCTCGTGACTGCGAGCGTGTTATGTATGTTCACAGTCGCCACCTCTGGCACTGTGCACAGTGATCAACGCAGTAGCGCCTGACGGATGCCATACCAACCTTTCGACTAATACGCCGTGTGTCCTCGTCATTGTAACAATTTCCAACAGTGGGAGGGAAAACCGTGAGCATTTACAGAGCAACGATCTTGGTAGGAAACACTGACATTGCATCCGATAGCTGGCGCGTTGAAAACTGACGCTTCTCTACCCTCATCATATCCAGAGGGGATGTATTTACACCAGTTACAATAACATCCACAAGAAACACAGATTAAAATACGTACTGCATTAAAGTTTGGGGAACTGGAAAACCTCCCCTCCCTAAACCATCTACTTGTTTACATGTTGGACAGATCACAACTCCATTGATATTCTTTGTAAATAATGCCAGAGAAAAGAATCCCCTCCAAGTTTCACACCTCCCAATCCCATTCTTAGGCCATGGACATGCTTGCGTATCCTCCGCGTTTATGCCGCGACAAATACGCGGCGACAGTGCGCCGAAAGTGAAACGCATAGAATAACATGGGGTCAGTCAAGCTTTCCTTTCACCCATCCCTACCTACAATTACAAAGTCACCCTGTTGCATATCATATTTCCTATTTCCCTGATATAAACCCCTAAAACAAAATAACCTATCTCTGCCTACATCGATAATTCCTACCAGCCGCTCTTCCTAAAAATACTCCTACCTCACCACCTACCAATTACCTTTCTCTGCCGTTACTTGCAACGTACTACCACCTTCATTTTACCTTAATCTGAAGGGAGATGAATTATGCCTCTCTGATATTCTCGTCCTAACATTCTACCACGGCCAGCAAGGGCGAATGCCCGTATTGGTGTTACAGGCATACTACTACAGAATCTGCATCTGCGACTAGCGGCGAATTTTAAAACTGTGCACGTCACGTTTTAGGCGCGTCACGACAATAACGCCGATGAACGCTCCATATTGTTGCAAGTGGCGCCTGCCATACTCGCGAACGTGTCGCCGGTAGTCGCGTCGTGTTAGATGACGCAGTCTATCCTCCTTCCTAGTTGACGTGTCTATTTGGGCGATACGGCAATGATGGACGATGATTTGTTTATCAGTAAAGTATCTCGAAGGGAGTTTTTATGTTATGTTAAATCAAAGAACTACCAGAACAGAGACCTGAAAGCCAAAATGTTGGTTTGAGGTAGCTGTGGCAAAGTCAGAGACTTGGGAAATCTTAGACAAAATGACAAGAAAGAAAAGGTTAGTCAGATTTTCCACATCAGTATTTTCATTCAATATAAATTCTAGAAAAGGTGCACCATACTTCAGAATTGAATTTCCATTATATTTTTAATCTCATTTAACTTATTGTGCCGACTAGACTGAGCCTTCAGAACGGTCGAAGTTTGGCTTCACTTCCTCCGCGACAGCGTCGCAGACCCCAACCCGGAGTTTTGGTCGCGTCGACAGAAACGCGGAGGAAACGCCAGCGGCCTTAGACTCACCAATTCTAGCGCCTGTTTCTCCGCGTTGACGCGTCATCTTCATCTACGCAATACCCTGTGAGCCACCGCGATGATGTGTGGCAGGGGATGAAGATCACCAAACATGAACTACTGACCTGCAACGAACAATAAGTTTGAAGCTACGGTCTGATAATGATTCCATTTTTGGTTCATCTAATGGACTGGTTACGCTAATATAGTTAATATACCGTCACATCAGAATAACCGAGGGATGTTACTACTTTTCCCTTTCCGCCGTCCTTCGCACGATTCTCCATTCAGTCCACACCAATCCCCTTCGAAACAGTAGAGTGGATCAGGATCCTCCTGAATGCGATTGAATTGCTACACCTTACTGCGGTGGAGAGGCTAGGGCGGACAAGTCGGTGCCAAAGCATTTGCCCGGACGGAGAATATCAGCTACGAATGAGCAATTCGCCCCCAAGGCATGTTGGCCAGGGATTCTTCCGGCTCACGGCTGAGCCATCTCGGGACAGGTAAACGAAACCCGAGGCAATGTCTTTGGCAGTGGCCGGAGAAACCCTGACCGGAATACAAGTTTCGCACGCGGAGTTGGAAGGGCAATGCGTGGTTCACGCTCGCACTCACACACGCATCGCTTTTACACGCTCACTTATTTACATAAACAAAGGCGGACCTCGGCATCCCCCCCAAGGCGAGCCCTTTGACTCCCAGCAGTCCACTATTCCGCCCCGCTTCGGAGTGGCCTCGCCACGGCGCTAAGCGACGCTGCGCTGTTTTGCGCATTTCCAATTCTGATTTGGCGTCGCGCTCTTCCATTGAATATAAATCCCCGATTTGGAGGACGTGGGGGTGGGGAATAATTTAGGGATGCTCCAGAAGATCCTCCTGCTTCGGTCGAGGGAGGAAGCCGGATATGCCCTCTCGGAACACAATTCCCCACCCTTCATTTGCTTTCGCACGTTTTGAGATATCGAGGGCATGAGAAGCAGCCTGACCACTTGGAAAGGGCGATTCCTGGATTTTGGGGGCGCATGAGATTGAAACAAGAAGACTAAAAACTATGCAAATTCAGAACGGAACGGATTTTCGTTCAGATGTCTTTTTCAACGAAAATATTCCACTTAGAACTACTTGAAGGTCATTCATATCTCCGGGAAAATGAGACGCCATATTAGAATTATCGATAAGAGTAACCTTACCGCCACCGGATCAACATGCGGATGCAAAAAGGTCTCTGCATTCTGGAGAAATACGACCTTCGTCTGATAATAACCACAAGAAAGCGTAAACAGGAATGGAGTTGTAAGAATGAGGTTTAAAAAAGGTATTTTTTCTGAAATTCATAATCCAGTCTGCACAGGGACGGGAATTGGGTGAAATTATGAAATAGACAGCGGTAGTTATGGTAAAAAGGTCTCGATTTGTCTGTGACAAGTTGCTTAGCGATGAGGCTGGAAAAATACCGGGAGATGCTAGTTAGAAGCTTAACGAGTGGCATAAGAAAGCGATGAAAGTGCTATTTTGGAAAGACTAATTTTCGATTACCTAGGGACATCAGGGGTAGATAAAAGGAATGACGTTTTAGTGTATTCAATCAAAGGGTGAATGGCTTTCGCTCGGAACGATACATAAGTAGGCAGAGAAAAGATTTCTCTTAAAAAGTGCCCGAGTGTCGAAGTGGGAAATGTTATGTCCCAGTAAATAGGGTCTAAAGGCTGATAAAGAAAGAAAGAGAAAGTAAGCGAAAAGAAACAAAGGAAACGTGTAGAAGCCTTATTTAAGAAGCATATGGAAGAGAAGTACGACATAATCGTCAACACATGTTGTTGAGTGTAACATTTATTAGTCAAACATAATGGTAAACGAACACCTTTAATCGGCATGGTGAATGAAGACTAGTCTAGCAATTTCAAAGAATATAGGAGACTTGAGAAGTAAATCATCATATGACAAAGGGAAGGAGTCAACGGACGCTCTGGCGCCGAAAAAAACATGTATGGGTGGGGATTAATGTTCATTGTACAATTGTGAAAACAGAATACGAAAAATATTAGTGTTTCAAAGAGAATGAAATCAATATCAGACATCAAGATAAGAGAATGGATGCCAAACCGAAAGAGAAAAGGAAAATTCACAAATGGTAATCATCCACATCTTAAACTTACATTGGGTAGAAAGATGTTCCAATTGATTAATTTCATGGAGTAGCAATAATCGAACATAATTTTAAGATGATGTTGAAAATATTTTGAAGACAATGACATCCAGTGATTTTATGCATTGTGGCATTAGCAGACCTTGCCATCTTTTTTTTAAAGATCACTGCATAATACAACTGAGGCTATTAGGCTATCAAATATCTAGTTACTGCTGGAATAAAACTAAAGGGCAACAACAATTGAATCACTCCAATGAGAAACCTAAAAATTATGTTCAATCGGTAAACAATCCAAAAACGAACATTGGAATCAAATAAGGCAAAGAAACGGAGACGATAAAAATAAATCCGTAATGGCCATAAGTTACAAAACTGCTACGATGTGACCGGGGAGCAAAAAGAAGTTAAATTTTCTTTTTCGGAAGAATGTAAATATATATAGTCCCTTTGGATAACCTACCTTTATTGAAGTCGTTAGTGAAGGATATAAACGTGAAGAACAACTCCAATGTGAAGAGGTCAGCCGATAAAAATGCGAGAGGACAGCTGTGGGAAATCAGCCTCAAGATGAACATCTAGAGAACATTGAGCAAGGAGCAGAGAGAGAGAGGAAGTAAGGATTCAGGGACTGCCGATGAAAACTTTGGTCGTACAAGTGTTTAAAGAAGGAACACATCACACGTTTTGGGGAAAATGTTCAGAGAAACAAATGATGAAGGCTGACAGATTTACACGTTTGGGATTCATTTATGGTGAAACTGGTTTTCCGGGAAGCGACGAATCGCAGCCACATGCCGCCAATATTTCTCCTCCTTTGCTGGAGACTACGTTGGGGGTCAACAGACCTCTGCCTTATTCTCCGGTAGTTATTTTTTATGCAGGACGGGTAGGAGTTCGTTACTAGATTATTTTGCAAAAGAGAACAAGTACCTAACCACTGACCCTTTAGCCCGCTCTCTGTTGAAGTTGTTTTTCCACTGCCTCTCGAATTCGCCGGCGTTTCTCCCTCGCCTAGGTCTTTGTGGCTTGGATGCCTGTTCCTGGGAATGCATGAAGGGGTAGATGCAGGCATCTCCTCAGAGAATCACAGAATATCAGTCACGAGCAAGACACACGAGCAGATGGGGCACACACCTGACAAGGAGCCGTCCTCACTGAGCAAGCGATTAGGGGATAAATGGGATCCAGAGGACATGTTCTTTCTCTCACTTCTTACCCTCCAAGTCGCTTTCTAAATTCCCTATTCTCCCTAGCAACATGCGTTTCCATCTTAAAGTAATAACCTTTATCTCTCATATATCCTTCATGGTGCTCTTAGGCAAGTTGTCAAAAATATTGCCTCACCAAATATTATGAATGAGTTTTCCCAGGACTCATTGCTTCGAGAATACTTCTAAGACACTCTTCATTGAGGAGTCTTTTCAACGAAGAGGCAAACACCGAATTACAAGAGCAATGTTTAGAATCTCAGATAAATGACAACGCGCAAACATCACAACTATCATTTAATTTTAAGAATTTTATACTATTATAAATTATTTAATAGGGACAACATCAGCGACCACAGTCCTAAATTCCAGCATTTAGAGTGAAAGAGAAACGATTCCTAGTCTATAACGCAGCCAAGTGTTAAAATTAAAAAAAACAAATATCAAGGAAATTAGGGGGTGTTCCTAACCCCACCCCAGGCATTGTTTCATTGGGTAGGTCCATGCATCACATGGAAATGCCGTTCAGGCGCCACCTTTTGAGGCCACAGTCAGCATTTAACGCAAAACCGCCTTTTCTGCCTTTATTGGCTTCCGTTGCCATCAATGACACCTTTTGTAACCGGCAACAGGAAACTCTGAGGGTTGAAAGAGTTCTTTCTCTGGAAGCACATTTGGTTCCATCTAAAAACTTCAAAAACATAGATCAGACGATTGAATATCGCCATATTCCATTGAAAAAAACATCAGAGAAAACAGAGCAAGAGGCATTCGATCGATTCCAGAACACAGAGAAGCGAAAGCAAAGCTATTTTTCGCCTGGTTTCCGATGCTCAGTCAGTCACTCTTCCAAATTTACCTACTTCATAATCTTGTGCACAATCCAATCGTAATTCAATGCATGGCAACGTTAGTACAGTCAAAAAGCATATGTAATGTGAGCTGTTAATATTCGGAATTCTTGAAAATTAACGACTCTGCTGGAATTACATGCTGGCTTGGGGGCCTTTTTCCACCTTACTGCCTCTTTTCCGGACCGCGAAGGAGGTTCTCCTTCCTCCGCGATAGTTTCACACAAATGGCTGAAAAGAGTTTTGAAATCAGTGGTCAAACATATTCCAAAACATATGTTTTCGATGTCCCACAAGTGCTGAGGCCCAACTCGCTCCACCACTGTCACCCACCGACCGAACATTCCATGAACATTCGCACTCATCCTTTATGCTTCCCCCGTTCGAATTGGCAGAAAGACCTGGTCTACGGATTCAGCCGGCCATCCCTCTCCAAGATAAATAATTTAATCCACATTTTTAAGAGGACAAGTAAAGCCATAAATTCAACAGATCAAATTTATCGCCCATTTCTTTGTTTTCATGATTTTTTTGCATTCCACAAAATGAAAATAAAAGAGAAAACCCGTATGATAATATAAAATGTCCAAATGAGAGTCATATGCTTCTACTCATAAATAATTAGAAACTCATAGAATAAAGATGTTTGAGAGGATCAAGTACAAGTCTAATGAAAATAGCAAGTGTTTCTTGTATAACTCAAGCATTAAAAGTATAACGAGAAATTCATGAGATCCTAATAGATACATAAATACAATTTCTCTTTCATATTTCTGAACAGCATTCCTTATGTTCATTCTTCTGGCATGGTACCGAAAAATTACTCACCAATGAACAAAGAAGAGCTAAAAGCGATGAGGCAAAGGATAAGTATTATTCTAGGAATTTGGTTTAAAAGTTGTCGGCGGAGTGTCGGCGGCCTGAGCGCACATTTCTGACGAGAGAGCGTCCGCAGTCCGCAGACCGGTAGGAGACCGAGGGATCTTCAGGGTCCTGTGGACGACGGGCACAAGAGCTAAAGGTCTAAGGATGCAAAAGTGGCGAAGCGCAAGGCAGATAAACCGAGGAGCATTTCAAAAACCAGACCCTGGCTTTGACGCCGAATCGAGAAACGATTTCTGGTTGCCGTCCGACTGTGAGCATGTATTAAGTTGGAGTAGAGGGCGTGTCGTCAGACTGCGGGCAAGTATTCCGCTAGCAAAGGACATGGAATGGAAAGAAAACTTCGTTCCTATGTAAAAGCACCCAATTGTTCTTCATTCTGAGTGTTCGAGGCATTTCATTGCTGACATTGGACAAATTAAAAAATGAAATAGTACTTGCGAATTGTAGCTAAATATAAATAATGTAAATGATAATATTTTACTATTTCCCAATATTACGGCCGTGTTTAATAGATTAAATGAAAAGACATGGCTACTGCTCAGTGGCAACAATGTTTCACTGTCTGAATTATTTTTTGTCTGTAGAATTGCTTAATTGAAAACACAAATTAAAAATCGAGGAAAAAGATGAAATTCCGAGAAAAATGTCTCCCGACATTACAGGCGCGGGGCAAATTTCATTTCGTGCGATTTCGCAAAACCTGGGGATAATGCCAATGAAGCATGGATAAGGGTAGCGTAAGGAACTCAAAACAGATGAAGGATCTGTTTAAGAGTTGAATTGAAAACGAGAATGGGCAGATCATGAAAATACTAAAAATACACGGCTGTCAAGGAACCTCGTTTATATAACAATTCCCACCTTTAAAAATAAAACAAACCTGAATATTAGACTGCCTGAATGTTAGTTAGTTGTGTTCAACCCGAAGGTTGGTCTTTGATAGGTGAGGGTAGAGCTCACCCCGTACTAAGGCAATGGCGTGTAAAATTCACACATTCAGGGTAGGGGGGGCAGTTTCTTTGACCCGCGATTCCCAACGAAGTACTGACACGCAGAAAATCGAATCGCGAGGATTTTAGAATTCGGGTGTCCAGCAAGGCTCTTGCCCGGGATTTGAACCCTCCGGTCAGTAGCTAGGTGCTCTACCCACTAGACCACCGCGACCCTACTACCTGATTAAATAGCGAAAATTTTAGATACATTCATTCATAAAAGAAAGATTTTTATAGTCAATTTCAATATGCATGCCGTTTATTTTTTCTGTATCCTGCATGACCTCTGAGAAATTATCTCATGGTGTGGCAATTTGCGGAAAATACAATTTTCAATTTAATCAATTTGTTGTTCCATTTCCTGAGCTTTCATCAAGGATGTACTTGAGATGCATCCATTGTTGAGCTTTCATCATTAATGTAGTATATATCGCAGATGATTTGAGAAGCCATCTTGTGTAGTCACGGACGCACGGGCTTCCTACTATCTTCGCTCGATGTCGCTGTTCTCGCACGCGAAGGCCATTAGAGTTGTAAGATAAATAAATAATGGAAAGCATTTTTAATAGTTTTCAAAGGAAAAGAGGAAAGTGCAAACACAAGTGCCGAATATGAAGTTTAACTTTAAGAAATTTGATCCTGATTTGGGGATAAAATTAACTCCAAGGGAAATCAAATGCATTCAACAGCCTTTGGAAGATTAACTAATGGCGCTGCGATGACATCAGGGTACGAATGAATTGTTATTAATGTTTTGATGCACGTACAGTCTCCACTGTGATGTGAAACGTAATGTTTTGTACGGAGTAGGCGGGGCCTAATCGTTCCCAAGCACCACCATCCTGGCTTCATTGCCACACATACTTTCCACCTTGCCAATCTCTCATCCTCCAGTACCTTTTAAAAATCTTGAGTTTCATCATCGTCTAGCATTTTGTGTACTCTACCGAGCCGTTTAAAGAGATAATTACTGAGCGCAAACCGTTGATGGAAACTCAGTTTTTTTTTCTTCTTGATACCAAAATATTTATCGCCCAGTACTTAAATCGAATGAAAAGTACTCTACGTACCATCGTCTATTTTAGGAACATTATGCACTGAATAGAGAAACTTGTCGACACTTTTCCACGCGGTCGTCATGTACGATGCAGTTCTGTTCTCGCTTGTTTCCCGCATTTCTTTTCCCTACCCTCTCCTTTCGACCCCTTCGAGCGATTCAATTTTCCCCTCACGCGGTCTCAGCCCTCAAGAGGAGCTTGGCGCTTAACTGCGCTCCTGAATCGATGCACACGAACTCCACGGCATCGGTCGCCAACCTTCGGAAATGGTGCTTCGAGCATCGAGTGAAAACGCAGAGAGAGGGCCATTCCAAGGGACTCAATCGGGCCCTCGCCGCCGGGCCTTTCCAGCGAAGGGGGGGGCAGAGAATTAAGTCGTTCCGCCCCGACGCCCCCCCCCCCCCATCCCCCGCACCCCCGCATTCTTCGCCACGGACGTCCCCTCGTCCCCACAACTCACTCCCCGTCCTTTTTAAAAGGAAATCCAATTTTCGAATTTAATTCGACGAGTCTCATTCCAGAGGAGGCCCCCTCCTCTGCTGGAGACCCATCTCTTCCACGTCACGATTCGAAAGCCACAACTTCCGCGGAACCTGAAAATGATGGAGACGGAAGCGCTGGGAATTGGTCCGAGTAGTTGTGTGCCATTTGCGTGCGCTTAGAGCGGGTCCAGAGCGATTTGCACCCTTCCTTCATCTCCCGTGTGTTGGGGGGGAACTTAAAACTGCGATGCTACGGCCAACGAACGACTAGTGAGTTGTTTGCCATTGCTCCATGCATGAGATCTCTATTGGGACCTCCATCGGGCCACAGAGAAAACCCAGGATTGCACATGGATTAACGCCGGTGTTCTGGCTGATGAACACCGAGGAGGAGCCAGTGGGTTTACAGCCAACACCTCTCGCGTCTTCCTCGAAGAGAAGGGGAATTTCTATCAGTGGCATTAAGTTGGTAATACTGGTCCTCAGCAGAATGTATTTCATCGAACAACTGTGTACTGTATCATTACATTTTGATAGACTGTCATTGAGAGAAGATTAAAAGAGAAAGAGAAGAATTACGTCACAATGAAAAGGTTGGCCGATAGAATAATGGAGTGGAAAGCTGCGTCAAACCAATCCTAGGATTGTTGACCAATGATGATGATGATGATGATGTCATTGACAGATTGACTATGTACTGATCATGCTACCGACAAATAATATAGGATTCGTTGATTATGGTTCGTATGAAATACACGAGGCGAGCTGAAGAGCCACTGCATGATACAACTCTTTGCACTTTAAAAGCTAGCAACAACAAGAGCATTTTTACAATTCCTCTAAACATATTGATGGACATATTGACCTTTAAACGCCTAAAGTGCCAATATCGACACGCCATTTGGTGCTTCTGGACATTTAATTCCCTGCGACCAATTTAAATCCAGCAAGAAGGGACATCGAAGGACATTTAAATCTGACGTTAAAAGGTTAACATGCTTTTTCAAGTTATGCTTTAAGAAAATACATAGCTCTCTTATATAAAGACAGAAACATACTATAATGCATACTATTGATATTGTGGCTGGATTTAATGTTGGAATCGGCCCAACGATTCGACATCACAGTCTATGACTGATGCACAATGGCTGATGGCCTTGTACAGGGAATAGTAGAGGCTGGCTACACAATAGTGAGGAACCACTACAAGATGCTATTCCGAAAGGGACAAGAAGGGAGAACATTCGCTTGAGAATGAAGGTAAAGTGAAGTAGCGGATGGAAGTTTTGGATCAATCATGCAACGGTAGCAATCTCCATTTGGAGCCTATCGAAGGAGGAAATTCGAAGTTGAAGTCGAGAAGGAATATATGAGAAAGTCAGTGTTGAGATCAGAATTTGATGCAGCAGTTAGAAACATGGGGATGCATAAGGATCTGAAGTTGATGATATTCATGCCGAGCAAATAAAAAATGCAGGAGAGATGACGTTAACCCAGATTTACAAAACCATCTCCAACATGAACTCAGCAGGAAAGGTACCCACAGGCTTCGAGAATATCACTATCATCCCCATTTCCAAAACAGAGAGGTCCGAGAACTGTAAAGTTTTTTGGAAAATTTTAATGCCGGTCGTAGGATGGAAACAAATCTGAAATGACCAACGCAGACCGTTCTACTGCATAGAAACTAATGTACTCCGTTGAAGCATCGAACTGCCAGGAACATAATTTATCAAACAACTTGAATGTAGCGCCACAACCTTCCAGCCTCCACGGTTTCCCAACCAAGCGTAATCAGCTAACGCGTGAGACTATGAGACGAGCTTTTCTCTTTCCAAGTAGATTGCTTTTCATTATTGACGACGGCCAAATGCTTATCAGGCCAGGTGGACGCCCAAATCTCCTCGGGATGAAACCTCAAGAGTAGTGGTGAATGTTTCGGGCCAGTTTCTTCATCGCAAAGATGGGAAGCCCAGTCTGCGACTCGCAATGAGGACGCTTCCCCCCAGAGCCAGGATGAGAACGCGGAAAACATAAAAACGAAAACCATTTCTCATGTCCAGATTTGTAAACATAACTACTTAGAAAATTATTCGAGCTGTTTTATTTTCGCGGAGGCCATAGCAAGGAATATATTTTCAACCACCGACCACCAAGAAGTAAATATCCGCAATTAAGATACCGTGAACTGGTTTAGCCAAGCAAACGGACAACAAGTCTGTCCAGGGGAAATACGCAGAGCCTCAACTTACCTGTAAAGGAAAAGAATAACGAACGCGAAAAAACTTGGGAGTGGAAAGTGCATAAAAACGTGGTTAATGGAATAACAATGGAATGCACAGAACCTTGGATCTTCCATCTGAGCACATCGTATCCATGAGGCATCCTCGATGGAGAAGCAGGAGGTGTGAGGAGCGGCCACTGAAATTCTGGTTCCTCCGGATGCTAGGAAAGCGCTTCACACCGCGTCAGAGTTTTTGATCACGCCGATGCGAAGAAAAATTTAATGGTGTTTAAGAACTATGTACTTGGTATTGAGTCGTCAAACGTAATGGCTACACCAATTCTTTCCCCCTTAATAGCTATAACTATATTTAGAGTGTATGAAGCACATAGCCTCCCAGAATGACTCATAAGCAAAAAACTTGTCCCCATTATTGAGCAGATTTCGGAAATTCATACATCCGAGGAGATTCGTACTCAGACCGGACAGAAGGCGAACGCATTGAATTGGGTTTATATACTTTTTTAGTGTTTCATTACATCAATGTTAAAAAACTATTCAAAATTATTTTGCATATATTTTTATGATTACTGTCGTATATACTATGGATTTGAAGCTCTCAAAACATCAGATTGAAGAATATTTTATTCATTCCTTTAGATTATAAATTTATTTATACTCTTATTAACGATTTTTATACACATCTTCCAGAAAAATCTTTTCTTCACTATGCTAACATTGCATTCTGCTAGAACTGCAGTGACAGTATTCAATGCTGTCAAAACTCGCTACACACCGGGAAATTAAAAGAAAATTCCTCTGGAGTATTTTTAACCCGAATTACATTTTAATGTTTGGGGAAGGGAAATTAAATAGCAAAAATATAATCAATCCGGATTTTAGAAAAATAAAAAACTTGTACCATTTCAATGATTAAAAAGTTGGTATTGTGTCCCTGGGGGAAGTTGCCAGGGTGCTCGCCGCCAATCTCAAAATTGAAACTCAAAAAAGCGACTCATTCGATTCGCCAAAGTGAGTCGCGCGTTTTCGTCCTGCCCGCGATAGTATTTCAGCATCCTCTTCCGCCCCGTATCGAAAGTGAATTCAAGTGAATATTTGCTTCCGTCACCTCTTTTTATGTATTGTTTAATGGTTATTAGGCAAACGCAGCATTTTAGGACGAATACAGGGAAACTTCACACAACAAAACGATGGTAGACTGAAATTCGCGTGCCACACACATTAAGTGCTACCCTGGGGCAAATGCCGTATGCACAAAATGGCAGAATCGCTATGAATGGTTTTAGAATATCCGCCAGGGATTCATGAACACCGATGAGCCCCACTCACAGCTGCGCCCACTATGGCCAGAGCCAATCAGACATTTGTTGACATGACTTCACTCCAAGCACTCTAAAGCCATCTAAGCATGATAAATTCAATTTTTAAAATGGCCAGGCACAAAGCAGAGGTGCAAATGGCTTTAAATCCACGCCAGATGATAAAAACATCACTTTTCACCAATTCAAAAGCGACGGGGAGGGAGAACCATTCGAAATAAATTTTGAAACGGCACTTCCGTGAATACAGTGAATTCCAGGCGCGCATATCTGCGGTGAGTTAAAAGGCTTGCCTGGAAATGACACGAACATGTCATCATTTTGGAGATTCTGAGGACCTGTCAAATATTATTGTCCACGGGGTTCTCAACAGTGCTGAAATACTGTTGCCAGGGAGTGTACATAGATTCAGTTGTCACGAACGCAGACATCACTTCCTTGAATAAACGACTGACGAATTTGTTCGAAAAAAAAGTGCCTGGCGTACATTTGAAGTAGGCTTTTATTGAAACCAAATATGATATAATTTAAAGTTAGAAATGTGTGTAACACCCAAGCCTATTATCGGCATTCTTTTACTTCAATATGGTCCTGGAGTTATCGAAAATTGCAGAAATACCACAGAGAACAAAGCATTCGTCTTGACCGGCAGTCGAACTCGGGACCCCTGATTGTCGGCCAGGTGCTTTCAACCAATTAAGCCACCGAGACACCCTCATTCCCCGAGGACATTTACACGCTTCAAGACACAAGATGCGGCCGAACTGCTAGACACACCATATGTCACAACACAGCCGTTGTCGAGCGCAAAGCGCCACTGTTCGTGAGCCTAAATCCGATTTTTAAACACTAAGGTGCTTACACTATAACAAATTGAAGGATGGTGAGCTTGTCACGGAAATCTTAACGGAGTTACCCGCTGATATTGCGCTATAGCAGAAACACTACAAAGAAAGCAATCATTCGCCTTGACCGGGACTCGAACCCAATGGAAATAATAGTCTTTAAAGGCTCTAAATTTTCACTGTAAAAGAGGTCGTAGAGTGAGCTTAATTAGTTCAAGCACCTGGCCGGGGATCAGGGCTCGAATACCGGTCAAAGGAAAATGTTTTTTTTTTCGCAGTGGTATCACTGCTATTGCGTAATTTTAGCGGGTAACACCTTTAAGGTTTTTTGCGGCGAGTTCACGGCCTTCAAATTTTGCTGTGAATGAAGAATATCTTTCACTGGTGGGATCCAAACCCGTGCCCTCCCGCCAATAGGCCAATACGTAACCACTAAACCAAACTGGCGCCATTCCCATCAGTCCTCCGTGGTTGACCGGCACTGACAGGAAGCCGCGAGCATTTCATAAATGAAGAATAATTAACACACGACAGCCATTAATATCTGCATAACTCTAATATTTAAATTTCGTGATACGCTGGGAGGAGGAGGGTTTGGGGAGGGAGGCTCGCGTGACACGCGCCATCGCGTGATCCCGGGTCACCCCGCCCAAGGTCACCGTGACACGGTGAGGGCATTGCCATCTATCGGAGAAACTTTCCACTCCCGATGCACCCTTTTGCCACTGTCCCACGGCAATACGAAGACGACGAGAAAGCTCTCTTCGTTTTGTGCTTCTAGGAACATCAATTGAAGTGGCATAACTTAATCATTCCATAAAGAATGAATAATTGGAGAGTAAGTGGATATTAGGAGACTTGGCGCCAAATGACGAAGTTGTTCAACGTATTTATCGCGAGCCTATCAGCGTCTTTCGGGCCGAAAAAATAGGAAATGTAAACTAAAGTGAGAAAATTAGGCCAGAAAATTTATTTCTGGTTTTGAAAGCTTGCTGGAGATGCGTTCTCCGAAATGATCGATTTCCCAGGCTTTGCGATGGCGAGTGACAAGGCCGATTATCAGCAGACTGGAAGCGCGATAAAATATTTTATGATCCTAAAACTTTTGAGGATAAAAACTGATTATGTAAACAACTAAACACAGCCAATGTTGGTGCTGACGATAAAGGAAATCACTTATTAATATAACTTCACTCTCTATGGAAGATTTAGTTTTTGGGTTAACTGAGATTGGTTTGACGCAACTCTCTACTGAATTCTCCTATCAGCTAACCCCCACTTACTTTCGTATTTCTTCTGTTTCGCATATAACGCCACACGTTCTCTACTTTGACTCGAGAGGAATCTATCATGTCTTGATAAATAGAGTGAAGTAGCGGCGACTCCTCGGGATAATAATGTGGTTGTTTCCCCTTGCTTTCCACATCGCATTACTACAGCCGTTGAAGTAAATATTACCACGCCTGTAGTGTAATGAGTGTCGTTGTTCAGTACCGACCACTGAGGTCTCCACCTTCACTCATAGGAAGAAGAGCTTCTGCCCTCTCCTCCGGGTGATAAAGTGAATAATTTTAAGCGGCCTCCCTTTACGAGTCACGGCCTCTTTACAGGTTTCTGTATAATTTAAAAGGCCTATCTTACCCAGCGATGGAGCAATATCCCCTCGGAATTCCTTTTGAATTTCACTAAATTTTAGCAAACAATTAATTCACATTCCTATCCCCTTCAAACTACAATCTTCATGATCAATAATGGAACCAATCTTTCAGTCTGAAGGTGTTTATTATATTCATATCTGTTCTTATCTCGTTCGGGATTTTACATTGTCCTACATGACGGTTAAGTGAAACGTTTATTTAAAGTGATCTGACAACTGCAGTTAGCATGGAAAAACCTAAAAAATAATAAATTAAAGAGGAGATTCATGGCTGTATCAACACTCTGCTGGCTAATTTGTAAATTTTAAATTGATTAGTTTCCTCAGCGGAAAGAATGCCATTTCCTAATGGTCTTTAAGTATTTCGTTCCTAAAGGTTTAATGTTAGAATTTGTAATACATAATTAGGATTTTGCGTTTTGACGTCCACTTAGCAGCCATGGCAGAGTCAGGTAGGGATTCAAAGAAGACAACAGAAAGCATGGAAAGGACTATAGTCAATTAGCACCTAGAAATTAATAAAAGGAATGTATTATCTACAGCGGTTTTCTTACTGGCATTGAAAAGCAATAAGCAAGCTCCGATGTGAGTTCAAATGAATCAACCTCTTTTCACATTCTTTCCACTCTTTTATCACACGATTTGCCTCATTTTCCATTATGCCTCAAGATACAGCAGGTGGAGTTGCACCGTGCCCTTTATAAAGCAGTCAGAAGGATTCTTCAAAAGCTTTCATCGGAATCTCTTTCCCTCCACTATTCTAAGAACTTCTTCACTCGGTTGATCCATTTCATCTTATTCTCATTTCGCCGATTGAGTTGTCTCAACAATGATCACCACAAGAACCTCGGAGAGGGGGTGACTGTCTTCTATTGTCTCATCTTCTTTTCAAGGCTTTCAGAAGAATTCTCTCGTGTCTCTCACTCTTCTTATTCTCCAGCCATGCGTTTATATCCATTTGATCTTCATCACAGCTCGATAGCACCACAGAATGCTTCCATCGTCGATTTCCTTGCCGGTGTCATCGTTAACCTAGAAAATAGTGCGCCATATGTAACTTCCTATCATTTGATTCCTTACTTCCATACTTTTATTTTTCCAGCTGTGAATCCTTCTTTTGATAGATCCCTCTTTTCGCCTGGTCTCTTCTACTGGCTATTTCCTTCATCCGCCGCCCTTAACTCTGCTTCCCAGATAGTAATACTAAATCTTCTTAAAAGAGTTAAAAACGGCAGAAAGGGAATTCAAAGGGAACATAAAAAGTGGACTGAAGATCCAGCGAGTGGTGAAGAAGTGTAGGAGAAAGAACTGCAAGGGAGAGGCCTTGATCTGAGGGAAAGGAATGTAGATCGCGAGAGGGCGGCAGAAGAGCCTTGGGGTCAAAGAGGGCCATCATCATTCTTTGCGCTGGGGCAGCCCCTCCGTCCGCCGAAGCACGCCGACGCCAAATGGATCCAGACTAGGTCCTTGATCACTCGCTGAAAAGTGAGAGCCGACGCTTGGAGGGAATTTATTCACTCTAGAGAAATCACGGCCACTTTCTTCTGGCAGTATTTGTTCCCCTGAGCAATAGGCTGCAAGAAGAAAAGTACATCTACACCTACATCTACACGATACCCTGCAAGCCACCGCGAGGGTGTGTGGCAGGGGGTGAAGGTCACCAAGCATGCACTACTAACATGCAAGCAAGCAACTAAAGGGTCTCATGCAACTAGATTGTTAGTATCTATAGTATTTGAGGGGTTAATACATGCATCATGCACTACAGAATACTCTAAAATATTTCCCCTACCTATCCCTTTCCTATGCTGCCTATTCTGTTCTCTTATAGTACGGGGGAAAAATGCCATTTTGAATCTATCTGTACGACAATCTATCTCTCTAATCTTATTTATCTGGTCGAATCTAGCATAATACGCTGGTGTTTTTAATATGTGCCTAACATCTTCAGTAAAGCTATCCGTTTGAAATTTCTGCAATAGATTTAATCTGAACTTTAATCTACGCTCTGATAATGATTCCCACCCTAATTCTTGTATTAATTCTGATACACTACTCAACCTATCGTAACACCTTCAAGTAACCAACAAGTAAGATTCACCGCTTCATCAATTCACGTCTCATTGTGTAAAGCTCAACGATCCTCTCTCGAATCGTAAAACCTCCTCCGCCGCAAGGCTTTATTCGCCCCTTGCCACGTCACTTCCGAGGCAATGTGCGTGTTAGCGCACTTGCAGAGTTCTTGCCTCCGCACGGCGTGCCCTCACCACTTCGATACACAGAACTAATCTCACGGCCATCTCGATGTAATCGGCGCCATTAAGCAAAGGCCCCCAAAGCGACCCCACCCGAGGGCCGTCGCTAGGCCCTCTCTGCAGCCGCGGGTGCAGGGCGGGAGCGGGAACCCTGGACACGGGGGTGCCGAAAAGCGACGCCCAGCGACCCCGCCAGATGGGAGGGCGCACTGAGTAGCACACGCAGCGGCAGACGTCAACCGCTTCATTGCTCGTTGGATGAAGCGCAGGAGAATGTGAAGCGTGCGTCTCACAGGGGACTCGTAGGGATATCTCCTTGGGCACGGAATATAAGTGAATTCAGAGTATGTACGCAGTGAATGTTCGGTGATAACTCACCCACTGCCACGCAGCCTTCAGGTGGCTTGCAGGGACAGTATATTCAGTCAGTAGATTCACTGATTAGTCAGTAGACATAGATATTTCTGCACGAGCGGTCCGGTGATGGCAAAATAGAGCTTCAATGGTTGTAAAATAGCACCAATATTTACGGAGTAGGTAAGGTCAATAGGTGCTCCAGTTTCTAAGGCTATATTCCCCCAAGCAGCCTTATCTTAAACCCAAGAAAAAACATTTCTGCTCGAAGCGGGAATCAAACTCACGGTCTTAGGAAAGCCAGGCGGTCACGTTACCGCTAAGCAGAACTATTCTTACCTTACATTCACCGTTAACCTTGTCTTACGATGTGTCCTCGAAACTCATATGAACTATTCTCGACACCACAAGGTGCCCCCTGACAGATGAATCGAAAGAGGCGAAAAACCAACAACAGCGTGCATTTGTTCCTTTACTGAAAAAACGATAAAAACAATGGTAACCACCTATTTCAATTACTTGAAAGTTTGGAGTTTAACCCATGCATGATGGACATTCCTCGAGCAATGAACTATAGCTGCTTGAAACGGAGAATGTACGGTTCGCTGCCAATACAGAGGCTATTGGACTGGAATAGAGGTTTCTTGGAATAGAGGTCTCTTGAGTCACCTGCAGGGCCGAACGAACCTCATTCTAAGGACAGAAGATCTTGAGAAAGCACTGATAGCACAGAAGAAGGAAGAGGCGTTTTATTTAACGAGAGTGAAAGTGAGGGAAATTTAAATGTCACTGAGTTATGTTCTCTCACCAACCTTCATTTCCCCTTATCCAATAATGAACTGCTCTTGCAGAAGCTAAAAAGACAATCATTAGATTTTTCTAAGGATACAGTGAGGTCATTGGTATACAAGGAAAACAACACAGAACATTGAACCATTCTGGATGCTTAACCAATTTGATATTATTTCCGTTCTTCAAAATTGCATCTAGTGTCCACCCTGTTAGGTACAATCGAAACCACTCAATTACTCTGTAGGATAACTGGTAATGTCTTAACTGGTCCAGTAAGGGAGCAAGATTTACAGAATAGAAGGCTTTGGAGAAATCGAAGAGAACAAGGATGGTCAGCTATTTATTACACAGTTCTGCAGCCCAAAAACTGCATAGAATTTTTTGGATGTTTCTTTTAGATGTTTTCTTACTGAAACCGGGAAAAATATTATTTTAACTTCCATCGTCAGGTTTTCTTGCAAAACTCATGTTCATAGTTCAATGCAGCGTAAAATTTCCCTTTATAAACTGAAATTTGCTATATTTATCTTGGGTCAGAAAACCATATCCAATAATGATTACTACATTAATTTCATATTTCTAATTTCAATTTCTGGATATTGTTTGCTGTAACATATTTATTTGCGAGAAAAACACGAACAAAAAGTTACACACCGTCATAAGCTTCTACTGCGATCCATATAACATCTACATAACTGTAAAGTAAGCAAAGGAAAGAGTTGTCGTAACTTCATTTCGGAAACTCGTTGCATTGTGATAAAACAGCGAGCTCTCGATAATCCTTGCTAATGACTGCTTAAGGGTGGACGGATAATCGGGAATCACGGATAACTCGCCGTTCGGTTCTGTCCGGATTAATTTCACCAAAATAAATAAACTCCCAAAGAAAATAACACAATCTGGCAATGAAGAGATCCTCGCTGTACATAATAGCATTTCACGACAAAAAAGAATCCATTATAGTTGTCCCGGCCGCAATAAAAATGTTCTCGCAAACCATTGGGAGGCGGCACGAAGCCTGGCGTATAGACATCGGACCAATAGGGTCTGTCGTAGTGGAAGTCACGATTGTAGGAAAATCACAAAAGTTTACGCTTGCCTTTGAGAACACTGCCGAAACACAGAATAGAACAATAGATGCACGAATAATCCGCATCCCGCATAACACGCGCCGCGCGGATAATCGGGAGTTTACTATAATGACTTCTCTATGATTCTATTTACTATAATACATAATTTTGTTGTTCCTAACTTTATAAATTCACTTTCTCTTTATAAAAAGCGTAACTTGAATGTGGACACTCACATTAGATGTAAAATTCTTACCTATGAAATAAATTCCCTTTACTCTAAGAGAAGCTACCTAGAAGTCACTGCCTACAATTTACATTTGAAACTGACTAAGAATTTATCCGGCCCTGAATATGTATTTTGGCAGGATTTTGAAAGGAAAATGTACTTAGTGATCTGAAAGAAATTAGAAAACAAGACTCGAGTCACTAACCGCAAACTCAAACGGTTGATACGGAAATCCATCCCTTCCACTCACGATAATGACAAGTTTGAAAATGTTCTTAATCTGTCTGAGGTATCATTTTCTACGGAAGAACTTAAATTATTAAATTATGGGTTAAATTTCAATTTGCAACCTAAATCACCTCCTTTAATTGACATTGTGGCCCACATTGAGGGATCTCTTAAAATGTTTGATTATGCGTCGAGAGAATACATCCGGAAGGGCTGTGAAAAACAAATCAGAAAAAATCTCCAAACCCCTAAATCACACACACAATGTAATTTTAAACGACAATTTGATATAGTGAAAGGCCTAAGAAACAAGGATTGTTTTTATGTTAAAGCTGACAAGGGAAATCTATGCGTTATTTTAGATAAAGAACAATATTTCGAGAAAGTTAATCTTTTATTGTCTGACGGACCTTACACTGAAATTAAAAAGAACCCCATAAACAAACTCATTGCGCAGTTCAAATCCGTTCTTAATCATTGCCCCATCCTTATTGACAAGAAGACTAAATTCAAGCTTTACGTGTCGAATCCTACCGTACCAAGACTGTATTGCCTTCCTAAAGTACACAAAACTAACTGCCCCATGAGACCAATTGTATCTGGTATTGATTCTCCAACGTACCTCTTATCCAAATGGTTAGTTTACCAGCTTTCGAGTCTCCAGTTTCAATGCCCACATTCGATTAAGAATAACACTGAGTTCATTGAAAGAACGAAAAATCACGTATTTTCTCAAGGCGAAATTATGTGTCATTTGATGTAACCAACCTTTTTCCAAGTGTACCTGTGGACATAGCTATCCAAGCATTAGAGAACTGGCTAAAATCACTTTCTCTGGATTCACAAACAATAGATGAGTACATCCGCTTAACCAATTTAGTGATGAGTAAGAATTATTTTAAATGTCAAGGAAAATTTTTCAAACAAGAATTTGGAACAACTATGGGTAACCCCCTTTCACTTTTCTTGGCAAATATTTTTATGACCCATTTTGAAAACCTCTTCAAAGAAAAATTTAGCTATTTTCCATCTGTTTACTTGCGCTATGTTGATGATATCTTCGCAGTTTTTGACACAACGAAATACAATCTGGACGATTTCGTTAATAACCTGAACAGTCTATTTCCCACCATAGGATTCACCTATGAAAAAGAAAAAGAAAACATCCTTCCTTTTCTTGACCTTTCACTCAAGAGGTTGGGAAGTAAAATAACATATGACATATACCGTAAGCCAACACAAACCATCAACTACACACACAATCATTCATTTGACCACCCGAACCACAAGTCAGCTGTCTTCCATTCCCTCGTACATAGATTAAATAACGTCCCTCTGGACAGATCTGCTTATAACAAAGAATTGAATTACATCAAAAACGTTGCTAGACAGAATGGATTCCATGAATCACTAGTAAACAACATAATTAAGAAGCACAAATTCAAGCGTCTAATCAATAGCTCCACTACACACAAAAAAGACTGCACAATGAAATATATAAAGTTACCCTTTTACCCGCAATTAACTTAGGGTATAGATAGAGTATTCAAAACTATGAACACTAAAATATCCTACACCAATAATAATAAGCTTAAACACCTCTTGGGCAACACTAAAGATAAAATTCCCACGACTGAAAAATCTGGTATCTATCGAATCAATTGCGGCAACTGCCAAGCTTCCTATATCGGCCAAACACGTCGAGCTCTATCAACTAGGTATAAAGAACATTTGGCTCACTATAGACACAACAATCCCGACAAATCGAGCATAGCACAACATTTAATCAAGACGGAACACCAAATTACACAAGACAATTTAAGTTTGATGAACCATTGCAGCAATAACTTGTTAGACGCTTATGAGACCATTTTCATATCAACAAATAAAGGACAACTTTTGAACAGCGATTCAGGACCCATCACCCATTCCCCTTTGTTCACACTTCTTTAGGTGAACTACATATCAGTTTAAATTTCCCTTCAACAGACCATTATGCGGTATTTGTCATCTATGACTTACAACAAGGCCATTAAAATTTCCACTTCCACCCTCCGGAGTGGCAGTCCCTTCGTTAATATGTACCTCCCCCCCCCCAAGATCCACCTTTGGCCGTCATAATGAGTCCAGTTTTCCTCCCCTACGCACTCTTTTCAAATATATGTATAAGGTTTCGGATGCACCAGTTCTTACTCAGTCAACTCCGTGTTGTCTCGAGGTATACACCTTCAGCACGCTGAAGAGGGCCACTTTGTGGTTGAAATACGTATACGCTTTTACCTTTCGTTCCACCCTTTCTCCCCCTTTTTTTACCTTCCCTTGACAAGTGGCACATGCCAACATCAGCGTTTGTGGAAGTGCATCAGTGTCCAGTGTGGAAATTCTAGAAGTGATGTGTTATTTAACAAGATCTCCTTCAGACTCCTGGAAGCTGGTTGCTGACCGGAAGACCTTCTCAGGCCAGAAGGAAGAAACATTGAGGTACTGTTGTTCACTTCCTAAAAGTTCCTTTTTCCCCCCTTTATACCACGTACGAAAGGACACACATTACGGCTTGGAGACATTTCTTTTCAATAGATACTGTTAGCCGTAAGAGCTCACCGTTTTCACTTGTGTACGTTCGATATTGGGAGAAGAAAAGTTCTTTGACAGATAGCTGGGTAAAGCCCAATCGTAATGATGAATCAAAGATATTTAATCTTTTATTTAATTTTGAACGTACCCAAACTTGTACAGAGGTGAGTACCCTTTTCCTCTTCAGTCACAGCAGTGCTTCAAGCACCTTTTCAGTTTTCAGGAATTCCTTCTATTATTTAGATGTCACCACTACGGAATAATGAAACTGTTAAGTGCCCGGGAGAACAGAAATTATTTCCGCTGGCTAGGGTTACACTGAATAAAACGCGAATAGGTTTTCGTAGCAATCAAACTATTCTGCAGTAAAGGAGACGCCTGCGTTGGAGAATCACGTCATGTCGTCGTCCGCAGTTCGAACATTTGTAACTGGGGCGTTCTCCTCCATAATAACATGAAATGGAGTTGTGGAAACCTTGGGAGGAGGAACAAGAGCAGGGTTTGTGCCAGGGTGGGGATGCATTGATCTCCTCCTCCAGTTTTCATTTTTCGTCGAGTGTGGCAGGGGGTGAGGGGGAGGGGAGGAGGAGGGAGGGGGGGGGTGTGCCGGCGGCGGCGGCGGGGCAGGGAAGCACATCGCGTGACCCACTGCACGTCAAGCGACGGACGCACGGACGGATGGTGGAGCACTCCTCCTCCGAGGGTGGGGGGGGGGGCGGTCCAAGGAGCGGAGCGCACGGTCGATCGCCGGCAAATGCCGCCACGGGGCAATTAGCCCCAAGGGGCGGCGAGGGGGGGCGGGCCACTGGCAGCATTTCCTTTGAATGCAGCCCTTCATCCATTCACTAAGTTCCTAGCAATGCTTCACCGCTCTCAAGATGGGAAGCGTCTTCAAGTGAGACACTTCCATTTTATTCAAAACGGGGGGATAACTGGGAAGCAGAGTAACCAGAGACGGGTAAAGCGAGAAAGAAACAGTCAGAAGAATAGCCCACGCGAAGAGGGCATTCCACCAAAGCAAGAATCTTCTAACAGCTGGAAGTAAAAGTGAGGAAACGATTCATCGGAACTTGCATCTGAACATCCGTTGTCGTTCTATCCGGGCACGGGACCGTACGCCCAGGGCAAGATGGCTGGCACAAAATGTGCAAGCCCCAACGTGGCAGTGAAAGCCATAAACGCTCTTCATTAATCCGAAGGAGCAACCGTCAGCAGAATTACAAGAATGTTTCTTTACGGCAGTAGGATTGTGGAGCTACAGAAGAATAATTACGAATAAATGGATCGACCGAGTAGCGAGTAAGTCCAAAGAAGAATCGGAGAAATGATGAATCTTTTGAAAACCCTAATAAGAGGACGGGAAAACTTAATTGGCCACACCGCGAGGCATGAGGCCTGATGAAGGCGATAATAGAAGGATCAGTGGGCGGGAATAATGATAAGGTTTCGCATGAGATACGGAGAACAAGTGATGTGAAAGATGTGAAAGAGGCAATACGTGAATATGAAGAGATTATCTGATACGAGAATTGAGTGGGGGGTTGCTTCAAACCAATTTTAGATTTTTTACGGATGACGAGGGTAAATGAGTGTTGAGTAATAAGTAGGTACCTATTCTGCGCAATACAGCATTGGAAGCTGAAACCACCAAGCCAATGTCCACTTATTCATAATCGAAATTTGGGTAGGTACTACGCACTGCTTGCAGGCCAACTTGAGTTCCCTTTGCGAGTGACAGCCAGTTCATTCCGATTCTAACGGTCACGGAAGGCGTAAGAATTGCCAAAAGTTCGAATCGCTCTGGGTGAGGAGATCCCGCTGAAATTTCAAGGAGCATGTTATCGCAATGCCAAGCGCATTCTCTGGCGAACGCATGCACGAACAACGCCTATTATGTAAATGCGAGAGCTCATGCACGAAAATTCACTGCGCAATCGGAAAACCATCCCTATTTATGGACAGAGACGGGCAACATCAGATATCATCACACATTTCCAGCAATATTGTGGCACTTCCGACGGTCTTGAGACTCCTCAACTGTGGTTACAACAAAAAATGACGAGCTTAGAGTCCCCCACCCACCCCTGAATATACATCACCAATAATTCTTGGAAAGCACTCGTGAATGACTGCACTGCGTCAGTTCTGGTTTAATCGTCGCCAAGAGTTAGTAAACGCTAGCTTTCGCGAATTCAATGAGCAAGCCCGATTCCGGCCTTGTCTGAAGCAGCGATCGCTAAGGTTCGGGAAATTAGAGAAGGATGCTAACCAGTCAGTGACGTCATTCACATCAACCAATGAAATGAGGAGGAAAAAAACATGAAACCCGATTCTAAAACATAGTTACCACGGGAATTGAGTAATAAACAACTGTATGGAGGTCACCGTTATGTAAATAATAATTCTCAATATTGTCAAAATATTTCCTATATTCCTTTATATTTCTGTCACCCAATAAATACTTCCCTATATGCAGTATGCTCTACAAGGTCCTTATATGTTGCTATAAAAATCAATGGCATTTTAAAAGTTTTCATTGTTTCTTGAAGTTTAGCGAACCGTGAATAAGATTCTCAGCAATATTTTTGAAACATTTACGGAATTTAATTTTCCTGTCGATTAAGAAAAAGGCATATTTACAACACTACTAACCAGTATAGTTAATATATAGTTTGCTAGTATTCATCACGGAACTCCATAGTAATATGTTACACTTGCTAACTACACCTTTCGATTTTAAATAACTAAACCATAATTATTAAAGTAGATCACACCAAATATGGCAAGAACAAATCGCACGTTTAACATTTAACCATATCAACGCTTTAAGAAGCTATTCTATTTGAGGTGCATCAGTGCATCAGTATAAGCCCGATTTCGGAAATTGGCGAATTTTCCAACGAACAGGATTGTTCTAAATAGTTGCCGGAAATTGATTTCATGATAGTAAAATCACTTACTGACGCTAAATATTGCTAATAATTACCGTTCATCTGCTACGATATGAATGAATCAGGTTTGATCAGACAGCCAGACAGTGTGTAGCGTAGAGCAACTACTTAGGTTTGTTGAAAGGTCTTACGAAATGTGTGGTAGTGTAACAGAAACAATAGAAGAATTACGGTGGGAATCATTATCAGATCGTAATTTAAAGTACAGATAAAACCTCTTGCAGAAATTTATAACGGATAGCTCAACTGAACATGGTAGACGTATCTATATTAAGAAACCCTAGGCATTATACTATATTTGACCAGCTGAACAAAATTAGAGAGATAGATCGTGGTGCCGTTAGTTTTAAAAATGTCATTTTTTCAGCGTACCGCATGAGAACATAATAGGCAGCGGAGCAATGAGATAGGTAGGTGAAACATTGCTAGAGTAGCCTATGGTGCATGATGCATATGTTAACATTATTAACCCTTGGCTTCTAGGGGAATGTAGATAAATACAGTTTTATAAAAATGCCATTACCACCAATAATCCCTTTATTAAAATGTGGATATCATCCAATTACTTGCACGTGAAACTTGTCTAAGATTTTTCCATGAGGTGGCAGCATTGCAGCTCTTATTTGCGTTTCAATAGTGCATGTTGGTGATCGCCACGCCCTGCCACACACCCTCGAGGAGGCTCGTAACGTATTATGTAGATGTAGCTACAGAAGTAGATGTACCCTAGCGTGAAAGCAGCGAAAAGTAACCGGAATGGGATTTTTTGCAACACCGCTGCCAATACCGTTGGTATGCGTGCTTATCATTCGATAAAAAGAACCAGAATCGACGCATAGTTCGTACGCTCACACCAGTCTTCCGAGGATGACGCAGCCCTTCCCGCGACGGATGCGGTGTAGCACCCATTTTCAAAAGCGCAGATTAGGAGCCACCATCTGATCAACTACCGAACTACACATACCCCTCTCACCCATTCCATGCAAGGTCCGGGAACATATCATGGTAAGTGCAGGGCTACATAGATATCCATGATTTATTAACCAATGCTCAGCATGGCTTCCGGGAGAGCACATCATGTGAAACAAAACTTACACTCTTTTCTCACGATATTTTAGCTCCTGGTGAAAATAATATTGCAGTGGATTCTATCTAGTTGCATGAGACCCTATTATGCAGCATGTTTCCATATAGTAACTTGTTTGCATGTCAATAGTGTATGCTTTGTGATCTTCAACCCCTGCCACACACCCTCACGGTGGCTTGTAGGGTTATCGCGTAGATGTGGATGCATCTTTCTAACCCGTCGCATCTAGGTAGTAGTGGGCTAATTTGAATCCCGGAGTGCATTCACGGGCCTCTATACAGCCCGCCCAGCCTTCCGCAATCTCTCCTTCTGAGGACTGGAATGAATGGGGTCCTTTACCATATTTTTTTATTGCCGAATATGATAGAGTTTGTAAAATAAAAAGACCTGTATTTTTCCGTTTTTTGATCCGTCAATTATTTCTCGAGTTATAGGCGTCGAAAAACTAATGTTTTTAATAGGATGAGAAGTAAAAACTTTAGCGTTCCACAGGGTAAAGAGATTTATTCCGACATGTTTCACTTCACTGAAGCATCATCAGGTACATGTACAAGAAAAAGATGAGGCACATGAATATATAGGGGTCCAAAGGGAAGGGGGGAGGGTAAGGATCAGGCGTAGAGGGGGAGAGGGGGGCGGGGAAAGGAGGGTAGGGATCAGGGGGGCTGTTTTGGCTGACCATAATGTTTTTAACCCTTTCGGAAAAGTGGGTGTGGTGCAACCTCTGACGTATATCGACTTCGTCCAATCACAACTGAGCCCGCGAAGCTACTTCGCCTTATCGCAAAGGGAGGGACACAGCTGACTCTGCCAATCGGAGCAGTTACGACAGGATCTGTGCGAGCAGGCCTTCCGAGAATCCCCCTCCACTCCCTCCCCTTCCCATACGAGCAGTCAAGGATGGGAGGAAAATGACGTCAATGTTATCAGAGCAGCTTTTTCGGTGGGTGTCACCTTGTGCTTATTTAAATTTTTGATTTATGAGTGAATGGTTATGGTTAGAAGATTAATTTTTTCACTAAATTTCTTTTTCGTTTCCATTTAACAATTCCGTGTACAAAATTACGATTTCGATTCCGAGTAAACGCCCCCATAGTTCCTCACCGTACGAAACAACGAATGCGTCATCAAATCACGCGTGGGACAAAAATTAACCTGCAGAGGAGAGAATAAAAATATAAAATTCTTTGATTTTTCAGTTTACCCAGCCCGAAGAAATGAAACATTAAAACTATTTATAGGATTGTTGAGTCACTTGACACATTTAGGAGAGTTGCAGCGTACTGGTCCTCTCCCTCAAAGTTAATGCGCAGGATGCGAACCAGCGGTCTTCTGAGTCGCCGGACCTTCGTTCGACACCACGTTTACTAGATACTCTGAGATCCAAACTGGAAATGTCGCCACAGTGGCCATGGCAATAAAAAACTCAAAAACCTTTGGGATGTCAGGCTGGCACTTTACGATACTGACTTTTGCGAGCGACAAGAGGCTGTACCCACACCAATACCATGTCTCGATTCATCATTGTATGTTACACTAAGATGTGGCCTGTGGCGTATCTCCAGTAATGAATGTGAGGCTAAGGGAAAAAAGATCCGTTGCATAACGTCACTGCGTATCACTGGAGTCCACCACCTCTTTGCTCAGTGGAGCTGCGATCGCCCGTGTGTGGATCTTCAGACCAGCGAGCACGACCGAATTGAATTCTCAAATCCTCAGAGCCTCATTCGTGACGCACACCGCTGCACGTGAATGAATATATTCCCGTGAACACATAGGTCGACCGTTGAACGGAAAATGAGCAAATCTAGGTAATAAATGGATATAAACAGCGACGGTAATAATAAAGGAAAATCATTTTCCATGCGGAGCCTCGTTAGCAAAGAGCGCGGAGAGCACGTTCAATTGTTCCGCGCAGAGCGCCACAGTGTAGGTGGAGGCGAAAGGAGGAACGAGGGAGAGAGCTCGCAATAATAATGCACATTTTCCACTCGTGCTAATTGCCACCCCCTCCCCCAGGGACTGCCGCATCCAGCCGTGGTTTCATCAAGCGATTCGCACCACCCACCCCACGGGGACTCCACCCTCAGCGGCGCGCATTAAAATCCATTCGAAATATTCTCCACACGCCCCCGAACCACCCTCACCGGGGGACGCCCCGCATCTCATGGACCACTCGAGAAAAAAAACACACAACGCAATCCCATCTGGCGAGGGAGGGCGCAATTACACCTTTCCGGCGCAACAATCGCCTGTCGCATAGCGCGACGAAGGCGATGACGTGTGTGGCAACTGCGCTCCCTTTTGTTTCTGCAAAGACCCCCCCCCCCCCCCGCACCCCTTCTGCTCCTCTGGTGACGGCGGCGCGGCATCACTGGGCAAGCTCATTTGCTAAAGGTGTTGCCATGAAGATCCAGGGAGTCTTCCGTGTGTCCGAGGCAGCCCGGTCCATTAGGTGCTTGGCTGCTAATGATCTGTTATCGTACAGGTTTATATCTCAAGTTTTTTTAGGCAACAGCTTATCCTAAGCAATAACATTTCGTGCAGGCGAGTTTGCACCTGAAATGAAATATATAAGGGCTAACGAAAAATTGACGAGAAACAGGAGGCTGCGAATGGAATCATTCATTGAACAACAATCACGATGCACGATAAGTCAGTGCATGAAGCGTAATGGGGTCGTTTACCATATTTTTTTATTGCCGAATATGGTAGAGTTTGTAAAATAAAAAGACCCGTATTTTTCCGTTTTTTGATCCGTCAATTATTTATCGAATTATAAGCGGCGAAAAACTGATGTTTTCAACTCTTTCGGAAAAGTGGGCGTGGTGCAACCTCTGACGTAAATCGACTTCGTCCAATCACCACTGAGCCCGCGAAGCTACTTCGCCTTATTGCAAAGGGGGGGACACAGCTGACTCTGCCAATAGGAGCGATTGCGACAGCATCTGTGCGAGCAGACCTTCCGACATCCCCCTCCACTCCCATCCCTTCCCCTAAAAGCAGTCAAGGACGGTAGGGAAATGACGTCAGTGGTCTCAAAGAAGCTTCTTTGGTAGGCGTCACCTTTTCCTTATTTTATTTTTTGATTTATGAGTGAATGGTTGTGGTTAGAAGATTAATTTTTTCACTAAAATTCTTTTTTCGTTTCCATCTAACAATTTCGTGTACACATTGCGATTTCGGTTCCGAGTAAACGCCCCCATTCTCGTGCATTCGGCAGAAATGGTAATAACTAATAAACACCTCTCATCTCCAAAAGCCCTCAAAGCGTCATTTAGGGTCGAGTGCGGGATACTGCAGGGCACGGTTTAGCATAACTGGTGGACCAAGGAGTGGATCAGTTTCACGGGCGGTTAAGATGAACGATTTGGTCGCGCAATACAGTGAATAAACATGTACTTATGTTAGACAGTGGCGTTAGCACAGCATGGCTACGCTAGAGCCACATGAAAATAAGAATCATTTTAAACAAAAAAGGCAAAAGACTCATCAAACCACATTTTTTCCATAATTTCCTAAAAATAAACTCTACACTTCGCATGAGCCGCAAACATAACATTAAAGAATTCCCCTTAGCAGCAGTTAATGGCCGAAGTAGAGAATCAAGAGAATACCTTAATTCCACCTCATGATAGAGTACTAATTCTGATCTAATTTTTACAACAGAAAGTTTGTAAACGAGCGTTATTACTAATAGAGAAATTTTCCCGTAAATAATAAAGTATGTAAACAGAAGAGATCGAGAGTCGACATGGAAGGGAAGTATTTATTGCGGATCAGCAGAAGGAATGATACATCCTTCCCACCCTTAAATAGACCCTGAACAAAAGCGATGCATATTCAAAAAGCAACATATTTTTCACGGGCTGAGCATAACGAGAGAAGTGTAAGCATGTTCTACACTTTCCAAATAATCGGAAGCAGCAGTCTCAAATACGAACCTTGAAATCGCACGCACTGCGTTTCCTCACATCATCAGGTGACCTCCTCTTCTCAGTTGACGACCGAACCCCTACGCCGCAATGGAAGACAAAATTATAAGCTCCTATAGGCCTAATTAGAATTTTCGTGTTCATCTCAATCACAAACACGAAGAAAAAGAGAGCATTTTGAAAGTAATTTCCTTACCAAACGGAAAGTTTTGATTATAGCCACAGTAACGAACATTATGTGTCATACCAACATGATAGCCTAACTAATGTAGTTTAAGCTAAAACTGCAGTTCATACCTTTCCGGCTAAATATTTCATCATAGCCTTATTCACATATGTACCTCGTTGTTGCAGTAATTGCGCATTAAATGAAGAATCGTAAAGATGGATTCCAATACCATATCCGCAGCATAAAATAGCTAACAAATAAGAAAATGGAGTTACGCCCTAAGTAGGCTCAAATCAATCCCTCCATCTTTTGGCACGGTATCGAAATACTTCCTCCGGGGCAATGGATGGTGTGGAAACACATTTTTACAGAACAAACTATTTTAAACATTGTCGATATGAGGTTTTTAGTGATTTCCCGGGCACAATAAGGAACGATATTACGCCGTTTCTCTCTCTTTAAGAAAGGCCTTCCCCGTTCGCAAAGAAGGCCTCCCTCGGCCCACCTTGCCTTCACTTTTCTCTCGGCGGTTGTATTCATCAGCCATCATGCCTAAGATGGGGCAGATTAAGTTGTCCTCAACTCGTCTTAAATTATTTCAAGATATCTTCAATGCGTTCCAGCGAAACTCTTTTCTCTCCCACATTCCTGAGGACTTCTTCGTTTGTCATTCTGTTTATCCATTACCTCATCCTCCTACCAGCGGCGACTGAATTTCACCAACTTCTCCTTGAAGTTTTTTGAAGACACCTCCGTTAGTCAGTCCGTGGATTCATTTTATCATCATCATTCTTCAGTAGCATCACGTTTCGAATGCTTCCAGCCGTGACTTCTCTGCCGCTGTTAACGCCCATGCCTCACTTCCATAGAGAACAGTGCTCCAGATGTACGCCCGTGTTACTTGTGACCTTACTTCTAGTCATGTAATGCCAGCCGAAAGTAGATCCTTCTTTCGGTAAAATGCACGCTTCCCCTGGGCCATTACATTACTATTTCTGCCTGCCCTAGTTAGTAACTCGACTTCCCAAATAGCATTCGACTCATCCAGCATTAGGTCTTCTCCTGGCTGATTGCTCTCTTCGCCCGTGGCTATTCTATTAACTATTCCAGTCTTGTTTCTTCGTCCATCGCTGCTTGCTGCGCTTTCCAGATAATATTAATCGTTCCCATCTTCTAACCTTTGTTTCCTGAGTTTGACATTGGACTTAAGTCTCTTCTCTTTCGCTGTTTAAGTTAGCTCCATTTTTGTTCCCCTTCGAGTGATATCTGGTGAATGTCTAGATTAGAAGCTTCTTTATGCTTCTATATTACCACCATTTCATCGGAAAAACGCAGCATACCAATGTTTTACCGCAGGATTTCACTCTTGAAGACTTAGTTAGACGTATTCGGCATCTTAGACGGCTTTCCCAAATAGATCTTATATTTGATAGTATTTTTTCAACGTTGATTTAACCATGATTTCCAAAGGAATGTTTAAAAAACATTTTGATTCAAGGAGTCATTTGACATCTGCACCTACATTACAGCCACCAAGCCGCCATGAAGGTGTGTGGCAGGGGGTGAATTCACACCACACATGCATTACATATCATGTATAAAAAAGATAATTAATAACTTACTAGTCTACTTCAATTTTTACAAAAGATAAAAATGACAAACCAAGAATGCATTATGATGGTGTCACTTTGGTTATCTGAAAGTCCTTATACCAATACGCAACTACCTATGCTATCCATTGCTACACTTGTACTTAAGGTACACTTACCGCTATTCATATCCCTAGTTGTACGAGGGAAAAAGGACATTTTGAATCTGTCAATTTGGCAATCCACTTCCCTAATTTTTGTGATTATGGTCCAGTCTACCTGGTAGTAAATTGGGGTCCGCAAAATATTTTCAACGTCATCAGTGAAAATATAATCTTGGAATTTATTTAAGAGATACGGTCTAAATTTCCACCCAAGATCTGACAATGATTCCCATTTCGATTCATTAATAGACTGGTTACGCTAATACAGTCCCATTCCGTCCCTTTACAAATCTTGCCCATCTTCGCTTCACACGTTCGAGTTTATTATTTATGCCTAATCCATATGGATACTGGCAACGTATTACAAATGAGGTCTAACAAGGAAAAGTAGCTCATTTCTTGTACAATATCGTCACATTTATCCAGTAAATCGCGAGATTTTCGGTGGGGTGTCCAGAAAGGTTCTTGCCCGGGATTTGAACAAGGGACCCTCCGGTCGGTAGCTCAGCGCCCTACCCACTAGGCCACCACAACCCCAATCGCGTCGGTCGTCAAGGGTACGGATTCCTGAAATCACACATCATTTACATACTTTTCGTGTATTTTATAATCGATCTGGTAATTTCTAAATTTCCAAAACAATAATCCATAGCCAGCATAAGAATCTTTATTCATTCTTTCCTTTTATGGTTCTAGATTCGATCTCATCGCATTGTTATTTGTTAATTTTGTAAAAGAAACAAAACTTGCAAAGATATAAACGATCTCCCCTCGCACGTCTAATGAGCGCCATCTTGAATCAAATACGACACGCTATTAGCCTCTTCTCAAACTTTTAAGAATGCGGTACCTATACCATTGAATTTGCCATGCAATATCCCCTACAGTGAGTTATTTGATGCCAATATCATACGCAGTTTTTGAAATACGCTGTAACATTTAAACACTCAAATCTTAAACGATTTATAATACAGATTATCTTGATTTTTTCCATAAGATCCTAGTCCCAAAGTCTTTCAGAGGTAAGTTAGTTCAATTCCACAGCGATGCAATCCTATTGATATTTTTAGAAATCTGTTCCTCCTTTCCCTTAGTGAGGTTATACCAAAAACTGTGAGAAGTATGGCATTTTGAGTCAAAGGATACACTACATTTACCATCTCCAGAAGGCAAAAAAGCTTCAACATCTTAAAGGAAGCCTCACCCGCGAGACAGTTACGAGGTGAAAGGAATTCTACGTTTCGGAAGTCGCTAAAGAGAAGAATAACGCCGTGTCGCTGACCAAAAGCGCCCAGAATGCTCGGCAGAGGCCAAATCTCGCTCACGGCGGAAGAGCTCCTGCCTCTGCTAAGGGCGGCCTATTTGGCAACCATTGGGTCGCAGAACTCGTAAATAACCGCCCAAGGGAGAGGAACTGAAGGCATCGAATCTGAAGAGAAACGGCGCGAGAGGAGAGTGAAGGGGAGGTGGCGATGCAAAGGTAAACAGAAATGCTTAATCATTTTGAAGTCTTATTTCGGAAAGACTTTAATTAAAAAAGTTTCACTGGCAGGTGCGAGCGCAGGATCGTATCGGGAGCAGAGGCACGCGGGTGCGGCAGCACGGTTGGAGCGCCACCACATGCGAGACGGGAAAATCCAATAAACCTGAAAATTGGCCAACATATGCTTCCGTGATCGCCGAGTGTGAAGCTGATGTCTAAATGATTCCTTTATGAAACATTGAAAATATTTATTTCTTTTACCCATTCAATGCATTGTTTATCATGCGTGGTAGATATATGATCGTACACAAATTCAATACTCATTATGAATGAAAAAACAACCTTTGTATTTCTACAATTTATTCTCTCACACTACAACCATGGTTTCGGCGATTAACGTCATCCTCAGGACTCATCGAAACCATGGTCGTAGTGTGACAGAATGAATTGTGGAAATACAAAGGTTGTTTTTTCATTCATAGTGAATACAAGTAAATTCCATAAAGTGACGGCAATAACGATCAATTTTATCAAATGCAATACGTCACAGTGTTACGTATTTATCTTACTACTTTATAAATTTTTCTTGCGCAAGCTTATTTACATGCTATAACAAATATGTTTATCAATTTATAGAGCACAAAATGTTTTCACACTTATAACTTTCAATAAGCATGTATTCATAGATATATACACGAATATAAAAAAGGTCACCCTGACAACACACGACGCGGAGGAACGCCCGAAAGCCGTTACCAGTGTTGAGAAACGCCGCGGAAACCTCAGAACCAATTTGGCACATCAGCACATCTGCAGACAGTAGTCGAACATCAATCTGATCCATCCAATCTGATACATGCACTTGATGCGAGACTTTTCTTGGAGCAATCTTTGACTTCAGGCGATTTAGCGTTCTTTTAGTTTCTACACATAAACGGTGCACTTTTATTTCCTCCGTTGTCAATAGACTTTGGGATCAGAGTTCAATAGGAGTCTGTGGAAGACATCCTCTACCTTTAATTGCGCAGACCAATTAAGCAAGGTGTTTAACCTGATGAATCCAATGCAGGCGCCTTGATCTGACATCTGTCCGATGCCAGTAGAGAGCGGGAATTAAATACTTTGCCACGCATAATTGCTCAGAGAGCCACTGTCGGAAAATCATGCAAAGGGTAGAAAGTTATGTGATGAGGGTGGTCTCAATGAATGCTCATGGCAACAATTGCAGGTGAACAATCATCAACAGAAATAGAATATGCACTTGGTACAGTGTAGTTTACTCCAACTTGGCTTTACTGAGTGATTCGCTGCCTCCGTCCAACTTGCTGCTGCCCAGGAGTGTGAGCCACGTTTTATTTCGCATGCAACCTGAACGCCACGGTAAATTAGTCAAGTACATATTTTTGATATCTTGTTCCATTATACGTTATCAAAGGCCTTTTCCATGCCTACGAGTGCCACATACAACGGCTTGTTTGCGTGCATCATGTCCTCGGCCAGTTTCCTTAAGCTGAGTATTGCCTCCTAGCTCCTCGGTTTTTCCTGAATGCGAAGTGATTTTCCAAAATTATCCTTTCAATCTTTCCTTCCATTCTTTCAGTAATTATCCCAGTAAGTATATTCGATGTCTGTATTACCATGTTAAGTATTCTTCGCATTTATCTGTCCTTGGTTTCTTCGGGATTGAGATCATTTCACTCTTCTGGAAGTCCTCTGATAGTCTCTGACTTTCATTGCTAACTTTTATTATTCCAAAGACATAATCCTTTCCTTTGACCAAAGTTCCTTGATGATTTCTCCATTTCTTTTGTCCCCTTCTGGTGCCTTTTTGTTCCTTAGGTCTTTCACGGCTGTCGAATTCGCTTTTCAGCATCTCGGGAACCCATTCATCTTCATTTACTTCGATTTCTTCATCCAGTAAACCATCTTCAAGTGGTTTGGGGTATTGATAGAGCTCTTCGATGAATTACTTCCATCTCTTCCTTATGTCTTCCTATACTATAAGTATCTTTCAACTCGAGTCTAGTATGTTATCGTATCTTCTTTTCTTTCCTCCGAACTGTCTCTTAGCTACTTTGTAATCCATTTAGGTGTTTCCTTTCATTGTGTTGTTTTTTATGTCTTTACAGCACTTTTCTATCCATTCTTCCTTAGCTCTCTTGCACTCTCGTATTACTTGGTTTCGCAACTTCTTATAATGAGCCTCCATAGTTACATTTTTTTGATTATTATATCTTCTTCTTTCATATATGATGCCTCTTACTTGAGTCCTTATCATTGGCCTCTTTGATTGTACCACGTTACTCACGAGCTGCTCATCTGATGCTCCTGCAATGATCTTCTTTATTTCATCTTCCTATGATGGTCTCTTCCACTTCTAGCTTTGTATCGACGGTTGAGGCGAACCTTTCTCTTGCTTCTCTTTCTTCCACTGTCTTTATGCTCTATCTTGGTTCCTTCGTTATTCTCTTCATCTTATTTTATCGAAGGAAGTTGTACATGATATGTACAAAGTTATGGTCACTATTCATATCTTCTCTTCTCTTACAATGCTTAATTTTGGATGCAGTCAATCGGGTTTCTTGCTCAGTCTCCCGGCATCTTGCATCTCCCTCGCCGGTGGTGCTCGAAGAGGGTGTTTTCTATGACCACGCATTTCTCTTTGCAGACGTTTGTGAGTATAGACGTTTGTGAGAGACTTTACGCTCTTCGTCTTACCTGTTTGCTTCAGATTTATCGGCTTAACTCGAAGTTGGCAAGTCATTAGAAGTCGTCAAACCGCATCATGCAGGTCACTTTCTAAAAACCTGATAGTCCCGGGTTTGACCTTACGTACTATTTCCGTATTTCAATAATAGAAACGCTAAAATTAGTCTAATGTAATTCTTGCCAAGAAATGTAATATTCTGTTTCAAATCATGAAATATTAAATACAATACAGATATTCAGTCAAATTCAGTGCTTTTCCCGGCCTTCGCTTTGTCAACCAAAGGCATTGTTGGAACTGGTTCTTATGATAATTCATGGGTAAGATAGTATTTAGCCTATATAAGGAGGTCAGAAGGTACTGAAAGCAGCTGCGCAGCTTATTCACGAGGGAAGCACTCTTTGAGGAAGGAAGGCCGATGCAAAGAGATTGAAAGGCACTGGAGGTGGAATCGCTGCTGAAATAATGTCTGAAATAATGTTGACCGCTGTCGGCAGGCACGAACATGCAGAATAACTAGTCGCAAATGCTATATATTCACGCGATAAAGCTTAAGTACAACGAGCAAAGAAAATCACAGTACACATGCAACCGGGAAAGTGCCCAACCAGGCAAATAAACGTGAGTTTTGATAGGTTAAATACGTATCAACTCTTAGGAATGAAATTAACTCAGTCAAATAAAATGAATTTATACTGCCCTAAAATAGAATTATGAACATTGCTGATGCCGCTACGATGCATTTCGGGTAAGATAGTATTGTTGGTCAGTTTTAATAGTAATTACTGGTGGTGGGGAGCGACTGACATATGAGGTCAACTGCGCCATTTAGGATCGGTGGGTCATTGTGAAGAGATAGGGATGTTTTGTGGAAGGGTGGAGAGAAACCCGGCGTACGCTTTACCCTGCTCTTATCAAAAGGGCGCTTAGGGGTCCATGGCCCGACGGATACAGCACAGAAGATCTCTCCGCGCAACACTAAGTAGGGACCGGTTAAAAGCTGAAAAATCTCTGCTGCTTCCGGGATTTGGACCTAGACCCTCAGGTTGTGAGTCCACAGTTACCACAACAACCAATCTCCGGTTCAATAACTATTCATATTTTGATAGGAGTGTAAACTCTAGAATAGAATAGAAAATGCAAAGCTTTGTACCGAAATCCTTCCCGACCAGCCCTTTCCGTCTTCATCTACATCTACATAATACCCTGCAAGCCACCACAAGGGTGTGTGGCAGGGGGTGATTTCTCACCAAACTGTCTGTTCTCGTCAATTCCCTCACTCTTCATTGTCACCTGAAGGTTAGCATGCATATTCCCATTCCTAAAACTGTCTATCCCCCTTGGGCCTATTAGAAATGCATCTGAAAAACGTATTGCGGAACACCAGAAGAAAATTAATGCTCAGCAAAAAAAATAACGGTAAAGCGAGTGAACGGAGAAGGGGTTTGGGCCGCCATTGGCAGACAGAGGGGGAAGAACGCGCATAAGGTGTCTCTGATTACGTAGGTATAAATAAATAAAAATGGCTGGGGGACGGGACTCCTGCTGAGTTGCAGATTTACGGACGGGACTCCTGCTGCAGTAAATGTTGTAGTTTTGTGCAGCAGGGTTAATGACTTCTCACCAGCATTTTAAATTAGCTCGGCAGGAATTTCGTCAATTCCAGAAGCCTTATTTATCCAAGCGTGCATTGCTGTTGTTTCCAATTCCATCTTAAGATTGAGTCGCCCATATCATTCTTCTCAACTTAATTTTCCTCTTCGATTTCTTTCATGTTGAGATTGCTTTGCTGTATAATTGCTCCAAATATTCATTCCACCTCTTTAATTAATCTCCATTTTCAATTTAAAGTTCTCTATCCTTTTCCCTAATGACATTACAGATAAATGGAAAAACATAAATATATTTATGGAATGGCCTTCCTAACCAGTAACCATCACATTACAATGCAGATGCTAATAATCTAGTCACACTTGACTCATATCTATAGTGACCATGAAGTAATAGGCATTGTAGCTCTTAGTTGCATGTAGACAGTGCATGTTTGGTGATATTCAACCCCTGCCACACACCATATCGGTGCCTCGCAGGGTATTACGGAGATGTAGATCGTGTTTGTGCGTAGATTACATCTTCCTCGAAGTCGTTCCTCGCCATCATGTAAGCAGCTTTCAATGAGTGAGGATACTTTGCACATCTTCACATGGGTTCTCCGTCGCATTTCTCTTCTTTTCTTGCTCTACGCCTTATCTCATTCCTTATTCTTTTGTAGCAAGGTTGTCTTTCTTCACTTTGCACATTTTCGTATATTCATCCCCCTTGAAACAATTTTAACACTTTTTTATGATCCACCACTCCTACTTGAAAGTTTTTTTCTTGCCTCCCTACAAGCCGCATGTAATATTTTTGCATCTTTCTCGACTACTTATTTCACAGGCAGGTACTCTACTGTATCTTGCTCTCCACTGCTTTCCGCATGGCCGGCCGAAGTTGAGTCTACATCAGTTTTTCCATTATAACATCTTCCTTATCGTTTTCTTCAATAGTAATTGCAGTTTTCGATGGCATTAAATCATCATTAAGTTATGGTCACGGTCAATATTAACACCCAGATAACATTTGATGTCCATTACCTGGTTCCGATCAAGAGGAAAATACCGATTATAACTGTGCACCATATGCACCAACAAAACCATAAATGTACGTATATTATTTCAATTTCATAAAATTCAGCAATTGCGCCATATTTTCTGTGAGGTGGGAGGAAAGAGGGTTGACTGCACTGGTGGAGGGGGTGCAGAGGGAAGAGGGCGAGAACCCCCTGCCACGCACCCTCGCGGTGGCTTGCAGGGTAGCGCGTAAACGTAGATGAAGAAGGGACTCTCCTCCGTGCACTGGTTAACCCCAAGGTCGGTAAATATCAGGTCGTGACACGCATTTGTCTAATGTAATCCGCCATTTTGTTTCGACTTCGCAGCGGGAATTCGAATTTCCCATGCAAACAAACGTAGGTAATCGATGCAAAGAACCACAATTTGCTGTTTTACTATTGGAGACAAATCTATGAAATTTTTACCCTGTATAAAGGATATGAGGGCCTTTTGGAAGCAGTTCTCGCATCACACCTGGAGGTCGTGCGTTCGACTCCACAAATCTTAGAAATTACACATCCACCGCGCAAACGTACCATCGCCATATTTACAATGAACCACGATTTGCTGTTTTACTATTGGAGACAGGTATATGAGTTTTTTACCCTGTATAAAGGATATGAGGGCCTTTTGGAAGCAGTTCTCGCATCACACCCGAAGGTCGTGGGTTCGACTCCAAAAATCTTAGAAATTACACATCCACCGTGCCATGTTTACAATGAACCACGATTTGCTGTTTTACTATTGGAGACAGGTATATGAATTTTTTACCCTGTATAAAGGATATGAGGATCTTTTGGAAGCAGTTCTCGCATCACACCTGGAGGTCGTGGGTTCGACTCCACAAATCTTAGAAATTACACATCCACCGCGCCAACGTACCATCGCCATATTTAAAATGAACCACGATTTGCTGTTTTACTATTCAAGACAGGTATATGAATTTTTTACCCTGTATAAAGGATATGAGGATCTTTTGGAAGCAGTTCTCGCATCTCACCCGGAGGTCGTGGGTTCGACTCCAAAAATCTTAGAAATTACACATCCACCGCGCCATATTTACAATGAACCACGATTAGCTGTTTTACTATTGAATACAGATCTATGAATTTTTTACCCTGTATAAAGGATATGAGGATCTTTTGGAAGCAGTTCTCTCATCACACCCGGAGGTCGTGGGTTCGACTCCAAAAATCTTAGAAATTACACATCCACCGCGCCATATTTACAATGAACCACGATTTGCTGTTTTACTATTCAAGACAGGTATATGAATTTTTTACCCTGTATAAAGGATATGAGGGCCTTTTGGAAGCAGGTCTCGCATCACACCCGGAGGTCGTGGGTTCGACTCCAAAAATCTTAGAAAACTCGCTTCCACCGCGCCAACGTACCATCACCGTATATACAAGGAACCACGATTTGCTGTTTTACTATTCAAGACAGGTATATGAAATTTTTACCCTGTATAAAGGATATTTGGGCCTTATGGAAGCAGTTCTCGCATCAAACCCGGAGATAGTGGGTTCGTCTCCAAAAATCTTAGAAAAGTCGCTTCCGCCGCGTCAACGTACCATATTTACAAAGAACCACGAAATGTCTGTTCTACTATTGGAGACAGATCTATGAATAGTTCACCCCGGTGTAACAGTCATGTACAAGTCTATAAATATTATACTTATTCTTTTTCTTAAACATTTTTGCTGCAATATTAATTTACTTGAAACATTACACTACCTATGTACACCAGAATGCTGCAATTTGAGTCCTATATGATTGGTGGAACTGTCACATTAACAACCATGGAGTGCACAGAGTCAGATATAAGGAAAGTATTTGTTGTCATGAATGATGGCGGTCAAACAAATTATCAGCAATGGCTGCTGAAAATTATTAATGGAATGTAATAATCAGTTATATTTGGCAGATAGATTTGGCAGATTGTAGTGAATCCATCTCTTGAGTTAATGATCTTCAACTGAGCATGTAAATTTTTATTTATTTATTTTCATTACTTTCATGTAACTTTCACTAATTAATTATTACACAAAAATAAGGAAATACAGGCCAAAGTAAATAAACTTTCAAGATACTAAGACAGGATGAGGAATCGAAAAGAGGCATCATTTATTGCACTCAGTACTTTCCATGATAATGCCTCCAACATCTAATCAAGGTAGTTAACATTTTGTTTGATTGGAATATTAAGAATTAGTACTGATATTTCCTGCAAAAAAATCCGAGAAGGAAAAGGATATTTTAATCATAAAATAATATTCATTGACTTCATTCCAAAATTACAATCAATGTACTTCATTACATGTAACCTTAATGGTTTAGTTTCAACTGGTTTGCTCATTCGCATACAGTGAAACTCACTTCATCCAACGCTGGTAAGTCATTTGCAACTTTTCAACCACTCTTAAACATTCCCTGAGCACGCCTTCCACTTCTATAAATTTCAATCAACATTCTGCATATGGTGACAGGTTGAAACATACAGAGTTGACTAGGGTCATATTCTGTAAATGAATGCAACTAGTTACAGTTGGAAGATCAGGAACTGCAAATACCATACTCATGTAATCGACTAAATGATCTTACATGCTCCTCCACTACTGGTGGCTTCGAAATAACAATGAATGGCATGGCTTACACAAACTCATTTCACACAACTCCACCTATTCATCTGCTCCTTTTCTGTAAATATGGCGATGGTACGTTGGCGCGGTGGATGTGTAATTTCTAAGATTTTTGGAGTCGAACCCACGACCTCCGGGTGTGATACGAGAACTGTTTCCTAAAGGCCCTCATATACTTTATACAGGGTAAAAAATTCATATACCCGTCTCCAATAGTAAAACAGCAAATCGTGGTTCATTGTAAACATGGCGCGGTGGATGTGTAATTTCTAAAATTTTTGGAGTCGAACCCACGACCTCCGGGTGTGATGCGAGAACTGCTTCCAAAAGATCCTCATATCCTTTACACAGGGTAAACAATTCATAGATCTGTCTCCAATAGTAAAACAGGAAATCGTGGTTCATTGTAAATATGGCGAGGGTACGTTGGCGCAGTGGATGTGTGATTTCTAAAATTTTTGGAGTCGAACTCACGACCTCCGTGTGTGATGCGAGAACTGCTTCCAAAAGATCCTCATATCCTTTATACAGGGTACAAAATTCATAGATCTGTCTCCAATAGTAAAATAGCAAATCGTGGTTCATTGTAAACATGGCGCGGTGGATGTGTAATTTCTAAGATTTTTGGAGTCGAACCCACGACCTCCGGGTGTGATGCGAGAACTGCTTCCAAAAGGCCCTCATATCCTTTATACAGGGTAAAAATTTCATATACCTGTCTTGAATAGTAAAACAGCAAATCGTGGTTCCTTGTATATACGGTGATGGTACGTTGGCGCGGTGGAAGCGAGTTTTCTAAGATTTTTGGAGTCGAACCCACGACCTCCGGGTGTGATGCGAGACCTGCTTCCAAAAGGCCCTCATATCCTTTATACAGGGTAAAAAATTCATATACCTGTCTTGAATAGTAAAACAGCAAATCGTGGTTCATTGTAAATATGGCGCGGTGGATGTGTAATTTCTAAGATTTTTGGAGTCGAACCCACGACCTCCGGGTGTGATGAGAGAACTGCTTCCAAAAGATCCTCATATCCTTTATACAGGGTAAAAAATTCATAGATCTGTATTCAATAGTAAAACAGCAAATCGTGGTTCATTGTAAATATGGCGATGGTACGTTGGCGCGGTGGATGTGTAATTTCTAAGATTTGTGGAGTCGAACCCACGACCTCCAGGTGTGATGCGAGAACTGCTTCCAAAAGGCCCTTATATCCTTTATACAGGGTAAAAATTTCATAGATTTGTCTCCAATAGTAAAACAGCAAATTGTGGTTCTTTGCATCGATTACCTACGTTTGTTTGCATGGGAAATTCGAATTCCCGCCGTTCCTCCGAAACAAAATGGCTAAATCAAGGTGCATCATGGGATCGTGTCACGACCTGATATACACGGACCTTGGTTAACCCCACGGCCGCTCGCGACGCGCGTGTCCGAGCGCAGGAACCTCACGGCTGCTTGATAGAAAACAGTCCCGAGTCACGTGGACGATAGCCATGTTGTTGTCTGAAGGCTCAACAAAGACTTGCCTAATTGTGTCTCAAGGAAGTGTTGTTTTTGTGTGATACACCCGATTCCTTGCGGATGAAAGCCCAAGTTTGTAAGTTAATAGTACCTCCACGGAAGCATACCCAAGCCGACACCAGTTATCTAATGATGTGAAGTGAATACAATTAAACACAATTTATTTTCACTCTCTTCTTGCTGAGTTTGACGCATATGACAGTCGGAGACGGACTTAATGGCGAGACTAAATTTTTCGTGTTGTAGCTACGGCTCCCAACAACCGAATGCTTGTCATGCTTTCTATGATTTTACAAAAATGTGAGAGTTGATTGCAAGGATGGTAAACAGCGCAAAATATCTTCCAGAATAGACTGTATTGGTTCCATTGTTCTTTAAATGCGATGCAACTCACGGCAGGCGCACTAAAAGTGCATACTCGAGCGTTGGCGCGACAGGGGTGGCGAGAGCTCACTCTTGGGGCTGTCTCTCGGGAACCAACGGACAGAATTTCAAGATATTTCAGCTGATGCACCAAAATGTCTAACGAATCGTTGCAAATAACAGAAAAGCAACAGAAAAATTCGAGAGTTCCATTATCGTCAGTTATGTCCGAAAAACAGCCAAAATACCAAAATTTCAAATTTTTAAGTGCGATGCGGCATGTTTTCCCGTTATCCGATTGCAATTATATGTGTCAAGATTTATTCTCTAACCATACTGAACAAACGTGGGGGGTCAGCACACGGCAGCTGCCTTGAAGGTTCCACGCACCATCGTGCCCTGCAAGCATTGTGTAAGTGGCGCCATCCTATGCCTTACCTCGGATGGAGGTGGACCAAAATGTACGTCCTTCGCACGATCTCAATTCCCATTTGGTGGTGCTCGGTGCATATCCCATGAAAATCCAAAACACCATGTCAGATAAAGGTGCACAGACTATGAAGCACCTGTGCACCTTCACACTCTGCAGGATCTGGTCAAGGCAAGTGCACCACGCACATCCAATGAACGCAATCCTTTTCACTACTGCAGGAGAATGTACTTAGTAGGTACTCGGATAGTGCGCCATTTGATACTACTTTGGACGTTCATGAAGAGCACCCTCTGCACTAATAGTGCTGCGCCAAAGAATATTCCTCGCGTATCCTTACATCTATATCTACACGATACCCTGCAAGCCACTGCGAGGGTGTGAGGCAGGGGGTGAAGATCACCAAGCATGCACTACTAATAAGCAAACTAGCAACTATATTACCTCATGCAACTTGATTGTTAGTATCTATAGTATTTAAGGAGTTAGTACATGCATCATGCACTGCAGAATACTCTAAAATATTTCCCCTACCTATCCCTTTCCTATGCTGCCTATTCTGTTCTCTTATAGTACGGGGGAAAAATGCCATTTTGCATCTATCGGTACGACAATCTATCTCTCTAATCTTACTTATCTGCTGGAATCTAGCATAATACGATGGTTTTTTTAAATATGTGCCTAACATCTTCAGTAAAGCTATCCGGTTGAAATTTCTACGTCCTTAGCACAAACCTAGTAGATCCTTTGCACAAACTTTTCCGCACTGGGCGAGGCGCGTTATCATAGGTGGGATGGACCGGGACCTTCAAGTAGCACGTCGAAGCTGGAGACTGCCCTTCTCGGCAGGGGATGGATTTGTTCCCATCGGTCCTTCTGCACCCGGCAATCAACCAAAAAGGCTCCTCGCATGTGAGTGTGCGAAACCAACCAAGTGACATGGATTTTATCATGCGATTGATGCAGGCAAATGAAAACATCCAATCAATGCATTGAAAAACAAACGATAGACAAAAATTACGTCCCTTTTAACACTTTTAACTAGGGCACCCTCAGTGTAAGGGGCGTCGGAACTATTTTCGCTGGGGTTTGAAAAGGGTTCGGCTCCTTAGAAAAGGGCCCGGCTACTGAGAAAAGGACCCGCATTTTTACTGCGGATAGGAGGGGGTAGAGACTAGAACTTTTCTAAAAGATCATATGAAGGAGTGAGAATATGTGTCAGAAGCGAAAACGCAAGCTCGAAACAAGTGAAATTAAATTTTTATTAATGAGGATAACCTGTTCGGGCCTTCGGCCCTTCTTGCTCCCCGCTTCCGACGCGGCTGCACGAAGAAATGAAGTGTCATCCGAAGGGCCGACGAATCCTCCCCAACCCTCTCCGACGCGGACCCGACGCTCGTCGACTTGCGGGCGACACGGAGTTTCATTCTAAGAGACTTCGAGAGATGGACACTTCTTCAATTAGGCTGGAGCCGCGCCGAGATCGAAGTTACTCGGATATAAAAATAAACCGCCCGAATGACGGGAGGCCCAGCAAGGACACAGCCGAGAATGAACGCAAGAAACGCAGCATAGGCAAGTAAGGAAGTTCACGAATGCGAAATAATCAAAAACTTTATATTTACATTCTATTAGAAATAAATTAATGTATTTCCAAGTGTTTATTTGCGTACGAGGCAACATTCCTCCAAAGGCCCCTTCCCTGTTCGTTCCATCCCCCGCCATGCTCGAGCCTTTACTTACCCCCGAGGGCCCTCCCCTTATTCCGGGCCGATATAATTCATCGCTGCATGGAATGCCGGGCGCACAACACAGCCATGCGTTCTCGAGGCCCCATTACATCGAATATTAATTTAAACGACCAAGGGAGGAAGCGGCATTTAAGGGTTACATAATAATTTGACACAAATTGCGTGGAGAGGGAGCGGGCAACACTCGGGAAGAGGGATAAAACGAGATTTATGCGACCGAGATTTCCTTCTTTTCTTCTTCAAATTGGGGCCATTAGGGTATCATCAATCCCTCTCTAACGATGCCCCCTTATAATCTCGATGGTCATTCGTTCTGCTCCCCCCTCCCTCCCCTCCCCTCAAGCGGCAAAAACGGTTCCCTCCCCCCTCTACAGAGAAAGCAACGCCGATTCTTTCAGCGAGCCATCGCTTTGTGAAGGAGCAGACGATCCTCTTGTCACCGCTTCCCTAGAAATTTTGCCGAAGGAAATGAATGAGGATAAGGAATACTTCCCCCCACCTGGTGCTCCTAGAAATTGTTACTTCAAGGAATCCAAGCGGATCCGAAAGATTTAGAAAAATCCGTGACGAATTTATTGGTAATAACACCCGAGGATAAGAAAATGTTTTAAAAGAAGGAAATCCATTCATCCACCACTCTTCTTTTCATATCGACCACATGCGTCATTTTACTAGCCATATGGAATGCAGCGAGAGCCAACATATTACTTCGATTTGAGACTGAATGTCTTCCATTTTATCAGGCTCAACTAGGTGGAAGTTGAATTTCGTAAATGAAATATTAACTTTGTTTCCTTCCACAGATTTATTTCCTTGGTACGACATGTTTCGACACATCGGTGTCATCATCAGCCAAACGCAAGATAGCCACCATGCCAGAGTTTCATCTCTCGACCTAATGCAACCCCCAATCCAATCGAAGCTTCCTCCCGTCACACTCTTTTCTCTCCATACGTCGCTTTCATTTTACGACTCAGATCCTTACAAACTTTGGGCGCTATCTCATGCCAAGCCGTCAATCTTTAAGACTCTACGTCACCACAATCACTCAAATTCCTAAACCTCCCACAGTGGCGCCACTTCTCCAGCCACTTTCTGCACATTTAACCTAGAAGCGATATCGCAAAAATCGATATTTCGCCAATAAATGTATCGTGTCCATTCATTTGGACACCAATTAGGATATATGATTTCAATTCCCCACTTATTTCCCACTTTTCATTTCTATCAATGGACTATAATGCATTATTATTTCCTCTCAACATTAAGTAGTCCCTACATTTGGATCACTACCAGGAATCCTGAATAGGTCGGGTCCTGTGGCCCTTCCCCAGGCAACCAGGGGCTCAGGATCCTGCCGCTCACTCCCCCCCCTGGCAAGCCAAAGGGGTGGTGCACAGAAGCGGACGCCCCCCCCCCCCCCTGCGCCCCCATTACTACCGCCCATCGACTTGTCGATAAATGATGCTCCGGGGTGATATAAACCGGGTGTTGGCGCCTCCCCCTGAGCTTCATTCCGTCGCTGGGAAGCGAGATGCACTCATTACACACCTCCGTAATTGATTCGGAATGGACGCTCTCCAATCGCCCCGAAATTATGAAAGCGCGTTCCATAAATTCGAAAGAAAACAGGTGGCGCCCCCGGGTGGACCTTTTCCACACACACACTCTGCCTCACAGAGTAGATATATCAGAATCAATCGAAGAATTATGTTGGGAATCATTGTCAGATAGTGGGCTAAAGTGCCGATTAAATATCTAGCAGAGATTGGAACGGATAGGCTAACTGAAGATGGCAGATATGCATCAAGAACCTCTGCGTATTAAGCTAGATTTGATGAGATAAATAATATTAGAGAGATAGATTGTCGTACCGATAGATTTCAAGTCGTTTTTACCGCGCACTTTAAGAGAACATAATAGACAGTATAGCAAAGGGTTAGGTTGGTAAATAATGGTTGGAGTAGTAGCGCATGAAGCATGTTTTAATATTAATACTCTAGGCATGCTTGGGAAACAGAGATAAGTATATTTAGAGATATGTTTTCCCGACTAGTGTCTAATCATTTCATTATAATGCAGAACCAGCTAGTTGAATCTCTTGTATCTAACATTTATCCAATCGGTAATAGCATTGCCTTAGATCGTAGTTGCAGGTAATTAGTGTACGTTTGGTGATCTTCTCCCCCTGCTACACAGTGGCTCGCAGGGTATTACGTAGATCGCATTTGCTCATTCCTTAGTGGAAGTTACCTCAAATTAAGCTGCGTCCAAAGTACAACTCGCAAAAATTTGCTAACCATGTGGCATTGGGAATTAAAGAGCGGGGAGTGTTTTTCCTGCCCTCGCATAGTACTTCCCCACACCAAGTATTCAGTCAAAATGTCAAAAGGGGACTTTGACAGCGATATAACACCTCACTTGGAACCACTGGGAACATGCACTGGCACACCTACTGGCAACACCCACTGACACACGGTTGTTTGCTCTTCGTTGACATAAATATAGACGCATACTCTTCATGTCAGGTAGAGCAAGAGGCACACAAACCAGCTGCACCCCCCGTTGCCACCCCGGTCATAGCATCCGTCCTGGAAGGCATGGCGACCTCAAACAGCCCGAGAGGACATCGGCCCTCTCGTTATCAAACGATGACCAGTCCTTACGCTCCCAGCGCTTCATCGGTAATGAAAAAGAGCTCAGAGATCCATGGATAAAACAGATTTTAAAAACCACCACGGAATGAAGGGTTTAAATGAGTAGTAACTGCGTTTGACGATCCTCCAGCCGATATCGCGACTCAATTTATGCGGCGGGTAATTGATTCGACGCTATCGGAGGATTACCGCACTAATTGCACCAGCCTCCCTCTCTCGGCCGCCGCCGCCTGACCCGAGGCAGCGGCTGTCAGGGACACCCGCTCTGAATCGTCAGCAGCGACACTGACCCTGTGCTGTGAAGTACCTGAGCCGCAGCTAGAATAGAGCTGTCCTCGAAAATCATATTGCATTTACAGTCAAACATCAGCTACAGAAAGAGAATTAAATCTGTGGTCGCCGGCAGAGGAGCATACCTTAAGATGCAGAAGTGAAAGTGACTGCGATTTCCTTCAGCTTGGAATAGAAATTGAAAATAAAATACAACTGTAACTCTATCGGAAAAGCTCTGTTTTTTCAGTTCGATCACGGACTAACAGAGACGATATGGCCCGGGCAAAAACTGGAACTTAAAAAGTTACGGCTGACAGATTGGAGGAGTGTAATTGACTGATATTCGTCAACTCTCTTTACACAGAAAGTTAACTCCTGGAAACAAGAATAACAAATATCAAGGAGCTTAAAACGTAACCAGGTTATGTCAATCGGGAACAAGTGGATTAGTTGAATTTCATGCAGAAGTCCGCGCGCGCGAGTCGTCCGGCTGGAAGCGATGGATCGATGGATGGGATTCCGGAAATCATTTCGTTCGCTTCCAAAGAGCCCTCGGGGTGATCCCCCCCTCCGGCAAATTGCAAATGCCACCAATAAAATCCCAAATTTTGGAAAACGTCGGAGAGGAAACCTACGGTCGCCGCAAATGAAGGTGGGGGCAATTTGCTCCCTGTTTGCAATGGCGATATTCGGTTCAGTTATTGTGTGCCCAACGCAACGTATGACATTCCGGGATTTCCCATGATTATTTTTGATAAGTGAAAGGAATGATGTTTTAAAGCAGATAATTTACCTTCGTGGATTTTATGAATGCAAAAATGGAAAGAACGCCCCACAGCCAGTGCCAACTTCACGCCGATAATGAGACAAAAAGACATTCATAAATGAGCCTCATCTTCATTTCACGGTGCCTTTTAGTCACGATTGCCACAGAAGAATGATGAAGATCAAATGGATCCACCGAGTGTCAAACGAGGAAGTGCTAAGAAGAGTGAAGAGAGAAAAGAGAAGTCTGCTGACATTTCTAAAAAGAAGACGGGACAACATAATGGGCCACATCGTGAGACACGATAACCTGATGAAGACTATCGTCGAGGGAAAAGTGAACGGGAAGATTGGAAAAGGCAGTCACCGTATGAGATACATGTAACACGTTGTGTGGGATGTAAAAGAGAAGAATTACGTCACAATGAAGAGGTTGGCCGATAAAAGAATCGAGTGGAAAGCTGCGTCAAACCAATCCTAGGATTGTTGACCAATGATGATGACCGCTCCAATAATAGGTAAATCATTGTTCCTCTGATATGGTGGAAATACAAGGCTATTCCAAATGCAAATGAATGGCTATCGTTCTCCAGGTGGTGCTGGGCCAAACAGAAGTTGATCAGTGTACGGGAAGTTGAACAATACCTCTCCCAATTCTTGCGTCGGTTTGACCTGCTTAACTTTAAGTGCCAAGTTATGTGATCACAGACTTAGGCCATGAAAAGCGCATTAACTCTTGCGTTCCGTCCGCTAGCGGCTTCAGAGGCGTTTGGGAAATGAATAGTCACAGGGATAGGCCCTTATTATCTACGAAGGTTCCCTGATATTTTACTTCCTAAGCATTCATTTTGCCACCGAGGTAAACCGAATTAGTTCCCGTACCAAGAAAAGGCAGTTTGGCTTCCGCGCCAATCATGAATAACCATTTTTTTGGTTATTCATGATTTCAAAATTTTGGCCTAAATTTATATGACATCGCAACCAATGCACTCAAAATTTGAGGAGTAAACAAGTTCTCTATGGCATTATTGGCTAATTACCTTCTAATTGGGAAAAAATACAAAATATTTAGATATGGGTTATAAGTGTTAGAGCACCCTATTGGATTTGATATCATTATTCACTTTTTCACACCAGAGGAACATACTGGGGAAAATTACATTACGGATTTCCACATTTAAGCGCCGCGCGGATTTTCGAGTGAGCTCCATTCACAGGAAGACATCACAGCTACTATCCTCATGTTCAGAATGACATGGCCGCACTCCGGCTTTTCAAATGGTGGCCCATTGTCATGGCATGAAATGGGCACAAATTTGACCCGCAGTGACCAGATGAACCTCATCGTGGGCGGAGGGGAACGCCGGCCTGATCCTTGGGTCAACCTGTTCGCGGCCAGGCCCCCCCCTCCCCCTAGGGCCGGGCCCTCTTTTGAAGGCCTTGCTTGTGCGGTGCGCCCGTGTTTGCCGACGGCCGGCCGAGTTTAGCGGCCAGCGTTGCCTGGTTGCGGTTGCCACTTGGCGAGCGACCACCGGGGCCCACACACACCCGGGGCCCCCCTTCTTCCGCCGCCCCGCCCCCCCCCCCCCCCCAATCCTCCCAACGGCACACTCGAAGAAGCTCGTGGTTTGTTTCCACGAAGGTGCCTTCCCCTCTCCCCTTCAACTGCATCGCAACATAGCCTCCCTTCTCCAGAACTTCATCTACAGCTACACGATACCCTGCAAGCCACCGCGAGGGTGTGTGGCAGGGGGTGAAGATCACCAAGCATGCACTACCGACATGCAAACAAGCAACTACAGAGTCTCATGCAACTAGATTGTTATATCTATAGCATTTAAGGGATAAATACATTCATCATGCACTACAGACTACTCTAAAATATTTCTCATACCTATCTCTTCGCTATGCTTATGTATGAGTTTTGAGCATTAAATATCTATCTATCTATCTATCTATCTATGCTGTCTATTCTGTTCTCTTATAGTACGGGGGAAAAATGCCATTTGAATCTATCAATACGACAATCTATCTCTCTAATCTTATTTATCTGGTTGAATCTAGCATAATACGCTGGTGTTTTTAATTTGTGCCTAACATCTTCAGTAAATCTATCCGATTGAAATTTCTCTAATAGATTTAATCTGTACCTTAACCTACGCTCTGATTATGATTCCCACCCTAATTCTTGTATTAATTCTGATACACTACTCAACCTATCGTAACACCTTTTAACGAACCTAGCTGCAATTAATTTCGTCTGAATTATCACATTTTTTGACTTGATGAAGATTATCTCCGATTTAGCTACTGAATAACTAACACCCGGAATATGCCGGGAATTTTAAACCAAATAGGTCCTGCTACATATATTTCCCTTTCAATTATATGTCTTGTGCACGAATGTCTGGCAGAGGGCTGCTCCATCCAGGACGTCCACTTCTCCCTCATGAGCTCCCCCTGCCATCTTTACACGCGACAACACCACAATACCATAAATGCCAACGGAAGCAACAGCAACTAACCGCACGCTACTACTAGAAAAGTAACAGAAATCAAAAATCCTCACATGAACTCCAGCATTTCAGACCTGCAGTATCCCATAGCAACTAGAAATTAAACTTCTGTATAAACTGCTCAAGGAGAACGGGTTATAAAGTATGGATCTAGTGCTGGCTCTCCATTCCGAGGGTTGGGTTTCGAATTCAGATTCAGATATATGGGTTCAGATGTTTCATTGGTACGCCAGTCCCCACCAGATTGACACATGGAAAGCACTTTAGGTGCAGTAGCCCGTCCGTCGGATGAGACGTTATCCCGTGGACCCCTCGGCACCTTTTACTAAGAGCAGGCGATTGCCGAAGTGGGGTTTCCCTCCACCCTATACTCTTAATGCCGTACTCGAGCTCATGCGCTCGATGACCTCACTTGATCCGCAAGTAACACCCACTGAGCTCAACGGTTTCCTTTGGTGTGCGCCCCGTGGATCACTTGGAACTCCAATTGGACGGCACGGGAAATAGAGAGAGCGACGAGGTCAATCTGCGTCAGAAGTGTTTCCTACTATCATCCCTCACGTCAATAGGTGTTAGTGCTACATTCGTCAGTAACTTCAAGTAAAATATTTCCCCAAATATGATGCATATTAATTACGTCCGTTTAGCTCAAGCGGCCGATGGAATCGCCCGCACTGAGTCCCTCGAGGGCTGGGAGTCCTGGGTCGCGAGAGGAGGCCCTCCGGTCCCACATGGGCCTCCCTCTCGATTGGCCCTCCGCCCTCCAGAGGCCTTAAAAGCGTCCCCCGCCCTCATTCACCTGTCGGCGCTGGCTCTTTTAACAGGCGATAAAGACACTCTCAAGGAGAGTGAGGGCGTTGCCTTGGCAGCCTCTCGAGGGGCCGGGCCCTTCCATTTGTTGCTCGCCGGGAAACAAGAAGGGAGAGAGAGCCTTCCCTCCATCCAGCGAGCGAGGGTTCATCGCTCTGGGGATGCCGCCGCCTTGCCTGTCCGACCCGCCCAAGGAAGGGATGCCTCCGACTAGGCCGAAGCGAAGGCAAGCAACCCCCGCCAGACACCTTCCCAAGGAGAAGGATATTTCCAAGTGCGCGGTTGACGCTCGAGCCTTCCCCGTACTGACAAGTGCGCCAAGACAGCACCTCCACAGTAGACACATTTGCTGGGTAAATGTGACTATCATATACGAGAAATCAGTTAATTTTCCCTTGCTAGACTTCATTTGGAATATGCTGCCAATGTATGGGATCCCTACGAAATAGGTCTAAATAATGAACTTGAACGTGTGCAGCGAAGATCGGCAAGATTTGTAAAGGGACGGTACAATAATGATGTTAGCGTAACCAGCCTTATTAAATGAATTAAATTGGGAATCATTGTCAGATCACAGGTTGAAATATAAACTTAATCTCTTAAACAAATTCAAAGACCATATTTTCAGTGATGATGTTAAAAATATTTTGCGAACCCCAACTTACTATGGCAGACTGGACCATAATCATAAAATTAGAGAAATAGATTGTCGAATTGATAGATTCAAATGTCCTTTTTTCCTCGTGCAATTAGGGATATGAATAACGGTAAATATATCCAGTACGAGTGTAGCAATGGATAACATTAGTAGCTGCATGTTGGTATAAGAACTTAAAGCTAATCCAACTACCAGTATGTTTTTGCATGTTTGCTTTGCTATTTTTATCTTTTTAAATTGTGAATTTTAGACTAATATAATAATACTAATCCTATTTTATGCATGACATGTAGTTCGTGTTTGGTGAGAATTCACCCCCTGCTACACACCTTTATGGTGGCTTGCAGGGTATTATGTAAATGTAGATGTAGTCAACATATCGAAGTCTCGTAGGCCACGCATGCAGCAATTTCTCCATAGTTGACCGCCTCATTTGCACTAGCGTAGTAATTCACAGAGGGTAGCGTGAAACGAAACTGATATTTCTCATAATTATTACCTTGGTTGATTCGCCGAGTACCTACCTAATTCTTGCCTCAGTTAACATTTGATTTTAAATACTTCATTCAAAATGATACGGAAGGATAATGCTTTTGATTGGCACTCTTGGCGACGCACTAGGCAATCGATAATGAGCTCGATTGAGTCTCGCTAAGAATCAAATTGGAACAGAATATTCACTTCTTTATTTCAGAAAATGAACCAAAAGTGACATTTATATTTCAGCAAAAACGATATTTTTCTGTATTTGAAGTTTGGGGACATCGGAAGATTGAAAGAATTCGGAACTGCTATGGCAATGATAATGCAGAAATCAAAAGACGACGCCAAAGGAAGACGTCGCTTTCTTCCGACGGACGCAAAAAGAAATGGATCCCTCTACACACGTCGGCGATGCCACTAACATGGAACTCAGACCCCGGATGTTTATAGCTTCCAAAGCTCCATAATTCCCGGATTAACGTCTCGTAAAAGGTGTTCACCCTGAAACTCTTAGCACTTCCACGAAGTGCGGAAGAATCATAATACATTACAATGTATCTGGAATCTTTAAATGCACGTTCTTAACAACTTTCTTTCATAGTTGTTGAGTTTTTTTCGATTTGAATGAACCAGATGCATTGATTATTGAGATAAAGTTGAGGAGGATGACTCAACTTATGATATTACTCAGGTACTTGCTATCGCGATGCACCGCCTGTGAACACAGCCCACGAATGAATGCCACACGAGTCGAGCTCCGAAATGCGATCGCCGTGTCCGCTCAGCATTCGCAATCAAGAGGCAGATTGCGCGGGTGGCGCCGATAGCGGCCAATTACGAGAGGGCCCTCCCTCGAAGGGAATTCGGGCGGCGGCGCCCCGATAACCCAGCATCGTTCGGTCGTTATCTCTCCGCGGAGGACGAAATCAAATTTAGCCCTGCATCGGGCCAATATCATGGACCAATTAATGATGGAGCACTTTAACTATTCCCGAGGAGTCTTTGGATACTTACTCGGCCAAGCCGTAGAGAACTCCGTGGCGTGGCTTTCGAAGATGCGATCGAGGGCAATCAGCCTGCATTCTTCTTTTTTCCCTTCCGCCCAGAAACAAATTAGAGTCGCAATACGACCGCTGACAAGGGGCGCGAACGGGCGCCGCCGCCGCGCCGTCAGGCTGACGTGTCAGCGAGGACGGCTCAGGAGCAGGAACACGTTGATGAGAACAAAACCGAAAAACCCGGTTCCTTAATAGAATACAGGAGAAGGGGCGAGTTCACAAGACGGAGGGAGGGTGGTCCATTTCATCATCTGTATCATCAGCTGTATCATCTGACTCCATACTTTCACCCTTATCAATCGGTTGCTACGCATTTCGAAATAAAATCTTCAAAGAAAATCTATGCCGCAGTTTATCACACGCAAGGCAATATTTCTGATTATTTTGCACGTAGCCCTTTAGTCTCCAAATTCGGTACTGATGCGGTCGCTATGACTACACACATTCAGTTCCAAAACGGGAAGCAATCTACTTGGACCATCACTAGTTCAGAACTCTTCCCCACGATTAGTCTGCAAACATTTCAACCCCTATTCAAAAGTTAAATGAAATATTATCGATAATATATTGCTGATATTTAAGGCAATGGCTTTCCGGTGGTAGTAATATATATGTAAATGACGCATGAGTTAATTCTTACGATAATTTGCACTGAAAATTGTACCGATGCGAGCAACGACTAAGAATCATGCAAATCCTTCACCTTCAGCATAATATTGATAGACGGTCATTCAAACCAACAGCGAGCGAAAATATCGAAACCTATGAATAATGAATGCATGCGTTTTCATATACAATGGAGAGCCAAGACTTTTTTCGTGAACCGACATTGTGGCCTGCAGCTAATAAAATGCCTGCAGTGGACTTCTGTCACAACACACAAAGAATTCACGGTAACAGAAAATAAGCGTCTCGAAAGAAGATTATGCCATGCTTATGCCATGAAGATACGCATCGAGAAAGGAAGTCCTGTGTGAAACATATTTCTTTCTTTCCACAAGCAATGGGCGTCACCTTTAGGAAAGGCTTTTTGGACACTGTTCCTGTGTATAACATTCACTGCCATCAAGGTGATCACTGCTTACCTCTCGAAATGTCATATCGTGAAACCAAAAAGTGGCGGGTAATAAGAGAACACTCCTTCTCCACTTTATAAAAGCAGTTTATGTATTGCATTATAATATATTCTCTGCGCTTTCGTTTACCTCAGAAGACTATCTTGCCAGGCCATATGAATGACTTCCAGAGTCCAACGATGACAGGCGGGTTTTGGGACTGTAGTGTTCCTTCATGCGCATACTCTTATCACCGGACGACTCAGTTCTCGAAGATATGCCTGGAGAAGGACGTGCGCTGGAATTGCTGGCCTATCGCACCTCCTGGGCACATCGCGGACGGAGGACGACTTCGTTCCTCTGCAAAGAATCTCGCGAGTGCCTCTGTTTTTCAGTTTAAATTCTTCGGTTCTCTCTCAACGAATTTTGAGTGAAAGAAACGGTGAAACATGCCTTTCTGTATTATGTTTGGGATTACTCACACTTTGGCGAGTGACGGAAGTGAAGCCATTCCAGTGATGAGCGAGTAAAACTTTTCACGGTGCATGTGATTCTGAGGAGAGCTACATAAGTTCTCTATTTTGCTTGAGATCAAAATTTGAACTGTGGAACTGGTTATAACTACATTTTATTCATTTTAGGAATATATTTGTAATTAATACTAGTCAAAGACGAATGGTCAGAATAAACTTATCTATTATAAGAGTTGTTGTTACACCTGAGTAGAGACAAGAGGCATTGTAGAGTCAATTTTCAAAGCTAAATATTTAGTAAATAACACATATAAAAAGAGATTTCCCCTAGATAATTCATTAATTGGTCACCTCTACAAGAATCAAGAGCCATTTTAACCACCCAGACACAGTTTTGTTCCGAATTTAAGTAGTGAAATGACTGTTTGCGGAATTCGGACGAATAGTTAAACGAAGAGCAAGTTCTAAGTAAGTACAGTTCTTCGGTAAGAGGAAGTTGAGTGGGTTAAAGAACGAGAAAGGAGTGTTTCTTATGATTATAGAGGGCCAAAGGAAAAGAAGAGTGGAAGGAATACAATGGGAAGGGACTGTGTGAGTGTGAGATTGAATTGGAAGATCAAGTGAAAGATGAGGAGCGAAGTGATTCTTTCCTAGAAGATGAATTCCAGCAGGCGATGCAGAAACTCAGGGAAAGGAAGGAACCGGAAGTGGATGATATCCCAGCATAAATAATGAAAGCAGCTGGCGAAGGTCTCCTGCAATCCATTTATGAGTTCATCTGTCACATGTACGAGACGGAATAGACAACGATTTCACCGAGTTTGTCATAGTCCCTATCCCCATGAAATTGGCTCCTTCTAAATGTGAACATTATCGGGCAATAAGTCTACTATTTCATGGACCAAACATGTCAACTTTAAAGCGAATAACGGAGAATTGAGGGTACAGTTGAAAGAGCGTTATCAGATGACCAATTCAGGAGAGGGAGAGGTGCACGAGATACTATTCTAACATTTAGGTTGATCGGGGAGGAAAGAATCGCTAATGATAAGGCAACGTAGGCCAATTTGACCTTTGCTGACGCGGAGAAAGCCTTTGGTAATGTGGCATGGAATAAGCTGTTTGCAGTGATAAAGAAATTTCATGTGAAGTTTAGTGACAACAAAGTTAACGGATCTTATACTGAACTGAAAATTTGGTGATTAGCGATGGAAAATATAATAAGTAAGAGAGGGTAGAATGGGTGTTAGGAGAGGACAGATTAGAACAACTTCAACGATCATGGTTGCCATTACGGACAAATAAGAAAGGCATTATTGATTGTTATTACATGCATCATGCACTACAGACGACTCTGACTATATTTCACCAACCTATCCCTTTGCTACGCTGCCTATTCTTCTCCCTTATAGCACGCGGGAAAAAACATTTTAACTCTATCGGTACGACAATCTATCTCTCTAATCTTGTTAATATGATCAAACCTAGCATAATGCGCAGGGGTTCTTAATGTATATCTAACATCATCTGTGAAAAAACGACGCAGTGGTGTGGCAGAAGAGAGGATCTCAGGTTTGACTTCGTGGAATATTTCCTTTATGAAGATACAGGAAGAAAAGCAACACTGCAATTACATAGTACAAATGTATTCACACGGCCCATGTGTCTCCTGAAGATGCTGCACAGCGACGAAATCTGGGCCGTGTGAATACATTTGTAATGCGGCGTTGGAGTGTGGCCGAGAAATAAAGACGATTAAATGGGGTATGAGGAAAAGGCAATGGCCAGAGATCATCTGACGGTCAATAAAAATAAAACAAAGGTAATGCGGTGGAAGAGAAGAGGCCAAGATGTTAAACTCAGGAAGCAAAAGATGGAAGAGTCGAATGCTATTTGGGAAGTCGAGTTACTAACTAGGGCAGGCAGAAATAGTAATGTAATGGCCCAGGGGAAGCGTGCATTTTACCGAAAGAAGGATCTACTTTCGGCTGACATTACATGACTAGAAGTAAGGTCACAAGTACTACGGAGCACTGTTCTCTATGGAAGTTAACAGAAGCAGAGAAGTCACGGTTGGAAACATTCGAAACGCGATGCTACAGAAGAATGATGAAATAAAATGGAGAGACAAACGAAGAAAAGGGAATGGGAGAGAACAGCTTAGTTGGCCACAACCTCCGATATAAAATCCTGATGAAAATGATGAAATTAAAGATTAGGCACTAAATGGAAAGGGATGAGATGTATGGAACATCTAGTGAAAGATGTGAAAGAGAAGAATTGTGTGAATATGAAACGGTTAGCTTACAAGATGAGTGGAGAGCTGTGTCAAAACAATCTTAGGATTGCTGACCCAGAAAATGACCAGAAAAACTTAATTCCATGCGGAAATTATGCGTTTCTGTATTCCGTACTATGTAATGATTTTCGCGGCTAGTTTACAGTAATTGAATTTAATTTAAGTAGGCGCCTTAGAGCTTTATGTAGGTGAAAGTAAGTATGGTGATCAATGAAGGATGCTTTATAGCATAATATGTAGAGTAGTTTTTCTCAACATCAAGCTCCTTAAAAATCCCCTGGAGAATTCCAAAGAGAAGATGAGACGCCTATCAGGTATAATGGTGTTAGTTATAAGTGTTCGTATCACTTCTGTTAGAGAGGACTCTGGACCGATGGCATTGTCTTCACTGGTTCTAGGCAATGCGCATCTCAGCGAGGTAAAGGACCTTTCAGCTAAATTGCATACTTTGAATTATTCAGCCAACACCGCAATGCTGCTAGTTAATCAGGTCTCTATATCTGAATGAAGATTTTAAGACAAACATGCGCATCTTCAACATAAGAGAGGCAGGCCAAAGGGCGATTACCAGCTACAAGCTTATCACACGCATATATGCTACGAAGCATCCAATTAGTAAGCCAAACGTGTTCACATCAACCACAATTAAAGGGATGGTTGCAATGTGCTTCCTTGATTGCCCGTGGAAAGAAACCTGTCCTCCATAGCAACCAATCCTCGCGTCCCATCTTTATTTAGACCGCCGCCGATGAAAATTAGTAGCTCGATAGCATCTGGAACGCATCAAAAATCAAACACACAAGAATTCCACATCAATCCCTGGGCCCTTACATCCAACGATTGCCCTTCCAGCTCCTGAGCCCAAATTATTGTAATAATGCCCCAACTCGAGCAAAAAGCTTGTTCCTCCAAAGTGGAAACTCGATGAAAAAAGTCACTGGACGCGGGCGAGCGGGTAATGATGGGCGTAATTGGAATCGTGCGGATGCACCACAAAAACACGGACGAGGGGCGGCGGCGCCCCAACGAGGGGCCCGCCCTGAGGGGCCCCGGGGGCAGGGAGGGCGTGGGAAGGGCCCGGAAGGTGTAGGCCGGAGCGGGAGAAGGCGAGCGCTAGTGTTGTTCGCCTCGAATTCAAGCCAACTTCCAGCACTATCCTGAGGGTCGTTCTTAAAATTAATAAAATGAGCTTACTCAGTCAAGACACAACATTTTCAAAATTAACAAATACCAACATGAGTAATTGATTGAATCAAAACCAGTTAGTAAAAAACAAGTGTATATGGTAATCAGAACTGGTGTGTGTGCTGACAGGACGCTGGTTTTCCCTCACGTAACAGCATGAACAACGCACCGGTCTATCAATCTCCTTGCTCGTACCAATCCTTCGCTTCCACTTCACGACACAGCGAACAGTTCCTTACCACTCTCACATCTAAAATGCTCACTATTTCAGTTTAACCTCTCTTTTGCAATTACAGGTTTCGGAACGCTCCACCTAAACTTTGATTAATTACACCGGTCAACCTGATTTTTCAAAATTGCTGTTTTTTGTAATATTGTGCACGTTCTCCGTGAGGCAAAGACTATAACACAATCTTAAAACACTTGACCTTAAAGGGATGCGTAACATACAGTGCCGAAGCTAAGGTATTCGAAGTGGGTATTCTAGCTCATCGACCCCTTAATTTGCTGCTTCAGAGACTCGAATATTCCAGTTGACAAAAATCAGTCGACTTAACACGTTGTGTACCGGGCTATTTAAACCCTCTGTTCCGGTGGGTATTTAAAATCTAGTTTTTTTTAACATGCATTGCATACGAAGAGGACGCTAGATGCATGTTAACATCTTTACCTATCGCCCCACTGTTAATTTGAAATGAATTTCCCTGATATGTTTCCCTCATGATAGAACCTGAGTAAGTGTTTGATTCCACGTTTTCCGTACTTTGAATCATATAGTTCATTTCTATCGAGGTTTTTCTTTTCCAAAAATTTACTGTCACGCACTTGATGTTCAGTTCTAGTTTCCATTTATCGCACCACGCCTGAATTGCTACGAGGTCCTTTTCTAACGATGCCTTGTCTCCCGGACTGCTAATTTCTCTATACACTTCTGCATCATCTGCGGAAAGCGGAATTCTACTGTTTACTACAACACTGCCGACACGCTTTGAGATTAAAATCGCGATTCCCGAGTGTCCATTTCACGGCCAGGGGTCATCGCCAACACCACTACCAATCTTTCCAACGCTCCTGCGTTTTTCCTTTTGCTCTTTCGAGCACGGCCTCGAATATAAAATGACTTCAAATGGAACGTTGCAATGTTCAAATCAAGGTGTGACTGCATGCATTGCTTTTTTTGCATGCATGAGTATCTATTAAATTGGTGTCGGATTTCAAGTCATGCATGGTATTCGTGGGTTTGTCCTGCATGATTGGGATTTGGTAGCTTTCTTTTTTCCCCTAATTACCTTTAAAGGTGTGGTGTTAGTTTTGTTATTCATTTTTGTTTATTGTGTCATTGTTCCTGGTGTGGATGCACCCCCTGCCACACACCCTCGAGGTGGATTGCAGGGCATGTCATAGACAGATATAATGAGTAGAAATCACGTCCAACTCTGTTTATGAATTGGCGCGTCCACGCAACCGAAGCGCCACTTTTTGCCTTTTTCGAAGCAATCTTCACCGGATTGCCTGGCCTGAGGATGCCTGCAGCATGGTGGGTGAAACGTCGTCATCCACAATGACAACGCAGAAGACTCCCGGAAGCCTGCCTGTGTTGGCTACAACAAAGCTTATATTGTTTCTGAGTGCTTGCAAGGCAATGACAATCGGCGGAACACAAGGAAGCGAAGAGACGGAAAAAAGTCACCCCGGATCGACTCCAACTGCAGGCGTGCCTTGAGGAAACGACATTCAAAAAAGAATCCTCTCAGGACCCTCAGGCTAGAGGCAATGCGTCAGGATAACCCTGCTAATGCGGCCCTGCATGACCGAAACCCGGATTTATCACACTCCGTCAAAGTGCTCCGGCATATAGAGTAAAAAAAAGTATGCTATTGTTCCTGGCTAAGAACTCATCTCCACTACACATCGAGCAACTAGGATCCAGTGAAGAAGGATTTAACTGGTCACCTTAAGAGTAGAGAAGCAACCCTTTTCCTAAAAATATGTCAATGATTAGATATTGCTAGCCGGTTTTAATTTTCACTTGGCTCTTGTAGAGGCGTGTATGGGAATATCAAGGGCAACACGCTAGATTAGGAGAACAAGAATAATGGAACCGGAGGATGCTACAGAAGATACAGCCACATTACCGTACTGTGCCGGCAGATAGGACAGACGTGATAAACTGTGTAAAAATGGCTGCCGATCAGATCCCACCATTTATTTCTAACATTCGAGACCGGAATGCAATGCGATCGCATAAACCTTTCCCTTCCACTTGTTTCCCGTTCAAACACTTTCTCCATTTCTCCGCACTCGAGCCTCAAGCGGTAATTAGGTGAACACGCGTAAATTCCCACCAGCACAGAGTCGAAGGCCACAGACACAACAGAATCCTCCCTAGAGTCCCGAGTGCATCATCACCCACGCCGCGCCGTTGACGTGAACAAATGTTCACATTTTCGATAGCTATTATTTGCGCAAATTGAAATAACTGGCTTATATTATGCTTACTAATATATTATTTATTGAATCTTTCTTTATTCTGGTGATTACAATTATCAAAATAGAAATCGACCGAAAAATACGACTTCCACACGATTTTGAAGTATCCGTTGCACTCTATTGACCTCAGTCGATGGACTTGCCACCACCTGTAAATTCGCTCACTTTCACAATGATTATATCCAACTGGTGCTCGCTCAACTGACAGCCACTCGAGGCTAGTCAGGTATCCCTTCGGACAACTCAACGCTCAAAATTCCCTGAATAGTAATTTTATTTTTACTTGCCACGACCGCATATTCTGCCACACCGTGCGCCGTGTGATCCTTATCGCGGGACAGCGATGGCGTCAGTCACCGGGGGAAGCATTAAGAGTCATTCTGGAGATTCCTTTTTATGCGGGAAAGATAGTGTTTTCGAATAGCATCCGATGTACGCCTTCTCAACCAAATACCCATCATGACGCACAGCGGAAGGTACGGGAACGCGTATATAGGTGTACACGTGTCCAGAGAACTTCCGGTTACTCAGCGGATCGGGGACTAAATGCGAGTGCAATTTATTCATTGAAAAGGGGAAATTTCATAAGGTAAGCACATGGCCTTATCTCCGCTGGGTAGGCCGCGGAAAGTGCTTACATCCCCCTCCCAGCCGCCGTGCTGTACCGAGTGGCGCCAGAAGAGACTTAGCGCCGGCGGTCGGAGGGAAACAGACTGTAAACAAACCAGGGGCATTGCGGTGCGACCGGGAGGGAATTCTAAATGGCCAGGCAGGGAACTCCTCGTGAAAATCTTGTCACCTGCAGCTGAAATGTTGATAGGATGAAAGGGAACCTGAATGGCAGCCGTTGAAAGGATGAGATGAAAAAGGATGTCGAAGGCGAACTGCGTGGTGTTGATAACCTCATCGGGGGCTCTGTAAAACAATGCGACGATCGAGGGCTAACTCGCATTTGGGACGGATTGGCCATATTTTGACTTCTGACAGCCTGGGGACTTAGGCATTGGTGCTAATGGAAATAGATGTGGCATTTTGGAAGAGCAAGTCGCTTGAAGGGAGATGTTAGACCTAAGGAACGCGTGAGAAGACAATGTAACTGACGCGAGAAACGTACGTGTGGTAATTGATAAAGGGAAGGCTAAGCGAATGCCGAAGGTGCTCAGAAAATAATTCCAATGCTTGGTATTGACATTCGGCTATACAAGGTGTATGAACAGATGGTAGGTTTACCATTTTGATAATAAATATGGAGTACGCAAGAGGGGATGAGTTTACCATTTATAATGTTTTATGCAAAAATTTAATTATGCCATGTAAATACATGAAGTCAGAGAAGGTGATTAGAACAGTGTATTTACTTAATGTGTGTACTTAAGTGTATGTACTTAATGTGTAGCTTACTAAAGTGGATCATTAGTGTTAAACTTGCGTCGACCGAGAATTGCTAGTTTTAAGACTGATTCGTAACTGAGTAGGAGGGAGACCATTGAGTAATTTCATTTTTTAGTCCAGTTCTTGAAGCAATTTCCCATGCGGATAGTGTATTACTGGCATTAGGTGATGAGTTACTCATATGCAAGAACTCACTCGGGGAGGGGCATGGTTTCATAAATCTAAAGGTATGGCTTAAGCGAGAGACGTTATAATGCCCTCTTCTAAGTGGCTTCGATTCCTTAACCGCCGCCGTGTTGATTACTCGGTCTCAGTGCAATTCTTCCTCTCTCAGAGACGAGAGGAGATTTGTAGCGAAGGCCTTTCCTTCAGACACAAATGAGACGACCGGAACAGTGTCTCGCTGGAGGGGGGTGCAGCGTAGTCCATGGGAAGCAACTCTCGAATACCCCGTTTCCACTACTACCGTATGTACGCGCGTACCAACCAGCGATGCGTTCCCACGACACTCGTGTAACTCAGTGCTGCCCTCCCTTGGCATCTGACTGAACAAGTTGCTGGTATAAGTAGTTTACAAATACATTCAGAACTTCAGCACATTCTTCATGTTTTTGCCATTTTAAAAATTATGAGACATTCATTCTCACTTGTTCATCAATGTATAGCCGACAAATATCCATTTTGTCCAACTTTATAGAATATCGTGATTCATTTTTCCTAGTTTCCGTCCCGCCGCCAGCGCCTAACCAGTGAAAAATGGCATGGTTCGGAACTACGAAATACGATGGTCCTTACGTGCGTTCCCACGGTGTTTTTTGGTCACACGCGTATGGACACGCGTACTTACGCTAGTAGTGGAAACGGGGCAGAACGGGAAGGAAGCGCTCAGACAAGTGAAGTGGAGATTGCGCACTGAGGCTCCTTCCCACCAAGGTCTGTAGAGTATACTACAGACCTTGCCTTCCCACCGCCGTCGGCGACTTGATGGCACGGAAATCACGAAAAGGAGATCACTGGGAAAGCAGTGAACGTTTCAGTTGAGCCGATGCTTGCATGAACCTCTAAATGCGAAACGCACATTTTTTAATTTGGTTTGGACAAATTTCACGCTAAATATAAATGCGATAGTCCCGTGTGATGCAATGTTGCGTGGTTTATTCCCAAGTAGTGCCTGTAAGAAATGCCTGCTTGGTGATTATTCAGCTACTGTCACATACCTACACGCTCGAGGTTGATGGCAGTGTACTCATATGCATGGAATGAATCACAAAGCTTAGCTAATTAGTAATTTGGGAGTTTAGGTACCAGCTTAGCGACTAAGGAACCATCTAACCACAGTCCTAAACATTTTGATATTTTATTATTCAACCTTGGTCGGATTGAACACTAGCTCCTCCCCTGGCCCAATACTCTAAAATGTATAACTTTCGGTGAATGCACTTCCTGTCTATCAGGAACAGGAAGTGCTCTAACTATAGGTAGCGCACTTCATATTCCTCCGTCAGGAATTTTATCAAAATAACTTGCAACAGAAAAATGTCTTTTTCTCCCTGCAATTACGTGTTTGTAATTTTGAACGCACACTTTTCTTGAGTTGCTGTTTGTTCGTAGAAGTTCATGTCATTTTCAAGTTTTATGACTCTGCAAGGTAAAGGTAAGCATGTTTTTAAATTTAATTAAATTATTTAAGTCTGGCATGAGACAAACAAACCTGTTAGTTACTACTTTCAATATGATCTCCATAGAATCAGTTAACATATAAGAGAGGAACAAATCCTAAGAAAAAGGCACACTTGAATCGGAAATCGAACCCGCAACCCTTGGCTTGGCAGACCGGCTGTTTACCACTGCCGGCTCGCATGTCGGAAGGACATGGCTTCGACCGTTTCGGCCGCAACTTTCGGGAACCCACGGGGAACAGTTTCTGGCCACTACTGATAAGCAGCACAATGACTCGAGAGAAGAATGAGAACGACAACCACTAAATGGAGTGTTTACCACACTAACTGGATATTAAATGGATTAACCAGTCTATTAAATGAATTACATTGGGAATTATTGTCAGACCGCAGGTTGAAATTTAGACTTAAATCTCTTAAATAAATTCCAAGACCATATTTTCAGTGATGATGTTAAAAATATTTTGCGGACCCCAACTTACTATGGTAGACTGGACCATAATCACAAAATTAGAGAAATAGATTGCCGAACTGACAGATTCAAAATGTCCTTTTTTCCTCGTACTATTAGGGATATGAATAATGGTAAATATATCCAGTACGAGTGTAGCAATGGATAAAATTGGTAGCTGCATGTTGGTATAAGGACTTAAAGCTAACAAACTAACAGCATGTTTTTGCATGTTTGCTCTGCTGTTTTTATCTTTTTTTTAAATAGCGTAGTTTTGAACAGTACCTATACAAGTACTAATCTTTTTTATGCATGATATGTAGTGCTTGTTTTGTGAGAGTTCACCCCCTTCCACACACCTTTAAGGTGATTTGCAGGGTATTGTGTAGATAGATCGATATGATGTATTGTTGTGGATTTTGACAGTGATTTTAGTGATCTGTAATTCGCAGAATAGATAGCTGTTGACGTGGACTTCGCTCAAAAGATGATCGCACTATTTCACACGCAGGACATTAGAAGGAAAAGGCCTATAGGTTTCTGTGCGTGGAATCTGATTTGCCAAAATTGAATAAAACGGAAAAAAAAGGTGCAGATTCATGAAACATGATAAAGCGAGAATTAGAGCAAGCTATTTTGAAAGGGATCACAAATGGACAAAACTTTTTCGCTCCAAAGGAGTTGATGAGTGGTGGGAAAATGTCGCCATTAGTAGGTACCAACTAATTCCAGATGTGGTTGGTTGGAGTACCTGAGAGTCGTTCGCCTTCCACACACGCGGCGGCGCAAGGAGTCCCTCACAAAAAGTGACTAGCGAGCCGCGCAGAAAATAATAAGCATGCGGAGGGCGTTAATTTAGCGAGCGGAGAAGCGCTAACGTCCAGAGGCCTTGATTTCGCCCCCAACCGTCCGGTAATGAGGGCACTGGCGTCGCCGTCCGCTCGCCTTTTCTAAACGACTCCAATAAGGGAAAGAATGGAACCGCTTGGCTAAAATGCCACTTACACACAATTGCAATTTTTTCACTCAATCGTGGACTCCATGCAAGATATGAGCTATATGTTTCATGAATACTTCCACTTTGACCGTTAAATATTGAAAATTTGTATCTATCTATATCTATAAATATATAATTTGCAATGTGTCCGTCTGTCCATCCGTCCGTCCCCCTCCTCTATCTCGCAAACGGTTTGTCTTAGAGAGATTCCGTAAACTGCATTGTGTTTCAAGCCCTCTGAAAGGCCCGGGAAAACTATTCCCGTTTTGCAAAGTCAAGGGTTCGATTCTTGGCGTTATAAATGTAACATTGGTTTAAATGGACTTTTTCAATTTATAAAAGCGCAAGGTTTTTTTCTTTCGCTCAGTAAAATTACTAAATGTTAATCAATTCCTTTTATTCTTTTTGAATTTATCGAAAAAATGTTTTAACTTTCTTATTATTTCAACCGATTTACTCTGTGCTTTCGAAAAATTCGAAAATGCGGCTTAGTCGTCGAAATCGATCGGGGAACATATAAAGCTGTGTGGAAAGTACAAAGTCTGTTTCATTTACCATGTTTAAAGTTAATTTTGTGCCAAATTTTGGGATTAAATCCCAATCACAATGGAACAAAATGCATAATTACTTATCAATGGGGTGTTAATGGAGGCCGATGCATTGATGCTAAAAAAGTCCAAAAGATATGCCGTGAAATGGTTTGTTATATTCGTAAGGATAAAGGAAGATACTGAAGGCATTTTAGCCTATTTGCCGAATAAGGTCAGCCATATTTTTCTGCACAAGCATACGGGATCAATACTACCGTTCATTACAGATCGTGTAGGTTTGCAATCGTTAAACGAAGCGTGTTTAAATAAGAGCTTAGGCCATGCTCAATATGTGAATATTTGTAAAATTGCATTCCGGGTTTTTCTATTTGAACCAACATGGGACATTAGGTAAATAGACGACATGATTTTGAAAGTGTCGTAGTTTGATAATAATAATAAACGTTGTGAGTAACTCGGAAGTATAAAATATAAGATGAGAAAGTTGAAACATAAAATGTTATAGAAATATGGGTCAAAAAGGAAATTCGAATAAACGTAGAAAAACGACAGTTATGTAGTGAAATAGCTACAGTTTGTACCAGCTTTTACGAATACTGCTCCAATGCCAGTGGAAAAATTGCATTATAACGTATCCATAGGTAGTTCATTGACGCCATTGCAATAAAGTCTGGTACTTAATACACGAATCATTTACATAAAATGTCAGAGAAAAATAATTTTTTTGCCAAGAATACGGGTCCTCTTCTTCGGATATACACCGATTCTGGCCTTCTCAAACACTCCATTCCAGCCTGAAAGGTTCGTCACATTATTACCATTTTTGTAAAGGTGGATGCTCGATTCACGACAGTTTTTATGTATTTACGATTGCTTACAATAGCTTTGCGGCTCTAATATAATCTTGAAGCGGAAGATATGATAGTCCGTAATCTAAGTTGGATATCGCCCTAAAAAAATACATGTTAAAATTTCTTAATACTATGCATACATTTGATTAATCTCACACCCGTTGAATTTCAACGGGAACTTCGGCTAGTATAATATAACATCAAGAGCTGAATTATTCCCAAATGGAGGCTTCGCTGACTTTATCTCACAGATAAAACAGAGTGCGTTCGAATTCGCAGACAGTTATCTTTAAGTAACACGAGACTGACATTCGTCGACGAACATTTGCAAAAGATGAGAGGGGGGGGGGGGTGGACTCAAGAGTGCAGCGGCAGACAGTTTACTCAAGATGGTAACAGTTGTTGCCATGGCTACGCCAGCAGCCTTCTTTGGCGACGCATTGTTGTCACTAATGGCATCGTACAGAGCCCCTGCCTATTGACCGTCATTTTTGTACACACACGAATTATAGCGATGCCTCTCTCAGTTGCATGTCAATAGTTCATACGCAGACTACCATTTTTTCATGCCTGCATGAAAGTAAATGTTCTCTGTGATTGCAAATTCATGCCTTGAGACGTTTTACTCCTTGCCATACACCCCTAACGTGGCTTGGGCGGTACTTTGTACCTTTCCCCACATTTTTCCCCATACAGTAATTTCAAGAGTTCCCGGGTGACACACTCTTTCTGGCGTTAATCAGGAATTTTCGAAGCTAAATAGCATTCAGCAAATTTGGTGTCACAAAAAATCCAATCCCGACTTCGTCACTTCACTGTGAGACACACGTTACCGGCGCGGCTGAAATTGATCCAGCGGAATCAGCTGACGACCAAAGAATTTCGCTATCATTCCATTGGCCTATATTGGACCAAACTTACGGAGACATGAGAGATTAACATTTTGGAGGGACAGACATTTCATGATACGCTGAAATGGGAATGGCGATACGGAATAAACGAAGTTTCGCAGGCAACGAATGACGAAGGCGTGTCCAATGAAGGCCAATTATTGTAGTAACCAATCGGGTGAATGCCTGGAGTGACGTTTACGTTAAATTACAACTTAACTACAACGTTCTCAAAACACCGATAGCCACCTTGGTTGCTAATTTCAGATGAATCGAACAAAAAAGTAGAGAACAGTACAAACCTCGAACTCAAATTACGCACGAATCACCCAATTGAGGAGTCACATGTCACGGAACAGACGAATTGGGCAGTTAATCAATGACTCCGTGTCCACCGTGGCTCAACTGCGTCGAGTGGATAAACCATCGGTCGCAAGCAAGTGCAAGAGCTGATGATGCTGGGATAAGCAGCGATGAGGCAGTGACTCGTAATAATGCTCGAGGAGCAGCAGTAAGTTTTCTGATCAAGGGGTGAAAGAAACCTCGGTTTTCGGTTCAAGAGGAGGAAGGGTACGCACCCTGATATTGATTTGTAGTCCTCAGCAACACAAAAGATATGAAGGACAATGATGACAGACAAAGAGTCTAGATGCGACATGATAAAGACAACTCAAACAACTCGAGGTGTTGAGGGATCTCACTCAGGGACCGGGAATCAACAGCACGCATACAAAATGGAAAAACAATGCATGAAACATCATGATTAATTCCACTAAGTCTTTTGAAAGTAAATATTAAAATAGTAGGGATCATACCCTGTATTTTTTTCGGAAAAACATACGAGCAATGCAGAATCAGAATTTACAATCATTAATCCGTAAAGAGAAAGTAAAACAAAACCGTAAAACTAAAAAGAGCAACAAAAAAATTCAGAGCAAAAATAAGCCGAAGTGACTTTTATCCAATTGCATTCAACTTATAAAAAACAATCTTGAAATAGTATGATCCCCACATTTTATTAAAACCCCCGCCCAAGGTATCGAGGGGTCGCCGTCATTATCAACGTGCTTCACACCAGCAAAGCCCCTGTCATATATGATATGCCTCTAGGGGAAGGGGATTGAGGGGGGTAGGATTGGATGGAGTGGGTGGGGGGAGGAGGGACCACCGCCCTCTAACGTGGATAATGACGGCGACCCCTCTCGGTGGTTCTAACAAACTGTGGGGATCATATAATTTCAAGATTTTTCTTTATCAAAGGAAGAATTTCCACAAAGTAAGCACTGAAACAGTCACTTTAATTATTCCATTCACAGCAGAGAATCAATGGACAGTAGTTTTCCATGAGTATGACGTTGGCGCGCGCGAGAACTTTCCGCTGAAAATCTCTCGGGAAAAAACAGAATCCAACAGGCCGCGGCCGGTGTCTTCAACCCGTCTACAAGACGTCGCTCGCATGGCAGTGCAGGCCGCTATTTACGTCCTCGATAAAGAAGTTAGCACTGGAATAGTTGGTGTTATCGCCCGTAATATGATGGGAACGATTCAATACAATATAATGAACAAACTTGATAAACCCAAATCCGTCCCTCTTCACAATTGTGCATATATACTTGTTGGAAAACAATTCTGTATTACACTTGATTAACTGTAGTAGCACCCTGATTTCGACTTAGCAGTCGAAACCTGGGTAGTGGATGAAAAAAAGATGTTGAAAAATCAAGTTTGCTCAATTGCATTTAGTTAGCATTGGAATAAAATGCTTAATTCACGTAAATATAGATACCGAGAGCTATGCAGTCTCCTGGTGCTGTAGAAGTAATTGAACATGAAAGAGTGAATTTTAGGTAATATCGAAACTGTACTGTTTATTTTTCTTCCATTTAAGTTCTAAGCTGCTGTTTACACACAAATCGATAGGAAAATAAACGCGGTTATAAGGCAAGAAATCGTTGTTTTACGCCATTCCCCGAGATTCACGGGAGGCCTAATGATTCTAAATGAGTCCCATACCTGCGAAGGTCCAACCGTTTTCGGGTCTGTCCGGAACAAATAGCTCTTTCATAGGAAGTCGGAAATTACTATTTATTTTTGTGTAGAAATTGTGTGTTTCGATATTACGTACCAGAGGCACATCGAAATGTCGGCTCGAAGGTTTCCGCGGTGTTGCTCCCCGAATATATTCCTGGGAATCTACGACCCTCAGCACGCACAGAGGAAGCGACGAGGTCCCGTGTGGCCAAGATCTGTCCATCCGGACAACATTCCGCAGTAAGTATATGAGTGAGTGCACGAAGTTTCCTGCTCCTGCGGAAAATCCTACCGTCGGAAAAACCTACCGTTCCATGAGTGTGAATTAACAGAAGACAACTGACTAAAAATGCGGACTTGGTGGCTCCTTCGTTCCACCCAAGATATATTGTTAAGCCTTAGAGTCAATCATTGGTGGAATTTCATATTCATACAAAAAAATGGTATCTTTATGAAGGGAAACGCACATTTGACAAAAAATAACGTCAACAAAAGGTTTAAATTTGTCGCAAAATAAACTGTAGAGTGACCTAGGACCGTATTTCAGTGAGATTACATTCAAGATATTTGTGGGATTAATTAAGTCTGAGAGAGGAGAACATCCAACAAATTGTGACACACAATACCAACGACAATTCACCTTTAAAGAAGTGAAAGGTATGTAAAATTTATTCCGTGTAAATTTTTGGCGTTAAACTTTGTAAAAAAAATATATTGTAAAACATTTGGTATTGTAAACACCCTGTAAATCATGTTACCTATATGCATTGGTGGTTCACCCCATTTTAGCCCTAAAGAAGGAATAAATATATTTGCCGAAACGTCTGCCAAAAGTTAAAATTTTTTTCATTTTCACAAGGACCTAAACTTCCGAAAAACCATCCATATATATTATAGAAGAGGTCTGGAATTCAAATTACCTATTACAGCAATATCAGCGGGGATAAGAAATTGCAATCCTAAAAATAACTCCTCATGAAACTGAAGATAACAATTACAATAGACACATCAGGGCGTTACTTTAAACTGTAGCAGTATGGACCAGCCTTATCGAGAAGAATGCATTGAATCAACACGGGATGCTAAGAAAATATATGCAATTAATATCTTAAAAATGCATAAATTTCGCAAATGAATATTTGAATAAAATATCAAAACAGACTGCGATCGCAAAGGCCATGTGTCACCGCAAGCAACCGTGCTTTGACTCCCAGTCCAGGGAACCTTCTTCCTTGGCAACACGACTGCTAGCTGTGTATAATGACTGCGTAAAATCTCACGGTGATCCTTTGCGATCAAATTATTGCGTCTCTCTTAGAGGAGACAGTGGCTTTCCTTGCCGCGCAGCTCCCCCTATGCAGAGTGCCACCCTTGACGGGTCGTAATTAACGATACTCCTTTGGATCCTACAGAAAAACGCCTTTGAGACTGGAATCATGGAAAGCGTGATGGTCTGCCTGACCTGCCAAAAGTCTGTGGTTCGATTCCAGGAGCATGAAATATATTTCCTCCGGCAATTTTCCATGTCGTGCCGTCATTAGACATTGCATGCTCTTCGAGGGAGCTGCTAAATTATACTGAAGATACGGAGCCGATTCTTTATACATGCAAGCTGGGATTTTATCAGGACCTGGAGACTTGTTTGGGCTAATTTCCTTTAGTAAAGATTCCATTGCACTACAAAAGATATCAATCGGGGGCCTTGGTTGCTATAATCTTTCTGGTTCCATCCTAGCCACGCCTAGGTTGATTAAAAATTGTCTGGAAAAAGTTATTCAACAAATAAGCCATATACGAGAGCGAATCGACATTTACTTTGTGGAAACGGTTAATGTCCATGCTAAATAAAAAGATCACTTATAAAATATTCACACTTTAACCCCCTCCACACCTCCACCCATGGTTTCGGCACATGTGCAGGAGGTGTGGAAGGGATTAAAGTCTGGAAACTGTACCAGTGATCTTTTTATTTATCATTGAGTAACCCTCCGGAAATACGGGAGGAGTGAATAAAAAAAGAAAACGGTGTGATAAACCCAAAACTCGCCAACTTGGCGAGTTGTTTATTATCTGAAAAGAGTAATACAAAAAAAGAAGACTACTTTGGCCGTAGTGTTGGTGGAGTGTCACGCAAGAATTGGGGAAGGGAGGGGAGAGGTAAGCACCTTGGGCACCGGCAGGAGGGCTGCACCAACGAAACAATAAGGAGCCAAACAGCAAGGAGTGAGGGACAGCAGCGGAAGCAGTCCCGTCTCGGCACTGCCGGGGAGGACTTATCCGCCGAAAGCAAGCAGGAGGGTGTGTGGGGTGCGGTGTCTCGACCCAACAGGTCCCCCTTCGACTCCCGGGGGTTGCGCGACCCCGCAGAGTTCCCCAGCGGCGGCCGGCGAAGTCGATCTCGACCCCGAACTGGTGGCCGGCGATTTTGGTGCTCGAGCCTCCATTGCACGGCTCAGCAGAAATAAGCCTTATCTAAACTGGAGACTGCTATTTCGCCACATCTCTTTTTAAAGAATTGACTGTTGAATTTTTAGTTCCCTGGACTTCCCTAGCGTATGAAGAAAAGGCTTTTCCTCCTGTCGTTCCTCGAGTATTTTGCTTTTGAATTCCGGGGACATAACGTCGCGAAGCAAGGCAAGCGAAAATCACTTCTAATTAGGTCGTGTTCTCCGCACACCACACTATTCTGACTAAGCACTCCTGCTTCCCTCAGCCTAAAGAACACACGAAGACTCGCGACTGCTATTGGAGGGAAACCACTTGTGAAAACACATTCACGAAGCGTGTGATAAGAGAAAACTAATGAAAAGGCGAGGTGAAAGAAAGGCCATCGATGAAGGAACTTATAGGCCACGGAAATTGGTCCTCGCGTTCATGCCGGGACGGCGTTAGAATTGAAGAGCTGTCACCACAGAACTTGGCACAAAAAATGCCGAACTGTAGTTTACAGATTAGTAATGGCAATTACTTATAGCATGCAAGTGGAAATAATTTATCGAGTTCTATATTTAGAACGACTGTTATGGGGCAAACATTAGATCATTACTTCAGTGAAAACGGCATGGAAGCCAAGTCGTGAGGTGGGTTTAAATTCCAATCTTTACCCTCAAAAATTTCATTTTAATTTTTTTGGTGTTATTTTTCTCCCTCTTTACATCTAAAACGCCCTTTAGCACATCATAGCAATGTTACGATTATTGGTTTATTTCCATGCTCTAAAAATAACGTCACCATTATGCATATTCATTGGAGTCGTAAAAATTGTTGTCAATGTCTGGATACTATCATAACCTATAATTTTAAAAACAAAAAGTCGCCAACTTCACTGCTGCTTGCTATAAACCTTTATATTGGTACGCATTATAAAATCATACGTTCAGAGACCAATCATTAGGTTCGCTGAGATGACGTGAGGAGCAACTTCTTAGGTAGGTTTCTGTTTCAGTTCGACGGTAATATTGTACATACGTAGCAATCGAAAATATACGTTTTCAGTATGAGCAAAAAGAATCAGGCTCCGTAATTTCCAAGATCGCCATATGAAATATGCAGTTCAATAATTGTCTTTGATCAAGGAAAACATTTGTGCCGGCATCCTTCGACAAATATTTGGACGCGCGAGCGAAAAGACGTTCCGCAAAGTGAGGCACTCAGCAGCAATACATTACTTATTCAAATCCAGCCTTTTTACGCCCTGATGCGTGTCTTTTGAGCCAGAAACGTCCACGGTCTCATCGGGAAATCATGCTCACAATCTCTAACAAACACACCCCAGTTCGGTACAGCGTCAGAGGTTATAGACGTTTTAAGACTCACGTATGCCCTTTTATCTTCCGAAGGATAGTTCTTTATGCAGCCGTGATGACCTGCGTAGGCCATCACATAGAGGCAGTACTCGCTGCAAAACATACAGCGGTCGAGTCATTCCTCCGATTCTCATAGCGACATTCGCGCCGGGTGATTGCAGCTCGCAAACTTAATAATGCTGGCAGTAGGTCGAGGGAATAGAGCTGGACATACGTTTCACGGGGACTGCGGCTGCATGGCCATATTTTTAGAACTCAAATCCAGAGTACACCTTGGCTCTGGAGCAAATAATTAGTCAAGCCTGTTCTTGAAGAGGGATTTCATCAAATAATACTATTGTCCTTCTGTCCGAGAAAGGATTTGAAAGTTTTCCGATTACTTTGCCTTAAATGCTTGACAGCTGACTACCCGGACCCAATTGGACTTTCGCCCGTCGCTCATGTTTCGTAAACGACAAAATTTGACTATTAATTGGATTTTAGGCAGAGTCCATTGTCATTGCAATGCGCAATGGCCGCAGTAAGTTGATTACTGCGCGGGTGTGCGCCAATGAACACCAGCGACATTTGTAAGAAGAAAAAACTACCGTACGTACGCATTCCAGAGCATTCGTTGTGCAACCCGAATTATTCAGCAGCGGCCACAGCTTACCTGCAAAGGAAAAAGAGAATTATTACAATCCAGCGTACATAAATTGGATGGCTGACACTTGAGTTACTGAGGTAAAGAAATGCCACTCAGGATTATGGATTGAGAAAATTGGGAAAGGGATTGCAGAACTCTCACAATCAGAGATGAAAAAAATCAGTGGAAGAGCCGAGAAACTTTCACACATCTAATACGCCGAGAAAACACCAAATCTTGCATGGAAAAATCATTTTCCTTGACCGGGAATTGAACCCGGAACCCCATAATTACCGACAAAGTGCTCTACCACAGTGGTACAGGAGCTGGCCGGAAATCAGGGAGGGGAGGGTCCCGGTTTCGATTCCCGATCAAGGAAAATGATTTTATCTCAGCGTAAGTTCTGCTTCTGTGGAATTTCTGACGGAAACTCCATTGCAGTGTCCGTAGCAAGTCCGCGATCCTTGAATTCGGTGAGAGGACTATTCAAGAACCGCATGTCGCGAAAACCCTAACGACACCAGGAAGTCAACTGACATGTAAGTGTAACTCGCGTTTTCCTTTGGGATAGCCATTCGGAGTGGATGTTTCAGGGAGTCATAGTTCAGGGAGCGAAGGTGAAGTCTGCAACCGGCATTATCCTGGACGAAGGGCACCTAGGGATTTACGGTTTTACGTCCGATCTGTTGGACGGAATACTGAACTCAAAGTTCTCTCAATGCCACACTAAAGGAGGTACCCGTGTAATAAAACAATCTCTGCCATTGTCGGGATTGCATCCGGGTCTTCCAGCCAGAAGGCCATACTCCAGCAACCGGGTCGTCACCTCCGAAAACAGCAGTCACGGCATAGCAAGTTGGTTACCAAGGATTTAACGGTAAACCAGAACAGTCCCGGCTTTGGGGTCCACTAACTTTAATAGCATTAAATGAAGTGATCCACCTCTGCTTAAAGAGCGCTATAATGGAAATAAAGAAGCACTCGAGTTATGAATCGTTCACAAGTTTCCCGAATACGGGATAGGAGAACCAACGGTGACGTTGTTTTCAAGGTTAAGCAGTCAAAAGGACTGGACCGTAACATTTGCCACGCGTTGGAAAGGCATCGTTGGCAAAGATGGAAACAGGCGCAGGTCAAGAAGAAGCACTTTCCCTGCACATTGTCTGGACTGGGAATGACCCTTTGAGCCGAAGACAGAGATCTTCGATCCAGCCGTATGCCTTTCGGGTGATCCAAACGCTATGCAGCACGAAGCACTTACTTCCTGTACGCAGAATTCCACGACAGGCATGTCGGAGGCAGGATTCGACACGTGACCTTCGGGATGCCAGTACGACTCATTGCCTGGCAACCTAGGTTACGATATCAAGCTCGTAACGACACAAACCGTTTTTAACTGAAGCGAAAAATAGGTTTCATACAAACATTGTTATTTGAAACTATCACTTCGCAGACACTGATTTCACGGATTTCGATTTGTTGGCCGACTAAGTTGAGAAGCGCAGCCCTAACTTGACATTTTTCAAAATGAGTTGAAAGAGCTAACTGCCAGACTTGTTTGCTATGGAGGAACGGCTGAATTTAATTTGAACTGGGGTTAATGAGCCTAAGGGCTGAATTAATATTTGTGCAAGATTACATATTCCGGGAACTCATGGCCCGTAGGTTTTGAGTGGATTCGAGCGATTGCCGAGTTCACTGCGCAAGGCTGAGAGAATTTCGATCCCGGCAAGGATAAACAAGGCAGAGCTCTCGCCGGCTACAGATCCGTGCACGGAAGAGCAAACCGAACCGGCGGCAAACAAGCGACGACGAGGCCCCGTTTTTCCTCCGTTTAGCGATGATTAAGTCTCCCCCCCCCCCCCCCCCCCCCCCCCCCGAAGAGCAATCGGGTTACAACAGTTCGACATTCGCTCCCCAGGGGGCGAGGGGCTCGCTCAAGCGCCATCTTGCTCTCCTCTCGGGAGCGCAAGATGGCGCTTCCACCCGCGCGGAATCAAACAAATGCCGCACACTCTGCGCAACAGATTTGTCCGAATGGATGTCTCGTGGCAGATAGGCAATGGTTCCCGCTAGCATCTTGCTTCGGCTATTTCCCACGTGATACACGCTCACGGTTTCCCTCGTCGTGGAAATTTCCAAGTGCTCTTCGGCGCCCTACTCGGTCCTACATGTTTAGGACTTGAGGCTAACCCAACTAACAGCATGTTTGCTTCGCTATTTTTATCTTTTTTTTGAATAGTGAAGTTTAGAACAGTATATCAATACTAATCCTTTTTTATGCATGATATGTAGCGCATGTTTGGTGAGAATTCACCCCCTGCCACACACCAATATAGTGACTTGCAGGGTATTATGTAGATGTGGATGTACATCCCACAAACCTTTCAAGAAACGAGAAACTTTATCTGATTTTTTCAGGCTTACCTGAAAGTTGTCTTAACAAATGACTGCAGTGAAATACACTACAGTCCTAAGACAGAGGACCATACACTATAGCTGTTTCCCCAATCCGCCTTCATTTGAGTGAATCTGCGCCCTCGGTGGCTTTGATCTGAACTTTCCCGCGCCCTTTCATTTGCACACAGAGAGAGACAGCGACATCTTGCCGTCACTCAGCGTGTCGTCTCATTCTCCGCTTGAGGAGGATGCGTTGACATTCACGACAGACCATCTCGGAATACAAGTCCTAAGTGTTTCCCAGGACTCACTCATGCGCCATACCGGCTACATCTTATCACGAGCCTTTCGTGAGTTGCAACGACTTCGAAAAGACCGCTAATACGACCGTCATGGATCATTTAGACTCAAACCATTCGAAATCACGACTCAGATGGCTCATTCCTCGCCGTTCCACCATCTTGAATCGTATGAGCCTGAGTGATCCACAGTGAGCATGAGGGCTGCACGATACTGCTACATATCGTCTGCGATACGCAAGTGATACTGCTACGATCATGTCATTTAATACGATATTTCCCAACGTTATAGCACCATAATCTCCATTGCACGATATCAACCGACATCACAATATCACGCAATATCCCAATATAAACCGATATTCCATATCAACCGACATCACGCGATATCAGTAGTTGCATGCCATTGTTGCATATTGTGACCTTCAACCTCCGCCACAGACCTATGCCTGGGCGATACATCGATATATCGTAAAATATCGCGATATTTTAAATTATCGCGAATCCGATTTCGAGTGTTTAAAATTGACGTTAAGCAACGTTTACACGTAGCAGTTGACTGCTATGACAGTCGCGAGATGCGCGATGTATCTATATCGCTACTGCTATGATGCGTCTGCGTTAACTTCTATGCAGCTTAAAGCCGCTAATTAGCCGTTGTCACAACAAATAAACACCGTTTTATTTCAATACTGAATTTCGCTTAAATTTTCATTAAATTCATCAAGAAATAAAGTCCATTGATAATTATCTTTGTTCCCATTCTTTGAAGAGTAGAATCTCCCCTTTTGGGGAGGGATGTCCTTGTTATTATATCCAAATTCCGTCGTGTATTGCTTTACGTTGGCGATTGTTGCGATTGTGTTGGATACATTTCCGCTGGAAAGTAGACGGGCTTTAACTTTGGTAATAGCTCGAACGTGGATCGATAGTGTTCGACATGTGTTCAGTATCGACCTGAACTCGCATCGCAGTTGCTATTTACACATGTGAGTGGGGATTAATAGTTGTTAAAAGTTGACTGTCACAGGAGTGAACTGCTATACGTGTAGACGCGCCTTTACATCGTTGCTCGATAAATATCACATTATCGTGCCCCGATATTTTATCGGGGCCCGATATGATATCGGGGCACGATAAATATCGCGATCACGATAAATATCCCGATAAAATATCATGATATCGCGCAATATCACGATAATTCATCGGGCGCGATTACGCAATACATGAACGAGTGAATATTTTACCGTGATATTTATCGTGATAATATATCGTGATATTTTATCGGGATGCGATTTCATGATATGTTATCGCCATATTTATCGTGATCACGATACCTATTTGTCATGCCCCGACATCTTATCGTGCCCCGATAAAATATCGGGACACGATAAGACGATATTTATCGTCACGATATAAGTTATATTTATCACCACCTCACGATATTCTAAAATTATCGTATCCCGATATTGAATTATCAATATCGCCCATGCCTACACACACCCTCCTGGTGGATTGCAGGCTTTTGCGTAGCGAAGATCAGGTTTTAGCCTGCTATATTGCCTATTTACATCGCAAGGTCGATTTATCGATGCTTTTGCGATATCAAATTGATGTCGTAGTGCGATATCGCCTATCCCTACACCTCGTCGTATCCTCCCAGTGCATGCTATTATCATGCGATCCCGAGGCTCCTTACGTCGCCAGTGGTTTTTACCGTGGTTTCTCGGCGAGTAACACGGGAAGGATTCATATGCGAGAGGTGAGCAACCCGAACCACATAAAAGTACTCTCCCCACGTGGTACATCTACATCTGCATAATACCCTGCAAGCCACCAAAAAGGTGTGTGGCAGGGGGAGGGTTCTCACCTAACTTGCACTACATATCATGCATAAAAAAGGATTAGTATTCATAGATTAGTCTAAACTGCAATCTTTAAAAAGATAAAAATAGCAAACTACGCATGAAAAAACGTGCTGTTCGTCGGGTTACCTACAAGTACTTACACCAACATGCAACTACCTATGCTATGGATTCAATAACTCGTATTGGACGTATTTACCGATATTCATATCTCTAATTGTGCGAGGGAAAAAAGGACATTTAGAATCAGTTCCGCAATCAATTTCTCTAATTTTTTAACTATGGTCCATTCTACCATAGTAACTTGGGGTCCGCAAAATATATTTAACGTCATCACTGAAAATATTATCTTGGAATTTAATTAAGAGATAAAGTCTAAATTTCAACCTGCGATCTGACAATTATTCCCAATTTAATTCATTTAATAGACTGGTTAGGCTAATATAATTATCGTACCGTCCCTTTACGAATCTTGCCGATCTTCGCTGCACACGTTCAAGTTCGTTATTTAGACCATTTTCATAGGGAACCCAATACACTGGCAGCATATTCCAAATGAGGTCTACCAAGAGAAAAGTAGCTGATTTCTCGTACATGATCGTCACATACCCAGTACTCTTTTGATGAATCCCAGTCTACGATTACCTTGACCCATTATTTCACGTATATGTTTACCCCAGGAAAGATCATGTGTCAGCCTTATTCCAAGATATTTAATGGATTCCACGTTTGTTATTTCATTATTACTTATTTTGTATGTGCTAGGAGGAGAACTATTCTTTATCCAAAAATTCACTACTACACATTTTTTTAGATTTAATTCTAACTGCCATGTATCACACCAATTTTCAATTACTTGTAGGTCATCATTTAAATATTCTTTAACGTTTGGGCTTAGAATTTCCCTGACAACTGCGTCATCGGAAAATAGATGAAGCTTACTTTTTACCACCTTACTGGTATCATTAATGTACAGAAGGAACAGGAGTGGACCTATCACACTACCTTGTGGGACACCCGAAGTGACTTCAATTTCCGGTGAGGTAACACCGTCCAAAACAACCTTTTGCACCCGATCATGTAGGAAATCATTTATCCATGATATAATATTACTGTCTAACCCATAAGATTTTAATTTCAAAATTAATTTGCTATGAGACACCTTGTAAAAAGCTTTCCTGAAGTCGAGAAATATAGCATCCACTGTAATATTATTTTCACCAGAAACTAAAATATAGTGGGAAAGGAGAGCAAGTTGAGTTTCACATGATCTACTCTTCCAGAAACCATGCTGAACATTGGAAAATAAATTCTGGCACTGAATGGCAATTATATGTTCCAGGACTTTGCATGAAATGGATGCGAGGGCTATAGGTCGGATGGCTGCTGCTTAAAAATGGGTGTTACATCAGCTGCTTTCCAGTCCATTGGCACGACGTGTTCTGTCAGGGATTTATTAAATACAATTTCAAGGTAGGGGGAAATTTCGGAAGCTAACTCTCTATATATACGCGGGAGGGAATTTGATCAGGGCCAGGAGATTTGTTGGGGCTTATATCTTTAAGTAACTTTTCAATGCCATTACAGGAAATGTCATTTGGTTGCATCAGCCGCTGAAAGAGGTCAGGTAACACGACAGTTTGATCTCCGGAAGGTGGGTGAAAAATGGCTTGGAAGAAGGAATTTAGCAAGTTTACTTTGTCAAGAGTATTTGTGGCCATTTCACCCCTATCATTTTTAAGTGAATGGACGGCAGACTTATGGCTTGAACTTCCCTCATGTACGACCGGAAGACTTTTCGATTTTCTTTTTATTGTTCCCCAAGTGTTTTTCTTTTGTATTCTGCAAATGCATTGCGAAGAGCTGTCTTTGCAGTGTATTTGGAAATTTTATAGTTTTCAATTATTACATTACGTTCATCAATGGGCATACAGTTACTTATTCTTTTCATTTTTTCATGGCATATTCGCTGCTGTCTCGGGGATTTTCTCACTTCGGCATAGTACCACTTAGGTTTAGTGTTTTCTTTTTAGGATTTACTAGGGATATATCTATTGATCCCAGAGCGCACAATGTTAATGAACGACTTCCATGAATCGTTGGTACAAACGTTTATGGAAGACTTTTTGTAATCCGATAAAGAAGCTCTTAAATAAATTTTAAAGTTAGCAAAGTCAGATCTTTTAAAAATATAAATCCTTCTTTTTTGTTTAAAATTTTTATCTAAAGTTAAAGAGAATTTAGCAGCCCAGTCAGAAGTCTTGGGTCACTGATTCCATCAACGGTGTCAATCTTAGTCACTTGTGGTGGGATGTTGGTTGCCAGTAAATCAAGAATGTTATCCCCTGTGTAGTGTAGGTACCGTATCTAATTGTGTCAGGGAGATCTCACAGATGTCTTTGTCCCTTCCTCCATCTTTGAAGCAGTAATTTCTCCAGTCTATTGATGGTGCATTGAAATTTCCACCTATTATTATGTTACGATCGCTGTTACGGGACGTGATATAATTTACCTGCTTTTCCAGTTCTAATAGTGAGTCAACATCAGTGTTTGGGGGCCTATAGAACGCGTAGACAGATATTGGTTTGGATTTATGGCATGTTAGTGAACACTAAACACATTCCGAGGGGTTGTCGGGAAATATTTCTGTTGCTGTTGAATGAGTTCTTGACTGCAATGAAAACACCACCAACTGTTTGGTTTTGTCAGTCTTTTCTATATATTTTAAAATATTTGGGGAATATCTGAGTCAGGAATGTCATCCGTCAGCCAACTTTCAGTTCCTATAATTACATCTGCGTCGGTAGTATGAATAAGGTGGTGGAACTCAGGTATCTTGTTTTTAAGACTTCGGCAATTAACTACTGCTACTGTAAATACTTTCACCTCGATTATTATTGAGGCTACTATATAGGCATATGCTGGGCAGCGATTGTATATTATAAGTGCATGTCAGCGGAGAGAAATTTAAACGTGGTCCTACCGGCAGGCTAATTAAATAGCACGTGGACTTATTGACTAAGTACGAATGCAAATCATACACATTTGTATCCGGAAATTCTCTTCAAATTGCTGAACAATTTATAACAAATAAAGCGTCACTGTACAATTTTATGTCGCCAAAAGGGACCACTGTAGCGACTAAACTTCAATTCATTGCGTACGACACGCGAGTGACATTCACTGACGAGCAGGAGCAGGAAGCTGACTGGGTGGGCGTGGAATCTGTAGCACCTGAACGCTCACTTCAGCGCGCAGACTGGTGGTGAATGACACCACTGAATGGGGGCGTTTACTCGGAACCGAAATCGCAATTTTGTACAGGAAATCGTTAGATGGAAACGAAAAAAGATTTTTTGTGAAAAAATGAATCTTCTAACAACAACCATTCACTCATAAATCAAAAATTAAAATAAGCAAAAGGTGACGCCCACCGAAAATGCTGCTGTGATAACATTGACGTCATTTTCCTCCCGTCCTTGACTGCTTTCGGGGGAGGGGAAGGGAGTGGAGGGGGGTTCTCGGAAGGTCTGCTCGCACAGATGCTGTCGAAATCGCTCCCATTGGCCGAGTCAGCTGTGTCCCCCCCCTTTGCGATAAGGCGAAGTAGCTTCGCGGGCTCAGTTGTGATTGGACGAAGTCAATATACGTCAGAGGTTGCACCACACCCACTTTTCCGAAAGGGTTAAAAACATCAGTTTTTCGCCGCTTATAACTCGGGAAATAATTGTCGGATCAAAAAACGGAAAAATATGGGTCTATTTATTTTACAAACTCTATCATATTCGGCAATAAAATAAATATGGTAAACGACCCCATTGCGGAGGAGTATGGCTTCCATTCTTAGATCCAATCCCGCCCGACATAAGAATGCTCACTTGGAATCCACGATCACCAAAACCTCAGAGCTGATGGCAGACGGATATACGCGGGGGGAGGTATGTGTTTACATGCGCCTCTCAAGTGAAATTGAAAACGAAACCACTATACCTTGTTGAAAAGAGCATATATTGGCATCAGGAAATAAAAATAATAATTCATTCTAAATCACGCCCCCTAGGAGTCAAGAACGACTAGTTATAAACCGGAGACAAGAGACGCTTTCTCAAGAAATGCAATCGTATCGATCAAACTGGCGAATACCGTTAAGACCAGGTTTATGCATAGACATTTTTTTCTTATATAAGTTGTAATTATTAAGTATTAAATATAACCTTAATTCAAAGTTTAACTGCACATTTCCGTTATTGGGAGAATATATATTTACCACTCCGGAATGAATTTTAATTGTTAGATAAGAACAGACTTAAGTTATTCCCTCCCAAGCGTTAACCGACCCCTGGTATGGTGAAAATTCTAAGATGAAAGACATAAAATCAAGTACTCTTGCGCTATAGGTATCTTTTCCGGCCCACAGTGTTGAGTACCTACGTGAAGAGAAAGTTTTCTTGTGGTAGGGCATTGCCAGAAGGCTCAAATGAGAAGTTAAATGATAGATGCAGATATTCTTAAGATCCCTTATTAATCAAATCGATCTGTCCAACATTAAAAAAAAATATTTATGAAATTTTCTAGCGATAATTTCATCAGTAAAACACAAGTAAATGTGCCTTAATGAAGCGTTCACTGATGAAACATGATATAACGCAAGCAAATTGGATCCAACATGATGAATGCATGTCATTGCAAAATGTAATTTTAAACTCTTGAAAGGATAGAGCTAAGTCTCTATATTAGGTACTTTATTTCTTAGTAAATGAATGATTGCATAACCCTACGATCGGTTATCATCCTCACAGCTCCTTTTCAATGGCCGACGCGGTTGTTCCACGTGAGCTCCGACACCGGCTCTTCTTTGTGTCTCAGGGTAAATAATTACAGCCACGTCTATACCTATCGTTCTGCGCGGCCATGGAAGATGTGCTGCGAGAACACATGGGCAAGAAATATTGCGCGGCGAATAAAGCGACGACTTTCGATGAGAGACTGCGTGAACGAATGCGAATGCTCCAATCATCCAATGCATGGCATCGCGTGAAGTCAGCGTTATTTCTGACCAGACGGCACAGAGGATGCTGGAACGGGTTCTGAGAATTATATGGGATGACAAGTTAGAGGGCGTTTTTGTTCGTTCGAATCACTTTCTGCTGTGCATTCACTGCAATAGTCATTTGAAATCTTTTATTCCGACGTTTGGGAGAGAGATCCCAGTCTCGTTACCTTGGCCCATAAACATGTGCTCCTTGTGCAGATGTGGGCCAATTAAATCTAATTCTACATCTACGAGATACCCTGCAATCCACCGCGAGGGTGTGTGGCAGGGGGTGAAGATCACCAAGACATTGACATGCAAACAAGCAACTAAATGGAAACATCCTACATAATAAGGTCTCAAGCAACTAGATGATTAGTATCTACATGGTACTAAGTGGATTGGTTGTTAAATCATGAACCTTGTAGTACGGGGGAAAAATGAGATTTTGACTCTATCAGTACGACAATCTATCTCTCTAATCTTATTTATCTGGTCGAATCTAGCATAATACGCTGGTGTTTTTAATATATGCCTAACATCGTCAGTAAAGCTAATCGATTTAAAATTGTGTAATAGATTTAATATGTACTTAAACCTACGCTATGATAATGATTCCCACCCTAATTCTTGCATTAATTCTGATACGCTACTAAACCTATCGTAACACCTTTTAACGGACCTAGCTGCTCTACGCTGCACACGGTCTAGTTCTCTAATTAAATCTAATTCATTTGGATACGGTACATACTCAAGGTGGGGCTAACTATTGAAAAGTAACATCAATCTTTTGTCTTCTCATAGCATTTCCCAAGTACTCTTTTTATAAATCCTAGCTTTCTCCTCACTCGGCCGCATATTTCCCGGATGTGTCTTCCCCACGATAAATCTTTGGTTATTGTTACACCTAAATATCTTACGGTTTCAACGCTTTCGATCTTCGTGTTACTAATTTTAAATAGGATCGCTCTATCGAATTATTCCTCTTCCAAAAATTAATAGCTACATACTTTTTAAGGTTAAGTTCCAACTGCCATTTGTCGCACCACTCTTGAATTGCATATAAATCCTTACTAAGCGATTTACTATAATGTATAATAACCCTCTGCTCTCCCCCACTTAAGAATTCTTTTACCCTACATACAACGTCTTTATTTTAATATTATACGGGCCTTGAGGACCAAAATATTATACAATTGTATGAACTGAAAAGTGCCTTCTAAATTTGCCATATCCAGGAATTCTCTCGCCTTCATTACCCTGTTTTAATCTCAGGTTAACTTGTACAATTCGAACACTCATGTCGACAATAATAAGGTAATCTATAGCAGCAGTCGCCTTCCGTCGAGACATTTTCGCCACATGTTGATTTGGTCGTCTCCGAATTACTATTTTTACAATAGATCACACATCGCCATTATTATCTGTGTTTCAATCCGAGGATTAGTTTACTGTAGCCCTCCATTCTGCCCTATTCAGTGCCTCACGCCCTACTCTCTATTTTCCCTTTAACGTCCTTCTTCGTTTACCCTGTATCCCTTAGTCTTCCTCGCCGGACCTTCCCTTCAATTTTCCTTTCCATTATATACACACAGAGACTGAAATATCTAACGTGATTGGTCCACGGTTACTACTATTGGTAACGGTTGATGGTCACCAAGTCTGGGATGGGATCTGGCAAGTGCCGCATCAAATAAGAAATCCGGCCGCTCACCCCCCACGATTGGGACCGCGCTCGTATTAGCCGCTCACTGCTCCGGCTCTGCACCGCACGAGGTGCAGCCATCAATCGCCACGTTGTGCTGCACCGAGCAACTTGAGAAACGGGCTTAGTATTAGTTGTTTTTGCGGGTTGGAACCAATCAAAAAGTTATATGAAATCGTCGCGGGAACTTGAAGTCTATCGTATGGATAAAGAAACTTTCTGTAAAAAAACAGCATATTAAGATAACCAGGGAAAAAGTAATTAATAATGTTAGTTAGGAAGTCATAATATCGTTTAATGCACACCAATTAAAATTCGAAATACATTCCACACATAAGCTGTTAATTTACACGTAAGTATGTTATGAATGCCATCCTTCAGAATGCTGATTGCTAGCATTTTTCGGAAAATAGATGCGCCCAACGAACTAAAATGGAGATACCTATGGTCACGACAGAAAGCGGAATTGAATGTGTTGTCACGGTGGGAGGAGTGAGGGCGCCGTGAAAGGCGTTGCTTAGCAAAGGCCACTGTCGCCCTGGCGGCGGCAAATGGAAGACGCGGCGAGAGAGCCACACGATTCCCTTCCGCCCGCCGATAAACAAACATATTTTATCGACCTTTCCTCTCCGTTTGCAATTCGGCATATATTTCCTCCTCCGCCTTCCATTCTCGCGCCCCCCCCCCGAAGCCTTATCCCTCTCCCGCGGTCGGCTCGGGGGGTAAATAAAAAGGCCAGGGGGGTGTTATTCGACGAAACTGGAGAAGAGATATGAGGGAGAAGGAAACGATTGGGTCGGGCGGCGAGGGTGTTGTTAGGAGGGGGCCATAAAATGTGAATGGAGGGCCGCCGATCGGAGACCCTAGGATTCTGGGAAAAGGGGGGGAGGCATTTGAATAGGGGTGGGGGAATACAGCAGAAGGCGTCCCTCAGCAGAAGGAAGGAAGGCACATCCGCCGCGTCGATCAACAATTACGATGCGTTTAAATGTTGTTAAATTCCACCCTCGCCATTGGCCCCAAGAGTCCATCTCCTCCCTGGGAGTGGCCCGCTGACCTTTGGACACCACTTGGGAACCGACAGGGCGGGTGCCGGGACTACGGAGAGAACGATGTGATATTCGAAAGCAGTGTCTCTCACTTCCGTCAAATAATTAGTTGGACGCGTCCGCTTTCAATTTTAATCCAGCATCGGATGCTTACTGCATGAATTAAGTAGGTACCAGCTATACAAAGGCAAGTGAAAGGAACTTTTTTAAAGGATAACTAAGTTACTGTAATCCTCACTCAAATAACTCTAACACAAAAGATACTGATATCATATTCTCCTCACCGAGTCATTTATCCGTAAACGTAATTTCCCGACCTTCCCTCGTTCTACACCTCAACGTAGAAAATAAAGCACAAGGTATACCATGGATTATGAGGCTTTCGTTATTTCATTGGAATAACTGTCGTCAGTGCTGCCATGAACAAGGAAGATCCTGCAGTCACTTCTTTGGACGCTTACTGCCCTGGGCCGTAATGAAAGGCCCGGATCTAAATTGAGGCGACACCAAGTCAGGACATGACGGTGCTGTCAATCGCAATGACAGAAATTACAGATTGAAGACAGAGAGCATCCACATTCTCTGCCTTCATCCCTCCCCGAGCCTTTCTTACGTGACTCGCACTTCTCCAGAGACAACGCTCGCTTTCTCCGGCTGCATCGTAGTTTCCGCTACGTACGAATAATATCGAGGGTAAGAGACGTACAGGCCACTATCCCGTGATTGGCAGCTTCTTTGAGGAATGCGGGTGTCATGAATGACAATGCTCACGGGGCGAATTCTTCTGGGAGAATCAGTACCAAGTGCCTCGAGAGCATAACGACCCTCTCGAAAACATATCAGCTATGAAGAATTGAAACTCAAAACCGATTTTCACCACAATATGAACGTTACTCGTGCCATTAATTCCACTCAATGTTCCCCCACCAGAGAAAAGTTTATGAATATTATCCGCCGGGATATCACTAGATCCCGTAACCCTGTGGGTGATAATTTTCGGAGCATAAACACAACGGAATAAATGAAAGAGACATTCCTTCGGGATGCACAAACGATCGCCAGCGAAGGCCAAAGGATACACTACGATAATGGCCCTGGAGGTGTGTGGATCGCTGGGCTTGTTTTCCGAGGGCCGGCCCCAGATTCAGGGGAGGATCAGGGCCGCCCCTGGGTCGTCCGTTCGTCTTTTATTGCCCCCAACCACATATCTCCCTCCCAAGGCACCGCGTAATTATCGCCGGCCCTATTTTAAGGCGGAAAAACTCCCCGGGATGCCATCTATATTCAGGGGCGGAAGTCCACTCGTGCGGGCCCTTATCGCCCCCAAGCTCACACTCGCCCGACCCCAAAACCATCCAAGGCAAACGGCACGACCATTCACAAATTGTTACAAAAAAACCGGATTTAACTTTATCCACAATTTAAACTGTGACTGCATACGTCCCAGCAGAAACTAGCTTTTTTGTTCTAGTGAGCATATATTTATTTCATTTGAAATCGAGTATGGTAAAGCTAGGTTTGTCTATTTTTTATATTGCTCTATTGGAAGGGCTTGGCTGTCTACCCTAGGTGGCTGTTCGAAAAATTAAAGCTACTCCAGAGACAGAAATCAGGCACGTTCGAATCTGACGCTGCGGACACTGTTACTCTCCCGTCCTAAATCAAAGGACCGACAAATTAAGAGAGGTGGACTGTCGCACTAAGCGATAAACTTAGAATACGTGTTTTTACGGACAATACATGGCAAAACACGAAGTATAATTCTAACGAACACAATACACATTCATTATTAATTCATTCGCTATTCCGTTTACATATCATCACCTGCCACATCCCACCACAGTGTTTCGCAGGGTAACTTGCGAATAGAGGCAATGTACATCTACATCCACACAATACCCTGCAAGCCACCATAAGGGTGTGTGGCAGGGGGTGAATTCTCACCAAGCCTGCACTACACATCATGCATAAAAAAGGATTAGTAATAATATGCTAGTCTATACTTCAATTTTTAAAAAAGATAAAAATAGCAAAGCTACCACCTAATCTAAGTGGTGTTGGCTTAAGGTCCTTACACCAGCATGCAACTATCTATGCTATCCATTGATACACTCGCATTTATGCTATTGGTTATTTTTACAACTATTCATATTCCTACTCGTACGAGGAAAAAAGGACATTTTGAATCATTCAGTTCGGCAATCAATTTCTTTATTTTTTTGATTACGGTAGAGTCTAAAAAAGTAAGTAGCAGTTCGCAAAATATTTTTAACGTCATCACTGAAAATTTGACAATCATTTCCATTTTAATTAATTTAATAGTCTGGTTACGCTAATATAGTTATCGTACCGTCCCTTTTGAAATCTTACCGATCTTCGCTGCGAAACGAAGTATAAGTTCAAGTTCCTTACTTAGGTCTATTTCGTATGGATCCCATATACTGGCAGCATATTCCACATGGGGTCTAACAAGGGAAAAGTAGCTGATTTCTCGTACAAGGTTATCACATTTACCCATCAATCTTTTGATAAAATCCAGTTTATGATTAGCTTGACCTATTATTTCACTCATGTGTATATCCCAGGAAAGATTATGTGTCAGTCTTATTCCAAGATATTTAATGGATTCCACGTTTGTTATTTCATTATTACTTAAATTGTACGTGCTGGGGGGAAAATAATTTTTTCCCGAAAATTCACTATCACACTTTTTTAAAATTTAATTCTAACCAGGTACCATGTATCACACCATTTATCAACTGCTTATAAGTCATCATTTACATATTCTTTTTCGTCTGGACACTTTTGTGATTCCTGGAATATTCCCGTTCACTACTGCGTCATCGGCAAATAGACGAAGCTTACTTTATTCCCGCCTTATTGATATCATTTATGTACAGAAGGAACAAGAGTGGGCCTATCACACCACTCTGTGGCACATCCGAAGTGACTTCAATTGGAAGTAACACCGTCGAAAACAACCCTTTGCACCCGATCATGTAGGGAATCATTTATCCATGATATAATATTACTGTCTAACCCATAAGATTTTAATTTCAAAATTAGTTTGCTATGAGACACCTTGTCAAAAGCTTTCCTGAAGTCGAGATATATTGCAATCACTGGAATATTATTTTCGCCGGAAACTAAAGTACCGTGGGAAAAGAGAGCAAGTTGAGTTTCACATTATCTACTCTTCCGGAAACCATGCTGAACATTGGAAAATAAATTCTGGCACTGAATGGCAATTATATGTTCCAGGACTTCGCATGAAACGGTACTGAGGGATATAGGTCTGTATAGTTAGATGGCTGCTCCCTATCACCACTTTTAAAAATGGGTGTTGCATCGGCTGTTTTTCAATCCATCGGTACGACGTGTTCAGTCAGGGATTAAATAACTATTATTTCAAGGTAGGAAGATATTTTCGAAGCTATTTCCCCATATACGCGGGAAGGAATTTGATCCGGGCTCGGGGATTTGTTGGGGCTTATTTCTGTACGTAACTTTTCAATACAGTGAAAGGAAATTTCAATTGCTGGCATCAACCGCTGAAAGATGTCAGGTAAGAAGACAAGTGACTCTCCGGAAGGTGGGCTAAAAACTGTTTGGAGGAAGGAGTTAAGTAAATTAACTTTGTCACTTTGTCTCCCTTACGTATGACCAAAATACGTTTGAATTTTCCTTTAATTGTTCCCCAAGCCTTTTTCTTATGAATTCTGTATATCATTTCTAAGGGCTGCCTTTGTATTGTATTTTGAAATTTTATAATTTTCGATTTTCACATTACGCTCATCGATGGGCAAATATTTACTAGTTTTTTTCATTTATGCGTGGCATACTCGCTGCCGTCTCAGGGATTTTTCACTTCGGCATTGTACCACCTTGGTTCACGGGTTTATTTTTTAAATGTACTACTCTATTGATCCCAGAGCGCGTAATGTTAATGAACGATTTCCATGAATCCGCTGTACAAAGGTTTTTGGTAGACCTTTTTAAAATCCAATAAGGAATCTCATAAATAAATTTTAAATTTGACAAATTCTGCTCTTTTCAAACTGTAAATCTTTCTTTTTTCTTTTAAATTATGGTCTATAGTTAAAAAGAATTTTGCAGTAAGAACTCTGTAGTTACTGAATCCTTCAACGGTGTCAATATTTGCCACTTTCCTTGGGATTATTGGTTTTATTTCTCGGTATCATTCCTTTATTAGGTGCTGTAGCTAATTGAAGTACTATTGAGTTGTTGGAGAACACATCCAATAGAGTCTCACAGATAAAGTTGTCCCTTCCTCCAGCTTTCAAGCAGTGAGTTCTCCAGCCTACTGAAGATAATTATATTCTCACGAAATGTTTCCCCACTTAAACGCTTGCATTTCCCTTGCAGACGATTGTGTCACGAAGTGCTCCCAACAAGTATAATTTACCGGCATGCAGTGATTTGCCTTCGCGCAGTTTTATTCTTTCACTTTTCCATCGATGAGGACTCACACTTAACGTCACTTAAAAATCGAACGGCTTCAAACACGTGCATACTACGGAGACTACAATATTTTGATCGAGACAATAAAATCGAGACAAGTACCCAATTTGGGAGACGGGAGTCCGCTGGTAGTGCATTCGCCCGCAACGAAAGTCCATTCACCCATACAGAGAGAGCCCGTGGTACGAAGCATGTATGTGCGCTTAATACCGGGGGGAAAGGTAAGTAAGTATAGGGACGGAAATGGAAGGGCAAGGAAGATGGGAGGAGGGAAACCCGGCGTCGGAGCGAGCCTTTCTCTTCGCTAGTGGCGCCAAGGGGACCACGGCTTAGCTTCCAATCCGACGGACAGAGCACTGATCTCGAATGTTCTCCATAAAACACTCAAGCAGGGGCTTGTTTTCCAATGAAAATACCTTCCACTGCCGGGATTCAAAACCAGGCCCTCTGAGTGAAAACTGTAATGGGGAAAAATTGCAAATCAATTCCAGCTGGTCCTTAAACAAGGATGGATGGTCACTAGTACCTGCGATACCGAGTAATCAGCGATGGACGAAGTAAAAGAGAAACTGTCAGTAGAATTGCCCAGGCGAAAAGGGCATTTTACCAAGAGAAGATTCTGCTTACAGCTGCAAATACAAGCGTGGAAGTGAGGAAACATTTCATTAGAACATACATCTGGAGCATCCTACTATATGGCAGCGAAGCATTGACAGTAACAGCAGCAGAGAAGTCCAGGCTGGAAGCATTTGAAATGTGGTGCTACCGAAGAATGATGAAGACAAAATGGATCGATCGAGTGACAAACGAAGAAGGCCAATGGTGACTGCCCCTGAAACGGTTTTTCTTCTCGCAGCTAGGCAAATAAAGTTATCGACATGAATCTTTCACCATCAACTTTTTTTGGCCAATGAAATTCTTTTTTGCTTTTTACATTTTGCAAAAAATTAAAAAACATGATAAAAAATTACCAAAATGGCAGAATGCGTTGTTATTTATAAAAATCGAAAAACTACGAAGTTTTCGAGTTTCTTCACTAATCAATTCCAATTTTCTAAATAATATTACGAGAAGGTAATAACTAGTAATTAGAATAATTAGAAGTCGCTAAAAACGCGCTGCTAGGAGCGTCACTTGCGGCGAAATCATGGAACCATTACGAAGCACCCGAGGAGCGATGAGGGAGGGGAGGGAGAGATGCCGCTGGAGGGATGAGGGCCATGCTGCTGGAGGCGTTTAAGGGGAGGGACGAACGAAAGACAAATCTTGCAACCTTGTGTTTTTGCTGAGAAGAGGACAGCGCGCAGGGTGTCGCAAGGTTATGCGTCCCTCTTCGTTGCTCTCAGTCCGTCTCGACTTTTCGTATCGAGAGCTATTTCCAATTGCCTAATATTTGCGTAAATCTTTCAAGAAATTTTTCTACATTCAGTGAGTCAAGAAATAATTTACAATTAATTTCTTCGATTTAAATTATCTCTGAAAAAAAGACTATCATGGAAACTGCCAGAAAAGGCCATCCTCGAACTAAGAAAGACGTGGTCTATTCTCATCTGCAAAACGAAAGAAAAGGTCTGCCGGGAGTCTCAGGAAATGGCAAGCGAAGTAATTATTTGGTTGAGGACGACTACAATGAACCAATTCTTCAGATTTTGTACGTTTTTTTGTTTTCATCAAACCGATTCTCAGAAAAATACGTGTTTCTGCTAATGACCTAGCCTCACCGGAACAGATTAAACATTTAAGATTTAAGTATAATTGTTGTCCATGGCTGATTTGACTGTTTCACCACAGTATGTTTAGACAGTGGTTTCATCAGTTTCATCTTAATATACATGAGGAATGCGAAAATGTATCCGTCACTTTTCTAAAAGTCATTTAATTGTTAGCGATATTATTTTACATTGCAAGAGACGCAATGTTTGTTCCTATTAAATCCGATGAGTAAACCGTGGTACTTTCTGAGAGAGTTATCTTCAGCCTGGAATCGCCACGTCCTATATTCCTGCATTATTTTTGTTTTTTTTGTAATTACTAATTATATAATTAGTAAAACCCCCGGTAATCATGACGAAATGTAAATTGAATTTTAAATCTAATAACAATAAAAAAAAGTGATGGCAAACTATTTTATGAAGCAAAATCTGCGGCAAAATATATTTAGGCCTTCTCAAAGTATAAAATAAAGTTCTTTTTAATTTTGTTTACAAGAACTGCATAGCTTTTTTCTTTTTTGTTATGAAATTTTGCCGTGTTCTAAATCTCCCTTATTTTTGGTCAAGAATATGGAAATCTCCCTTATTTTCTTCAAATATAGTTGTTGGTCACCATAAGTGGATCATCACGTGGCATGGAAGCTGACATGTCTGTTCAGGCATTTCGATAGAGCGAGGAGATGCAATTACTTTTCTTTCAATACCATTTCCTCGTAGGCAGTGGTGATTCGAGTGCTTTTGAAAAGGTGCGTGAATCCGTTCCATGTGGGAAACTGGTTAAGAAAAGTGATTGTTCTAGTCACGAGGTTACATGTTATACAAAATCCATCTTCAAAATTCTGGATGAACACCCTGAATTGAAACTATTTCTAACAAAAGAAAGTAAAAGAAAAATATGGCTGCAACTCACTAGTTGAGGATCTAAAAAACGGGCCGCTTCGCGTATTCAATAGCACTCGAATTGCAAAGTATATAACTGCAATGATCAGGAGGGGAGGGAAAACATTTTCAACGACAAGGAGATGGGTGCCCTGGAAAGAGTCAACGAATTATTAAAACCCTAGGTATGGAAATCAATTATGCTAGCCATGATTGACACTAGTAATCTGGCGGAGAATTTTGTCGTTAGTGGCTAAGTTTATGGGAGGCAAGCAAGTGAACCGCGGAAAAAGTAGTTTGTATGCTCATCGTGTGCAGGGTGCAGGGGCTTGATTTTCAGCTGGGACCAGGGTGGAATTATTCTGCGTAGAAAATGATATGTGGAAGAAGCCCTTTCAAAAGTATACACAGACTTGACGAGCGAAGGCCTAAGCGCTAACAGTCAACTAGGAGGTGTCTTGCAAAAAAGCCTAAGAGGAAAGTTAGGGAAATTTATGAGGCAAAAGAAACTAAGGATTATGGAGAGTTCTGTCAGAAATTGGACATGGACCAATAGGAAATGGATGTAGAAATCGAAGAGCTGATAAAGAAATTGACGGTTGAGGGGTCAATAGAAGCTCTAGAGAGGGAGACGCGGGTCCAAACCGAATGTGAGCAATGGTTTGATGAAAAACAGAATAGATTGACGTAATCAAATTTTGGTGTTATTTGTAGGAGAAGGGAAAATCACTTGTGAAAAGACAAAGAAAAGAAAAGTTTTATGCCCAGTCATCTGAAAATGATACAATGAGATACGGTAGCCTAAATGAATTTATGCGATTAAGAAATATGAGGAGTTAACGGGTAGCAGAGTTTCCATGTGGCCTTTTTGTTGATCCCGGACACTGTTTCCTAGCAGCCTCGCCTGATGGAAAAACAATTGATGCAGCATCATTGAAGTAAAATGTCCAATATCATCGGAACATATGACATTAAAACAGGCAGCTGAGGAAATAAAGTGTTTTTGCTTGGATGAGGATCTTAAACTCAAGAAAACCAATGGTTTTAAACCATAATTATTACTACGAAATTCAGGGACAATTACATGTTTCCCGATATTCCTTTTGTAATTTTATGGTGTGGACTCCTATGGACTGCAAAATCCAAATAATCTTCCGGAATGGTGAATTCTGGAAGAATCGCATGGAGAACAAATTTCTTTAATTGTATAATAAAGCTTTGCTTCCCGAAATAATTGACCCCCGACTTTTCCGATCTATGGAAATAAGAGAACCGGAAATAAAAGTTTGAATAGTGTTAAAGTACATTTATTATTGCCATCTATAAAATGTTTAAACTTTCAATTACATGATACAACCGGCAATGTTGGCTCAAGAATAGGAAATTCATGTTAATGCACCGAATTACTCCTAAGTCATTAGCAGCCATCAATCTGAAAATTGGTACCTATGCTGTAGCTCTACAATCTGCACTCTTCTCAACGAACCTCTTTACTCCCTCATATTTCTTACCTTAGCGTATCCATTTATTTGCTCACGATGATCTATCCTTGGCCTTCCGTGGTAATTCTATCCGTCTACTATTCCTTCAATGATTGTCATCAGGAGGCTGTTATGCCTCATAGTATGCCCGATGAGATTATCTCCTAATGCAAATCATCTACAGAAAACGTCTTTCCCCAACTCTTCGTACAACTTCTTTATTCGTATTTCAGTCTGTACGTTTGATCTTCATTAATCTTCTACAACACCACTCATTTCCATCGCTTCCAATGCTCTCTATTCTGCTGCTGTTACTGGCCAAGCTTTTATGTGAAAACATCCAGGTTTTACTCCTGACAGTAATTAGTTGTGAAAGTTTTTTATTGAATTTTGCTACGAGTAGAACATATGCCCCGCAGCCCCTTCTGAGCAGGTCAAGGGGTTTCTGCAAGTATCGAATTCAGGGCGTAATATTCCATCGGGTCCAATTATTCTGGCCGGAATATGATCCGCGTGAGAACTTTGCTCCTATCACTCTACTCTCTACTACCCGTTTTACTATTCTGCATGTCACTCGAGTTCTGTTACAGCCGATTTGATATCAAGGAATGCCCACCTGAAGCCTTTTTTACTCTGTTCATTAGTATTTTATTCCAATTTTGCCTAGAATAAGCTGCGCTCTTTTACAGAGGGAACAAAACACGGACTCCTTTTTGAAATCCGTCCTGAAGTAACTTAACGTATGACACTTCAGTATAGAAGATAGAAGCAAGTATTTAGCACACATTAGTATGTTATAACATACCATTCAGGCTCGCCACCTGAAAAGTGATTCAGACATCTTTCGTGCCGTCATCTTCGTAGGACGGAGCGAAAAGAAAATTAAAGCGGATTAAGTGGACATTGGGGGAGGGAAGATATTTGGAAATCAGGATATGACAAAGCATGTCACTGGGGCGAGTAGGTAATAGGTGGCGAGAGGATGTTGAAGATAGCTCTTGAGGGTGGAATGCTTGGAAAAAGGAGAAGAGGGTTGTGAAGCATGTCAGATGAGGGGTGTTGGAAAGTGGTGCGGATGCAAAAAAAATACGCCGAGATGAGGGGGTTGACAGTGAATGGAGATGCTTTGTGAAATCCTACCTTTAGTCTGTTAAAAAACTATGATAAATGTTATCATAGCAATGGTGATGTGTGATGCGCTGCTGGAAAGAAAATTCCTAATTTCTCTCCTGCCGACCTCTTGAACTCGTCTTATTTCCTACCTTACCAGGTGCTGTAGAATATTTTCCATTTAGTAAGAGCGATGTGGATTGTTTTCGAGGCTACCCAGTGGCTTCTGATGAACATCCTTGGGATTCGAGGCTTTCGCCGCATTGCTCTATTTTTAGGACTATCTTTTCGCCAGTCATCATGCAGTCTTCTTCCGATACAAATAGTGAAAAATATATTGCAGAAAACGATGAATAAAGAATAATGACCAATGCTTGCGACGGCTTCCCAGTTCCCACAGAAAAGGAAAAGGGTGGGTGGGTTGCCGGTTCACGCCAGAGGCAGCCGAGGCGAGATATTCTGGCTAGACGCAGTCCGAGCGAGACATTGTAAAACTGCTGCGATGTTGCAATGTTAGGAGTGGGGCAAGGGTATGGGCGATGTAGGGGAGGGTAGAGCCGGTGTCCGAGGGGAGAACAAGGCCATATTTGGGAATCGTCAGGTCACTTAGTTAGTGTCATGGAGCGCTGACAGTCATCGACTGTGGTTCCATCTTGGCAGGGGAGATTCACACCATAGGCCACTCACCATTCGCCTTAAGAAGAGTGGGAGAGAAGAGAAGCCATAAAAAGAAGACGGGGCAACCTGATAGGCCGTATCTAAAGACAAGATGGCCTGATGGAGACAGTCGTCGAGGGAAAAGTGAACGGGAAGAATGGAAAAGGCAGGCCTCGCATGAGGTACATGGAGTGAGTTGTGAAGGATGTAAAAGAGAGGAACTACGTCAATATGAAGAGGTTGGCCGATAGAATAATCGAGTGGAGGGCTGCGTCAAACCAATCCTAGGATTGTTGACCGATGATAGTGATGATGATGGCTCTAGGAAGACTAAACATTTATTTAAACGCTGATGGGTATCAATTTGACGTCTTTCCGGAATGTATGCTAAAAATAGCTTGAACGCGATTAGTCGCACTTTTTTACCTCGCTCGCTTCAGTATTCCAACCATTTCTTCAATACACGATCTGTGCATATCAATATGCAAGGGCTGCGAATAATACGGAGCATTGGGGGCCATGGCACTCGAGCAATGCAAGCGAGTCTCGGCAGTTACAGCTCCAGGCGCGTAAGGGCCGGACGCGAAAATCAAATGCATCATTTTTAATTTTTCTTCAATTTTATCTTTATATGTTTTAAATGAGTGCTTACATAAAAATTGCTAAATTGCAGGTCTCCTCTTAAAAAGCTAGATATTCACTGCTCAATTTGTCTGAAAATGGTATCTGCCATTTCAAGACGTAATTGAGCACAAATCTTAAAAATATCATTGAAGCTACGGCAATATAGAGATATATCACAATGGCCTCGCGGCTGAGCTTAAAGGCACCGAGTGCGTCCACCGGGTTGCAGATGGTGGGTCGACCTCTAGATATAGAGGTTAACTGCGAGATAAGCGAGTTCACTCGTCGAATAAGCAGTCGTGGACAAAAAGCGACGGCATTCCGAGGGGGTATTGGTCTATCCCTGGGTAAGATAGGCCTCTAAATAATACAGAACCTGTGAAGATGCCGTGACTTGGCGACGGGAGGCCGCCAATAAATACGCTTCTTATCACCCGGAGGAGAGGGCAGCAGCTCTTCTTCACATGAGTGAAGATGGAGACCACAGTGGTCGGTACAGCGACACTCATTTCACTACAGGCGTGGTAACATTTACTTTAACGGCTGTAGTACTGCGATATGGAGGGCAAGGGGAAACCACCACATTAATATCCCGAGGAGTCGCAGCTACTCCACTCTTTCCTTTATTATCAAGACGTGATGGCACCCTCTAGAGTAAAATATTCCGGAGGTAAAATGGTCACCCATTCGGATCTCCGGGCGGAGACTACCCGAGAGAGTACATCTGTCAAATGTGATACACTTTTTAGGGTAGGAACATGGAACATGAGATAGCTTCGGACCTGTGGAAGACTGGAGAACCTGAAGGTAGAAATGCGAAGAATGGACCTCGACGTATTAGGGATCAGCGAAATGAAGTGGCCAGAAGAAGGAGATTTTTGGAGTGGAAGCTATAGGATTATACATACAGGATCATTAAATGGTAATGCTGGAGTCAGGATCATACTCAGAAAGTGCGCCGGAATGTGTGTGAAGAGCTTCCTGCAGTACAATGAAAGGATAATAATGGTGAAGATCGAGACCAAACCTGTAGATACCGTGGTGGTGCAGGTTTACATGCCTACGACGGGCGATGAAGATGAAGAAGTGGAAGACGTCTACAAAGATATCACGGAAGTTATAAAACAGGTAAGAGGAGAAGAAAACCTAATTATTCTAGGAGACTGGAACGCTATCGTCGGCGAAGGTCAAGATGGAAGAATAACAGGAAAATACGGATTGGGAAACCGAAACGAAAGAGGAAAAAGGCTGCTGGAGTTCTGCATTCAACATAAGTAAATGATTGCCAACACATAGTTTAAAAATGACAACCGAAGAAGATACACAAGTAAAATGCCGGGAGACAGAAGAAGATGCCAAATAGACTACATTTTAGTGAAGCAGAGATTTAGAAACCAAGTGAAGGACTGCAAAAGCTACCCTGGGGCAGACATCGACAGTGACCATAATTTCGTGATGATGAAATGCCATCTAAAATTCAAGAAATTGAAGAAAACAAAGAAGAATATATGGCAAGTAGAAAAACTAAAGGAGGCTCAACATCAGCTGGCATTTCAAAAAACAGTGGGAAACAACATAGGAGAGCACCTGAATGAGAAATCAGTGGAAGAGCGTTGGAAAAACATTAAATGTTGACTACAGGAAGCCGCAAAAGAAGTTCTTGGAAGAAGAAAAGTTGCCAAGAAGAAGCCATGGATCACGGAGGAAGTCTTAGAATTGATTGAAGAAAGAAGTAAGTACAAGAATGCGAAAACTGAAGAAGGGCAGCTCTGCTACAAAAGAATAAGGAACGAAATAAGTCGCAAAGCAATGAAAGCTAGAGAGCTGTGGTTGAAAAATCTTTGCGAAGATGTACAAAGCAACCTTGCACTTGGAAAGGTGGAAACGGCCTACAGCATAGTGAGGAACCACTTCAAGGAACGGAGCGCAAGTTGCAATGCCATAAGGGACAAGAATGGAGAAATATTGATTGAAAACGAGGACAAAGTGAAGAGATGGAAAGAATATCTGGAAGAGCTATACAATGGAAAAAATCTCAGCACAAAAGCTATTGAAGAGGAAAGCGAAGTGGAAATAGATGATATGGGGGCATCAATATTAAGATCAGAATTCGACGCTGCAGTAAGGGACCTTCGGATGAATAAGGCCTCAGGTATTGATGATTTCCCTGCAGAACTAATTAAAAATGCAGGAGAGAAGACATTAACTCATCTCTACAAAACCATCTGCGTCATGTATTCAACAAGAGAAATTCCAAGGGACTTCGAGAAAAACATCATCATTCCTATTCCCAAGAAGAAGAGAGCGGAGAAATGCGAAAATTTTAGGACTATAAGCCTGACGACACATGCATCGAAGATACTGACAAGGATCATCTATAGAAGAATATAACGAAAAGCAGAGGAGTTCCTGGATGAAGATCAATTCGGATTCAGGAAAAGTAATGGTACAAGGGAAGCAATATTGGCCCTTAGGCTACTCATAGAGAAGAGAATAGAGAAGAACACACCAACCTTCATTGCATTTGTGAATTTAGAGAAAGCCTTTGACAACGTGGATTGGGATTCAATGCTTGGAATTCTGAAGGGAATTGGAGTGTCCTACAATGGCCGAAGAATTATACACAGTCTGTACAAAAACCAAGTTGCTGTGATTAAATCTGGACCCAGCTGTGAAGAGGCAAGAATAAGGAAAGGAGGGAGACAAGGCTGCGCACTGTCTCCCGTAATTTTTAATGTTTACATCGAGAGAGCCATAAATGAAGTCAAGGAGAAGTGTTCTGGAGTGAACATCCACGGAGAAACAATCTGTATGCTACGATTCGCTGACGACATAGCTCTCATAGCAGAGACAGAGAAGGAGCTGAATAAGATGCTTACAACCATGGAAAGGACTATGGCCAGATATCAGCTGAAGATAAATAAGAAGAAGACTATGATATTGGTGTGCAGCAAGAAAGAAGAGGCGAAAACCAATGTCAAACTAGGAAAATAAAAACTTGAAGAGGTTAAAGAGTTCTGTTATCTAGGAAGCCGAGTAACCAACGATGGACGAAGCAAGAAAGAAATAGTGAGTAGAATAGCTCAGGCAAAGAGGGCATTCTTTCAAAAGAAGAATCTACTTACAGCAGGAAATACAAGCATAGAAGTAAGGAAACAGTTCATAAGAACATACATCTGGAGCATGTTTCTTTACGGTAGTGAATCATGGACGATGACAGCAGCGGAAAAGAAAAGGGTAGAAACATTTCAAATGTGGTGCTACAGAAGAATGCTGAAGATTAAATGGATCGACCAAATAAGTAACGAGGATGTGCTAAGAAGAGTGAAGAGAGAAAAGAGAAGTCTGCTGACAACTCTAAAAAGAAGAAGGGAAAACTTAATCGGCCACATCTTGAGACACGATGACCTAATGAAGACTATCGTCGAGGGAAAAGTGATCGGGAAGATTGGAAAAGGCAGGCCTCGTATGAGATACATCGAACAGGTTGTGAAGGATGTAAAAGAGAAGAATTACGTCACAATGAAAAGGTTGGCCGATAGAAGAATCGAGTGGTAAGCTGCGTCAAACCAATCCTAGGATTGTTGGCCAATGATGATGATGATCACAATGGGATGGATTTTGCTGTGTTTTATTCCATAAAATTCCGATCACAACTTCACTATCAAATTAACTTCGAAAACGTAGGCAGAAATGAAGACGGAGTTGGTTTGGATATTTGATTATGTTTGATTCCCCGGAATGGGCGGTAGCCACCTTAGCGGGTGGGAATCAAATCAAATGACATATCAATTCAGAATTACCAATCATTTTTGAGTATTTACGTGAAGTTTATGGGTCGAGAAAAATCTTATTTTGGACTTCTGTGCAGCTTTTTGCCCGACCACGACGCGGAGGCACATTCAAGTGAATCGGCGTTTCCAGCGCGACGGCAAAACAACCTCTCCTTTATAGGACGGACACGTGCATCTGCATTTACTCCACAAGCACCTCGAAGGTGTGTGGCAGGGAGTGAGTTGTCAGCAAACATGCACCGCTTGCACATATCACTGAATGAGTGATACGGTCTCGTTCCAGATATACATTCCCCTTGCTTTCCCATTCATTAGATACCTTCTTATTGTAAGCAACAGTGGAAAGTGGACACCCTGTACTTAGACATTTATTTATTCTCAAAATCTCAATAATTTCAGACCAAGTAACACCTGACTCAGGGAGATTACCTAATTCCCACTAAAATAGTTCGTTCCATATTTCCACCAAAGTTTCAATTTAAGTTTGGGATTGTTTTGCACATAGTAACTGAATGTAAATGTAAATATAAACATTTTGAGGCTGCACAATCTTTGCGTTCTTGCAACTCTTAGCGGTCATAGTCAATAGGCTTCACCGTGTCGAGCCGTGGCTGGGGCCTTCGGGGGCTGCATCGCTTCCGCGTGATTTCAACCGAGGGCCCCAAACAAACGACTGTCGCAGCCGCGGAACCCCTTCCGCCACCCTCGTTAATCCGACGAGGGTCCGCACGCTGGTAATTGTTTCATTTTTTTGAGTGGCGACTCGGCACACGGACAACGAGGGGGAAAAAATGAGAACTAAAAGGGGTGGAGGGAATGCCCAGCATCGGGAGGGAGACGATGTTTACTCGCCACTCTCCACCCCTTCGGCCAATGGCAACTCGCGACCACTTGGCGGCCCTATCATCGCAGACCACTGCAAACAGAAGCCCCCGCTCCGGGAATCATCGCAGTGCAGCGTTTTTAAGGAGATCCACTCCAGCGATGTTTTATTTGTTTCGCCGATTGCCAGGCATGCTTGCATCGGCCTCTAATACTTCCATGGCCACACAACAGGTCGGCCACTTGGGCATCAATTCGAGTACGGAAACTATTTTTACAGGTGCACGCTTTGTCTCGACTCGGAAAATCTCAGTTTCACCGCAGAGGTCACGGCTAACGAAAGCCATTCGCGGGAGGGAAGCAGCGGCGAGGGTCTGGAAATCGGTTATCAGAATACGCGGAAAATTAAAAGTTATTTTGCAGCCCGGTTCCTGTAATTGGTGTTTGAAACATATAACTCACCACCAAATATATTTCAGAACAACAAAACGAGAAACAGAATAATTTCAAGCTATTGATGCGTTAAATGACTGTCAGTAAATAATTCATAAATGCAATATAACATGCATATTCGAATACTGTCTTACACAATGACCTCCAAACCTCAGCCGACGTCAAGGCTAGCGCGTGGCCCAACACAATTCTACAGAATGATGGACACGTAGCGAAGTTGCATTCGCTGCAATGGAGGAGAGGCTTCTCTTTCGTGAACAGGAAATAATGAGAAAAGAATGCAATGGATGAAGGAAAGGTTTCAGAGTCTCATTCGGGAGGTCTTCATTTCTTTCCAAGATCAGTTCCTTCCAAATGAAGATCAAAAGACATTAAAGGGTTACGCTACGTGCTGCCTTTTACTAATCACAAAGTTGCCTGGAACTGATTTAAGCACTTTTCTCTTACGCAGCATTCGTGATACCGACCTTTTTTTCAGAGTGAGAATTTTTAGGGCCTTTCCTCCTCCATTGAATCAGTTTTCTTTATTTTTGGCACCTTCGACTTGCGCTTTCAGAATACCAGTGGATGAGCAGCACTCTTACACCCAAGGACATGATACTCTTGAGTAGGTATCCTGCTATCGGTGGTGGAGAATATCCCTCGTCACGTTCTGTCACAATTCATGGGGCGCTAGTCGAACTACAGTGAAGTGACATGCCTTAGATTAGAGCCGTTCAATTATCAATCGATTACTCAGAGTAGACAAAGATCAATTCTAGCTCTTCAGTTCCCAATATTGTCAGGGGTTGGCCGAATGTGTCTCAAAAGTGAAGTTGAAAATGAAAATAAAAGTAAGGTAGTTCCACTTCCTTAAGCAGCATATGTTTAAAGCAATGTTTTCAATCAATAAATGAAAACGTTATAGTATCACTTGCTAATTCCAACTGGGTGCAGTACTTAAATTTAAAAACCACTTGTTAGTATACACATACTATTCTCTTCTCGTTCTCAAAAATATATTCATTCACGGAGAGAGGTTACCTCAGCACCTGCGAATACACTCGAAGGAGGACGTTCAAATGCCGTGCACGATATGATCTGCAGGAGAGGAAATGCATGCCTCGACTATTAAACCATCGAATCCGTGAATGCGCGGAGTGAATGTTGGCCGATAGCGTTGGACGAACCGAAAGCTGGTGGTGCGGACTTCATGACGACCCGATGTCTAGCCACAAAAGTGAAAATAAAGGTGTAGTGCTAGGTAAATAGGAAGCATCGCAATCGCTTCTTCCAGCACAAATGCCGAGACATTTTTGGATAGAGCATTAATCTTTCCCTTTTGGAATCTGGTGAATTAACTTTTTTGTGATATTAAGTATGGATGTTCCAAAGAACGCATCACATTCACATATATTTCAATGTATTTTCCAACAGAAACCAAATTACAGAAAACATAATGCAAGGATTAATGAGAAATCCGCAAATAAAGAGGAAAATTTGAAAGTTATGATGATGATATTTTTGAGCAATCATGATAACGAAAATCCGCTAAATATTAGGAGAGATCAGGCGCGATTAAATAATTGGTAAGTGGGAATATTTTAATTCTTTATTTATTAATCTAAAATCTTTTAAATATTTTAACTATTATTCGTGAGCTGTTTTAAATAATTGTATTTAATCTCTTGCTGCGATTAATTTAACGTTCTTTTATTAAATATGTTCAACTCCACTCATATAACGCAAACAATAACAAAAAATAAAATGCATACTAATAACAGAATTTGTAGACACGGCGCCATACGGAAGATGTGATCATTCAATAATATATTTAACGATACTGAATAGTTTATGCTATTCTGTTTGGGAAAACTGATGCATTCGTTCATTCAAGGTAAAAATTATGGAGTATGAACGATTACCTGAAAATATGAAGCCACGACGCGCTGTGCAGTTATCGGTGATAATGGTGAGCAATAAATGAAGAACGTTGCGAAAAGAGTTTGCATTGAGCTGCTATAACGGATCCGCCACTGCAAATAAAAGAGTGCACAACACCGACTGCAATCCTTTACATCCAGCTGGTATTTCGGCCGAGCAAATGGAGCATCTCCCTCCCCTCACGACGGCACCCGAAGGCAGTGGATCGAGAGGGCGTAGCTTAAAATCAGGCTGGCAGAAAAACACGTCACAAGGAAGAGCACTGTCTGAATAACAGTGAGACACCCGGCAGGGAAGATACATATAATGAAAGCCTGAAGTCCAAATGTATCACCGAGTAATGAATGTGACGCGTATCTGGACCAAAATAAAAACGCTGAATTTAGGGAAAACCATAAAATCGTTGGACATGCAATGAAGGACCACGAAGACAAAGACCCAAATCTCTGCAAGCAGCCTTCTCACTTCGTAAAGGAGTTTCATTAATTCATACCCCTTCTCTCCCTTCCCCAAAATAACAAGTTTAGCAGTCATCATCATCATCATCATCGTGGGTCAACAATCCTAGGATTGGTTTGACGCGGCCCTCCACTCGATTCCTCCATCGGCCATCCTCTACATATTGACGTAGCTCCTCTCTTTTATATCCCTCTCGACCTGTTCCATATATCTCATACGAGTTCCGCTCCTCTCAGAGGGTGGCGCTTGCCATTTTTCGAGTCGGGACCGCGACGCGACAATAGCCGCAGGGCTTCCTCAAATCGTGCCCTTGAAGGAGAATCCTGATCGGGGAATCGCTGTGTGGGCGCGATTCCTGAAAGGGTGTGCCTTTGGGTGCTCTTGGCAACTAAGAAGTTCAGGCGAACCACACTACTACAGGGTGCGGCAGAATGACCTCCCCTATTTGGGATGCAAATTAAAACCAAACCAAGCAAGATACAAGAATAATGTATATATTTCAAAATAGTGCATACAATGCAGTTTTAGATTAAAAATTTCAAAAATGACGTCATTTAATTGTTCACCATTATTGGCAACACTGATTAAGTCTCTCCCAGTAGTTTTCCATGACCCTGTGGGTCATTTCGGGTGGAATAGCAGAAACTTCTTGTGTTATTGCCTCCCTAAGGGCTTCCGGAGTTTGAGAACGATGTTGGTATACCTTGGATTTCAAGTGGCCCCAGAGAAAGAAAGCACACGGGGACAAATCTGGAGAACTAGGGGGCCACCCTATGTCACCACGCGAGGAAGTAAGGCGCCCAGGAAACATTTTTCTCAGAATTCCGAGGGATTGACGAGAGGTGTGGGATGTCGCACCATCTTGTTGGAACCACACATTTCTCTTTCCATGTTCATGAAAAAGATAACCCAATCTAGGCCTGAGAAAGTTCTCGGTCAGCGCACAATATCGAGTAGTTCCGACAGCTGTAAGGCAGCCGCATGTTTCCGTGCAGCAAGATTTTTCAACCGAAGCTCTCACAGCAGCAACATTTTCCGGTCCTGTTGAAGTCCGAGGTCGGTCAGTAGATGTCCGTTTTAACAAACTACCTGTCTGTCTAAAGTTTGACACCCAAATGCGATTTGTTTTTTATCTGGAACGGGATCATGTCGAGCCAGCGTAAAGCGAATACGAAAGGCACGCTGCGTCGAAATCAGCCATCCGCCATTTTGAATAAGTTCCATCACAATGAAAGCACGCTGTATTCCCGACCACACCATGCTGTAAATTGCAAATGGCATGAGCATAGCTGTCTTTATACACAAGCGCCAACACAGTACCCCCACCCTGCCCCTGGCGACAATGTTCTCAAATCGGGGAGGTCATTCTGCCGCACCCTGTACAAGTGGTGCCACCTGATATTCCGGGAACCTTTCTCTGAATGAGCAGTATTGCTGACGCATTTGGCACTAAGGTTGGAACTATGTAGTTCCGGCGAACTATTGAGGCGATTAGAAACAAAAGAACCGAAACATCAGGAACTAATTATTCAGCCTGGGCTCGTTAGGGAACAACAAGTGGTGCCAACTATCAGCAAATTAAATGAATTCATTGCCTGCACTATCTGAACTGTCGGCAAGCTGATACATAGAAGCATTTAGGCACATGGAGTAGGTAGCGGACATTGGGTTTTTAGTTCAAACTAACCGATTAACTGCCTGAGACCGTGAATAGTTCACCTAGTTCACTGAAGTAAATAGTTCCTTTCGAATCGTTCGCTCGCGAACTACCCATCTCTTGTCAGAAGGTTTCACCAGCAAAAACAATTCCAATTGGTACCTGCATTTCCTATGTTCCTATGCTGAAAATTTTCTTAAAATTATTTTCTGGATTTATTGCACAAAGCTTTGTTGAGAAGATTTTTCACAGAATGTAACGGAGAATCATGGTTTTTAGTATAGTTCAAAGTGATGGATGAAGAGAGACAACTTTTGGATCTTTTCATTTTTCCACAATGAACTTATAGACTATTGTCCTTGGGTAAACATTCCTTGAAGCCTCTTGCTTGACCACTGGGGACTTCTTTTATGTAACTATGCTTTTACGGTGGCACGTTCAACATCTCTTCATTGACGACATTAGAGATGAGAATTCTTGAACATGTTGTGGAGTCTTGCGAATCCCGCTAGGTTCTACCAAGCCGCCAACTCATCCCGTGCTTGATGCCAACATATTGTGAAGAAACCCTTGCTTTTAGACCTGCTGAAGGATATCACTTCTTCTATGTCACCAAGGCACTGGTTTCCTCAACTTAGAATGACAAGATTTGTTCATGAAATGTTAACGTCCAATACACTGTCGCAAATAGTTACAACGCCATACGGCACTTAGCCAGATAAATATTTATTTAAAAAGAATAGCTCAAGGGAGAAAAGATAATTTTCTGGTCCACAGGATAGAATTTTTATTGCGACCGGTTTCGATACAGCGTATCGCTCAATGGTAAATTTTACAGGATGGTACAAATGGCATCAACACTTGAAGCGGGGGGAGGGGCGGGGGCGTGCTAGACGGTCCATACACGGAAAATATCGTCGACGCATCGATACCACCGAAAGACATTTTTCACAGGGGTGCTTTTGGAATTGAAAACACTTTCTTCGCAGTTGTCCGTATATATGTCAGCATGAAGTGGTGACAGTGGGGATCCCATTGCGAGGCCTTCAGACTGCTCATGTATTGTGTTGTTGAATTGGAAATAGTTTTGGTTAATACTCACTTCCAATAGGTGGCACAATTCGGCGACTACGGGGGGTAGTGATTTGGCTTTCTCTAGGGCAATTTCGGCTAGACGTAAGGCTGTAGATTTGGGAACACTAGTGAACAAATACACTACATCAAATGACACTAAAATACATTTATGGGCAGTGTTTCACTTGAAAGAGCCCTCCCGAGCTCCACTGAATTCTTCACGCCATATTTGGGAGTGAATTTTGAGAAATGGCGGAAAGTGGTGTTTAACTTGCGAGCCAAGAGATGATTGAGACTCCACACACTGGAGGGACTATGGGTCTAACGGGAATGGGGAATATGCATGATATATGTTTCTCGAAGATGAATGATGTACTTGATGCGGAATTTTCTCACCAATTTAAGTATATAAGCCAAATTTTTCTACGCCCACCACAAATATTATTAAATGATATTAAAATGTTCCCGGAAATTGACGAAAGTCACGTGACCAGAAACGCCTTCTGACGTCACTGCACGGTATAGGTTCCATATATACGGAGATAGATATTTATTTTTAACAGAAAGCGAAGTGAATATATTGTTTTGAGGTTTTTAGCCGTTTCTCGAACGAAACGATGACTGAAAAAATACTTAAAAAAGCACATTCCGACAATTTCCTTTGGTTGACTCCCTTATGGCGGCGTTCTTCTTAAAAAAAACCAGCGATTGCATAGACGTAATAGAAATTCATGGGCATTAAACAGGCATTATATAATTAATGGACGATTTGCTCGTTACCATCCATACTACGTAAATAAAAAATCGAAATACAATCGATTATTGCATTAAACAAATGAGATAAATACATAAGCTATCGCCAAGTATTTATTTAACAACTTACCTCCACGCATGAACAGATAAACAACGCCCATAGTGATACCGTGCCATGACGTCATCCGATTACGTCCTGTTTTTAAGCTGCCGAAAAGGAACAATTTTCAAAGAGTAATATCTTTGTAACGCAACTTAATTCTTCAGCAAAATTTTCGCCAAGCACATTTTAACTAATAAACTTAACATTCAAAGAGTTATAAAAAATAGTGCATGTTCCCCATTCTGGACTTGCTTATTTTGGTAAGATCGAAGAATCTGGGCGCCATGGGATCCATTTTTCCCGGGAGTGAGGCACGGTGTTGCATTCTGCAATGGCCCTCTTTGGTGATCGGTGGTTGGATCTCTGGATAATTTTACTATTTTATTGGCACTGATGAACTCCCCACATTTAAGGACGATGTGTATCGGTCCATAATGATGACAGCATTGCCCTTGTCAGATTTTGTGAGAATTAGTTTGTTGGTTGAAAGGGACCTCTTAATGGATAAAACTGGATGGAAAATGGATAAAACTCTTGTTATACAGGAAAAACTGGACGGAATTTCACCCTCATTTACTCATGCAGTCAGCGGTTCTTACTTTTCCCCAAACTGACCTTCCCTTTCCTTCCTCCACCTCGCTTCCCATCCCGCAACCCTTTTCCTCCCCCCCCCCCATCACGCCCCCCTCCCTTTCACCCACTTCAAGTGTATAAATGCCATGCACCATCCTGTAAAATTTGCCAGATGATGATACGCTGCATCCAAGCCGGTCGCAATAAAAATACTATCCTGTGGACCAGCAAAGTATTTTTTCTCCCTTGTGTTCAACATGAAGGAGTTCCACAAAGTACCACCACCCACCATTGCATTTAAAAAGAACCATACCGTCACAAATAGCCTTCCTCAACCCAAAAATAATGGCCTCTCTCACCAAATTCAATCCCATTTCTCGCCGCCATTCCATCGTACTTCCTGTGCCACGCACAGAAAGAGAAACCGGAACGGAGGCCTCCTGTCAAAGTTCGGATAGCGGCAGTTAAGGAATTCGGAAAACTCGTTTATCGTCCTCAGTCAACATCCCTGAGGTAGATGCATGAGACGGGCATCGAAACGTCGGCCAGATAGGAGGACCCTGCTCGACGAGAAACCCGAGGGGAATGTCTTCATGACAGGCGGCGAATGATTGATGAAGACTTCATCATGCATTCAAGGTGGCTAGCAGGTATAGACGCAGATGAAGTCAAACTGCAAGCGTAAATGAACTGCTCTGCTGAAACAATGGTGCACTACGCAGGTGGATGGCTTTCACTGAGGAAGAAACTCACGCGCGGAGATTGCATAGCAATCGAACTTTCACTGATGCTCCTTCGATTGCCTGCCAGCGACAATCGATTGCGCGGTGTCGAACGGGAAGCCGTGACTCCACTCCAGCGAGAGAGAGGTCGAAGGTGAGGTCCAGTCGAGGTGAACGTGCCGCCCGGGCTTTAAAACTCGCGTCAACGCGTGCACTTGAGAAAGTGCAAAGCCTGCATTAGCTTAATTCAGGCGCGGTTTCGTGCCCTTTCATGCGCACTAAGGCATCGGCTGTCACTTGGCGTCACACTATCGCTTTTGATAACATCCGACGGGAGGAAATGCCTCGAGCAACGATCCAAATGTTTGTAAACTCCACTCCCACACGTTTCATTCGTAAATGTGTTTACGTCTCGCCCATCTCCTAGAGCTACGCCCACAAACTTCTTTCGGCCGCACTGCCAACGTATTTCTTCGAAAAGCGTTCAAATGTCCGACTTGTGCTGCTCCTCTTAAGTAAACACAAAAACTTCCGCTGTATTAATAGAGTTTTTTGGTCAGGTTTACCTTTCCGTTTCGAAAATTTACTTCAGAGCATTAACTATTCCAGACCATAAGGCGACCATAGGGGAGGAAAGTGTGCTCGGTTGCAATTTGCACGTGGTCTCCTGCCATACACCGGTCGAAAGTCAAAATGTTTGCTCAACCTTCGTCTGTGGAAAATAAATTTGGAATACATTCCGGAGTATGCATTTCCTCTGGTTTGTAAGTTGGCTTCTTCGAGGCGTCCATCGGCGTAGAGTACTCAAATCTCTGAGACAAGAAGGAGTTGCTTGCTCGCATCGATGAGGAAATCGGAACGAGGCCCTTAGACTAGCCGATGGAAAATGTGAGTGTGCAACAAGAGGTCGGGGCTTTTCAAAGAGGGCCGGTTGTCACCTGATATGGTTATCTACTCGCACTTTGACGTTTCACCAACTAGTGCTGCACCGGGATGCATATTTATTGCTATAAAGTCCTATATATATATACATTGCTATAAATGAACCACTCGAATAATGCCATTAATTATTTTCATTGGCACGACTTGAGTTTCAACACAATGTGTCGTCTTCAGGTCTGTTAGGACACAATGCGCTGAAACACAAAATATTATGAGGTGATTTATCATTTTATCTTTAATGGATTAAGTGGGCGAACCATAAAAGAGTTTCCCCAGTTGCATATTTAGATAATGATATTCTTGAAGAAATAGAAATCAGAGGTGCGTGTACATAAAGGCAGGATAGCACTGGTGATCACATGTGTAGTGGAGAATTATTACACACCATATGAAGCGTACACTAATGTAAATATATTTAGTATCTATTAACGCCTAGCGAAATGTTAAATCTGTAATTTTTCATTGCAACTGAAAATGTAACAATCCAATGTAAAAGCATATTGCTATTACATGTTTCGTTCAAATGAGCTTTCACAAAATTGCGCCCGAAAATCAAATGACAAGTAGCAATTAGTACATCTAGTAAGCCTGCCCAGGGCTTGCCACCACTGCGACGGGTAAACTGCCTCGATTCGCATGAAAATTTCACGGTAAATAGAGGGGGGGAAATAGAAGCAATTAATGGGCGTACCAACGAAGCGTTTGAAGGCGAGTTACCTTTCTCTAAAGATCCCTGTATTTTCTCTGGTTAAACTGAAGAACCAATATTGAGTTCACAAATGGGAGACATACTGAAGCATAGCAACTGGAATTCCTTGCACTTGATCAACATTTTGAGACATTAAGATGAGAAAGACAAGAGGAATCTAAAAAGGAGATAATGTGAGCAAAACGAATTAGATAGGACACATTACTAAAAGCTGGGCACTACTGATATGAACACTAAAAAGATTCATGTGTTTTAATATTAACAGATTAGCAACACATAAAACTTTATTGGATTGTAAGCAAATGAGAGAGACTGACGGAACAAATGTAGACTCCAATAAACGATTATGTAGAGAGGGCAATGGAATTCGATTTCAGGAGCTCCAGATAAATTGGCAGATAGAACCAAAACGTGAAGACAAACCCGGAAAATTACCGCTTCTAATAAAGTTACTCGTACGTGAAGAGGAAACAGGAGACCTTTTGCTACAGTCTGATGATTTTTCTTTGACTATTTAGTGTATCAACACTTATTTCTCTCAATAAGTGATTTTTGCAGGGACTGCATGTGTCTCAAGAAGCCTATTCAATCTCCACGGTAGAGGGACTTTTCGGCATGGATCTTATGCTTACGTTACACATTCTAAACAGCGCTTTTCTATCGCACACTACTTATGTTTCCAGCGCTCTCTTTTCCATGTGTTTCCAGAGGCCTCTCCGGGTGACCTAGACGGCGAGCAATCGCGAATCGTCTCTCACTAGCGCCTTCACAAGTTGTGATTTCAGCTCATATCAACCATTTCGAAGATTGAATACTTCTTTGTGACGATTCCTTTAAATGCCTGACATAAAAAATTTTCGCATGTCAACCTGTGAGATCTCGCTTTCCTTTCGTGTTGTGACGCATTGGAACGCATTGGTCGTTAATAACGAATGAAGACTCCTGTTTCTGTCGGTGCTGGAGATGATTACAGGAAATACAGCACTGCTTTTGAGTACTGGACTGTTTGCTCCGCATCGGCTCTTACTTTGCGATAGGTCTGTGAATGATCGGCTAAGCTGCGAGTGATTGACATGTTATGGCTGGTCCGACCCGCACGCAAGCGTCCCTCCTTCGAGGTTGCTAGGCGCGGCGACACGACAACAAAAATGGGTTCTTGCCCTTAGCGTCGGACTGGTCAGAATAAGTACACCACACTAAGTTTCTCAGATTTTATATTATGACAAATAGAAATGTGATACAAAGCAGTGGGGGAGTGTGCAGTGAACCTTTACACGGGAATAACCGAGAGAGAGGGGAGGAATGTGGGAAGGAAGCTAAGATCTTACCAAGGAAGCGAGAACGGCTTCCTATGACGGATTCCTGTCGACCGACCCGACATTCGGGAATGAACTCCCGAAACGATCTCCTGCGCCGCACTCCATGAGTACTGGCTGCACTACAGTATATATAGGGCCGAACGAAGGTGAAACTTTCCGTCTCTCGGGACGCAAATAGGTATTTGTCTCCCGGACACTCAAGATCCGTAAAAGGTGAAAATCCCAATGAGGGCATGGGAGTATGGGAAAGGAATAACATTTTGTGCTTATTTTGATCTCTCTCTCAATCTCCGAGTTCCGGCGCACAACAGACAGCTTTTCCCTTACATTGCGTATGCTTTCTCTTCCCCCTTCCGGTCCCTTTTCCAACACCCCTTAGGACTAGGGCGTTAGAGAATGTTCTTCTATTTTGTATCGGCTGACCTTTCTAACTTACGATACTTGGTAATACGGCAGGCCACTAAAAATAAAAAATAATTTTGTGGTAAAAATTGGTGTTAACTGATGTTTTTAATAGTTGCCTTACATCTTCAGTAAAGCTATTCGATTAAAACTTCTCTGATAGATTTAATGTGTACCTTAACCTACGCTCTGATAATGATTCCCACCCTAATTCTTGCATTAATTCTGAAACACTACTTTACCTATCGTAACACCTTTTAACGAACCTAGCTGGTCTACGCTGCACACTGCCTAGTTCTCTGATAGACCCTAATTCATTCGGATCCCATACACTGGCTGTACACTCAAGGTGGAGCCTAACTAGTGAAAAGTAACATCGCTCTTTTGTCTTCTCATCACAATTCACAAGTACTCATTTTATAAATCCTAGCTTTCTCTTCACTCGGCCGCATATTTCCCCGGATGTGTCTTCCCCACGATAAATCTTTATGGATTGTTATTACTAAATATCTTATGGTTTCAACGCTTTCGATCTACTACGATCTAAATTTATAGGACCGCTCAATCGAATTATTCCTCCTCCAAAAATTGATAGCTACACACTTTTCAAGTTTAAGTTCTAACTGCCATTTATCGCACCACTCTTGGCTTGCATCTAAATCCTCGTTAAGCGATTTCCTGTCTTCTTCTTTTGATATACCCTTGTACACTAACGCATCGTGTGTAAAAAGTCTAAGCTTACTACTAACTACGGGACCCAAATCGCGTATGTATAAAAGAAATAGAAGCGGACCTACGACGTGTGCCATACCCTTTGTCGCTTTAGTGATGCCCTAACCTCCGCGTTATTCCACCTTGGCTCTTAGTTATTACTTATGAATTTACTTGGTATGTATTTAATAACTTCTTCACGGGGAACCTCAAGAAATTCTCTCCACGAATCCTCTGTATCTAATCCTTTGCTTTGTTCGCTAAATACATTGAACGATTCCCTTAAATCCTCTTTTAATTCCGCCGTTATTAGCCTTGCCATATAAGTAAGTATACCCTCCTCCTTGGTTTATAATGTCTTTCAACGTCTACAATAAATTTCGCATGACCTATTTAATGATCACTAAATCCTGTGTCTGTAACTGTATTTAGATCTCTTTCGGATATATTATTGCAAATAAATCTAGAATGTTGTTTCCCCTGGTCAGTTCAGTTACTAGCTTTTGCAATGAATCGGACGTAAAGGTGTTGATTAGTGATTCGCAGAGTTCCTTATGTTTACCTCTTGCTATAAAACTACACGTATTCCAGTCTATCGAATGGAGATTGAAGTATCCGCCTAATATTATTTCTCTATCATTGTTCCGAGAAAGTAATGCACCTATATGTATTCACAGAGATCGCCATAGACGGAGACGCGAATTTTCGACCGAGTTGGAGGAGAATGACGCAATAATCAAGAATGAACGCCCGCATAGCAACCTAATGGTCACGGGTTCGACCCTCTCCTTGGGCACACGTCGTCTGGGCTGATGCCTTAGTCTAATATTTAAAAAACTCTAGTCTACCACCGAGTGGAAATCTCTCCATGAAGTTTAATAGTACTCACTTGAGGCTCTAAGGACATGTCAGACTAATGTTTACATGCTAGCCTAAGGGCCGTGAGTCTCACCTCCGGCATGGTATAGAGAGGCAAGGTGCGCTGTTCCACCCCCACAGCGGCAATGGTGCGCTGAGTGAGAGCACCACATTGCACCCTCTTGCGTTCGTGGGGGGTGCCCGTCCCAATGCTCGCAGCCAGGCGGCGAGGGAAGCGATCGACAGAAGGACTCCCCATTAATGAACAGCGCCACAACAAACAAGGCGCCCGTCAGCCATCGCTTTGTTTGTTCGCGCTGTCGCCCCCAGCAATCCGCTGCCACGATGGACGTGCCTGCGCCGTGGTTGGGAGGGCCTTCAGGGAGGGGTCCTCTTGACAACCGGGGCCCCCGACCATAGCCGCGTCCACTGCAGTCAGTCTACGTGTCTCCGGTTCCCAGTCGGACCGGGAACTTCCTCGCCTGGCAATTCAACGGCACTAGATCGAAGGCAGTATCGCAATACCGGTTGTGGGTCGCGGTTGAAGTCAACTGATCCAATCACAGTGACCGGAAATATCAGAGACGGTTGTGCAACCGTAGCCAATAGCGTCTCGCCTCACTGTCACGTGCTGTTTGCGTTCACAATTTCCACATATGATGCTTCAAATGCAAGACACAAATGGAATAAAGACATTAAATCTCACCTCCAAAATACGCAAGTGATTATAATGCATCCTTCTCAAAAAATAGGTTATGCAAGATAGGTGAATGCTATTTTGATGGTATTCTTATGATTTTTTTAGGGTTTGAGCAGAAATTGAAGTGGTAGTGATCAAAGTATCACGAAATGCAAGGACAAATGACCACGAGGCGAGCCCCTATTGGCTGCGGTTGCACATCCGGCAGAGGATTGGAGAGAGGCTTACCCCTATCCGAGATCCATCACTGAGAGATGCTTGACGCTGATTGGACGAGAGCTCAACAACGGCTAGTGTGACACGGCGTATAGAGATTTCGGCCAAAGCGTTGCTTTTTCACTGTAGCATACAGATTTAATCGCAGCCACTTGGTTTTCATACTAACTACAGATAATTACTCGATCTTTATAGGCCACTACGATTCTAAGCTATGAGTTCCGATCTACTTCGTCACCTTCCTTCTCCAAATCTCCAAACACAAACGTTACTTGGTTCTTTTTTATTCTATTCTTCAGTATATAGGCCACCGGTACCAAATGAGCAAAGCAGAGCTGAGTTTTTGCGCTCAGCATAGGTACCTGCAGTAGGCAATTTCTCAACTGAGGGACAAAAATTTGATATATTTACTTCGATTTGACTCGCAGAGCACTTGTTATGGGTGATGACTAAATGGCTGCAGCGATACTGCTAGTAGCTGCTTGCGGAACAGTGATAACACGACGCAGGAAAATGAGTAATCGCAATTATTAGGTTAGACCGTGTCTTATGAGACGAGAAGATAATAGCGGATCCTTAAGCTTATTGTACAAAGAGGAATGGAGGATACGTACAGCTTTCAGAACTATCTGAGGATGACCGAAACTCTTTATCTGCACAATTCATACTATAACAGTACTTTTCAGGTTAATAGAACGCAGTTATTACATGGCAATGGTTATAGTATTTATACATCCACAGAAAAAGTTGCATGAGCAGATAAACTGGTTAATAATGATTCACAATGGAATACTAAATTAGGACTACCCCGGTAATAATGCATGGTTTGTTAATCTGATTACTTATTTACGATTTAGCGAAAATATTTACATTAAAAAATCATGCGTTTGCCCCACAATGAAATAATATTATCAATCTACTCAAATAAACTATATCTGTGACTCTTTCCTCGTATTATTCTGAAATACACGGCCGGAATTCTTTTTGCATTCTTTCAAGATGTCTGCCGGTAGAGTACTGGTCGAGGCGCATGCGCGCAGATACGCCAATCAGTGGTCGAGTTTCATGAAGAATTAACAGAGGTTCCATATTTACAGAAATTCACCAAATATTGGCTTGCGCATGCGAGGTGTTGCTCGGAGAGAATTCATGAATTATTCATGAATAAATTCACGAAAAAATTTACCGTGGGACACCGGCTTTAGGTAGATACGCAGGCGCCGAGATAGATATTGTCACCACGGCGGCCAAGTTGCTATGGCGCCGGTCAACGTGCATATACTTTATAGCGTCCATCGCAGTGGAACTCCGTTCTGGACCGCACCGAGGCAGGCCAAGAAGGGACGCCCCGAACGACAGTGGGTGTGCTGACGACACCCAGCAGCTACACAGGATTCCTCTGCGCACATGTCGCTCGCGGCTCTTTTGTCCTTCCGCTCGAGCGATCCCAGCGGTGCCTCCCCAAAACAAACCATCCCTCCGTCACGGCAATGGCTGAGCCCCTCCCCCAGGGCAGCGGAATAAAACGCCATCGAATCCCGTTCCAAACCCTTGCGGAGAGCGACATGGCACACAGGTGCGACGGCCAGCGCAGCTTTCGAAAGCCCAGGTAATCGCACTCCGCGCGCCCAGCGAAGAGATTAAGCCTAATGCGACAGCCAGCGGCAGACGGGAGTGGTCACAGGTTCGCCGGCCGAGATAATTGATTGCTCACCGCAGCGCCCTCTTGAAGACGAGCTTCTCCCGAAAAAATATCCCTCCATTTGGCACTTCAGTGAACCGGAATCAAAGGTGTGCGACGAAATGCTGACCATTCAACAAAGGTGTGCGACGAAATGCTGACCATTCAACACAGGTTGCAATAAAGTTTTGAAAAAATAATAGTTCCCCCCCCCCCCCTCTACCTGGGAATCAGATTGGTGCAGCGGTTAAGAGAACTGACCTCTCACCAGGTGGTCCCGGGTTTGAATCCCGGAAGTGAAAGGTATTTGTCTTCTAGTAGATAGTTAAACGGTCCCCACTTCAGTGTTTTGCGGAGAAAATTCGAGTCCAGTCGGATGGCACTACCATTTTCAAAAGTATGTATACACCCACATGCTCCATTATAACGGTTTAATTGAATGGGGTCAATTTAGAAAACTTTTTGGTTGTCATACGTGGATGGCAGCGAAGAGCAGCGAGATATGTAAAAGGGTGTTACGATAGGGAAAGCAGTGTGTCTGGTATGTTAGCCGAATTGGGATGGGAATCGCTGTCACAACGCGGGCTGAATTATAGACTTAATCTTCTGGGAAAATTTAAGGAGGGACATTTCATTAATGACGTTAATCATATATTGCTGGCTCCGACTTATTATGGTAGGCTCGATAATTCTATTAAAATTAAGGAGATAGATTGCAGGACATACAGGTTTAAAATGTCATTTTTTCCACGTACTATTCGAGATCAGAACGTTAGACATCCAGTGTATAGGTAATAATTATAGAGGTATTATTCAGAGTATTTTTTTTATTTCCTGCATGTTCAAATCAAGGTGTGACTCGCATGCATTGCTTTTTTGCATGCATCAGTATCAATGAAATTGGTGTCGGGTTTCAAGTCATTTATGGGATTCGTGGGTGTCTCCTGCATGATTGGGATTTGGTAGTTTTTTCCCCTAATTACTTTTCAAGGTGTGGTGTTTGTTTTGTAGTTCATTTTTGTTTGTTGTGTCATTGTTCCTGGTGTGGATGCACCCCACTGCCACACACCCTCGAAGTGGCTTGCAGGGTATGTTGTAGATATAGATAATGGCAAGCTTCGGCCTTAGCCAAGCTCGGCCTGGAATAGCTTTACGTCGCCAACAGCCGACAAGTAGGTTAGGCCGTGGAAATAGGAAAAGGCAAGGAAGAGAGTCGAGTAGGCGAAATAGGAAAAGTTGGTGCGGTTGACGCGATGAAGTCAATCAGTGACCATGGACACAGTTATGACAACCATGCGCGCCGGGAAGGTTACATCGCAAACATTTGATAATACTATTTAAATTGAGCTTACCTTCAGCTAAGTGTAACGTTTCCGGCCAAGAACGTCAATGATAAGCGTTTAAGTTAATTAAGGAATTGTTCGTTTCTTTCCAAGGTAGCACAGCCAAATGTCACGCCCTCTACCCAATAGCCATCACATTTCCCTCTACTCAATAGTGTCCTCACTTCCTATTCCACTGCGTCACAAGCGCTACCTTGCGGCCGCCGCCGAACGCAAGATCTCAGGTTGGTTGGTTGGTTGGTTGGTTATTTAGGGGAGGCGACCGACAGCTGAGGTCATTTGCGCCATATAGGATAGGTGGATAATTGGGTAATGGTAGGAGTTTTTAGGGAACAGAGGAAGGGTGGAGAGAAACGGAGTACTGTACTTGAAATGCCCTCCACTATGCACTCAAGTGGGGACCGGTTGTCCACTGAAAAATCCGCCACTGCCGGGAATCGAACCCGGGCCCTCGGGATGGGAGGCCAGTACTCTAGCCACCACACCAACCCGATCCCCCGCAAGATCTCAGCAACTCAACTCAAGGAAGTTACTCAAAGGAGGCGACCGTGACACAAGGAGACTCCGCAAGTGATTCCTCTTTCATTATATTTGTTAGCAGTCCATACCACATACCTTAAAGAGTTTTCCGTTCCTATTTGAAGTTTCCACCCGCACTAAAAGCGTTCTGTTTCGCTTCCCTGCACCAAACTGGGGCATATCAATGCGATTGGTGCGAGAAACGAAACGCTGCATAAATGCCGTATCATGATAAAAATGGTGTCATTTCATGTATTTTCAGGATGCTGTTTACTCTTTTAAGAGTCTATAATTCCTAAAATTCATGAATATCTTTTTACATTAACTTTGTAAGGATATCGGTCTCAAACGTAAACGGTATAGATGTTTAAGTGGAACAGGTGTTAGAAGAAAAGCAAGTCAATCGAGAATGCCAAGAACAATCACGAAATACTCACCACATTAGCCGTCACGAAAATGCTTTGTTTCTTTCAGTGAATCCTTATTTTCGGTAAAACTATGAGTCTTGCAATTTTTTTGTCTCATATCAAATGTTAATATCTTTATCTATAGAAAATAAGTTTCGCTGCGAAACTTAATGGCTGGTTACCAAGACGAAGAGAGGGTTATCACAAGGCTGCGAAACAGAACGCCTTGAACGCGCGAACGACAGACGATGCATCGGAGGAACATTATTCAGTTACATTATTACTGCACATAGTTTTATTTGCTTAATCTACAATTGTGCATCCAGTTTATTCATTTCACTGCGCATGCTATGCAGAAGTTTTGACGCAAAAGACTATCATCATCATCATTTGTCAACAATCCCAGGATTGGTTTGACGCAGCTTTCCACTCGATTCTTCTATTGGTAAATCTTTTCATAGTGACGTAATTCTTCTCTTTCACATCCTTTACAACTTATTTCATGTATCTCATACAATACCTGCCTTTCCCAATCTACCCGTTCACTTTTCCCTCAGCGATAGTCTTCATCAGGCCGTCGTGTCTCAAGATATGGCCGATTAAGTTGCAGAAGAGTATATTGTACTGATTTTTTTAAAACACGTACTTTTATTGAGGTTACTAACTCAGACATGCACTGGGAAATAAAAGTTAATTAATAAATGCACTTACATAAATTTCTGACTAATATATTAATGTTGCATTGCATTATTTATGCAAATAATTGTGTCACATATAACTTACGTTTCACGTGTCATATGAACGCATGCCTGACTTTTCTCACGTGTGGGTTGCTTCCGCGTTGAAGAGCTAAATTTTGAGCCATGGCTCATGGTCATGCAGCGTATTTTGCCTCTTCAACGCAAATATCTTGGCGAAAAACCGTCATGACGAAAATTTTTGCACGCTTGACGTCAACCACAAAGTGTGCCTCTTGGCTGCATCGTAAACATCGTGGGTATGTGCTGGTATTTTGTACGCCTGAATGATAGTAAGTGAGGATTTGATTCCTTCTGGTTGAATATGCAAGCCTGGTGATGTTTCACCCCTGCCACACACCATTGCGGTGGCTTGCCGGGTATTTACAGTAGATGTATCCCTTGCTATCCCTTCCCTTCCGCATAGTCATAATTGTCATCCTCGCGGCACTTTTCATGCAGACCCTTCATCACGTGACAATAGAAGCCTGCGCATTAGGATATGCACTTGGTCGCTTGGTAAGATGTTACTTCACTCCCACACGAGAATCAAACTGCGCTATGACAAGGCTAATGCGAAACGCCGAAACACTTCAGTTAAATAAAATCACACAAGTTGTCACTGTTGTACTGTCTACTAATATTTACTGTATGTACCATCTAATACACAACACGTGTTTCAATGGCTAAGTCGTCATCATCAGATCTACTACCAGTTTAAACATCCAAACGGTATTCACACGAAGGTACGAACAAAGGGCCAGTGGGACAGAGGGGGCAGTAAGGATGGGGGAGAGTGATTCACTGGCTAGAGAAGTGGTTCCCAACCGGTGCTACACGGGTGCGTTTCTGGTGGTACGCGTGGGTGATACGAGCGATAGGCTATTAAGGGCCTTTCTGTGTGAGCACACAAACTTTGCTCTGCTGCCCGTCTGTCGGGCGCTGGCATCTTCACATCTACATCTACATAATACCCTGCAAGCCACCACAAGGGTGTGTGGCAGGGGGTGATTGCTCACCAAACATGCACTACATATCATGCATAAAAAAGGAATAGTATTAATATAGTAGTCAGAACTACACTATTTAAAAATATAGAAATTGCAAAGAAAACATGCAAAAACATTCTGTTAGTAGGGCTAGCTTCAAGTACTCACACCAACATGCAGCTACCAATGCTATTCATTGCTACTCTCCGATAGGACATATTTACCGTTATTCGTATCTCTTATTGTGCGAGGGAAAAAGGACATTTTGAATCGGTCAGTTCGGCAATCAATTTCTCTAACTTTATGATTATGGTCCAGTCTGCCATAGTAAGTTGGGGTTCGTAAAATATTTTTAGCCACATCACTGAAAATATTGTCTAGAAATTTATTTAAGTGATTAAGTTTCCCAGATCAAAGATCAATGATTCCCATTTTAATTCATTTAATAGACTGGTTACGCTAATATAATTATCGTATCGTCCCTTTACAAATCTTGCCGATCTTCGCTGCACACGTTCAAGTTCATTACTTAGACCGATTTCGTAGGGATCCCATACACTGGCAGCATATTCCAAATGAGGTCTTAAAAGGGAAAAGTAGCTGATTTCTCGTACATGATCGTCACATTTACCCAATACTCTTTTAATGAAACCCAGTTTGCGATTCGCTTGACCCATTATTTCACGAATGTGTTTACCCCAGGAAAGATCATTTGTCAGTCTTATTCCAAGATATTTAATGGATTCCACGTTTGTTAATTCATTATTACTTATTTTGTTAGTGGTAGGAGGAGAGCTATTCTTTTTCCAAAAATTCATTACAAGACATTTCTTAAAGTTTAATTCTAACTGCCATGTATCACACCAAGTTTCAATTGCTTGTAGGTCAATATTTAAATATTCTTTATCGTTCGGGCATAGAATTTCCCTGTACACTACTGCGTCATCGGCAAATAGACAAAGCTTACTTTTTACCACCTTTTGGATATCATTAATATACAAAAGGAATAGGAGTGGACCTATCACACTACCTTGTGGGACACCCGAAGTGACTTTAATTGCCGGTGAGGAAACACCGTCCAAAACAACCCTTTGAACCCGATCATGCAGAAAATCATTAATCCATGATATAATGTTACTGTCTAACCCATAAGATTTTAACTTCAAAATTAGTTTGCTGTGAGAAACCTTGTCAAAAGCCTTCTTGAAGTCGAGAAATATAGCATCCACTGGAATATTATTTTCAGCTGAAACTAAAATATCGTGGGAAAAGAGAGCAAGTTGGGTTTCACACGATCTGCTCTTTCGGAAGCCATGCTGGACATTGGACAATAAATTCTGGCTATCTAGGTGTCCCATCAAACAAAATGGTATGTTTGTTACATCTGTTTATATAAAAATTAGCAAGTAAAACTTCTATAAAAAAATCTATATATATCCATTGTTGCCTTGATAAAGGGATGACAAAACCGAAATACAACTGCAGTAATAATTGAATATAAAGTTTTCTCAGTAATTAAATTAAAATAAAACTAGCCATTGGGCACTTTTACGACAGTAAATATATGTTTCTAAAAAATATATAGGAGTTGTAGTAAGCCAATATCTCTAAAAATTGCAAGTGGAACGCAGTTGCTTGAAGGTTGGGAACCCCTGCTCTAGAGGATTCGGGAAGTTCCACGAGGGGAGGATGATGGCGCCCCAGGCGTTTCGTGCATTAGATGGGTTATGAGCAGGGGTTCCCAAACTGGGGGGCGTGAACACGCGTCAGGGGGGGCGCGGACCAGTTAACAATAACAATCTCCGAGTAAATAAAATCCATACATTTCTTTAACTAATTTTATGTAGTAGATTGTTAAAATCAACCTTGATGTTTAGAAAACTTAACGATCCACTTGTATAAAACTCTTTTATAGCAAATATATATATATAGCTTTTTGTCTATGTTTTCCTCTTAACAGTATTTATTTAAATTGAAACTTATAATGTTGTATTTTGTGATGGTACAAATATATGTTTTTTTCAATGCAACACTTGCTTTTTTCACATGCCCACAAAATTTACAATGAAGGGGGGACGTGGAAGGTTTAACAGGAGGGGGCGCAGTACAAAAAAGTTTGGGAACCCCGTGGGTTGTGAGGATAGTGCCACGAGTTTCTCCGCATCAGGGCCGAGGCATAAAAATAGTTGCGAGAGAACAACCGACTCGAGTAAATTAACTCGGCGTATTCGAAAAGAGACTTCAAAGTGCGTAAGATGCGGCTGCAAGTTACGCCATTCATCGGCTATCAACCCGCAAATGTGGCAACCGTGTCAGGCGTCACGGGTTGAAGGAAAAAGAGGCTCGCGGTGGAATTAAGCGGCAGAGACATCTCCCGGGGACCGTTGGTGTTAATTATTCAATAGGAGGGAGATGTTGGCAAGTGTGTAAGGATGGATAGGAGGAGGAGGCGTGCCACATGAAGACGCGAGCTTTCTTCCACGGCCATTAATAAAGCGAAGCTCAAACAAGAGCACGCCGAGATGTGGATTTCTTGAGTCAACACGGGGAAGGAGGGAGGGGTGTTGACTGCAGCGCCGCCAACGGAGGGCGTCCCCTTTGAGGAGTACGGCAAAAACAGGAGACGAGCAATTACGCGCAATTTGGACGCGCGCTCACTCCGCTCCCTCCTCCTCGAAGGCTCTCCTCCGTGAGACACCCTCGAACTGTTTGAGGACCCTTATTTGCCTAAAGGACATTATTGCATACCTATCCAAACAGCAGGATATCCACTTAATTTCCTGGGGATTTTTCTCTTAAGCGTTCACCACGCTAGGGAGCGCCTCGTACTTAATTGGATGATGTCTTGCTCGGCTAACACTTTAAGTTTTGGCGTGAACATTTTTAACTCATGTTCACACAATTTGCATTAAGATTAGAGAGGACAGAAGTACAGAAAGCACTATATATAAATATAACTCCATTTTACGAATTTATTACGATTACAGTTATCATGGATTAATTCACGCTAATTATTTTGTTAGTCAGCCAAATAAAATAATGAAATTTTTAGCAAAGAAACTAAAAGAGGAGACGACAAATTAATACGGGCAGTACGGAAAAAGGAGTAGGCATAAAACCATCGCTTACCATATGATAAGAGCTCACATAGGCAGTATTCTTTTTTCACTTTTTTTTGATCGGGTACTGAAAACTTTGGGGGTCGTGGTGGCCTAATGGGTAGAGCTACTGACCGGAGGTCCTGGGTTCAAATCCCGGGAAAGAACCTTTCTGGACACCACCATCTTAAATCCTCGCAATTCGATTACTGCGAGCCAGAACTTCGTAGGAAATCGAAGGTGGCCCAGGGAAAGGAACTGGCTCCCCTAATATGTGAATTGTGTGAATTTCACGCGCCATTGGCTTAGTACGGGGTGAGCTCTACTCTCACATATCAAAGACCAACCTTCGGGTTGAATCACTGACTGTGAGTGACTGAAAACTTTAGACGCATTTTATCGGGCACACGTTACGCATAAGGTAAAGGCGCCAAATTTCGTCCCCGTGCCTAATTTCGTCCCCCTAAGGTTTTCTGTTCTGACGACAGGGGCACCATCGGTGATATTTGTCGTTAGTTGTGCTCATGGCCACCAGTTAGTACTGAAAATTTCATGCGTCTAGTCGGCTGCGTTCCCCTTTGAGAAAACTTATTCTGATTTTTGGAAAGGTGAGTTGTCGAAATACTATTTGTAAGTGCTCTTTCCGAATAACTTTTAATGTGTTTATTTAGCTGCATTTTACATATTTGTTTAGGGTAAGCTATAAACTGAATGATCTGAGCGTTTTGCCGTGTTTGGTTCACTTCACGTGGTGTAGGAAACCGCCATATTGGCAAGTGGAATGTTCCTATTTTCGTCCCCCCATCTGTTCATAATTCCGTCCAGGGGACGAAATTTAGAACAAACATTTTTATTTTGCTTTAGATGCCACCTAGGAAGAAGTGGGACAGAGAGGCGATGAAATCGGCAATAAGTGCGGTGAGAAACAAGGAAATTGGATATAAAGCTGCGAGTAAGACATTTAGTGTGCCTAGGGCAACTCTTAAGGATTACACAAAGAAAGGACAAGGTAAAGGTGCTGATGAGTTAATTGGAAAAGCTATCGGTAGAAAACCAGTTTTTTTACGTGAGTTAGAGGCTGAGTTAGTGACTTATTGTAAGGACATGGAGAACCATTACTATGGCCTTACTCTGAATGATCTTAGGCGAATGGCCTTTCAGCTTGCTATTCGCAACAATTTTGCTCACCCGTTTTCGGTCGGGAAAAAAACAGCTGGACGAAAGTGGTTGCGTCTGTTTCTCCAGAGACATCCGACACTTTCTACACGAACGCCGCAATCGTTATCACTAGCTAGGGTACAAGGTTCCAACGAGGAAAGTGTTAAGCTCTTTTTCTCTATTGTGAACCCCAAATTTGGAGAAAATACAATTTAATCCAGTTATAGTGTTCAACGTCGATGAAACCGGCATCACGGTGGCACAACACAAAGTAAGAAAGATTGTTGCTATGAAAGGGAAGAAGTCTGTGCACAAACTGTCGTCTGCAGAGAGAGGTGCACTAGTCACGGTTATGTGTATGTCGGCATCAGGTACATTTGTGCCTGCTCTTATGATTTTTCCCAGAAAGATGATGAAGAACGAACTCATGGATGGAGCTCCACCTGGGTCAATTGGAGCAGCGAATGAGTCTGGGTGGATAACGAGTGATCTTTTTGAAAAATGGTTTCGGCATTTCATTTCAATTCTAAAGCCATCAAAGGAAGATCCTATTGTGTTGATAATGGACGGACATTATTCACATTCTCGCAATATGAATCTTATTAACATTGCTCGTGATAATGGTGTTTCCATAGTCTGCTTGCCTCATCACTCCACTTCAAAACGTCAGCCTCTCGATGTGTCGTTTATGTTTCCTTTTAAAACATTTTAAGCGCAGGCAATAGAAAATTGGCTTTCTAACCATCCTGGTAGGATTGTTGGTAACTTGCAGATTGCGCAGCTTTTCAATGAAGCCTATGAAAAGGCAGCAGTCGTAAAAACTGCCGTGAATGGTTTTAAGAAAACTGGGATTCTGCCTTACAACCCGAATGTGTTTGGCCCAGAAGACTTTACGGCGATTGCTGACGCCTCCTCAGCTCCTGACCCACATCAAAAAAATCAACCCTCTACAAGCACAGCTATACAGCCCGCCTTTCCAGCCGATCAACATTCAAGCAGCACACATATGCCACAGTTAAAAGCAGTCAGGCCAAGAGATATCGTAGCGGTGCCTGTTATCCATTTATCTTCATCTAAGCGACGAGGTAGTGCTTCTCTTATTACAAGTTCACCTTACAAGATGAAACTACAAACATCTCAAGAGAAAATCAATCGTAATGTGAGAAAAAGGTTAGATCAAATTCCGAAGAAATTGCCAGAAGAGGTGAAGAAACTGTTAAAAAAGAAAATAAAATTGGAAATATCCAGTGACTCTGATGACGACTGCGATGTGCCATACCAAAATTCAAGTGAAAGCGAGGATAATGAAGATGACGCGGAGTGCCCCATTTGCCTAAAACTTTTTTCTCAAGACAATCATGGGGAAAAATGGGTGCGTTGCATTCAATGTTCCTTGTGGCAACACGAAATGTGCTCTAGAGCAAAGAACAAAAAAAATTCACTTGCCACTCTTGTTTGGAAGGGTAAAAAATAATCTTACAGTTAAGTACTAAAAAGTATTTTTTGTACAAAAAATGAACGTTAACATATATAAATAAATATTGTAACATGTCTTTATTATAATTACCTTGTTTTTAAACTGTTAATACCTTTTCTACAAGATGTATTGGTAGGGGACGAAAATAGGACCACTTTTTCAATTTTGGTAAAAGTACATTGTTTTTGGAACTTTTTTCTTTAAAGATAACAAATCGCTTCTGATATATTTTGAGCTAAATATCATGTGTAGGCTTAGTTGGTGGTGTTATGTAATTTTTTTGGGAATGATTGATTTAAAAATATTATATCCAGAGGCCAAAAACAGACTGGGGGACGAAATTTGGCGCCTTTACCTTACCTTTACAGAATCCCTTTATGGTACGTTTGAACGATTAAGTTGCGATTCCACATGGAGTTCCAAATTACGATTCGGCTCTGTTGAAGAGCAATATCTTCAGACAACATGTCTCACCACCAAAGGGAGGGGCAAAAGTAGAGCTGCAACACGCCACCACATTAATTCATTTTTAACACTATTTTTATCACAATCAGTCATTGTTTTTTAGCTTCAGTTCTTACAATGTAGCCTATACATTGTGATACGTAGTATGCACATATGTTTAGGTATTATTACTAAAACCTTAACTTTTAAATTTTTACATTTAATTTTATCAATAATTATTTATAAAATTATGAGTAATGCCTAGTTAAGGAGTTACCACAGAAAGTAAACAAAAGTTTATAAATTTTTATGCCCCGTTAAATATTAAGTGAGGTGTGATACAATAAGCTGCATTTGGATTTGCCAAATAAGTAATCGCGTCACCAAAGAAAACTAATGAAATTTTAAAATATAATGAGGGACAAATCCTGAGGATACGATCTAAGTAAATAGCAACGTTTTCCCGGGTAGCATCTCCACACACTGGGGTGCAAAGCGTAATTAATCACTCTAAGACCTCAATAACTATCACACACAGCTTTGCGCATACACTTTCACAACCTAAACCAAGCTCATTGTTTAAAAGATGCCAAAATATTTGCTTTACGATATGCCAGGACTATTTTGAGCTACTCTTCGACTAGAAAGTCTTACCGCGTAAAACCGGAAGAAAATAAGCCGTTAAGTCAGCCAAACTCTTCAAAAGAAGCTAGATTGGGAATGTATGATGTTCGATGCGATGATGCTATACATGGTTGGATCCCTTTCCACACCTTAGGTTGAATGTAAACTTGAAATTTCTTCTTCAAAAAACCAGGAAAACGTTACCGGTTAAGAGTTTTGTGTGTCATCATCAGGTATCTAGGACGCCGAAGACTTTTAATCGGTAATGCTCTAGCAATTAGTGACACGTGCACGTTCGTTGCACTAGTGCAAATCAATTAATCAATCAATATTCACTTTAAACTCGTACGCTGCCAATAAGACCTTTGCAGAGAAATACAACTAAGGAAAATATTTGGGAATTAATATCGAAAAGTAAATCGTATTATTAAGTAATTAGGCATTGTCACAGTTGTAAAAGTGTGCTTCGCGTGGAAAACATGGTGTATGCCAGCCACTAACACTACTTCTCTCTGTCCCACCTCTGATGTGCCACCAAAAATGTCTATGTATCACAGGTTGTCAAGTTTCAAGTAACTTCAAGTTCGTGAAAAACATTCAGATCTCTTAGTGTTTCCCAGTCAAGTCGTGCGATTATCAGAGTTTTCTGTGCGTCCATAGAGAAACCGTCCTTCCGCTCCCATCCCGAGTTAAGTCGACAATCGATTCATCGCCTAAGTCCCACTCCAGCTAAGAAATTGGCCAAGTGCGAAAGAGCATCCTTCTTTTATTTGCACTTGAACACTTTCCCACAGCTAGTTTAATAAATACCCTTGATGCCTAACGCTACTAACATTATGGTTTACGATTTTCTGATATTTTCCGTCAGAAGTGTATTTCGACTCTTTTTTTTTTATTCCAACTCCCATTTTTGACGAGATCAGTTGTTAAAGCATCGAAGTCCTTCTCTGAACTCATTTCTGCATAGACAATCGCACAATGGCCTTAGAAAGCAGTGTTTATCGCCAGGCCGTTTGTCCACTCACTCAGGGTAGGGTTCACAAAATACAAGGCGAGTGAAACCCACAACATCCGAGGGGAGAGGCGCGGGAAGTCTTCTTTCCCTAGTGGTGCATGCGATGCACGGATCGACTTTGGGTGGACAAGTCTTAAGGATTCGAGTGCTTCGATGAGCAGTCACTACGCTTCACATCTACGTAATACCCTGCAAGTCACCGCGAGGGTGTGTGGCAGGGGGTGAAGATCACCAAACATGCACTATTGACATGCACGCAGTCCGCCACGCTCTACAGAGCAGAGCTGGGTCATTCCATTTTAAATCGACAAATGTCTCAAAAATATGTAGCTACACCACCAAGAAGTGCACCAAAATTCGTACAATGATAGTGCCAATCTTTTTGAACCAAAATCCATTCCTTGTTTACGTAGGAAACTTTTTACCCATGAAATATAAGCATACGTGCTGCACTGCGTGAACGGATGAAAGATGTCTTTTTACTCTACTTTTGTACAAGCTGCAACAGGCTGGATGTACGCGTTTTGCATTTGCAAAAGGCATAAGTAGAAAGATTACGAAGCGTACTTAATACTGAAGTACTATAAAATGAACTTTCTGCAAGAATGAGTGCTTTTTTTCTCGCTGTAAATTTAACTCCCGATTAAATTTCTTAACAGGTTTAGCCTTAAATTAAACCAAGAAAGAATTTGAAAAATGGGCTGTGATTTCTCACCGTAAAAATGCTACATACTTTTCGCATAATTAAATTGATAAATACAGAGTGTGAGTGATCCTCACTGAGAAAAGATCAAATAAATTTAGGAAATATGGAAAAAATTGTTTTTTAAGTAAAAATGTCAAAGTGGAACAGGGTTTAAAAATTACAAAGCATTGATTTAGAAAATCCTAATATTGTTATTTTAGGAACAAAAAGAATTCCTTTGTGTTTTTTAGTCGCTTGGTAGATATGGTCAGTGTAAAAACAGTGTTCAATTCCCACGGGAATTGAACGCTGGATGAATAATTGGATGTCTATATACTTACAGTTCTGAATGGTTAGACGGAAAGGCAATTGAATCATTAAGTAAAGAGACTGTTAAACATTTAATTCCAAGAAAAGAAAACGTCAATAGGTCAGATGGGGTAAGAGGGCAATGAGGGGGAGAAGAGAGATCTTTTGCGTGCTGGTCCAGGGATGCAGGCATGAGTGGTGGCAAGTGAATTTTGCCAAACTTAGGGCATGGAAAAACAAATGAAGGGCAGCTACACCCAGTAAAAACGCTGCGTGGCATGAAAAAGGAATATTTACGAGTTCTGTTGAGCGAATTATTCACTTTCCCGCGTCGTCCTAGCCTTCGAAATGATTCCATCCTCGGATAAGCCGAGGACTGTTGTGGCGCCGCCGCCGATGAGACGCGTGGCTGCTCAAGCCGGGGCAGATCAAACGATGCCCGCGGACGGCAAGTCCTCTCAAACGCGAAGAGACGAGGAAGGGCGGAGATTTCGTTCGAGAGACGAAGTGAAGAGGAGTCGTTGCGTCGCCGGAGTCCTCTGGCGGTGGACCCGGGGATTGAATTCAGCGCGAAACACACCACAGACGCACTCATGAGCTAATGTATTCCCGATTCCCTCTCCGAGGCTCATGAAAAAGCCTCCGGGGAGATTCTAGCCACGCCAAACTTGGTCCAACTCCGTGTCTTTGGGACTGCTCTCCGAAGGCAGCTAGTTAGCATTCATCACGCATTTAACGCTGTGCCCAAAGATTCCGGGACCGGAAAATTCCTCCGAAGCTCAAGCGATGAGAGATATAGAGAGAGGGCGTCTCATCGCAGACGATGCCTTTGCCGTCGAAGGGAGGGAAGGAATACAGATGCGACGGCGAGCGAGATGAGTTCCATCCGCGGTGTTTTTTGAGGAAACTCACGACCCTGCTAAATTACTCCCTTTTCCCTGAAAATAAAAAGTGCCCGTAGTTAAGGATTCACAACTCCAGATTAGTGTTCGCCAATGTCTCTGGCGTCGTTGTGCGCGCGGGGCCTTGTGCCCCAGGTTATGATGAATAAAAAAAGGCGAGGGCACCTTCGAACGACTCCGTTTATTTCCCGCTTGATTGCTGGCGAAGCGCGCGACACATGCCCGCGTCCACACGCTCCCGGAGTTTGACGAACACTAAAGAAAAAACCCAAGCGAGCCCACGCCGAAGGCAGAGGGCCCGGATGGGAAAGGGTTACTGAACCCTCGAATAGCGGTACCGCCAAGGGATTCCCACACCAAGGGGTATGTGCGAATCCCTACGGTTGGTGACCGCGGGAGAAAGGGACCGGCCGAACTGCCGAGACACCCAAATCCGGGGAAAACCAGAAAAGCGGCGCCACTCGCCCCTGGAACCGACGGGGGGCGTGGACAACGACTCAACATTCCGCCCGCCTTGAAAAGCCGTGGTTTTCAATGGAGCGTGTGGAAAAGCACAAAACAAATGAATACATGGAATACAAGAAACTCTCAGGAGAGAGACGAATACCAAACATTGCTATAAATTCTATGAGAAAATGTCTGTTATGTCCAAGTGATGACTCACTTTCAATTACACGTAATAATATTCCACAATAACATCAAAACATGATAAACAAATAAATCACTAGAGATTTTAAACAAAACGACACTTGATGAAGCGCTCCTGAATTCACAAAAATGATTCACTTGCACAAAGATGCACTCTTCACACTGACAACTGATCGTAAGAAAAATTAAGAACAATAATGATCAAATAATTTCGTTTCTGATTGCAAACAAAACAATGCGAATGGCATTTACAATGATCAGATTAATTTTTGAGTTTAATGACTTCCTTGGGTAGCGGGCAGAGCTTGTTGGCCGCCCGCCGTATTAGCCCGGCAGTCGTTTTGACTGTGGCCACTCTTGCAACTCCATCTTGGCCTGGGTGGAGATCCACAATACGACCGAGGCTCCACCTCTGAGGGGGTAGATTGTCCTCTTTGATAAGGACCAGGTCACCTTGCTGCATGCTGGGTGCCCCTCTGGTCCACTTGGGCCTCACCTGGAGGCTGGACAGGTACTCCTTGTGCCAACGGGACCAAAAATGCTGTTGCATTCTGGTCACGTGCTGCCATCTGGATAGACGATTCATGGGAATCTCATTCACACTTGGTTCAGGGATGGCAGTAAGTGCATCACCAATTAGGAAATGGCCGGGAGTTAGGGAATTAAGGTCATTAGGATCTGATGACATTGGGGTTATAGGTCGGGAATTTAGGCACGCCTCGATCATGGTCAGATACGTGTATGTTTCTTCATATGTTAAAGATGCGTTCCCAGCAATTCTCTTTAAATGATATTTCAGTGAGCGTACAGCTGCTTCCCAAAGTCCACCGAAATGAGGCGAGCGAGGCGGGATGAAATGCCAATTGATTCCATCGGCTGATAGATAATGATGCAGCTTTTCTCTATGCGCCTGGGATGCGAAGAGTTTATTCAGTTCCTTCAATTCCCGGTTGGCACCCACGAAGTTTTCCCATCCCATCCTCTCCATCTTCTGTTTTGCTGCATTGTGAATGAATCGCAGACAATACGCCGTTACTCTCTGTAGTTTAGAGAACGATGAATATCGTTGGAGTAAATGATTTGCCTCCATAGTGATCATTGCGATGGCGATGGTTCGTTTTTCTGGGGGCTCTAGCATCTCAGTGAATGATTCTGATGGCCATTCTTCTGCAATACCACTCATCCATAATGGACCTTGCCACCATGACAATGCATTAAATAGTTTTTGCCGCGAAAGCCCTCTTGAAATGTGATCAGCGGGATTTTCTTTCCCGCTGATATGCCTCCATTTGTGTTCACTCGTCAGTTCCTGAATCTCGGCCACTCTATTGGCGACAAACGTCTTCCAATTAGATGATGGTGCCTTTAGCCACGCAAGCACCACGGTGGAGTCTGTCCACAGAGTAGCTCTTCCTGAATATGAAAGTGATGATATGACCTTGCGAATGAGATTGGCCAGCAGCACTGCGCCACATAGCTCCAATTTGGGAAGAGTCGTTTTCTTCAATGGCGCCACTCGTGATTTGGAGCATAGAAGTCTCATCATGTATTTCCCATCTGAGTTGACAGACCTGACGTAAACGCATGCTCCGTAGCCGGATTCTGACGAATCACAAAACCCATGAATCTCACATATATTGTTATTTGGCGGAATAACGCCCCGTGGAATCTGAAGGTCGCGAAAGTATATGAACGATTCGCGAAAATCTAACAATTTTGATTGAAGTTCCATCGGAAGAGACTCATCCCACTCCACTCGAAGTTCCCAAAGATGCTGAAGGAAGTGTTTTGCCTTGAAAATGACAGGTCCAATGAGGCCAATTGAATCAAATATTTTTTGTAAGTTGGCGTCTGAAGGATGGACCTTGATTTGGCGATACATTTTCTCGATGTCAGCCATCATCGCGTAGTGGTGCATTCTGAATCTGATGATGATACTTAGGAGATCATCTTGAATAGTGGGCCCAACCATTAATAAGTAATTCAATGCTACCCCTGTTGAGCTCTTGCATGATGCGTCAAAGACGACTCTCAATTTTGTTGTGGAGCTGGTTTCCTTTGTGACGGAATGATGGGGAATGTAATACGCTCCATCGCTGAGTCGATCTTCTTCGGTGACCCTTTCCATGTGCCCCAATTCTTGGTATTCCTTCATAAACGAGGTGTATGCTAACCTCATATTTTCATCTCTGCGTAGCCTCCTTTCAGTTGCGATTAGTCGGCGAGTCGCAATTTGCTTAGACTCGCCAAGATGAGAGACGTTTCCCTTGATCGGTAGTCGAACGGTGAAGCGCCCGTCGGCCCCTCTTGTGGTGTTTTCATTGAAGTGCTCTTCACACCTCAATTCTTCAGCTGAGAATTTCGATGATGGCTTGCATTCTTCTAACTTCCAAAACCCTTGGACCAACTCCTCAAGTGTTTTTCCTGTGCTGAGATGACAGAGCGCCGACCCTAAATTCGTGTTAGCGGTACGAGCGGAGCGATGAGCGTCTACCGTCTCCATCACTTGCGACCTTTGCTGAAGGAAGTTCAGAAGTCCTTCAGCACTTGGCAGCTCTTCCCGCGGTAACGACGCCTCCCATTCCTTATGAAGCCTCAGGTCAATCTTACTTGTGATAAGATGCACGAGAAGCGCGTCCCAGGAGCCAGTAGGCTGCCCCATGGCTTGGAGCGCCCGCAAATGCTTATTGAAGTGATCCACGAGGTGTCTGATTCCTGAGGACGACTCCTTCTCTGACTGCTTATATTCAAACATGGCTTTGATGTGCATGCTGATTATGAAACGTTTGTTCTCGAAGCGCTGTATTAGCAGTTCCCATGCGATACCGTAATTTTGCTCTGAAGTGGCAAGAGAGGCTATGACTTGCAACGCTTCTCCCCGCAGCGTTGATCTTAAGTAATGGAATTTCTGAATTCCTGATAAAGACATGTTATCATGAATGAGGCTCTTAAATGTGTCATGAAAGGTTACCCATTCATCATAGGCCCCGTGAAAAATAGGTAAATTAATGACTGGGAGCTTCACGGGAGCAACATCATGGCCATTTTCCTGTAATACACCGGCCGTAGGCTGGAGTGATTGAATTATTCCGTCGGCCCTAGCAACAATATCGAAGTACGCGTCCTCAAATTCATCGCGTTCTTCGTCGCCTTCCACGTCCAATAATTCAATCTCGGATTGAATATCTTCGAATGCCTGCCAGCAATCCTTAAACTTCTCCAGGCGGAGACGCAATTGTGGTATTCCATCGGGAACCTTGACGTTTTCCACGAAATTCTTGAATCGCGTGACCCTGGCCTTGATTTGACCGCGTTTGGCAATCAATTCTTTGGTTTTCTCTGCCATAATTACGAGATACGTGCCTTAAGGGTAGGAGGATTTGCAATGGGTAAAAGGGGTTATGTGGAGGTGATTTGCACTCACTGCCTACCTTAAGCTGTGATGAACTCGTTGTGCTGTTGGCTGCTGGTGCGCCGATGCCGCTGGTGCGTCGATGTGCCCTTAGCTGGTTGGATGATTCCTTCCAGGAGATGCTGCTTGCTGAAGACTGCTGATGGTCCGCTGCTTCACAGATCTCGATGTGAGTGCCCGTCCGAAAATGCCTCGCGCTGGAGTAATCCTGCGCTTCGTGTGCGCAGATTTCGATATGATTTGCCGATCACTGGTGTGATCCGGCCCGAAGGACCAAAAATGTGCGCGCGGGGCCTTGTGCCCCAGGTTATGATGAATAAAAAAAGGCGAGGGCACCTTCGAACGACTCCGTTTATTTCCCGCTTGATTGCTGGCGAAGCGCGCGACACATGCCCGCGTCCACACGCTCCCGGAGTTTGACGAACACTAAAGAAAAAACCCAAGCGAGCCCACGCCGAAGGCAGAGGGCCCGGATGGGAAAGGGTTACTGAACCCTCGAATAGCGGTACCGCCAAGGGATTCCCACACCAAGGGGTATGTGCGAATCCCTACGGTTGGTGACCGCGGGAGAAAGGGACCGGCCGAACTGCCGAGACACCCAAATCCGGGGAAAACCAGAAAAGCGGCGCCACTCGCCCCTGGAACCGACGGGGGGCGTGGACAACGACTCAACAGTCGTATTTAAATGGAAGGGCGCGCGTAAACACCAAAAAGTGTCAGGGTACAAGGGACCCTAGTACATCACACTGCTCACAGAGATTTTGACCTCCGTTGCCAAGCGAGGCACACCCCAAATCAATCAATTGCGAGATCCTACAGGGTTGGTGCGCCGTAAAGGGATAATTAGAAATGCAGTAAAGATATCCGATTAGCAACTGCAGAGAACGTAAATTGAATGAATTAAGAACTTCGAAATATGCTAAATATTTGTCCCAAGGCCAGTTCAATACCTTGGCGTCACACCATCCACATTAGTGGAATGTATATAAAAACTGTTAGCGGATCCAGCTTAAGGAAACGAATTATTTAGACGGGTGGTGAGAAACGCAGAATGAAAGTTGAGGACATGTGTTATGTTTTTATTAGTTGTACCAATTAGACGGGCAATGAATGTAACAGAGATGAAATGAAGGTGGTGGACTTTCAAGTATTTAAACATCCCTCCATGAAAACACTGCAAACAACAACATGACAAGTACTGCAAACATGTTTTCAATACTTCTAAAATGTCTCTTTGTGTGTCAGATGAAAAGTAGAACTTGTAGTCCGAAGTGGCTTGCAAGATGGTTGGAAGACATATAGAGACATTTCTCAGCAGAATTCATTCGGCTGTACGAATCAGTCACCGCGTTCATTCGAGGCAAACGCCAGAGATGAGTGGATTCCCTTGTATTACACTACCTTTCAGAATATTCCCTCCACTCCAAAGGAAGAATTACAGTGCCCCTCAAGAGCAATTTCTCCCTCAAAAGCAAACAAGTACTCAAGAGCGACCTCCGCAGATGCAACTCCCTTCCATCCCTGCAACACTGCCCTTTCCAAACCCGAGGCTCTTCGAGAGTGGCGAGCTGCAGTCCGCCGGAAGCACGCACGTCCGCTGAATTGACGACGCTTTCCCTGTGCCCTCGCTGCACTTTGTACTCTCCACTACAAGTCAAGTGACGTGACATAAAAACATTCTAGGCGCATTGAAGTTCAGAACATAACCGGCGTAACATTCGAAATTGAAGGAGTGCCTAAACCATTGTGTGCTTTTCTTTGTCTGATCAAACGCGACAATAGCTCTTACATTCTATTAAGGGACGGATACCTTTGAATTAAATATTTCCCAAAGTGTTTACGCAAGTCTTTAACTCCATGGTAGACCCCCATGAGTAAGCAAAACTATCTCTTCAGCTTCTTAATTTTTTCATGGGAATCGATACGGACTAACCAATGGTATTGGATGAACATTACCAAAGGCAATTTGTGAAACAACGAAATACAAAATGTCTATTCAATCATAGAGAACCTTGACCCCTATTTCGCTTTCCTCACCATCGGAGACGGAAAGTGAGGGAGAGAGCTGAGAGAGAGAGAGAGAGAGATGTGGGTGGTGTAGTGAAGTAGGGGCATGTTTTGCATCCCGCGCGATTACTAGGCGTGGGGGAGGGTGGCCGTGATGGTGCGTGAGGAGAGGAATAGTGCTCTAAAAAATGCTCCGGTTGGGCGTCTGTAGGTTACAAAAGGGCAGACGGGGAATATTTAGGAGGTGGTGGTGCTGTTGGAAAGGATGGGGAAGAGTTCCTTAAATATGAACTTGAGGGAATGTGCGCCAGGGAAAAAGGTAGTAGCAGATGGAGAGGATGTTGCGACGATTAGGAAGAGGAGGTTTAGGTTGATAGGGAGTTTTAGGGATTTTTTTGTTCAAAAGGGATTGTGGGTAGCTACGGCGGAGAAGAGACTTATGAAGGGTCGAAAGGAATTCTTGCAGGGAGTCCGGGTCGTTGCAAATACGGTGGCCACGAATGGAGAGAGAGAAGGGAATAGAGCGTTTAGTGTGGGAGGGATGGCAGCTAGTATAATGTAAATACTGAAGTTTGTCAGTTGGTTTGATGTGGACGGCGGTTTTGTATTTCTTGTCTTAGAGGGAAATTGAACATCGAGGAAAGAAATGTTGGTGGTGGAGGTGAAAGAAACAGAGGAAGAGGCGTCTAGTGAAGAAATGAATGTGTTGAGGGAATCAATGTCGTGCGGCCAGAGGAGGAAAATGTATCTCAACCATTGTTGAAGGGGGTGGTGGGTAAGAAAGTTCCTTCCAAGGAAGTCGAGATACAGATTGGCGTACGAGGGGCTGAACCTACTTCCCATGGCGCAACCTTTGGTTTGAAGGTAGTGCTTATTGCTAAACGAGAAGGCGATGTGGGTGAGAATAAAAGGCATAGGCCGAGTAGGAAGTCATCGCCAGGTATGTTCGGGCGTTGGGACAGGTAATGGCGGAGAGCGGAAAGGCCTCCACGGGTGTGGGACGGAGGTGTAGAGAGAGGTGACATCTATGGTGGCCGAATTGATGGGTTGGTTGGGGGGAGGGGTGATGGAGTTCAATATGGGGAGGATTTGATAGGCGTCCCTTTTGTCCTAAAACATGAACTAGAATGGAAATCATTATCAGGAAAATAGGTTGAAATTTAAACTTAATCACTGAACTACATTCCTAGAAAATATTTCCACTGTTGGCGTTAAAAATATTTTGCCAACTTCAACTTACTACTTATGGTAGACTAGACCATTATCATAAAATAAGAGAAATCTATCGCCTAACTGACAAATTCTAAATGTCCTTTTTTCCTCGCGCAATTTACGAATAGCTGTTAATATATCCATTAGCATAAATACAAATGCATCAACGGATAGCATAGGTGGCTGCATGTAGGCACAATGACTTTAAGTTAACGTACCTAACAGCAAGTTTGTGCATGCTTGCTTGGCTACTTTAATGATTTCTTAAATTGTTAGGTTTAGACCAGAATCCTGTTACTAATCCTTTTAAATGCATGATATGTATTGCATGTTTGGTGTGAATTCACCCCCTGCCACAGACCTTTTGGTGGCTTGCAGACTATTTTGTATATTTGCAGATGTGCAATACGTCCTTAATCAGCCCACCGACCGACCATCAGAGTGCCCGACGGACAAGCCGTCACCCTCCAGGGGCCTCCTGCAACGCAGTTTAACGGGCCACACGGCGCGTGATTTGCAAAGGATGTCACGCTCGTGCACGGCCCTTTGCATCGAGACGCCCCCGGAAGACGACAACCGTGAGACTCCGGGCGCCGCTGTTTCCCTCGCTATCGCTTGGTCGATAATGGAGCGGCCGCCCGCAGTCGAACGTGTTCCTCTCGAAGTGACGAGAGTGATCGAAGGCTTGGGCGGTTTCCCGCATTCTACGACCAATCAACGTGAAGAAACCGTGTCAGCAAAACTATTTGAAAGCTTACGAAAAAACCTACATCCTAACAAGACTTCGAGGTGAATGAAAACTAACATCGCAATTTGAATATCCTTACTTTCGCCGTGTACTTCAGTACGGTAGGGTATTAGTAATACGTGGCATACGTGCATCAATGCAGTAGTAATGCCAACTTGCAACAGTCATCATCATCGGTCAACAACCCCAGGATTGGTTTGACGCAGCTTTCCACTCGATTCTTCTATTGGCCAACCTTTTCATTGTGACGTAATTCTTCTCTTTTACATCCTTCACAACCTGTTCCATGTATCTCATACGAGGCCTGCCTTTTCCAATCTTCCCGTTCACTTTTCCCTCAGCGATAGTCTTCATCAGGCCATCGTGTCTCAAGATATGGCCGATTAAGTTTTCCCTTCTTCTTTTTAGAGTTGTCAGCAGACTTCTCTTTTCTCCTACTCTTTTTAGCACTTCCTCGTTACTTACTCGGTCGATCCATTTAATTTTCAGCATTCTTCTGTAGCACCACATTTCAAATGCTTCTACCCTTTTCTTCTCCGCTGCTGTCATAGTCCATGATTCACTGCCGTAAAGAAACATGCTCCAGATGTATGTTCTGATGAACTGTCTTCTTTGCTTGTATTTCCTGCTGTAAGTAGATTCTTCTTTTGATAGAAAGCCCTCTTTGCCTGGGCTATTCTACTCACTATTTCTTTCTTGCTTCGTCCATCGTTGGTTACTCGGCTTCCTAGATAACAGAACTCTTTAACCTCTTCAAGTTTTTGTTTTCCTATTTTGACATTGGTTTTCGCTTCTTTTTTGCTGCACAGTATAGCATTAGAAATAACATCAGTTGGAATAGTTTAAAAACGTCTGCATTAGTGCACAGATGGTAGCAACGCATTACCCACCAACGGAAAAACATGGCACAAACAGCGCAGTTACCATTTCGGCCAAAACATAGCAAGGAGTTATGGCTCCACTGTAGACGGCCACTGTGGCACCAAAATGGTTGTGGTCCCATGGCTGTACACGGATCAAACTCCACACGGCCAAAATGAATGCATCATGGCCACACACTGAATGGCCAGAGCGTCGCCATACACTTGTAGCGCTCTGTTCCAGTGGAGGAAGCTGGACGTGAGCCGAAGCCAGACGGCAGACAAGGTGAGTGGACAACAGAGAGCTCGGCACCCAATCAGGGACAGCCAATCGAGGCTCCTTCCAGCTCCAGTCACGAGACTGAAGCGGAACTCTCCTACCGTTACCAAAAGAATTCTTTAGAGATAGAAATAACAGAACGTGATGAAAACGAAGGCTGGTCATATCGCAATAAAAAGTGCGGACTCTCTGACCTTATTCTTTGCAAAATCTTTTTAGAAAAGCTTCGTATGATTCCAGAGATAACAATTACTTTCTAAACAAAGTATTGTGAACCAACTTAGGCATTCATGTACCCCAATTGTTCCTTAAGAGTTTTAATATTTTGGGTGTCGAAAGGAAACGTAAATTACTAATAGCTCCTCTGTCGTTGATTTATTTATTGAGCGCCGATAACACTCAAACGACAAATACCCATAAAATATCCAAATTAATCTAGGTTAAGAAGTGTGATGAAACGCATATAAAATCTACGAGTATGAACCAAAATAAAACCATCCCGTTCAATCACTTAGGGGAGGATTGACAAGCTAACACAGAGAGACCCTCTATTTAAGAGCATGTGCCTGAAAGAATTGCGGGTTTAAGATAAATATTTAAAAAATTCAGGGATTGCGAGTCAACCGCGAGAATTTTTATCGAAGGTACACGTTGTGATGCGCAATAGCAATATTTTCAAAGTTAAAAAAAAAACATTTGTCTCTACACAGAGTGTAGAACCCAGGTAGATGAAGCACTTGGAATGAAAAAAACAAACGCTCGAGGGAGTCAATATAGAGCAATGATTTCCTTCCAACTGAGATGAGTAAGACGCATTCGATTCGAGGGCTATTTCCAGCAGTGTAGGCTTTCCCGAGCCCGCTTCCGCGAGAAGACAGACCTTTCAGCGCCGAGGTGAGGAGGTGGAGACTCCGAGACTCTCGACAGTGCAGAGGGGGTGGACACACCTTTCGCCGCGACTCCTCTCTGCTGCAACCTCGACGGCCGTCTCACGAGCGAGGAAAGACAAGGTTCCCTTGGACATCTCCCCCTGCCACGTTTCCTCAAGGAGTTGGATTCGGGGGGGGGGGGCGGTGGGGGGCAGGAAATGCCTTCCCCGCCCCGCTGTCAGGGGGTTGCCGTAGGGGCGGGGGTCTGATTGATGAAGGCAATTTGCGGCAAACAAAAACCGACACTGTCTCCGCGACCAGAATATGAAAAGCGTTCCTTGGCAATTCATTCGCAAGACGTTGTGAATCGATTGGAGGCGGCCTAATCAAGGGCACATGCAAAGGGTCAGCTCACGTGACGAGGCGTGGGAACTGATCGAATCGAGGTCGCAATATCCTGCCAATGTGTCTCCGAATATTCCCACCACGAAAGGGTCTCACGTCATGTCCTACGGCGCTACAGCACTGCTCTACACCCTATACCCTGTCCTAGCTTGAATGGTTTACATTGCTAACGGAGTAGCCCCTGATAACTGCAGCTACCACAACCGTTGTACAACGAAGCGTAATGAGCAGTCGTGTAGCTGGCACCCTGTCCAAAGGGTACCTGTGAATTACGGATGCTCTCATTACACATGCCGTGGAAGACGGTTATCGATTCGTTGTTATAAACGCCAGAGGATAAAATTCTCCCAGAATCGCACTAGAATGAGCAAATCAGGTGCTTGCGTCGCTCACACAATATTTTTAACTTAAGCGTGTTTATTACGCGTGTGAGTTTGCGATACATAGCGAAAATCGCATGTGAGTATCATTGAATTTTCGTAACGTAAAACAATATCTAAAACACGGTAATTGCAAAATCCGACAAATGAAATTCACAAGAATGAAATTAAAAGTTAAAACTCTTCCTTTTCTGCGGCTTTTACTGCGATTTTCTCATTACCATAAATGACCACTCCTCCCGATGCAAGTTCTAATGAACTTCCAAGCCTGTAATAACAACTGCTTTTATTTAATTAATTGGTAAAATGCCTTCTTCTCCATCGCCAATATCAATATTAATTCCTTCGTAGCTTGTTTCTTATTCTGCGTCCAATGCGCTTCCTTTTTTCCATACATCCATTTTTCCATTCCTATATATTTAAAAAAATTAAATGCGTCTCACTATCACTTACTTGGAGATTGTCAGCATCAAAATGGATGGGTTGCTGTGTCACGGCGTAACCGTGAAATGGGATAGACGGAAATTAGACTTAAAAGAAAATAGGGAAACGTGGACAAACCGGTCACAAGCATAATCTGAATATTCTGTAAGGAGCAAGGAGTGACAACATTTTCCACCCGAGACTCTTCCATGATTCGTATACCAGACACGTTAAGAGAAAAATATATCTCGGACTCTTCCCTATGAGACATTAAGGCAATTGAATATTATGAGTGGAGTGATACAAACCCACTTTGAAAGACAAGATCGACAGTTGATCGCATCTGCACTGCACTCGTGCGTCGACAGAAGCGAGAGCACTTTCTCACGATTAATAGAGAATAAGTGGAATGTGGAATGAAATAGCCGTACGCACAAGAGCTCCATGAACGATTCTTCAGCAGTGATTTTCCACCAATTTTAATTGATGTGGTACTGAGTTTTGATGCGGGAAAAGCACAAGCCTCCTTCGGCCTCCTTCGAAGTGGACCCAGATGCCCCCAGAGTCATCTGCCGTCAGCAACGCCGGCCCGTGTCAGCACGGCAAGCCGGCGCCCGACAATCACGCGGCAGACGTGACTCTGTCCGTCGTCAAGAGGATTCCCAATGCCTGAGATTCGACAGCAAGCATTTCGCATCCTTCTGTCAGATTTCCACAACAGACAGTGGCGAAGGAAAGGCTCGGCTTCAGGTGATGCGTGCAAATGGTAAGTGATTGCAGTCGGCTCATGATCACTCGCGATCCCAAGGGATGCTGGGACAGTACAGAGGCTGTCAGTACCACTAAGAGCATCGCTCCGCAACAAAGTGGAGTACCGCTATTGGAGGAGTGGGGGGGTGGAAACTAACGGAGCGTGACTACACACGGTGGGTGCGAGAGGGAAACCTGGCTCTACTTTGGATTGGTTGAGGTTGCAAATAGGGGCATCACGACTGTATTTAATGGCGGTCTGGTGAATGCAATGCACCAAAGATGGACGCTGACAATGTTTAATACGAAGTAATTAATTATTCAAACATTTTATTTTATAATGCAGAACGGGGCGTAACGCCCCTGTGCCCTTAGAGGCTAGCACCATTCTCCGCTGCGCATTAAGAAGCGGCAAGCTGCGGCACTCCAGCACCAGGCACCACTAATTAGCCACTAACTTGCTCCTTTATAGAGTCGTGCCATAAGATTAAATTGCATGAACTGTCGTTATATCTTCGTGACCACAATGAAGACTTTGAAGCAATGAATAGTATGAGTATTCTCAATTAGAAGTAATGAATGAGTATTCTCAATTCCTCGTATGCGCATTCACAAATTAAGTTCAAAATGTAGCGATAATCACAACAAAGATGAGAGTATGACTCCCAAGACTTGGGCCTCTCCGCCTGCCGTGCGTCATCTGTTCTCGGCCCCCAACGCGCATTCGAGGCCTTTATGCATCTACAACTATCTACAACTACATAATACCCAGCAAGCCACCATAAAGGTGTGTGGCAGGGGGTGAACTCTCACCAAACATGCTCTACATATCATGCATACAAAAGGATTAGTACTTGTATAGGTACCGTTCAAAACTACGCTAATTAAAAAAAAGATAAAAACAGCAAAGCAAAGATGCAAAAACATGCTGTTAGTTGTGTTAGCTTTAAGTCCTTACACCAACATGCAGCTATCAATGTTATCCATTGCTACACTCGTACTGTTTATACTATTTACCGTTATTCACGTCCCTAATTTATAACCGCCACGTCCACATTTCTCAACCCTTCTTGACGTCATTCAAGTTGCACTGCACATGATGTACTTCATCGCAATCCATAAATCTCCCACCTTCCCTCAAAGGTATGGAATGATTACCACCTTTGTATGAATAATGTCGTCTCACTCTTTCTCGTCGCAGAGCAACCCTCGATGAATGCCTCCCCCATTCACGCAGATATTTAGCAACTATCCAAGGGTCGCCAGATGTTTTCACAATTTCATACAATGCACACCTTACAATGCACGGATGGCTCCATTCGATATTGATTTTTTTCGCGATCTCCCTCCCTCTCTCTCTCTCGATGTCTTTCGCAGTCCCTTTGCTCAGTAGCACTCTCTTCAGTTGACGATTAAACGATTATCCCTTCTTCCCCGAGTAAATAAAGCAATGGCCGCTTAAGTGAGATTTCGGAGGGGCCTGGCCCGTTTCTCTGGGGGTAAATGTGTGGGGGGGAGGGGGGCGCCTGGTTTGGCGCCACTTGAAGAGGCGCCACCGCTGTCTCCATGGAGGAGACTGGCGAAGAGCGCACGGCTGGCCAATTAGCTCCCACCGCCGTTGCCATGGATACCGCGAGTTAACAATCCTCGCTGTTATTTGGCCCGCAACCTCCCCTTCAATTTATCCCTTCGGATCAAGCATTCGCACCCTCTGTAGGAAGGGGTAGGAAGGGGTGCGGGAACCCTCCCCCGTGGCCATTTAAGAGCCCCCAATAAGGGGAGACGGACGCCGATACCGTTCACCGTATTACAACGGTCAAATCAAGGACTGACCAAAATCTCGTGCTCTGATTGGTAAATCCAATCGAGATTGTGATAAAGACGGAATGAACTATTAGAGCGATGAAAGCATTGGCATGCAATTTTTAAAAATAATTCAATAAAGCATCGCGATGACTAAGAGCAAAAGTCTAGCCATCTGTGGAAATAAGTGTCTGAGACTCAGCACCCTTTCCATCTAAACAGAAATGGCGGAGGTATTGATAGCTTCATTTAAAGCCACTCTTCGATACAGCCCTTTGCTATGCAAGAAGAAAAAATGAAAAGTGAAGTGAAAAAAGATGCTGATAATTTTCCATGTAGTATTTAAATGTTACGAGATTAATTCTTAGCATGTGCGAGCTGAACCACAACTTTTCAAAATGTCTATTGCACCCCGTCCCATGGCTGTTCGCACCCAAAAACAACTTTAAAACAAAAAAAAGCATCAGCCCTATTGGGAATGTCATACTAAGGTGCATCTTTCACGTACTGTATTCCGTATTTAATGTTCGAACTAACAAGTAGTTCGAATAGTGGGTTCGTCTTTGACAAACAAATACGCGGTTGCAGCGTCATGATAAATGGCAGTTATTGGGAAAGGAATGAACTTGTGAAAAAAGAAACGCAGCTAGGTATTCGGGTTGTCCTCGATTCATCTTCAAGACGACAATTTCGCCGGCGTTGAAGCAGGCGTCTTCAGGTTCTCCAAAGCTGAAGACGCCTCTGCTGCACCGGAACTGTCGTCTCGAAGAGGAATCGACGCGGAGGAGGACAAACTGAAGCTGTTCATACTGCGCCATTCCACGGAAGCCTCAATCAGCATCGTGCAAGAAGCCTTCATCCGTAGCATCAAAAAACCACGTATTAACTTAGCCACAATAAGTGGCCGCAGTATCAATAACTTAAGTGTTCGGCGCGATACCGAAAGCAGTTTGGTTGGGGTCGATTGGTAAGAGAATGATTTTAAAAAACAATAAATGGTGTATTGTTCGACTTTAAGTGATTTACAATAATCTCTCAAGGGGGCTTAAAAGTGACTTGACTGTGGCCTGACAGCCGACTGACTGCTCGGCTGTCGGAGGAGAGACAGCTGAATTGACAGCCGAATTGAACGACAGGTTCGAGTCGACTCCGAGAGAGCCTTGGCGACTGACTGCCTTCTCGACTCAGCGCTGCGACGACAGCGCCCCTCCGTGACTTGTTGTGGCATTTCAAACAAATGAATGACATCTGGCGCGAACATACTGCCCGCCCCGTTGCGTCAAACTGCGACGATCAATCAAAAGCAAAATAATTAATGGACAAGCAATTGAAATTCATACATAATTGAAAAGTAAACAGAAACAAAATAAGGTATACAATTGTTTGGCTATTACCGCCCGCCGTATTGGGACTGCTTCTACAATATGCTGGCATAGTGGCTAACAACATTTTTGCTCACTGGAAATGGGATAAGTTTTATAAGTGGTCTCTTCAAAACGGCGCTGGCCATCTTCACAGTTGCCACCCGATTAAGACCCTCTCGACCTGAATGCAAGGCGATGATCTTCCCAATGGGTGATCTCGTTGGTGGGGATATCTCATCCCTTATAATGACAATATCCCCTTCCTGAACTGAATTCGAAGGGTTCAGCCATTCGTCCCGCTGCTGCAATTGATGTAAGACATCCTTCCCCCATGTCTTCATGAAAAGCGTTGCACATACAGGTGATTTGCTTCCGTCTCGATGTGTGTGTCTGTTGTAAATCTGCTTCCAGAAACGGCGTAGGTGGAGACAATAATGGTTAGCCAATTAAGAAGTGACCAGGTGTTAGTATGGCGAAGTCCTTCCACTGACTATCGAGAGCTGCTAGGGGCCTCGAATTTAGACAAGGTTCGATCTGCAGAACTAAAGATAGTAATTCTTCATGCGTCAGAATTACGTCACCTAAAACTCTCTTCAAGTGATACTTAAAGCTTCGACCTGCTGCTTCCCGTAAACCACCAAAATGAGGAGCTCTTGGAGGAATAAATAACCAAGTTGTTCCTTAATTAGCGATTTGTTCAGCTATTTCTGCATTAAGACTTGAGGTTCTTGAAAACAAACGCTTAGTGAGGCTGCTCGGAATGTGGAAGGCATTGTCACTCTACACAAGGAACCCAGGCTACAGAGTCAAGGCTAACAAGAGTCCTCTCCGAGCTGTTAATAAGCGGCTAAGAATGATTCTCTTGTCAAATCTGTGAAAATTTCTAAATGAATCGCTCGTGAAAACATACAAACGAAGATCGCTATGTAACCTTTCTGAGATTTGGTGCCTCTACCCTTTAGAGTTCCTTAACCATAAAAGCCTAGCGTAGTCCAAACCGATATAAGAAAATGCTATTTGTGGTGTCAAGCCTTCAGCAAGCAAGGTGACAACTGTTAAGTAAGGGACTTGCCAGAAAACCTAACACATTTGACACAAATTTTAAAAACACTTTGAATTAATCTTCTTCCCCTGAGTATCCAACGACATCTACTTAAATAGCTTACCATAAGCTGTGGGCCACCATGTTGAGTGCACCTGTGTGCTTCCTCTACAAGTAGCCTTGTAAACGTTTGGTCTTTTGGGAGAATAATTGGATGTTTCTCTTCAAAGGGCAAAAAAGTATATTTTAACCGACCTCCTACCCTTAGAAAACCCTTTTCCCATAAGAATGGGGTCAAACGACTCAAAGCACTTCCCCTTGGTAAGGGCTTGCCTTTTCGAATGCAATTAATGTCATATTTGAAGTATTCTTGTTGAACATGCCTCCAAAGAAGAGTGCTAGCTTTAGTTAACTCAACAATACATAAAAGATTTTGAAGTATTCCCGCAGTGTTTTACCGTATACAAAAAGGATAGAGTAAGCAGAAACGGAGGAGGAGTATTTATAGCTGTAAAGGATATGTATGTCAGTAGAAGAGAACTTATTTCAGATCCAAATGTAGAAAGCGTTTGATGTTAAAAGTAAAAGTAGTAACAAAAAAAATACAAATGTAGGTACATATTAAAGGCCACCGGACGCAGACGTCAATTCTATAATGGAAAGAGAGTCTGAGATAGGTACATTACTTCCTCGGAACAATGATAGAGGGAAAATAGTAGGCGGAGACTTCAATCTCCCTTCGATAGACTGGAATACGTGTAGTTTTATAACAGGAGGTAAGGATAATGAACTCTGCGAATCACTAATCAACACCTTTACGTCACATTCTTTACAATAGCTAGTATCAGAACCGACCACAACATTATAGATTCATTAGCAACAATATACCCGAAAAAGTTAACTTATATAAATACAGAAACAGGAATAAGTGATCACATAATAGTGCATGCGAAATGTATTCTAGTCATTGAAAGACATTATGAACCAAGAAGGGAAAAAACCTATTTGGTAAGGCTAATTACGACGGTATGAAAGAGGAATTAAGGGAATCGTTTACGGTATACAGCAACCAAAGCAATGGATTAGATACAGAGGATTCGTGGAGAGAATGTCTTGAGGTCACCCGTAAGCAGTTAGTAAATACATACCAAGTAAATTCATTAGTGATAATACAGAGCCAAGGTAGCATAACGCTGAGGTTAGGAAATCACTAAAGCGACAAAGGGTATGCCACGCTAGGATGAAAAATTCAGGACGGGGTCTATCGGTAGTGGAAAAGAATGAGTTAGTTCAAAACTATAAAAAATCGAAAGCATTAGCAATGAAATCGTGTTGGCAAGCGTTATCACATTTCAAGCGCAAGGTGTTAGGGGAATACTTATACCTATAGCAATCCTAAAACGTTTTTGTCATATGTGAGAGAGCTTCAGAGAAATAGGTCCACAGTGCACACACTTAAAAATGATAAAGGAATAAGCGTCACAAGAAGTTTAGGAAATCCAAATTGCCAACTGAAAAACCAATTCTTTAAACACCTTCTTCCAAAGCGTATTCAACTCATCGTCACATACGCAGTGAAACCGCCGAAGAGTTTCAGTGAACAAATGCCCGAAATAACAATTTCATATCGCGGAATAGAGCACTAGTTAAAAAAAACTATAGTAAAAACTAATCGCCAGCTCCCGATCAAATTCCTTCCACAGTATATAAAACATTAGGTTCTGAAATAGCCCCTATCTAGAATTAATATCCTACAAAAAAATGAAGAACCACACAGTACCCGTACAGGAAAGTAGCTAACATGATATCTATTTTTGAAAGCGGTGAAAGGGAAGAACATAGTAACTACAGTCCCATTTCACTCACGTCAATCTCTTGTAAGGTATTTGATCAGATCGTAGCCAATTCGATCATGGGGCATTTGGATAGTCAGGGATTGCTCATAAACAACCAACATGGGTTCCGGAAAGGTAGATCTTGCGAGACACAATTAGCTTTATTCGTACACGATATTTTAGTCTAAGGCCAAAACAGTACGAGAGTTGATGCGATATTTTTAGATTTTAAAAAGGCATTCGATAAAGTTCCTCAAAATAAATTGGTCTTAAATTTAGAGAGTTTTGGTATAAATAAAGACGTTGTATATTAGACAAAATAATTCTTAAGTGGCCGAGAGCAGAGGTTGTCATCGATGGTATCATGTCGGACACAATCGAAGTCACATCGGGAGTTCCACAGGTTAGCGTAGTAGGTCCGCTTCTATTTCTTTTATACATAAAAGATTTGGGTACCGTAGTTAGTAGTGAGCTTACACTTTCTGCAGACGATGCGGTAGTTCATAGGGGTATATCAAAAAAAGAAGACAGGAAATCACTTAGCAAGGATTTAGTTGCAATTCAAGAGTGGTGCGAAAAATTACAGCTAGAAATTAGCATTAAAAAGTGTGTAGCTATCTATTTTTTGTGGAAGAATAATTCGATTGAGCTACCCTTAAAATTAGTAACACGGAGAATTCTCATCTCTAATGTCGTCAATAGAGGTATATCAAAAGAAGAAGACAGGAAATCGCTTAACAAGAATTTAGATGCAAGCCAAGAGTGGTGCGATAAATGGTAGTTAGAACTTGACCTTAAAAAGCGTGTAGCTATCGATTTGTGTAGGAGGAATAATTTGATAGAGCAATCTTTTAAAGTTAGTAACATGAAGATCGAAAGCGTTGAAACCATACGATATTTAGGTTAAACGATCACTAAAGATTTTTCGTGGGGAAGACATCCGGGAAATATGCGGCCGAGCGAAGAGAAAGCTAGGATTTATAAAAAGAATACTTAGGAACTGTGACGAGAAGACAAAAGAGCAATGATACTTTTTTCAAGTTAGGCGCCACCTTGAGTATGCAGCCAGTGTATGGGATGTGAATGAATTAGGTTTCATCTGAGAACTAGACAGTGTGCAGCGTAGAGCAGCTAGGTTAGTTAAAAGGTGTTAACGTTAGGTTGAGTATTGTTTCAAAATTAATGCACGAATTAGGGTGGGAATCATTATCAGAGCGTATGTTAAAGTACAGATTAAATCTCTTACAGAAATTTAAATCGGATACATTTCCTTTTAGGCATGTATTAAAAGCACCAGTGCATAATGCTAGATACAACCAGATAGGTAAGATTACAGAGATATATTGGCGCACTGATAGATTCAATATTTCATTTTTCCCCTGTACTGTAAGAGAACAGAATAGGCAGCATTTCAAAGGGATAGGTAGGGGAAATATTTTAGAGTAGACTTTAGTGCATGATGCATGTACTAATCCCTTAATTACTATGTAGATACTAACAATTTAGTTGCATGAGACCCTATATTTGCTTGTTTGCATGTCGGTGGTGCATTCTCGCTGATCTTCACCCCATGCCACACATCTCACGTTGGCTTGCAAGGTATCGATGTAGATGTACAACTCTCCTGCCTCCTTTTGGCCAACCTTGTTGCCGCTTGCATACACTAACGGAACCCTTCGCTGTACTTCGTTGGGGCATTTTCTGGTTGTGCTCGCGTGTCGTATTCAGTTGTCTTTTCGAGTGTGTCCAGAGAACATCTAGGTACTTAAAGTTTTACAACAATAAATGTTTACTAATCGCTAACTATACTTTATTAACCACGAGTTGATTTATTTGCTAGTTTCTGTTACCTTTGATGTGCCGCGGTTTTAGCGAATGTATATAAGCGTAGAAAGATTTGTTAAATTTTTAAATTTGATTATATGATAGAATTATAAAATTTTGTAAATTTATTTCGGTTAACGCAAGGATGGAAATATTTGACGTAACAAGATCTCGTCACATGGTTTTAATGGTGTTTTCAATTCTACCCATTCCGTGCATTAATTTATGAATTAATGATGAATTATTTTACCTCGTATATAAAAATGAAATCTTAATTGTATCTTATTAAACGGAAAATCTTATTTAACTCCCTGCTTTGCTATTTTTATCTTTTTTAAATAGTGAAGTTTAGAAATATATTTTTACTGATCCTTTTTTATGCATGATATGTAGTGATTGTTTGGTGTTAATTTACCCCTGCCATACATCTTTATGGACACTTACATGGTAATATGTATATTAATCTAGTTGCTACCCTTACAATTCTTACTATACATTCAAATAAATGCTGTAAAGGGATTCTGACCTTTGAACGAATAATGCTTTTTTTGCAGGTTTTAAGTTACTATATTTTCTTTTTAGCACAAAATACATAACAGATACCGAAAAAATAATTACGAAATCAAGTTTAGCAGCTCAAATTCCTACAAGAACGTCCCAAAAAAACGCAGTTAAGTCTGAGAACGACGGAGTGATTAATTTTGGCCAAATTTTTCCAATCGGTCCCACTGTCTGCGCTGCTCGAATGGGGAGTGAAGACCCAAGCGATGTGAGCCGCAAGCACCGCATAGAATTTCTTTTCGCCGCCGATTCTTCGTCTTCAGCCGAATTCAGGGAATTGCAGCAACAATATTCTCTTGGTCCAGAAATGTAGCTAAGCTTGAGTAGGCAACGGTTGCCCACACCCGGAACCACGCTCTGCTACCAAATTATGTTCGGCTCGATAGCGAAAGCCGATTGGTTGGCGTCGATTGGTAAGAGAATGATTTTTGTAAAAACAATGAATAGTCTATTGTTTGACTTTAAGTGATTATTAATATACTTTCAAGTGGGCTTGACTGTGGCCTGACAGCCGACTGACTGACTGCTCGGCTGTCGGAGGAGAGACATCTGAATTGACAGCCGAATTGAACGACAGGGTCGAGTCGACTCCGAGAGAGGCTTGGAGACTGACTGCCGTCTCGACTCCGCGCTGCGACGACGGCGCCCCTCCGTGACTTATTGTGGCGATTCAAACAAATGAATGGCATCTGGCGCGAACAAAAAGAACTGATGCAGGGAGCATATTTCAACACACTGACGTAATCATGGGATCGGAAACTTGGATATAACTAATCCAATTTGAACAGCATCGCGAAAACATTTTATTAAAATGAAAGAGCCTGGATTTCCGAGTATAGGCCATACATGAATTCACTTCCATCGGAAGCATAGGAGGCGACGGCCGAAGTATGTTCCCGCTCATGCACCCGTATGACTGCGCACCAAATACACTATCAAGTGCAGTCACATCGTATTGAAGAATCAAAAGCATGCGCGGAGCCCTTCATTTGTTAACTACTGAAGCAATAACAACGATGACAGAGAATCAAGAAATCATAGGTCCTTGTGCGGCATCACGAAACACACTCTCCAATTACTCCTATGGAATGTTGTCGCAGTTTACATAGTGCGAATTCATAGAGCTATTCTTGGCTGTCTTGGTTTTGAACGTAGAGTTGATCCTTCTGTAGGTTAGCATTTAACGAACGTTTTACTCCTCTTCGAGGAAGGTGGAGCTTATGGATTTCATCCTTTGTAAATACTTGCATCAATTCTAAACTTTTTATTACAATAATCAAATACTGACGACTATAAAGGTGCCGATGCGATAACCAATCTATTCCGTTAGCTCTTTTAGTTCTTGTTCAATCAACGGCCAACCCAATACAACGAGGTTTTCATCTCGGGCAAATATGCAAAATGCAAATATTCGCCCTTGGAATCTGCAAGGGGTCACACGAAGCCTTTGCCAGCCTGTCCCGATGGAAAGCGATGGGAAAGAAGAGTTGTTTACTCTTCCTCCTTTTGCAAATTCGATTCCGCCGCCAGATATGAATTTACTTTCGGCTTGATAGAAAACAATATTACGAGATTTTCCATCGTTACACCACTCCCTTAACTCTATAAACGCTATATGAAGCAAGCGAAAAGGGGCATTCCCTTCTAAATGTAAAGATACCTTTCCGCATGTTTATTTTTCGCACGACAGAGAAGTCGCCATGTATATTTTTCTCGTCCACCCGCAAAGCGCTCTGCTTTTGTTATTCCGGCAGCGTGTGTGGACACGCGTTGGGCCGACGGCACAAGTGAGCACAGCGCCGCGCGGCCAGTAAAAGTAATTTGGGGAGCAAAATCCACCTCTCGGAAAAACAATCGCAGGCTCCGCCCGCCCTGGCGCCACCCCCCGCGCCACCTTTCGGAGAAATATTAAATTTCGAAGGGAAAACAAGAGAGGCCTCGCCAGGCGCACACGGGCAAATGACGTGTGTGTAGAGTGTTTTCTTTTGAACGGCTTCCCTAGTATCCAATGAATACGAGATGAAAAACTATGAGGGGGCATAATTAAACATAGGTAGGGATTAAGACCAGACAACAAACCCGTTCCGGATTAGGCGACGGAGGGGAATTGCTGCCAAGGGTGTTGGGGTGGAGGGCGGGGGGTGTAGTGGAAGGGGGGCCAACACGACCCTTAAACAATCCCCGAGCTCAATAATTAACGCTCGACACTGATTTCGATCCGCAAGAACCCACTGTTGGCATTTGATGTGGAAGCGGTTTCACCATTTCTCTCCAGGTGTTTCATCGCAAAAGGAACTACTTCGCTTCACTTACGATTCACGATCAGTTGCGCGTTGCCATCAGCGGGTAGCGGATTGAGGCCTTCAGTGATGAAAGAACGTAACACTCAGAAAGAAATGCACATCTCATATTGCAATAATATGTGATTTTCATTTCGTAATTAATTAATCCCGAGTCACTAATTACGAACTACGAGACCTAAACTGCTTTCCAGTACATTCACATAAGTGTTCTCTAAATGATACTGATATTACAACGCGTATAATTACTGTTACTTAAACCGCACACGCTGCAAACATATGACTCTGCATTATGTTTCGTCGTGAACGGGAGTACAGGAAGAATATGACTCAATCATTTCTCCTGCATAACAGCATTTCAAATACGTTCATGCATGCCCTAATGAAGTAACTAGAATGACTAGCAAACCCAATTAACCAATATGATTCATCGCTCCCGGAAAATATTGTCACAAATTGAGATTTTTATTGACATTTAGACTAAGATCATTTAACATACGTACAGTCAACTTCAAAAGCAATATAAGAAGTCGAGCCATTTTCGCCACGTTTCGGAATTACGGAACAGCTCCAATGACTGTTCCCTATTCATATATTAATGATGAAAATGTATAGGCTATGTGTTTTCCCGAACGAATTAGAAAATTGTAAATGCATTTTATCGATTTGCAGGATTAATTTGAAAGAATATTTCTTCACGCTTGCTTGTGGAACAACTTTTCCAACGAAAATATAACCCGAACTGTTTTCACGTATCTCGGAACCACGACCGCGTTTTCCTCTTCCGGTCTTTGCTTGTGATAACGGGAATTGCAATAACCTTGTTCTGATTGCTGTGGATAGTCCTTTGAACTGCTTTCAAGGGAAAAATAAATCCACAACACGAAGAGCCGATGCAAATGAGGGATATGAAAAACGTAAGGATATAATACCAGCACATTTTATTGTATAACCATGGCCGTGATGGTTAATGAAAGCCATTTAAGGGCAAGTGTGAAAAGTGTGGGATCGATTCCGTCAGTCTCCTGTGCAACACTTCTAACAATAGTTCTTTATTACTCTATTTTATGATGAGCATTAAAAAAATTAAGTTTTCCTCTTCCCTATTTCACTGACCCATACAGGTTGTGAGGAGAGTATTTTCCATTAAAGATAAGGATGAAAACTTATTTTATGAATGCCGCAGCCAAAATGATCGAGAACCCTTTTACTCCATGCTTCGCAAATAAGTATTGAAACGATTAGAAATTATAATCTCTCGGGCAACACTCAGGTACTCTTATATCAATAAATAATTTACCAATTAATCAAGAACTCTTTTTTGGTTTTTGTTGAAAACGCAGAATGAACGCAAGATGATTAACCCACCATGCCAAACCAATGCGTCAGCTTTATGTCACGACTTGGTCGATTTTTTCTCTTTTCCTATGACTACTATTCACCTACGGAAAAAGAGGAGAGATCACCGGAGTTAGTGAAGTATTTTTGATGATATAGGCATGAGGAAGAACAGTAACGCTAATTTTTTTACAATTAAAACTAAAAAAAATCACCTATATTGCTTGGTTAACAACAAATTCTGATGAATATTTTATTAAAAGAAAGAAGTATAATTTTGTCAGGAATAAACAATTATTTCTTTATTGATTTCATAGAACAAATATAAAATGCCTTTAAAATCCTGGCATCTTATCAATTCTAGCATTGTTTGCATTAAGGCCTTTACTATACTTCCTAGTTATATATTAATCATCGTCACCGCTTGTAGTTTAACGAGGAATCAGCACACCAAAACTGTATTGCCTTGCTTCTTTTATAAGCTTCTTAAATTTGTGATACGCTGATATCATATGCATCCGTATTTCATGCTAATTAACCGTTGTCTCCAGAACTTAAGCAAGGAAATTTTCACTTCTCCCGAGATGTTCCTCCAGTGATACAACAACAGGAAAAGCATTAGGTAAATTTGCGGTTGGATTGTTTCAGGAACAGGTAGATATGTAAGTAGATCGAAGAGAAATGTATTGCTTGATGAAGCGATTCAAGGAAGGTATTGAGAATTAAAAAAACAAGTCGAAAGAGTAAACATCCAAGGTGCTTCAACGGATGAGAGGAACGAAGAAGTGCGGCAATGTTGTTCGCATCAACCTTTGTTGACCGGTGTTGTCCTCAAAAGGCACCCAAGAATGATTTGCACCAATTCATCAATACGGCGGCGACTTCGTAAGGCAGCTATCTATAATAACAGACCGGCGATAAAACCCATAGTAAACGAGAAACACCGTGACGCCAGGCTTGAATTCGCTCAGGCATAACCAAAAATGACTCTACCCTACTTGGATTTGGTCATTTGAGTGACGGTAGAACCTTTAGAAAACACCCACATTGCATCCTACGTGTAGTATTTTGTGACATCACCGCGATTCAGTATTACAGACTGACGTCTATCCTGCATTGACATGTTTTGAAATATCGTCGCCGGGATAAACCGCCCCACACTTCTCTCGCGTGAGCTGCCAAAGCTTCTTCTGTCCCCTCACCATCATTTTCCCATTCGCTGGCAATGAGGCCCTAGGCCATTGGGATTGAGGTCTGGCAAATTTGACGACAGCACCTGAATACTGCAATGCTGCTGGAAGAAGAGAGTCGTTTCGTGCATTCACGGCGTCTGTACATTTTCCTTCGAGTTTATTTTCCACTTGTCAGGGTCCCTCCCTGTAAGGTCTAAGGTGCTACTTGGGCAGTACTCTACCCCACCATGGGAGAAAAAAGAACTGATCTCGACTTGGTTAATATTTTAATTTTTTTTTGCTTTTTGCAAACCAAATTGTTTCCAATGTTGCACGAGCTTTGTCCTCATTCACCCTTCCATACTCCAAGTGAGAAGAATTAAAATTGCTACACGTAATTGATTTTAATCACATTTTCATAGCTGGCGCGAGGAAGCATTTTACGCACACGCCGAAAATACTGGGCAGTGAGCATTTTTTGGCGCATCCAAAACCCATTCCAGGCTTTCCCACTCGGCAGTGTCCTCATCCTCTCCATTTCATTTACTTCTCCCTCGTACTTTTTTTTAGAGAGTTAGTGAATAATCAACACTCATTCTTGAACTCCTCATTCGGCATATCATGCCTTTCAGAATAGGGGCCATTATCGGGAAGTGGTTTTTCCTCAACCGATCAAATATACTTCTTTCGATTTTGGAGCAACTTTCCTTCGAATGGAAGTGGAAATTGCCTTCTTCCGTCTTATTTGGAGAAACACTCTTTACACTAATGAAGATGTAAAAACTCAAGTCTCCGTGGTGCAAAAATCGCAAATTTCATGATCCAGCGGTGAAAAAAATATTTACACATTTCTCAGTTTAAACTAGCAAAGAATTGAATTAGAGACAGAAATTGATATATCAACTTATTTCATCTAATCTTCATTGATAGTTAACAAAATACACAGATATACGCAAAATACAGGCCATTACAAAGGTGACTCAATGGCCACCTAGCCTAAGGATGGTGTTGTGTGGGTCGCCTACGGCCAATTTCCTTGGTACTGCTTCTCTGCGTATTCAAAGTTGTGTCTAATACACATAAACCTTGTTGCGTCAAATATATATAAATATCGCTTTCAAACTCCTTTTGGCGATCAAATGTGCTGACAATTTTCGGCATTATGGTCTACAGAGATACTTTTTCTGATCAACACTAGTTCCGATCGAACTATAAACGTATGGTGACATTAGTAAAGCATGCTTGGTGATCTTCACCCCCTGCCACACACCCTCGCGGTGGCTTGCAGGGTATCGTGTATATGTAGATGTCGATGTTTATCCAGAGATACTGAGGATCGGAAATATCCGCCTGGCCAAACTTACCTACCTTACGTAGATACCTTCCCGCCACGGCTAATTCAAAATCACAATGCCTTGACTTTAGAAATTTTCCAAAATTCCTTTCCGGACAAATAATGCGCCGCAGCTTACGGAAATATTAGTGTGTCCCTATCTCTCGTACTTTTCACCTCCCCGCCATGCCGGAGGCGACTCTCCAGTCCCTCCGCCACGGGCGCCGAATCACAGTTCGCTGCGGTGTGTGAATGCCATAGGAGTCATGTGTAATAAAGTCGGCATATAGTCAACATTAGTCAGTGAATTCGATAATTTATCCTTAAATAACTCTTTTTGTCTACCCGAGGGGTAACTGCGACCCGTAAGTCCCGTAAATGGTGGAGAGCGCTCCTAGAATGAAATTATTACGTCCATTTGACAACTTTTTATTTTCGCCCAGCAGCTAACACATTTAAGATACTCTTGTCCACCGTAGTTATCGGTCCCATTAATGCTATGCGAGGACTTAATTAAATCACCTTTCATGAGCGCAATTGCTTTAATGGCAACTTTTCTGAATAACTTTCGGGATAAATACCACGCAAGACATTTCGGTGGCGCGACGAAAACGAAACGCCCCCACCATGAATGCGATCTAGGGAGACATGGCTATCATGGTCAAGCACATCATCAGACTGATGATAGCGGCGTGGCCACGTAAATAATAGCTATGTATTTACTTCACACCATGAGTTTGCAAACATTTTTTCACCAAATGGGACGCCTTTCATTACGCGACTTTACATACATATCAAAATAAAATTTGAAGCATTTCATGCTTTTTTTTCGCAAAATACCGTACGATAGGTTTAAAGAATGCGTAATTTCGCGCAAAATATCGCACTAACAGCCAAATCCCGATAAATTTCGCGAATGAATAGCTATTCGCGAAATTTAGGTGAATTTTTCTAACGTTAATGTGGCAAAGTTTCACTTAATAGGGCTTTAAATATCAAAATAACAACTTTAATGCTCTTAAAAATAAATTCGCCGAAAAAACACATTCGCGAAATTTCAGGGTCCCTAGTCATCGGTGATTGGTTTCAAGTTAAGTTCTTATGCAACAAAGTTGCATAAATGTTCAATGTTTGCTGGCAGCATATGGAATCAATACGAAATAGACCCGAATAATGAACTTGAACGCGTGCAGCACAGATCGGCAAGATTTGTGAAGGGACGGTGCGATAAGTACATTCGCGTAACCAGTCTATTAAATGAATTAAAATGGGAATCATTATCAGATCGCAGGTTGAAATTAAGACTTAATTTCCTAACTAAATTCCAAAATAACATTAACATTATACGTACTATGGTAGACTGGAGCATAATCACAAAATTAGAGAAATTTGTTGCCGAACTGACAGATTCAAACTGTCCTTTTTTCCTCGTACTAATAGGGATATGAATAACGGTAAATATATCCACTTGGAGTGTAGCAATGGATAGCATGAGTAGCATAGCATAGCATGTTGGTATAAGGACTTTAAGTTAACCCAACTGATATTGCTTAAATTATATTGCATGCTTGCTTTGCTATTTTTAACTTTTTTTAAAATTAAAATATAGACTAGTATATTATCACCATTTTTTATGCATGATATGCAATGCATGCTTAGTGAGAACTCACCACCTGCCACACACCTCAATGTGTATTGCACGTATTGCAGGGTATTATGTATACGATGTTGGAGCTGGCATTTAAGGCGAATGGTGAGTGGCCTATGGTGTGAATCTCCCCTGCCAAGATGGAACCACAGTCGATGACTGTCAGCGCTCCATGACACTAACTAAGTGACCTGACGATTCCCAAATATGGCCTTGGTCTCCCCTCGGACACCGGCTGCACCCTCCCCTACATCGCCCATACCCTTGCCCCACTCCTAACATTGCAACATCGCAGCAGTTTTACAATGTCTCGCTCGGACTGCGTCTAGCCAGAATATCTCGCCTCGGCTGCCTCTGGCGTGAACCGGCAACCCACCCACCCTTTTCCTTTTCTATGGGAACTGGGAAGCCGTCGTAAGCATTGGTCATTATTCTTTATTCATCGTTTTCTGCAATATATTTTTCACTATTTGTATCGGAAGAAGACTGCATGATGACTGGCGAAAAGATAGTCCTAAAAATAGAGCAATGCGGCGAAAGCCTCGAATCCCAAGGATGTTCATCAGAAGCCACTGGGTAGCCTCGAAAACAATCCACATCGCTTTTACTAAATGAAAAATATTCTACAGCACCTGGTAAGGTAGGAAATAAGACGAGTTCAAGAGGTCGGCAGGAGAGAAATTAGGAATTTTCTTCCCAGCAGCGCATCACACATCACCATTGCTATGATAACATTTATCATAGTTTTTTAACAGACTATAGGTAGGATTTCACAAAGCATCTCCATTCACTGTCAACCCCCTCATCTCGGCGTATTTTTTTTGCATCCGCACCACTTTCCAACACCCCTCATCTGACATGCTTCACAACCCTCTTCTCCTTTTTCCAAGCATTCCACCCTCAAGAGCTATCTTCAACATCCTCTCGCCACCTATTACCTACTCGCCCCAGTGACATGCTTTGTCTTATCCTGATTTCCAAATATCTTCCCTCCCCCAATGTCCACTGAATCCGCTTTAATTTTCTTTTCGCTCCGTCCTACGAAGATGACGGCACGAAAGATGTCTGAATCACTTTTCAGGTGGCGAGCCTGAATGGTATGTTATAACATACTAATGTGTGCTAAATACTTGCTTCTATCTTCTATACTGAAGTGTCATACGTTAAGTTACTTCAGGACGGATTTCAAAAAGGAGTCCGTGTTCTGTTCCCTCTGTAAAAGAGCGCAGCTTATTCTAGGCAAAATTGGAATAAAATACTAATCAACAGAGTAAAAAAGGCTTCAGGTGGGCATTCCTTGATATCAAATCGGCTGTAACAGAACTCGAGTGACATGCAGAATAGTAAAACGGGTAGTAGAGAGTAGAGTGATAGGAGCAAAGTTCTCACGCGGATCATATTCCGGCCAGAATAATTGGACCCGATGGAATATTACGCCCTGCATTCGATGCTTGCAGAAACCCCTTGACCTGCTCAGAAGGGGCTGCGGGGCATATGTTCTACTCGTAGCAAAATTCAATAAAAAACTTTCACAACTAATTACTGTCAGGAGTAAAACCTGGATGTTTTCACATAAAAGCTTGGCCAGTAACAGCAGCAGAATAGAGAACATTGGAAGCGATGGAAATGAGTGGTGTTGTAGAAGATTAATGAAGATCAAACGTACAGACTGAAATACGAATAAAGAAGTTGTACGAAGAGTTGGGGAAAGACGTTTTCTGTAGATGATTTGCATTAGGAGATAATCTCATCGGACATACTATGAGGCATAACAGCCTTCTGATGACAATCATTGAAGGAATAGTAGACGGATAGAATTACCACGGAAGGCCAAGGACAGATCATCGTGAGCAAATAAATGGATACGCTAAGGTAAGAAAGATGAGGGAGTAAAGAGGTTCGTTGAGAAGAGTGCAGATTGTAGAGCTACAGCATAGGTACCAATTTTCGGATTGATGGCTGCTAATGACTTAGGAGTAATTCGGTGCATTAACATGAATTTCCTATTCTTGAGCCAACATTGCCGGTTGTATCATGTAATTGAAAGTTTAAACATTTTATAGATGGCAATAATAAATGTACTTTAACACTATTCAAACTTTTATTTCCGGTTCTCTTATTTCCATAGATCGGAAAAGTCGGGGGTCAATTATTTCGGGAAGCAAAGCTTTATTATACAATTAAAGAAATTTGTTCTCCATGCGATTCTTCCAGAATTCACCATTCCGGAAGATTATTTGGATTTTGCAGTCCATAGGAGTCCACACCATAAAATTACAAAAGGAATATCGGGAAACATGTAATTGTCCCTGAATTTCGTAGTAATAATTATGGTTTAAAACCGTTGGTTTTCTTGAGTTTAAGATCCTCATACAAGCAAAAATACTTTATTTCCTCAGCTGCCTGTTTTAATGTCATATGTTCTGATGATATTGGACATTTTACTTCAATGATGCTGCATCAATTGTTTTTCCATCAGGCGAGGCTGCTAGGAAAGTGTCCGGGATCAACAAAAAGGCCACATGGAAACTCTGCTACCCGTTAACTCCTCATATTTCTTAATCGCATAAATTCATTTAGGCTACCGTATCTCATTGTATCATTTTCAGATGACTGGGCATAAAACTTTTCTTTTCTTTGTCTTTTCACAAGTGATTTTCCCTTCTCCTACAAATAACACCAAAATTTGATTACGTCAATCTATTCTGTCTTTCATCAAACCATTGCTCACATTCGGTTTGGACCCGCGTCTCTCTCTCTAGAGCTTCTATTGACCCCTCAACCGTCAATTTCTTTATCAGCTCTTCGATTTCTACAGCCATTTCCTATTGGTCCATGTCCAATTTCTGACAGAACTCTCCATAATCCTTAGTTTCTTTTGCCTCATAAATTTCCCTAACTTTCCTCTTAGGCTTTTTTGCAAGACACCTCCTAGTTGACTGTTAGCGTTTAGGCCTTCGCTCGCCAAGTCTGTGTATACTTTTGAAAGGGCTTCTTCCACATATCATTTTCTACGCAGAATAATTCCACCCTGGTCCCAGCTGAAAATCAAGCCCCTGCACCCTGCACACGATGAGCATACAAACTACTTTTTCCGCGGTTCACTTGCTTGCCTCCCATAAACTTAGCCACTAACGACAAAATTCTCCGCCAGATTACTAGTGTCAATCATGGCTAGCATAATTGATTTCCATACCTAGGGTTTTAATAATTCGTTGACTCTTTCCAGGGCACCCATCTCCTTGTCGTTAAAAATGTTTTCCCTCCCCTCCTGATCATTGCAGTTATATACTTTGCAATTCGAGTGCTGTTGAATACGCGAAGCGGCCCGTTTTTTAGATCCTCAACTAGTGAGTTGCAGCCATGTTTTTCTTTTACTTTCTTTTGTTAGAAATAGTTTCAATTCAGGGTGTTCATCCAGAATTTTGAAGATGGATTTTGTATAACATGTAACCTCGTGACTAGAACAATCACTTTTCTTAACCAGTTTCCCACATGGAACGGATTCACGCACCTTTTCAAAAGCACTCGAATCACCACTGCCTACGAGGAAATGGTATTGAAAGAAAAGTAATTGCATCTCCTCGCTCTATCGAAATGCCTGAACAGACATGTCAGCTTCCATGCCACGTGATGATCCACTTATGGTGACTAACAACTATATTTGAAGAAAATAAGGGAGATTTCCATATTCTTGACCAAAAATAAGGGAGATTTAGAACACGGCAAAATTTCATAACAAAAAAGAAAAAAGCTATGCAGTTCTTGTAAACAAAATTAAAAAGAACTTTATTTTATACTTTGAGAAGGCCTAAATATATTTTGCCGCAGATTTTGCTTCATAAAATAGTTTGCCATCACTTTTTTTTAGTGTTATTAGATTTAAAATTCAATTTACATTTTGTTATGATTACCGGGGGTTTTACTAATTATATAATTAGTAATTACAAAAAAAAACAAAAACAATGCAGGAATATAGGACGTGGCGATTCCAGGCTGAAGATAACTCTCTCAGAAAGTACCACGGTTTACTCATCGGATTTAACTGGAACAAACATTGCGTCTCTTGCAATGTAAAATAATATCGCTAACAATTAAATGACTTTTAGAAAAGTGACGGCTACATTTTCGCATTCGTATATTAAGATGAAACTGATGAAACCACTGTCTAAACATACTGTGGTGAAACAGTCAAATCAGCCATGGACAACAATTATACTTAAATCTTAAATGTTTAATCTGTTCCGGTGAGGCTAGGCCATTAGCAGAAACACGTATTTTTCTGAGAATCGGTTTGATGAAAACAATAAAACGTACAAAATCTGAAGAATTGGTTCATTGTAGTCGTCCTCAACCAAATAATTACTTCGCTTGCCATTTCCTGATACTCCCGGCAGAACTTTTCTTTCGTTTTGCAGATGAGAATAGACCACGTCTTTCTTACTTCGAGGATGGCCCTTTCTGGCAGTTTCCATGATAATCTTTTTTTCAGAGATAATTTAAATCGAAGAAATTAATTGTAAATTATTTCTTGACTCACTGAATGTAGAAAAATTTCTTGAAAGATTTACGCAAATATTAGGCAATTGGAAATAGCTCTCGATACGAAAAGTCGAGACGGACTGAGAGCAACGAAGAGGGACGCATAACCTTGCGACACCCTGCGCGCTGTTCTCTTCTCAGCAAAAACACAAGGTTGCAAGATTTGTCTTTCGTTCGTCCCTCCCCTTAAACGCCTCCAGCAGCATGGCCCTCATCCCTCCAGCGGCATCTCTCCCTCCCCTCCCTCATCGCTCCTCGGGTGCTTCGTAATGGTTCCCTGATTTCGCCGCAAGTGACGCTCCTAGCAGCGCGTTTTTAGCGACTTCTAATTATTCTAATTACTAGTTATTACCTTCTCGTAATATTATTTAGAAAATTGGAATTGATTAGTGAAGAAACTCGAAAACTTCGTAGTTTTTTGATTTTTATAAATAACAACGGATTCTGCCATTTTGGTAATTTTTTATCATGTTTTTTAATTTTTTGCAAAATGTAAAAAGCAAAAAAGAATTTAATTGGCCAAAAAAAGTTGATGGTGAAAGATTCATGTCGATAACTTTATTTGCCTAGCTGCGAGAAGAAAAACCGTTTCAGGGGCAGTCACCATTGGCCTTAACCAACTGAAGCATTACTAAGGAAAGGATCAGTATGGATCTAGGAATGCAAGAGCATGCTCGATGACTTAGCCAAAATAAGAGCGTAAACTGCAATAAAGAATTAAATCGCAATGTATTAAATTTATTCAGTCGATTTCGATGAGGACATGGACTGGTCATCATAGCCATACGTCACGGAAATAATGCAGAAACTAGAAAGTAAGTGACATCATTTCTAAAAGCAATCTGATAGGATTACAAATTAATTCACTATGTATGAATTGACCGGATAAGTCATAATCCATCGAGATGTTTTTTTCTACGAAATTGTGCGACACAAATATTGCCAAGGGCGACAGACGACTTTCAGTCGCCATTCTGGCCGGGTCATCTGAAATGACGACCTCGCACTCAGTGGGTTACGGAAACCTCCGCGGTGGAGAAGGATCATATTGCCGAAGAGAAAGGCCCAGGGCCCTGTTTTGGGACAACAGAGACATTGGGATGGGTTGTATCCTTCACCCGCACAAGGTTAACACAATGTACAAGGCACACTCCAGACAGAAGCACACTTCGGATGAGCGGGCAATCCTATCGGTCGACGGGAAAACTCTCCTCACCCTCAAAAGACGAAAAAAGAGTATGTTACAACGTCCCGCCAAGGAGCCCGCCCGTCGCGACGGTTTCCCCGAGCGGCGTCGCTCTGCTGTGGCGAACGACGACGCCCAGCGCCTGGCAGTCGCGCAGCACGGCGTCGCCCACAAACGAAGCAGGTTGCCGCGCCTTCTGGATGCCGACAGCAGCGGCGGGGCGCAGAGGAGGCTGAAGGGCCCCCGAAGGCCAACTGCGGGCCCCACAATGAAGTAGCACTGGCCACGTTGTCCGGCCGCAATTCCCCACGCAACCCCTCTCCGTATCCCGGATTGATCCAATGGTTTCTTTAATGGTACTTGGTGGAAAAGAGAGTCAAATGCCTTAGTTACACCTAGATATAACCCAATAGTGCGTATATTTGAATTGTGTGGAATGTAGACTTAAGACACATACTTCTCTAGAGCATTTTCAGTAGCTAATCCATGCCTAAATCTATATTGGTTGTCACTAAAAAAAGTGTTCTATCCATAACTTTTAGTAGGCGATTTGTCACAAGCTTCTCTAAAAACTTTGTAAACAGAGAAAAAGGATATTGGTCGGTAATTCATGGTTTGAAGTCCGTCTCCATTTCTGTGCAACATTATAACAACAGTGTTTTTCAGCGGGCTTGGAAATTTGCTGCTGATAAAACTTAAGTTACAAATATGAGCGAATACGGGAGCAATATCGTCAATCACTAATTTTAACATTTTAAGACTAATACCATCATATCTGGGAGACTTATAAGACTAATTTTACAATTTCAATGTGCACTACTGGTTCCAAATAAATAGATTTCGGCTCAATGTTCAAAGTACATGGGTTTTTTGGGTCGAGTCCTGTTCTCATCATTGCATCTTGCTTTTGCGCATACGAAAATATTGCGGAAGTTATTAATTGCAGAGGCTAAATAACTTGAATGGATAGTAAGAATTCCTTTTGGTTTTAACCGCATGGTTGAATCTTTTTGCTTTTCACCAATTACTTTTTAAGGAAATTCCATTGCAATTTGGTATTTTTACCTGACTCTTGAAATTTTGAGTTGCTATTTACATTGGCATTGACTTTCCGCAGGTTTTCGAACAGATTTGCGTTTTTGCTTCCTCGCTTGAGTGACGAAGCTAACAAGAAATCCTGGAAAGACGACGAGACATATATTGGCATATTCTTGCCGAATGACCATCTGCTGAGAAATATCGCCGAGGACAAAGCGATCGGCAAAGGAAGATGGGCGGCAATTAGACATGAAGTAAGTATTGTAAGACATAACCTTGAAGAATCACGACAGTATGAGGAATCTAGGTTATATTAAAGTAGAGAGCTACGTAATCTAATATTAGCATTAAGAAGAAGTGAAAGTCACCATGAAATATTTGAGTGTTATTCCATTATCAATTACCTGTTTCACAGGAAACTATTCCGCTCCCGAAAACATTATTGGCCCTGAAACAGTGACGGCCCTCGCGGCTGAGCTTAAAGTCACCGAGTGAGTCCACCGGGTTGCGGATGGTGGCTCAACCTCTAGATACAGAGGTTAGTTGCGACAAAAGCGAGTTTATTCGTCGAGTAAGCAGTCATGGACAAAAAGCGACGGCATTCCGACGGGTATTGGTCTATTCCTGGAAAAGGTAGGTCTAATAGAGAAAACTGTGAAGATGACTTGGTCGCCAACAACTATGCATTCCAAAATCAGGGGGAGAGAACAGCAGCTCATCTTCATACAGGTATGTAGAGTTCTTTCATACAAGAAGGTGGAAACCTCAGTGATCGGTTCAGCGACACTCAATCCACTACAGGAGTGGTGACTTTACTTTTAACGGCTGTAGTACTGCGAAGTGGAAGACAAGGGGAAACCAACACATAATTATCCCGAGGAGTTGCAGCTACTCCACTCTTTTCTTTTTATGAAGATGTAATGGAACCCTCTCGACTAAAATATTCCGGAGCTGAAATAGTCCCCCATTGGATCTCCAGGTGGGGATTTCCCGAGAGAGTACATCTGTGAAGACTGACAATCACTTTATGGATAGGAACATGGTCACTGCCGGGTGGAAATGCGAAGAATGGACCTTAAAAATTCAGCGAAATGAAGTGGCCCGTAGAATGACACTTTTGGAGCTACAGGTTTACACGTACTAGATCATTAAATGGAAAATGTAGAGAAGGGATAATACTCAGAAAGAGCGCCGGAATGAGTGTGAAGTGTACAATAAAAGGATAATAATGGTGATAAGATCAAAAGCAAAACTTGTAGATACTGTAGTGGTGCAGGTTTACATGCCTACGACTGACTACGAAGATGAAGGAATGGAAGACGTCTACGATGATATCACGGAAGTTATAAAACAAATAAGAGGAGAAGGAAACCTGATTATTTTAGGAGACTGGAACGCTATCGTCGGCCAAGGTCAAGATGGAAGAATAACTGGAAAATACGGATTGGGAAATCGAAATGAAAGAGGAGAAAGACTACTGGAGTTCATCTACATCTATCTACCACAACATGTAACATGTTTCATGTAATAGCATAGTTCCATGTCAGTAGCGCATGTGTATGATCTCCGACCCCTGCCACACACCGTCATAGTGGCTTGTAGGGTATTAGGTAGATGTAGATCAACATATAACAAGAAAGGTACTTAGAGAAGGGCGCCATCGATTCTCATACTTTACCAGTGATGGATACAAAGTAAGTCATATAATATAGCTGGAAAAAAAACAGATACGAGACATATGCAGCTGAAGAATGAATGAAAATCGTGAAGAGGAGTGGGGTGGAGGATAAGAAACCAAAGACGTGGAGTGTGAAAGTAGGAGGATAACTAGGTGCCAATTACATACATTTGTGAAGGTTTTGAGATCACTATGACTTTCGATACAAAATAAATTAGGAAAAGAATTGAATCGATAAAATATAAGGGCGATAGCAGGGGATGAGTATTGTAGACTGAGGCGGAAAACAAAGGCCGGAAAGAAGATTCGGCGTGGGGAGTGTTTCCCTCGCCGCTGCTGGCCCACAGTTAGGCGTGCCTGTCCCTCCGAGAGGACGCCTCGAGAGGCGGAGAGCGACCTCGCCCGATCGACTCGACTGAGCGAGGCTAGGGTCGAGCACATCGAGAGTCCAAATCGATTCCGACTCGAGACCAATGCGACCTCTACGACGCAACAGTTCTTAAGCAGCGTTTACACGTAGCAGTTGACTGCTATGACAGTCGCGATATATCTATATCGCTACTGCTATGATGCGTCTGCACCAACTTCTATGCAGCTTAAAGCCGCTATTTAAACGTTGTCATAACAAATAAAAAGAGTTCTATTTCAATAGTGATTGATGCATAAATTTTCATGAAATTCTTCAAGCATTAATTTCCATTTTCATTTATATTGTGTTCCCATTCTTTAAAGAGTAGAATCTCCCCGTTTGGTAGGGATATCCTTGTTATTATATCTAAAATCCCGGTATCAGACGTCGTCTATTGCTTTCCGTTGGCGATTGTTGCGATTGTGTTGGATACATTTCCGCTGGAAAGAAGACTGGCTTCAACTTTGCTAATAGCTCGAACTAGGATCGATAGTGTTCGACATGTGTCCAGTATCGACCTGAACTCGCATCGCAGTTGCTATTTACACACGCGAGTGGGGCTGAATAGTCGTTAGCAGTTGACTGTCATAGCAGTGAACTGCTACGTGCAAACGCGCCTTTAGGACGAGGAAGAGTGGGTGACAGCGCTTGAAGAAGAATTCCTGCGAAGGAATCGAAGGTTTCCAACACGGCACCGCTGAACTCCACCACCGCCATCGATTCATGAAGGAGATAGTAAACACAACGGATCGATTCCCCCAAAATCGAATTCGAGTAGCCTCGCAAGATGGAATCGACGGCCGCGATATGGCTCGAATTGATTTGATTGCGTAGAACGGAGGAAATCCTCAAAAGGAGGGACCCATTCCGTGCTGCGACGAAAACAAACAGAGGCCGCCTCTCCTCCGAAGAATTAAATAAACAATCAATGTCGGAGGACACTCTCATGGAATCGATCGTGGTGGAGCGCCAGCCAGGCGCCATATCAAACCACTCATCTGCGCCGCGGAAATCTAATAAGGGAAAGTGGCTGGCGCGGTGTGCCCACGGGTGCGGTGCGGGAGAACACTGGGTGCCACCACTGCTGCCAGTGACCAATCATTCACGGCGGCATTGATAGCACACGAGTCGCCAATTCTGATACACTCTCTTCGCCACAGCCTGGTTGCTACCGCCTAGCGCCCTCAAACCACTTTCGGTATGTTTTTACGCATTCTCCAGCAGTTACTTATTGATAAAAATATTTTTAAATAACCTAAAGACCTTATTCAGAGAGAAGGACTAGAGAACACAGCGGTTTTGCAGTCAGCAGTTTAATGGAAGGGTAATTATCGATTGAACGTCACTTGCTTCTTTTCAGGCAAGCACAACAAAAAGGTTTATAAAGATTCAAGATTACAACTGTGGAGGATTGCGGCAAAGAAAGAATGGAGGTGAGAGAACGGGCCAGTAGGTACTTATTCCATTAGCTAACCCTTAAGAGCGTGAAGCAAAAACGGACAGTGAATTCAGTGATTTAATTGTTGAAGGAGGTCAGGGATTGTCAGTCTCACATTAATGCGGAATTCATCAATAACAGAAGGAAGAAAATAACTCAATGAACTCCACTAGTCGGCTCATTCCAGGCACGCTCTAGGTTTCGGCACCATCAAGCAGCAAGGGCGAGGAGGCGATATTCCGTACGGGACGAATCCACACAGCGCGTGGAAGAAGCGGATGATAAGACTCGCGCTTGCGTTTGGAATTAATGTATGCACTCTTCCCTAATCCCGGATCCGTCCATTGATTATGCTGCATCCAAGGCGACATTTCATCCATGCTCTCGATGTTGCCCGAAAACCCAAGATCCGCAAAAGCATTGCCAACCTTTCAGTTCGGGATCGCCGTCTTGGAGCGAGCACGACGGAGAGCCGCGATCAAACATCAAGCACCATTCGCTTCGCCCGTGCACCGCTGTGCATCGAATGCAAAAACAGCGAGGGCTGGACACATCAGAGTCGTCCCCTCCAGTTGAGTTAAACACCTGTCTTCCAAGGGGAGTGATGAAAGGCAATAATTAAGACCTGTCACAATAGTGATACCTGAACTGGAGCTTTCATGTTCGAGGGATATTAAGGTGCTATGACAGTCAACTGCTAACAACTGTTAAGCTCTACTCGTATGCGTAGATAGTAACTGCGATGCGAGTTCAGGTCGATAGTGGACACATGTCGAACACTATCGATCCACGTTAGACCTATTATGCAGCGTTTACACGTAGCAGTTTACTGCTATGACAGCCGCGATATATCTACATCGCTACTACTATGATGCGTCTGCACCAACTTCTATGCAGATTAAAGCCGCTATTTAAACGTTGTCATAACAAATAAAAAGAGTTTTATTTCAATAGTGATTGATGCATAAATTTTCATGAAATTCTTCGAGCATTAATTTCAATTTTCATTTATATTGTGTTCCCATTCTTTAAAGAGTAGAATCTCCCCGTTTGGGAGGGATATCCTTGTTATTATATCCAAAATCCCGGTATCAGACGTCGTGCATAGCTTTCCGTTGGCGATTGTTGCGATTGTGTTGGATACATTTCCGCTGGAAAGAAGACTGGCTTCAACTTTGCTAATAGCTGGAACTTTGATCAATAGTGTTCGAGATGTGTCCACTATCGACCTGAACTCGCATCGCATTTGCTATTTACGCATGCGAGTAGGGCTTAACAGTTGTAAGCAGTTGACTATCATAGCAGTCAACTACTACGTGTAAACGCGCCTTTAAAGTTTTCCTTTTCTCACGAGACGTATTGTGGAACATCCGAGTTATAGGAAGACGAGCAGTCGCTGCGTGTGCACGCGCTTCTGAGCATGAAAAGCTACTGCAATCGATCTACGTGTAACATTAGCCATTTTAAATGGCGTTCCTCATCCACTGACATCTCGTCACAGAATGTCATGCCATATGCAGTCATTGGAGGGTCAACGGGTGGGCGACGCAGCCTCTGCGGTTCGGTCAACCTTCCGTTCGGTTTGACTCTTCCGCATTCTGATCTCCACTCATTCCACTCTGAGGAATGAGTGCTATTTCTGTCCATTTGCCTTCAACCTACAACCCTCGACGCGACTTAAGGATCCCTCCTCCGGGTGGAAGTCTGTCTGGATTGGTATCGCCTCACGAACACGCTTTTCGAAAACGGGTCCGTAATTTCAGTCGACCTGCATTCCGGAGAGGAGGAGGAGGGAAACCCGACGCCATCCGTCCGCACCGGAGGGCGAACGGGAGGATACGCGATTCGTTTCCTGCGAGCGAAAGCTCTTAAAACAACTCAATCACAGGGACGGCTATAAGCGCTGTATCCTTGCAGGAGGGGGGGTCCCCCGAAGTTAATGAGATAAAAATAGGGGGGGGGGGGGCGCCTTAATCAAGTGGGAGGGGGAGGACCACAATGCAAAGAGAGGAGGGGGAGAGAGGTTTTGCATGTAAATTGGAAACGGTGATTTAGCAAGTACGGCGGACCCTTGATCGTGGGTGGCGCCGGAAGGGGGAGGCCGGGGGCGCCCATCTAGCGTCCGGAAAAGAAGCGAGCCACTTATCCGCGCGAGGGGCGGCGTGCAGTCAATTTCAAGACTCGCAAACAGGGCCGCCCTCTGAACATAATTAGACGGGTGCTCCCTGGTGCGAGAGGCCCTTGCGGAATGAGAATGACGCCTTTCCGACGATCCCAACGAGAGCGTCACGACGTGGCCCTTTTCCTGATCGGTGGATAGGGCATACGGCACCATGGAACATCCAGATTGTTATTAACTGTTATTATAATAGTTCGCGATAGTTCCCCCGCCAGAATAATGGCGTAACTCCAAACCAAAGCGACGAACATAGTGGCACTCAGGGTTAAGCCATCCCTGCCCCCTCCTCCCTGTTGACCCAAGGGACATTGTTTCCTCTTCATTCAGTTGGCCTTTGGACTTAATATTTCCACACGATCCCTTCATCTTGAGCCAATCCGCTCAATTTTAGAATCCACCATTATTGGTGAACTAAATAATAATTCACCTGTCACCCGACATGCCACGTGGTCATTGGATTGGATAAAAGCAAGTAAGCGAAACATTCGATTCGAGTAAAACCCTGACACAGATGTCTCAACCCCCTCCGTGGAATCCTTCACGAAGATTTATGCTAATCAGAGTCAGTACCTACAATTTACAGCTTACAATACATAAAAAGCAAATTCTGTTACAAGAATACATCAGAGTCTTGGCCATGCTAATTTCGAAACCACACAGTAAATAGGCTCGGTAACGTGTGGTCGGCAGAAAATATATATACGGCAAGACTTTTTAAACACGACATTCATAAAAATCAATCTTCATAAAAAACTTTTTCAAGTTTTTTATGAAGAAAAATTTGGGTCAAAAAACACAATTTAATACCGTTCATGAATCGTACCTCAAATTGAAGTATTCACGAAAAAAATGTTAAGAATGACAATTACATCTATTATCGGTTAATTTCGGTACATGGCTTGATTTCTGACCACACAAAATCCAGCACACGTTAACTTTTTGTAGTTTTGATAAAACCCAACATCGTTAGCCATATGGTTTGGAGCCGAGAGGAAGGCTAAACCGGAGACTCCGTGAAGTCTGTGGGAGCGAGGGAGCTGAGTTTCTGGAACTCAGGCCGGAGCTGGAAACGTGTCGGGTGCCCCTCTGGTGTCCACTACACGGACGAAGCATCGTTTAGGGTAGCGTGTAGGATACTGGAGCAAACACTTAGGGTTTAGCTCAGTTGGTAGCCTAGAATTCAGGTCAATCACCGGGGGAGCAATCATGGAAGAATTTTGACAGAACTGCAGAGTAGGTTTAGCAGGTCAGATTAAAACATATAAAAAGGACGAACTTGATAAATAATCAAAGGTAATAAGGTAGACCAAATAGTGTGTCCGTAAAAGAATTATCGAGAAAAATTTCAGTTGGAAAAAAGTACAAAGAGAGAAACAGATTGGGAGAAACAATTTCCGTGATTGCAGTGAATTGTCGTAGTTTAACAAATAAAATATCAGAATTTCACCACCTCATACAAAAATACTGAAGCAGATATGATCGTATGCACAGAAAGCTGGCTTTCGAAGGACATATCAAATAATGAAGCATTCCCGAAGTATTTTACAGTGTTCAGAAAGGACAGAGTAAGCAGAAACGGAGAAGTATCTAAAGCTGTGAAGGACCCGTAAGTCAGTAGAAGAGAACTTATTTCAGAGGGCAATGTAGAAAGTATTTGGTGTTCCGTTGAAAGTAGAACTATTAACGCAAAAAGTATAAGTACCTATATGTAGGTGCATATTACAGGTTACCGGATGCAAACGTCAATTCTATTATGGAAAAAGAGTCAAAGATAGGTACACAGCATTCTTGGAACAATAATAGGGGAATAAGAGTAGGTGGAGACTTCAATCTTCCTTCGATAAACTGGAATACGTGTGGTTTTATAACAGGAGGTAAGGATAAGGAACTCTGCGAATCACTGTTGAACACCTTTACGTCACATTCTTTACAACAGCCTGTAGCAAAAGCAACCAGAGGAAACAACATTCTAGACTTATTAGCAACAAATATACCCGAAACATTTCCAGTTATATAGTCACAAACACTGAAATAAGTGATCATAAAATAGTGCATGCGAAATTTACTGTAGGCGTTGAAAGACATTATAAACCAAGGAGGAGGGTATACTTATTTGGCAAAGTTAACTACGACGGTATGAAAGAGAAATTAAGGGAACCGTTTAATGAATGTAGCGAACAAAGCAAAGGATTAGATACAGAGGATTCGTGAAGAGAATTTCTTGAGGTCACCCGTAAAGCAGTTAGTAAATGCATACCAAGTATAACTGTGTGTATAACCATAAGTGATAACACAGAGCCAAGTTGGTATAACGCGGAGGTTAGGAAATCACTAAAGCGACAAAGGGTATGCCACGCTAGGATAAAGAATGCAGGACGGGGTCTATTGGTTGAAGAAAGAAATGAGTTAGTTCAAAACTATAAAAATATCGAGAGAATTAGCAAGGAAATCATGTCGGCAAGCGTTGTCCCATCTCAAGAGCAAAATGTTAGGACAATATTTAGATATCAATGCTAAAGCGTTTTGGTCATCTGTGAGAGAGCTTCAGGGAAATAAGTGCACAGTGTACACACTTAAAAGTGATAAAGGAATTAGAATCACTAACAGTTTATAAAATACCAATTCTTTACACATCTCCTTCCAAAGCGTATTCAACTCATCGTCACACAACGCAGTGGAACCACCGCCGAACACATTTAGTGAGCAAGTGCCCGAAATAAAAATTTCATGTCGCGGAATAGAGCAGAAGTTCAAAAAACATTAGTAAGAACAATTCACCAGGTCCCGATCACATTCCTTCCAGAGTATATAACACATTAGCTCCTGAAATAGTTCCCTACTTAGAAAAAATATTTAATAAAGCACTTAGAAACCACACAGTACCCAAGGATTGGAAGGTAGCTAACATTACACCTATTTTTAAAAGCGGTGATAGGGAAGAACCTAGTAACTACAGACTCATTTCACTCACGTCAATCTCTCTTGTAAGGTACTTGAGAAAATTGCAGTCAGTTCGAGCATGGGCCATTTGGATAGCCAGGGATTCTTCATAAACAGCCAACGTGGGTTCCGGAAAGGTAGGTCTTGCGATACACAATTTGTACATGATATTTTAGTCTACCGAAAAAACAGTTGATGCGATATTTTTAAGCTTTAAAAAGGCATTCAAAAAAGTTTCTCATCATAAAATAATTTTGAAGTTAAAGTGTTTTGGTATAAATAAAGACGTTGTGTGTTGGATAAAGGAATTCTTAAGTGGGCGAGAGCGGAGGGTTGTCATAGATGGTACCATGTCGGACACAATCAAAGTCACATCGGGAGTTCCACAGGGGAGCGTAATAGGTTCACTTCTATTTCTTTTATACATAAATGATTTGAGTACCGTAGTTATTAGTAAGCTTAGACTTTTTACTGACAATGCTGCCATATACAGGGGTGTATCAAAAAGAATAAGAAGGATGTCGCTTAGATGCAATTCAAGAGTGGTGCGATAAATGGCAGTTAGAATTTAACCATAAAAAGTATGTAGCTATCAATTTTTGGAGGAGGAATAATTCGATAGAGCGATACTATAAAATTAGTAACACCAAGATCGAAAGCGTTGAAATCATAAGGTATTTAGGTGTAACAATCACTAAAGATTTATCGTGGGAAGACACAACCGGGAAATATGCGGCCGAGCGAAGAGAAAACTAGGATTTATAAAAAGAGTACTTGGGAAATGTGAAGAGAAGACAAAATAATGATGTTACTTTTCTCTAGTTAGGCCCCACCTTGTGTACGCAGCCAGTGTATGGGATCCGAGTGAATTAGGTTTGATTAGAGAACTTGACAGCGTAGATTAGCAAGGTTCGTTAAAAGGTGTTACGATAGGTTGAGTAGTGTTTCAGAATTAATACTAGAATTATGGTGGGAATCATTATCACGGCGTAGGTTAAAGTACAGATTTAATCTATAAGAGAAGTTTAAATCGGATAGCTTCGCTGAATATGCTTAAGCATATTTTAAAATCACCAGCGTATTATGCTAGATTCGGCTAGATAAACAACTTTAGAGAGATAGATTGTCGTACTGGTAGATTCAAAATATCATTTTTCCGCGTACTATAAGAGAACACAATAGGCAGCATGGAAAAGGGATACCTAGGGAAAATATTTTAGAGTAGTCTGTAGTGCATGCAGCATGTATTGACAACCAATCTCTTAGTACTAAGTAGATACTAACAATCTAGTTGCATGAGACATAATAGTAGCTTGTTTGCATGTCTATACTGCATGCTTGGTGATCTTCACTCAAAGCCACACACCCTCGCGGTGGCTTGCTGGGTAGCGCGTAGATGTGGAGGGTCTTTCTAACTATGACGATAGACAGATTTTCTTCCGTAGCCGTCAATAGGACTTGACACTTGTGCAGGGAGTGTTATCAATAGAAACATTTTTTCCAGATGGAGCACGGCTGAGCAATTGTGAATAAAGGATACGACAAAGGACACAGATTCACTATTCATAAATTGGAAATTAGTAATTTTGATTAGTTTATCGATTTTTTTGCAAAGAGTTATAGCTTCAACAGTTGATTAATGATCTTTAAACGAACTGGAATGGTTTCAAAGTTGTTGATCATGATCATTTTTTACGTTTCATTTGTAAACTCAATCCATTAAGTACTCAACAGATATTGTAATTGCTTTGTGGAACGGCGGAACTTCCAAAACAAATGAGAGATGACGAAAACCACTCCAAATGCTTTTACGTCCAAGCTGATTTTTTCTCTAACCAGAAAATCCACGCTCTCGCGTGACTGAAGGCAAATCCAACAGCCAGAGGGCTTTTGTAACGGATTTATTCACGCTCCGGAGGTTTAGTATTTCGTCACGTAAACGGACTAACGACTATAGGTCACCACTGATAATCTGTTTGAAACATGAAGAATTAATCTTAAAGCGTATTCGCACGTCAAATGCAGGTTGAATAGTCATCAATGAAACCAGAACTCACCAGGCCAACTGCCATCGGAAGCAAATTGCTGCCAACGCCATCTTCAGGAACAGACAAGAGGGCTCAGAAGAAGTTCTCCCCGTGGAGGATTTCTTTTAAGAGGGAGATTCAAAGCCATTCAAAGTTCAGGCCGGAATCACGCCCTTTTAGTGAATGAGAGAGAGTGATCTGGTGGTCGTGACGCTCTCTTCCCGGGTAAAGGGTCACCGACAGTCCACCCGGAGAGAGAAAGGGACCTTCTGCGGAGCACCAGAGAGCCGCAACAAGAGAGAAGGTGCACGGATCGGGCGTGCATTGTGCACCGAAGGCCACTTGGGAGTGGTGCACGAAAGGTGATGACGACCGCGCAGCGAACACACAAAATGCATCGGGAAGAGTCGATGGCTGAAGCGGAAGCCAGGCTGCAAACGCTTCCATGATCTCATTCTGGATTTCCTCGAAACACTCTCCCTTCATCTGAAGAAGTGATTGTCCTTCAAGGACATGGGAGTATCTTAAATGACGAGAAAATAGGCGACCCTTAAAAAGGCGCATTAAAAGGAATCTTCGGAGCTGGAGTTTAGTAAAGAGGCCGAGAGGTGAAAGGCTTCAAAGGCTTCAAATCTTTATTGAGAAGTAAACAATAAGGAAATTCTAGGGAGAGTATCCAGCGTACAGTAGTGCAGCGCAACTGTCCGATAATTCCTCTGAAGTCGGAACATGAAAAGGAAATGAAGATGAAGAACTTACTCGCTTTGCCTCACGAAAGCGTAGGCTCATCAGCTGATGAAAAAGGTGGTGCTCGAAAAGAAAGTTCAGATTCCTTTCATTCAGAACTTGGATACGCTCGGATTTTGAGGCAAGGGAGGCACACAATACGATGTGGCGCTGTGGAACTTTTCGGATCACTGGGCAAACCTGAAAACGAGATGGCTGGCGAACGCTGAATCCAACCACAACCCGAATGGATCGGAACTAAACATACACAGGACAGCATCAACAGCACAGATCAGGAGCCGGGGCTTGGCTCAGCATTCCGAGATCTGTCAGACCACATCGAGGCCATGGCAGCACAAACTCCACTTCGGAGACCAAGGTCAGACTTTAGCGAATACGGACAACGAGGAAATTGGTAGATAGTTTTGCATATTACGCCGATCTCCTTTTTTGTGCATAGGAGTAACAACAGCTCTATTCACTAAGCTAGGGAATACGCTATTAGTAAAACTCAAATTACAAATATGACAAAGTACATCCACTGTATTTGAAATTATTAATTTTAAGAGTTTTGCATTAATTTCATTAAATCCAGCCAATTTTAAAGAGGAAAGGGTGCTAACTAATTTCAATATTTCAGGAGATGTGACTGGTTCACAAAAGAATGAGTTCGAACTATTTCTGCGCCTAAAAGCTAATAGGCAAAATAGGAATTCTAATAGGTTTAATTACCGTCGGTACAAATGAATGAATGAATGAATGAATTTATTTTCTCCAGTAGCATTACATAAAATATAACAAGACATATATGCATACACTTAGCACGTGGAGATAATTTAGGGTGTCAGAAGGGTACCTGTATATGACACCCTTACAAACATTGGCACATGTGAAATCGAAGAAAATAGAAAAAAAATGAAACAATTTTAGTTTTTAACACTGACAGGGAACTTATTCCTCGCAACATAAGGTAAGCAAAAATTTATGAAAATAAAGAACAAGACAACATAAAGTTAATTTTTTTTTAACAACAAAAAATCGTAAGTAAAAAAAAAAAAACCAGTTATAATCAGCACAAGTATGAATCTACTTCCTCTTTTTGTAACAACCATTTTGTTAATCTTTTAAGAAAGACAGGTGAACTATTTGCATGAATTATATGGTATGGCAGCAAGTTGTACATTTTGGGCCCTAGATACACAAATGATCTTTTGTACATAGATATGTTGGGTTTGGTATACCTTATAAAGTATTTGTCTCTTGTATTATAACCAGTTTTTTGGATAGTCGTTCCAAACAATATAGGCCTATCACCAGATCGGATGAAAAACATCCTTAATGTTCTGTACAAGTACAAATGCCTTATTGGAAGTAAGTTCAATTTTAGGAATAAAGGAAATGAGTGCTCATAGCGGGTTTTTAAAGTTAGAATTCGAACAATCCTCTTTTGTAACACAACAACTGGTTGCAAAGCATTTTTATAGGCACTTCCCCAGCAAATCAACCCATATGTCAACTTAGACTGGGCAAGGGCGCAGTAAATCGCCTTGCGAAAGATTAATGGGCATTTATTGCGAATAAAATACATTTTGGATAAGCAGGACCGTAGCACCTTAGTAACATCTTCAATGTGCTTTTTCCATTTTAAACATTGGTCTACGTGTACACCAAGGTATTTATACACCTCTACCTTCTCAATTTTCGGACAGAAACAACATATTTTATCACAATCAGAGTTGTGATAAATTATCTTCCAATTGTGCACACAGCTATTAGATAAATCATAGCATATAAACTTAGTCTTTTCACTTAATTCCAGTCCATTATAGTCAAACCAATCACGTAAGGTACACAAGTCCATGTTCACATTGTTTTCTAGCTGCTTCCACGTCAACGAAGCATAGCAAAAAGCTATGTCGTCCGCAAAAGCAGTTAATTTGCCTTTGAATGTGTGATCACATAAGTCATTAATATATATTAGAAAAAGGATTGGTCCTAATACAGAACCTTGAGGTACACCAGAACAAATCATTTTGTATTCACTGAGATGATCATTTACTCGTACACACTGGGAACGGTCATGTAAATAGCTTTGGAACCATTTTAGTGAGACTCCACGTATACTCAAATGATACAGTTTACTTAAAAGAATGTCATGGTTCAAAGTATCAAATGCTTTCGAAATGTCAATAAATAAACTAATCACCCTCCTATGGGAGTTTATTGCCGAATACACTTGACTGAAGTGTAAGGCAAGTGCATCCTCTGTGCACTTATTAGACATAAAGCCGAACTGATTTTGACTAAAAAAGTTGCACTTGTTCAAGAATTTAATCAACCTAGATTTAACAAGCTTTTCTAATATCTTGGAAAAAATTGACAGCAATGAAATAGGCCTGTAATTCCGTACTTCAGTTTTGTCACCCTTTTTATGAATTGGAATCACAATAGCCTTCTTAAGTGAACTGGGAAATTCTCCATTTAACAGGCTCAGGTTGCATACGTGAGCAAAAACTGGTGCAATATCTTGGATGATAACCTTTAACATTTTAGTATTTATCCCGTCAGGACCTGGAGATTTCCTCTGTGGAAGTGATTTGACTATATTAATAATATCAGTGGGTAAAACTGGCTCTAGGAAAAAAGAACCGGGGGGAGATTGTGTAGCACAAGGGTTTTTCAATTGCTTACTGACGTTTATACGGGTTTTACTTGTATCAAAGATACTAATAAAGTAATTATTAAATTCAGACGCTAAATCAAATGAATTCTTTATTGTTTTACCATTTAATTTCAATTCTAAAGTATCAGGACATGCTGTTTTCTCTCCCACCAATTCCTTTAACAAATTCCATTGTTGTCCAACATTACCGCGAAATTCTTGAAATTTGCTCATATAGTATTCATTTGACGCAGACCTTAACTTATTCCTTAGTTTATTTCTATACTTTAGAAATTTCATTCGAAGACTGTTGTTGTTAGGATGGCGCCTAGTTTTCCTTAAGAGATCGTTTCTATTTTCAATCATTTTCAGCAGGTTTTCATTCATCCAAGGTTTCAGAAACATCGGTGAAATTTTTGGACTTAGTTCGTATTTCGATTGTTCAAGACTGGTACACAAAGAATCCATCATCAAATCAAAGGCTGTGGAAGCATTGGTCTCTGTGTATACCGGAGACCAGTCAACATTGTTAACTAAGGATATGAAAGTTTTAATGTTTGTTTTTTTTACAACATTTGTTTTCCCCTTGGTACAGTCATCGGAATGAATTTCAGAGGTAGAAATGTTAAATTCAACCATGGAATGATCAGTGATAGCCAAATGGTGCACATTTACAGACATTTTATATTTATATGAATGGTAAATTCTGGCAAAAACATGATCAATACAAGTTGCGGAATTTTTAAATATTCTGGTAGGTTGATCAATTAAACTGGTTAAGCCGTAAGAACTCATCAGATTAATGTAGTGATCACGTTGGTCATCATATGCCAGTATATTTATATTAATATCCCCCATTACTACTAAATTATTTTTACAGTCTCTTAAAATAGGTTCTATATCCTCAAAAAATGATTTTGCTGGTATATTTTGGTATCGGTAAATACACAACAGATGTATTTCTATACTATTTAAGGATAAGCGTAACAATATACAGTCAGCGGAACCTACTGTTATTGGAACTAAACAAGATTTGATCTCTTCCTTAACGTACACCATCACACCTTTTGCTCTACTATTGTCATTACATTTTGAAAAACATTTATAACCAGGAATTTTATACATATCGACCTCAGAGCTCGTTATCCATATTTCTGTTAACATTATTACTGCTGCTTTTTCGGTGAAGGAATTTAGATTAGTCAGCAAGTATTCGAAGTTACTTCTTAAACTACGAATATTTTGGTGAACAAATGTTAAATTAGTAGTCAAAATTTCTGAACCAACTCGGTTTAACATGCATTGACTGTTTTCATTTGCCATTAAAAATTTGATCACAAGTTTTTTAGATCATCAAGACACGTAAGCACAAAAACTGGCTCTTTTTCTGCTTTACGCATCAATATCTTTCCTCCTCTTACCCACAAGTAATCGTAGTTTTTCGCTTTCTTGACTTGCTTCGCTTCACTCAGGACTCGGCGCCGGCCTTGGCAAAGTGCTTCATTGACGTAAATAGGTGAATCAGATCCACCAAATCCCAGATGGCAAGTCGACAGGTTGCGCTTTACCCTCCGCTTGGTCAAAACGTTCTCTTTGAAGCTCTGTCTCACGAATCTCACGTGAATGGCGCCTGACTCACTGCTCGATGCACTTCCCACTTTTTGCTTATAACGGTAGCAAATGTCGATGTCTTCTTCACTCAATTTAACATCCAAGTATACACCTATTTTTGCCACTAACTGCGGCAAATTTTCATTTGGCGTGTAGGGAATACCACGAATTTCGACACAATTTGCTAACAAGCGTTGCTCTAAATCATCCGAGCGTACCATTTGCTCGGATAATTTCTTCCTGAGCATATTATTTTCGGACTGTAAAGCGTCAACTTTCCCATTACACTCATCTAAACTCTTACTAATAGCTTCGATAACTTTCATGGACTCATCCATTCTTTCGTAAAGCTTATTTATAGATTTACCCAAATTGCACTCCGTCGATTTTAAATCATTTCTGAGTTCACTAAATAACTTCACAATGTCAACACTTTGCGATCCTTGGCTAGGTAGCTCACCAACAGTATGGTCCGAAACCATGGTTGCTCGCCTGGCTTCACAACATCGGCTGCATCTCCAAGGCTGTCCGCTGTCTTCAATTGCTTCAATATCCTCTTTCGTCAGAGCACTTTCCAGGCATGTGCCATGGAATTTTTTGTTGCAAATAACACATGACACAAATGTAGTGTTGCGAGTTGCCTTTTTACACACCAAGCAGTTAGACATTTTCGATTTCCAGAAAACTATTTGTTGAGCACAACTATAAACACATGGCCTTGGCCTCGCTACGAGCGGAAGAGAGGGACGTCCGCTCGTGACGGCGACTGAACAGCGACTGAAATGTATCTACTAAGAAAATAATTGTTGAACTCCTCTGCTAAAATATATGAATCCATTATGAGTTGGTTATTTGTTTGAAGTTCGTAATCTGGAGTGGTCTTCAGTCTATCCCCGGTTAGTTCTTTCAATAAATTCCATTGCTCCTTACCGTTAGCTTTTTCAAATTGTTGCATGTAATACGCATTCGCAGCATTTCTCGAAGTTGAACGTAACTTATTTCTAAACTTTATAAAAATATTTCTCAGGTTTTCATTATTTGGGTGAAGGCGAACTTTATTATATAAGTTATTCTTCCATTCCATTTTTTAAAGTATGAATTCAGTCATCCACCGTTTTAGTTTGACTGCTTTCCATTGCCGTGCTTATTTCGGCTAAGACGCCCTCAAAAGCACCTATTAAAATGATCTACGAGTAGTGCAAAACCTTTAGAAGCGTAAACTTTAAATCGTAAACTCGAAACAGTGTACATCGAGTCCCACTTTAAATGCTTTACCTTTTCCTTAAATACTTCATGAGAAAAAATACATGGCTTCTGGGTTGTGTAAGTCATTAGTAAAACTCAAATTACAAATATGACAAAGTACATCCACTGTATTTGAAATTATTAATTTTAAGAGACTTGGTTAGTTTTGTATGTATAATTATGTGTAATTGACAAAGCTGTTGCTGAGTAATCAGTAATTGCTAAGTGCTTAACCTCAGCACGAAAATCATACTTACAAGAGTTAGAAAACCGAACATATACATGATCTAAACAGGTGGCCGTTAGTTTTGTTATTCTTGTGGGCTCATTGACTAAACTGTTTAAACCATAGGAACACAACAGATTAGAGTATTGGTCGGAGTCAATGCTGGATTCCAAAATAGTAACATCCATATCACCTGTGATAACTAAATTATTTGTAACATTTCTTAAAAAAGTTTCGAGTTCTAACACAAATTGGGATACCGACACCTTTTGATCTCGATAAATAGCAATTTGATCAAAAACGATAGATTCAAACCTTAGATTTATGAGCAGGAAATCGGTGGACGGTATGTCACATGAAATCGTTTCGTATTTTATATTACTTTTAATGAAAACCATCACACCTCTTGTCCTAGACAAGTTATTACAATTGGCGATTGAGTTATAGACATTAATTTCATATAAATCAATTTCATCATTTTTTATCCAAATTTCAGCCAAAACTATAACATCAGGTTGATCACATAAGCTACTTAAATGTAAGAGAAAGAGTTCAAAATTACTGTTCATGCTTCTAATGTTTCGTTGAGTAATTAAAGAAGTTTTTTTTATATGCTGAACGATTTATTTATAATTTGCGGACTCATTAGAGGAAAATTTTTAAAATTGACATACCCTCCTGGCTAGTAAAAACAGGCAAAACTTTGTGGAAGTTATTCATAGTAGGAGAAAAGGTATCAACTCTGCTGTTTCCACATAAACGTTTATTAGGTACGACCATGGTTTCGTAGCAAGGCTACATCATCAGGTCCTGATGACGTAGCCTTGCTACGAAACCATGGTCGTACCTAATAAACGCGTATGTGGAAACCACATTCAAGGAAACCTGTTCAAAACGAAGATGTTTATGTGCCTTTTTTCTGGTCATATCTCTGAAATACAAAGCAATTCGCGTACGATTACTCTTCAGTCCTAGCAAATTAGATGTTTATTTGTCATCTAGTTATCTTAGACATATATAAATATAACATATTAATAGCATGTCATATAAAGTACAAACACTTGCTTTTACAATAAACTAGTGTAGTATTATAGTCATCTAATTTACGAGGACTAAAAAGTAAAAACTAAAAAAACGAAGAAAATGTGTTTAAGCATGCTTTTCTAAAAAAATTAAATTCTAAGAAAAAGAAATTTTGAAGTAATTTTGGTTTCAGCAATATGACATAACTAAAGTTGTCTATTTATGCTAGGCCACAAATAAAAGCATGGGGCGCAACCTCATTTATATTTCGTTCCTTAACTTTAGTTCATTTAAAGATTTTCTAGAAATTATATATTAGAGCGCTCTATTTCATTGAATACCAATATCTTTATATTTCTATTAATTTGTATTGATATCAGATATGAAAGGGCGCATCATGATTTTCGTTGTGGCGTTGCTTAAATAGGCAACTTTAATTATGTTATATAGTGTTAAAACCAAAATAACATCCTATTAATGTTCATAAATGATTCATGGTGTGGATAATTTCCTTGAATTTCATTTAATTACTTCCAGTACTAGACTAAACTTTAATTCACTTAAGAAAATATTCTTTTCTTCTTTTTAAGTACGATGTGAAGATATTTCTTTTTCTTAGAATTTAATGTTTTTAGAAAAACATGCTTAAACACACTTTCTTCATTTTATGATCATAGTTGTGAAAATATTGTCATAGAATTTAGTTAAGAGAAAATTCCGACCCTAAATTTCAACCTAGGGTCTGACAATGATTTCCATTTTAGCTCTTTAACTAGACTGGTTACGTTGATATCGGCATCATGCCGTCGTCCCTTTGCAGATTACGCCGATCCTCGCTGCGCACGCCCCAGTTCATTATTTAAGCGTAATTCGTAAGGATCCCATGTACTGGCATCGTATTCCAACTTCGAACGCGAGTCCCCAGCATGGAAAGCCCAACGCACCACGCCATGCGAGGCTTCTAGGCAATTGAAGTATGTTATAGTTTTTAAGTGGTAGCCATGGAAACAGGACCCGTGGATGGAACAGTGGAGCCATGGAAGAGCGAACTTCAGAAAAGCATGCAATTAGAGAAATTGATTGCCGAACTGACATTTAGGCAATATGTATTTCCTTCCCAGTGTAAGTAGGGACGTGCATAGCTGCAAATATATCGATTAGTATGAATACAAGTGAATCGATGGTGGTTGCATGTCGTATAGGAATGAGCAAGCAAGAGTGCAGTTATCCGGAGTAGTGTTGATAAGCGAGCAGAACACCCCCCACGGCACACTCACGACTGCCACGATCGCTCCAATCGTTTTAGCTCGCCGTAGTTCCAGGGTCCAGGGAAGGGGCGCCATCTCACCACCGCCAACATTCCCACACCACCCCTGCCTTTGAATCGCGATATTTAATTCGAGAGACATGTTGGCATAAGGATCTGAAGCCAACCCAACTAACAGCGTGTTTTCGCACGATTGCTTTGCTTTTTTTATCGTTATATCTAAAATTGTGTAGTTTAGACTGGAATATAAATACTGATCTTTTTTATGCATGACATGTAATGCATGTTTGGTGTAAATTAACCCTCTGCCACACATCTTTAAGGTGGATTGCAGGGTATTTTGTAGATGAGAAAGGTTACTAAATTAATTGACTGGAAACGCGAACGACACGTCCGAAGAGTGTGGCTTGCTAGCGAAAATTTCCAAAGCAAGGGTGCCAACATAATGGGGTGGCGAAGAGGCATGGCAAGACGAGCCAGGACGGAAGGGATGGCGAACATCTTGGGGGCCGGACACCTTCAAGCGGACAGGACGTTGTTTGGACAGTGGGGGAGGGGGGGGGTGGTAGCAGCGGAGGAAGCTGTTTACAGGGCGGCGGCGGAGGAATGCAGGAGGCGCCACCTCCGAGAGGGGCGGGGGTAAATACGGGGATAGGGAGGGGTCGCGTCCCGCGGGATCATTTAAAGGTGGAGGGGCCCCAAGAGGCCCCAAATGCACAAACAGAGCGAACACTTCGTCGAAAAAACACGCGCCCGCTTGGACGGCAGCTACCGCGTCGAAGGCAGAAACCGGAAGCGAACATCTACGGATGCAACAGCGCACGGAGCTATTGGGGAAGCAGAGAAAGAAAACCTTAGCCGCGATTGACCACCAACAAAAAAGGTGGAAATTTACTGAAGATACATTTTTGTGAACGAGGAATCCATGGAAGCAATATCTACTTGGGTAAAGCGAACTTCCCTGCACAACTGCTGCAATTCATGGAACTTAATTCTGCCCTGTTGATGCCCACGGGTGAGCACTTTCAATGCTATCCTCACAGGTGGCGCCTCTATCCCCACGCCTCTTCATAAATGGCAAGATCGTCATCTCCACGCCCTCGAGCGCTGTCGTTGCCATAGCTACGGCCCACCTCCGGGGCGAACGCCCTTCGTCCGCCCCCACCTGACATCGCCAGCATCCGCGCGAGCTTTAATGGAGTCTCCGAGTGCGGCCCTGGCCAGGGGCGGCCTCAACCGAGGGACCATCTCCGCTCCGTCGACATGGCCCTCTGAAATTCCCGATCATATCGCCAGCCCACGCCAATTTCCTCTGGACCAGAAACGCGAACGCAGATTGCCTCGTCTTCTCCTTATCGCAGTGAGAACAGCTGAAATACGACCTTCATATTCCTCACGACATTCGGCGCTACCAATCAAGCGTTGCTCACCACCGGGTCCCAAGGCGTTCGCAAAAGATATATTTCCGCTGAATCCTCCGTCATTTGTTCCTCCTTCCTTCCTTTCGCTGCGTTTTCGGGGATTCATATTCTTTCGTTTTGATGCTTCACTGTTGCTCATCGAACAGATGGGTTCACTGAAGATATTTCGATTACTTTAAATCGCAAACATAGTACAACAGGTTAGATAACGAAGATAAAATTAGAGAGGTAGATAGTAGGACGGAGAGAATTCATTTTCATGGAGGCATGGAGAGAAACCACCATTAACAGCAGCACTTCAGTTCGGATGGACCTCGATTTCAATCCCTGCGAATATTTGTTTCAACAATCACACATGCCAGACAATGTAAACAAATCAATCTGACATCCGAAACAGTAGTGAAACAGAGGTTCAGAAACCAAGTGAAGAACTGACACGTTACACGGATGCAGATATCGACAGTGACCAAAACTTAATTATGATGAAATGCCACTTAAAACTCATGAAATTGAAGAAATCAATGAAGAACGCACAGCAAGTAGAGAAATTAAAGGAACCTAAACAACGGCTGGCCTTTCAGAAGGCAGTGGAAAACAAAATAGAAGAGATTTTGAATGTGAAATCAGTGGAAAGGAGATGGGAGAACATCAAAATTGGGCTACAGGAAGCAGCAAAAGAACCTTTGGGGAGAAGAAAAGTTGTCAGGAAGAAGCCATGGATTACAGAAGAAGTATTAGAATTGATTGAAGACAGAAGAAATATAAAAATGTGGAAACTGAAGAAGGGCAACTTTGCTACAAAAGAAACAGGAATGAAATAAACCGTAAAGTGAAAAAGCAAGGGAAATGTGGATAAAGTATATATGCGAAGATGTGCGATGCAACCTCGCAAAAGGAAATGTGGAAGTTGCCTACAGGATGGTGAGAAATCACTTCAAGGAACAGGCAGCAAGATGTAACAGCATCAGGGACAAGAATGCAGAACTCTTGATTGAGCATGAGGATAAAGTGAAGAGATGGAAGGAATACTTGGAAGAGTTGCACAATGGGAGTTATCTTAGAGCGGAAGTAATCAAAGAGGAAAATGAAGTTGATAAAAATGGTTTGGGAGCCCCAATCTTAAGATCTGAATTTGATGCAGCTGTTAGGGATCTGAGGATGAATAATGCTTCGGGAATAGATGATATTCCCGCCGAATTGATAAAAAACGCCGGAGAGAAGACATTTACTTAGCTGTAAAAAACCCTATGCGATATATACTCAACAGGAGAGATACCCACTAACTTTGAGAAGAACATAATTATCCCAATTGCCAAAAAGAAGAGAACTGAGAACTGTGAACATTTTAGGACCATAAGCGTGACGATACATGACTCGTAGATATTGAAGAGAATCATCTATAGAAGAATAGAGCGAAAAGCGGAGTAGTTCCTGGATGAGGACCAATTGGGGTTCAGAAGAAACAAGGGCACAGAGAAGTCCAGGCTGGAAGCATTTGAAATGAGGTGCTACCGAAGAATGATGAAGATAAAATGGATCGAGTGACAAACGAAGGAGTCTTAAGAAGAGTGGGAGAGAAGAGATGGCTACTGAAAACATTAAAAAGAAGACGGGACAACTTAAAAGGCCACATCTTGAGACAGGATGGCCTGATGGAGACAATCGTCGAGGGAAAAGTGAACGGGAAGAATGGAAGAGGCAGGCCTCGTATGAGGTATATGAAGCAAGTTGTGAAGGATGTCAAAGAGAGGAGTTATGTCAATATGAAGAGGTTGGCCCAGAGAAGAATCGAGTGGAGGGCTGCGTCAAACCAATGCTAGGATTTTTGACCGATGATGATGATTAATCCGAAGCTATATAAGGTCTACTTAAAATCATTCGCTACTTAGCGCTTGAATGGCAATTCGCAAGACCAGCTGCTGAGTAAAGTGGCCTTTAATGATTTAATTTACATAAGAATTCTTCCTGTATTCAGGAATATTTTTCGTAGAACAAATTTCTTGTTCCTTGGCTCATCTTTAGCTTTTCTTGTGTCTTTCTTTGCGGTGCATCTACATCTACTATTACCTATATTAATCTACTTTGGTGATTTATAATCAATTACGGCCTTTAATGCTCGAAATGCCTAATAATAGTGGCAGAGGAACTATTAATAGTATCAATGAGAACACCAAAGAGATTAGACGAACAAGCCCCAAACGAATGAAGCATGGAGAGACGAGTATAGTTACTCACAAAACCAAACGTTGCAAACGCCTGAGCGCGGATTGTAATGCACAGTGCTTGCGCATCGGAACTGTAAAGTGATCTCAAAGGGTTCATCACGAATCGAGCGGCACTTGGATTCACCAAATTCGATTTCAATGCGAGGGCAAGGATCAACCCCGTCAACAATGAATAATATGCTTATTAACTAAGCAATTTCAGACTTTAGTCTACCCTTTCAAACTGCAATAATCCATCTTCTCAACAGGAAAAATGAGAAACGTTCACGGGATGAATTTCCAACACGCACGCCACGTATACGCACCTTCTCCTGAACTTGGTTCTCCGTTCCAGAAATAACGCCCTCACCGAAGAGAACCTCCAAAATTCAGGGCTGACTGGTGTGCGACATAAGGGAACACTGTTCCTTCGTCGTTCCTGATTAGAGCGTGTAAGATGCGCGTGTGTCCAGAGTAACATGAGTATTTAGCGCGCGGACACAAGCGTAACTGCAGAAGCAGGAAAATGCATTCGGTGGTGATGTCCTCCTTTTTTTTCAGAGTCGAACTACTGCCGAAAAGTGGTAAAACGCATTTTTTGTTCAAGTAAACAGACGTAGGACTGCCCCACTGAAACCACGATGGCATCTGTGACTTGGGTCAGACAAAGTTGTTCGTTCTGTAGAGCAACAGTTAAAAGGAGGTAGCTTTCACGTTGCAGGCGCTAGCTTCGGAGACTGCTCCGAGATGCTGAATTAATCCAGGGGAAGGGAGAAGGCAGCCTCTTTGGCTCGCCGGCCCTTGCGGCACACAGAGGGCCCTGCCAATGACGTGGATCAAATGCCACGGGTCTCGGTGACGACGACGGAGGAGTGAGGCCAACCTGTGCCACGTCCCTGGCGGACCCACCTGCCATCTGGCGGGTGAAGGGGGGCTCGGATGAGGCCAAAGGACCAAGAGCCATTGGTGCGGTATCAAGCGCCCCCCAGTGCTGCCACCCAAACAACGACGGAAACCTCTTCACTTTCTAACTTTTCTCTAATCTCTGACAGTGTGTCTCTCTAATCATACACAAACGGCAGCGAGTCTCACAACCCACTCGATGAAGACGATCCCAGGTTCACGGGGTTTTTTAGTGATTTTATCCCTTTGCGAAATACGTATTAGTAAATAGCGATTTGTTTTATATTTTAAATTAAGTGATACTGTAGTTTAAAATCGCTAAAATAAAATTGTTTAAAATTACGTAAGAATAAGTTGTTCCCGACAGCTATCATAAAGAGCGTTATCCAAAAACGTACTTCTCGGGGAAATTTTTCACTCTAGTAATTGAAATATGCAATCGTTTCTGAACATCACTCAGGCACTTTGAAGCTGGTGAACGGGAGATAAAGATCTTCTCCATAATATTCCAAGCGGCAATTAGGTTCTCCGCACCCCACCGCTCTTAACCCACCAGCTGCTGCTCCTTGGAGCCTCCCTGCACCTCCTTGCACCAACCACGAGAAATGCCTTATCTCTCTCACCTCGCCACCTCCACTGTCAGCCGAATCACTTTTCAGAGCGGTGCTCCCCTTCCAGCGAGCTCCCTGACGAGAGTTTCCCGTCCACAGCCACTGTCGAATACGGCCTGCGAAGCATTCTTACGAGCTGCTTTGGCTTTAAGAAGACTCATTCCATCACTCTCTCGGCCGTTCGCTTGAGATCATTTAATTCCAGGTCAGGCAATTTATCGCGATTACACAACACACGATTTGAGCTACGACACTACGACAAGGAACACACACAAATGCTTTCTCCGACTCATGTTGACAGCGTTTTCATTTGGCCGAACGCTGAACACCATTCAGGTGCAGGGGCCAACTTAAACGCCTCATTCCAGACGTAATATGTCAAAGAAATAATTGCCACTGGAAAGATTGATTATTTTGTCGAGTCACTCTCCAAAACTGAACTTGGGATAGAGCATATGAACTAAGTGAATTAACGCTATAGTAATCATAATGTAATCGTATTATTCACCTCTGTATAATGGTTATATTTGTGTAAACATTTCAAAAAGGTGCATGCAGATATTGAAATCAAAACCTCAAATATATTCAAAAGCATACTCGTGAAGATGGTTTTATATAACCAAGTAAGAGATACGTTTACCAGAAGATGCATGCAGCAGAACAATTAAAAAGTGGCAGGGAAACATGTGAACGCACTTGAGGGAGGGGGGGGGGGGTTCTTTACGAAGGAGAGCGTGTCTCTCGGAGTGACGTCGTAAGGAAGGCCCAGACAGTTCACAGTCGCGCGATTACAGGCGAAGGCCGAAGCTGTGTTCGACGGCGGATCCGACCCCTAGGACTCTTGGAGACCTAAGGTGAGCAGAAAGAGGGGGCGACCTCCAGGGGGGGGGGGGGGCGAGGTTTTTTGCCCTCTGCACACCTAAACCCCAAATGAGCTGTGAAATTCAAAGCTGAATTTGGGAGAGCACCCAAGACGATAAATAACATCGCCTCCTGCTGATGCGTCAGATTTATTAATGTCACAAGCCGTTCCCCGCCACGGAAATCCTCGAGAAAAAAAGCATCCCGCAAGAAACGAGCGCCAGTCCTCGTGCGACTGTCCTCCGAGGAAAAAAAAGAGCTCCTTTTGCTCGGCACGAGAGGCCGGCCTCGCCGAACATAACTCATTCGCCACCGTGTAGGAAAAAAAACACCACTTCATACTACGAATTAAGTTCCCGTGATTTGAGATCCATCGGTCGTTTTTGCGAATTCGTGAACTCACTCACCACGGAGCACCATTTGGGGCCGATGTTGAGTCGATGTCTCCTCAGTGACATTGAAAGGACGCATAAAAGTCGGGCAAGTATCTAAATGTATACACAGGCAGAGAAGTATATTTCTAACGAAAGGAGGATCGATCCCACGAATTATACCTCTGATGGCATGATCATCAAAGAGTACTAAGTTACGGTGTTACCATTTCCAAGAATAATCCAAGTATCAAGCCCTAATATTTCAAAGACAGGTGTCTCGAGGTTGGCTTCAGAGTAGAAATGTTCATTAAGCCTTTTTTTTATTTGCCGGGGCGCTGACACTAACGACTGGAACTGCCGAAGAAGCCAAACGACAAACTACATCCGAATGAGCAGGCAGGTGAACTGAGTCACTGGCTGAAAGTGTGTGAGCTCCGTGAGAGGAATAATTCTGGAGAGTGCAACAGAGACGTCCGGCCCCCGAGCACTGGAGAACGTCTCAGAAGGAGCGCGACTGGAAGAAGGAGATTCGAGAGCAGAATCGAAGGCATCGGGAAGACGCTCTTCTCACTGGCACGGCCCCCTCTTCATCAGAGGATCCCCTCATCTCCGCCCCCGGGCACTTAGCTGGCCTCCTCCCCAGCCTACGTTTTACCTCCTTTCTCTCACAGACCAAGGATCCGAGCCATACAACGACGCCCGCCCATTACGGAAGGTGTTTCCACTAACCGTACGTCTTGAGGACTTGGTGTTTCAAGCTTCTTTCTCAATTCCGACAGCCTCCTTAGCTAGTCGGTCCCAGCAACCATTGAGAAGGTAGACTGCAATGTCTTTGTCCAAGATGCATATACTGGCAACTGACCGGGATGCGGCATCTCAAGAAGATGGACGAGTTGTCGTTCGAAACATCGACCCTGAAGGACCAGGTGGAGAGCCCGGGAAATCCTCACACAATTACTCAAAGAGTTCACATTGCAAATGTCCTCGTCTTGGGTGATTCAACGATTCTTCTCTGAACGACATATTATTAAAGACTCCTTCAGCATGTTAACGCGATGTTGCATTTGCTCAATTCACGTCCCTTTTTTAATTGTTGCCATTTTCTACATTTCTTTCTGTTACAAATCTCATAAACTTTATTGTGCCGGTCAATATCGGCTGACTTCTTCACACTGTGCATCAGCATATCATGCATTAACTTAGGCTCGCTCATCTGCCGAACAATTGTTCGAGGGAAAAATATATCCTTGCTGTACTCTGGGTTCCATGTTGTCTTAAACGCAGCGGAATTAAGAGTGGCTGTCCTCTTGTTGATTTCAAAGTGTATCTCTTGGAATTTGTCTTTTTTCAGCCCTGTGTTTGCAGTTACACACCCACGTTGGTGGCAGGTGAAAGGTATGCTTCTTTAGGCTCCTAATAGTGGAGCGTAGGCTTTCGCAGCGTGGAGAATATCCAGTTGTCTCTTTCGGGAGCCGCCGCGTGTGGAGCTTTGTCGTCCAAGCTTTCGCGTCCATTGCAGGCCGCATCATCAGGGTACTTCTTTTTAGGTTTTAACCCTAATGATGCGGCCTGCAATGGACGCGAAAGCTTGGACGACTAAGCTCCACACGCGGCGGCTCCCGAAAGAGACAACAGGATAAGGCTCCTACTTTTCTTTTCTTTGGGATTCGAATCAATAGAGACCCCACTAAGTGTACGGCCATTAATCATTCTAATTAGTCCAATGCATCTTGGCATCTTACTGAAAACGCAACTTCGGCGACCGAAAGAGGAGGCCAGAGGAGGCGCCGCCAGTGAGGCTCCCTGATTGGTCGACCGGAAGGAGGACGGGCCACAGGAAATGCATTCGCCAACAGACCGTTCTGTACCTAAGTGACAAATCAGTGCCCAAAATAAGGATATTACAATTGATAGGACAACGTCAGAGATCCTCGGACGTATTTCACGAAGGACGCAATACAAAGTGCTGAAATAATGGAACAACTTGGTGAACTCTACCGTTCACTTACTCCAATAAGTTCTTTCATTTGCCCATAATGGAAAACTTCCTCCATTTCTCACTCAGCGATTCAACCCGAAGGATGGTCTTGAGGTAGGGGAGGGTAGAGCTCACCCCGTACTAAGCCAATGGCGTGTGAAATTCACGTAGGGGAGACAGTTCCTTTCCTTGGGCCACCTGCGATTTCCTAAGAAGTTCTGAGACGCAGAAAATCGAATCGCGAGCATTTTAGATGGGGGTGTCCAGAAAGGCTCTTGCCCGGGATATGAACCCGGGACCCTCCGGTCAGTAGCTCTAACCAATAGGCCACCATGACCCCCTAACTTCCACCACATGTCGCCGGAATTCGTTTCCTCTATTGCTGCAATACTGTCTCATTATTCGTGAAATTTTGTTGCGGTTGTAAAAACAGTGAAAAAACAAAGAGCTGATAAGAGAGTAATGAATATTCCACCGACATGATATACTGATCATTGCCATATCAGCACGCGAGTCAAACTCGCAGCTTTGGAAGGGCCCTTTATGAGAATTAAAGTCGTGAACGGACGGACGTGATGCGTCATGCGGGGAAGTGACCAAGAGGCGACTGTCACGAAGCAACAAGCAAAGGAGTTCACAGCAGCACGACTCCCTTAGACCACTTAGGGAAAAATTATCAATTGAAATAATGAAAAATTATGCGTTAAAAATTCAAGATTAGTCGTATATTCCTGATAACAAATAAGAGCAAACAGGGCTGTAAAGATTGCGATCTCTGCAACCCTATTGGGCGGTCAATGCCCCCTGGGTGGGCACCCAGCACACGGGAGAACCTTAGTGGTCCAAAAAACATTTCGAAGGCGTACGGCAGGGGGTGCCCCTGGCACAGTCCCCTCGGAGGCCCGATTCAATGCCCGATCCACCGTTCGCCAACAAACGGCTGGCAGGCCGACAGGTGTGTGTCCAGTGGATTCTTGCGCCGAACAGTTGAGCGCTGGGCTTAGCGTAGTGTTCCCGCCGCACTGGTGGCGCCACCCCCGCGGCTGGACTGCGCACCTAGGCTGCCCTCCTCTCTCCAAAACGGCTCCAACGACGGCCTGACCACCGACCACATGGGAGCAGTGACAGAAGAAGAAAACAATACTATCCATCGCCGTAAAGGCACCGAGGCTGACTCTCGTACCTACTGCCCCCGAAGGGGCAAAATTCCATTGATAATGAGGCACAGGGAATGCACCGATGGCAAAACGCAGTACGCATACGGAAACCAGCTGTTATTTTTGACCTCCGGGAAACAGGAGGCTTCCGAAGCGCGGAAATGATTCCATTGATTCGGCAAAAGCCCTCCAAAATTCATAGCAATAAATTCTCAAGAGGATTAACAACACCCATTAATAACTAAATAGAGAAAATTCCAGGGGTTACCAACGCAATTTTGGGAGGGACACAGCGAGGAATTTTAAGAGGACTGAGTAGAGCAGAAGATGAATGTAAAAACATTAATAGTTTGCTGCCGTGTCCACAGCAATACCAGGCATAATTACAATTCACGAAAGATATGAAAGTGATTTATTTCGAAGGGATGCCATTAATTTAGATACTTGATACCAGACACCAATTTTTGAATTGGTATTCATATTTTAATCTCAAGAATTCCAATTCGGGACTCGCTTTCGAAAGCATTTAAAATTTGACGGGCAAAAAGAAGGGAACACATGGAGAGCACACGGAGACGTACTTCCTCTCGCGATTAACGAGTAGTCGGCACAAAATGAAACCACCGGAGGAGGCGACAACTCAGGGGGGGGGCGCCACCCCACCCACTATTCCTTTGTTTTAATTTCTCTCACTCGCGACATTATTTTTTTGAGGTTTCAGGCGAAAAAACGGTGTGCTCTATCGATCCCATCAGTCAATACGACACCCAACGCCCCCTTCCCACGTTTCGCCCAAAAATAATAAATCACCTCTCGGGAAACATACACAACACGCACGCACGCACACTGGAGGACGCACTCACTCGCATGCAATTGCGAAATTTATGAACAGCGCGGCGGGCGACCCTTGGTCACCTGGGAGCATCTTTGCGCGTAATGCATGTAAAACTACGCGATCCCCAGCGGGGGGGGGATGAATGGTGCCGCCCCCCTTGGGGACGGGAAGGCGCTTAATCAAGTGCGAGGGCCCTCTGAGCGCCAACGCCTTGTGGGGTGCTCTAGGTACAGCAGCTCTATCACTCGAGAAAGGCGCCTTTTGGCGCCGACACCTCCAGACAGCGGACAGGAAAGAATTCGCTCAGGTTCAGAGAGAGAGACAAGCGTAAGACGGCCGACGGCGGCGAAGGCAAGGCCGCGCGAGGGGCTGCGGCTGCGCCCGGGTGCTCCGGAATGCGGGTGCCGAAGGAAAGCGCCGCACTTTCCAGCCAATGCTGATAAGCCACCAATGAGGAAAGAAGAAGCTAGCCATTTCATCATGGCGGACGTGGAACATTAGCACAGCATCGGATGCCTGATACCATTTCACTCATTCGAGTCGACTGATTTCAACTGTTATCCGCAGAGTTGATGAAATACTGTCGAGAAGTTGTCCTTCTGCATCGATGGCCTCGACACGTTCGATCGCTAACAATATAGTAGATCGGATATTGCTTGTGTTCTTTCTTAGATGTTCATTTCGTCTTCGATGTCCACGCGATTATTTACGAATGGTAACGTTGTTTTTATCGCTGTGTGCTCGTCATCGCTTAAATGCATCTTTACCAATCCTTCAACATACTGACCTCAGTTACGATTGGGGTCTGCATAGAGGAACTGTAGATATCAAGAGACCAATATTGCTAATTCGAGCGCTTAACTTCAATTTCAACGAGACGACGATATTTAGCGATTCAAAGACCAAGCGACGCTGCAGCAAGTAAGCGACGCTGCGTTTGTTTATGACGTAGACGAAATGTCGATTCCCGTCAACTCGAAAGCATTTTTTCAGAATTAAGCAATAAAATCATTTAAAGTGTTTAGAATCCGTTTATTTTCCGGGTAATTAAAGGAAAAAGAAACACTGAAATCGGGAATGAGAGAGAAGGATATTACATAAGCACGGAAGAAGGTGAAAAAGAAGATGAAAAAGGCAGGCTTAAAGGCAGGCAGAAAAGGCGCATATTCAATATAGGAATTCAAGTAAGGAACATTGGTTTTATAAAGACAGGTTGAAGATAACTAACAACAATGCAGAGGAATTCAAGGCAGACACAATCGATACATCTACAAGGTCAATAGAATACCTGTGTCTTGGCGGTTGAGGTATAAAAGCAACAATGTACGAGGGTGGTTCGAAAATTTCGCAGCCTGACTCAAAGATGACACAAGTCGAATCGAATGACTTTGATGTATTTCAATTATTTGTGCGGTGTGTGCCTCTGGCTTCTTATATGCGGTGGTCGAAACGTAAATACGTTTTGATATTTATGGACGTAAATGATTCAACTGAAATTTGAATTGTTGTAAAACACGATGTTTAAAGGGTTTATCCAGGTCTGTTATGGACATAGAGGTAAATTGTACTTTGAATGCTTACTCCCCTTCGTACAGAACGGTAAAAAAGTGGATTGCTGGATTTCAAAGTGGTCGGACATCACTTCAAGATGAAGAACGCTCCTGACGCCAGGAAACCGCTTTGCGACCGACTCAAATGTCAGCAACGTCCACAATGCACGACCGCCGACTGAAAATGCGCGAGCCTTCTGACATGTCAATGGGCCAAAACACATTATGATCTCGGTGTGGCAAAGCTTTCTGCTTCATGGGTGTCGAGTTTGTCAGCAGTCCACCGGAAACGCATTCGAATGAGCAGTACACAGGGAGGTCACCACAAAACGGGAGGAGGCATTGCAGGAGATGTGCCATCCTGGTAGGGGACTGCTGCTCGCGTTACTCGCAGGTACGGATGAAGTTGCTCTAGCGAGATGGAAAACTTAGAAGAGTATTAATATGAATAATGGAACGAATTTCTAAAATTCGTCAAATAATTAGAGGAAAGTGCTTACTATCACCAAGCACAGAGTTTCGATAGGTTACTTCCGATCCAGTTTTACTAATAAAAATAGCTGCGAGGAGATTTATATGCGTCCCTTGAATAGCCTGCGGAAAGATCAACGAATTGCGCTGCGCTGGATTACGTGCTCACTTCCTTTGTTATTCGTGTTATGGAGCCTCCATAAGATGCAGCACCAAATGCACGGTGGGGCCTAATCGTTTCTAAGCACCCCCATTGTCATCCGATGGCTACCATGACAATGCCTCCACCCGTGCATCCACGTAATACTCTGCAAGCCACTGCGAGGGTGTGCGGCAGGGGATGAAGATCACCAAATATGCACAATTGACATACAACTAGGTTAAAACTGTTAGAAAATGGAGTCAATGCAGCTAGATTGTTACTATTTGCATACTAATAAAGGGGTTGTTAGTTACGACGCATTTATCTATATTTACTTATCATGCATCGGTTAGTTAGTTCTAACCTTCAGGGTTTAGACTTATTCAACCGCGATCCCGCTGTTGATTCGACGTTTTGAGACATTAGATGAAGCATGGATCCGCCATTGCGCCCCAGAGACGAACCGCGGCAGGGGAGAGTGGCAAAGTACTCCAACGAAGGCAAAAACGGTTCGATCTGCAGGCAAAGTCATGGCTACAGTCATTCCGAGATTCCCGTGGAGTGGCGAGGCAGACACGTCAGGACGATCACCGGAGCGAATTACGCTTCACCACAGGAGCTGTTGAAGGGTGCGCTCAGGGTTAAACACATGAGGACATGGAGGAAGATCTCTTTCACCAACAGAGAGCGCCTGCAGGCACAGCGGATTGTGGTTGGTGCCGCACAACTGCATGACCCGCTCCTCTCAAAGTGCTTCCACGTGCACTGCATTTGACTCCTTCACTGATCGCTTCCTCTTCGAAAGCCTGAATAAATGGCACGCTGGATGAAGATTCACTTCGAATAACGAGGTTGAAGCAAACGCTTATTTAGCAGTGTTGGACGAATTATATTACACCACAATTATAATGATTCAAAGTTTTTGGTCCAGGTAAAATTGACCGTTTCCGGCGTAACTTCGTGAAAGTCCAACATATTCTCAAGGAAAGTAAAACTTTGTATTTCCACAGAAACTGTTATACACTCGCACGACCGATTTCACCTGCCAGGGCATCATCAGGCACATGTACCGCTAGTGTATATGTAGGTAGGTACCTGATAACCAGTGCATGACCGTTTGGGTGGAAATGCAAAGTTTTATTTTCCTCGAGAATACGTTGGCCCAAGTGTTTTGAATTGCAAGGTGAAAAACAATATTTTTGCAAAAATCTTGTGCTTTCTTTGTCAGGCCTCAAGCCTTTCGAACCACCCTCGTAGTGTAGATAATGCTGAGGGTGTTCGGAGCACCATTTAATACCACCCCTGGAGACCCGTGGAGCTGGATGAGAAGGAAGAAAAGCGAAGGAACCTCGACCAAAATTCCATCGCCTCCCCAGGCCTGGCATTCCATCAGGCAATGGAGCACCCGCTCTTCATTGGAGACGAACACTCGACAGTTTAGCGAGATCACACGGAAAATTTGGCTCGACAGGGAATCCCACAGTGGGCTGAAATCGAAAAGAGCTGGCCAAAATTCATATCTCCTGTTTTTGAAACTACAGCAATGAAATTTACACAGCCTCGTGCTGGTTATGTCTCAATCTTAAATCCAATGTCTCGAGTCCGTAGACTACTCACGAACCACTTTAAGACAAAATGGCGAAAACCATGAAATCCACTTCATCATGAGGACGGTCAATTAAAATTTATTTTCCTTGAGGGAGAATATTTTAAACATCTAACAGCAACCATAATTCACTGGCGGATACCGAAGTTTGACGCACACTGTTTCTTAATAGAGTTTCGAGGCAGAGATCGATACAAATATCTATACAATGAACTACTTGAATATATGTAGGATCCCTTAGGATCCCTACGAAATCGGTCTAAGTAATGAACTTGAACGTGTGCAGCGAAGATCGGCAAGATTTGTAAAGGGACGATACGATAATTATGTTAGCGTAACCAGTCTAGTAAATGAATTGAAATGGGAATCATTGTCAGATCGCAGGTTGAAATTTAGACTTAATCTCTTAAACAAATTCCAAGGCAATATTTTCAGTGATGAAGTTAAAAATATTTTACGAACCCCAACTTACTATGGCAGACAGGACCATATTCATAAAATTAGAGAAATTGATTGCCGAACTGATAGATTCAAAATGTCCTTTTTCCCTCGCACAATAAGAGATACGAATAACGGTAAATATGTCCTATCAGAGAGTAGCAATGAATAGCATTGGTAGCTGCATGTTGGTATGAGTACTTAAAGCTAACCCTACTAACAGAATGTTTTTGCATGTTTGCTTAGCAATTTCTATCTTGTTTAAATAGTGTTGTTCTGACTACTATATTAATACTATTCCTTTATAATGCATGATATGTAGTGCATGTTTGGTGAGAAATCACCCCCTGCCACACACCCTCGTGGAAGCTTGCAGGGTATTATGTAGATGTAGATGTATGTAATGTACTTACAAAATCAGCACAGAATTTCTTTGAAAGGTGAGCGATGGGATGAACTGTGATTCAATTCGGAACAATAAGAAAGAAAGAGCTTTTAAGAATACTCCATCTATACAGTTTATCCGCATTTACCTCACAAAATGTTTTCACCAGAGTCCGAGTCGACATCATATCCTCCGAATCAGCTGACCCCTCCATCAGAAAAAGATTCCGCGCCTCCCCTGACATTCTGTTTGTTTTCCGGTATTTCTGATTTCGGCGCCGGACGGTTGACCCGCCTCATAATACATATTTCATCTTAAATGGCGCGGAGGCAAGTCGGGGAAAGGATTTTTTTAATAAACACATAAAAGAGATGTAGTACTTTATGTGGCATAAGTATCAGTGTCGTTATTTGTCGTTCCTAAAGTTTTTGTTAACATTATATGAAAATCAGGTAATAAACAGGGTATTTTAATTGTTTGTTAATTATAAACAAAACTTAATTTAAAAACTAAAACGACCACGTAATTTTTTTTAAAAAGGTGCCTACTTATCATTTATACTTTTAAAATAACCATATTTTCTTTCAGATGGCCATACGGGCTAAGAGACTACACGAGTTTTCGCGAAAAACCTGCGTCGGAGGATTTTGACAATTTTTGTCAACTTTAACTGGCTCTGCTGATCTAAAGAAAAGGCTCAAAAATTATAAAAGTTTTGGTTATTTGTAGCGTAGATGAAGTAAATGCAAACTGTCACACTGCGGAGTTTCAATTTAGAAGTGAAATGTTTGAATTTTGGCCAGCTGTTTTCGATTTCAGTCTCTGCCCTGGGAGTCCGAGCTCCAACAGCCACTTCAGGAGAAAACCCGGATACCGTTGGCATAAGGCGTAGAGAAAGAATTAACTGCAATTACTCATATTTCCCATCATCATAAGAATCCCAGCCTTCTCTGTGAACAATCCACTTTAAAATGTTTTAAATTGAAGTGCATAGTAGTAAGTGCATTAGCTTAGGTAACATGAGGTAATGTTTTCAGTGCACTGCAATTAGGGAAAGATTATCCTCCCATAATAATTTCTACACGGTAAGGACTGAGAGCATAACAGTATGCGTTAGTCCATATATAGTCAAGTCCACACTTCCAGTACCAGAAGAATTGGACTACGTAGTAATGTCCCGCGGCGAGGTGGGCCCAAGTATTCCAGGTACGAGGAGGAACTCCCTGAGTTCACTGAGAACACTCCTCAATCATTACCCGGGGCCAACAAGTCAAGACAGACGCTTTACAGACAAAAAAGAACCTGTACGCGACCGTTCTGAAAACGAATAATGTCCTGAATTTCCTAGAAGACACTGTCGCTGGTAGTGGCAACGGGCGCTCACTTGCAGAACATCTACATCTACATAATACCCTGCAAGCCACCACAAGGGTGTGTGGCAGGGGGTGATTGCTCACCAAACATGCACTACATATCATGCATAAAAAAGGAATAGTATTAATATAGTACTCAGAACTACACTATTTAAAAAAGATAGAAATTACAAAGAAAACATGCAAAAACATTCTGTTAGTAGGGTTAGCTTTAAGTACTCATACCAACATGCAGCTACCAATGCTATTCATTGCTACTCTCCGATAGGACATATTTACCGTTATTCGTATCTCTTATTGTGCGAAGGAAAAAGGACATTTTGAATCGGTCAGTTCGGCAATCAATTTCTCTAACTTTATGATTATGGTCCAGTCTGCCATAGTAAGTTGGGGTTCGTAAAATATTTTTAACATCATCACTGAAAATGTTGCCTTGGAATTTGTGGAAGAGATTAAGTCTAAATTTCAACCTGCGATCTGACAATGATTCCCATTTCAATTCATTTAATAGACAGAAGTCCGGTCGTGAAAAATTACTCACTTATGGAGGTTTCAACCTTCTCACTGACAGCGGCTTTCGGGCGTGAAAATGAAATGACCTGGCTTATCGCCTCACGTATAGAGAGGTTGCTCTATTACCCAGTTCTCGCTCACTGAGGTTCGACTGCGTTTACAAAAGCACTCCTTTCATAGCACACAATAAAGTTGGAATCAATTAGATGTGTGACACTGACTGCGCAGTTTCTGACACCTTGAGATTGCCAAAGGGGTTAATTGAGGGATTTGACGTGAATGTATCTTTATAATAGGTCCGGGCATCTAAAAGAATTCCAACAAAGTAATTCAAAGATGTGGAAACCTATGCCACGTGCGGAGAGGTGACAACGAAGGAAGCTTTGGTTAGCACAGAGAACGTCACCCTCAATGTCACGATAAAAAAGAAGGGTGCTAGCACAGCGCGGGAAGAAGCACAGAAGGAACTTGGTCGGAGGATTTGTAAAATGAGAGGGAAGGGCTCTGTTGCCACGACTGGCAGGGATGTCAACCTGTTGGGATGGACCGTGCGAATACCAGGGCCTTCACACTACTCTTCACTATATTTGTATTCACACATTCTGCACGATTTCGTCATAATTAGTGCCTACATGAATTTATAAAACGGGAATTTTAAAAAACTTAAACTTAGCCAAAGACTGAGAAGAAAAAATATGAATGAAAACATTCTGAATGTTCTCCGCCAAAAAAAAACAAAAAACATGACATTTTCTATCAATTGCATTTAGGAAGGGGTTGTAGTTATGACGAGAGGCGACACATATCTGACGTCATTTCAGGCATAGAGTGTGTGTTGAGAAAGCGAAGTGAATTTGGTAGCGGAGGAAGGTGGAATACGCACCTCCATACTACTTAGAGGAATAAAATTTCGACCCCTCAGGAACTCAAACCCGGGACCTCCGGGCAAGATATCAGCGCAATTCCTTTGCGCGCTCACTTAAACACAATACATTCAATTCCATCATTTACTCTGTCACGTGCTCCTGAAAAAGTTCATTTTTTCTGATAAATGCCATACCAACATTATCTGTAGCCAAGAAATATTTATTTCAAATTATTCACTGCGGTTTTTTAAATTATCGTATGCTATGTGCTATTATTGCGCGGAATCAGCTCAAATCACGAGAGGTTGGCTGTTGGCTGAAACGCAGAGCTGTGAATCCGATTCACTCCTTCCCGCATTCTTTCAAAGACACGGCTCAACTCGCGGTATCACCCAACGCCGCCGCCGCCATGCCGCCGAGTTCCAAGAACGCCCTGGGGCCTTCGAAGGCCGACAGCACCCGCGGTCAAACGCAGCGAGAGGCGCACGACACCATTCTCAACAAAGGAACATCGATATTTAGGGCGCCACGCACACGGCAGCCCACATCCGCGTGACTATCCCCCAGGAGGGAAGGAAGAATACGAGGCGGGGGTTGCGTGCGACGATGCCAATCGGACTCCCATTCACTGGAAACACGACACGGTAGTAATACACTTACACGGGGATGCCTGGAGATAAGCCGCTGGAAGCATTGAGCGGGCATTATAGAAGGCCTGGCACATAAAGATTTATAACATTCTGGAGTCCAAGGTAACAATTTCACAAGTTACAAACCGGTCGGTTGAGGTCGTTGGCTGATTAAAGATACGGGAGCGGTAATAGATAACCCCTAATGCAAACACAAGATTGAAGCAGGGCATAGTGGACCGCATTCGTGGAGCGCGACGGAAGGAAATCGGACGAAGACGGCGAAGATCATGCGAAATGCAATTGTGAATAAGCGACATAAGGACGATGATCGTTTTCCAGTGTGACATGCTTCCCAAAGACGAGGCAGCAACGTCGAGGACAACGTTCTGGACAGCGGGAAATGTGGAAGTTTGAGGCGACAGGGGAATGAAGAGAGAGGACTCACAGAATGCGGCGGGCGAAGAAAAATCATCTCGACTTAAGAATGAGCGCTTGACACGAGGGCACAAACGCGACTTCGACCACCTGATAGCACAGCAAGGGCTCCTCCTGACAGTCTCCATCAAGTAAACTGAATAAAAATAAATAACACTTCTCCACCAACAATGGTTTCTGTTTGTCATTTTCTGAGTTACTGGATATAAAGACAAATGTCTTTTCGTCTAGGAATTCGCCTGGCTAATACTTTCATTCGGTTACCTAGAAACACAAATGCGCTCTATCTATATATATATTAATTTTGTAGCGTCAGTCCGTCATTCTGTATCCGTTTTGTTTAGTACTCACCCAACTTTTGAGCTAAAAGAGTGCCGTTTGGTGCGTTGAGTGTGGATTCCCTGTCTGTAGGATTAGGTAGTAGTTCTGGATGTTTAGCAGTTAGTGGTGGAGAGAAAAATGCAAAAGAGAAATTGGTGTTTTCCCTATCTTTAACATGGGGATCCAGTTGCTATGTAAATTTGTTTCCGTTTCTAAGTACATGTGTTCACGTTTTTGGTAAAGACAAAAATTGGATTGAAGAATTTGAAGGAAATGTAATTAGTTTCATCAATGAATTTTGTAAGTAAGAAAATATTAATTGACGTTTTCTATGTGCAGATAGTGAAATAGAACAATTTTTGCCTACCGGCCCCCATCTTGTGTATGAAATATGAGTATCAAAACTAGGCGTTTTGAAGTATTTTTCTAATTGTTGAAAGAAGGCTATAAAACGTTTATTATGTATCAATGTTTATTGCTAAATCAGCAGGTTAACTCGGAATTACTCCCACCATTTTAAAATTATGTATGGCTGACCTACACCCAAAACATTTCGTTTTTTATAATTTAAAACAAAACATTCACTTATATCTCCATTTAAAAGATATATATGATTATCTTAGGGTCCTGTGACTACTAAGGTCATTTGGCACACTTAATAAACCAGATTAAAAACAAGTGTTAGAAAAACAACACTTGGTAAGTATGTAGATTACTTAGAAATAGTGCAAAATATGAGTGGACACGATAGGCTCAACTCATATGGTCGTGTTGGTCATATGAAAAAAAAGTTGCATTTAGAGCTGCTGGGCAGATTACAATAAGTCTTAAATTTTGGATAGTAACTTCACTTCATGAAGAACTTTTAGAACGCAATCGATACGTTTGAAATTGTCACCCAATAGGTACTTTCCTCATATCCCCAAATATTTTGTGGTGTTTGCGTTCCATCCTATATTTTGCACAGTAGACAAGCAGGTGTTTTGCCTAAAATATTTCCAAAGCTCAAAAAACCATTTCTAGCATTTAAATTTACCGATACGATTCCACAATTATATTACACCAACCTCTAGAACGCTTTGGGTATGATATTTACCAAATAGCTGCTCCTTTCGGAAAACGTGCGATTCATTTTTTGACTCAACGTTTCACTCCACCTCCTCCTGGTAGCGTTACATCAAGAGTCTCTTGCTAATGCTCCCAGTAGGAGGAGCAGTGAAACGTCGAATCAAAAAATGAATCGCACGCAGCGTTTCCCGAAAGGAACAGCTACAGCTATGGATAAAAGAAACTGCGAAAACATTCAAGCAAAAAAAAATATTTACCAAATATTACGTCAAAACCACTCGATCGACTATATTAAAACCTCATAGAACATTCCATTTTTCACCAATTTAAAAATAAAGACATTCACCATTGAGGGGATATACGAGTATAATACGAATAATTGAGAGGATAGTGGTTTTACGGAGTAGCTCATGGATGAGTTATTTATCCACTATCTTGTTGCCGAAGCCATTTATTTAGGTGATTTTTCAAATCTTCATCAATGTCAGAAAATTGGGAGGCTTATTAGTCTGCTTAAGTGCACGAATGGCTGACCTTTTGTCCATTTATTGATGGCTCGAGAAAATCGGACTTGTAAAGGTCCGATACGGTTTCTTTCGGGTAGATAGAGCAATTGCCCTTGATATTAATGCACAAATCCAGGCAGTCCAGTAACCTGTCTCCGTGATTTCATTGATGTCATCGTAGAGGGAATTCGAAAAGTTTGTAATTGTCATCACGTGACGCAACAGAACCGCGTCGAGTAGGTCCGAGGCTACGTAGGAATAGCAGACGAATTATAATTAATGGTGTTAAAATGTTTCCATTTTAGTTCTTGCTCTATAATTAGTGGTTTATGCGGGTACGAAACGTCAAAGCCACAATAAAATGGTTGAAATAAATAAGAGAATGTGTGTTTCAAACAAATAAGGACAGCTATTATTAAAAGTTATTGGTGGAAAAGTACATAAGACTTTATTATTTATTTCGTATTTCCACACAGTAATGCCAGGAGAAGTAAATGCAAATAGAAGGAGTCGTTAAGAGTATGAAACTAAAGGGTTCCCGGTGCCTTACAACACGCCTTCGTTCTCCCAGTCGCGAAGAATCAAACTTGGTCGGAGTTAAGAGCGAGAAGACATCAGGCGATGATCTCCATCCATCGAGTCCTCGCTCGAGCGATCCTTAGCAAGTGGACTTTCGTCGCTCATTGTTGGACACCATTTGGAATGAGGCACCAGCACCACGGCAAGGAAGAGGGCACTTCGGTCGGCAACTGCCGCCGAAGGTGATTTCTGAAAAGGCACCTTGTTAGCTGGTCCATTCGCGCGGGGACCGTTTCACAAGTGAAGCAGCAAATGTGTCGACAACGAAGCCCTTCCACGGATTCCACTCCGTCGATATGACTCGTCAATAGGCTCTCCTTCCACTATTGCCGGTCGCCAGGTCAGGGGAAATTGAAGGGACACACACCTGTGAGAGCATTGACAGGCAATACCACTGTCAGCATCCTCCATCACAGACAAATCGTTCAGCCCGAGAGAAGAGTGAAGAGGATGCACCCGGTCCTGCAAATTGTAGAATATTTGAAGGGAAACTAGAGACCAAGCATTCAGTTTCTAAACTTTTCGTGACCACTCGCCACATGAATATCACGAGCGCGTTTACTTCCTCGTGCTCCGGATGCCCGAGGTAATGTTAAACGACAAATGAACAAGAGGGTTGTAATCGGGGGTTGAGGGGTGGGAATGCCAATTGCTAGAAAAACCGTAGAGCCGTGCACGGTGGCCTGTGCACGGTGACCTGTGCACGCGCCTCACGCCCAGTGCGTCAAAAAGATTTGCTCAATTATAGTAACACCTTATTGTGGGGTCATTACATGAACAAATGAATGTATTCACCTTTCTACCCCTTTATTATACCTACGGGACCATTGCTGCGAGTGAATCGTTAAGATTCAATCACGCTGCACATTTCAAGATTTAATATCAATCCTATATTTATCAGTATCCCTATCTTCCAGGTCATGATTTTTAAATCTTCGTAATCAAGCGCATGTCTTGATTGTGAGTTGTGTGCCATATCAACACTTACTGGGCAGTGACTGTTCGTAGGAATGTCGCCTGCGATGCGTGGCGAGAACTTCAAGTCTATCACATGCGACCGCAGACTCATTGGCGCCTTTCGCTAACATCGGGCGGTTCCCGGCCTTTCTCCCTACCTCCGTTCCTTGGGAATTTCCCGCTACTCCCTGCCATGAGAGCGAGATCCAGGACAGGATTCTTGAAATGCGTCAAACTGTTCGACATCACCGTGATTTTCAGAGAATCTCAGCTTTCTCGGGAGAGAGGGGCAGTGGCAAAGAAAACTTCTGTTTTGAGAACATGGACGCATATAAGTTTTCACGAGTGCAGTGATCCGGGCCCCGGCCCCTACCAAGGCACACTGTGTGCTGAGAGTATTCGCACTGCTTCCTTCAACGGCACAACAACAGGGCAAAGGTCGTCGGCGCTAAGCTTAGGCTGAGGAGTCGAAAGAAAGAGAGAAGAAGGCTCCAAAGCGGCATCATCCCGCCGCCGCCGGCCGGTAGGGAAGGAATTCTTCCATCGATGAGAAAGCGAATGAGAACATAAACCGAGCTCTGGAAGGATCCCACTAACGGTTAGGTTATAAACACATTTCTGACGATCTAAATTGGAAATCAAAGGAGACAGGATCAAACAGCACCATGTGCGACCGTTATAACTTCGAGCGCAGAGCAGCGGGCACCGACGTGCATTGTCCCAGCACTTGTGGCGGCGCGGAAGACATCAATGATTGAAATAAAACATTAATGCGCCGCTGGCTGGGACGCCTCCGTCTTGAGAAAAGGGCGATTGGGCGTCGCGTGTATGTCTGTCCGAAGGCGCGGCGTCGAAAGCAGCCGGCGCCGTCGACCGCGCGCAGCGCCGCCGACAACTGCCGCGCTCCCGAACTCCTAACGGCACCAGGCTACGGGCGGAAACTGCAATTTTCACGAAAAGTACAGATTTCCGAAGCGACCACTTCATGAATTCTAAAGATTCAGGCGATATCGTGCGGATGCGAAATACACTTGGAAATAATGAAAATTGGTGATTTCCACAGAGGATCTGTTTCACACCACCCAAATTTCGCTTTTCGCAGCTTCGTCACCTGGCGATGCTGCTGAAAAATGAAACCAAGGCGGTATTAAATATTTCATGCGTGGAAATCACCCATTTCTGTTATTTCCTTCGCTTCACATTTGTAAATTTAACTATAACGACATGTGCAAAAAAGTTAATTTGCGTGTGTAAAAATACGTAGATCCTCGTTAAACACATGCTAATTAATTCATAAGAAGAGAAATAATGAGCACCCATCCAAGCCTCGGGGGGTCCGATGGGGCCCCCGGGGACGGCATATGGAGGGGGCCCGCTCGAAAGGAGCATCTCCCGTACCGTACTAAACTACATCGGTTAACTAAACTACATTTAACCATGAATGGAATGCTTTGAGAACCTCAGTCTTTGGGCCACTTTGTTCATAAAATGTTCTTCTATCGAAGAATACAGTTGCTGTGACGCTGAATAAGTATCACTTCAAGTAGTTGACGCTACGAAAAACTGTGCTAGCAATATGGCGAAATAGATCTCATTGCTCGATGTGTTTCCAGGGAAAAATATACAATCACCTGCAGGGCAGGTCGCATTACTTAATGGATGACATATCGGTTGCCTTCATCGCCAGAAATGTAGCGACAAGCAATTCTGATGAGCAATCAATCAAGAAAAGTATTAATGCTTTGGACTCTCTCATTGGATTGATGAAATAAGAAATGGCCACTCAATGAAGTCATCATGACTTCCTTAGCTTCCTCACACCTTAAGGATTCCGTTCCATGAATACCAGGCAAAATTCAAGACAGAAGAGCAATTGGAACAGACGACGGCGACACATCCAACGAGAGCTTTTCCAATCACATTTACTTTATTTAGAAATTAAAACATTCACCGTTTCCCACTCCCTGATGCTTGGATTGCTCCCATGTCAGTTCCTTTGCGGCTCAGCAGCGAAAGTCAATAATGTTGCGTTGGGCTTATTCGGGCGTTATTTGCATATCAACCGGGCCCTTTGGTAATTGGACCGGGAGGGGGACGGACGGACGGGCCTGGCGCAATCGGCCAGGGCCGGGAGTGCGCGCAGTACGACGCCGGTCGCGCGAGGGGCGCCCAGAGCGGAATGGCTCGAGACGCTTAACAGAAGACGCATTGCCAACAGAGGGAATGGAAGCGATGAAGACACAGGGAACAGACATTTCGCCTGACGATACAAGCATTGTGGACTAGCCGAAGCGAAAACTGAGTTACCGGTCGACGCACGCAACAACCGGTCTAGGTGAACGATTTTTTCCTTGCTGAGACCTAACTATTGTAAGAATCTCAATGCCGATTGAGCATAAATTACGGAGAAAAATCATTGAAACAACTTAATGGTTAAACTGAAGAGTGTAAAAAGAGCCATTAGGTATATTCACATGCAGTCTTAAGAGTTTTTAGTCTTTATTCAAACAGGGACTCTTTAGAGATCAAATGTGACATTTCAGGGCGAGCCACGGAGAGCAAGTGTGAAGGGCTAGAGCATCAGGCAAGGACAGAGGCTGCAGACACACGCATCACGAGAGAGAGAGCACCTTCGAGGTGCCGGCGGAGCACCTTTCCATTGAAATCCACTCCAGCGGCCCCAAAAGCATTGCCACCTCATTGCTCCCTCGCCAACGGCTTCCCGGACCGCCACATCATCCTCAATACCTCCCCCCCCCCTCCTGGAGCCAGATTGGCTGGAGTGCTGCACTACTATCTCCCCCAAAGGCAAAGTCGGAATAAATTGCACTTAAAATTAGAGAAAATGTTTTTATGAATCATGACTCAAAGAAGCAGCGTCAACGAACGTCGCACGACTCCAAAGATAAAGAACGCAAACCCCCGCGTCATTGAAAGCGTCTCGAATGGCGGTAGGAAGCTGTCAGCACTGTGGCAAGCAAGACCAACAATTGGGTGCAAGGTGTGCGGCCCTAGCGAGGGGTGGCCAGAAGGGAGTGGGGGTGGTGCCTCTGTTGTAAGAGGGTGGACTGGACACGGTGGAAACGATGGAGCCATGCATCAACAGGACGCGGTGTCGGTCATTCAGGGTAGACAATGCCGAGGTGAAGAAGCAGAATATTCCAAACCATTCATTTGTTCTAAAGCTCACCATTCGTTTCAAAGGACGGGGACAATGCTTCCCATAATTTATCCTTATCGCTGGCGACTTAAATGCTTTCTTTAATTTTTAGATGTCGTTAATGGAATGATTACTGCCCCAACCGAGGAATTAACTGATGACGAGAAAATGAATCTGAAAATGCATATCCCTGAAAATGCATTTCGGACAAAAACGGATGTATTTGTCTGACTCCTGAGATGTCCGTGGATAACAGACCGCCCCACAGGGAGGCAATAGCCGTAATCTCGGAAATGGTGGCATAAGGATTCCCGAAAATCGACAAGATCCCAAAGATCGGAATTTCAAGGGGGTCTCAGATGCCCTTTCCATTCCTAAAGAAGAGGTTTTGACGGGGCCGGGCACTTGGGGTCGGTTGGGCCCGGGTCAGCGCCGCCGAAGACGGCGAGCTGCGTTAATAGCCGAGGAGGCAATCCGAATCTAGTGTGATGGACCTCAGCACAGTGGCCACAGGAATAACTCCCGTTCCGCTGTGTAAACCACCCCTTTGGGTGTAAGCATCAGTGTCCTCTGCTTGACGTTTTATTGCGCCTTCTTCGGCAGCCTTTGGGGTCTTTGCATACGTCAAAGAAGCACTTTATACACCAGGAGCGTGAAACACGACGACTCATCGACCCGTTCATCTACCTCTCCTCTCTTTCCAAGAATTCGTCGCCGCTCCGTCTTCGTGCAGACTCCATCCAGAGCCTCCTCCTCACAGAGCCTTTCCCCAGATTTCACGAACGTACGGCGCCACGTTTCGCATCAAAGCATTCGCGGAGAATTCATTCCACAACCAACGACGCTAGCTCCTTCGCCGACATTAGCATGATAAATATATATATATATATATGTACGTCGGTTTGGTAACAACTTCCAGCATATAGGACAACTCAGCAGGGTAAGTACGTTAAGGTCAATTTTTGCGAGATTTAAATGGCATCTCTCTTTCCCTCGAGTCTTATCACCACCATACACTTAGGGGTCTCACCTTGACCCCAAAGTGTATGGTGTGATACCCTTTCAAATTATCTTATCCTAACCAAGAACACTATATAACAATACATCATTGACTAATCTTTTCTAACTTTCTAATTTCAACCAGGTTACTGATGAATATTTCTTAATTACCTGCGTTTTCCTAGCAACCACCTAACAATATTTGTTGAGACAATAAGTAGCGCCCTTACCTAATGCTCTCACCTCACCCTTATTTGTAAATTTTGCATTCCTAATTTCAAAATGCCCAATTAGGCCTTCAGATACCAACACTAAATCGTCTCATACAATCAAGGGAGTTTCGAAAATAGCAAAGAGATTATTCCATATTAAACCATTGATTTGATCATTTTTGAGTTCTTATTCGACAGAGGACATTTAGAGACACACTTTTCCGATCAGCCTGGAAATTTAAAATTAAAATTGCACCCGTTCATGTAGCAGCGTCGCGACGCAAAAATTGTGCTTCCCATCATTACACCACAATGATTTCGGCGAGGAGTCATCGACCACATAGGAATAGTAAGAACACAAGTCTGACTCGTCAATTTCAAAGTATTCTTCTTCGAGAGCAGTAGAAGTGCGATATAATTCGCCGAGGGAACATTGCAACATGGCCAGGACCTTTAGGGGGCGTGCTGAAGAGTGTCTGCTTACCTTGGGAGAGGGCGCCGGGGGCCAGAAGGAAGAGGGCCAGCAGGATCGGGAAGCAGGGTCGCGACGCGCCCCTCCTCAGCACTGGGGCCTTCATATTCGACACTGTGAGGACAGAAGACAACCACGACGCACTTCGAGTGTGTGCCGGCCGCACGTCTGCGAATGACACTGACACGACAGTGTCCGAAGCACTGACGGAAGGCGAGATCTAGCGAGCACAACACCAGCGCGAAGGAGGCAGACACAATTCCGAGACGTCCTGCTGCTTGGCGGCTGTTCGCTGCGGAGTCATTCTCTCTCGAGAGAGAGAGCAGCAGGGAACGGGGGACACGAACACGACACACACCCAGGGATGGCAGCGGACGTCGCCGGCCCTGATTCCAGCAGCCTCGGCGGGCGGTCAACGCGGAGGGCACTGCCCGACGAGGTCAGAGAATGATGACCAGAGCGACGGCGGTCAATCGGAGAACGCGCGCCGTTCGATGGAGTCTCCAGAGTCAGGTGGTGCCGACTTGAAAGGAGGAGGAGGAGGAGGGGGGCAGGTCCTCGGACACCTGGGCGGGGGGAAAAAAGCACGAGGGAGTAGCCTCCTGTTATCGAGGGGGGCGGGGGGGAGAATTGGGGGGAGGGGAGGAGGAGTGGGAGGGCCCGGAGTCGGTACGGATTGAGTATGAGGAGGAGGAGACGCAGTGGGGACGAAACATTAACTGCTTGAGAAACTATCGGCGGCACTGGCACAGTGTTGATACAAGCGTGGGGAGCACTTCCCGTGATGCCCCACGGCGAATCTCCCGCGGTCACCTTCCCAGGCTGCACTGGGGCAGGAGGAGGAGGCGGGGGGGGGGCAGGTACGGAGGAGGAGGAGGAAGCACACGCGTTCGCTCCGGGACGGTGGAACTCCGACGGTTACCCGCGCAATACTGAATCGCCGGCTGGCCATTGGTGGGCGGGGGGGGAGGGGAGTGGGAGGACAGGGGGAGAGGTGCGCGCGCATCTCTGCTTGGTGCCTTGCCGGGCGACGTAGATGGCAGTGGCTGTCGCGAGCGGAGGAGGAGGGGCGGATTATGAACTATGCGGAACTCGCGCTTCCGGACAAACGGATGCCCCCCCTGGAAGGGACCGGGCCCTCGTCGTGGACAGGGCCGGCCGGCGGCACGGGGCCCTCATCGATTAATATGGCACGGGCCACTCGTTGAGTGTTCTGCAGGCATTCGGAGAGCCACCTCTGTCCGCTCTGATTTCAGGGGAAGAGATCGAGGAATCAAAGACTGGTGGGTGTCTCTCGAAATTCCAGCCTGGTGAAATATTGTAAAAGTGCGTCATTTATGAAGCAAAACCGTCGACGTCTAGCCTCAGTTGCTGTAACCACTGAGGTCAGAGGCAACGAGAAGGTGAGGAATCATTTATTCAGTTAATTGGCAATAAAGTTTTCCAACATCACCATCCACCAAGTTTATATGCAAGCCAACCCAGTTTTGTGGACAAAAGCCTCCAGGGTATTTCACTCTCGAATTTTGTAGCACTATGTATTGCAATTAATATCGTATACCTGGAGCATGTTTCTTTACGGCAGTAAGGCATGGACGATGACAGCTGACGAGAAGAAATGTTTGGAAGCCTTTGAAATGTGGTGCTACGGAAGAATGATGAAGATGAAATGGATCGACCGAGGAAGTAACGAGGAAGTCCTAAGAAGAGTGGGAGGAAAGAGAAGTCAGCTGAAAACTATAAAAAAGAAGACGGGACAACTTGATCGGCCATATCTTAAGACACGAGGTATCAGATGAAGACAATCGTCGTGTTCACCCTCGCCTCTTCAACTCGAACTGTTGAGGGGCAAAGGTATCAGTGATGGGAGAATTGCCAAATGACCGGGATAGTTTTTTTCCAAAGAAGGCAGAACTCCGGTGCACCACCCGTCGCGCGGACTACGAAGCAACTATTTTCGGGGGTACTTCGTAAACAACTGAAGAGAGCACAGCGCTTGATTAAGGGACGCTCGCTCGGCCTCAAGCGACTTAGCTGTCAATATTCACGTCTGGAACACGTTGAGTGACGGCCACGAAAAGCACAATTTCTCAGCTACTTTCACGACAGGGATTTCAAGTGAAGCGAAGATGAGCGACATTTGGTGCATTATTTCTGCACCAGGGAGCCCGTGCGACACGATCACCCCAAAAATATAATTCTTCCCTGGGTCTTTTGCTGGGAAAATGAAACACTCGAGAAGTGAATGCACAGAATATCAAAGACTATTTTCCTCCAATCAATAAGTCGAAAAGAACCGTTTTACATGATATTTTATTAAATTATTATTATCATGATTATTAAATTTGTAATCAAAGAGCAGGGTGCGTTTAACCCGAAGGTTGGTTTTTGATAGGTGAGGGTAGAGCTCACCCCGTACTAAGCCATTGGCATGTGAAATTCACATTCATTCAGGAACGGGGCCAGTTCCGTTCCCTGGTCCACCCGCGAGTTTCCTACCGAGTTCTGACAAGCAGAAAATCGAATCGCGGGGATTTTAGATGGGGTGTCCAGAAAGGCTCTGGCCCGGGATTGGAACCCGGGACCCCGCAGTCAGTGGCTAAGCGCTCTACCCACCAGGCTAAATGACCCTCCGAATCAAAGAGGTAATAGTATAAATAAAATATTTATTTAAAGCAACATACACGTCTCCTACCGACAATAATCCTTTCTTCTCCTTTGTTTATGCATAAATCTCCATGGGACCGTTCATGTTTCGTTGCGCTTTTGTCTAACAGATTTCTCTTTTAACTTAAAACAAAAAAGGCCATGCATTTTAATGTAAACTGGGTATATTATGCTAAATTCCGCAAACTATCCTCTCCACTGAGAGCTCACTCATCGATCCAGACGTTGAATTAGTTGAGGAAACGGGTTTGTTGACAACATATATAATAATATATTCACATCACAGACCAATAACCCTGCGCGATACTTAACACATTTTCCCCAGAAAAAAATATTTAGTCTCTTGCTAGGTTTTTGAAAGTTAGGAGAGAGTATCTATACAAAATAGCAGAGATATTCTATTCACGTAAACATTTTTGCCATATGCCTTCAATGAGTCATTTATTTGCACAGACTAAAGTAATATACAAGTCTTTTGCCGAAAATAACCCTCCCTTCATCTTCGTTCTTTATTTAGGCCGTTACCATGGGTGCGTTCATCTTTCCTTACGCTAAAATATTTTTCTTTTAACTTAAATTATAAAGAAACTATGTGTTTCAAAGCAAACAGAAGTGTATGCTAGTTCGCAATCCGGTATCCACTCCGCAGATATCTTATTCATTGATTCCTATGGGCGTAGTGTTAGCTAGAGATGGGCGATTTTTCTCCGTAATCGATTTTTCGTATCATATGATAATCGTGTCAGTAAAATCGATTCATTAGAAAAATTGGGGTGGCATAATCGATTATGAAAAATCGGTGAAATATCATATGATATTTCTGAGAAAACAATCATATGATATTCTGCAGGGCAGAATAATCGTATCATCGGAATGATCGTTGTGTCATGCGAAGAATCGGGTGTGGTACGCAGTAGTAGCGATACTGTGTGGATAATCTATTGTGAAAAATCGGTGAAATATCATATGATATTTCTTCGAAAATAATCATATGATATTTCTTCGAAAATAATCATATGATATTTCTACGGAGCGGAGTGATCGTATCATCGGAATAATCGTCAAGCAAAGGAGGCGAAAAGAGCGATGCGGTTGGTATAATCGATTATTTGAAGAATCATCATATGATTTTCGTGGGGAAAGTGAGGAGCGGAATAATCGTACGATTATGGTGTTGATATTGGATCATTGAAGGCCATACGGTAAGCGATGAATCCCGATGTTTTACGTTGAAAACATTTTTTTATGAGTGAAAACAATTATGTCATGTACGAAATTAATGATTCAGTGAATCAAATAATGCTGTCTTGTCTCAAGCGAACGAATTATTGTGGGATATAAGTAATCAATGATGGTGCATTATATATGCTGTTTAACTAACAAACTGAGTTAAAAAGAATCATTGGTCATAGTAAATGTTTTGAGTTAGTAGTAATCTAACTCTAATATGACTGGAATTTAAGTAGGTGCCTGAATTCAAGGAACGTATGCTCTCAAAAGTAATACTTGGATTATTGCTGATTCAGTCTTGGTTTGTTGCATAAGTTATACATATATAAGTGACAATTTATGCCGTTGAGAGGTGATGGTAGGTGAAATATTTCTAAATACCTTATTTTTATATTATAAAAATATTTGTAGGCTCTGCAAAAGTATGGCTTATAAATATAATAATTAATAAAATCAGTAATTAATTTTATAAATTTTGTATTCTTTCAATTAAGGTAACTTTTTAAATTAATTTTTCAAGTCTTCACATTGGTGATGTGCTGTCTGTCACGGAAAGTCCCCATTGTGAGTCACTCAAAGTATTTAAAAATATTAATTTTGATAATCTTTTCCCAGTCAGGCGATTCCTCTTCTGCGTCATTATATTCCCTGCCTTGGAGAAGAGACTTTCAGATGGCACGGAAGTTGCCACAATTGACAAGTACTTCATTGCTACTTGGAAGAGGACTGGATATAGTGATTGACATTTATGCCACTCCTGGATTGGATCACTGTCTAATGAAAGAACAGGGGACCCCAAGTACTGAGAAAGTTCATTTGGGACTCCGGTGTTCTCCATGAGCGACGCATTCATTCTTGTGGACACCAGTTGTTTGTGTTGGCTCCAGAGATCGAATTTACCACTTGGCAATCCACTCCCGGCATCATTGGTCTCACTGATTGAAATGGATTCTTCACATTGAATTTCTCTCATCATAGCTGACACATTTTTTATTGTTTTGGAGCATGAAATTGGATCTTTGAAGTGAAGTTTCTTGAATCGAGGATCCAGTAAGGTGGCTGTGGCTACAATGCTTACACCCTCAATTTGGCCAAATCTCTTTTGTATCTCATCCTGCAGCTTCCTTTTTAGGTCACGACTAATATCAAGGCTTGGATTGGCAGCTTCAATATGTGCCTCTAAGCAGTGGACTAGAAGAATAACTTTGCTGCTTGTGACATATTTTGACCCCGATATTTCAGTTATAATTGACTCAATTGGCCTTAGCAACTCAATTATTTCCATTACCTCATGTAACTGAGTTGCTGTAAGCATAGATGGTGTTTGTGGGAACTTGATCAAAACATTATTTACATGTTCACTTAGCTTAACAAATTGGTCAAGCATATAAAAGGTGGAATTCCAGCGGGTTGGTATGTCCTGCTTAAGTCGCAGTATTTGGCCTTCTGATTTCCCACTCTGTAGCTGTAGTTTTCGCAACATATCTGCTCCTGCAATGCATTGCTTAAACCAGGTAACAATGGCTTTTATGTGAGATATTCTTTCTGGTAGACCAACTGTAAGCTCGATAGCTTTGCTTGGTACCAGATTTAATGTATGCGCAAAACATGGCAAATGTTTTTTCTTGGAAAAAGTATCATGGATACTTTTCACGATGTTTGCGGCATTGTCAGTAACAACTACCATGACATTTTCCAGTGTAATGTTCCATTGTTCACAAACACTCAAAAGTACTCTGGATAAATATTCTGAAGTGTGACTTTCTTTCAGTTCAGTGACACCTATTGTTGCAGATACAAGATTTTTATTTTGTAGGTAATGCACTGTGATACCTAAGAAGTTCTTTGTATTGAGTGTCTCACTCCAAATATCTGTTGTTAATAGTGATGGGTCGGTCGTGAGTGATCGAATCCCGAGATCAAGTTCTCTTAAAAGATAGATCGATGAACTGGATCTCTCCAATGACCGAGGAGCTCATCTTTACGGATCAGGATATGAATGATTATATGACATGAAGTATCGATCACGAGATCTGAAACCGGCCAAATAAATATTGAGTGATTTGTCTAACGTGAGATGCGTAAGTAACTTGGTCGTTACTGTAATTCTTTAAACTTTAATTCCTTGCCAATGACAAACTATAGTTTCTGATACTACTAATCACTCATTACTGGCCCAAAATAGGATTAATTAGGCACCATGAAGTTGGCACACGCTAAGTACTCACGGTAACTACATTTAACTCTATAAAAATACCGAGAAAGTACGTGCAAATTCACGGATAGTACTCCGTGTGATGTTAAAAGTACTTTAGAGTTTCGTAACTTTAAAGTACAATTCCTCCAAAAGTAGCAAATTCCTAATTCTACGATTTTTAATGGTGAAATCACTACGGGCAAACTACGGAAGTAACCGTGGGCCAACTTCCTGGACGTAATTAATTAAGTCAACACAATCTCATTTCCAATGCAATAATGAAATAATATAAAGAGATGACTCTGAGTTGGCAAAATTTATTGAAAGAAGTATAATAAAAAAACTATACACTAATATCTACAGTATCTATCTGTATCTATCCTACCTGTCCTATCCTATCTGTATCTATCTACAGTATCTATCCTGTATCTATAATACCTACATTGCTTAGGTACACAAATAAATCATTATCCTTTCACTGATTTTGGTCCATAAAATATGTCACTCTTCAATAGTTTTGTAATCAAGTGGGATATTTCTAATATTCTTCATAACTATACTTAAAATCACAAACCAAGAACATTGTATAAAAACAAAACAAACCTTTGAACGTATTGCACAATTGTGCCTTCAATTGTTTTCGAATAATTACCCACAACCCCACGGAAACCGGCACTAAACGAGGTAGCTGTACACATCGGTCATGCTTAAAGTATATAAATCACGAACGACCAGAGTTTTTATCGTTCACGACTTTCCTGAGAGATCATTGATCGTAGACAACTTGAACAGATCACCAGCTGGAACATCGTTCACTCTTGACCTTAAGCTCATGATCGAATCACAAGTGGGAGTGATAGGCGTGACCGAGATCTCTCAAAAGACCGACTTTGCCCATCACTAGTTGTTAATGTGAGATTGTCTGAAGAAGCTAGTGTTGTTCTGTACATCTTTGCCATAAGTTCATATTTTTCATCAATCATTGATGTAACTTTTCTTCTGCTTGGAACAGAATACAGTGGCACAGCGACTTTCATGAGGTATTTGAATCCATCATCTTCCACATGGGAAAGGGGCAGAAGATCTTTGCAAATCATGTAAATTATGGCATTTGTAATTCTACCATTCCTATTTCCACCATCTGTATGGGAAAGAAGCATATGTGACATAATATTTTCCTTAATAATAAACAAATTTTCTATGAAAATCCTAGTTAATACTCTCCATTTTATTTAGATGGCTAGGCTGCCTATAACATACCATCAATTATGGTAAATAACATACTGAGTCTTGAAGAGTTCTTTGAAGGAAGTCATAAATTGTAGTAACTTGCTAAAGGTATCATTTTTATTTTTAGGGTAGTTATTGTTCATTATTAAATGTACCTGAATATGATTTAATTTTCTTAAACGCATCTTTAATTTGCTGTTGATGTGGCCTAGCATCTGTGAAAGAGTGTGCTGTGCTATTCTCTGGTCTACCTCCTTGAGTACTCTGGTTCTGGGTCATGCACACAATAGGGTTCTCTACTTCCTAAAAAAATTAAATTTACTTAGGTCTTTTGTGCTATCTAGAAAAATAAGCTATAATATTGTCATAAACCATTTACATCAATGAACATTAATGGATAGCTACCAAAGGATTTGAACAGGAAGCAGATGAAGGCCCACTCTCATCACCCAGCATACCTCCTTCATTTTGAGGAACTTCATCAGTTGCCTGGTGAGTTCGGCATCCATTGATGGCCTAATAAAGCAGAAATTTTTACTGCCATATTTTGTGATCTTGAGCTCTCAGCATCTAAGTAATTTCAAAATTTGTCATGAATCATTTCATTTCAATGAAGCATTTTTAACTAATAATAGCTAGCTCAGAATCATGAGTCATCCACATGTTACTCTCCGATGCCTTTACCTCACAGGTATGAAGAAAGCTTTGTTTGTTCATAGCTGTCTATATACTAAGAATTAAAATAGTGTGATTATCATTCTACATCATGTTTTGGGTTCTTAACCGTATTCCTTTTCGATATCTTTACAGAAATCACATGATGAGTGACTAATAAAAATTGAACTCATTTGAGACAGACAAGTAACGTCATAGTCATACAAATTAGTATGAATTGGATGTGCGTTAGAGTAGGTTATCAAGAAATATACTACTGATTTCATTAATATTATTTTTCGTCCCCAAGATCGTCAGGCTAAAATATACGATCATGTCAAGATAAAATTAGTGCTATACTCTTGGTGTGTATCTAATTATCTAATGAATTTCGTTTGAATCATTGACATGAAGGTCTGTTTGCGTCATTAAAAACAGACTATAACACTCGTTTCTATTTATGCTGATAAATATACTATCATCATAAAACTGCTCGGTATTCCACGGAGGAATCTGTTTCAAAATTGTCTGCGAAATAAATATATGTACCCTTAAAACTAGAGCAACCTTTAGGAATGTAGAGGTAAAAGAATAACTTAAGGTCTAGGTTATTGCAAATGACATTATATTTCACTTAATTAATTGAAAAATGGATTTGTTCACTTAAAACTATAATTACGTCACGTGTTATTCACGTTAACTGTTTTGATAAAGCTTTCTGTCTTAATGAGCCGTAAACTTTACCTCGCCCCTCATAATATCGCCGTGCATCCGATTCATATGGCTTTTTAAATTGGTGGTATTTCCGCACGCCTTTACAACCTTGCAGCATATGCGGCAAGTCGCGCTCTCGTCGTTCTTTTGGAAAAATTTCCACAAATGGCTTTTTACAGGGGCCATTTCAAAATACCACTGTCTCAAACAGAACAGAAACACTGTATTAGACTTGTTGCGGAACAATTGTTACATAAATCCTCCCTCCGATACTTTTTCCTATGCGATTCAACAATTATTTGCAACAAGTTTCAAATCGAAGTTCTCCCGCCGATTTTTTCCCAGTCAAAATCGGAACGAAATAATCGATTCTGCGATAAAATCGCCCACCCATAATCGATTAAAAAATCGGAAGAATCGGAAGCAAATAATCGATTATGATGAAAAATCGATTATTTTCGCCCATCGCTAGTGTTAGCTGAGGAAAGGGAGAGAGAGCAGGAATGAAATGCAGGCTGGCTCTTCCCACCACTCGCCACCACCCCTACCAGTGCACCGATGTCGTTTTTATATTATAGTGAACATTTGCCGATATAATTCAAAGTTTAAAGCCTACAGATGCTAACCTTTGCGTTTTCTCGAATTGGAATCCAGAAGATTCAAGAACATGGAAGGGAGAACAACTATCAGTTTTAACCGGATTCTAAACCATGCTAGAGGGCTGTTTGATTGCTAAATGCAAATTGTAATGTGTGCATTTGCGAAAATCATCACTTGAACGTTCGTCCGCTGACTCTGGGAGATTTCCATCTTCATTTATAACGGGTCTGTTAATGTGTTTCAAAATCCTGATTTTTCACACTGCGCAAGTATCTTCCCTCATTTTGGTGCTTTTCTTCTTCGCATTCTTTTCTTTCTACTTCTCCTTCAAACTCTCGTTGAGGATTTATTTGTCGCTCTCGTCGCAGTCTCTCTCTCTCTCTCCACCTCTCTCGTCTTCCAATTTTCTGATGTTGGTAATTATGACATTTCTCTTGGCATGCTTGAATTTCCTATAGCTTACGTTTTTGACCTTCTTCGATCCATTAACTTTCTACTCGAGTGCTAAGGAGTTAAAAATCGTATACAAATGTAAAACTTTCGACTTTGGATAATTCGATAATTTGTTGTAGGATTACGGTAATAGCGTCGTGATTTGACACCAAAGTTCTTAGAGTAGAAACGTTATCGGCACGACGACGCAGCAACTGCAATTAGATATTTGTAAAAACTAGATAGAAAATGAGAGTGTTTTCTGGCCCGTTCTCGTTGTGGTCGAGCACTAGTTCTTAAAGGATCGCGGTTTCGTGAAATGGCGCACTTCTTCCCCCTGCTTAAGAATGGGAACATACATCTACATGTACATGATACCCTGCAAGCCACCACGAGGGTGTGTGGCAGGGGGTGAAGATCACCAAGCATGCACTACTAACATGCCAACAAGCAACTATAGTGTCTCATGCAACTAGATTGTTAGTATCTATAGTATTTAAGGGGTTAATATATGCATCATGCACTACAGAATACTCTAAAATATTTCCCCTACCTATCCCTTTCCTATGCTGCCTATTCTGTTCTCTTATAGTACGGGGGAGGTACATGTAGCACACAGCCAAATGTGACAGGCAGCATACAAGCGCCAATATCAGTTTCAATACATATTATTGTAATGATTAAAAGAGTGCCATTCTATCAACGCTATGGACGTGGGAATAACTAGTAACCTTATGTGCTAAAGAGAATGCAATGTTCCCAGACCCGTATAAATCCCAGTCGAATACATTTTTCCCATCTAAATGTAGATTGCAACGAGGTGAGCTCAGTCCTATTTCTCTGACGTTTTGCGTGGAACCAGTGTCCGCAAATGCTTGCCACCCGCCTGGACAACGAATGCACGAACGCAACGAAACACGGTAAACAATCTTAGATTATTACAAAGAAGTGAAGTACTTGGGAATGATTCATAAAATCGCTATAAAATTCAAACTCGAGATGAGAAATGGAGCGGTAGCACCTGCGACCCTAAAGACGGTTTCGATAAGACGCAATTGATATCATTCCTTGAGCTGGCTCGTCTTTCGGCGCGCAATCTTAAACAGTGGATTTTAAATCAAAGAAAGGAGCAGACGTCACGTAAGATGAGCAAGGTGCAATGGCTATTAGTGATAGTACCTCATCCTACACACCTTGGTAAAAGTTGCAGGGGATTTGCACCAGCCTTAAAAAACTACAATTTACAAATGCTTATAACATATATGCCTTAAGACAAGAAAGTGAAACTGCGGAAACAGACTTGAAACACAGATGAATAAACATACGGTTTTTAGTGCTCTGGCCTCTTGCCGGGAGGGCACGGGTTCGAATCCCATCAGCGGAAGACATTTTTCATTGGTAAACTATTTGAGTTTTGTGGGCAGCATTCTAGGGTGTTTCTGGAATATCAGTTGTTGTCAACGCTAGCCAACGTGCAACCTGCGGAAGACCCGTAAAGCAATGGAGGAAAATCCTAATATTTAAACAAAAGCACGCAGAATTATCAAAAACGCTTGCAATTGAATAAGCTCTCCCGAAACTGTGGCCAGCAAAAAGTAACAAGACACAGAATGCTCTGACATGTTGGCCCTTGGATGCTCTTCGAGGAAGTGTGCCTATTCCTCGTTGACATTAATGGCATCCAAAAACACTTTCAGTTGCATAGTTGATGATGATGATGATGAGGTCGTCTGTTGAGAAGCAAGCACAAGCACAAACTTTGAGGATCACGAAATTGCCCTTATTGGTATTAATTTTCTGTGTCAATACTTGAGGAGGGAATTCAATCCAAAAACTGCAACGTAACACCGCATCTGGAAGAAAAGTTACAACCTTGAAAGTGTGATGTTAGCACAGCGTGGGCATTGGAGTTTATTACACTGCCCTGCATCAAATGCTTTCAAATTAAGGCGACTTCCTCAATTTACTTTTTTGCGCTGAGTTGAGCGGTGCAATCCGTTTTTTCTATCACGTCAGCTTTTTTAGAAAATCAATAATATGTTTTTCATACAAGCCCCGTTTATACCTGTATACCATAGTAGCGCATGGGATGTATCTAGTGCTAAAGTGCGATTACACCACTTTATGAAGCCTAGCAACAGTAATTCATTTGTCAAGTGTGGGGCATATGATCTTCCAATAGGAATTCGACAGTTTTTTGTTTCAATGGTGGTTACACTGAAATGAGTGACCGTCGAGTGTGTTGTATTGTTGAACCCAACGGTTGCATGAAGTGACAAATTGTGTATTCTGACAATGTCTTAACATGGCTGCAAAAACGACCCGAACAGATTTTGTTGCATATGTGGGAAGTACATGTTGTTTAAACATAGACTAAATATAACACCATTGGTCAAAGAAGCCTACCTTGCGCATTTTGGACTTGTGCTTGGTGATGAGAACAAACCCTGGGCACCCCAGAAAGTGTGTAACAATTGTGTGGAAGGATTGATGAAGGGACAAAGAGAGAAATTTTATTTTGCTCTTCCAATGATATGGAGAGAACAATTAAACCACACTGATGACTGCTATTTCTGCCAGGTTGATGTGCAACGCTTCAGTGCTAAGAACAAAAGTGACATAGTGTATCCACATTTGCGATCTGCAACGAGACCAATCAAACATGACGAAAGCCTAGCTATTCCTCATCGTCCATCTCCAGGCAGTACATCGCCTCGAAAGGAAGTTGGCGATACAACGTACATCATTGGATCAGATACTGACGACTTTGTACCCAGTACAAGTGACAATACCCCAAACTTATTTAGTCAGACCGCATTGAATGATTTGGTACGTGATTTTGCGTTACTAAAGAAAAATGCTGAACTGTTAGCTTCTGTACTGAAAGGCAGACATTTATTGTTACCTGGCACTAAAATTTCATGCTACAGATCCCGGGAAAAAGAAATAGTTTCTTTATTTTCAGAAGCAAGGTCTATGGCCTTCTGCCATGATATACCTAAACTTGTATCGTGGCTTCATGTGAAGTATGTTACTTCTGAATGGAGGATTTTCATAGATTCTTCTGTAACCAGCCTGAAAGGTGTATTACTCCACAATGGCAATGTGGATGGATGTGTACCAATTTCATATTTTATTACTTTGGAAGAATCAATGAAAGTTTGCAGTTTTTGGTGCGAAGGTTTCCGCGGCGTTGTTCAGATGTTCTCTGCATCTCGGGTTCTGCGTCCGCGTTTTGTTTTGTTGACAAAACGCGGACGCAGAACCCGAGATGCAGAGAACATTTGCAGTTTTTGTTGCAGTGTGTGAAGTACTCCGAGCATGGGTGGAGTTTATAAGTGGTGAATTCAAAGTTCTCAACCTTTAACTGGGACTAGGAATGGGATGCACAAGAATGCCATGCTTCCTGTGCGACAGTCGAGACAGACAAAATCACTGTCAAAGGCGGCGGGAGGGGCCAACCAGAGGACACTTGACACAAAGAATGTCATGCACGTGCCCCTTGTGGAACCCACAAAAGTTTTTCTCCCTTCCCTTCACATATGTAATTGGGTATCACGGGCCAGTTTGTACGTGCACTAGATAAGGGCAATGAGTGCTCTACGTACATATGTAGTTTTTATCACAGAATGACCCTAGATAAGGCGAAAGCAGATTTTTTACCGGACCTCAGATCAGGAAATGAATGTGTGATCCCAGTTTTGAGGATACAACGAGCCAAACAGAAAAGCAAGCCTGGCATAGCTACAAAAATGTTGTAAAAACCATTCAAGGAAACAGACGGAGTCCAGATTACAAAATCATTGTGAACACCATGTTTGACAGTTTCAGAAAACCAGGTTGTAACATGATTTTGAAATTAAACTTCCTACTCACTCACATGGACTATTTTCCAGAGTGTTGTATCGGATTTTACAGCCAGGAACGGGGTTAACATTTGCACCAAGATTTTAAAGAGATTGAAAGAAGATAGGTGGTTGGTTAAAATAATGGCAGACTACTGTTGATCCCTGAAAAGGGAAAGTACTTCTCCTGCTTATGGAAGGAGTGTAAAAAGAAGGAAATTTCGGCCAGTAAAATAATATCAATTGTTGGTGGTTCTTGTGAAATATACGTATATTGCGTTAAATTTACATAATTGCATTTCTAATGAACACCTCCTTATTAAGCATGGTAGTGACCTTAAAGTAGGGTATTAATATATATCGCTAATGGGAAAATATGAAAATTTTGATTCTTTTTTTTAACCTGGACGTGATGGAAGAAAACTGATAGCATATTTGGAATCAACACCCCAAAATGAGCCGGAAAAGGCATTCAAAACGGAAAAATAAAAAAAAATTCAAAATGCAAAGCAGGGAAATTCCGAATCTATTTTGTAGAAATAATATTCACGCCAACAGGCCAGGAATCGACTCTTTAAGACGTGCATATATAAGATGAATTTAAAACTAAATGGGTGGGTTTTTAATTCCAAGCTGGTTGACAAGGTACCAAAAACTAAACGATATTCGAACTATTGGTTCATATGTTTCCGTTTAACAGGTAGCTTGAGATTCGAGTGAGATTGAGAGACCAAGTTAGATTCGCATCACAGAGTAGAGGGACGAATCATTCACTAGGATTTCTCCTTCCTCACCATCACGCCATAAATCAGGTCGGTTACAGAATCCAGCTCTTCCAAGGTCCTGCTTCTCCTTGCTGGGCATTTATAGTTTAGGATCTGTAATGAATAAATCTCTTTGTCCATGTCATGCACACATTGCTCCCAATCATCCTTAATTTCCTTCCTTCTTTCACTCAGATTAAATAATATTAAATTAATCACTTGTTACGCCAAGATTAATTAGAGGAACGGTAGGACAGTGTTATCGAGAGAGAAAGACACCGCTTCCCGATGTTAGGGCCTCGCCTGGAGTACGCTTCAACCATCTGGAATCCAATGACATGTGAATCGGGAGGTGAGCGATATCCCACGGTAAGAAGTGGAGTTCATGACAAATTCCTATCAAGTGTCGATTGGAAGAGCTTCGTTGGGTAACGGTAGGGACTCTAAGGATGCTCACGAGATTGAAGTTCCTTGAGAAATTGAAATCACGAGGATGCTAACATTCTTCTACCTCTCCCATACGACGCCAGTAGGACTTTCAGGACAGTCGGGGTATTATGTAGATGTAGATGAATAGAATTTTGTCGCGGGTGAACACTTGCCTTCCTTCGCGACACTTTTATATCGACTGACATTCATTATAAGGGAACTCAAAATGTCCTATCGTCACGCTGATTAGCATTTTAGGGAAATCAGAATGGAAAGGTCTAACTTCAAGATTTATTTCTAAGAGGTCTTCAAGAGTGTTGGATTCATTGCCAACAATTCGAGGTTATCACCATATTCCCTATAAGTATTTTCCTGTATTTTCTCTTTACTTAAACTTTTGTCTATATTTTCATACCTATTGAGATTGGCATATCTATAGGGATTGACATTTCAATCGTATAGCTTTACTGAAGATGTTAGGCACATATTAAAAACACCAGCGTATTATGCTACCAGATAGATAAGATTAGAGAGACACATTGTCGTACTGATAGATTCAAAATTTCATTTTCCTCCGTACTATAAGAGAACGGAATAGGCAGCATAGCAAAGGGATAGGTAGGGGAAATATTTTAGAGTGGTCTGTAGTGCATGGTGCATGTATTAAGCCCTTAAATATTATAGATACTAACAATCTAGTTGCATGAGTCCCTATAGTTGCTTGTTTGCATGTCGGTAGTGCATGCTTGGTGATCTTCACCCCCTGCCACACACCCTCGCGGTGGCTTGAAGGGTATCGTGTGGATGTAGATGTAGACCGATATACGAGAAAAAGTATTAGAGGGAGAATAACGACCGGACCGACAGATGCAATAGCATGTTTCTCAAACGCATATTACACGGCTACAAAGTAGTTTGTTAATATAATATATTCCTTACCACACGATCAAAACCAACCCATTACAACAGCAGTATGGAATATTTTATTTTCCCCACATTCATATCTACTTGAGCGTCTATTAATACGATAACATCAATATCCCTATCCTCTTAAAACCAAACGTAAAATGATATTCACGCTGGAAAAACTACGAATTTTCGCATCACAGAGTAGAAGAGGTGAGATTTCCAGAGAAGCGCTGTTTCGTCCAAATGGTGGCGCTATCGGGGACCGCCTTTTTCGTGCTTGACTTGTGCCCTGCCGAGGCGGACTGCTTCACTCACTGTCTTCGATGTCAAGACGCCACATCGGTGACCTCGGCGCTTCCACCGGAATCCAACCATTGTGATGGATTTACAGCGATGCCCAAAAGGACGAATTATTTCCACGTAAATCCTACGATCGAACGCAAAAAATCTTTGCTTCCAGTTTCCTATCCTCTTCACTAATTCTAAGGATGCATTATCCCCTACATTTTTTACTTAAATTTGTCTTAAATATCTCTCATAAAGGGACTTACTCGATGCAAGGTGAAGCAGCTCTGCTGGTGCGCGCAAGATTGTGGAGGAAGAGTTGCTGCTCTCCAAACTGCGCAGCCATCGCCAAAAGAAACCGAACTTCCCCACCAAGTAAGAGTTGTTATCAGTCCTCCTGGCCGCCGAAGCACAACCTCACTCCATCCCACCGCATACGCTCGTCTTGTCTGGAAACACGCACTCCTCCTCGGTTTCTCAATCGCAAATCTCCTTGTTTCCAACTGCTGGCTAATTCGAATTCGGTCCACCCGCTCCTTATGAGCGAAGCCGCATTCTCTAGCACTTGACACCACTCGACGCAGGTACGCACCCTTCCACCAAATAGAGGGGCGGGTGCCGATCAACCGCACCCTCTACCTCATTTGGAATATGCTGCCAGTGTATGGGATCCCTACGAAATCGGTCTAAATAACGAACTTGAACGTGTGCAGCGAAGATCGGCAAGATGTGTAAAGGGACGGTACGATAATTATATTAGAGTAACCAGTCTATTAAATGAATTCAATTGGGAAACGTTGTCAGATCGCAGGTTGAAATTAAGACTTAATCTCTGACACAAATTCCAAGACCATATTTTCAGTGATGATGTTAAAAATATTTTGTGAACCCCAACTTACTATGGTAGACTGGACCATAATCACAAAATTAGAGAAATTGATTGCCGAACTGACAGATTCAAAATGTCCTTTTTTCCTAGTACTATTAGGGATATGAATTACGGTAAATATATCCAGTACGAGAGTAGCAATGGATAACATTGGTAGCTGCATGTTGGTATAAGGACTTTAAGTTAACCCAACTAACAGCATGTTTTTGCATGTATGTTTTTCTATTTTTATCTTTTTGTAAATAGCGTAGTTTTGAACAGTACCTATACAAGTACTAATCCTTTTTATGCATGATATGTAGTGAATATTTGGTGAGAATTCACCCCCTGCCACACACCTTTATGGTGGTGGCTTTCAGGGTATTATGTATATGTAGATGTAGATGAAGCCGCATCCTCTAACACTTGACACCACTCGACGCAGGTACGTACCCTTCCCCCAAATAGAGGGGCGGGTGCCGATCAACCACACCCACTGTCTCATGTTCTCGCCCCACAATTCCCTCGGCAGACGCTTTGCCCTGGTGCAGCAAGCCGATGGCCTCGGTCATGAGGGCCATCCGACGGCCGCTCCTTGAGCGGCTTCCTCTCAGTGCAGGTGCCGTCTTGCGCCTGGGTGGTGCGGGCCCAAACGAGGCCCGCACCCCGGCGCGGTGCCGATTCGGCACCCGTCCTTTCTCCTCGGCAGTCATTCCCTTCAAAAGGCAATGTCACAAGGTCTTCGCCGCCTGGGCGATGGGGGCGCTCCCACACGGGACAAAGGGTCCTCCTTTGGCCGCTCGCCATATTATATGCGGGCCCCTAACCTCTCCCCACGCAATGAACGCCGCTTCAATCTCCGTTCCGCCCAGTCGGTCGCCTTTCGGCCCCCCCTCGCGGATGCGGGCCCTAAGGTCGCGAGCTCGTCTTTTGTTTTTCGCACTGACAGAGGCGCCACCGGCTTCAGAACTCCATTGGCAGGCCACCTGAATCATTCCGTGGGAACACACGGAGAGGTGAATTTAATTCAAGTTTAAGAATAAGTGGCCAAATATCCGTTTAGAAATTTAAGCTAACGAGTTAAATATCCCGAGAGTTTTTTATTCAATCCAGATAGAAGTTTGGCAATGCGATAGCACGTTGTTTAGAGGGATTAGTACCGCCGTTAGATATTTTAGTAATGGAAATATGACAGATAGTCCCCATTCCTATCATTACATATTTTTCCTCCCGGTCTGAAGCGCCTATTAGTGCGGAAACAGACTTGAAAACGCCCATGAAAAAGTAATGGAAATGAATCGCTCATAAAAACTATTAGCCTCAGCAGATCCATAGGTTTTAATGAAGTTGCAAGGGATGGTCGCAAAATAATATGCATCTAAATAGTTGCACATCTTTGAGTAATATTTACCTGAAGAGAATGAAATGACAAGGTTCTGAAAAAACAAATTTGATGCCAACATTTAAAAATGATGGTAGATATTATCCATTAATTATTTTAAAATGTTCATTTACCCACAAAAATATCGCGTAGACTTAGAGAGAATAGTTTCTTTCTGCTATTGGAGACGATTTGATAGCCAACATTTGTTGATGTAAACCAACGTGGGTTCGGAGAGTGAATATCTTGCGATAAACAACTCAGTATGTTTCATCATAGTATTTTTATCACAGGAGAAGGTAACTTTGTAGTTGTATGGTGTTTCTAGATCTCAGAAAAAACTTTTTATACCTATGTGTCCCAACTTTAAGTTACTAGCCAATTAAAATCCTCTAGGTAAGACAATGGCATTTCTTCAGAGATTCTTTAATGACTGCGCGTTGTGGGAGGCTTCAGATCGCATCGATAAGGAATGGGTCGTATCTGACGAAAGCACGATGAGACCTCTTCCATTCTGTCTCCAGCGTAGGCAACCATCAGCGCCGAGGGCAATCGCGAACAATTAAGGAGGTTGATCCGAAAAGTGAAAGTCATGTCATTTTTTTTCAGCACTTATAGAACTAAAGTTCCTATGTCTAATAAAGTAAATATAATTATAGCTACCCATACTCCTTTTTCCACAAATTGCATTTGAAATTACATACGATTAACGGCGAGAATGGCCATCACATGGGAATATAACGTTTAAAAATACCACAGTGACATCTCATTTTTGCAAAAAACTGATATTTTATGCGTCATTTCACAAGAAATAAAATGGCACGAATAAAAAGGCATCAACCCACCGTATTTTTCGCTAAATCCACCAATTTCTGCCCTTATAGCAGACGAAATGCGTTAGTGGTCTCCACATGGCGCTGCGGTCGCTCTAGCCAAAATGTACGGTGTATGAATAATATCATTACTAATGAGATATTAAAGCATATTTCAGAAAAATATTATAACATAACGTTTGATAGTAATATTCTGGTGTTAGAAATTAGTAAATTCATTGAGTACATGAATTTATTTCTTTAAAGTAAATGCTGAATTGACTCCATAGTCGAGCTGATTAAAATTATCATAAAAAAGAAATCCTTCGACTTTACATCGCATTTCTAGTGTTACTTATGACTTTCAATAGCTTAGGTAATATTCTTTGTGAAGTAAGGATCACTTAGCAGGCATATACTCGTACTTAAATTAATAAGATTCCTCAGACAACTTGACTCAAGCAGTCACGAGCCAACCTCCTTAAGTGGGCTATTTGGGTAAGAGAGTAGGAACACCGACTTGGCACTCTGACCGAATCACTCGGCTTCACGTACCATCTGACCCAGTACTGAACTCGAAGAGAAAAGTCTGACTCAGCCGGAATCCGATCTCAGTTCCTCTGAATGGAAGGCTCCACCACTCCAACTCGACCCTCCCCCAATGGGGGCGTTAACTCGGAACCGAAATCGTAATTTTGTACTCGAAATTATTAGGTGGAAACGAAAAACGAATTTTAGTGAAAAAATTAATCTTCTAACCCGAGCCATTCACTCATAAATCACAAAATTAAAATAAGCAAAAGGTGAGGCCCACCGAAAAAGCAGCTTTGATAACAATAACGTCATTTTCTTCCCGTCCTTGACTGCTTTTAAGGGAAGGGAAGTGAGTGGAGGGGGGTTCTCGGAAGGTCTGCTCGCACAGATCCTGTCGTAATCGCTCCTATTGGCGGAGTCAGAAGTGTCCCCCCCTTTGCGATAAGGCGAAGTAGCTTCGCGGGCTCAGTTGTGATTGGATGAATTCGATATACGTCAGAGGTTGCACCACGCCCACTTTTACGAAAGGGTTAAAAACATCAGTTTTTCGCCGCATATTATTCAAGAAATAATTGACGGATCAAAAAACAGAAAAATACGGGTCTTTTTATTTTACAAACTCTATCAGTTCCGGTAATAAAAAATATGGTAAACGACCCCATTCCAATCCTTTTATGCCGTAGTTACTAGTAAGACTGAGAGGGCATCCGCCAACAAAGGACCAGTAACATTGGATAATCGAATATAATCGGAATATCGATACTTGGCAGCTTGGATTAAATTAGTGAAAACGCGAGGTATTGATGCTTCAGAAAAATAAACTCTCCTGCCGAAGTAAGAAAGTTAAATAACGAACGCAACAGCAATAAGATATTTAGAAATCACCATCACAGAAGACACCGCGTTGGAAACACCAAGAAAATAGTAGATCTATAAACATTATCCATTACGGTTCATAAAGATAGATGTGTTTGGCGTTTGAATTCAATGGCATAAAGTCATTTGTGTGAAATTCACTTAAAGAAAAGTGTAATATGCGACATTGGACAAATATATAAAAGAAACCAAATATAGTTTTAAGTGAAGCATACCCCTTTTGTTGTACGATAAGAACCAAAACTAATTGAGTAAAAAATTAATTCATATTCAGTATTAAAGCTGTTAGGTTGAAGGTAATGGAGCAACTCTCCTGCGAAGAACAGTCATTTTGACAGACATTTGAAAAGATTCTGTTGAAGTCTAACCATAAGGCATTTATCTTTAAGCTCCTCAGCAACAGCTGCTTCACTTGCACTTTTCAAGATTATTGAAAATGGTTTCTGCGTCAAATTCAAAGTGAATGAATTTTGATTCAATTGAAGAACTGCAATGGTGAAACATAGATTCAACCGCAAGATGCGTACCCGAAAGTAAAAACAACCATTTTGATGTCTCGGTATTAGAGAGAGGTAAGTTAAATCTATTCCAAAATGACAGTTGCTGCTCGAATACGCCAAGTAGTTATATGGATATGACAAAAGTTCTGCTGTTTTCCCTCGAAGGAAACGCAATGGGGATATTCTGATCGTGCTTGCATTTCAGTTTGAATTTTGGAAACAGCTGAAGGCGGAAATATTCAATGACGGAGAAAACTTACCGGGAGAAGCATTCAAAGAGTCGCTCATTATTCGCTACTTATGATAGCGATTCATTCATTCAGAAATAGCATTATCAATTCTGTTACAAAAATACTTTCACTTTATTCTTTCGAAAATACGAATAGATGAGGTCTTATGGCTGGTGATTCATTCAACGAAGAAAATATTAGGGGGTTCGTGAATGAACACAGAAGGAAAAACTTTTGAATAATTTACAAAGACGTTAACGTCGAATAACTGGTCTTTGAGAAATAGGATACGCCTGAAGAAGAAACCTGAAGAGGTTCAGAGTAATGCGGCAAATGGTAAATTAATAGGAAGGAGAGGTGTGAAAACTCATAAAGAGATTCTCGTGGAAGGTATTCGAACAAGTAATTGTTTCCCCATACCCATGGCCAATTCTCTGTGCATTAGATATGGGCATGTTGATATCCTTTAGAACACGTTGATCTTGGATTAAAATCATTGAAAAATCATTTTATTGAAAAGAAAGCAGTGGCACGACCGATGGCATTAAGGGTGTTCATGACGCGAGATCCTAAGTCCGCCGCGTGACTGAGGAAGTGACAACTACTGGCAAGGAAGTCACCTGTCACTGAGGCCAACTTCTCTCTTCGCTGAGTAGGAACAAATGGGTGAGACGCCACACAGTGAAACACGATGGCGTCTTTTCCTCTGCGGCTGCTACTGACGGACACCTCCGATTCATCGCAGCGCATGTTATTATCAAATGCTGCTCTAAGGTTGCTTTTTCTTAGCGTAGTCCGGTGGTCGCAAAACAGGCGGTCATCACAGATTAAGATGTAGTAGGTCACATCTACACAAACTGCACTCCGCAAAACCTGGGTGAACCCAAAATCAATGTAAATGGCCGACGTCTTAGCATCCAGGACATTTAGCTAGTAATGATTTCGGGAGATTTTAGGAGAATAAGTCTTCTCTGTTATTTTTATCTTCTTCTACGCCCCCATTCTATATCTGTAGATATAGAATGGGGGCGTATATTCGGAACCGAAATCGCAAATTTTTGCACGAAATTGTTAGATGGAAAGGAAAAAAGAATTTTAGTGAAAAAAGTAATCTTCTAACCACAACCATTCACTCATAAATCAATGATTAAAATAAGCAAAAGGTGACGCCCACCGAAAATGCTGCTCTGATAACATTGACGTCATTTTCATCCCGTCCTTGACTGCTTTTCGTGGAAGGGGAGGGAGTGGAGGGGGGTTCTCGGAAGGACTGCTCGCACAGATGCTGTCAGAACTGTCCTATTCGCAGTGTCAACTGTGTCCCCCCATTGTGATAAGGCGAAGTAGCTTCGCGGGCTCAGTTGTGATTGGAAGAAGTCAATATACGTCAAAGGTTGCACCACACCCATTTTTCCGAAAGGTTTAAAAACATCAGTTTTTCACCGCTTATAACTCGGGAAATAATTGACGGATCAAAAAACGGAAAAATACGGGTCTTTCTATTTTACAAACTCTATCATATTCGGCAATAAAAAAATATGGTAAACGACCCCATTAATGCGGTAACATTCACCAGAAATCAGTTCACTATGGGTTATCTTCCTCGCCGTGCAGAAATTAAATAACGCTAATTTAACTCATACTGTGAAAATTTTAATACTACTAGCCAGACCATGCATATTGTGCAAATAACGGCATGGATCATCTCTAGAAGAATATAACCGATATAAGAAGAGTTCCAGAAAGAGGACGAATGTGGAAATATGGCAAAAGAGCGCAAGAGAGGTGACGATGGCACGAACACTGCTCATAGAGAAGAGAATGGAGGAGAAGAAAAAACTGACTTTCATTGTAGACTAGGGAAACGTGTTTCACAACGTGGATTGGAGGTCAATGCTTAGAATTATGGTGCCCTATAATTACCGAAAAATTATCCACAATTTGTATAAAACCAAGTGGCTGTGATAAATTCTGGAACCAGCTATGAAGAAGCAAAAACTAAGAAAGGAGTGAGACAAGGACCGCAATTGTCTATGCAAACATGGAGAAAGTTATCGAGGGATTCAAAGATAGGGATGGGTGCCGTTTAGTTCACCGGATGACGTAATGGCAAAGATAGACAGGGAAGAGCGGTTAAGAAGGAAAAGACATTGGCCGGATGTCGCCTGAATATCCATAAATGGGTAAGGCATTAGGAGAGGCGGCCTGGACCAATTTTAATGTTGGGAAGCGAAACTGAAAGGGATGAGAAATTGTTGCCTTCTGGCGAATAGCAAGCGATGGACGGGTCAGCAAGGAAGACGAGGTGAAGAGGACATGGCGCTGGAAGACGACGAATCTAAACAGCTGGACGTATGAACTAGGGAGAAACACATCACTAGAAGTTACGTATGGGGTACACTCTTTTATGGCATTGACGATAACAGCAATTGAGAAGTCAAAGATGGAAGTATGCAAGGCGTGGTGCTACCGGAGAATGATTTTTTTTGGATGAAATAGTGTTGTGCCACGGGAAAGGAAGTGATGGAGAGTATCTCTGTCAGATAGCACAAAAGTGAACAACACTAATGCTCTCCGTGTTTCTCGGTCTGTTGATGTCACCGACGATACTCATTCCATTTCCAAATCTGGTAATTAATTCTTATATTTTAATACAAACCATTCCAAATCTAGGTAACCTTAGTTTAATTTGTAACTTGTAAATATGTTTATTTGGGAAGCTAAAAATAATCTATTTTAAATAATAACGATGAATTTTTATCGATGAAAATGGACTTTAAGTGGTATAGCCAAAGGAATGATGTCGGCGTTACCGACTTAAAAATTCTTCGAATCAAAGCCGTCCAAGCATCGCCACTATTTCAATTCACTGATGTTTGGAAGATATACGCATAGAAGTGCAGTTATAGCGTATCTTGATTGTGGCAAGCCACAGGTGGCACACTATGGGAGTCTTCTTATAGTGTGGGCCGCGGCGGATCATCATCCAAATATTAAGGCTGGAACCGAAGGACGCACCTTCTTCATCGAACACCGCACGTCGATGGTTCGTTGGGCTCGGGCCCATGCTCTTGCTGGAAGGCCTCAGTGGCCCTCAGGGCCTCACGACCACAGGAATAAAGTCTCCGCCAGGGTCAATCGTTGGCTCTGAACTCATGCGCGTGAATGCGTGGACGCACCATCTTGATGTCTGAAGAACAAATATGCTTCGCAAAAACACGTTCGCGGCGTGGTTTCCAGAGACCTGAAGCTCGCAAACCAATCTCGAACAAAGATGAATATAACAGTTCGTAAAGTGAACTTAATAGCAGAATGCTATAGCATTTCAATATTGAACGTAATGAGTTTTAAAAGTTGAAAATTGATCAAAAGAGGTAATATTTTCCGGTAAGCGTAATTTCCGTAAAGTGTGCATACATTTCTGTGTAAACTAGAGTATCCATATTAAAAATACACTTCGTACTCTTCCACATATTTAAATTTGTGGAACATTACAAAAATTAAATCCTAATCTTGTGTATTAGTGCGAAGTGTATTTTAAATACGGATATTAGTAATTTCCACGAAGTGAAGCCTCAAATAGTCTATCGTAGACTAGAGTATTTTTTTAAATGGTAATAATGATATCCGATGATATATTTTGAGTACCTATACCCCCAGGATTGGATTCCGGAGATATTAAAGGGAAAAGAGATGCGGAATTGATCAATGCTTCAAGGATCCCTTATTTAAAGGGTCTTTTATCAAGGAGCGGCGGACTGTCCTGAGGACACGCGCGGTTACCGCCTTGCCCTCATTTGCTGCGATACGATGTTCTTTGGTGTTATCGACCACTTGTCGGCTGAATACTTATAGTCGTGAACGCCTATGACATTCAGGCATCCTTTGTGTAAAAATAAAGAAGATCGTGTGGAACATATGAAGTATGGGTGAAGGCTTAACTAATAACATGGCAGAAATGACAGTAATAACATCGAAGTATCACATTGAAGTGGTCGATTACGAATAAATATTAGAGGCGAATAAGTGTAAAAGAAACAGTTTGCACAGGGAGACCACTCACCTTGAGATATAGGACAACGGGGTCGTTTACCATATGTTTTTATTGCCGGATCTGATAGAGTTTGTAAAATAAAAAGACCCGTATTTTTCTGTTTTTTGATTCGTCAATTATTTCTCGAGTTATAAGCCGTGAAAAACTGATGTTTTTAACCCTTTCGGAAAAGTGGGTGTGGTGCAACCTCTGACGTATATCGACTTCGTCCAATCACAACTGAGCCCGCGAAGCTACTTCGCCTTATCGCAATGGGGGAACACAGTTGACACTGCGAATAGGACAGTTGTGACAGCATCTGTGCGAGCAGACCTTCCGAGAACCCCCCTCCACTCTCTTCGCTTCCAAGAAAAGCAGTCAAGGACGGAAGGAAAATGACGTCAATGTTATCAGAGCAGCATTTTCGGTGGGCGTCACCTTTTGCTTATTATAATTTTTGATTTATTAGTGAATGGTTGTGTTTAGAAGATTCATTTTTTCACTAAAATAAGTTTTTCGTTTCCATCTAACGATTTCGAGTACAAAATTGCGATTTCGGTTCCGTGTAAACGCCTCCATTGTCTGCACTTTTAGCCATCGGTGAGTCCATCTCGGGAAAGCGAATGGCCTCCGGTTACAAACGGTCTTAACGGATCGCCGCAATATTGCGGACGCTTACTGCAAAAATATCTAATTCGGATAAATCGGTATGGTCTAAAAGTAAAAACAAAATCTCTCAAAAATAAATTAGAACAACAGGGGTAGAAGCAATTAATGTACATTCTTGGTGTTTAATATAAAATCGCCGTATCAGGAGTCATATAAGTCTGGGTGTGAAAAGAACAAATTATTTATTTACGGAACATTGTTCGGGTCACACAAACTTATATTTAAAAAACAAGTGATTTCTTGTTTTGAGCTTCAAATGTATGTCAATAATGATTGAATTGATGGGTGAAAAAAGAGATCTATTATGCTAACATCACCAATTCAGCGGACCACACTATAAACATATTAGGTTGATGAGACGCTTTTCACCATACTATGTATAAAACGTGTATTCAAGTCTTCAAGAATAAAAATTTAACAATCATCAGCTACCTCCCCCAAACTACGACAAATTCGACACGGCTGAGCGGACAAAAGTAACGGGCTATTACATGTAATATGCAACCCGCGCAAAGTGATAGCTAAAGTGATGCACATATTTTCTTAAATACTTTCATTTTGCGCTGCAATAACCGCAGCATATTTTTTCATTAATCGATAACTAAGATCTTTGGCTACAAATTCATGCAACTTATATGGTGGGGCAATGCCTGGCAATACCACTTTTTCAAATTTTTCTTCAAAAATTTCGCGAAAAAAGTTGTAAAATACTTACTGTAAAAAATGAAGATAACGTTCATATAAACTCTTGATAAACTTTTCACTCGTATGCATAATACCTACTTACTATGAGGGAGGTATTTATTTTTTACCAAATTAAAATCGATTGAGTCAATCGATAAGTCAACGAGACCTTCTAATTGAGGGTTTCCATACACACACAAATGATCTACGCCATAGTCACTTTAACAATGATTTTTTCGCGAATTTTCATACTTATGTACCTGTAAATTGCATTTCCTGGTGGCGCCATGATCATAGAAGACAACGCAGTGTATAAAAGAACTAGATTTGAGAGTTAATTTCAGGGACTTCTGGCCATCGTTTTAGGCATTTGGTCCCACTGTGCGCAGGTGCGGGGGCCCCAAATGGGCCCCAGGTGTTTAATTAAGGGAGTGTCCTCCGACGGGTCCGGGATGGCGTAGTGGTTATAGTACTGGCCTCTTACCAGGAGGACCCGGGTTCAAACGATTCCCGGAACAGTGAAAGACAGTGTTCATTTCGGTCCCCACTGGAGTGCTATGTGGAGAGCATTGGAACACACTTCTCCGTCCGTCGGATGGGACGTTTAGCTTTGGTCCCTTTTGGCTCCTTCTTGTTAAGAGCAGGCTTATGCCGACGCCGGGTTTCTCTCCACCCTTTCCCTCCCATTCCTATCCTTTCCTCTCGGTCTGAAGCGCCAATTAGTCCGTGGCCTCCCGTGGGCCCTCTCATATCCGGAGTTCCTCTTCTTGGGGCCCTCCTGCGACGTCCTACGACCTCCTGACCTGCCAGCTGTCTGCCAATAGGCGCCAGCTTGCCGTCAATTGTTAGTAATGAAATTCCATAGCATGGTGTACTGCTAGTACTACCGATCCACCCCTCGGATCCCATCACGACGTGTCTCACACGGGCCTAGTTGTCGCAGACAGGATTCGCCTTCGCGCCCCCATGATGATCACTGGCACACGCACTCACAGCTACCCAGTGACTGAACACACCAAAGCCTGTCGACACCTGTGCTCCACATCAACGAGGGAAAGGTAACCCTGCTTACTGTAGCCTTGAAGAGCAGAAACGCAATTCTCCCCAGCATGTAACTGCTCTTCCCTAGTTGAGGTCCCTTGGCGGGAGATGGCTCCGGCCGTGCCCTTATCTCGCTTGCAGAGGAAGGAGCTTGCCTCTGGCCAAAAAAATATGATAGCAACGTCCCGAGCATTGCTTGACGCGCCGCAGTTGACAGGTATGCGTCGAACAAAAGCTTTAGCACAAACAGAAGTGTCAACTGCAGGAAAAGGTCTCTCATTTTGTCGCGTGGGCCGTTCAGACCGGCTCCATTTCACGAACCGATAACTCCTAATCTGGTCACAATTTGTCCTTTACTGGCAGTTAAAGTGGTTGAGGACATTTTAATGTGCCACTACTAAAAATTATTCGCATCGCTTGGAATATAGCGTCCTTGGAGAACACTGGGGGACACCGATGTGGCCGACGCGCCCACTGTGAAGTTAAAAACTTATTTTAAGGCGGCAAAATGTAACCTTCCTGTTAGAAAAAAATCTATCGTAGACGCAGGGTCAGGTATTGATGCTGGCCTTCTCACGCGACCACCAAGCTCAAGGCAATAATCGGCGAGGTGACCGAATGGCGGTCAATCCGCGAGTGAAATGGTCTCACCACCATGGCACACATGACCACAGCCCCTCCTGACGCTGCCTGTCGGACAGACCTGGGCCTGTGAGGAGCCGGACATGACGAAAGAGGCGTCTGAGGCCACCTTGCTGGTGTCCTGCGCGGACTAACACCGAGCGCCCTCCAGCCAAAGAGCGTTCCGCTTCGTCGTTCGCAACGCACGAGAGCAGCTTTGTCCTCGTGTCCGTCCGATGAATTCTCACCGATGTCACCCCTCTATTTCCAAGTATTCCTCCTCACCGAGTCCAGTTCAAGGAGGTTCATCCGAAAAGTGAAAGTCATGTCTTTTTTTTTATTTTCAGCACTTATAGAACTAAAGTTCCTCTATCTAATAAAGTAAAGATAATTACACCAACCCACACTCCTTTTTCCAGAAATAGCATTTGAAATTACATACGATTAACGGCAGGAATGGCCATCACATGGGAATATAACGTTTAAAAATACCATAGTGACATGTCATTTTTGCAAAAAAACTGATATTTTATGCGTAATTTCATAAGAAATAAAATGACACGAAAAAGGCATCAACCCACCGTATTTTTCGCTAAACCCACCAATTTCTGTGCTTATAGCAGACGAAATGCGTTAGTTGTCTTCAAGTGCCGCTGCGGTCACCCTAGCCAAAATGTATGGCGTATGAATAATATCATTACTAGAGCGCGGAAAAAAAGTCTTCAATTTTGCAAAAAAAAGTCGCCTAAAAGGTCACCAATATTTTTGAAAAAAGTCTCTCAAAAGTCTGAGTTATTTCCGTGAGAAAGTTTCTGAATGCAACTGAATTGTTGGATAAAAGAGCCTAGAGATGCCAGTCCAGGCATTAGGGGATTTTACTTGTAAAAATTAGAGGTAGTTCTGGAAATTAATTTATCCTATGCTTTTTGGGTCGCTGAATCCGAATTTCTAACTTCCCACCAAAAATTCCCCCCGCAACCCCCCCAAATTTTGAAAATAGCACTCAAAAAATCGCTTTTTTTAGTTTTTAAATCGTTTAGTTTTGATTTTGGGAAAAACTAATCATCGGATAATCGGAAAGTAGACAATATAAGCAACAAAAAAGGTATTCTAACATTTTGACGTAGGACGAACAGCGCGCCCTGAAACATGCGCCTCGGCGTCGCGGGGCTGTATGATCCAACTTATGCAACCCCGCTTAACCACTCACGTCGTTTATATTCACTCTCCCGTCTCCCCATGGTTCACTTTCTTCGAAACTCACCCTCCCATCTCATTGTTCCTAAATTTCAATATCTGGAAGTCCCCAGCACCCGACCTCTTATTAAAAAGGCATTAGATGACAAAGAGGGTGGAAGTTCACTCCATTGTAAAACCTTGGAAACGGCGTTTTTTCAGTCAAATTTAAAGGGGAAAATTTTATAATATACAATACAAAACAAGTTTTTACATAGGATCAAATATGTTATAAGGCAGTTGAAACATGATTTAATAGTTCGAAACTTAGTTTTCTGCTCAAGAAAAACCGAAAATGAGAATAAAGTACTTATTTGTTGTCCATTGTATAGGTCAGGACCCCTATTTTCGGGGAAGCTGAGAACCTTTTTCTCTTGTTTTTCGCGATAATTTAAAAATCTTCTTCTCCGCTTGATCGCAGCCGAGGGTCCAGGTTCATCTACGTCATGCTTGCCTCGCTACAATGTAGGCTCATTTAATGATCATCTGCACACAATGTGACGCGTTCCCCTCGTCGGAAATTCTAGATGATCTTTCATATAATTGTATCATTTTTCCACTAATCTCCTAAACAAAAGAGGAGTGCTAGCATACAGTGTAGCGCTGTCGGCTTGTCAGCAGACCACCCGGGTTCAAATAAGCTGGTTCATAATTAGAGCAATGCATTCTTTCAGATCAATCTATCCCTTTGTGAAGTCTTTGGACACCCTCAGCAAAAAAAACTCGAAGTGCGAGGTGGCCCAGGGAAAGGAACAATATGTGAATTTGACATGCAAATGGATAAGTACGGGGTGAGCTCTACCCTCACCTATCCAAACCAACCTTCGGGTTAAAGCACTGAGTGAGTGTGATTATTTCATGAACGGTGGAGCAATAGAAAGAATTCATTGCAGTTTCCGGAGCTATTATTAAATTTTCGCATTAACAATTGTTAGGAGCTTACATTTTACAGCATATCTCTGCTGCGTGTAGTACCGCATGAAAAATACAGATCCGTCCAACACACAGTTGAACAAATGTGATCACAACAGCCAAATATTAACTTAGGCATGAGGTTTAAATAAAAAGTCCCAAGGTGAAGATTTGTATTTAAAACCACAAAAGTCCCAATTATACAAAGAGTCAAAAGACTTTTTTTCCGCATTCTAATCATTACTAATGAGATATTAGAGCCTATTTCAGAAAAATATTATAACATAACGTTTGATAGTAATATTCTGGTGTTAGAAATTAGTAAATTCATTGAGTACATGAATTTATTTCTTTAAAGTAAATGCTGAATTGACTCCATAGTCCAGCTGATTAAAATTATCATAAAAAAGAAATCCTTCGACTTCACATCGCATTTCTTGTGTTACTTATGACTTTCAATAGCTTAGGTAATTTTCTTTGTGAAGTAAGGATCACTTAGCAGGCATATACTCGTACTTAAATTAATAAGATTCCTCAGACAACTTGACTCAAGCAGTCGCGAGCAAACCTCCTTAAGTCGAGAGATGAACGAGCGATGATATCATCCTTCGTAACCTTGCGTTTCCCGCACACCAGCATCAATAGCCGACCCCTGAACGAGAGACAGTCTTTCCCCGCTAACGCACAACATTGGATTCTCGAGGCAGCTGCGGCGACGACTTAAAACGCGTCGCGCCGTCGATGGCGCCCTATCTCACGGCGATGACGATTGAATCGGCCAGCGGCATGACCGCGACGCTTGCACCATCTACCGGCCAGCGGCTGCACTCAGTCGCCGCCCCGAAGGCTCTAATGGTGCCCACATTGCATGGCGTCTTCGGAGGATTGCAGGCCTCCCCAAACAGGATCGACATCTTTGGGGAAGTGTGTTTGTCCGGATGCCTGAATCACGCCCGAAATTTTAAGAAACCACCTTGGGGTTTTTACGCGGAAGCGTTCCATCCAGCGTGTTATAAATCGGCATTCCGAACGGCACGTCTCCCGCGTTCTTGTCTCGGAACCTCAACTCAATGGAGGTCGCTCCAGGGAGATGGATGGGATTCCGGCCGAGTAGGCGACGCCGTTCAGAAAGGAAGCCTCGTTTCACGGCTGATGGAAGTGCCATGACAACTTATTGAGAAACCATTCACGAAAGAGAACATCTACGGAATAAATCAATTGAAAAATGTCTTTTTACCCATAAACAGGGTTTGGCTCATAACGCCATCCTCATATGAACCAGAACAGGCTTTTCTCATCGAAGGTTATTTCTGTGATGGTGATTCATTCCCAGGCAGGCATATAGGGCCGTATAAAGGGTCTCCACTGGAGTGATGCTCATGCCATTAATCAGCACTACATGGTATTCAGAATACCCCTGGAGTGGCTGTCTCACTGCTCTTGTCGTATCAGCGACGCTACTTTGAGCACCCCCCCCCACCCTACGTAGGCCACCAAACAGAATTTCAACCTGACCGCCACCTTATATTGGTCGCCGCATCGTAATAATAATTTCTATGTTTTCATGTGATCGAAGGTAATTAAGCTTCATTGTTGCACATTGTAATATGTAGCAACATAGCAAGAATACTTAGCCAACGAAACAAATTATGCAATACTATATTCATTACGGAAACAAGTTCACAACTTAACATCGTTACGTTCTGTTGAATTATTAATTAATATCCAACTCCGTGCTTGGCTTATGGCCACTACGGGCACATCATAGTTCTTCGTATTTTGCAGCAGACCACTATTCTTTGCCACCATCTTATTAATCTCTGCTGTCTCACTTTTCGTCAAACTCACGGGGTCACCTTCTTCCCGCGATTCTCTAGTTTCAGCGGAGAAATGTAACCAATGCAAAGATGTTCCAATCGCTCATCAGCTTTTACTCCTAGTTCGGTGTATTACCGTAACCTACACCATCATCCCTCACCCATCATCATCTACACGATACCTTGCAAGCCACCGCGAGGGTGTGTGGGAGGGGGTGAAGGTCACTAAGCATGCACTACCGACATGCAAACAAGCAACTATAGGGTCTCATGCAACTAGATTGTTAGTATCTATGGTATTTCAGGGATTAATACATTCATCGTGCACTAGAGACTACTCTAAAATATTTCCCCTGCCAATCCCATTGCTATGCTGCCTATTCTGTTCCCTTATAGTACGGGGGAAAATTGCCATTTTGAATCTATCAGTACGACCATCTAACTCTCTAATTTTATTTATCTGGTCGAATCTAGCATAATACGCTGGTATTTTTAATATGTGCCTAACATCTTCAGTAAAGCTATTCGTTTGAAATTTCTGTAATAGATTTAATTTGTACTTTAAGCTACGCTCTGCTAATGATTCCCACCATAATTCTTGTATTAATTCCGAAACGCAAAGTTGAGTAACCTATAGTAACACCTTTTAACGAACCTAGCTGCTCTACGCTGCACACTGCCTAGTTCTCTGATCAAACCTAATTCATTCGGATCCCATATACTGGCTGTAGGTGGGGCCTAACTAGAGAAAAGTTACATCGCTGTTTTGTCTTCTCATCCCATTTTTCAAGTACTCTTTTTATAAATCCTAGCTTTCTCTTCGCTCGGCCGCATATTTTCCGGATGTGTATTCGCCACGATAAATCTTTAGTGATTGTTACACCTAGGTGTAAAGAAACCTTATGGTTTCAACGCTCTCGATCTTCGTGTTATTAATTTTATAGGATTGCTCTATCGAATTATCCCTCCTCCAAAAATAGTAGCTACACACTTTTTAAGGCTAAGTTCTAACTGCCATTTGTCGCACCACTCTTGTATTTCATCTAAATCCTTGCTAAGCTATTTCCTGTCTTCTTCTTTTGATATACCCCTGTGCACAACCGCATCGTCTGCAAAAAGTCTAAGCTTACTACTAACTACAGTACCCAAATCGTTTATGTATAAAAGAAATAGAAGCGGACCTACTACGCTACCCTGGGGAACTCCCGATGTGACTTTGATTGTGTCCGACATGATACCATCTATGACAACCCTCTGCTTTCGCCCACTTAAGAATTCTTGATCACGTCAATGTCGCTGCTTACCCTTGAGTCGAGTTGACAACATAGCGACCATCAATACTCCACGAGAAGGAGTAGTAGTTGCAGTGTTTGAAATATGATTGGCAGAAGAAGACACACGTATCTTCCCGGAGTGATACTGCGACTGCTAGATTAGTTGAGATTATGAATAAAGGTCATATTATGATATTGGGAACATTAATGGGATAACAAACGTTCCACTTCAATGAAAGTAGCGTACGAGACGAACACGTTATAATGGCGAAATAGAGTGATTCCCACTTTCTCTCCGTGGTGAGAGTCACTGCCAGAAGTGGACAAGGCCTGAATATCAAACTGATCTTTGCGCGAAACGCCTTCTTAGCGAGAAACAGAGGAGGGAAGGAGTGAGGAGACGCCGGCATTTACGAACACAAGCGCTTACCACAGAAGAGTTACATCACCAGTTGAAGACAGTTCTACATTACGTAACATTATTACATAATCACCCCATCAGGGCGTAAATTTGGACCAAAAAATGTACGTGAGAGTACCGTTTCACGCGATACTTGTCATTGTGCAATCTGCGTCGTGTAAAGTGACGAATAGCACACCTTCATAAATGACTGTCGGCTGGAAAATCCCCCTCCCCAGTGTTCTATTCGCTCTCCACGCATTCTTCTACGAGTTGTCGCTGCGCAATCAACGTGGAAACGCCGGCCTCGGCCGAACTTTGTCCAGATGAGGGAGGGGAGGTGGTTCACCGAGAGCAGCGGGTAGCAGGTGGGCAACGGCTGAGGACATCAGCTCCAAGGGGGAATTGATTGTGGATGGGAATCATTCACGGGACGCAGGAAAAGCGCAGCGACGGTCAAGAAAGCCCATGTCGCCGTACGGGACATCATGCCCACTTTGGTCAGGGCAAACATTTCGAGACAGGAATTAGTATAACATAGGAGAGGAAGGGGTGTTTTGCCTAAGACGGTGTAAGTAAATGAGTGAGAGTTATGGGGTTGGAATCGCTTTTGTTGATAAGGGGAAATGCAGTAGGAGACGCTATCTCATTAAGTGGAGTCTCAGCGAGCAAAGTATCTATCGGTTCTTTGTAAGGCTGGACTCGCCGACGCACCTCCGCCTCGCTAAAAAGTACACCCTCCTGAGCAATGAAGTGCATGCCATCACTAGTGCCGAACCTCTCGCAGACGGGCTGCGTGAACAGAGATGCGAAGCCCGGACTGGAGAGGAAGAAGATCGGCTTTAAATGCATGTCCCACCCGGACAGCCAGCAAACGCCGTCCGTCAACATCTCCTCGTCTCCAAACAGGGCTCCTCGAGCCAAAGAAGCAACGAGGAAAAGCACAGAGGAAGGGGAGCGTCAACTCCAGTGATTCTGAACAAAGAAGCTACCACGCAGATCACCACAGGGTGGTCAATTTTCGAGTATTAGCGGGACAAAATCAATTTTTCAGTGTAAGCGATGGAATAGCATTATTTTAGTATAATAGCATTATTAATAAGCCAAGTTAAATGCTGTCGTATTAACGGCTCGTTTTTAAATGGTCTCTAAATTGGTCGTGTCTTTAGGAGAAGCACCATAAGTTTACCACATTTGTGTTGATGAATTATGCCTCAAAGAGTTGCCATATTTGGCATAAACCCTTATATTTAACAGCACATGCTCAATTAGAATGTCTTTATTTACAATGGTTAATTTAGCAGGCGTCCAATTATCTATTTGCTTCTCAATTTAGTGGATTACTTCTCTTTTTCCTTCACAAATTGAAGAGAGAATAGGTAGGCTAAATCTCGTGGAGGACATCCTTGAATTTTTCCATACAATTACTTTTTGATTCCTTTCTTTTTCCTCAAGTTGAAGTTATAAGGGGACTATATAACTTATAACAATATATTGACGTCGGAAGAACGTCGGAATCCTAAGATTGCAGATTTTCGGAAAAACTTTGCTTGTAAAAGCCATCGCAGTCCCATTTATGACTCATTTGAATGGATACTTAATGCGGCTTATTGTGCTCTCATCAATATCGCAATATCAATCGCAATCTCTTCGCGAGATGGCGTTCACGGCTACTGGAAAATGACAATAGCATCATTTGGCGCAAGTGGGCGTAACTACCGCTATTAGGTACTGGTTACACAGATAACTGATGAATGATTTCATTGTGCCAACTGTTCGCCAGTTGGCACAATAAAATCATTTTGTGCCTGAGCAGAGCGTGACAGAGCACCAGCGTGGATGTCCCAATCACACTTTTCTACCTGTGATCTATATTTTAGTGTTGTATACCCTATCCTTCCACACGATAAGTAGGAACCGAGATCCTATCCCCATCCCTGCCATTCCTATCCTTATACCTTTCCTCCCGGTCTGAAGCGCCTATTAGTGCGGAAACAGACTTGAAAACACCCATAGTCCTTCCACTGGAATTGATTCAGAAGCACGATCCCTATCCCTTCCATCCCTATCCTTATACCTTTCCTCCCGGTCTGAAGCGCCTATTAGTGCGGAAACAGACTTGAAAACACCCATGAAAATCCTTCCACTCATACGACTCTGACGAGGCTTCAGACCACATATCCCTCTCCCTTCTATCCCTTCCATCCCTATCCTTATACCTTTCCTCCCGGTCTGAAGCGCCTATTAGTGCGGAAACAGACTTAAAAACACCCATGATTCAATTTTTGCTGATAATTTTAATTCCCTATCACTGTTACGGTGGTTGCGCGAGGGTGTTGCTAGTTTCCCGTCGTAGGCGAGAAAATGCCTTGCCGCCCCCGACGAAAAGATAAGGTGTCATCAGCCGGCAATTGAGCAATTTTTATACATATATCTTTTAACAGATCCCTGAAGGGGAAAATTCCCGAAACCAGATGCTATAATCTTTTTTATTTTGTTGTTTTTTTTGTAAGTGTGATACATATGTTTTCTACAGCTGGTTTTAAGCAGTAAACTCATTTTTCAGTTGAATTTGAAGTGAAGTAAGGGTATGAATGTTTATAATATATTTTGGTTTTGGATTTGAAGAGATATATTGGGGGATAAAAGAGAACTGGACACAGTTCAACCTACAATCTAGGGGTAGGTAAAATGGGTTAACGCAGGAGATGAAAGGAAGGAGATGAAAGAGGAAGTGGATTTGGAAGCTGCGAGGCTAAAGGAGGGGAGTACCCTCGGGGAATTCAAGTTGTACTTATTTATTTGAGAGGAAGGTTTGGGAACGAGTCTTGATCTTGCGGAGTCTTGCCCTTTTCAGGGGATATAGGGTCTGAATGGCAGGCTTTTGATTCAATTTGGGTGATTTGAGATTTAAATTAAGAGTTTTGGTTCTCGGAGTGTCTTCTTGGGTCACATTATGAAGTGGGAATTTGAAGGATGAAAGGTAAAAACTTTAGCGTTCCACAGAGGTTAAAGAGATTTATTACGACATGCTTCACTTCACTGAAGCATCATCAGGTACAAGAAAAAGTGAGACGCATGAATATATGTGGGAGTCCAACGGGAATGGGGTGGGGGGGAAGGGAGGAGGGATCAGGGAGGAGAGGGTGCTAAGGTTGGCCCCTACTAAGTGGGTGGGAGCGGTCGGTGTGGTGCTGCTGGAGTAAGTAAGAGTGAGGTGGGATTACCTGTGAGGGCTGGACGCCACACGGAGAGGACCCTTCCACCGAGAGGTGTCGGAGTGAAGCCACGGGATATCTCGGAGTGGTAACGGAACAAATGGTCACTAGCGATATTTTTGCCGTTCTTCTCATCCGAAACTATCTTTCCATCTGCTCAGCGGCGTCGGAAGTGGGGGGCATTCGCCCCCCCCCCCCTCAGAATTTGCCCCGGACCCTTGAGAAATGAGTCTTCATTAATAAAAATTAACTTTCACTTGTTTCCAGCTTGCCTTTTCCCTTCTGACGCATATTCTACCACCTTCATGTGCACTTTCAGCGGAATTCTAGTCTCTTCCCCCTCCTATCCGAAAAAAAATGCGGGCCCTTACCTTAAGAACCGGGCCCTTTTCAAGGTTGGCCCCTCCCAGCGAAAATAGTTCCGACACCCCTGCATCTGCTCCAGAATCTCCATCCTGGTCCCCTTTCACTTCTTGGTGAATCATTTCCGGGATGAAGAAAACGGCGTCGCGGCCTTCCTAGAGGAGAGGTGGGCTGCGAAGGGCTCTGCGAGGCTATTTGGAATCTTCTTCTCTCTCCAGGCAATTTCCATCTTCTTCGATTGTGATTTTGTAAACAACGTATTGAACTCCATCAGTCTCTCTCCTCTTTCGTTTGGGTTTCCCAATGCGTATAATCCAGGTATTCCAGTTCCATTTATTATGATGCATTATTAAGTTTTCCTTAATTTTCCTTTCGACCATATTTTCAGTGATGAAGTTAAATATATTTTGCGAACCCCAACTTACATTGGTAGACTGGACCATAATCAAAAAATTAGAGAAATTGATTGCCGAACTGACAGATTCGAAATGTCCTTTTTTCCTCGTACAATTAGGGATATGAATAATGGTAAATATATCCAGTACGAGTGTAGCAATGGATTACATCGGTAGCAGCATGTTGGTATAAGGACTTGAAGGTAACCCGACTAACAGCATGTTTTTTCATGTTTGCTTTGCTACTTTTATCTTTTCATCAATAGTGTAGTTTAGAACCGTATATAAAACCTAATCCTTTTTTATGCATGATATGTAGTGCATGTTTGGTGAGAATTCATCCCCTGCCACACACCTTTATGGTGGCTTTCAGGGTATTATGTAGATGTAGATGTAAGATATTCGAGAACACTTTAGTCAGTTCGATCATGGGGCATTTGGATAGTCAGGGATTACTCATAAACAGCCAACATGGGTTCCGGAAAGGTAGATCTTACGAGGCACTATTAGCTTTATTCGCACATGATATTTTATTCTACGGCGAAAACAGTACTGAAGTTGATACGATATTTTTAGATTTTAAAAAGGCATTCGATAAAGTTCCTCATGATAAATTAATCTTGAAGTTAGAGAGTTTTGGTATAAATAAAGACGTTGTGTGTTGAGTAAAAGAATTCTCAAGTGGGCGAGAGCAGAAGTTTTTCATAGATGGTATCATGTCGGACACAATCAAAGTCACATCGGGAGTTCCCCAGGGTAGCGTAGTGAGGTCCGCTTCTATTTCTTTTATAAATAAACGATTTGGATGCCATAGTCAGCCTTACTTTAGACTTTTGGCAGACGATGCGGTAGTGTATAGGGGTATATCAAAAGAAGAAGACAGGAAATCGCTTAGCAAGGATTTAGATGTAATTCAAGAGTGGTGCGACAAATGGCAGTTGCAACTTAACCTCAATTAGTGTGTAGCTATCGATCTTTGGAGGAGAAATAATTCGAAAGAGCGATCCTATAAAATTAATAACACGAAACAACACTGTCTGAATGTCTCAATGTCAACAATGTCGAAACAAACAAAAAAAACAGCAATGGACTCATGGGAGAACTATTTGGCTGAGATATGTTGACGACACGTTTGTTATCTACATCTACATATTACCCAGCAAGCCACCATTAAGGTGTGTGGCAGGGGATGAATTCTCACCAAACATGCATTACATATCATGCATTTAAAAGAATTAGTATTTATATACTTTTCTAAACTATACTATTTAAAAAAAGGTAAAAATAGCAAATCAAACATGCAAAAACATGCCGTTAGTTGGGTTAGCTTCAAGTCCTTATACCAACATGCCGCTACCAATGTTATCCATTGCTACATTCGTACTGGATATAGTTACCGTTATTCGTGTCCCTAATTGTAAGAGGAAAAAAGGAAAGTTATCTGGCACCACGGCCCTCACGAACTGGAGATATATGGAGGGAAGACGCATACGGACCGTTACTTAAACACTTCTTCGCATCACCATCATTCCCAGAAACCTTCATCTACATCTACATCTACATAATACCCTGTAAACCACCATAAAGGTGTGTGGCAGGGGGTGGACTCACCAAACATGCGCTATATATCATGCATTTAAAGAGGATTAGTACTTGTATAGGAACTGTTCAAAACTACGCTATTTAAAAAAAGATGAAAATAGCAAAACACACATGCAAAAACATGCCGTTAGTCCAGTTAGCTATAAGTCCAAGCTAATAATCTCGATGAGTTGAATACGCTTTGAAAGAAGGTGTTTAAAGAATTGGCTTTTTCTACACTGCTGTTGACTCTAATTCCTTTATCGTTTTTAGCTGTGTGCACTGTGGGCCTATTTCCCTGAAGCTCTCTCACATATGACCAAAACGCTTTAGGATTTCTATCTAAATATTCTCCTAACATCTTGCTCTTGAAATGTGATAACGCTTTCCGACATGATTTCCTTGCTGATGCTCTCGATTTTTTATAGATTTGAGCTAACTCATTTTTTTCCTCTACCGATAGACCCCGTCCTGCATTTCTCATCCTAGCGTGGCATACCCTTTCTATCTACGTCTAGATTGTAACCCTAACCCCTTCGCGTTTCCGGTTACCTTACCTTGTTAATCGTCCGACTAGCTCAGTTCTGCTTTACCTCCCACAAACACTCCTATATAGATACATACATTACATGCATACATCGATACACTTCATCCAATGGTCAGTTGAGGACAAATTAAACAAAACACTATTTGTATTATTCATGCATAAACATATATATATATATATATATATATTTGAATCCTTTGAATTGAGATATTGGGCCCAATTTACAAAGTTCATACGCGTACTTATTATAGCCAATAGTCTAAAAGAAATAGTTGGGTGTTATTAGGCAATGGGCTCAGTTTCCTTAAACAAATTCTGAAAATGTTCCAATTGATTCCCACTTATCGTGGCTAACGCATCTCGTCCTCCCTCCGTGACACTGGGCTGGAGTACACCTTCCCGTATGATATATTCTCGCCGACGGCGCCTCCTCGATCCCGCTCTTTACTCTGCTGGAGTCCTTTTCTCGGGCCCCTGCCGTAGGATCAGCCTTTCTCCACTGATAGGTCCTTCTCAAGGGTTCCCTACTCTCCTCACGTGTACGTCTCGTTCACCTTGGCTTCCGACTCTCTCCGCGCCCTTTCACTACCGTTCCGTGTCGCGTCCTCCTCACTATTTTCTTTCGGGGTCGCGTTCTTACTGGACCTTTGGTCAGTCCTATTCTTGCCCATTCTTACACTCTTTTTTTCTAACCAATTATTTGGCCGAGTGTACTACCAACCCCCCAGCGTTTAACCGATACCCCTATTGTTCTTCTGGTCCTACGTCAGGGAGGTGCAAGGCCATAAGTCTACCGTCCATTCAGTAAAAAATGATGAGGGGGAAATGGCCACAAACACACTTGACAAAGTTGACATGCTGAATTCCTTCTTCCAAACCGTTTTCAACCCACATTCCGGCGATCCAACTGTCGTGTTACCTGACCTCTTTCAGCGGTGGATGCAACCAATAGAAATTTCCTGTAATGGTATTGAAACGTTACTCAAAGATATAAGCCCCAACAAATCTCTTGGCCCTGATCAAATTCCCTCCCGCGTTTATAGAGAGTTAGCTTCCGAAATTTCCCCCTACCTTCAAATAGTATTTAATAAATCCCTCATTGAACACGTCGTACCGATGGACTGGAAAGTAGCCGATGTAACACCCATTTTTAAAAGTGGTGATAGGGAGCAGCCCTCTAACTACAGACCAATATCTCTCACATCCATTTCATGCAAGGTCATCTACATCTACATCTACATCTACACGATACCCTGCAAGCCACCGCGAGGGTGTGTGGCAGGGGGTGAAGGTCACCAAGCATTCACTACTAGCATGCAAGCAAGCAACTAAAGGGTCTCATGCAACTAGATTGTTAGTCTCTATAGTATTTGAGGGGTTAATACATGCATCATGCACTACAGAATACTCTAAAATATTTCCCCTACCTATCCCTTTCCTATGCTGCCTATTCTGTTCTCTTATAGTACGGGGGAAAAATGCCATTTTGAATCTATCTGTACGACAATCTATCTCTCTAATCTTATTTATCTGGTCGAATCTAGCATAATACGCTGGTGTTTTTAATATGTGCCTAACATCTTCAGTAAAGCTATCCGATTGAAATTTCTGCAATAGATTAAATCTGAACTTTAATCTACGCTCTGATAATGATTCCCACCCTAATTCTTGTATTAATTCTGATACACTACTCAACCTATCGTAACACCTTTTGACGAACCTAGCTGCTCTACGCTGCACACTGTCTAGTTCTCTCATCAAACCTAATTCATTAGGATCCCATACACTGGCTGCATACTCAAGGTGGGGCCTAACTAGTGAAAAGTAGCATCGCTCTTTTGTCTTCTCATCACATTTCCCAAGTACTCTTTTTATAAATCCTAGCTTTCTCTTCGCTCGGCCGCATATTTCCCTTATGTGTCTTCCCCACGATAAATCTTTAGTGATTGTTACACCTAAATATCTTACGGTTTCAACGTTTTCGATCTTCGTGTTATTAATTCTATAGGATCGCTCTATCGAATTATTCCTCCTCCAAAAATTGATAGCTACACACTTTTTAAGGTTGAGTTCTAACTGCCATTTGTCGCACCACTCTTCAATTGCATCTAAATCCTTGCTAAGTGATTTCATGTCCTCTTCGTTTGATATACCCCTGTACACCACCGCATCGTCTGCAAAAAGTCTAAGGTTACTACTAACTACGGTACCCAAATCGTTTATGTATAAAAGAAATAGAAGCGGACCTACTACGCTACCCTGGGGAACTCCCGATGTGACTTCGATTGTGTCCGACATGATACCATCTATGACAACCCTCTGCTCTCGCCCACTTAAGAATTCTTTTACCCAACATACAACGTCTTTATTTATACCAAAACTCTCTAACTTCAAGATTAATTTGTCATGAGGAACTTTATCGAAAGCCTTTTTAAAATCTAAAAATATCGCATCAACTTCAGTACTGCTTTCGCCGTGGACTAAAATATCGTGTACGAATAAAGCTAATTGTGTCTCGCAAGATCTACCTTTCCGGAACCCATGCTGGCTGTTTATGAGTAATCCCTGACTATCCAAATGCCCCATGATCGAACTGACTACTATGTGCTCAAATATCTTACAAGAGATTGACGTGAGTGAAATGGGTCTGTAGTTACTAGGTTCTTCCCTATCACCGCTTTTAAATATAGGTGTAATGTTAGCTACTTTCCAATCCTTGGGTACTGTGTGGTTCTTTAGTGTTTTATTGAATATTATTTCTAGATAGGGGGCTATTTCAGAAGCTAATGTTTTATAAACTCTGGAAGGAATTTGATCGGGACCTGGTGCTTTGTTTTTACTTATGCTTTTTAACTGCTGCTCTATTCCGCGACATGAAATTTTTATTTCGGGCATTTGCTCACTGAAAGTGTTCGGCGGTGGTTCCACTGCGTTTTGTGACGATGAGTTGAATACACTTTGGAAGAAGGTGTTTAAAGTGTTGGCTTTTTCTACACTGCTGGTGACTCTGATTCCTTTATCATTTTTAAGTGTGTGCACTGTGGACTTATTTCCCTGAAGCTCTCTCACATATGACCAAAACGCTTTAGGATTGCTATCTAAATATTCTCCTAACATCTTGCTCTTGAAATGTGATAACGCTTGCCGACATGATTTCCTTGCTAATGCTCTCGATTTTTTATAGTTTTGAACTAGCTCATTTTTTTCCTCTACCGATAGACCCCGTCTGGCATTTTTCATCTTAGCGTGGCATACCCTTTGTCGCTTTAGTGATTTCCTAACCTCCGCGTTATACCACCTTGGCTCTGTATTATCACTAATATATTTACTTGGTATGTATTTATGAACTGCGTTACGGGTGACCTCAAGAAATTCTCTCCACGAATCCTCTGTATTTAATCCTTTGCTTTGTTCGCTGAATACATTAAACGCTTCCCTTAATTCCTCTTTCATACCGTCGTAATTTGCCTTGCCAAATAAGTACACCCTCCTCCTTGGTTTATAATGTCTTTCAACGTCTACAATAAATTTCGCATGCACTATTTTATGGTCACTAATTCCTGTGTCTGTAACTGTATTTAGAACTCTCTCGGGTATATTTGTTGCTAATAAGTCTAGAATGTTGTTACCCCTGGTCGGCTCTGTTACTAGCTGTTGTAGAGAATGTGTCGTAAAGGTGTTCAACAGTGATTCGCAATGTTCCTTATCCTTACCTCCTGCAATGAAACTACACCTAGAACATATAATTCTCAGTTCAGTCATGGGGCACCTAGAAGGCCAGAATTTGTTGTCCAACTTTCAGCATGGATTCTGGAAGAGCAGACCATGTGAAACTCAACTTGCTCTCTTTTCCCACGATATTTTAGTCCTTGGCGAAAATAATATTCCAGTGGATGCTGTTTTTCTAGATTTCAAAAAAGCTTTTGATTAGGTGTCTCATAGCAGACTAATATTGAAATTAAAATCTTATGGGCTAGACAGTAAAATTATATCATGGATAAGTGATTTTCTACATGATCGAGTTCAAAGGGTTGTTTTGGACGGTGTTACCTCAACGAAAATTGAAGTCACTTCGGGTGTCCCACAAGGTAGCTCTTGTTTCTTCTGTACATTAATGATATCAGTAAGGTGGTAAAAAGTAAGCTTCGTCTATTTGCCGATGACGCAGTTGTGTACAGGGAAATTCTAAGCCCAAACGATAAGCAATATTTAAATGATGACCTACAAGCAATCGAAAATTGGTGTGATACATGGATTTTAGAATTAAATTTTTAAAAATGTGTAGTCATGAATTTTTGGAAAAGGAATAGTTCTCCTCCTAGCACATACAAAATAAGTAATAATGAAATAACAAACGTGGAATCCATTAAATATCTTGGAATAAGACTGACACATGATCTTTCCTGGGGTAAACATCTACGTGAAATAATGGGTCAAGCGAATCGTAAACTGGGTTTCATCAAAAGATTATTGGGTAAATGTGACGATCATTTACGAGAAATCAGCTACTTTTCCCTTGTTAGACCTCATTTGGAATATGCTGCCAGTATATGGGATCCCTACGAAATCGGTCTAAGTAATGAACTTGAACGTGTGCAGCGAAGATCGGCAAGATTTGTAAAGGGACGATACGATAATTATAGTAGCGTAACCAGTCTATTAAATGAATTAAATTGGGAATCATTGTCAGATCGCAGGTTGAAATTTAGACTTAATCTCTTAAACAAATTCCAAGGCAATATTTTCAGTGATGATGTTATAAATATTTTACGAACCCCAACTTACTATGGCAGACTGGACCATAATCATAAAATTAGAGGAATTGATTGCCGAACTGACCGATTCAAAATGTCCTTTTTCCCTCGCACAATTAGAGATACGAATAACGGTAAACATGTCCTATCGGAGAGTGGCAATGAATAGCATTGGTAGCTGCATGTTGGTATGAGTACTTAAAGCTAACCCTACTAACAGAATGTTTTTGCATGTTTGCTTTGCAATTTCTATCTTTTTTAAATAGTGTAGTTCTGACTACTATATTAATACTATTCCTTTTTTATGCATGATATGTAGTGCATGTTTGGTGAGAAATCACCACCTGCCACACACCCTTGTGATGGCTTGCATGGTATTATGTAGATGTAGATTGTTATCCGCGCCGCGGGTGCTGCCAACCCGTGACGTTTACCCCGTAGGTTTACAACATAATACCCTGCAATCCACCACAAAGGTGTGTGGCAGGGGGTGATTTCTCACTAAAAATGCACTACATATCATGCATAAAAAAGAATAGTATTAATATACTAGTCAGAACTTCACTATTTACTTCACCTTTGTTGCTTTAGTGATTTCCTAACCTCTAATGAATTTCCTACTAATGAATTTACACCTACATACTTGTTTTAGACGGTGAAGAGTACGATGTTTACGAGTTTTAGATGAGAGAGTACGAGAAAGAACCCCAAATGGGTTCTTTCTCGTACTCTCTCATCACATTTGCCACTAACACACACACGATACCCTGCAAGCCACCGCGAGGTTGTGTGGCAGGTATTTACTTGGTATGTATTTATTAACTGCTTTACGGGTGACCTCAAGAAATTCTCTCCACGAATCCTCTGTATTTAATCCTTTGCTTTGTTCGCTAAATACATTAAACGCTTCCCTTAATTCCTCTTTCATACCATCGTAATTAGCCTTTCCAAATAAGTATAATCTCCTCCTTGGTTTATAGTGTCTCTTCAACGCCTACAATAAATTTCGCATGCACTATTTTATGATCACTAATTCCTATGTCTGTTATTGTATTTAGAACTCTTTCGGGTATATTTGTTGCTAATAAATCTAGAATGTTGTTTCTCCTGGTCGGTTCTCTTTCTAGCTGTTTTAAAGATGTGACGTAAAGGTGTTCAACAGTGATTCGCAGAGTTCCTTATTCTTACCTCCTTTTTACTAGCTGTTGTAAAGTAGTAGGTTAGGAATGTGGTCTGGATCAGGTGTTTTTCTTTTGAGAAGATGTTCGACGATGGAATCCATTTCAGCTAGCGACACAGGACAGAGGGAGCAGTCACTGGCAGTCAGATCCCTAGAGAGGGGATGTGGGTTTCGGAAGGTGTGAATCAGGTTGCGGTTGAATAACTGATTACGCTATTGTGTGAAGAAAAGGCTGTGGCAGGGGATAACTATATCACCATAAATGCACTACTGACCTGCAATTAAAAGCAATGATCATACAGTGCATGAACACAAGTTAGGTATAGCAGTCACGTGCAACTACATGGTTAGAAAATAAAATGATAACTTGGTAAGCCTGAGGATTTCCTCTTTATACATTGTTAGAGTGTACACAGTAGCGAAGTGACTATTTCTTAGAAAGATTTTCACCAAATATATTCATCTGTATTTCCTTTGCTATACATATAATTGTAACATAAAAAATATGCTTCGTATCCCAATGCTATGATGCCTATTGTATTCTCTTTGGTACGCGGGAAAAATGACATTTTCAATCTATCGGTACGACAATCTGTCTCTCTAATATTGTTTATAAGACCAAATATTGCATAATACGCAGGGTTTCTTAATATATATCTCATGTCACCTGTCAACAAAGTAACTTATAATTTACTTAAATGGTTTAGCCTAAATTTTAACCTGCATTCTGATAGTAATTCCTGTCCTAGTTCTTCTATTAAACTCGTAACACTTATACAATTATCATAGAGGCCTTTAACAAATCTAGCGGATCTCCTTTGCACACGCTCTAATTCTTTTATCATACCTTCCTCATACGAATCCCATATAATAGCGGCATATTCTAAAAGAGGCCTGACAAGGGTAAAATGGGTTCTTTCTCGTACTCTCTCATCACATTTGCCTAGAACCCTTTTTACGAATCCTAATCTACGGTTTGCTACACTAGTTATTTCCCTCATGTGTTGTTTCCCCCGTGACATGTCTTCAGTGACGCCTAAGTATTTAACAGATTCTACGTTAAATATTGTATTTTATCTGGTGTAATAATTATTTCGGGGACAGCTATTCTTAATAGACCCAGTTTAAGTTTTTCCGATGCCTTAGATTGAAACTTTGCCATGTCGCTGGTCGTGATAGGAGGGTCTGTATGCTTCAGCACATGCTACTACAAGATATTATTGTGTTGTGGTCGGATGCGGTGAACTGCAGGTGGGAGTCGCGCTGGAGTTCCGACCTTTCTCCTTTTATCCGCGCGCTTCCTTCCGTCGGCGTCCGCAAAGAAGAGAACGCAACAAAGACGAGGGAAAAGGAGAAAGGCAATCAATCAATCGCCTTTCTCTCTGCGCCGCAATCCCTCCTCCTCCTCCTCGCGTGACGTCACAGCAGCAGCAGTGGCCCTTCTCGGGAAATTGAGGCCCCGGTCTTTTCAGCAGCCTATTCTTCGGGCCTCTTCCTTCATTCATGGCCCCCCTCCTTAATGGATGTGCCGCTTGCACAACCCCCGGGCGACACGCACACACAGAAACTGGCCCACGCACGCACAAGGGGAATGCGTGCCACTTAATCTAGCCTCCCCTCTTAAAGAGTTCCTTTCATGCCTTGGGGTTGACTTGGGCCGCGACAACAGAACCAACCAACCAAGCCTCCCGGATACCTGGGGACACTCGGTTGCAGTGGAAGCAGAGAGACAGAGAGATGATTCTCTTTTGAGAGCCAGCGATGAGTCCTTCCGAGCGAACGCGAGAAGATGAGTTACTTAGCGTAAATGTGATTGAAGTGCCTCTGCGGGCAGACGATGGCAAAAAACTCAAGAGCCCTAAACCTTTTTCCCAATGGACCCCACTAGCACGCTGAGATGCTTAGAAAGGCTCGATTCATGCGATCGGAGTAACACGACAGGACAATGCAATCAATGGGCACAGTCACGGTTCACGGAGGCAGGAGACACGAAGTGACGGAGACGCGGCCAAGTGGTGAGCAGGGCGAGTGCAGATAGGAGATGAAGCACAGCATTGGCTCTGTGTCAATTCGCAGTGAATTACATGAGGCATGAGAGGGTGTTGAGGACATGCGATAATGGACATTCTCCAAATAGGACAGCAGACATTCATAAGTGTTGAATATTATGATCCCTCGTAGTCGGAATCAACTAAATATCTTGGAATAAGACTGACACATGATCTTTCCTGGGGTAAATACATACGTGAAATAATGGGTCAAGCTAATCGTAGACTGGGATTCATCAAAAGAGTACTGGGTAAATGTGACGATCATGTACGAGAAATCAGCTACTTTTCCCTTGTTAGACCTCATTTGGAATATGCTGCCAGTGTATGGGATCCCTACGAAATCGGTCTAAATAATGATCTGGAACGTGTGCAGCGAAGAAAATTCTTCGCTGAGGCTTTCGCGGTTCATAGTGATGATTAAAGTAACTTTTTCCGGTGTTACCGCGTACTCAGGTTAGCCTGACGTTTCGCGACCCCTGCTGTTCGCTTCTTCTGAGGGAATGGTAATGCATGCCGGTATGGGTTGGTATATAAGTACAATTCAGGTCGGTGGGTTGGGTGTGATACGGGGAAGAGGAGAGAGGGGAGAGGTAGAGGTAGAAAGTTTATGTAAACGTGTGTAGCGAAGATCGGCAAGATTTGTGAAGGGACGATACGATAATTATGTTAGCGTAACCGGTCTATTAAATGAATTAAATTGGGAATCATTGTCAGATCGCAGGTTGAAATTTAGACTTATTCTCCTAAATAAATTTCAAGATAATATTTTCAGTGATGATGTTAAAAATATTTTGTGAACCCCAACCATGGCAGACTGGAGCATGATCACAAAATTAGAGAAATTGATTGCCGAACTGGCAGATTCAAAATGTCCTTTTTATCCTCGTACAATTATGGATATGAATAACGGCAAATATATCCAATGCGTACGTCACAATGAAAAGGTTGGCCGATAGAAGAATCGAGTGGAAAGCTGCGTCAAACCAATCCTAGGATTGTTGACCAATGATGATGATGATATCCAATGCGAGTGTAGCACTGGATAACATTGGTAGCTGCATGTTGGTATAAGGACTTGAAGGTAACCCAACTAACAGCATGTTTTTGCATGTTTGCTTTGCTATTTTTATCTTTTTTTATATACTGAAGTTTAGAACAGTATATAAATACTAATCCTTTTTCATGCATGATGTGTAGTGCATGTTTGGTGAGAAATCACCCCCTGCCACACCCCTTATGGTGGCTTGCAGAGTATTATGTATATGTAGGTTGGGGTAAGAGAACCATTCATAGTTTCGTTTAATAGTCCTGTACGATGAGCCATTCACGTGTTTTCTGCCAAATTGTTAACTCCCTGGATATACTTACCTCCTCCTTTAGCGCATAATCAATGCTCACATTTTTAGCAGCTTAAATTGCCACTTTCCATATCTCTTGCGGTTGCTGTTGAAATTTAATTTTTCAATGAACTTTGGAGGTTTGCATCACTTTGGGCAGTTAAGAATGTATTTTGTTTTGAACGGCTTGTACATCAGAGCACTGATTCAATAGCCTTGCCCAGTTGGTGCCCCTGTGTAATAGATTATTCACTGTCATTACTTTCGGCATTTCGGCAGTCCACCCGCCTACGTTTCGCTTCTTCTGCACTGCCTCTGTCATCTTTCACAGGATCCGGTTCACATCTTCAGTTCCCATCAAAACACTTCAATCATCTCTGCACACAAATGTAGGATTTCTTTTCCAGGCACAAATGGTATAGATGATTGATTGAGTCTAGTTTAGCCCATCCCGTTTTAGCTTTTGCGTGCTTTTTAACTTATTGGTCAGTTGAATTCCAGACCTCTTTTTCATTAAATACATGTATGGATGATTTTTCCGGAGTTTAGGTTCTTTTTTTTGAAAATGAAAAATATTTAACTTTTGGCCGACGTTTCGGAAAATGTATTTTTTCCTTCCTCAGGGACGAAACACCAATAACATTACAATAATAAGTTACATGATTTACAGGATGTTTGCAGGACCAATGTTTCACAATATAATTTTTTACAAATCTTAACGCCACAAAATTACATGGAATAAATTTTACATACCTTAAGTTCTATAATGTGTTTTTGTTTTAAATAAAATAAAGTTAAATATTTTTCATTTTCAAAAAAAGGACCCAAACTCCCGAAAAATCATCCATATATTTAAACTTTTTGTTGGTGCAGAAACACTTAATATAATCATTCAGAATGCCATTCAAGATTTTTAACCGATGAATGAAGAAAAATTAAAATTAAAAAATACATAATAGTATTCAGGTTAAAAAAATATAAACTGGAGGGGTGGGCGGGGGCCTTCTGAAGCCCCCCTGACACTTAGACCTCTTTTTAGATCCATTGTATGCGCCAACCCACATTGTTACCTTCCCGACACTCGCAGACAGTGTACAAGAGCACCACGGTAGAGGCATGGAATACCCATCCAACCGCCGTCCGGGCCCAACGTTCCTTAACTTCCGTGATCTAACGGGAAAAGGTGTGTCAACTTGGCTAGGCCCTTGCCCTATTATATAGGTTACAGGAGAAATCTTCCCTAATCCACAATTCTTCCATTGCGTAATTGCTCTAAATACGCAATCCTCCCAACACCTTCAAGTGCAGTGAAAACGGACGATCACTTGTCCCGATAGCAATATACATATTTCACCCGCGCCTCACTTCTCCCTTAGGTCCCACACTCTATCCCAGCCCTTCCCACACCTTCCAACTCTCCCCGAGTTCATTGGCTTACAGCTGTCATCCCTATTTCTCCATCTTGTCATTTCTACAGATGTTTTTTATCTTTTCCACTCTTCGATCGGCCTCAATTACTAAATTTGATGAAACCTCCTTCATACCGCAAAAAAAGAGCACAAGAATTTCTCGGAAAAATACTTCTAAATCCAAGGTCAACAGCTCTCAGAGGTTATTTCACGCAAGCTTATCAAAAAACGTCTTTCAAAATCGTTAAAACTTCGAACTTCAACATTACAAATACTCGCTTAGGATCACTTAGATCTAGGAATTGACCTCGAGAGTGGCTTGACAGCAATACCATGATAATGCCTACTTCTTCTAACTCCACAAAGAGTCTATGAATCGATTGAATCAGAAAAAATCAATGCTCTAATCACATATTCCGGAGAAGGAATATTACCATTCCGTGCTTAGCTAAACATGGATTTGACCAAATTCAGCGTCGCGCTACTTACAAAAATCGTCTGTTTGATTTTACGTCACCCGGTAGTAGAAATCTTACCGAAGAAGACGCTTGAAGACCTGCTGAAACACTGGTCCTGTGAACTAATTTGGAGAGGACCTTGACGCAACGATACATGAACAAGATTAAATCACCTGTCCAGTTATCATAGACTGCAACAGGTAAGCCGACGGTCAGAAAATATAGCCAGGAGCGAACTAGATATCAGAGATGTCATTGATGGAGGTTGAAGAAATTGGAAGAGCTAAGAGAATAAAAAGACACATTGCCTGAAAAAGCAAGTTAAACAGTGCTGCTATTGGCTGTTCTATCAATGGACACCATCTTTATCTGCAGAAAATTCATATCGTGCCTTTAGATCACGACAACGAATGATGAAGCCCCATACAGTAGATAGGTGTTTGCACTCAGTAGGTACCTCATAAGGAGGGGTTAGCTGAAAATTTTCAGGGTGAGATATAGTGATGTTCTTGCAAGGGATTCAATAAGAGGGTTCCGTTGCAGTTATTCACGCAGAAAATTACCTATTTTTACAAGTGACCTAATTCACCCGCAAGTGTGTAGAGCGAAGGCCTATGTTTTAAAAAAAAAACTCCCAACCCATAGGTAATTCAAAGCCCACCATCGCTTTGCAAAAGATATGGCATTTGCTAAATATAACGCCCTATTTCTCCACGCCCACATTCAAGGTAGGTATCAGGTTGTATTACTGTAGAGATACTGCAATCTGTGGGAGTCAGTCACATAGGAGACTGTAGCACTTCAAGGCTACGCATTTTGCAGGAAGGACTGAGAAGTAAAGCTGGAATATATGTGAATTCATCACTTATAATTAAAGGCATCAGCCGATTGGTAAATATTTATGAAGCCATTTCGGAATATATTGCTACCGAAAACGGTACCTAATAGGTATTAATTCCAGATTGATAGCGGTGGTCTCTAATCACCGAAATCATATAATCTGTCCAACTCTGAAAATGACTGTCTAAGAATGTCTCCTTTCATTACAATGCCATATTTATGGGCGATTTTAATGTAAATATTGCTAAAACGCAACAACTCCGGGTCAACATTTAATTTACTTTTGTTAACTGTCTTTCAAGGCAGAAACGATGTACGAGAAAGCAACCTTGTACGGCATAGGGTAGAAGCGTGACCTTCCCTCCCCCTTTGACTTTCATTGTGCTCTTTTAGGTGTCACAGTTGTTTACAAAAACGAACTAATCGCTCTGTGTTCCTTGTGCCCAAAAACCTATGCTTAGATGAAATGTTTTGCAAAATAATTCTGACTTTTTTGTATCTCAAATGTTTTAACATTGAAACCAAATTAGATTAATATTTTATTTTGGTTTAGACTCAATTATGGAGTCAAAAGCTCAAATTTAGCTAAAGTTGTTTGCTTTCAAGAAAACGTGCAACTTTTTTCTATGCTTTCTATCGGTGCCAAATTTCACCAAAATGGCACCGATATTAGAGGTCAAAAATGGCACTCGATGAATTGGTCAGTCTTTACGGAGCCCCCACTGCATAACGCCTGGCATATTATTAAGACGTAGCAACGGGATGAGACGAACGCCAGCCGGTTTCCCATCCTAGCATGCAACGCAGTCGCTCACGTATCTTGCGATAACTGCCCCTTGCTTCACCGAGGTGACTTCTTCTGAACACGAAAACAACCATCCACAATGCATTTTCGCGAACATTCCCGGCGATAGAGCAATTCTGAATCAAAACTTTAGGATGTTGTCCTCCTCAAATTGATGGAGAATATAAGGGAGGTGGAGTTCGTCCAGGTGATGGCGACCAGTGAGGGCCCCCAACAGATTAATCTGCATTTGTTTTCATTAACCCGCGGACGCCTTCCTTCACCACGGCACGTGACGAAGCCCCCACTGCATTCATAGCTGTCACCAAGGAGACATCTACATCTACATAATACCCTGCAAGCCACCAGGTGTGTGGCAGGGGGTGAACTCTCACCAAACATGCACTACATATCATGCATAAAAAAAGGATTAGTACTTGTATAGGTACTGTTCAAAACTACGCTATTTAAAAAAAGATAAAAATAGCAGAGCATGCATGCAAAAACATGCATTTACTTGGGTTAGCTTTAAGTCCTTATACCAACATGCAGCTACCAATGTTATCCATTGCTACACTCGTATTGGATATATTTACCGTTATTCATATCCCAAATAGTACGAGGAAAAAAGGACATTTTGAATCTGTTAGTTCGGCAATCAATTTCTCTAATTTTGTGATTATGGTCCAGTCTACCATAGTAAGTTGTGGTTCGTAAAATATTTTTAACATCATCACTGAAAATATGGTCTTGGAATTTGTGTAAGAGATTAACCAGAGTGTGGAGGCCTCTCTACAAATTTTCTCCTCTCCTTAACTACGCATTGCTGCCAACTTCTGAATACCTCCCTGCCTCCCTGCGGCTGGTGTGGGTATATAATACTTCGTGGGCCCTAGAAGGAGAGCGCTCGCACCCAAATATGGCCAGCATATCGCTTTTAGTCATAACGTGGAGGTTAGTCACGGTTTCGAGAGGCCCCGCCCTCGGCGCCTCACCTTCGAACGTCCCCTCGAAGCACGATCCGCGGCGCTGCGTGCCGTCTCCATCGGAGAAACGGCTCGTTGCCGAGGGATGCAGCAACGGCATGTGCGAATAAAGGCCCCAAAAAGGAGAGCAACGGGTGGGGCGGTGTCCTCTCCGAAGGCGCGGACATCGCCAGCAATACCGGAATGAAATCTCTGTTCGCCGCACCCGGCCGTTGCGGGAGGGCCTTTAGGAAAGCATGAATACGTTTCCATCGTCGAACAATGCCGGGCGGGGCACTTAAGGAGTTTGGCTTGCGACTGCTTGAGTCAAGTTGTCTGAGGAATCTTATTAATTTAAGTACGAGTATATGCCTGCTACGTGATCCTTACTTCACAAAGAAAATTACCTAAGCTATTGAAAGTTATAAGTATCACAAGAAATACGATGGAAAGTCGAAGGATTTCTTTTTTATGATAATTTTAATCGGCTCGACGATGGAGTCAATTCAGCATTTACTTTAAAGAAATAAATTCATGTACTCAATGAATTTACTAATTTCTAACACCAGAATATTACTATCAAACGTTATGTTATAATATTTTTTCTGAAATATGCTTTAATAGCTCATTAGTAATGATATTATTCATACGCCATGCATTTTGGCTAGAGCGACCACAGCGCCACTTGAAGACAACTAACGCATTTCGTCTGCTATTAGGGCAGAAATTAGCGAATTTAGATTTAGCGAAAAATACGGTGGGTTGGTGCCTTTTTTTTCGTGTCATTTTATTTTTTGTGAAATTACGCATAAAATATCAGTTTTTTGCAAAATCGACATGTCACTATGGTATTTTTAAACGTTATATTCCCATGTGATGGCCATTCTCGCCGTTAATCGTATGTAATTTCAAATGCTATTTCTGGAAAAAGGAGTATTGGTTGGTGTAATTATATTTACTTTATTAGATAGAGGAATTTTAGTTGTATATGAGCTGAAAATATAAAAAAATGACATGACTTTCACTCTTCGGATCATTAAAGGCTCTTTGAAGAGGTCCGGATGAGGGAATATGCGATAAGGAGAGCGCTAGGATGATGACCAGTGCCATATTTACAGAAACAACGCCCATATTAAAAGGTTGAAAAACCTGGTGGCTGGCCAACTCCCAGGGCTTGGCTCCATGCCACCTCGCAAAGGCTGTTGGAGTGCCACTCAGCAGTCCTTCCACTGCAGAAACTTTGCTCGCCGGAAGATTAAAAAAAAAAAAAAAACACTTTCACGTTATTTCCAGTTAAACCTACTTACTCTGATGGCAGTTATTTGGCTTTTAACATACATCCTCTGTTATAAGAATGCAGAAGATATTCAGCACTCTATTGCATTTAAAATGAAATTGGTGAAATATTTGTATCCTTTTCACACCTCATTGCCGCAATGGGCGAACAGAAAAATATTCACAGGGTGTATGCCGTTCAGCCATTCAAATGGGAATAGTTTACCATTTTATTGGCTCGCATTAAGCATACCAATATCTTCTTATGAGCGAGCTTTAAATGGAGACGGAGAACTAATCTCCTTTTGAAGGGTATGCAATGACCTATCGTGCAGTTTAACAATCAAACTCAAGCATTGAAATTTAAATCATCTACATCTACATCTACATCTACATCTACACGATACCCTGCAAGCCACCGCGAGGGTGTGTGGCAGGGGGTGAAGGTCACCAAGCATTCACTACTAGCATGCAAGCAAGCAACTAAAGGGTCTCATGCAACTAGATTGTTAGTATCTATAGTATTTGAGGGGTTAATACATGCATCATGCACTACAGAATACTCTAAAATATTTCCCCTACCTATCCCTTTCCTATGCTGCCTATTCTGTTCTCTTATAGTACGGGGGAAAAATGCCATTTTGAATCTATCTGTACGACAATCTATCTCTCTAATCTTATTTATCTGGTCGAATCTAGCATAATACGCTGGTGTTTTCAATATGTGCCTAACATCTTCAGTAAAGCTATCCGATTGAAATTTCTGCAATAGATTAAATCTGAACTTTAATCTACGCTCTGATAATGATTCCCACCCTAATTCTTGTATTAATTCTGATACACTACTCAACCTATCGTAACACCTTTTGACGAACCTAGCTGCTCTACGCTGCACACTGTCTAGTTCTCTCATCAAACCTAATTCATTAGGATCCCATACACTGGCTGCATACTCAAGGTGGGGCCTAACTAGTGAAAAGTAGCATCGCTCTTTTGTCTTCTCATCACATTTCCCAAGTACTCTTTTTATAAATCCTAGCTTTCTCTTCGCTCGGCCGCATATTTCCCTTATGTGTCTTCCCCACGATAAATCTTTAGTGATTGTTACACCTAAATATCTTACGGTTTCAACGTTTTCGATCTTCGTGTTATTAATTCTATAGGATCGCTCTATCGAATTATTCCTCCTCCAAAAATTGATAGCTACACACTTTTTAAGGTTGAGTTCTAACTGCCATTTGTCGCACCACTCTTCAATTGCATCTAAATCCTTGCTAAGTGATTTCATGTCCTCTTCGTTTGATATACCCCTGTACACCACCGCATCGTCTGCAAAAAGTCTAAGGTTACTACTAACTACGGTACCCAAATCGTTTATGTATAAAAGAAATAGAAGCGGACCTACTACGCTACCCTGGGGAACTCCCGATGTGACTTCGATTGTGTCCGACATGATACCATCTATGACAACCCTCTGCTCTCGCCCACTTAAGAATTCTTTTACCCAACATACAACGTCTTTATTTATACCAAAACTCTCTAACTTCAAGATTAATTTGTCATGAGGAACTTTATCGAAAGCCTTTTTAAAATCTAAAAATATCGCATCAACTTCAGTACTGATTTCGCCGCGGACTAAAATATCGTGTACGAATAAAGCTAATTGTGTCTCGCAAGATCTACCTTTCCGGAACCCATGCTGGCTGTTTATGAGTAATCCCTGACTATCCAAATGCCCCATGATCGAACTGACTACTATGTGCTCAAATATCTTACAAGAGATTGACGTGAGTGAAATGGGTCTGTAGTTACTAGGTTCTTCCCTATCACCGCTTTTAAATATAGGTGTAATGTTAGCTACTTTCCAATCCTTGGGTACTGTGTGGTTCTTTAGTGTTTTATTGAATATTATTTCTAGATAGGGGGCTATTTCAGAAGCTAATGTTTTATAAACTCTGGAAGGAATTTGATCGGGACCTGGTGCTTTGTTTTTACTTATGCTTTTTAACTGCTGCTCTATTCCGCGACATGAAATTTTTATTTCGGGCATTTGCTCACTGAAAGTGTTCGGCGGTGGTTCCACTGCGTTTTGTGACGATGAGTTGAATACACTTTGGAAGAAGGTGTTTAAAGTGTTGGCTTTTTCTACACTGCTGGTGACTCTGATTCCTTTATCATTTTTAAGTGTGTGCACTGTGGACTTATTTCCCTGAAGCTCTCTCACATATGACCAAAACGCTTTAGGATTGCTATCTAAATATTCTCCTAACATCTTGCTCTTGAAATGTGATAACGCTTGCCGACATGATTTCCTTGCTAATGCTCTCGATTTTTTATAGTTTTGAACTAGCTCATTTTTTTCCTCTACCGATAGACCCCGTCTGGCATTTTTCATCTTAGCGTGGCATACCCTTTGTCGCTTTAGTGATTTCCTAACCTCCGCGTTATACCACCTTGGCTCTGTATTATCACTAATATATTTACTTGGTATGTATTTATGAACTGCGTTACGGGTGACCTCAAGAAATTCTCTCCACGAATCCTCTGTGTTTAATCCTTTGCTTTGTTCGCTGAATACATTAAACGCTTCCCTTAATTCCTCTTTCATACCGTCGTAATTTGCCTTGCCAAATAAGTACACCCTCCTCCTTGGTTTATAATGTCTTTCAACGCCTACAATAAATTTCGCATGCACTATTTTATGGTCACTAATTCCTGTGTCTGTAACTGTATTTAGAACTCTCTCGGGTATATTTGTTGCTAATAAGTCTAGAATGTTGTTACCCCTGGTCGGCTCTGTTACTAGCTGTTGTAGAGAATGTGTCGTAAAGGTGTTCAACAGTGATTCGCAATGTTCCTTATCCTTACCTCCTGCAATGAAACTACACGTATTCCAGTCTATCGAGGGGAGATTGAAATCTCCGCCTACTATTATTCCTCTATCATTCTTCCCAGAAAGTAATGTGCGTATCTCTGACTCTAGCTCTATTATAGAATTGACGTCTGCGTCCGGTGGCCTGTAATATGCACCTACATATATCTTTTTTGCGTTACTACTTTTACTTTTAACGGAACACCAAATACTTTCTACATTTCGCTCTGAAATAAGTTCTCTTCTACTGACATACGGGTCCTTCACAGCTATGAAAACTCCTCCTCCGTTTCTGCTTACTCTATCCTTTCTGTATACTGTAAAACACTTCGGAAATACTTCATGATCTGATATGTCCTTCGAAAGCCAGCTTTCTGTACCTACGATTATATCTGCATTAGTACTCTTAATGAGGTGGTGAAATTCTGCTACTTTATTTCTTATACTACGACAATTCACTACTATCACTGAAATTTTTTCTTCCAATCTGTTTCTCTCTTGGTGCTCCTTTCCAACTAAAATTTTCCTCGATAATTTTTTGACGGACAAACTATTTGGTCTACCTCTTACCTTTGATGAATTATCATGTTCGTTCTCTCCATGTGTTTTTCTCTGACCTTCTAAAACTACTCTGCATGTTCTGTCAAATTCTTGCACGATTTTTCCCCCGCGGATTGACCTGCACTCTGGGCTACCACCTGAGCTAAACCCTACGTGTATGCTCCAGTATCCTACTCGCTACCTTAGACGATGCCTCGTCCGTGTAGTGGACACCCGAGCGATTCAGGGGCACCCGACACGTTTCCAGCTCCGGCCCGAGGTCCAAAAACTCAGCTCCCTCGCTCCCACAGACTTCACGGAGTCTCCGGTTTATGCCTAAAACTCGGCTCCAAACCATCGACCCCCGATCCGTCCTAGGTACCAAGCTACATATAGTCAGCCTCATATCGATGGTCATATCGATCAAGGTTGATGGCAAATGGATTCTTCAAGAGAAACACGTATGTGCCTTGTCGTTACTTACATCTGCTTCGGACCATGCAGAATATTATTTCCAAGAGAAACTTACTCTAGAACATAGTGTTATGGATTCTGAGATTTCCTTGGAGTCATATCGAATTTCTTATATACGCCTTCAAGAAGTCCCTTTCACCCTTAATGCCTTAATGCAACTGCTTTTACTTGAAGTGTCAAAGTGCACTCATGCAGCTTCCTTAGACGGATCCTGTGGAATGTTCTCTACCATATTTCGCTCACAGAGGTGTAGATAGCGATTGGAACGCATTAATATTCACAATGAAGAGGTGAATTTAGAGTGTAGGGCAGTGGCCTTCATGAAAGAAAACTGAAATTATTACTTGCGATTCGTGCACTACCATACATGTATTCATATCACGAAAAATGTTTGGATTGAGGTATTCCAGTTCACTATTGAGGATTGAATGTTAATTTTTAGTTCATTCGATAGAAAGCTGTGAACTGGCGCGACGTGCTGCCTTGTTGCCGGCGTAATAGGCGAACGGGGAAAACTAACACTTGTATTCTCCTCTCATTTTCCAAGCATTATCAATCTCTCACCTCTGTCAAACCCAAGCGCATTACAGATAACAAGGACAACATAAATACAAAGCATGTTAGAATTACTTATTTTAATTAATGTTAAGAAACTATTGTTACCACATACATTATTTGTTATATATCTTTAAATGTTAAGCTCTAACTTACTTTTGTTGCTTCTTGAATTGCCATAAGACCCTTGCGTGTAACTCTTTTTCCACACAATCGGATGTTTCGTCATGTTCTCCCGCGTAATCAGCAGAAAGTCGAAATGTTATGCCTACCACGCCACTTGTATCAATCATGCACAAGAGCATAGAAGAATTCAATGTTTTACAATTTGTTATAGTTCCACTAAAATCTATCCACTAAAATCCCCTTTATGCACAATCGGTAGGTGGTTTCGAGAATATCCATCTCCTGCCACACATCGTTATTATATCCTGCATGATCATATGTAGGTGAGGAATTCGAAGCTTTGGAATGGGCTCAGCGTAAAACCAGCTCTCAAGATTATCACGTAAACAATCCGTTCCTACTCTATCTTGAGGAAGAATATTGATTTTCAACAACGGTGTAATTCATGGTCTGTTGGTCAATATAATAAAGCAGCATAGAGGCCAGAAAATACACTGAAGCTGACTGGTAAGCGATCGATGTAGACCGAATTGAATACTTCACTATACTTAGAAGTCAATTTGTACAGACACGTTAAAATCAAACTCTGCCGCGTGCACAGTGCCCGCTAGTACCGAGAGCGGCGCGACTTCGAGGGAGCGGTCGGCGACAATGCGGTCGCCGGCGCTCGTGTCCAGTGAAGTGTTACCAGGCGAACAGCGGTGGTCGCAGCGACCAAATAGTATGCTGCTACTAGAAAGTAGTTCCCTGAATTCAAAGCAAAAGAAATACTTCGTATACTCCTCACGAATAATTTAATCAGACCTAGGTTTTGACTACCCTGCAGTCATCTTCAGTGCAGGCCTTGTGAACCTTGAAAATGATTACAGGGTATTTGAAACCTTGGTCCAACTAAATTATTTGTGAGGAATAAACGAAGTTTTTCGTTTACCATGCATTCACAATTCCGAAAAATTTTGCCTCAAAACCTATAACTTTAGTTGCTTTAATGTAAAAATTTTTACCTGTCAAGGGAGTACATGCTGTAACAAACCACGGATAGTACACGGAGAGTTTTACCAACTGTACCGCAAATTAAGAGAAGAACACAAGTTTCCAGAGAACTACCTTGTGATACTTAAAACTTTTGAGTACATTGTCTATGTCATCATATGACATCAGTCATAATAAAATACCTAAATAAATTTTCCTATTTTTGTCCATGCCCAACTTTGTCTAGATTATGACAGTGTGTGCAGCTTACAATTAGTTTTAAATCCTGTAATCAGTAATATATCAGAGCCATTCAGAAGTTTTCGGGCAGTCCTTTTCTAAATGATTATTCCGAAAACCTCTTTTTCTGTTATTCGTCTTTACACATTGAAATTCAATGTGGCTCCATGTGAATTGTGAAGAGGTTGGCTGTGAAACTGGCTAAACGTAAACAATTTTGGTTTAATGCGTGCCAACAATGAACATTCCACGGCAGTACCATCCGTTTCATGCATTGTAATCAGTGATATCGCGAATGAAAATTGTTAGTATTATTCATTGTTTCAATCTCAAATATGTTTAAACCATTGAAATATGTCCCTCTTCCACCTGCCTTGCTATCCAGTAGGTAAATTTAAAACAAGGCTGCACTCTTTCAGTTGAAAAGCGGTGAGCGTTACCGTTAGCGGTTTTCGGGAAAGGCAGCCGTAGGTGTGAATTCCGCCTTATCCAAGGAATAAAGCCCCAGATACCAGGAGATACTTGAAAATCATTCGCCAGGTTTACATGTCAACAATCAAATATAAGAATAAAAAACGTCGGAGTAAATAAAAGTGATTGGGAAAATATTTTATCTCTGAACTAAAATTAAGGAAACGTTGCGTTAACTTTAAAGCAGTAATTTAAACGATAAAAATATAAAAAGTAAGTTTACACAAGAAAGAGTTAGAAATTGAAGATGATAATATTTTATAAACAGTGACCTATAGAAAAAGTATAAACCGCAAAAGGATTGAACCTTCAATTCATGTTCTAGCTCGATTTTATTAAGCACTCTGCCAATGGCGGCTTTCCTAAGGCAGGCTTATAATGGATGCTCGCTTCGCTAGTTAGACCCTAATACCCGCGAAACGGCTTCGCCGTTTAATTTGTTGCATTTGGGTTTCTATGTAGAATAGGACGGATATAGCAATATACAAACCATATACTTATGTATTGCGTGTTTGACGATCCGCCATTTAAGACTTTACGCATCGAAAAATTTCATCCACTTATTATTTTCCATGTCGTTTTTTATTTGTGAAAAAACATGAAAAAGTGGAAGTGATGTGATAAATTTCATAGTGATACTGCCGACTGGAGTCGGGGAGTTTTGTTGGGACGGACGCCCTTTCCTACTGTCATGTGACATTGAGGACGGGAAGTTTTATTAGGCAGTTCTAGCCTAGCCTTCTGCCATGTCTTTCTATGGGCGACATTTTCGGGTACGTATCGGTTCACGCGGGTGAGTTTTTCCATAACAGTTCCCCTGGCCTACTGCTATGTCGAGAGAAGGCGGGTAGTTTGGTTTTGGCAGGCACCCTAGCCTACTGCCGATGGGAGTTTTCTTGAGCCAGGCCCCCTGTCCTAATGGCATGGCCGTAGTCCGTATCAAAGAAGAAGTTCGCCGTACAAGATATTCTTCGCGTAAGCGACTCCATCTCTGCGTCTCTCTGGAGAGACAAGGACGACAATGTCATCCGGTCTTCTTACCCAGCTTAGGACGTACAATTGACCGTGGGTGAAGCTGTCCGTGCTCAACTTCGCACTGCCTGTTGGGATACTCTTCGTTTTTTATACATTTTGCCGCATAAAACAACATTGGGTATTACTCATTGTCGCTCTTCTATTTAAAGAAACTACGCACGAACCGAAACAGGGCCTATACAATACATATGAAAACAAATAGATCTTTAAAATGAAAAGACAAGTAGAGTTATATTTATGTAAAAAATAGAAACAACGATATTTCAACTCCTGTCGGAGCTTGAGTACATCAACGCAATCCAACGGCCAAGTTTGGAAATACCCTAT